>CM062810.1:566576979-567995650 GCA_031772625.1 Pinus tabuliformis
AAATATTTATCAATAAATAATTTTGTGTCTACATATATGGGGATATTTGGCTTTGTAACTTCTATAGGCTCATCATCACATGCTTCTAAAAGTTCTTTAAAGACCACTTTGCAAGGCAAAAATGGCTCCAACAGATGACGTAGGGTGACAGTACTTGTAGCACAAAAACTTGTTTGGGGAAACACACTCATAATGAAAATATTAGCTTAAAACAACCTACTTATGAAACAATACTTGTAAATCACGTAAAAAGAGCCATCATAGATGATAGAAAATCAAAATCTATGAACGACAACAAAAAATAAATTTCATGCATGAGGAAATGAGCATGCAAACTAGGAGGGCGCACATTCAAATCATGAAGGGATGAACACAGCTATTCAGGGCTTTGCAGTGCACTTATGCACATGAGTGAGTGAACAAAACCTTCTATGGCACACCCTAAAGGGTTGAAGGGGTGATTTTTTGGGTCTTCGGGTCTTCCTTATGTGCTCATGTGCTCAAACATAAAAGTTGGTTGCACTTCAAAGGGACAAAAAAAGAATTTGAAAAGGCTTCGAGCCTTCAAAATGCACCTATGCACTCAAGAAGAAGGAGGGCGTACTATCGCATGTTGAATGGTTGAAGGAAGATGCTTCATGGCTTCACGATGCGCTCATGCACCGAAGGGAGGTCGCAGTTCTTCATGATGACGAAGTGTGCTCAGGAGGAGAACCTCATCTAACATGGTGCAGTTCGAGGCCGATTGGGCTTTGAGCTCAACAAGTGCGCTCTACCTGTTGAAAGATAAGAAACAAGTTTGAAAAACAAGATTCAATGATAAGATGAGGGAAAGAAATATCTGCAAGGCTTTATAGTTGTTGTCACATGCATGGTGGAATATGAGAAGTTGAACAAGATGAAGATTTTATGCATAAAACAACATATTAACACTTCCAACATGAAGATTCAACATAGATGCTAGCAAACAAACTAAAATATGAAGGATCTACAACAAGAAGAGAAAGAATGACAGTGAAATCATGAAATGAAATGGAAATATTTGACATGCATTACTTACTAGTGGCACTAGTTGATGAAGAGACTCTTGATTCCTAGTTGTGTGCCCAACTTAGATAGAATGATTATGAAAGAAGAATGATTAATTCAGTAAATTTAAAGAAATCTGCATGCAAAATTGATTCATGCATGAGTGGCACTTGTTGTTGCATGAAAGGATTAGTTAAAGGAAGCTAAGTGGGCTCCTATTTTCTAGGAGTGTGCCCACATAAAACGACATGGCACATGCATGGATTTAGGAAGGGCACATGTTTTCCACATGAAGAAGTGCACTCATGGAGGACACATCTGGTTAGCATGAAGGAGAGAGCTACAGGAGGGCACACTCCTTCGATCCAAAGAAGTGTGCTCAAGGAGGGCGCATGTCTTCACCAACATAAAGTGTCCTTTTGTTTTTTTAAGTGTTTTTCTTGCTTTTTCTTGTTTTTTTTTTGTGTTTTTTGAGTTTTTTTTCGAGTATGTGCATGGCAAGAAGCAAGTTTCTAAGTCGAGAAATATCATGAGTTCACCTAACCATAGACTTACTAACTCTAACGCGTCTAATGGTTAAGTGACAACGCTCAAGAAACATTGACTTAGGAGGATGTGGCACTAGGATAAAACAAATAAATAATAAATCAAGCAATAAGATGACTCAATGGGTCTTGAAACAATAGTTATTGTAGGCTCTGAAATTGACATAGGCAAAAACTTTGGAGGTCCATTGTTATAGCAGCAACAATTTAGTACACACAATTCTAAATCGTGTTTAGTTACGATCGTACTATAGAGTATCTTGAACACATTATGTTTCATTACCATGCATATTTTATGCATCACAGTTGTTGACACTTGAGTTTAGATTTTTCATTACTTACATTGCAATAAGCAAGTCTTTGCCTTGAGGAGTTAAATATGAACGCCTATGGAAGAGAGTGGAAGAAACTTGTTAACAAGTGGCAAAAGAAATAATAAATTAATTTAATTTGTTCGTATTGCATGTGAAACTAAAAACTGTGATCTTTCATTTCTCAAACTATCTATTTAATCTATCACATTGTGACTTAGATAAAGAGTATTCTAGGATTACCTTTTCATTTATGATCAAATGAAATTCCTCGAGCTCAATTCCAATATAGACCACAATATTCTACATTCATATTTTCACATGATAAAAATGTGCATAATAATCATGATTGCAACTAAGGTTTGCTAATACTTTCATTTTTATATTTATATAATTTAGAGTGTAAGAAAAATTTATAACTAATATATTTTATAAATAAAAAATTAAATGGTTATTGAATGTAAATAGATATCAATCTATAATAAATATTAAAATGAAACATTTTACATTATTAAAAAAATAAATAGAAAATTATATAATTTAATTTTAAATTATTATTATTATTATTATTATTATTATTATTTTATTATTTTATTTTTAATAATAATTAATATATGAGTTAAGTATATATATTAAAAACCATTTAAACAGAAAATAAGTAATAAAATTTGAATACCATAAAAAAAATTATTGGAAATCTAACATATGTGGACATGATTTTCTTTTAACCAACCTTGATCTATCTTAACTCTAGATCTATCAAACGCCGAGAGGGATCAAATCTCTTGAGGTGAAAACCTCTTTTTTGAGTGCAAAACTTGAGGAAAGGTTTGCACCTCGAGAGATTTGATCCCTCTCGGCACTTGATAGATCTGAAGTTAAGATGGATCTAGGTTGGTTTCAGTCATGTGCAGCCAAAGAAAATCTAACGAACATATGATTAATTTTATCAATAATATGTAAATTCATCTAATATTAATATAATCATTTTAAATATGCTAAATATGTCTTAGATTAATCTGGTCATTTTAATTTTAAATTTTGTTAATTACTTCAGTTTGTTGAGATGATAAATATTGTTAATAACTTTAATGACGAAAAACAATGAAATGAAATTTTGAATGTAAATTGACGATGTAATAGTGTTGAATGAAAGAAAATGTGAATAATAATAATATAGTCAATTACAAATTATCCTCATTTTGATTAATCTCAAACTATTTTCTTCTACTATTCTTATTGTCACCCTTGTTACTTTTTTCATTTTTTCATATCGATTATATGAAAAGGACAAGTTGAATCGTAAACCATTTAAATCTTAGCTTCAGCTACTGTAGTAAACACCATATGTTGTCTCACTTTCTCTCCAAATTAATAGGGTTAATTATTATAACACAAAAATCAATGTACATTGTCAACCATTTTTTTTGCTTACACTGGAATCAAGCACAATCTTAATCCAATCATTTTAAAATTAATGTGCCAATCATATATCCAATTACATCAAATCATAAATCAACATCTACATTGAAATCAATGCATCTAGTGCAAGTAAGAAAATAGGGTTATAAACCAACGTCTACACTAAAATCAATGCATCTAGTGCAAGTAAGAAAATAGGATTATAAACCAACACCTACACTGAAATCAATGCATCTAGTGCAAGCAATCAAATAGGATTATACATCACCATCTACATTGAAATCAATGCATTTAATGCACGAAATCAAATAGGATTAGAAATCATCTACATTGTAATCAATGCATCTAGTGCAAGCAATCAAATATTATTAGAAATAAACATCTACATTGAAATCAATGCATCTAGTGCAAGCAATCAAATAAGATTAGAAATAACCATCTACATTGAAATCATTGCATTTTGTGCAAGCAAACATATAGGATTAGAAACCATCTGCATTGAAACCAATGTGTCTAGTGCAATCAATCAAATATCATTAGAAATCAACATCTACACTAAAATCAATGCATCTAGTGCAAGCAATCAAACAGTATTATAAATCACCATCTACACTGAAATCAATGCATCTAGTGCAAGAAATATTCTTCCCTCTCTCCCCCACCATATATATCTATATCTCCCTCCATCTCTCCTTCTTTGTCTCTCTATCTCAACCCCTCAAACACACATGCTCTCTCACTCCATATCCATCAATATCTCTCTCATGCCCTCCCTCTTTCAATCTCTCTCTTATTCCATCTCTTCACTTTCCATCTATATCTCTATCTCCCTTTGTCTCTCTATATCACCTGCAAAACATACACTCTCTTTCTCTAATCTATCTATATATACCTCCCTCATCTCCCTATCTCTCTATCTCTCTCTTCCCCTTCTCTCCCTCTCAGTTGTTTCTATCTCTCTTCCCTCATGTTGTCCTCTCTCCATCTCTCCGTCTTCCCTATCACTCCCTCTCTCTCTCTCCACCTTTCTCTCTCTATTTCTTTCTTCTTACCTCCCTCTCTCCCCCTCCAACTCCATCTCTCTTTCTCTCCCTCTCTCCACTCTCTCACTTCCTCTCTCTCTTCCTTCCTCTCTCTCCCACCTCTCTCTCTATCTCTATATTTTTCTATCTCTCTCTCTTCACCCTCCAAATCTATTACTATATCCCTCCTTCTCTCCTCTATCCTTCTCTCCCACATTCTCTCCATCTCTCCTTCTTCGCCTCTTTATCTCACCCCCAAACATACACACTCTCTCTCCATCTCTCCCTTGCCACTCCCTCTCTTTCTCCACTTCTCACTCTCTATGTATTTCTTCTTCCCTCCCTCTATCCACCTCCAACTCTATTTCCCTATCTCTCCTTCTCTCCTCCTCTCTCCCTCCCTCTCTCCTCCACTATCTCAAGTCTTCTCTCAAGTACTTCCTCTCTCTCCATTTCTCTCCTACCTCCCTATCTCTCTCCCCCCCCCCCCCCACCACCATCACTCTCTGTCTCTCTCTTTATCTCTCTCTCCCATCACTCTCTCCTCTCTCTCAAGTTTTATCTCTAGTTCTTCCTCTGTCTCCCTTTCTCTCCTACCTCCCTCTCTCTTCCCCCATCTCTTTCCCTCTCTCTCTTCCCTCCAATCCTC
Organism: Pinus tabuliformis; assembly: GCA_031772625.1. Lineage (NCBI taxonomy): Eukaryota > Viridiplantae > Streptophyta > Pinopsida > Pinales > Pinaceae > Pinus > Pinus tabuliformis. Next base: position 566,581,958 of record CM062810.1, read on the forward strand.
TCTTTTCCCCCATAAATCCCTCTCTCTCTCTCTCTCCCCCCCCCCATTCCCAGCTATGTTACTATATCCCTCCCTCTCTCCTTCTCTCTCCTTCTCTCTATCTCACCTTATTTGTCTCTTTATCTCACCCCAAAAAATACACATTCTCTCTCTCCATCTCTCCATTGTCACTCCCTCTCTCTCTCTCTATCCACTTCTCACTCTATGCGGATTTCTTCTTCCCTCCCTCTCTCCCCCTCCAACTCCATATCTTTATCCCTCCCTCTCTCCTCCTCTCTCGCAAGTGCTATCTATCATCCTTCCTCTCTCTCCCTTTCTCTCATACCTTCCTCTCTCTTCCCCCATATTTCTCTCTCTCTTTGTGCCCTCCAATCCTCTCACTGTCTTCCTCCCTCTCTCATTCTCTCTCACCTCACTCCATTTGTATGTCTCCCTCTCCCTCTCTTGCCCTTCTCTACCTCTCTCACTCAGCTCCCTCTCTCTCTCTTCATTCCTCCTCTCCTCTCTACTTCAATTTATCTTCATCTCTCCCTTGTCACTCCCTCTATCTCTCCATCTTTATCACTCTATGTCTTTGTTCTTCCCTCTCATATATATCTAGAGTTAATATATATCATGATATATTAATATATCTTATAATATCACAAATTTAATATTGTATTAATCCAAATTTATTAAATTTAATAATATTAATATTATAATATATTAGTATAGATATTAGATTATTATTATTATTATTTATTATTATTGTTAATATTAATATTAGGGTTAATAACGTTGTTTTGCATGGTATTAATAATTTGGCCCATGGTATCTAGCCCATAGGCTTCACCTAAATAAAACCTCTTGTTTGAGTGTTAGTAAGTGTAAAGAGGTTTATGGTGAAAATATAAAAAATAGGTTTACCAAGTATAAAGAGGTTTTACTTATTTACCATACCTCTAGTTTATTTATATTTTTATGTATTTACCATACTTTGGAGTAAATATAAAAAAATGTTTTATTTATTTACCATAGCTCTGGTTTATTTATATTTTTATTTATTTACCGTACTTCTTTTTTTAGTATTCATAAACCCTTTTATATTTTAAATTTATATTGTGTTTATACATAATAATAATTAGATTGATTTTTAAATAAGACCAACATTACATTAAAAATGTTAAACATTATGTTTAAGTTTACATTTACTTTTACGCTTCCATGTTTAAGTTTTTATGTGAGATCTACCCCTATACTGGAGTATAGAGCCCGCTATGGCGCAATTACATTTATAATGTCTATTTTAAAATAAAAATTCTAATCTTTTAACTTAATTATCAATAATTAATAGGATTCAACTAATTATGTCATGGTTGGTAAACTATAAATCTATGATAACCATTAAAACACTTATATCATGACATGTTTCAAGATAAATCATAATTCTCTATTCTAACTAGTTATATCTTTACCATTTACCTAATAATTATTAATAATTCAATTAAAAATCCTCAGCCCTATTCCTATATAAAAAAAAAGTTATATTTAATATTAAAACACTAAAATTAAAAAATGAAAATAAAAGCAAACACACCCAACCTTATCGAGTGTAAAATGCGAAGAAAGGTATCAAATGTTACAGCACGCTAAATTTTCTGTCAGCAAGCAAGGTGATACTTGGAAGAATAAGGTGCGAATTTTGCGTGGACCTCATTTTCGAAGTGAAAATAGGGATTGACTTTACTCATTTTACTAGTCCGAATTGCGTATCCTTCGCACCTGCTGTTTAGTTTTGGATGTATGAAAATCAACAGAGACCTTCACTTGTTTACCATATTTCTTTCCATGTGGTTTATAATATATGAAATTCTTATGAAACGAAGACGAATGATGGCTTGACTTGCACAACCAGTCAACACGTAAGGAAAATTTTATGAATGAAGACTTGCTACTTGCTTTACCAGTCAACAAGAAGAAAAGTACGTTATAGAAAAGTATCTGTTTGAAGTTTCCATTCATCTTCCTATTCGATAGGTTAGACTAAAGTGCAGCTTACCAGTAGGTAATAAACCACATGGAAAGAAAATTTATTTTAGTGATTGACGTGGAAACGTCAAGCACATGCTTTGTTTAAAGTTCCCAATAGCATGCTACTCCAATTTTGTTGAGATATTTACTTTTTCTATCGATGAGGTGGTCATAGTTGGTTTTGTTTCACTTGAGTTTAGTCGGAATTTTCTGTAGTGATTTTTTTTTATTTTTTATTTTTATTTTTTTTTGGGTCTATTATGTAGTTTTTTTCTCCTGTGTATTTTTACTTTTGCATTCTTTGTCATGGTCTAAGAGTGCGAGGTTGCATAAGACTCCAGATAGAGCAACTCTTGAAATTTTTTTGTGAACACAAAGTTTTAGCAAAGGATAAGATATGATCTCGAGCCCTGAAGCTGGAAATCAAGGAAGAGTCGCTGCAAGGTGGGTAGTTTTATTTTTTTGAGTGATCATCGCACTTATGTACAAAGAACAAGTGAGATGAACATGGAAGACTTACGAAATTATCAAAATTGGCGACTCATCACACTAATTTTGTGTCGTGAAGAGCGATGACATGATAAATTTGTAAAGCGCAACCTCCAAGTCATCATTTAGCATGAAGCATGAAAGGTCAAAAGAGTGCAATCGAGCACGAACTTTAATAAGAATGAGATCAACTAACATGAGAGCGACTCATCATGCTCATTATGTTGTGTGAAGTGCGATGACAGGATAAACCTGTAAAACACAACCTCCAAGTCAGCGTTTAGCAAAAAGCACAAAAGGTCAAAAGAGTGCAACTGAGCGCAAATTTTCATAAGAACCAAGTCGAGAAACTCATCACACTCATTCTGTGTCGTGAAGTGCGATGATAGGATAACCCTATAAAACACAGCGTCCAAGTCATCGTTTAGCACAAAGAACAAAAGGTCAAAAGTGCGCATCCAATACGAAGTTTATTAAGAATGAGGTCATCTAACATAGGAGCAACTCATTGCACTCATTATGTGTCGTGAAGTGCAATGACAAAATAACCCTATAAAACACAGCCTCCAAGTCATTGTTTAGCACAAAGCACAAAAGGTCAAAAGAGTTCAGTTGAGCATGCAGTTTAATAAGAACGAGGTCAATTAACACTGGAGAACAAGCCAAGTTTTAACAACCAAAGGTCAAAAGAGTTCAGTTGAGCATGCAGTTTAATAAGAACGAGGTCAACTAGCACTGGAGCACAATCTAAGTTTTAATAACCATGGGAGCATGAGCCAAGTTTTAACAACCAATACGCTTCCATTTCAAAGCTTGAGCCACCAAAAACATAATCCAAAACATCGAGTTGCCTGAGCACTTTAAAAATGTGTGTGAAATTTTTTGAAGGGTTTGTCTTTTATAAGAGGAGGAATTTGTAAAAACAGAAAAGGACCTTTCAAAAGTTTATTTAAAGGACTTCAAAGGCATATTTCAAAAAAGGGAGGTGTTGTTATGTTGTAGTAAAAACAAAAACCTGAAATTGTTATAAAAGGGGGTGTTTCCCTTTTGTAAAGGGATTTTTGTTAGGTCTTGAAAAATGAGATTGTATAAAAAGGGAATGTGATTCCCCAAAAATGGCTTCTTCTAGCTCTTTGCCACAAACACCAATTTTTCTTGGGACAAATTACTAGTTTTGGTCTTTGTGGATGAATACATTTCTTCTAGCTCAAGAGTGTCAGGATGCACTTCAGAGTGGCTATGTAGATCCAACCCAAGAAGCATGGGCAACCATGACCAATAATGAGAGGAATGCAACTATTGAATTGAGAAAGAAATAACAAAGAGCCAAATGTTGGATACAAAATTCATTCAATGACTCTATCTTCGAAAAATCGGTGCATCAACAACAAAACAAGCTTGGGATATTCTGAAAGTTGCATACCAAGGTAATGATAGTGTGAAGACTATAAAATTGCAGACATTGTGGGCTCGGTTTGAAACCCTGAAGATGACTGACATAGAGAATGTTGACCAGTTCATGACTAGAGTCATGAGAATAGTCAATCAAATCAAACTTATTGGTGAAACCATTACAAATGATAATATAGTTGAAAAATTCCTTTGAAGTCTAGCAAAAAAATATGACATGGTTGTAACATCCACTCTGGAATCCAAAGATTTTACAACTTTCTTAATAGAACAACTGGTTGGGTCACTTATGGCACAAGAAACAAGACTTAACTTGGTAGAAAATTCCAAGAAACAAGGTTTCAAAGCACAAGACTCTCTTGGCAAAGGAAGAGGCAGAGGATATGGAGGAAACAACAAGCAAGGAAGAGGTCGAGGTAGAAGTGGATCAAAACATTATCATGCAGCAAAGTAGTCAAGACCTTCACAAGACCAAACACAAAGAAGAAAAACATGGAGAAAATCTAATGTCTAATATTATTACTACAATAAATTTGGGCATTATGAACATGAATGCAGAAGGAAACAATTAGATCAACAAAGAGGCAATGTTTATCTCTCCAACAATGAAGGAGAATCCTCTGATACCATGTTTCTTTCTACCATTTTTCTAAAGACAGTCACATCGAAGACCTTTGGTTTCTAGATAGTGGCTACAACAATCATATGACACCTATAACAAAAATATTCCTTCTTATCTTGATGCTTCCATAATATCATAAATTAATCTTGGAGATCGCCCCCATGTAAACGCTGAAGGGAAATGTATTGTCCTTGTTCTTACTAAATGTAATCAAGAAAACTATATAACTAATGTTTATTATGTTCCACATCTGAAGCATATCCTCATTAGTGTAGGTCAGTTGATGGAACGTGGTTATGATGTAATATTCCAAGGGACCATATGTTATATCTATGAAAAAACTCCCAACAAAATACTAATAGAAAAGGTTGAAAAAACCAATAATAAGATGTCACCCTAGACTCTTAGAAGTCAAAATATCTCACAGTGTTTTGCACACAATGTGTCAAGAAAAAAAGAGTCACAACTATGGCATTCTAGGTATGGGCATAGTCCTTTCAAGAGTCTAAGTATGCTTCAAAAACATTCAGTGATCATTGGTCTCCCTGTTATGAATGAAAAATACAGTAATTGTGAAATTTGTATTCTATCAAGCATAAAAGAGATAAATTTCCCACATCTTCCTCTAGAGGAAAAGATCCTTTAGAGCTATTCAATACAAATATATGTGGCCCAATGTAGAGAAAGTTCATTGGTGGGAGTCTTTATATTCTGACCTTCATTGATGATTATAGCATGAAGAAAATGGGTTTATTTTCTCAAAAATAAATTTTCTTTGTCAAGATTCAAAGAGTTCAAAGCAAAAGGGAAAAAGCAAATTGGAAATCCCTTAAAAGTTCTTAGGTCATACATAGAATTAGAATAGAGTTCCAATGACTTCAAATCTTTTTGTCAACAACAAGGAATCATCGTGTAGAACACAACAAGATGCACTCCAGAGCCAAATAGAGTAGCAGAAAGGAAAAATAGGTCAATCATGAATATGGCCATTGTTGAAATGTGGCAACAAGAATATTCCAATTTAATTTTTCCTTGAATTAAACTGTGAATTAAAATCGAATTTAGTCTTAACAGCTACTTGGAATTAATTAATTAATTCATTTTGAATTAATTATTGGAGAAATTCAAGTTAGAAGTATTTCTAAAGTCGTGCAAGAGTTATCCTTAAATTAAGGAGATAAGATTGAGTTATATTTGAGTTGTAATTAGTTAACTCAATTTAATGAGTTAAGTCTAGTTAAACTAGTTCCAAACTATTTTGAGGAACTAATAGAGAGTTAATAGTCAGTTGATGCATGCATGCACTCAACTAGTGCTACTCTAGTTAACTGAAGATTCCCTCATTAGAAACTCATGCATGTATATTCTAAGAAAGACCCAGTTGAGATTAAAGTCAAGGACAGTGTACTATCATTTGCATGTGTTTTATTATAAAGAAAACTCATGCATGCAGTCAAGGGATCATTCCTTGAGGATTGCGCAGTTCTGACAGTGTGTGAGGGAGTGTTACACTTGGTAACAGGAGAATCATCCACAAGGAACAGTGTAAGGAAATAGGAGCTTGGAGGGTAGAGAGGAAGCCTGGAGAGAAACCAAGATTGCCTGTGACCATCTGTGAGGATTGTACTAAGAGCTGGCTAGCTGTGAGAGCTAAGGCTTTGTATAATTCCAATGTATTTCCACCTTGTATGATAATACAGATAGTGGGGTTTTTAGCTAAGGCTTTACCCAAAGTATTTTCATGTGTATTGTGTGATTGATTCTTCTTCTTCTGGTTATATTGTTCAGATCGATATTTAAGCTTCCGCAAATTGATAGTAGAAGTAGGTTATAGTATTCTGCTTTGATTTATATTGTGTTATCGAGTTAACCTACACCAGATTTTCTACATAGTATCAGAGATCGATTTGTAGAGATTTTCTACATGGTATCATAGATCGATTTGTAGAAATATTCTACATGGTATCAAAGCTAGATTTGTAGAGAATTTCTACATGGTATCAAAGCTGTGAACAGTATACTAAGAAGAGAATTTGAAGTTTGAAGTTCGGGGTTGCAAGTGCAAATCGAATCCATATCATACTTCAAGGTTGGCCAATGGAGTTCTATGGCTTGAGACTCGAGTATGCCTTGGAAGGTAGCTCTAATTACATACCATGGAAAGATAGAATGGAGGTTGTATTAGAAGACAATCGCTTTAAGGAATTCATTGATCAAGAAATCGCAAAGCCAGCTTCAACTAATGCATAAGAGTTGGCTAAGTGGAAGAAGTGTGTGGCAAAGACGAGATAGATCATCCTTGAGGGAGTTCGAGACCATATTGTCTTGAGTCTCCATGGGAAGGATACTCCATTTTCAATGTAGAAGACAATGAAGAACCTCTACCAGAACAATAATGACCAGAGGAAATCGTTGCTTAAAGATAAGCTTCGAAGAATCAAGATGGAGAAGGGCGATATTATTTCCACATATCTAAACAAGCTCACCACCTACAGAGATGAGCATTCTAGTGTGGGAATAACTACTTCCAATGATGATATGGTGAGCCTCACTCTCCTGGCCTTCCAAAGAGTTGGAATAACTACCAGGACTCTGTGAATGGAAGGGAGAAACTGCCAGATTGGGAACCACTATGGTCGGATCTGATGCAGGAGGAGATCAGGAGGATCACACGAGATGTTTCTTCATCCAAGGATGATGATGAAGAAAATCTTGCTGTAGCAAGTCAGGCAAGGAAAGGGAAGGGGAATGCTTCCCATTCCAAATCGAATTCTTCTCATGGAGGGAAGAAGGGTGACATGTCTAAAGTGAGATGCTTTAATTGTCACGATATGGGACATTATTAGACTAATTGCCCATCGAAGAAGTCCAAGAAGGGATCCTCGGAAGGATCGGAAGGTGAGACAATAGCCTCTCAATTCGAAATGGACTTTACCCTCATCGCATGCATGGTGTCATCGATGATGGGTTGTATCTAGTATCTTGACAGTGGAGCCTCATTCCACATGACCGGTGATAAAAGTTTTTTCAGTGCCTTGGAAGAGAAAGACCTCAAGATGTGCATAGAGGCAAGTGACGATGGAAGGTATAGTGTTTCAGGAGTGGGCACGATTGCTTTTCAAAGGGAGCATGGAGATCCCCTCACCTTAACAGATGTGATGTATGTGCCTGGACTGAAGAAGAACTTGGTATCGGTCACGATGTTGGAGGACAAAAGCTACGATGTTGTCTTCAGTAAAGGAAAGGCATTCCCAAGACACATAGCCACAGGTCAGACCAAGAGGATAGGGATTCAGGTGAAGAATCTCTATAAACTAGAGGTAGATGATTGTGTAGAATTGAGTACGAAAGAAGAATTTGTGCAAAGCCAAGACATTAGCGAGTTGTGGCACAGGCAGTTGGGCCATTTGCATTAGGGGGCTTTGAAGATAATGCAACAGATATCTACAGGACTTCCCGAAGGTAAACTTGAGAAATTTGACACATGCAAAGGTTGTACCTTGGGAAAGTACACCAAGTCTTCCTTTCATGATCGAGACAATCGAGCAAAAGGCTATCTTAGAGCGAGTTCATACTGATGTGTGTGGACCATTCTCGATGGCATCCATAGTGAAGCAAAGGTATTATGTGATTTTCATTGATGATTATTCTCGTAAATGCTAGATTTATTTCATGCAGAAGAAGGACCAAGGCTTCACAAAGTTTTGTGAGTTGAAAGCTTTGGTCTAGAAAGATTCAGGGAAGAAGATCAAGGCCTTAAGAAGCGACAATGATGGAGAATATGTCTCTCAAGAGTTTAATGACTTCTGTGCAGCGGAAGGAATTAAACGAGGGTTGATGGCAACTCATAACCCACAACAGAATGGGGTGGCCGAGAGGAAGAACAAAACTAATGTAGGGGCAACATGGGCAATGTTGCATGACCAAGGTCTACCACTTCACTTGTGTGCTAAGGCATGCAACACAATGGTCTATTTCCAGAATAGAATCCTGCATTGCATACTTGGGATGAAGACAGCAAAGGAATCTTTCTCCGGTAAGAGACCAGATGTGGGTCACTTTAGGATATTTGGTTGATCGACATATTTCCATGTGACAAAGGATGCACAGAAGAAGCTTGAGCCAACAGCAGAGTTGGGGATATTTGTGGGGTACACTGATACACCTCACAACTATTAGGTGTACTTGCCTACCAGTCGGAGGACATTGGTTCACAGAGATCTCAAGTTTGATGAGCAGAAGGCCATGCGAGTTTCTCTTGAGAGGGAGATCCAACTATAGGTTGTGGAGGAATTGTTGGTTCCTAAGGAGGAGGAGCCTAAGACTGATGCAGATTACCTGCATGCAGAGCTTCCAGGAGTGGAGACATCCACTCACACAGAGTCTTCCAGAGATGGACGGAAGCACACGAGAGAAGCTGACAGATTGTTGGACGATGCGAGAGAGAATGTGGGAGAACCATCTTCTCATCGCAGACATAGGAGGTCACCTGAGAGGTACACTGAATACATGGCCCTTGCTAGGGAATGTGTTGAGACCGAGCCATCTTCCTTTGAGGAAGCAGTGCAGAAGCAGATTTGGGTTGATGCTATGGTGGAGACTATGACTCCATAGTTCGTAACAGTGTTTAGGACGTGGTTCTGAGATCGGAGAACAAGTCATTTGTGAGTTTACGTTGGCTTTACAAGGTAAAGCAAGCTGCTGATGATGGGAGGATCATGTTGTTGCAGTATATTTCGACAGAGGAGAAAAACACTAGCATTTTGACAAAGGCATTATCAAAGCGTAAATTCGAGCTCCATAGAGACAGGATCGGGGTGGTAGATAATCCCTTTCTTGTTGAGAGGGAGTTGAAATGTGGCAACAAGAATATTCCAATTTAATTTTTCCTTGAATTAAATTGTGAATTAAAATCGAATTTAGTCTTAATAACTACTTGGAAATAATTATTTAATTCATTTTGAATTAATTAGTTGGATAAATTCAAGTTAGAAGTATTTATGACGTCATGCAAAAGTTATCCCTTAAATTAAGGAGATAAGAATGAGTTATATTTGTGTTGTAATTAGTTAACTCATTTTACGAAGTTAATTCCAGTTAAATTAGTTCCAAAATGTTTGAGGAACTAACAAAGAGTTAATAGTCAATTGATGCATGCATGCACTCAACTAGTGCTACTTCAGTTAACTGAAGATTCCCTCATCAGAAACTCATGCATGTCTATTCTGAGAAAGACCCAGTTGAGACTAAATTCAAGGACAGTGTACTATAAGTTTCATGTGTTTTCTTATAAAGAAAACTCATGCATGCAGTCAAGGGATCATTCCTTGAGGATTGCACAGTTCTGACAGTGTGTGAGAGAGTGTTACACTTGGTAACAGCAGAATCATCCACAAGGAATAGCGCAAGGAAATAGGAGCTTGGAGGGAAGAGAGGAAGGCTGGAGAGAAGCCAAGATTACCTGTGAGCATTTGTGAGGATTATACTGAGAGATGGCTAGCTGTGAGAGCTAAGGCTTTGTATAATTCCTATGTATTTCCACCTTGTATGATAATACAGATAGTGGGGTTTTTAGCTGAGGCTTTCCCCAAAGTATTTTCATGTGTATTGTGCAATTGATTCTTCTTCTTCTGGTTATATTGTTCAGCTCAATCTTTAAGCTTCCGCAAATTGATAGTAGAAGTAGGTTATAGTATTTTTCTTTGATTTATATTGCATTATCGGGTTAACCTACACCAGATTTTCTACAGCCATATGTATGCTTCATGAGAATTTTTCTATGACTATTGGGATGAAGTTTTTTTATATTCATTGGGCTTGAGCATCTCATAATATGTCTTCATGCCTTCACCGTAATAGGTGGTGAGTTGTACGCCACTCTCACTATGAAGCACAAGGTGAGAGTCATCTATGTGTGTAATGATCCATTCAATTACCTCCACACATGGCATAATTGAGAACCTGAATTTGATCATGTGCATCATGGACTTATTAATATTTATGTATGCATCCACATCTTCCAAGTCCTAAGGAAAACTTTCCTACATGAATGTGTTGTATATTTTTTTCATGTGACCTTTGTATCTTTATCAATAAAGCATTATGTGTCTGCATATATGGGGATATTTGTCTTTGTAACTTCTACAGGCTCATCAGTGCTTGTTTCTGAAATTTCTTTAGAGACCACTTTGCGAGGTGGCATTGCTCCAACAAATGATGAAAGGGTCACAATACTTGTAGCATGAACACTTTTTGGAGGAGACACATTCATAGTGATATATTAGCTTAAAACAACCTACTTATGCAAAAATATTTTTAAATCATGTACAAAGATCAATCAAAGATGATAGTACATGAGAATCTATGAATGATAGTGAAAAATAACTTGCATGCATGATAAAATGATCATGCAATCTAGGAGGGCACACTTTCAAAGAATGAATGGATGAATAGTGTCATTCAGGGCTTTGCAATTCACTCATGTGCTCAAGCAAGTGAAATAAATCATTTAGGGCACAATGACGTACTCCAAAGGGTTGAAGGAGTGAGTTGTTGGGCCTTTGGATCTTCTTTATGCACTTATGCACTTAAAGAGATAGGGAGGGAACACTGTCGCACTACGAAGGGACGAAGGAAGATGTTGACAAGGATTTGGGCCTTCATAATGTGCCTATGTGCTCAAGGCAAAGCAGGGTGCATTGCCACATTCTGAAGGGTTGAAGGAAGATGCTTCGTGCCTTCATCATGTGCTCATGTGCACAAGGGAGGACGCAATTCATTGTGATAAAGAAGTATGCTCAAGAGGAGAACTTGGTCTAATAGGTCGTAGTTTTCGAGGTTGATCAGGCTTCGAGCTCAACAATTCCATTCTACGTGTCAAAAGCTTATAATTAATTTTGAACAAGAGGATTCAATGATAATATGAGGAAAATAAATATTTGCAAGGCTTTATAGTTATTGTCCCATGCATCGTTGAATATGAAAGGTTGAAGAAGGTGAAGATTTTTTATATGAAACACCATATTAACACTTGCAACTTGAAGATTCAACATAAACACCAGCAAAGAAAGTAAAAAACGAAGTATCAACAACAAGAAGAGAAATAATGACGGTGAAATCATGAAATGTAAATGAAATATTTGACATGCAATACTTACTTGCAACATTGTTTGATGAAGGGACTCTTGATTCTCAGTTGTGCACCCGATTAAGATGGAATGAAAATGCAAGAAGAATGATTAGCTAAGTTTATTTAAAGAAACATACATGCAAAATAGATCCATGCATGAGCGCCACATGTCGTCGCATGAAAGGATTAATTAAAGGCAGTTAAGTGGGATCCTATTTTCTAGGAGTGTGCCCACATGCAACAAGATGACACATGCATGGATCCAAGAAGGGCACATTTCTTCAATATGAATAAATGCACTCATGGAGGGTGCATATTATCAGTGTGAAGGAGTACACTCAAGGAGGGTGCGCACTCAATTTGAGTGCATGTCTTCACCAACTTGCACTGTGCTTTTGATTTTCTGAGTGTTTCTCTTGCATTTTCTTTCTTTTTCATGATTTTTGAGTGTTTTTTGAGTATGCGCATGGAAGGAAGGTAAGTTTCTATGTTGAGAAAGATTATGATTTCACCTAACCATAGACTTAGTAACTCTAGTGCTTCTAATGGTTAAGCGATGACACTTAAGAAAAATTAACTTAGGAGGATGTGACACTAGGAGAAAAAAATTAACAAATAAAACAACATGGTGACTCAAAGGGGATTGAAATGACAGTTATTGTAGGCTCCAAAATTAACATAGAAAAAACATTTGGAACATCATTGTTGTAGCGACAACACTTGGCAACACACCAGGAGAACCCAAAGTTCTCTAAAATGGTTTCATTGTAAGCGTGGAGTCTTATTTCTTCAAGAAGTATTGATTCAGTGGATGGGTTACCTTGGTTCCCCATTCTTACCTGGTTAAAGATATAGTATTTCCTTATCCACTACTCGATGCAACACAACAATATAAAAATTCATATCATTATCTTGTCAATGTATGTAAAGGTATTATAATATGGAAAATTAAAAACAATCAGTGTGATTTTTACATATCTCACATTGCTCTGCTGCCAGCAGATGTGGACAGTACCTTGACAAAGTCACTTTAAGAACACAAATGTTGCCTTGCTACTAGCGAGCCTGGAAAATACCCCAGTGAAGTCACTTGCATCAACTCCCTATGGAGGATTTCCCTTCTTTCACCTTTTATGGTTTCCTTTATTTTTCGTGGGATTGTGCGTAGGCACTTATTATTTTTTAGCAGGAAGAAGAGGGATCCCGACATATTGAGAGAAAAGGAGGTTGCTCCTTCAAAGAGAGTTTTTATACGTATCATTCTTTTCTCGAGAAAGGTTTTCCCCTTAACTTAATCTACACAGATATATAGATAATAACACACTTATTCATTATAGGACTGAGCATAGGAATGAGAGTCCTGAATAGATACGGTCTTCATGGTTTTCTTACAGCTTCCCAGCTAAGAGATTGTATTTTCCATCAAAAAATCATCGACTGGAAATTCATAAACCAAATTAAGAAAGAGGGTGACAGATAATCTAAAGGTTGTGTGTTACCACAACTTTCCATTCACAAAATATTATCCAAGTCATTTGAAGTCTCAAAAATGAATTTATTCAAACACTAATAAATGTGAAAGAATAAAATCGAAACATGAAAGACGAAAACACATAATCAGAATGCAGTGCATCTAACTACATTAATCATATCCTAACCTAATCCAACCAAAACAAGGTCAGATCATGTGAAGTGGAACTTCCAATGCATCTAAACATTCTTCTCACGCCCTTTAGACTAGAAGGTACGATCATGTAGAATGAAAATAGAAAGCAGTGCATTGACCAAGAGAAATCATGAATACATCTACACTGAGGAATTAAAACAAGAAGTGCAACCATAATGGTGTATCACACTTAGCTGTTGTAACATATAAACAATTTCACAATAGTAGAAAATACCCAACCTATGACAATACAAGACTTCATCAATAGCTTGCAAGTACAAGCCATGCGACATGGGTCTAAACTGAAGAGAGACTTCTAAGGAGTCCACAATGGGATCATGGAAACAAACTTTAGGGAAAGCTAGATAAGAAAGACTAAACGAGTGACCAGTTTCATCAGTGATATTAACAGGTTTACCACACTCTGTGTTGTCATGCATGTAATATTTTTTGATGGGTGATGGAAAGGATGCATTAAGATTCTTACCTGATTATACATTAGAGATTCGAGATTTTCTTAAGATGGAATGTAACGACAGAAGTTCAATAGTAAAAATAAATTTTCTCCCCTGAGGGTTGAATAATTTTACGTGAAGAAAATAAGCATCCCTCACAAGAGAGTCAACATCCCATCTGATAACATAAATGATAAACTTGTGCAAAAGAATCAAGAACCGACCGAAATCACAAATGTCATCATCGTGACAGGGACCTAACATAACCATCATCATAAGCTGAAGTGTCTCACTCACCTAACTTAGACTTGAATTCTAACAAGATTGATAATCAATCTGAGAAAACATGGTCAGTTACTTATCAAGAGAATATTCATCATTTAAATCATGAGATTTGAAAGAAGATAGATTTTCAAGATTGATGTAAAAATATTCGATGATAAGCATATCATTTTCCAAGAAAAATGGAGATATACCTGAAAGGAAAACGTTGATAATATCATTAGAATCCATTCGAAATTGCTACAAATCCAAATATTCATGTGGAAAAAAAGGTCCATCCATATTACTTGAATAATCATGACCATATAATTCATAGAAAAGGAAATCATTATGGTCATGATCATCCAAGTGTTCAAATTGATTAATGGGTGGAATATCTACTGGTGGAATATCAAGATTGGGAGATGGTTGACTGGTGATGTCTAATGAATCACCATCAGGAGAAATACAAGATATAAAAATCAATTCTTCATCCGCTAATTGACCTTTTGATTTAATGATCAATTGAGGTTTGAAACACAGAACATCAAACAAAGGAGTACATGGGACCAAAGGAAGGTTTGGTTCTTCCTCAGGATGTTGAAATTTGTTTTTATTAGGAGGACATAGCGAATCAGATTCAAAATATTTTCTTTAACATCTTGACTAAGAAATGAAATTTCTCATCCAAGAATTCCAATCCACATTCATGTATGCGAATTCGTAACAATGATGTAGAAACCAATCAGTGAAATTTTCAAGAGATTCATTGGGTTCCATTTTAAGTTGATTGATTTCATTAAGAACATCTAGGTATTTTTGCTTGTCAAAGACATGATGAAGCTCATTAACGAAATGATTGAAAGATGTAATAGAAGCAGTGGATAGAGAGTAGCACCATTTCTTCGCACAACCATCCAATATAAGGGTAAACAACTGCATGAGAATTTCTTCTGAATAAATGACACTTGAAAAGTAGAGTTGAATGAATTCAATCATGTAATCAAGGATTATTATCATACCCTTGCATCAAATTTAAGATTTGGCAAGCTATGCAAAATGTTTGTGTTGATTGAAAGATTCAAAGCTTCAGAAAAACAGGTCGGGATTATGATTTTGGATGAATATATTAAAGGCTAGAGATTTGAAAATCTTTCATAGGCTCATCTTGTCATATGGAACTCCTTCTAGCACTAAAAGTGTTAATAGTGTCGAATTATATAAACATTATAAGGGGATCTCCCCGATGTGAGGTTGCAATTAGGCCTCACATCATTTTGTGTAGGATTCCCATATGGTCATACAATCTGGCTATTGTTGGAATGTTTTTCAAGATTTTCCTCAGTTATGATGAAACACAATAGAATAAAACACCTCTTTGGGGCAGTAAGAATGTAAACCTTGTGTGACACCCAATGAAAGGTGTACAAGGGAGACTTCCATGACTAGTGAGGGAAATTATCCACTGGTTAGAAAAGTAATAGTACTATCCTTAAGGGTGACTCATGGGTAAAGATAAATACTTGTTGAGTACATGTATATTAGTCCACATAATAAACAACAATCATTAACTCATAACATCATTCATTCATTAATAGTCATAGCTAAGAAACGAATCAGTTCACTAACTTAGTATGTAAATAAATAAACATATACCATAAACATAACCAGAATAGTCCAACTACATATATGATACATGTATGAAGGAATGTTAGCTCATTGAGTTTATAATTAAAAGTGTATGATCCCAAGTACAATGTTAAAAGAATGAAAAGTACATTATATTTGCTACATGCTTTACCAATCAACACGAAGAAAAGTACGTTATAGAAAATTATATGTTTTAAGTTTCCATTCATCTTCCTATTTGATAGGTTAGACTGCAGTGTAGCTCAGTGGTAATACAAGAAGATTCCAATTGCAAATAATTCAATTGTAATCACATTACTTAAGTGACCTATGTCATAAGTGATATTAATAGGTTGACCACAATCTGAGTTGTCTTGCATGTAATATTCTTTGATGGATGAGGAATAAGATGCATTAAGATTATTACTTGTTTATACATTCAAGATTCAAGATTTGCTTAAGATGGAATGTAATGACGGAAGTTAAATAGTAAAAATAAATTTTCTCCCCTGGGGGTTGAAGAATTTTACATGAAGAAAATAAACATCCCTCATGAGAGAGTCAGCATCCCATCTGATAACATAAATGATAAAATTGTGCAAAAGAATCGAGAACTGACTGAAATCACAAATGTCATCATCGTGATAGGAACCTGACATAACCATAATCATAGGCTAAAGTGTCTTACTCGCCTGACTTAGCCTTGAATTCTGACAAGATTGATAATCTATCTTAGAAAACATTAGGGGATTTCCAAGGTCTAAAATGGGCTTCCTGAGAAAAATCTCCAACCAAATTAAACTTTATAAGAACAAATAGGATTCAATATGATGATTTCAACCATGGGGTATGATTCACCATTTTTGGAGTAAAAAGGTACAAAGATTAAAAAATAATAAAATAATAAACTACATTTTCATCTCGTATTTTCAACTTATCTCCCTAATTTTTTACTCAAATTTCGAGCGGGAGTACTTGTTGGATTCAAAATTTAATTTCTCATCCAAGGAGTACCCATGTTTCATACTTTTGATGGACCCTGCTACATGACAAAAGAGAAATACATGAAAAAACGTGATTGCAATCATGTTTTTCATGTATTTTTCATTTTTCGTGTAGCAAGGTCCATCAAAAGTATGCAACATGGGTACTCCTTCGATGATGAATCAAATTATGCATCCAACGTGTGTTTCTGCTCGAAATTTGACTATACCCATACGGATATAAGTTGAAAAAATAATTTTGTCTTTTTTCCCTCTAAAATTTGATAATGTAATCTAATCTTATTTTATTTTTTTCACTATTGTTTTATAATTTCCTTAGGAGGCCCATTTTATACCTCAAAAATCACCTAATGCATTGTCAGTTTCTTATCAAGAGAATAATCATCATTTAAATCATGAGATTCGAGAGAAGATATATTTTAAGGATTGATGTAAAAATAGATAGGTGGCAAGTTGTACGCCACTTTCACTGCGAAGCACAAGGTGAGAGTCCCCCATGTGTGTAATGATCCATTCAATTACCTCCACACATGGCATAACCAAGAACCTGAATGTGGCCATGTGCATCCTAAACTTCTTAATATTTATGTATTCATGCACATCTTCCAAGTCCTCAGAAAAAATTTCTGATATGAATGTGTTGTATATTTTTTTCCATGTGAACTTTGTGTCTTTATCAATAAAACACTACGTGTCTACATATATGGAGATATTTGGCTTTTTAAATTCTACAGGCTCATCGGTGCTTATTTTTGAAAGTTCTTTAGAGACCACTTTGCGAGGCGACATGGCTCCAACAAATGACGACAGGGTAAAAATACTTGTAGCACGAACACTTGTTTGGGGAAACAAATTCATAGTGATATATTAGCTTAACAAACCTACTTATGCAACAATAATTTAAATCACATACAAAGATCCATCAAAGATGGTAGAACATGAAAATCTATGAATGGCAGTGAAAAATAACTTGCATGCATGATAAAATGATCATGCAATCTAGGAGGGCACACTTTCAAATAACGAAGGGATGAATATTGTCATTCAGGGCTTTGCAGTGCACTCACGTGCTCAAGTACGTGAAATAAATAATCTAGGGCACATTGTCACACTGCAAAGGATCGAAGGAGTGAGTTGTTGGGCCTTTGGGTCTTCCTTATGTGCTTATGAACTTAAAGAGATAGGGAGGGCACATTGTTGCACTCCGAAGGGATGAAGGAAGATGTTGACAAGGATTTGGGCCTTCACAGTGGCCTATGTGCTCAAGGTAGAGGAGGGAACATTGTCGCATGCCGAAGGGTTGAAGGAAGATGCTTTGTGTCTTCGTGTAGAATTTTTCTACAAATCAGCTAGCTCTGATACCATGTAGAAATTTCCACCTGTAGATCACCTGATAATGCAATATACTAAAGAAAAATACTAGATCTACTTCTACAATCAAAATTTGTGGAAGCTTAATCGAATTGAGCAAGATCAATTGAACACATATAACTGATAAGGAGAAATCAATCACATATAACATAGAAGAAATAACCCGGGAAAGCCTCAGTCTAAAACACTAATCTCTGTATTATCATACAAGTGGAAATATAGCTAGTATTACAAAAAGAATCAGCTCAAAAGCTATCATGCTCTCTCCACAATACCTATGTTTCTCATAGACAGTCAAAGGCCTCTCTCAAACCTCTTGATCTGCCCTCCAAGATTCCTATTTCTTTGCGCAATTTTGATTGGGGTCCATTGCAGTCACTTGTGTGAATTGGCCTCTTCACACACTCACTAACCTCTGATCCAACTACGCAGTCCTGAAGGAGATAAATCCTTCTCATGGATGAGCTTCCTTTATAGGAAAAATATTCATCCAACTGATAGTACACTATCCCTCCTTTGATCTCAACTAGGTCTCTATCTGAACTGACATGCATGAGTTATTCATGAGAGAATCTTCAGTTATCTGAAGTGTAGCAGTTATATGCAAGCATGCATTAACTAACTGAACTCACATTAATTTAAACAAACTGTTTAAATCAATCCAACTGGACTTGACTCTGTTAACTGAGCCAACTAATTACTACTCAAATTAAAACTCATCCTGATCTCCTTTAATCAAGGGATAACTTCCTCGATCAGTGGAGAAAGTGTTGCATGTCCTCATATAGACTTCATGTTTGATTTTTCACAACTAATTAACTCATGGATAATTAATTAATTTATTCTCAAATAGTTGCTAAGACCAAATTCAAATTTTACTTCCTATTTTTAGTCCAGGGACTAACTAAAATAGGAATCCATACTGAACTGCTAAAAATAGCAATTCTATTTTTAACACTTCCATTTTTCATTCCCTATTGCTCAATCTAGCACTGGTACCCAAACTGCTATTTTTAGCACTTCTATTTTTAGCATTTCTTGTTGCCATTTTTCAACACTCCCTCTCAACAAGAAGGGCATCAACTTGAACCCAATCATATACCTCTAGAATGTTTTGCATGCAACACATCTAACAAGTGTGGTTGCTCCAGTAACTCTTGGAACAAAAAAAAACTCCCAACTGACCTCTCTGTTGGGCTAGAAATATACTCTGATGCTGAAGCTCTACCTGCTGCTGACAAGTGCTCCCTCTCTGACCTCTGAGCTATTGCAACACTCCATGCATCTCGCATCATCGCACACCTCTCTATGCCATCCTGCACTAGTGCAACACTCATGTGCCTCTCACATTGCTACAGTCTGCTAGCTCCACACAATCCTGGGACTCCTGCACTGTAGCTCTCTCTACCACTCCATCTGCATCTGTCTCTACCCAATCAACCATTCCTGCTACTCCTTGTCGGGGCTCCCGTAGCAAAGTCGAATCAAAGAGGTTGGGTACCTCAAGGATCCTGTCCCCATATTAGCCTCTGTGGGACAGTCACTCCACATCGCCCCACCTCCTACTTGGAGGTATGGCTGCATGTGATCCCTCTGCCCAACTGGCTCGAAGTTTCCCACTAGTGGAGGTCTCTGCATGAGTATATGTCTCTACTTAATCTCCTCTCAGCTTCTTTAGTTGTGGCTGCTCCAAAACCTCTTGAAGTTGCTGCACCAATCGTGGCTCCTCCAGAATCATCTAAGACTTCTTCTGGTGCTGCATGTTGAGAGGTACTATACTCTCCCTCTCAACCAACAAGTCTCCATCAATTTCCTTGCTTCTCAAGTCTTTGCATGCACCTTGAACCTCAAGAGCATAAAGGTTCTTGACCTATGAAGCAATCTACTTCACTTGTCTAGTGATGATGTGTCTAAGGAAAACATTTCCCTTACTGAAGACTATATCATAGCCTCTGTCCTCTAGCATCATGATCGACACCAAGTTTCTCTTCAGTCCTGGTACATACTTGACATCAGTCAATGTAATTCAAGCTCCATGCTCCATATGAAAAATAACCATGCCTACACCTGATACATTGTACTTTTCATCATTACCCATCACTATGCATAGCTGGAGATCTTTCTCCTCCAAAGTACTAAACAAACTCTTGTTGTTGGTCATGTGGAAAGAAGCTCCACTGTCAAGAAACCAACCACTTCCCACCATGGATGAAACCATGCATGTGAAGAGTGTGAAATCCAACTCGAACTGTGAGGCCAAAGCTTCACCTTCAGATCCTTCCCTGGATCCCTTCTTGGATTTCCTTAGTGGACAATTTGTAGCAAAATGGCCCACCTCATGACAACGAAAGCATCTCACTTTCGATTTGTCAAACTTCTTCCCACCATGGGAAGAACTCGAAATTGAAAGAGAATCCTTCTCCTTCTTCACCTTACTCACTAAGGCACAGTTTTCTTCATCCTCCATGGATGAAGAACCATCTATGGTTCTTCTTCTTATCTCCTCCTGCATCAAATCCGACCAAATTCGATCCCAATCTAGCAATTTCTCTCTTCCATTAACCGAGTCCTTGTAGCTATGCCAACTCTTAGGAAGACCGAGTTGTGCATGACTGACCATGTCATCATTAGTTGTCGTGATCCCTACACTTCCAAGCTCATCCCTGCATGAGGTGAGCTTGTTCAGATACACAGAGATCATGTCGCCCTTTTCACACTTGATCTTTCAAAGTTTGTCCTTCAGTGCCAGCTTCCTCTGATCACTACTATTATGATATAGATCTTTCAATGTTTTCCACATTGAAAATGGTGTCTCCTTCCCATGGAGACTCAAGACTGTGATCTCAAACTCCCTCCAGAAGGATTCTCCTTGCTCTAGCCACACATTTCTTCCATTCGGCCAATTCAGTAGCACCAGTCGGCTTGGGGACTTCTTGATAAATGAAGTCCTTTAGACCTTTATCCTCTAGTACTGCTTCCATGTGATCCTTCCAGGCTATATAATTTGAGCTGCCATTAAGGGCATATTCGAGTCTCAAACCATTGAATGCCATAGGTGAAATAGAGATGTGAGAAGAACTCGATTTCTATATTCAAGAATCAAAAAACTTCAAATTTTCCCTTCTTGTATACTATTCTTCCTTGATCACCTATGCTCTGATACCATGTAGAATTGTTCGACAAATCAGCTAGCTCTAATACCATGTAGAATTTCCCACATGTAGATCACCTGATAATGCAATATACTAAAGCACAATACTAGATCTACTTCTACAATCAAACTTTGTGGAAGCTTAATCGAATTGAGGAAGATCAATTGAACACATATAACTAATAAGGAGAAATCAATCACACATAACACAGAAGAAATAATCCGAGGAAAGCCTCGGCCTAAAACCCCAATCTCTGTATTATCATAAAAGTGGAAATATAACTAGTATTACAAAAAGAATCAGCTCAAAATATATCTTGCTTTCTCTGCAATACCTCTACTGCTCATAGACAGTCAAAGGCCTCTCTAAAACCTCCTGATCTGACATCCAATCCTCCTATTTCTTTGTGGAATTTTGATTGGGGTCTAGTGCAGCCACTTGTGTGAATTGTCCTCTTCACACACTCACTAACCTCTGATCCAACTACGCAGTCATGAAGGAGATAAATCCTTCTCATGGATGAGCTTCCTTTATAGGAAAAATATTCATCCAACTGATAGTACATTGTCCCTCCTTTGATCTCAACTGGGTCTCTATCTGAACTGACATGCATGAGTTATTCATGAGAGAATCTTCAGTTATCTAAAGTGCAGCAGTTATATGCAAGCATGCATTAACTAACTGAACTCACATTAATTTAAACAAACTGTTTAAATCAATCTAACTAGACTTGACTCAGTTAATTGAGCCAACTAATTACTACTCAAATTAGAACTCCTCCTGATCTCCTTTAACTAAGGGATAAATTCCTCAATCAGTGGAGAAACTGTTGCATGTTCTCACATAGACTTCATTTTTTATTTTTCACAACTAATTAACTCATGGAGAATTAATTAATTTATTTTCAAACAGCTGCTAAGGCCAAATTCGAATTTTACTTCCTATTTTTAGTCTAGGGACTGACTAAAATAGGAATCCATCCTGAACTACTAAAAATAGAAATTCTATTTTTAGCACTTCCATTTTTCATTCCCTATTGCTCAATCCAACACTGGTACCCAAACTGCTATTTTTAGCACTTCTATTTTTGGCATGTCTTGTTGCCATTTTTCAACACTTCGTGATGCGCTCATATGCTCAAGGGAGGACGTAATTCTTCGTGGTGAAGAAGTGTGCTCAAGAGGAGAACTTGGTCTAACAAGTCATAGTTTTCGAGGTTGATTGGGCTTCGATCTCAATAAGTCAAGTCTACGTGTCGGAAGCTCATAATTAGTTTTGAACACCAGGATTCGATGATAAGATGAGGAAAATCAATATTTGCAAGGATTTATAGTTTTTGTCCCATGCATGGTTGAATATGAAAGGTTGAAGAAGATGAAGCTTTTGTGCATGCAATAGCAGATTAACACTTGCAACATGAAGATTCAGCATAAACACCAGCAAAGAAACTGAAAATTGAGGTATCACCAACAAGAAGAGCAATAATGACATTGAAATCATGAAATATAATTGAAATATTTGACATGAAATACTTACCTGCAACATTGGTTGATGAAGAGACTCTTGATTCTCAGTTGTGCACCTAACTAAGATGGAATGAAAATGCAAGAAGAATGATTAGATGAGTTTATTTAAATAAGCATACATGCAAAATGGATCCATGCATGAGCACCACTTGTTTTTGCATAAAAGGATTAATTACAGGTAGTTAAGTGGGCTCCTATTTTCTAGGAGTGTGCCCACATGCAACAATATGGCACACGCATGGATCCAAGAAGGGCACATTACTTCAACATGAAGAAGTGCACTCATGGAGGGTTCATATGTTCATTATGAAGGAGTACACTCAAGGAGGGTGCACTCCTTCAAGATGAAGGAGTGCACTCAAGTTGAGCACATGTCTCCACCAACTTGGACTCTGCTTTTGATTTTCTGATTGTTTTTCTTGTGTTTGCTTTCTTTTTCATGATTTTTGAGTGTTTTTTGAGTATGTGCATGGCAAGAACGTAAGTTTCTAAATTGAGAAGGATTTTTATTTCACCTAACCATAGACTTCCTATCTCTAGCGCTTCTAATGGTTAATTGATGACGCTTAAGAAAAATTAACCTAGGAGGATGTGACACTAGGAGAAAAAAAAATAACAAATCAAAAAACATGACAACTCAAGGGGATTGAAACAATAGTTATTGTAGGCTCCAAAATTAACATAGGCAAAATTTTGGAGGGTCATTGTGGCAGCAAAAACACTAGTGACACACCAGGAGAACCCCAAGTTCTCTGAAATGGTGTCATTGTAAGCGCAGAGTCTTATTTATTCAGGAAGTATTGATTCAATGACTGGGTTACCTTAGTTCCCCATTATTACCTGGTTAAAGATACAGTCTTTCCTTCTCAATTACTCGATGTAACACAACAATATAACAATTCATATCATTATCTTATTGATGTATGTAAGGGTATTATAATATGGAAAATTAAAAACAATCAGTGTAAGTTTTACATCTCTCACATTGCTCTGATGCCAGAAGACATGGATAGTACCTCGACAAAGTTGCTTTAAGAACACAAATGTTGCTTCACTGCTAGTGAGCCTAGACAGTACCCCAAAGAAGTAACTTTCATCACCTCCCTACAGAAGATTTCCCTTTTTTCTCCCTTTATAGTTTCCTTTCTTTTTCATGGGATTTTGCATAGGCACTTATTATTTTTTAGCAGGCAGAATAGGGATCTCGACATATTGAGAGAAGATGAGGTTTCTCCTTCCAAGAGATGTTTTAGATGTATGATGCTTTTCTCGAGAAAAAATTTCCCCTTAACTTAATATAAATAGATAGATAAGTAATAACACACTTATTCATTAGAGGACAGAGCATAAGAATGAGAGTACTGAATAGATACAGGCTTCATGGTTTGCTTACAGCTTCCCAGCTAAGAGATTGTATTTTCCATTGAAAAATCATTGACTCAAAAGTCATAAACCAAATCAAGAAAGAGGGTGACAGATAATCCAAGGGTTGTGTGTTACCACAACTTTCCATTCACAAAATATTATCCAAGTCATCTCAAAGCTCAAAACTGAATTTATTCAAAGACTAATAAATGTGAAAGAATAAAATCAAAACATGAAATATGAAAACACATAATCAGAATGCAGTGTATCTACTACATGCATCATATCCCAACCTAACCTAACCAAAACAAGGTCAGATCATGTGAAGTGGAACCTCCAATGCATCCAAACATTCTTCTCCTACCCTTTAGACCAGAAGGTGCGATCATGTAGAATCAAAATAGAAAGTAGTGCAATGACCAAGAGAAATCGTGAAAACATCTGCACTGAGGAAATAAAACAAGAAGTGCAACCATAATGGTGTATCACACTTAGCTGTTGTACCATATAAACAACTTCACAATATTAGAAAATATCCAACATGTGACCATACAATACTTCATCAAGATCCTGCATGTACAAGCCATGTGACATGGGTCTGGATTAAAGAGAGACTTCTAAGGAGTATGTAATGGGATCATGGAAACAACATTTAGGGAAACTTAGACAAGAAAGACTGAACGAGTGACCTATGTCATAAGTGATATTAATAGGTTGACCACAATCTTAGTTGTCACGCATGTAATATTCTTTGATGGAAGATGGGAAAGATGCATTAAGATTATTACCTGTTTATATATTAGAGATTTGAGATTTTCTTAAGATGGAATGTAACAATGGAAGTTCAATAGTAAAAATAAATTTTCTCCCCTTGGAGTTGAATAATTTTATGTGAAGAAAATAAACATCCCTCAGG
Source organism: Pinus tabuliformis (assembly GCA_031772625.1). NCBI lineage: Eukaryota > Viridiplantae > Streptophyta > Pinopsida > Pinales > Pinaceae > Pinus > Pinus tabuliformis. The sequence goes on from CM062810.1 coordinate 566,606,963, forward strand.
AGAGAGTCAACATCCCATCTGATAACATAAATGATAAAATTGTGCAAAAGAATCAAGAATTGACTAAGATCACAAATGTCATCATCATGATAGGAACCTAACATAACCATCATCATAAGATGAAGTGTCTTACTCACCTAACTTAGCCTTGAATTATAACAAGATTGATAATCGATCTGAGAAAACATGGTCAGTTTATTATAAAGAGCATATTCATCATTTAAATCATGATATTCGAAAGAAGATAGATTTTCAAGATTGATGTAAAAATCTTCGATGATAAGCATATCATTTTCTAAGCCAAATGGAGATATACCTGAAAGAAAAATGTTGATAATCTTATCAGAATCCATTCGTAATTTCTACAAATCCAAATCATCATGTAGAAACAAAGGTCCATCCATATTACTTGAACAATCATGACCATATAATTCATAGAAAAGGAAATCATTGGGGTCATGATCATCCATGAGTTCAAGTTGATTAACGGGTGGAATATCAAGATTAGGAGACGGTTGACTAGTGAGGTCCAGTGAACCACCATCAGGAGAAAGACAAGAGATAAAAATCAATTATTCGTCTGCTAATTGACCTTCTGATTTAATGATCAGTTGAGGTTTGAAACACATAACATCAAATGAAGGAGGACATGGGACAAAAGGGTTTGGTTCCTCCTCAGGATGTTGAAATTCATTTTTATTAGGAGGACAAGGTGAATCAGGTTCAAAATATTTTCTTTAATATCCTAACTAAGAAATGAAATTTCTCATCCAAGAATTACCATCCACATTCACCTTTGTGAATTCGTAACAAATATGTAGGAACCAATTAGTGAAATGTTCAAGAGATTCATTAGGCTCCATTCTAAGTTGATCGATTTCATTAAGAACATCTTGGTATTTGTAGTTGTCAAAGACGTGATGAAGCTCATTAACTAAATGATTGAAAGATGTGAAAGAAGTAGTGGGTAAAGAGTAGCACTATTTCTTCACACAACCATCCAATGTAAGGGTAAACAACCACACGAGAATTTCTTCAGAATAAATGCCACTTGAAAAATATAACTTAATGAATTCAATCATGTAATCAAGGATGATTTTCATACCCTTGCATCGAATTTAAGATTTGACAAGTTATGCAAAACGTTTGTGGGGATTGAAAGATTCAAAGCTTTGGAAAAACACGTCGGGATTATGATTTTGGATGAATCCATTAAAGGTTAGAGATTTGAACAAATTTCACATGCTCAACTTGTCATCTGGAACTTATTCTAGCGCCAAAAAATGTTGACAATGTCCAATTCTACAAACATTATAAGGGGATCTCCCTGATGTGAGTTCCCAATTAGACCTCACATCATTTGGTGTAGGATTCCCATCTAACCATACTATCTGGCTACTGTTGGAATGTTTTTCAAGATTTTCCTTGGTTGCGATGAAACACAATAGAACAAAACACATCTTTGGTGAAGTAAGAATGTAAACCTTGTGTGATGCCCAATGAAAGGAGTACAAGGGAGACTTCTGTGGTTGGTGAGGGAAATGATCCACTGGTTAGAAAAGTAATAGTACTATCCTAAAGGGTGACTCATGGGTAAAGAGAAATACTTGTTGAGTACATGAAGATTAGTCCACATAATAAAAACAATCGTTAAAGCATAACATCATTCATTATTCATAGCTAAGAAACGAATTAGTTCATTAACTTAGCACGCAAATAAAGAAACATATACCATAAACATAACCAGAATAGTCCAACTACATATATGATACATGTACGAAGGAATGTTGGCTCATTGAGCATTTAATTAAAGGTGTATGTTCCCACATACAATGTTACAAGAATGAAACTTCGTATCCAATAGTGGAACACAAAGCCACAACTTCCTTCTCCAAAGAATTATTTATCTCTTATGTATTACAAGAGATGCCAAGGAAAGACCTCTTGAATCTGAGCCTTTCAAAATCCCTTTGCTGAAGCTATGAGGAGTTATTTATAACAAGTAACTATGACCTTTGATCTTCCCCATGACTCTTTTACTTCTATGGTTGTTGATATTCTAACATGACCTTTTACATTCCAATGTGTGGCGATTCATATTCCACATTTATCCCATGTACTTCATTAAATCGCATTTATTACATAAAACAAATTACAAATGTGATGATGGCTATATAAGACAAAATTAGGATAGGAAAATGACTCATCAAATGAATAAGTCATTTGCTTCTACATGGAGCTCAGTTGTAATGTAAGTGTGCCAAGCTCTGAACTCAGTGGATATGCCTTTGTCCTAAGCTAGACAGTCCCTAATGTAGTGCGTATTGACCTCCAATTCCTTTTAGAATATGTTCTTGGAGTTCGACTGTATATTATCCCACGACCATGAAATATTCATATGATATTTGACTGGTGCAATGACATACTACAGAATAATGCCTTTGATTACCTCCAAGCCTTCCCATTCTGTTGCCTGCTTGATCTGGTCAATGTATTGCTAGATCTATGGGAATATGATCTCCTTGCCTCTGATTTCCTCAAGTGTACCAATCAAAGGCATCCCATGCCTTTGTGTTAGAGATTCAAATGCATTGCGAAATCGATTATATGCAACAATGGTACTAATTGACTATTCACCAAGGCGCATGAAGTTCTGCTGATGGAGTCTCAACTTAAATCTAACCAATTTTGTGGAAATCTTGTCTTTCTTCTCCAGATGTTGTGGGACATCTAGATACTTGGAAATCAACTCCTGAGGATGATCGACTTATTTTTTTTGTTTTCGGGAGTTTCGCCACTTCCTATGCCTTCTTTTATATGCCAACAAGAGGAGACACCAATTTCTGAAGAAAGATCATCTCAACAAATAATCATGCCACGGTGTTCTCTATTGGCCCCAATTAATCCTGCATGGTTGACTGCCACTTGGTGATGTTGAAGCTCTGTGATGAAAACCGTCATTTCTCCACCGCAATATGTTATGCATGTTTCTTCACTTGAGAAAGTTCTCTTTTCAACCTGGCATTCTCATTCAATAAGTACTCATAATTATCCCATGCCATTGTAGCAAATGAAACATTCCCCCCCATAATAGCTCTAGGATTCCTTCTAGTTTTGTGGGTTATCACCTTCTTTGTGGCTACTAAGACTTACTTCAGAGGATTGTTCAGAAAATATCTCTGTCTTTGTTGCAAAATCCTCTTGTTGAGTTGATCAAATGTTACACCACATACATCCATGACTCTATCAGTTGGTGGAGGTTTGATCCCCATCTCCTTGAATGGAAGATCACCACCTATAAGGGGAGGCTCCTTTGGGCTTCCTAGTTCATCATTTGTGGTTTGAATCGTATCTTCTTCCTCCAGTGCTTCTTCTTCAATTTCCCTAGTCAACTACTCTTCTTCCAATATCGGCACTACTTCCTCGTCCTCGGATTGCCTCTACAGGACTTTTTCTATCTTTCTCCTATCTCCCTCTTCTGATTGTTTCTTCTGTAGCAAATCATCCTACTTCCTCTTCTTCTCTTCTTCTTTTTCTTCTTTCCTCTCTTATCCTTCTTGCATAACACTTATGTTTGAAGAGTCAAATTTCCATTTCTTTCTTCTCTCACCCGTCAAGGAATACATGATCCTTTATATTGGAGTTACTTTATTTGCTTGAGGTTTTATCTCCTCCTCCTCCTCCACCTACAAGTCTTGAGTTTGTGTATCATGGGGTAAATTAGTTTTTATTGTTGGATGTGTCTTCATGTTGGCATTGTACTAGTTCTTTATTTTCTCACCTTCCGTTGTGGACATTGATGACTACCCCATATTATGTTCGATCCTTTAATAATGTTTCATGGAATTTCACTTGGGATCATATCCATGGAAGTATTTAGTGGCAAAGAGTAGGTGTCTAGCTCCTTTATCTCTACTATTGTCACCTTGTGGATCTTTAATTCAAATAGTTCAGTCCTTAACAGAAAGATAGGCCAAGGGGTTTACTTCATCCTATGAAGTAGTCCTGATAATCCCTTGTCCAGCTAATTGTTGGGTTGTGTTATATTCTTTCCACGTAGTTAATAGGGGGTTTGAAGGGCATCCGTAACCCCACTTTATGGGGTCCGGGGCAGCGCCCTGGAAAATTTTGGTTTTGGACCATATGTTAGGTTGGGCGGACCCACCTATGGTTTTGTGCATGATTTTCACACATGTTTTTTTTGGACGCGATGGTTTTCGGTCCATGGTATTGGACGTGACGGTTTTCGGTCCATGGTATTGGATGCTTCGGCATGTATAAATATGTATTATAACATTGAAAGGAACATAATGAAAAATCAAGCTGGTAGTTCCGGTTTTGGGATCCATGGAAAAATCTCTGTGCATATGTGTTTTATGGGTTATGCTCTCACATTGTTTATTTTCTTTGTTTAAGAATTCATATGCAGGTAATTTCTGTACAGGGTTAAAACCTACATTTGGTATCAAAGCTGTTTTGGCTTCAAGAGGACGCCTTTGTTGCTGAGGGGTTTCGCTCGGGCCTGTGGTAGACCCTGTTCAGTGGGAGATCTGCGAGATCGATTCCGGTGGTGAAAGAAGATGGCGAGCAGTGGAAAGATAGAGATTGAGAAGTTCAATGGTTAGAATTTTGAGTCGTGGAAACTCAAGATGGAGGATCTGTTGGTGGATAAAGATCAGTGGATCGCGGTAGATCCGAGTACTAAACCATCGGGAGTGACCGATGAAGAATGGAAGAAGTTGGATCGGAAGGCAAAGAGCACAATATGATTGTGTGTCTCAGATTCTGTATTGCTGAATGTATCAGGGGAAAGGCTTTGTGGGTCAAGTTAGGGACTTTGTACCGATCTAAGTCTCTGGTGAATAAACTGTTCTTGCGGAAAAAGTTGTATAACCTGAGGATGAAAGATGGAGACTCGGTGACAGAGCATCTGAATGCATCTAATACTGTGGTAAGTCAGTTATTATCTGTTGATATTAAAATTTCAGATGAAGATAAGTGCATCAGTCTGTTGTGTTCTCTACCAGATTCGTGGGATAGTCTGGTTATTACAATAGGTAGTAATGCAACTGCTTTGTAGTTTGATGAAATAGTCTCAGCCTTGCTGAAGGAGGAGATGAGACGGAAAAATATGGACAACCAGAATGGTGATGCCTTGCCTGTACGAGGACGGTCCCAGAATAGAAACAAAAATAAGTCATCGAGTGGGAGATCTAAATCTAGAGGGAGATCTAAATCTCCAGGAAAACCTACAAAGGTGGTGTGCTGGAAATGCGGAAAGGAAGGGCACTTCAGAAGGGATTGTAAATCTAAAGCTCCTGATAAAGGAAAGGGATCTGATGATGCTCCTTCTGCAGAGGCGAAAACCACCTCAGATGAAGGTGGGGATGTGTACTTGGCTTCTTCAAGTACACATGTAGATCATGAGGCATGGTTGATTGACTAGGGTGCATCCTTTCACTTCACTCCCCATAGAGAGTGGTTCTGCGAGTATGAGAAATACGATGGTGGTGATGTCTTCTGAGGAGATGATAGGAAGGCTAGAATCATTGGTCGGGGAAAAGTAAAGTTGAAGTTGCAAGGTGGAAGGGTTAGAACACTTCCGGGTGTTCTACATATTCCTGCATTGGCCAGAAATCTGATTTCCGTAAGCAAGTTGGATGATGCAGGTCTAAAGACGGTGTTCGAGAAAGATACCTGCAAGATGGTTCGAGGAGCACTGATATGAATGCGGGGAGTTCGGATTGGAACTCTGTACAAGCTGCAAGGTAGCACTGTTGTTGATGGGTGCAATAGTTCTATGGTTCCTGAAAATGGAGTAGAGAATCTAGTGGTCTCTGGAGAGAAGACCATGTTGTGGCATCAAAGGCTTGGACATATTGGAGAGAAGGGCCTTCAAATATTTCATGGTAAAGGTATGAATAATATCTCTCTGGATTTTGATTTCTGTGAAAATTGTGTATATGGGAAGCAGAATCGGGTGAGTTTCCCCTCTGGTGGTAAGAGGACGAAACAGATATTAGAGCTTGTACATAGTGATGTGTTTGGACCTGTAAAGGTTCCATCACTGGGTAAGTCTGTGTACTATGTATCATTCATAGATGACTTCTCAAGGAATACATGGATATATTTTCTTAAGAAGAAATCTGAAGTCTTTGACAAGTTTAAAAAATTTAAGGCTCTGGTGGAAAATCAGACAGAGAAGAAGATAAAGGTGCTGAGGACAGATAATGGTGGAGAATTTTGCAGCAAGGAATTTGAAGAATTTTGTAAGAAGTTTGGTATAGCACGGCAGAAGACTACTCCATATACACATCAGCAAAATGGAGTCGCAGAAAGAATGAACAAGACGTTGATGGAAAGGGAAAGAAGCATGCTCAGTGGTGCCGGGTTAGGACAGGAATTCTGGGCAGAGGTGGTGGATACTGCATGTTATCTGATCAACAGATCACCTTCATCAGCGTCGGAGGATAAGACTCCACAAGAAGTATGGACTGGTAAGAAACCCTCTCTTTCACATCTAAGGGTATTTGGATGTGATGCATATGTACATGTTCCAAAGGAGAAACGAACCAAGTTGGATAGTAAATCTGAAGGTTTTGTACAGCCGAGATGTGTTGTTCAGAGAGGTAAAAGATGTTATTCAACATGAATTCCAACCAAAGGAACCTGAGAAGATAGATTTTGAGCCAAAGGAGGAAGAATCAGACTCTGCAGCAGAGGAGGAATCAAAAGATGAAGAGCCACAAACTCCGAGTGTGAGAAGATCAGTTCGAGAAAGAAGGCAGCAAGAAAGGTATAGTCCATCTGCTTTCAGTTCAAATTTTGCTTTGTCTGTTACTGATAATGATCCCAGAACTGTGAAGGAAGTAGTGGATTCAGAGGATGGAAAACTCTGGAAAGAGGCCATGGTTGATCAAATGGCATCTTTGCACAAAAATGAGGCTTGGGATCTGGTGGAGTTGCCGGCTGGAAGGAAACCCATTGGCAGCAAATGGGTGTTCAAGAAGAAGACAAATGCAGAAGGAAAGGTGGAGAAATACAAAGCTCGGTTGGTAGCAAAAGGTTATTCCCAGGTGCCGGGAATTGATTTTGGTGATATTTTCTCTCCTGTTGCCAAGGTAACTTCTATTAGATTACTTTTATCTGTTGCTATTGCTTTTGATTTTGAGGTAGAATAGATGGATGTGAAGACAACATTTCTTCACAGGGATTTCGAAGAGGAAATCTACATGAAGCAACCTGAAGGCTTTGCGGTGAAGTGTAAGAAAGAACTGGTATGCAAGTTAAAGAAGTCCCTTTATGGGTTAAAACAGTCACCAAGGATGTGGTATCAGAAATTTGATACATTTATACGGGGACTTGGCTTCACCAGAAGCAAAGCAGATCATTGTGTGTATTTTAAATTAATTGGTGACCGTATTACTTATCTGGTCTTGTATGTGGATGATATGTTGCTGGTTGGAAATGACAAAGAAATTATCCAGGATTTGAAGACCCAATTGTCCTCCAAATTCGACATGAAAGATCTTGGTGCTGCAAACTATATTTTGGGCATGGAAATTAAAACAGATCAGTCAAAGAGGAAGCTCTAGTTAAACCAGAGGAAGTATGTCGAGACAATACTCCAAAAGTTGAATATGCAGGATAGTAAACCGGTGAAGGTTCCTATTCCTGTAGGTGTGAGGTTATCTGCTGAACAGTGTCCCAAGACACAAGAAGAGGAAGAGGACATGTCCCGTGTTCCATATGCAAGTGCAGTGGGTAGCCTGATGTATGCAATGGTCTGTACTAGACCAGACATTGCACATGCAGTGGGAGTATTGAGCAGGTTTATGTCAATACCTGGGAAGGAGCACTGGACAGCAGTGAAGCGGGTTTTCAGGTATTTGCATGGCACTAGTGATTATGGTTTGTGCTACCAAGGAAGACCAGGATTGGACAGAGTGTTGGATATTCATGGCTTTGTTGATGCAGACTGGGATGGAGATTTGGATCAGAGAAGATCTACAAGTGGGTATGTGTTTAACCTATTTGGAGGTGCAGTCAGTTGGATGAGTAAGAAACAATCTGTAGTGGTACTATCAACTACAGAGGCAGAATACATGGCAGCCACTCATGCAAGCAAGGAAGCAGTTTGGTTGCAGAGATTGTGTTCAAGTATGGGGTTAGTACAGGGAGCTATAAGAATAGACTGTGACAGCCAAAGTGCAATTTTCTTGGCAAAGAACCCTGCTTATCATTCAAAGACAAAGCACATTGATGTTCAGTATCACTTTGTGAGGGATATGATAGAAGACAAAAAGGTGTTGCTGGTAAAGGTGGACACTTTGAAGAATACTGTAGATGCATTGACAAAATCTGTGAGCTCTGAGAAGTTCTCTTGGTGTAGAGAAGCAATGGGAATCTCAGGGCTGAAAAATGACTAAGCTCTCCTGTGGCCCCCTGTGGAAAGAAAAAAACAAGTGGGATATTGTTGGGATGTGTTATATTCTTTCCACGTAGTTAATAGGGGGTTTGAAGGGCATCTGTAACCCCACTTTATGGGGTCCGGGGCAGCGCCTCGGAAAATTTTGGTTTTGGACCATATGTTAGGTTGGGCGGACCCACCTATGGTTTTGTGCATGATTTTCGCACATGTTTTTTTTGGATGCGATGGTTTTCGGTCCATGGTATTAGACGCGACGGCTTTCGGTCCATGGTATTGGATGCTTCGGCATGTATAAATATGTATTGTAACATTGAAAGGAACATAATGAAAAATAAAGCTGGTAGTTCCGGTTTTGGGATCCATGGAAAAATCTCTGTGCATATGTGTTTTATGGGTTATGCTCTCGCATTGTTTATTTTCTTTGTTTAAGAATTCGTATGCAGGTAATTTCTGTACAGGGTTAAAACCTACATTTGGTATCAGAGCTGTTTTGGCTTCAAGGGGACGCCTTTGTTGTTGAGGGGTTTCGCTCGGGCCTATGGTAGACCCTGTTCAGTGGGAGATCTGCGAGATCGATTCCGGTGGTGAAAGAAGATGGCGAGCAGTGGAAATATAGAGATTGAGAAGTTCAATGGTCAGAATTTTGAGTTGTGGAAACTCAAGATGGAGGATCTGTTGGTGGATAAAGATCAGTGGATCGCGGTAGATCCGAGTACTAAACCATCGGGAGTGACCGATGAAGAATGGAAGAAGTTGGATCGGAAGGCAAAGAGCACAATACGATTGTGTGTCTCGGATTCTGTATTGCTGAATGTATCAGGGGAAGCTACGGCAAAGGCTTTGTGGGTCAAGTTAGGGACTTTGTACGAATCTAAGTCTCTAGTGAATAAACTGTTCCTGCGGAAAAAGTTGTGTAACCTGAGGATGAAAGATAGAGACTCGGTGACAGAGCATCTGAATGCATTTAATACTATGGTAAGTCAGTTATTATCTGTTGATATTAAAATTTCAGATGAAGATAAGTGCATCAGTCTGTTGTGTTCTCTACCAGATTCGTGGGATAGTCTGGTTATTACAATAGGTAGGAATGCAACTGCTTTGTAGTTTGATGAAATAGTCCCAGCCTTGCTGAAGGAGGAGATGAGACGGAAAAATATGGACAACCAGAATGGTGATGCCTTGCCTGTACGAGGACGGTCCCAGAATAGAAACAAAAATAAGTCATCGAGTGGGAGATCTAAATCTAGAGGGAGATCTAAATCTCCAGGAAAACTTAAAAAGGTGGTGTGCTGGAAATGCGGAAAGGAAGGGCACTTCAGAAGGGATTGTAAATCTAAATCTCCTGATAAAGGAAAGCGATCTGATGATGCTCCTTCTGCAGAGGCGAAAACCACCTCAGATGAAGGTGGGGATGTGTACTTGGCTTCTTCAAGTACACATGTAGATCATGAGGCATGGTTGATTGACTCAGGTGCATCCTTTCACTTCACTCACCATAGAGAGTGGTTCTGCGAGTATGAGAAATATGATGGTGGTGATGTCTTCTGAGGAGATGATAGGAAGGCTAGAATCATTGGTCAGGGAAAAGTAAAGTTGAAGTTGCAAGGTGGAAGGGTTAGAACACTTCCGGGTGTTCTACATATTCCTGCATTGGCCAGAAATCTTATTTCTGTAAGCAAGTTGGATGATGCAGGTGTAAAGACGGTGTTCGAGAAAGATACCTGCAAGATGGTTTGAGGAGCACTGATATTAATGCGGGGAGTTCGGATTGGAACTCTGTACAAGCTTCAAGGTAGCACTGTTGTTGATGGGTGCAATAGTTATATGGTTCCTGAAAATGGAGTAGAGAATCTAGTGGTCTCTGGAGAGAAGACCATGTTGTGGCATCAAATGCTTGGACATATTGGAGAGAAGGGCCTTCAAATATTTCATGTTAAAGGTATGAATAATATCTCTCTGGATTTTGATTTCTGTGAAAATTGTGTATATGGGAAGCAGAATCGGGTGAGTTTCCCCTCTGGTGGTAAGAGGACGAAACATATATTAGAGCTTGTGCATAGTAATGTGTTTGGACCTGTAAAGGTTCCATCACTGGGTAAGTCTGTGTACTATGTATCATTCATAGATGACTTCTCAAGGAATACATGGATATATTTTCTTAAGAAGAAATCTGAAGTCTTTGACAAGTTTAAAGAATTTAAGGCTCTGGTGGAAAATCAGACAGAGAAGAAGATAAAGGTGCTGAGGACAGATAATGGTGGAGAATTTTGCAGCAAGGAATTTGAAGAATTTTGTAAGAAGTGTGGTATAGCACAGCAGAAGACTACTCCATATACACCTCAGCAAAATGGAGTCGCAGAAAGAATGAACAAGACGTTGATGGAAAGGGAAAGAAGCATGCTCAGTGGTTCTGGGTTAGGACAGGAATTCTGGGCAGAGGCGGTGGATACTGCATGTTACCTGATCAACAGATCACCTTCATCAGCGTCGGAGGATAAGACTCCACAAGAAGTATGGACTGGTAAGAAACCCTCTCTTTCACATCTAAGGGTATTTGGATGTGATGCATATGTACATGTTCCAAAGGAGAAATGAACCAAGTTGGATAGTAAATCTGAAAAGTGCATCTTTATTGGGTATATGGATGGTTTAAAGGGTTATAAGCTTTGGAACCCAGTCACACGGAAGGTTGTGTACAGCCGAGATGTGTTGTTCAGAGAGGTAAAATATGTTATTCAACATGAATTCCAACCAAAGGAACCTGAGAAGATAGAGTTTGAGCCAAAGGAGGAAGAATCAGACTCCGCAGCAGAGGAGGAATCAAAAGATGAAGAGCCACAAACTCCGAGTGTGAGAAGATCAGTTCGAGAAAGAAGGCAGCCAGAAAGGTATAGTCCATCTGCTTTCAGTTCAAATTTTGCTTTGTCTGTTACTGATAATGATCCCAGAACTGTGAAGGAAGTAGTGGATTCAGAGGATGGAAAACTCTGGAAAGAGGCCATGGTCGATCAAATGGCATCTTTGCACAAAAATGAGGCTTGGGATCTGGTGGAGTTGCCGGCTGGAAGGAAACCCATTGGCAGCAAATGGGTGTTCAAGAAGAAGACAAATGCAGAAGGAAAGGTGGAGAAATACAAAGCTCGGTTGGTAGCAAAAGGTTATTCCTAGGTGCCGGGAATTGATTTTGGTGATATTTTCTCTCCTGTTGCCAAGGTAACTTCTATTAGATTACTTTTATCTGTTGTTGCTGCTTTTGATTTTGAGGTAGAACAGATGGATGTGAAGACAACATTTCTTCACGGGGATTTGGAAGAGGAAATCTACATGAAGCAACCTGAAGGCTTTGTGGTGAAGTGTAAGAAAGAACTGGTATGCAAGTTAAAGAAGTCCCTTTATGGGTTAAAACAGTCACCAAGGATGTGGTATCAGAAATTTGATACATTTATATGGGGACTTGGCTTCACCAGAAGCAAAGCAGATCATTGTGTGTATTTTAAATTAATTGGTGACCATATTATTTATCTGGTCTTATATGTGGATGCTATGATGCTGGTTGGAAATGACAAAGAAATTATCCAGGATTTGAAGACACAATTTTCCTCCAAATTCGACATGAAAGATCTTGGTGCTGCAAACTATATTTTGGGCATGGAAATTAAAACAGATCGGTCAAAGAGGAAGCTCTAGTTAAACCAGAGGAATTATGTCGAGACAATACTCCAAAAGTTTAATATGCAGGATAGTAAACCGGTGAAGGTTCCTATTCCTGTAGGTGTGAGGTTATCTGCTGAATAGTGTCCCAAGACACAAGAAGAGGAAGAGGACATGTCTCGTGTTCCATATGCAAGTGCAGTGGGTAGCCTGATGTATGCAATGGTCTGTACTAGACCAGACATTGCACATGCAGTGGGAGTATTGAGCAGGTTTATGACAATACCTGGGAAGGAGCACTGGATAGCAGTGAAGCGGGTTTTCAGGTATTTGCGTGGCACTAGTGGTTATGGTTTGTGCTACCAAGGAAGACCAGGATTGGACAGAGTGTTGGATATTCATGGCTTTGTTGATGCAGACTGGGCTGGAGATTTGGATCAGAGAAGATCTACAAGTGGGTATGTGTTTAACCTATTTGGAGGTGCAGTCAGTTGGATGAGTAAGAAACAAACTGTAGTGGTACTATCAACTACAAAGGCATAATACATGGCAGCCACTCATGCAAGCAAGGAAGCAGTTTGGTTGCAGAGATTGTGTTCAAGTATGGGGTTAGTATAGGGAGCTATAAGAATAGACTGTGACAGCCAAAGTGCAATTTTCTTGGCAAAGAACCCTGCTTATCATTCAAAGACAAAGCACATTGATGTTCAGTATCACTTTGTGAGGGATATGATAGAAGACAAAAAGGTGTTGTTGGTAAAGGTGGACACTTTGAAGAATACTGTAGATGCATTGACAAAATTTGTGAGCTCTGAGAAGTTCTCTTGGTGTAGAGAAGCAATGGGAATCTCAGGGCTGAAAAATGACTAAGCTCTCCTGTGGCCCCCTGTGGAAAGAAAAAAACAAGTGGGAGATTGTTGGGTTGTGTTATATTCTTTCCACGTAGTTAATAGGGGGTTTGAAGGGCATCCATAACCCCACTTTATGGGGTCCGGGGCAGCGCCTCGGAAAATTTTGGTTTTGGACCATATGTTAGGTTGGGCGGACCCACCTATGGTTTTATGCATGATTTTCGCACATGTTTTTTTTGGACGCGATGGTTTTCGGTCCATGGTATTGGATGCTTCGGCATGTATAAATATGTATTGTAACATTGAAAGGAACATAATGAAAAATCAGGCTGGTAGTCCCGTTTTTGGGATCCAGGGAAAAATCTCTGTGCATATGTGTTTTATGGGTTATGCTCTCGCATTGTTTATTTTCTTTGTTTAAGAGTTCGTATGGAGGTAATTTCTGTACAGGGTTAAAACCTACACTGATTTGTGACTTCTTGCATGACCACCTTGTTGGTGACATATTGTAGCATAAGATGAGGGGATATATAACAACTAAATAACATAATGTATGTACCTTTAGGGGCTACAAACCACTTTGCGATATCTCGAAATAACTCATTTACCTGATCTGTCATGCAAGGAGGATCGATCTCAAATATCATGTGAAATATAACTACAAATAAGTGTTCAGCCAATTTGTAATATACACGTCTGAAGATTTCTTTTATAACAATCTGCAATGAAAGTAAACCTGTAACCTCTCCTCAACGATCGAGTTCCTGTTCATTCCCGGGAATGCGTACAATGCACAAATTCCATCTAAGAGAAATGCAGACATATAGAATTATGGTGCTTGGTTCGACCGTAAACATGCTTTAGCCTGCCTCACCTGAAACTGCCACTCATATGATAATATATTCACCCAATTAAATCTTTTCCATGGGTCACCACTATATTGAGCGTGTATATCGAATTCTCTTCCAATATCTCAACATTCTTACGCCCATACAACTGAAAATACATGTTTAGCAAGTATTGATATACATCTCTGAGGATCATTGTTGGATAGACTACATATTGGTGGTGATGAAACCTTGCAGGCTCTCAACACCATGATTTGATCACATTACCTATATCGAGAGTATCCCATCTCATGTAGAAGTTGATTTTTTCATATTCATTTTTCTTAATCATCTTAAAATATGTATAGATATCTTCACCGCAATAGGTGGTGAGTTGTCTACCACTCTAACTATGAAGCACAAGGTGAGAGTGATCCATATGTGTAATGATCCATTCAATTACCTCCACAAATGGCATCATCAGGAACCTATATGCAATCCTTTGCATCTTGGACTTATTCATATTCATGTTTGCATGCACAGCTTCTAACTCCATAGGAAAAATTTCATGCGTGAATATGTTGTATATTTTTCTCCATGTGACCTCTGTATATTTTTCAATAAAGCATTTTGTGTCTACATATATGGGGATATTTGGCTTTGTAACATCTATAGGCTCATCATCACGTGCTTATAAAATTTCTTGAAAGACCACTTTGCGAGGCAGCATGGCTCTAACAGATGACAACACGATGACAGTGCTTGTAGCACAAACACTTGTTTGGGGAAACACACTCATAATGACAATATTAGCTTAAAACAACCTTCCTATGCAACAATACTTGTAAATCAAGTACAAAGAGCCATCATAGATGACAGAACATGAAAATCTATGAACAACAATGAAAATTAAATTGCATGCATGAGAAAATGAGCATGCAAAGTAGGAGGGCACACATTCAAATCATGAAGGGATGAACATGGTTATTCAGGGCTTTGTAGTGCGCTTATGTGCTCGAACAAGTGAAAAAATTATTCTATGGCACAATTTGAATGGTTGAAGGGGTGAGTTTTTGGGCCTTTGGGTCTTCCTTATGTGCTCATGTGCTCAAACATACAGGTAGGTTTCATTTCGGAGGGACAAAGGAAGAGGTTAACAAGGCTTCGAGCGTTCACAATGCACCTATGCGCTAAAGATGGAGGAGGGCTTACTATCTCATGTTGAATGGTTGAAGGAAGATGCTTCGTGTCTTCATGATGTGCTCATGAACTCAAGGGAGGTCACAGTTCTTCGTGGTGAAGAAGTGCACTCAGGAGGAGAACCTGGTATACTAGGGTGCAGTTCGAGGTCAATCGGGCTTTGAGCTCAAGAAGTGCACTCTACCTGTTGAAAGATTAGAAACAAGTTTGAAAAACAAGATTCGATGATAAGATAAACAAAAGAAATATCTCCAAGGCTTTATAGTTGTTGTCACATGCATGGTGGAATATGAAAGGCTGAAGAAGATCAAGAGTTTATGCATGCAACAATTGATTAATGCTTGCAACATGAAGATTCAACATAAACACTACCAAACAAACTGAAAAATGAAGGATCTAAAATAAGAAGAGAAAGGATGACGGTAAAATCCTGAAATGCAATGGAAAGATTTGACATGCAATACTTACTTGCGGCACTAGTTGCTGAAGAGACTCTTGATTCCTAGTTGTGTGCCGAACTGAGATGGAATGATTATGCAAGAAAAATAATTAGCTCAATTAATTTAAAGAAATCTTCATGCAAAATTGATTCATGCATGAGTGACACTTGTCGTTGCATGAAAGGACTAGTTAAAGGAAGTTAAGTGGGCTCCTGTTTTCTAAGAGTGTGCCCACTTGCACCAAGATGGCACATGCATGGATGGAAAGTGCACTCATGGAGGGCACATATGTTCATCATGAAGGAGTGTGTTCAAGGAGGGTGCACTCCTTCGGGACAAAGGAGTGTGATCAAAGAGGGCGCACTCCTTCGAGCTGAAGGAGGGCGCACTCCTTCGAGCCGAAGGAGTGCGCTCAAGGAGGGCATAGGTCTTAACCAACTTGGAGTGTTGTTTTTTCTTTTTTGAGTGTTTTTCGTTCTTTTTATTGCTTTTTCATGTTTTTTGAGTATGTGCATGGAAAGAAGGAAAGTTTCTAAGTCGAGAAAGATTGTGAATTCACCTAAGCATATACTTACTTACTCTAGTGCTTCTAATGCTTAAGTCACGATGCATAAGAAACATTGACTAAGAGGATGTTACACTAGGAGAAAACAAATAAATAACAAATCAGGCAACTAGATGACTCAAGGGGGCTTGAAATGATAGTTATTATAGGCTTTGAAATTGACATAGGAAAAATTTTTGGAGGTTAGTTGTTCCAGCGATAACATTTTGGTACACAGAGTTCTAAATCATGTTTTAGTTATGATCGTACTACAAATTATCTTGAGCACATTATGGGTCGTTACTATGCACATTTTATGCACCACAATTGTCGAGATTTGCCTTTATATTCTACATTACTTACATTGCAATAGGGAATTCTTTGCCTGGAGGAGTTAAATCTGAAGGCCTATGGAAGAGAGTGGAAGCAGCTTGTTGACAAATGACAAAAGAAATAATAAATTAATTTAATTTGTTATTATTGCATTTGAAACTAAAAATGGCCATCTTTCATTTCTCAAACTCACTATTTAATCTATCATATTGTGACTTAGATGAAGAATATTCCAAAATTAATTTTCCATTTATGGTAAAAAAATTCCTCAAGTCCAATTCCAATATAGACGACGCCTACGGTGTAATTAAATAATCTTCTACATTCAAATTTTCACATGATAAAAATGTGCATAATAATCTTGATTGCAACAAAGGTTATGGTAAATAAAGAAACTAGAAAGAATTTTTGTGTAGAAAATTATTATTGACTTTAGTATTTGCTCATGTTAATGAGATATTTTCATTTTTATTTTTATTATTTATGAAAAAATTATAACTAATGTAATTTATAAATAAAAAAATAAATAATTATTGAATGCAAATAGATATCAATCTATAATAAACATTCAAATGAAACAATTTACATTGTTAAAATAAAAAATAAATAAGACAAAAACTAATTAAAATATAATTTAGTTTTAAATTATTATTATTATTATTAATGGTTTTAAAAATAATTAATATATGAGCTAAGTATATATATTAAAAATCATTTAACAATAAAATAAGTAATAAAATTTGAATATCATAAAAAAAAAGGGAAATCTAACACATGTGGACATGATCTTCTTTTTTATTACATTTATGATGTCTATTTTAAAATAAAGATTCCAATTTTTAATTTAATTATCAATAATTAATGAGATTCAACTTCTGAAAAGTAAGTATGTCTTTTTTACTTTTAATTTAATCAAAGTAACAATATAAATCAAATGGTTGGTAAACTACTATAAATATAAATCCATAATAGGCATCAAAACACTTATACCATAACATGTTTCAAGATAAATCACAATTTTTTATTCCAACTAGCTAAATCTCTACCATTTACTTAATAATTATTAATAATTCAAATAAAATTCCTAAAACCTATTCCTATATAAAAATGATATTTAATAATTATGTTTAATATTGAAACAATAAAATTAAAAGACAAAAATAAAAACAAAAACAAACACAAACACAAACACAACAAACCTTATCGAGTGTAAAATGCTAAGAGAGGTATCAAATGTTACAGCATGCTAAATTTTCTGGCAGCAAGCAAGGCGATACTGTAAAGAAATTAATAAGGTGTGAATTTGGCGTGGACCTCATTTTCGAAGTGAAAGTATCGATTGACTTTACTCATTTTACTCGTCCGAATTGCGTATCCTTCGCACCTAATGTTTAGTTTTGGATGTATGAAAATCAAGAGAGACCATGACTTGTTTACCATATTTCTTTCCACGTGGTTTATAATATATGAAAATCTTATGAAACCGGTCAACACGTAAGGAAACTTTTGTGAATGAAGATGAATGATGATTTGCTACTTGCTTTACCAGTCAACACGAAGAAAAGTACGTTATAGAAAAGTATCTGTGTGAAGTTTCCATCGTCTTCCTGTTTGATAGGTTAGACTGCAGTGCAGTGTAGCGTAGCGGTAGGTAATACAAGAATAGTCCAACTGCAAATAATTCAATTGTAATCGCGTTGACTGGTAAAGCAAGTAGCAAGTCAAGCCATCATTCATAACATTTTCTATAATGTACTTCCCTCAATCTCGACTTGCCCTTATTCATATATTATAAACCACATAGAAATAAAAAAACAACCTACCATGAAAATGTATTTTAACGTCAAGCACATGCTTTGATTAAAGTTCACCGATAACATGCTTCTCCAATTTTGTTGAGATACTTAATTTCAGTATTTTCGAGGTGAGGTGTCATAGTTGGTTTTGTTTCACTTTGCAAGGTGAGGTGTTATAGTGGGTTTTGTTTCACTTAAGTTTAGTTGGAACTTTTTCTAGTAATTTATTGTTGTTTTTTTCTTTGTCTATTATATAATTCTTTTTTTATGTATTTTGACCTTTGTGTCTTTTGTCATGGTATCAGAGCGCGAAGTTACATAAGACTCCAAGGAGAGAACACTTGATTTTTTTCGTGAACACAAAGTTTTAGTAAAGGATGAGATAGGATCTCAAGGACTGAAGCTCGAAGTCGAGGAGGAGTCGTTGCAAGGTAGACAGATTTTTTTAATGATTATTGCATTTATGTACAAAGAACAAGTGTGATGAACACGGGAGACTTAAGAAATTATCAAAATCGGTGACTCATCGCACTCATTTTATGTCATGAAGAGCGATGACAGGATAACTCTGTCAAGCACAACCTCATGAAGAGCGATGACAGGATAACTCTGTCAAGCACAACCTCCAAGTCATCGTTTAGCACAAAATACAAAAGGTCAAAAGAGCACAATCAAGCACAAAGTTTAATAAGAATGAGATCAACTAACACAAGAGTGACTCATCGCACTCATTATGTGTCGTGAAGTGCAATGACAGGATAACCCTATAAAACGCAACCTCCAAGTCACCGTTTAGCACAAAACACGAAAGGTCAAAAGAGCGCAGTTGAGCCAAATTTTAATAAGAGGCAAGTCAACTAACACAGGAGCAACTCATCGCATTCATTCTATGTCATGAAATGTAATGACAGAATAACCACACAGTGTCCAAGTCATCCTTTAGCACAAAGCATAAAAGGTCAAAAGAGCAAAGTCGAGCATGAAGTTTAATAAGAATGAGGTCAACTAACATAGGAGGAACTCATTGCACTCATTCTGTGTCGTGAAGTGCGATGACAAGATAACCCTATAAAACACAACCTCGAAGTCACTGTTTAGCACGAAGCACAAAAGGTCAAAAGAGTTCAGTGGAGCATGTAGTTTAATAAGAACGAGGTCAACTAACAACGGAGCACCAACCAGGTTTTAACAACCAATACACTTCCATTTCAAAGCTCGAGCCACCAACAACATAAACCAAAACGTCAAGTTGCCTTAGCACTTTACAAATGTGCGTTAATTTGTTTTAAGGGTTTGTCTTTTATAAGAGGAGGAATTTGTAAAAACAAAAAAGGACCTTTCAAAAGTTTATTTAAAGGACTTCAAAGGCATATTTCAAGAAAAAGGGAGGTGTTGTTATGTTGTAGTAAAAACAAAAACTTGAAATTGTTATAAAAGGGGGTGTTGCCCTTTTTTAAAGAGATTTTATTTAGGTCTTGAAAAATGAGATTGTATAAAAAGGGAATGTGATTCCCCAAAAATGGCTTCTTCTAGCTCTTTGCCACAAACATCAATTTTGCCTGGGAAAAATAACTAGTTTTGGTATTTCCGGATGAATATATTTCTTCAAGCTCAAGAGTGTTGGGATACACTTCAGAGTGGCTATGTAGAGCCAACCCAAGAAGCATGGGAAACCATGACCAATAGTGAGAGGAACGCGGCTATTGAATTGAGAAATAAATAACATAGAGCCAAATGTTGGATACAAAATTCATTCGTTGACTCTAACTTTGACAAGGTAACCAACGCACCAACAACAAAAGAAGCTTGGGATATTTTGAAAGTTGCATGCCAAGGTAATGATAGTGTGAAGATTGTAAAATTGCAAACATTGTGGGCTTAGTTTGAAACCCTGAAGATGATTGACATAGAGAATGTTGAGTAGTTCATGACTAGAGTCATGGGAATAGTCAATCAAATCAAACTTATTGGCGAAGCCATTACAAATCATAAGATAGTTGAAAATGTCCTTTAAACCCTGCCAAAGAAATATAACATGGTTGTAATAGCGATTCTGGAATCCAAATAATTTACAACTTTCTTAGTAGAACAATTGACTCGATCACTTATGGCACACGAAACAAGACTTAACTTGGTAGTAGATTCCAATAAACAAGCTTCCAAAGCACAATACTCTCTTGTCAAAGGAAGAGACAGAGGATATAGAGGCAACAACAAGTGAGAAAGAGGTTGAGGCAGAAGTAGATCAAAACATCATCATAAACCAAAGTAGTCGAGACCTCCACAAAATGAAACACAAAGAATAAAAACATGGAGAAAATCTATTGTCCAATATTATTACTGCAAGAAATTTGGGCATTATGAACATGAATCCAGAAAGAAACAGTTAGATCAACAAAGAGGCAATGTTCATCTCTCCAACAATGAAGGAGAATGCTCTGACAACATGTTTCTTTCCTGCCATTTTTTTAAAGACAGTCACATCGAAGACCTTTGGTTTTTGGAGAGTGGTTGCAATAATCATATGACACCTATAACAAAAATCTTCATTCTTGTCTTGATGCTTTCGTAATATCATAAATTACTCTTCGAGATCGCTCCCATATAAAATCTGAAGGGAAAGGTATTGTCCTTGTTCTTACTAAACAAAATCAACAAAAATATATACTTAATGTTTATTATGTTCCACATCTGAAGCATGTCCTCATTAGTGTAGGTTAGTTGATGGAACATGGTTATGATGTAATATTCCAAGGGACCATATGTTATACCTATGAAAAAGCTCCCAACAAAATACTAATAGCAAAGGTTGAAAAAATCAAGAATAGGATGTTACCCTCGACTCTTAGAAGTCGAAATATCTCAGAGTGTTTTGCACACAATGTGTCAAGAACAAATGAGTCACAACTATGGCATTCTAGGTATGGGCATAGTCCTTTCAAGAGTCAAAGTCTGCTTTAGAAACATTCAATGGTCATTGGTCTCCCTGTTATGAATGAAAAATATTGTAATTGTGAAATTTGTATTCTATCAGGCATAAAAGAGATAACTTTCCCACATCTTCCTCTAGAGAAAAAGATCCTTTAGAGCTATTCAGTACAAATATATGTGGCCCAGTGAAGACAAAGCTCATTGGTGGTATTCTTTATATTCTTACCTTCATTGATGATTATAGCATGAAGAAATGGGTTTATTTTCTCAAAAATAATTATACTTTCTCGATATTCAAAGAGTTCAGAGAAAAAGGAAAAAAGCAAAGTGGAAATCCTTTAGAAGTTCTTAGGTCATTCAGAGGATGAGAATAGAGTTCCAATGACTTCAAAGCTTTTTGTCAACTACAAGAAATCATCATGCAGGGCACAACAACATGCACTCCATAACCAAATAGAGTAGTAGAAAGGAAAAACCAGTCAATCATGAATATGTCCATATGTAGACTTCGTGAGAAGAAGTTGTCCAATGACTGTAAGGTTGAAGTTTTCGTTTTCATATTCATTGGGCTTGAGCATCTCATAATATGTCTTCATGTCTTCACCATAATAGGTGGAAATTTGTACGCCACTCTCGCTTCAAAGCACAAGGTGAGAGTCATCCATGTGTGTAATTATCCATTCAATTACCTCAACCCACGGCATAATCGAGAACCTGAATGTGGTCTTGTGCATCCTGGACTTCTTAATATTATGTACACATGCACATCTTCCAAGTCCTCAAGAAAAGTTTTCCACATGAATTTGTTGTATGTTTTTTTCCATGTGAGCTTTGTATCTTTATCAATAAAGCACACATTGTGTCTGCATATATGGGGATATTTGGTTTTGTAACTTCTACAGGCTCATCAATGCTTGTTTCCGAAAGTTATTTAGAGACCAATTTGCGAGGTGACATGGCTCCAATAGATGATGATAGGGTGACAATACTTGTAGCATGAAAGCTTGTTTGAGGAAACACACTCATAGTGATATATTAGCTTAAAACAACCTACTTATGCAACAATACTTTTAAATCATGTAGAAATGGCCATCACAGATGATAGAACTTGAAAATATATGAAATACAGTGAAAACTAACTTGCATGCATGATAAAATGATCATGCAATATAAGAGGGAATGCTTTCAAATAACGAAGGGATGAATAGGGTCATTCAGGGCTTTGCATTGTGCTCATGTGCTCAAGAGTGTGAAACAAATCATCTAGGGTGCATTGGCACATTCCAAAGGGTTGAAGGGGTGATTTTTTGGGCCTTTGGGTCTTCCTTATGCACTCATGCACTTAAAGAGATAGGGAGGGCATATTGTCACACTCCGAAGGGACAAAGGAAGATGTTGACAAGGATTTGGGCCTTCGTAATGCACCTATGTGCTCAAGGAAGAGGAGGGTGCATTGTTGCATGCTGAAGGGTTCAAGGAAGATGCTTCGTGTCTTCGTTATGCGCTCATGAACTCATGGGAAGACACAATTCTTTGCAGTGAAGAAGTGCGCTCAAGAGGAAAACCTAGTCTAACAAGCCATAGTTTTTCAAGGTTGATCGGGCTTCGAGATCAAGAAGTGAACTCTACATGTCGGAAGCTCATAATTAATTTTGAACAACCCGATTTGATGACAAGATTAGGAAAAGAAATATTTTCAAGGCTTTATAGTTGTTTTCCCATGCATGGTTGAATATGAAAGGTTGAAGAAGATGAAGATTTTCTGCATGCAACAATAGATTAACACTTGTGACATGAAGATTTAGCATAACCACCAGCAAAGAAATTGAAAAAAGAAGGATTAACAACAAGAAGAGAAAGAATGAACGTGAAATCATGAAATGTAATTGAAATATTTGACATGCAATACTTACTTGCAACATTGGTTGATGAAGGGACTCTTGATTCCCGGTTGTGCGCCCAACTAAGATGGAATTAAAATGAAATAAGAATGGTTAGCTGAGTTTATTTAAAGAAACATACGTGAAAATGGATCCATGCATGAGCGCCACTTTTTGACGCATGAAAGGATTAATTAAAGGCAATTAAGTGGGCTCCTATTTTCTAGGAGTGTGCCCACATGAAACAAGATGGCACATGCATGGATCTAAGAAGGGCACATTTCTTCAACATGAAGAAGTGCACTCATGGAGGGTGCATATGTTCAGTGTGAAGGAGTAGACTCAAGGAGGGTGCACTTCTTCAGGCTGAAGGAGTACACTCAAGTTGAGCGCATGTCTTCACCAACTTGGACTGCACTTCATATTTTCTGAGTGTTTTTCTTGCATTTTCTTTCTTTTTCATAATTTTTGAATGTTTTTCGAGTATGTGCATGGTAAGAAGGTAAGTTTCAAAGTTGAAAAATATTTTGATTTCACCTAACCATAGAATTACTAACTCTAGTGCTTCTAATGGTTAAATGATGACACTTAAGAAACACTAACTTAGGAGGATGGAAAACTAGCAGAAAACAAATGAATAACAAATCAAGCAACATAATGACTCAAAAGGGATTGAAACGACAGTTATTGTAAGCTCCAAAATTAACATAGGTAAAAATTTTGGAGGGTCATTCTCACAACGACAACACTTGGCAACACACCAAGAGAACCCCAGGATGTCTGAAATGGTTTTATTGTAAGCGTGGTGTCTTATTTCTTCAAGAAGTATTGATTCAGTGACTACGTTACCTTAGCTCCCCATTCTTACCCAGTTACATATATAGTATTTCCTTCTCCAATACTCAACGTAACATAACAATATAACAAGTTGTATCGTTATCTTGTCGATGTAAGTAAGGGCAATATAATATGGAAAATTAAAAACAACCAGTGTGAGTTTTACATCTCTCACATTGCTCTGCTGCTAGTAGGCGTGGATAGTACCCCGACAAAGTCACTTTAAGAACACAAATGTTGCTTCATTGCTAGAGAGCCTAGATAATACCCCAGCGAAGTCACTTGGATCACCTCCCTGTGGAGGATTTCCCTTCTTTCACCCTTTATAGTTTCCTTTATTTTTCATGGGATTATGCATAGGCACTTATTATTTTTTAGCAGGAAGAAGAGGGATCCCGACATATTGAGAGCAAAGGAGGTTTCTCGTTCAAAGAGAGGTTTGAGACATATCATTCTTTTCTCACTAAAAGTTTTCCCCTTAACTTAAGCTATACAGATAAATAAGTAATAACACTCTTATTCATTACAGGACTGAGCATAGGAATGAGAGTCCAGAATAAATATAGACTTCATGTTTTTATTACCGCTTCCTAGCTAAGAGATCGTATTTTCCATCGAAAAATCATCGACTTGAAATTCATAAACCAAATCAAGAAAGAGGGTGACAAATAAGTGAAGGGTTGTGTGTTACCACAACTTTTCATTCACAAAATATTATCCAAGTCATCTGAAATCTCAAAATTGAATTTATTCAAAGACCAATAAATGTGAAAGAATAAAATCAAAACATGAAAGATGAAAACACATAACCAGAATGCAGTGCATCTAACTATATGCATCATATCCTAACGTAACCTAACCAAGACAAGGTCAGATCATGTGAAGTGCAACTTCCAATGCATCCAAAGATTCTTCTCCCAGCCTTTAGACCATAAGGTCCAATCATGTAGAATCAAAATAGAAAGCAATGTAGCGATCAAGAGAAAATGTGCATACATCTCCACTGAGGAATGAAAACAGGAAGTGCAACCATAATGGTGTATCACACTTAGCGTATCTACCAAATAAACAACTTCACAATAGTATAAAATACCCAACATGTGATCATACATGACTTCATCAAGAGCCTACAAGTACAAGCCATGCAACATGGGTATGGACTGAAGAGAGACTTCTAAGGAGTCTGCAATGGGATCATCGAAACAACATTTAGGGAAAATTAGACAAGAAAGACTGAACAAGGAGTGACCTATGTCATAAGTGATATTAACAGGTTGACCACAATCTATGTTTTCATGCATGTAATATTCTTTGATGGATGATGGAAAATATGCATTAAGATTATTACTTGTTATTACATTAGAGGTTCGAGATTTTCTTAAGATGGAATGTAGTGATGAAATTTCAATAGTAAAATTAAATTTTCTCCCCTAGGGGTTGAAGAATTTGAATCGAAGAAAATAAACATCCCTCAGGAAAGAATCAACATTCCATCTGATAACATAAATGATAAAATTGTGCAAAAGAATCAAGAACTGACTAAAATCACAAAT
Source organism: Pinus tabuliformis (assembly GCA_031772625.1). Taxonomy (NCBI): domain Eukaryota; kingdom Viridiplantae; phylum Streptophyta; class Pinopsida; order Pinales; family Pinaceae; genus Pinus; species Pinus tabuliformis. The sequence goes on from CM062810.1 coordinate 566,632,237, forward strand.
GTCGTCATCATGACAAGAACCTGACATAACCATCATCATAAGCTGAAGTGTCTTACACACTTGACTTAGCCTTGAATTTTGACAAGATTGATAATTGATCTGAGAAAACATGGTCACCTGCTAATCAAGAGAATATTCATCATTTAAATCATGAGATTCAAAAGAAGATAGATTTTCAAGATTTCTATAAAAATATTCGATGATAAGAATATCATTTTCCAATCCAAATGGAGATATACCTTAAAGAAAATCATTGATAATATTATCAGAATCCATTCGAAATTGCTACAAATCCAAATCTTCATGTAGAAACAAAGGTTCATCCATATTACTTGAACAATCATGGTCATATAATTTAGAGAAAAGGAAATCATTGGGTTCATGATCATCCAAGGGTTCAAATTGGTTAACAGGTGGTGTATCGATTGGTGGAATATGAAGAATCGGAGACGGTTGACTGGTGAGGTCAAATGAATCACCATCAGGACAAATACAAGAGAGAAAAATCAATTCTTCATCTGCTAATTTACCTTTCTATTTAATGATCAGTTGAGGTTTGAAACACAGAACATCAAACAAAGGAGGACATGTGACAAATGGAAGGTTTTGTTCTTCCTCAGGATGTTGAAATTATTTTGTATTAGGAGGACAAGGTGAATCAGATTCAAATATTTTCTTTAACATCCGGACTAAAAAATGAAATTTCTCATCCAAGAATTGCCAATCCACATCTGCATCTGTGAATTCGTAACAAAGACGTAGGAACCGATTAGTGAAATGTTCAAGAGATTCATTGGCTTCCATTCTAAGTTTATCAATTTCATTAAGAACATATTGGCATTCGTACTTGTCAAAGATGTGATGAATCTCATTAACTAAATGCTTGAAAGGTGTGATAGAAATAGTGGGTTGAGAGTAGCACCATTGCTTCACACAACCATATAATGTAAGGGTAAACAATTGTGAAAGAATTTCTTTAGAATAAACGGCACTTGAAAAATAGAATTGAATGAATTCAATCATGTAATCAAGGATGATTATTGTACCCTTTCATCGAATTTAATATTTGACAAGTTATGAAAAAAGCTTGTGAGGATTGAAAGATTCAAAGCTTCGGAAAAACACCTCCGAATTATGATTTGGGATGAAGCCATTAAAGGTTGGAGATTCGAACAAACTTTACAGGCTCCGGTTGTCATCTGGCACTTCTTCTAGTGCCAGAAATGTTGACAGTGTCAAATTTTTCCCACATTATAAGGGGGTCTCCCTAATGCGAGGTCCCAATTAGACCTCACATCGTCTAGTGTAGGAGTTACATCTGGTCATACTCTTTGTCTACTGTTGGAAATTTTTTCAAGATTTTACTTGATTACGATGAAACACAGTAGAACAAAACACCTCTTTGGGGTAGCAAGAATGTAAGCCTTGTGCAACACCCAATGAAAGGTGTATAATGGAGACTTCCACGGCTAGTGAGGGATATGAGTTGTTGGTTATAAAAGTAATAGTACTATCGTAGAGGGTGACTGATGGATAAAGGGAAATAATTGTTGAGTACCTACAGATTAGTCCACATAATAAATGACCATTGTTAAAGCATAACATCATTCATTCAGTAATAGTTATAGCTAAGAAATGAATCATTTCATTAACTTAGCATGTAGATAAAGGAACATATACCATAAACATAACCAAAATAGTCCAACTACATTTATCATACATGTATGAAGGAATGTCAGCTCATTGAGCATCTAATTAAAAGTATATGATCCCAAGTAAAATGTTGCAAGAATGAAACGTCGTATCCAATAGTGGAACATGAAGCCACAACTTGCTTCTCCAAAGAATTATTTATCTCTTATGTATTACAAGAGATGCCAAGGAAAGACCTCTTGAATCTAAGCCTTTCAAAATCCCTTTGCTTAAGTTATGAGGAGCTATTTATAACAAGTAACTATGACCTTTGATCTTGCCCATGACTCTTTGACTTCTATGGTTGTTGATATTCTAACATGACCTATTACATTCCAATGTGTGGCCATTCATATTCCACATGTGCCCCTTGTACTTCATTACATATCATTTATTACATAAGACAAATTACAAATGTGATGATGGCTATATAAGACAAAATGAGGATGGGAAAATGACTCATCAAATGAATAATTCATTTGCTTCTACACGGAGCTCAATTGTAAAGTAAGTGTTCCAAGCTCTGAACTTAGTGGATATGCCTTTGTCTTGAGCTGGAAAGTCCCTAATGTAGCGCGTCTTGACCTCCAATGCCTTTTAGAATATTTTCTTGGAGTTCGACTGTACATTATCCCATGACCATGAAATATTCATACGAGCTTTGAACAGTGTAATCTCATACTACATAATAATGTCTTTGGTTACCTCTAAGCCTTCCCATTCTATTGCTTACTAGATTTGGTCAATGTATTGCTAAATCTATGGGAATATGATCTCCTTGCCATTGATTTCCTCAAGTGTAGCAATCGAAGGCATCCCATGTTTTTGTGTTAGAGATTAAAATCCATTATGAAATCGATTATATGTAGCAATGGTACTAATCGATTGTTCACTAAGGTGCATGAAGTTATGGTGATGGAGTTTTAGCTTAACTCTACCCAATTTAGCAACAATCTTATCTTTCTTCTCCAAATCTTGTGGGACATTTCGATACTTGGTAGAACACTCTTTAAGTTGATCCATTTCTTTTTTTGTTGTTTTTAGGAGTTTCACCACTTCCTATGCCTTCCTCTATATGCCAACAAGACGAGACACCACTTATTGAAGAAAGATCATCTCATCAAATAATCTTGCCATGGTGTTCTCTATTGGCCCCAATTCTTCCTGCATGATTGATTTCCACTTAGTGATATTGATTCTCAGTGATGACAACCATTGTTTCTCCACCACAATATGTTATGCATGTTTCTTCACTTCAGCAAGTTCTCTTTTCAGCCTGGCATTCTCATTCAAAAAGTACTCATAATTATCATGCACCATTGTAGCGAATGCAACATTTGGCCCCATAATTACTGTAGGATTCCTTCTGGTGTTGTAGTTTATCACCTTCTCTGTGGCTATTAAGACTAGATTCTGAGGGTTGTTTGGAAAATATCTTTGTCTGCATGATCCTCTTCTTGATTTGATCAAACATTACGCTGCATACATCCATGACTCTATCAGTTGGTGGAGGTGTGATCCCCATCTCCTCGAATGGAAGATGACCACCTATAAGGGGAGGCTCCTCCGGGGTGCCTGGTTCATCATTTATGGTCTGAATGGTATCTTCTCCTTCCATTTCCTCAGTCAATTACTTTTCTGCCAATATCAACACTGCTTCCTCCTCCTCTGATTGCCCCTACTTCTCATTTCTATCTTTCTCCTATATCCTTCTTCTGCTTCCTTCCTCTCTTTTTCTACTTGCATAGCTCCTAAGTTTGAAGGGTCGAATTCCCATTTCTTTTTTTTCTTTGCCCATTGAGGAAGACCTAATCCTTTACTTTGGAGCTACTTTATTTTCTTTAGGTTTCATGTCGTCCTCCTCCTCCACCCACAAGTCTTGAGTTGGTGTATCATGGGGTAAACTAGTATTTATTGTTGGATGTGCCTTCATGTTGGCATTGTACTAGTTCTTTATCTTCCCATATTCCACTGTGGACATCGATGAGTACCCCATATTGTGTTCGATCCTTTAATAATGTTGTCTAGAAATTCGCTTGGGATCATATCCATGGAAGTATTTAGTGGAAAAGTGTAGGTGGTCCAGCTCCTTTATCTCCGCTATTGTTGCCTTGTGGATATTTAACTCATACAGTTCGGTCCTTAACAAAATGATAGGCCAAGGGTATTTCTTCCTCCTAGGAAGCATTCTTGACAATCCCTTGTCCAGCTAATTTGTGACTTCTTGCATGACCACCTTGTTGGTCACATATTGTAGCATAAGATGAGGGGATATATGACAACCAAATAACATCTTGTATGTACCCTCAGAAGCTTCAAACCTGTTTGTGATATCTCGAAATGACTCATTTATCTGATGTTCCATGCAAGGAGGATTGATCTCAATTATCATGTGAAAGATAACTACAAAGAAGTGGTCAACCAATTTTTCATATACACCTCTGAAGATTTTATTTGATAATAGTCTACAGTGAAAGTCAACCTCAAACTTCTCCTCAGGGGTTGAGTTCTTGTTCATTCCCAGGCGACGCATACTGTGAACAGATTCCATCTAAGAGAAATGTAGACATATAGAATTATGACGCTTGGTTCACCCGTAAGTATGCTTTAGCCTGCCCCACCTCAAACTGCAACTCATATGATAATATATTCACACAATTAAAATATTTTCCATGGGTCACTGCTATATTGAGCGTGTATATCCAATTATCTTCGAACATCTCATCATTCTTATGCTCATAAAACCAAAAATACATGGCTATCAAGTATTGATATACATATCTAAGTATCTTGTTTTGGTAAACTGCGGATGGGCAGTGGTGAACCTTGGAAGGCTCCCGACACCATGATTTGATCATGTCACCTATGTGGAGGGTAGCCCATCTCCTGTAGAAGTTTACATTTTTCATATTCATTAGGATTGATCATATTATAATAGGTATGCATGTCTTTGTCGTAATAGGTGGTTATTTGTCTGCCACTCTCACTGTGAAGGACAAGGTGAGAGTCAACCATATGTGTAATTCTCCTTTCAATTACCTCCACACATGGCATGACCAGGAACCTACTTGTGATCTTGTGCATCCTGGGCTTATTCATATTGATGTTTGCATGCACTTATTCTAAGTCTGCGAGAAAACTTTCCTGCATGAACGTGTTGTATATTTTTCTCAATGTGACCTCTAAATATTTATCAATAATAATTTTTTGTCTACATTTATGAGGATATTTGCCTTTGTAACTTCTATAGGCTCATCATCACGTGCTTCTAAAAGTTCTTTAAAGACCACTTTGCGAGGCGAGATGGCTCCAACAGATGACGACAAGGTGACAGTACATGTAGCACAAACACTTGTTTGGGGAAACACACTCATAATTACAATATTATCTTAAAACAACCTACTTATGCAACAATACTTGTAAATCACATACAAAGATCCATCATAGATGATAGAAAATGAAAATCTATGAATGACATCGAAAAATAAATTGCATGCATGAGAAAATGAGCAAGCAAACTACGAGGGCGCACATTCAAATCATGAAGGGATGAACACGGCATGCACTCGAGTGAGTGAAAAAAGTCTTCTATGGCACACCATGAAGGGTTGAAGGGGTGATTTTTTGGGCCTTCGGGTCTTCCTTATGTGCTCATGTGCTAAAGCATACAAGTTGGTTGCACTTCGAAGGGAAAAAGGAAGAGGTTAACTAGGCTTTGAGCCTTCACAATGCACCTATGCACTCAAGAAAAAGGAGGACGTACTATCACATGTTGTATAGTTGAAGGAAGATGCTTCATGTCTTCATGATACGCTCATGCACCCAAAGGAGGTCACATTTCTTCGTGGTGATGAAGTGTGCTCAGGAGGAGAACCTGGTCTAATAGGGTGTAGTTCGAGGCCGATTGGGCATTGAGCTCATGAAGTGCACTCTACATTTTGAAAGATAAGAGACAAGTTTGAAAAAAACGATTCCATGATAAGATGAGGGAAATAAATGTCTGCAAGGATTTATAGTTGTTGTCACATGCATGGTGGAATATGACAAGTCGAAGAAGATGAAGATTTTATGCATGAAACAACATATTAACACTCGAAACATGAAGATTCAACATAAACACTTGCAAACAAACTAAAATATGAAGGATCTACAACAAGAAGAGAAAGAATGACGGTGAAATCATGAAATGAAATGGAAAGATTTGACATGGAATACTTACTTGCGGAACTATTTGATGAAGAGACTCTTGATTCCTAGTTGTGTGCCCAACTTAGATGGAATGATTATGCAAGTATAATGATTAGCTCAGTTAATTTAAAGAACTATGCATGCAAAATTGATTCATGCATGAGTGACACTTGTCGTTGCATGAAAGGATTACTTAAAGGAAGTTAAGTGGGCTCCTATTTTCTAGGAGTGTGCCCACATAAAACAAGATGGCACATGCATGGATTCAGGAAGGGCAAATGTTTTCCACACCAATAAGTGCACTCATGGAGGGCACATCTGTTTAGCATGAAGGAGTGAGCTACAAGAGGGCACACTCCTTCGAGCAGAAGGAGTGCACTCATGGAGGGCGCATGTCTTCACCAACTTAGAGTGTCCTTTTGTTTTTTTGAGTGTCTTTTTTGCTTTTTCTTGTTTTTTGTGTTTTTTGAGTTTTTTTCAAGTATGTGAATGGCAAGAAGGAAAGTTTCTAAGTCGAGAAAGATCGTGAGTTCACCTAACCATAGACTTACTAACTCTAGTGCTTCTAATGGTTAAGTGACAACACCTAGGAAAAATTGACTTAGGAGGATGCCACACTAGGATAAAACAAATAAATAATAATCAAGCAACAAGACGACTAAATGGGTCTTGAAACGACAGTTATTGTAGGCTCCAAAATTGACATATGAAAAAAATTTGGAGGTTTGTTCTTACAACGGCAAAAATTTAGTACACACGATTCTAAATTGTGTTTTAGTTACGATCGTACTATAGAGTATCTTGAACACATTATGTGTCGTTACCATGCATATTTTATGCATCACAGTAGTTGAGACTTGAGTTTAGATTTTGAATTACTTACATTGCAATAGGCATGTCTTTGCCTTGAGGAGTAAATCTGAATGCTTATGGAAGAGAGTGGAAGTAGCTTATTAACAAGTGGCAAAAGAAATAATAATTTAATTCTATTTGTTAGTATTGCATGTGAAACTGAAAACTGTGATCTTTCATTTCTCAAACTATCTATTTAATCTATCATTTTGTGACTTAGATAAATAATACTCTAGGATTACTTTTCCATTTATGATCAAATTAAATTCCTCAAGCTCAATTCCAATATAGACCACAATCTTCTACATTCATATTTTCACATGATAAAAATGTGCATAATAATCTCGATTGCAACCAAGGTCAAGGTAAAGAAAGAAACTATAAGGGATTTTTGTATTGAAAATTATTATTGACTTTAGTCTTTGCTAATATTTTCATTTTTATATTTATATAATTAAGAATGTATGAAAAATGTGTAACTAATATATTTTATAAATAAAAAATTAAATGGTTATTGAATGTAAATAGATATCAATCTATAACAAATATTCAAATGAAACATTTTACACTAATAAAAAAAAAACTAATTTAATTATAATTTAATTTTAAATTATTATTATTATTATTATTATTGATTTTAAAAATAATTAATATATGAGTTAAGTATATATATTAAAAAACATTTAACAAGAAAATAAGTAATAAAATTTGAATACCATAAAATATATATATATATTGGAAATCTAACATATGATCTTCCTTTTAACCAGCCTAGATCCATCTTAACTCCGGATCAAATATCTCAAGGTGAAAACCTCTTTTTTGAGTGCAAAACTTGAGGAAAGGTTTGCACCTCGGGAGATTTGATCCCTTTCAGTGCTTGATAGATCCGGAGTTAAGATGGATCTAGGTTTGTTTTAGTCATGTGCGGCCAAAGAAAATCTAACAAACATATGATTAATTTTATAAATAATATGTAAATTCATCTAATACTAATATAATCATTTTAAATATGCTAAATGTGTTTTAGATTAATTTGGTCATTTTAATTTTAAATTTTCTTAGTTACCTCAGTTTGTTGAGATGATAAATATTGTTAATAACTTTAATGCTAAAAAATGATGAAATAAAATTTTTGAATGTAAAGTGACGATGTAATAGAATTGAATGATAGAAAATATGAATAATAAGAATATAGTCAATTACAAATAGTCCTCATTTTAATTAATCTCAAACTATTTTCTTCTGCTATTCTTATTTTCACCCTTGTTACTTTTTTCATTTTTTCATATCAATTATATGAAAAGGACAAGTTGAACCATAAACCATTTAAATCTTTAGCTCGAGCTATCGTAGTAAAAACCATACGTTGTCTCTCTTTCTCTCCAAATTAATAGGTTGAATTGCTATAACACAAAAATCAATGTACATTGTCAATCATTTTTTTTGCTTACACTGGAATCAAGCACAATGTTAATCCAATCACTTTAAAATTAATGCGTCATCATACATCCAATTACATCAAATCATAAATCAACATATACACTAAAATCAATGCATCTAGTGCAAGTAAGAAAATAGGATTATAAACCAACATCTACACTAAGATCAATGCATCTAGTGCAAGTAAGAAAATAGGAATATAAACCAACATCTACATTGAAATTAATGCATCTAGTGAAAGCAATCAAATATGATTAAAAATCACCATCTACACTGAAATCAATGCATTTGGTGCAAGAAAATAAATAGGATTAGAAATCATCTACATTGAAATAAATGCATCTAGTGCAAGCAATCAAATAGGATTAGAAATCACCATTTACACTGAAATCAATGCATTTAGTTCAAGCAATCAAATAGGATTAGAAACCATCTACATTGAAACCAATGCGTCTAGTGCAAGCAATCAAATATCATTAGAAATCAACATCTACAATAAAATCAATGCATCTAGTGCAAGCAATCAAATAGGATTAGAAATCACCATCTACACTGAAATCAATCCATCTAGTGTAAGAAATATTCTTCCCTCTCTCCCCCCTCCATATATATCTATATGTCCCTCCATCTCTCCTTCTTTGTCTCTTTATCTCAACCCCCCAAACACACATGCTCTCCCACTCCATATCAATCATTATCTCTCTCACTCCCTCCCCCATTAAATCTCTCTCTTATTCCCTCTCTTCACTTTCCATATATATCTCTATCTCCATTTGTCTCTCTATATCACCCGCAAAACATACACTCTCTTTCTCCAATTTATCTATATATACCTCCCTCCTCCTCTCCCTATCTCTCTATTTCTCTCTTCCCTTTCTCTCCCTCTCTGTTGCTTCTATCTCTCTTCCCCCATGTTGTCCTCTCTCCCTATCTCTCTATCTTCCCTATCACTCCCTCTCTCTCTCTCCACCTTTCTCTCTATGTTTATTTCTTCTTACCTCCCTCTCTCTTCCCCTCCAACTCCATCTCTCCTTCCATCCCTCTCTCCACTCACTCACATCCTCTCTCTCTTCCTTCCTCTCTCTGCCTTTGTTAAATTTAGGTATGTTCTATGCTAGAGGAATTTATATCAATTTTCGTAGTTAGCTCAGTATCTTCTCCAGATTAGCAATCACATCAGCATTAAAGTAAACTGCAGATAGAACATAAATATAAATCGCAGAAGACAAGCCAAGACAAGAGGACACAAGATGTGGTGCTAGCCAAGGACAAACCCCAATGTGGGGAAACCCTTCATCAACTCTTCTTATATGATCTTCAATAGTTTAGCAGAGAGAGAGAGAGAGAGAGAGAGAGAGCTTGTACATTTACAATAGAACTCAACGCTTTGACTTACCTAGATAAGAGCATAGATAATCTCCTAGGATGATGATACATGAGATCAGTTCAAGACATGCTGCTTCAACTAATTCTGCAAGGTGACTCCTTCACCTATCATAGTATTGCATCTTGTCATCATGCTACACCTCACCTTGCTGCACCATGCCGCACCCATCATCACAATGTTGGACCTCATGTTGCTATTGTCCCAATGTTTATGTTATGAAACTAGCTCACAAAAAGATAGAAAAGATAGTTGAACGTCTTTGAATCCAGCCTCTTCAAGGGGGCAACTGTTATAGACATATTTGGGCACTGCAACCCCAATCACATATGTCGATAAACCAAGGGCTCTCAAACCCCTAAAAGTGTTGTTTCACACCCTAAAAGATCATGGTCAACTAATTACATCATTTCCCAGAAGTTCCACCTAAAAAACCACTCAGAACTGGCCAAAACTGGACCATACACACTGCTCCATGCTTAGGGTGCGATGCATACTGAAAGAGCCTTTTGTGGGGTGCGATGGGTGAGAGTAGACAAATGTCAAAGATAGTTTGCTAAGTGGAAACCCAAAGAATCTTCGAGAAACTTCTCATATGACACTTGCCTCTCTGAATTTGCCCAGAGATGAGTAAGAGATCATGAAATCTCCAATTGGAACCAAGCACTATCAGTGAAATGACACTATTCAGAAACCCAAGAGCTGACTCACCCCTCTGTAAATATCTATAAATGGATCCCTCATCTAAGAGATCCAGAGGCTGGAATTATGTAATCTGTAAGGAAGTGCTATTGGTTTCTCTTTGAGAAGAAACATTGTATTATTGGGTGATCTTGCTTTTCATGAGGTGAAGAGGGCTTTCATGCTGGGAGGAGGATGCTAGATCAGACAGCTGGGTTGTAATCCTCTCTTCTACTTCTACTATCAATAAAGTTCTTTGAGTTTTCCTACATATAATTGTGTATTTGTAAATCTTGTTATTTGTGGATGCAATTGTATGGTTAATGTATTTCTTATTCTACATTATTTATGATATCATAGATCTCAATGCTTTGATAATGTGTTGTTGCTTTGCCTCTATAGATATTCTCTAAAGCAGGACAAGTAGGAAAAGAGTGGGGAGCTCTATCAAGGGAGAGAGGAAACAATCAAGGAGCCAAGCGGAAGATATAGGTTGGTGCTCTCTACTTCTCTCCTATCTATCATACATAAAGGAAATCTTGAAGTGCTTTGAATTGTTTGTTTCTAAGATAGCTACTTGTCTTAGTGGGACTCGCAGATCAAAAAGACACTAGATTTCCCAGAAACAAAATGGCGACTCCGTTGGGGAGCGAATAGTTTGTTTGTTGTTATTGTTGTTTGCTTTATAAATTACAGACGGAGCCTGAAGTTAAGCCAACTAGCCTTCGAACTGCTCTTGCTATGCAAGTGTGAAGTAGATCAATGTTGCTTCAATCAATCTCTGGGTTGGTTTATGAACTGAACATATGACTTGCAAACTTCCTAAGTGCCCTTGTGGTAGCTCAATAACCTCATAAGATCATACCCCTATACTTTGTTTTTACTTTCTATCATAGCTCAGCCTAAATCACTGAACTTAGCTACAAATTTTGAGCAAAAACCAAGCTCAGTTTCATTCCCTGGTCCATCGCACTGTCTCTAACTGGGAGCCTGCATCGCACCTCCTATGTGTTGCAGGGGAGATGCATCCCTATTTCCTTAAGGAAATGTGCGATGACTAAATGATACTATTTCCTTCTCTGGAATTTGGTTTTTTCTTCCTTGTTTTTAGCTCTATTTAGTAGTTTTGCTGCTTGTTATCAGTATATCATTGTTGAAGCCTCTTTATTTCACATTATTCAGCCTCCATTGATCAGGATTTGTGAATGTTTTTAATGTATTTTTCATCATTCACAGTCCTACTTTGTCAAAAGTAGCTTAATTGAACTGTCATTTTGATGAAAAGAAGTGTTGCAACTGTCGTTTTGAGTCAAAAAGAAGAGTGTCATAAAGTCTTCCTCTTCTAGATAGTCGATTGTACTTTTTCCATTGTATTTGATTTGAATTATCAATATTTGAAGTGTCGAAAGCAGTTTTCCATTCGAAATTGAAAGTGTCGTCTTAGTCTTCCTTTCATTTTGAAAAGAGATTGTTGAAGTGTCACTTTCCAGAAAATAGTTTAGATCTGTACTTAGTTTCCTTTTTGGCATTCTCACATTAAGGAAACGGAAAAACAAATACATACATGTGCATTTGCATTTAGACTGCATGCGGAAAATGATTTAGGTAAAGTGAATTTAGTGTGTGCTCTCTACTCTCTGTTGAAAGAATCGTATTCTTCTTTCCTTAGTAGCTAGGATTTTCATTGCTAAAAGAAAACAGACAATTGTTTATCATTTTAGATTGCATATTTAGGAATTTTACATCTACATCACGTGGTGAACCTTGAAAGGAAAACTTCTAAGAAAAGATCAACTCTAAAATAAACTTCAATAAACATAAAAATGCTTTGGAACCTAATGCACAACATCTAGAAGTCTAGGCTAGAGATGTATTCCGACGTCATAAAACCTAGTAACTATCATTTTCATTGAAGGTTGGGTGATTCCTCCTCTTTGATAGGACAAGTGCCAGTACAGACTTGTGCTCCCCGTACCATCGAGTATATATTGGGAGACCACAATAGGCTGATATCCTTTATCCTTAGGAAGCCATTTCTGCCGCCCTATCGATCGAAATGCACCGAACACATCATTCGGGGATATTGACTGTCGTACGTAAAGTCCTTTGTAATTTCTCTTTAATTTACTTCCAAGGTGTATATTTCAGTTTTGCGATTGGTTTGGTAATCCCTTTGTCTAGATTTCTAGGGTAGTCACTTTCGTTCCTTTTCGACTCCTTAAAAGAAAAGGTCCATCTAAGCACTTGTCATTTTAGGCTCATTAAAAATCGAAGGAAACTAGAGTAATCTTTAGCTTTTTATTGACTCTTAAAAATTGAAAAAGAAAAGTTGTGTCAAAGCGTCATAAAATTTATTTAATTCGGAATAACATTTTCCCCTTTTTAATTTTGAGTTGATCAAGTAATCTACAATTATGGAAGAAATTCAATCAAAACACCGTCGTTCATGGAAGCTAGCGAGTCAACCATCTTTGACTTTGGAAACAAAACCATTCCGGGTGAAACGGTCTCGTTTAACTGAGTCCACCTCTCTTGGTTTATTTGAAACTTGTGTTTCAACATCATCAAAGACTACAGTTACTCCCATCATTTCTAGTACATCTGCCTTTACAGAAGAAGTTCCACGGTTACAAGAGGACATTAGAACTTATCCTAGTGTAATGGTAGACACCTCGATACCTGAAACAACTCCATCTAGAGCTGATCCAGAAACTGAAGTTCAGTCACCTGAACATTTGGGAGTTGAGTTCTAGAATTCAGAAGGTGTCACCCCTCCAGTATTTATCACTGCAGAAACTATACGTTCTTTGGCCCTAGAAATATTTTACAGACCTGATGGTCTACCTCTTCCACCTGGGCTGATTTCTATAGAAGAAGTTGTAGAGGATCTTCCATCCAATACTCCATTGCATTTTGGAGCTGGGATCCACTTATATCCTTCTATTCCTGAAGTTAGTTCTTTCAATCATCCTTCATCGCAAGTTCCTGTCGAATCGCTAGGAAATATTTTGGATAGACTGAATATGTCTGAAAAACTGTCAACATCTAGGATTGTGTCATTTGATATAGCCGCAACAAAACTTCCTGCTACCACACCTGCGATGTTTGCTGGTGTACCATCTATCCCAACTAGTTGTTAATCACTAGATGGAGTCCACCTAGGGACTATTTCAATGACATGGTTTGTTCCCATTGGTTCCTCTGGGATCCTATCTAGCATTTCTTATGTTGAAGCTCAGCAAATTGATCCTGCATACCAGTTTCAATTTGGGCAGCCCAGTCTTCAAAGACCCATCTATCCTTTGAACACTAGATTACCACCATACGGGGGGCAGTATGCTTTTTCATTGTTCCCTCCTGGAGAACAACCATATGAGAGCTCACAACAAAATTCAGGTCAAACTAGAATTACATCCGGTGGTTGGATACTAATACTGCCTCAACAACCAAGGGTTGTATATTCAATGCAACCAACCCAACCTATGTCGAATATTACCACTACACCTACTATTGTGACTGTGTCACAAGTACAAGCACAGCCTATTGTATGTCAACCTCAAATTACTCAGGTTGCAGTACAATAGCCTCTTGTCTCTACGGCTCTGTCACAATCTCATATTAGTGCTTCCTTAACCAGAACGACTCAGGCTCAAATAGGTGTTATCACTCCGCATCTTGGTCAATCATCTAGTATTGGGCAACAACAAATGGTTCAACAACCATGGCTGGTGCAATATCAACAACCCCAATGCCAACAAGTTTACTAAGGACCTGAGCAACAAGGCGCTTTAGGTAATGGACAACCGCATTGTCAAAATGGTTATCAACAACCATTCTATACTAGTTATGTCCATCAACCTTATCAAAGTTACCAGCATCAGATAAATTATGCTGGTATGCAAAGACCCATTGCTCAGGCGATCCCATCTTATCCTGGGTATGCTTCACCAAACCTGAATCAATAGTTTCCCTTTGTAGTAACTCTGGAATTACCAGATTTGAACCGGTTAACGAATGATCCAATTACTTACACCCCTTGGTGGCCAGCGATTCCTCATAAACTTCCCTCAAACATTCCTAAATTCAATGGAAATCCAAGTGAAGATCCATCGAATCACGTAATGACCTTTCGTTTGTGGTGTTCATCCAACACCATCAATGATGATTCGATTAGGCTTCACTTTTTTCAGTGAACGCTAAGTAGCTCAGTAGCGAAATGGTACATTGAATTGCCTAGAGCTTCATTTGATAACTTCAGTGCCCGTGCCACTACCTTTTTAACCCACTTTCAGTTACCCATAAGGTACGAAACGGGAACAGAACTCCTTACCAATTTTAAACAGACAACAGCCACTCACATATCTGATCATATTCATGAGTGGCGACATCATCGTCGAATGGTAAAGACCTATGTTCCTGATCAACTTCTAGCTGAGTGGTTTATTAAGTCATTATTACCTTCTATTACTGAAGATGTGGTGAAAGGAGGAGTTGTCACCTAAGAGAAAGTCATTGCTCGTGCACAATATTTAGACTTGATATATACTCAATCTGGCACACTCTGTGATAAAATCCCTGACGCTCCTAGACCAGAATTTTCCATTCCTCCACCTCCTAAATCAAACAGGGACTCTCATGCCGGTGATGGCGTGATTGGTACCTCAAGTACGCAAACCACAAAGGCTCAAACTGGTAAAGCCCTTACAGTTTCTGGTAAAAAAGCAAATGACAAACTTCCTACCTCGAAGGTCAATGATGTGTCATTTGACAAAGGAAAAGAACCGAAGCAACTAGGGGGCAAGAAGAAAGGGAAAAAGAAAAAGAAGAAACAGGAAAATTCAACTCCTAAAAAATCTTCTGAAAGCCCTGCTAGGCAGAAGAAACCTAATCGGCCATGTTTCATATGTAATGAGGACCATTATACTAAAAATTTCCACATCAAGCTGAGGTCAAGAAATTTTTTAAAACTTCGAGCACCTCCGCAGTATTGACTGATCCGTTTCTAAACCCAGAAACTAATCTGGTTGCTATCGATCATGCTTCTCCATCCCAAGTGCTTATGTTATCCATCTTGAAGCAGAAAAATGATGCTTTGATATCGATGAGGAATAAATATTACGGGAATCCACAGATGTCAAACAACAACAAGGCTACAGATCAACCTAGTAGTTTGAAAACAACTTCGTCAGAAGTTGTGCCACCCATCATTATTGAATTAACAATAAAGCCGCCAAAGGGAGTAGTACATAAATCGGCATTTAATCCTCGTGCTCGAGTAGCACATAATTATAATATAGTAGAGGATCTAGCTTAATCGCCATCCGCTATGTTGACACTTGAAGTACTACAAAATTGCCCCTCCTAAAAGCAAGCTTTATTATCAACAATAGGTGGGATTGACCCAACAGATTCCAATATTGTGGCCTTTAACCACAAAGGATATGAACCTGAGTTACCTACCCAACTCGCTTTCCTTATACAAGTAAAATCCCTCAACAAAATTGTTCATAGAACAATCATTGACGAGGGGGCATCTACTTATATTATGTCAATGAGTTGTTGGAAAACTTTAGGCTCACCACCCTTGACATGATCATAAACAACATTAAAAGCATTCGATGGAAGAACATACATGTCGTATGGGATATTAAGTAACTTGCAAGTTGAACTGGGGGACAAGACAGTAGAAATTGAAGTCGAAGTTATCGGTGGAAACCTCGATTACAATATCCTACTAGGAAGGCCCTGGATTTATGCTACAACTACTGTTGTGTCAACATATTTTAGAAAGATTGCATTTCCCTTCCAAGGCAGAATTACAATCGTTGACCACCAGCCATTTTCCCCAACAATTCACAAGCTATGGGAAGCCTCTCAATGATCCATGGAAGCTCTCAATCGCTTCAAAATGTCAGAGTAGGCCTCCTAAAAGACCCTACCTTAATGGGTACTTTTTCCCTCCCGCCTCCGAGTAATCTGGCGGAAGTGGCCACGGTGGAAACCTGTAATATGGTATCTTCTACATCAACAAAGATTAAGAAGATTTCCGAACATTTTGTTAGCATGGATCGTCGCCAGGTATTGCCTCCAAGCCCCATAGAAATTTTGTAGCAATCAATTTTCCTGGCCTGGGCAGCAAACCCAAATCAACACTTATCAAGTGTTTGGATAGATAGGTCTCTAGAATATGGCACCTCTTCAGATCCTTGGTCACGTATGCATTCTACAAACAAAGGAATCATTCAATCAATGATGATAGGAGAGGCACCATGGGAAGGTTACCACCATCGTTCCCATCTTCAAGATAATGACGAAGATTATTCCAACAACCTTGATCATCCTTCATTTTTTGATTTTCTATCAAATACTGTAAATACAATGGATTCCAAGCGAAATCTATCCAGTATTGAAGAAACTATCGCCATAAATATCTCGACCAAACCTAATGTTGTAGAGAATATTCATGTCAGCAAATCTTTCTCTTCTTCAGAACAGAAAATATACTCCGCTCTCTTTCGTAAATTCAGAGATGTCTTTGCATGCTAATATGAAGAAATTCCAGGCATTGACTCGAGCAACGTTGAACATGAAATAAATATGTATCCAGATGTCAAATCAGTACGACAGCAGCTTCGACAAGTTCACCCGAAGAAAGCCACTGCCATCAAGGCAAAAGTTGAAAAACTTTTACATGTTGGTTTCGTTTACCCTGTTCCTCTAACTGATTGGGTATCGAATATTGTTCTTGTCATGAAAAAGCAAAGAACGATTAGAGTGTGTGTTGATTACAGGGATGTAAAACAAGCTTGTCCAAAGGACAACTACCCTACACCCTTCATCGACCAGATAATTAATGAATGCGCTGAATGTGAAATATTTTCATTCATGAATGGATTTTATAGATACAATTAAATAAACATACGCCCACAGGACCAGTCGAAAACTGTATATGTCCGTGGGGCACATTCACGTACCGTAAATTACCTTTCGGTTTAAAGAACGGAGGGGAAACTTTTCAGAGGGAAATGAACTACGCCTTCCATGACATCAAATACATTGTTCAACCATATCTTGACAATTTACTAGCTCATTCGCGAAAGCAAACTGATCATCCACAGCATTTGAGAGCTATATTTCTACGTTGCCGACACTACAAAATACGACTCAATCCACACAAGTGTGTGCTTTGTGTCGGTTCTGGTCGTTTACTTAGTTTCTTAGTTTCTAAGGAAGGAATTCGAATCAACCCATGTAAAATTTAGGCAATCATCGACATGCCTCCACCTTCAAATTTGCTTCAGATTCAGAAACACCAAGGGAAAGAAAACCTTTAAAGGAGGTTCATTCGAAATTACGTCGAACTTGCTAAAGGTTATACACATCTTTTGAAAAAATAAGTGCCCTTCAATTGGGATCAGGTTGCGCAAGCTTCCTTTGATGCTTTAAAGGATTCCCTAATAAAAGAATCATTAATGTACGCTCTTGATTATCAAAAAGAATTTAACCTGTATCTTGCCGCAGCAGATACAACCATCGCAATGGTTTTAGTACAAGAAGACAATGGAATTGAACATCCGGTCTATTATTTAAGCCGAAACTTAAATAATATAGAAAGAAAGTACTCATATGTTGAAAAGCTGGCTCTAGCAGCTGTTCAAGCAGTATAGAGATTTCGACACTATATCCTCTTTCGCAAAACTACCATTCTGTCAGATTGCAACCCTATGACCTACATTCTGTCGCGTCAATTACTAGGAGGCAAATATTCAAAATGGATAGCCATTTTGCAAGAGTTTGATCTGGAATTCACAAAATCCAAATCAAAGAAATCTCTAGTTTTCACAGAGTTACTATGCGACCTCCCATCGTCATCCAACGATTCAACATCTAAAGCATCAATCGTGGACGAAACTCTGTTTCTAATATTGTCGAGCGATCTGTGGTATGGAGATATACTGATCTATCTCCAAACCCAAACCTTTAGGCCTAACACCTATCACTCCAAACAATGGCGTAATCAATACCAAGCCAAAGACTACATGATCATTAGTGATACACTTTATCATCATGGTGTTGATGCAGTTCTACGAAGGTGCCTCACGCATGAAGAGGCCAAAAAAGTCCTGAATGATTGTCATTCAGGTGCATGTGGGGGGCATCAATCTAGTTACTCTACGGCACAAAATATCTTACGAGCAGGTTACTTCTGGCCTACTATATTCAAAGATTGCATAATCGCGGTCAGAAGTTGCCATGCTTGTTAGATCTTCGACCGCAAAACCAGACTACCACCCGCACCGCTGCATCCAGTAGTTGTTGTTGGGCCATTCACCAAATGGGGCATAGATTTCATGACATGTAACCCCACCTTGGCTGGGGGGCATGGGTATATCATAGTCACAGTCTACTATTTTACAAAATAGGCCGAGGCGATGCCTACATTAAACAACAGCGGTGAAACGGATGCTCTTTTCTTTTTCAATCATGTAGTCTCTAGATATGAGAAAAGTTTCGCATGGGGCAAGCTCACTAAAAAATATGCCTACTAATAAGAGACATCTTTAAAGATGACTGGCATGAACAATGTTACCGTAGGGTTCAAGCTCGTTAAAAAATAAACCCGCCACTGAGCATAGTTTCTAAAGATTCAAGCTCATTAAAAAAATGAATCCACCCTCAGTAAATAACCTTTGTGATTGCAATGCTATCAACCTTTTGAGCCTTGGTTGTGTTCTTACCATCACCTCCATTATTTTGGCCGATCATACACCTCCACTTGATTGTTTACCCTTTTGATTGTTTACCCTTGTTTAGCCACCCTCGTTACACTGCCATGTTTGAGAAGTTCCAAACTTACCTGGAACCAGTTGCTACCCGAAAACATCACTCGTTCCTTAAAAATGAGTCTCTTTTAAGCTCTTTTTAGACTCATAAAATATGAAAATATTTTCGAGCTATTGGCCTTTCCAGCTCGTTAAAGTAAACGGAAGTGCCATCCCTCCTCTACATTTTAATCTTTTTGGACCTGAGGGATCATTCCACAAAAATATCGAGCGCTTGTCTTTTTCGGCTCGCTAAAGCTATCGAAAAGTCATCCCTTTAGTATTATTTTATACTTTTTCAGACTTAAGGGATTATGCCACGAAAAAGGACTACTGGAGTTTCCTTTCCGTCTCTTTTCAAACTCTCTAAACATGAAATGGACCGAGTTATCTTTGTCATTAAACTCATTAAAACGATTGCAACAAACTTGTCCATCCGGACAAGAGTGAGTTTCATTGTCGCTAGGCTCGCTAAAACATAGCGACAGGTTTGCCCGAAGGGCAAATTATAAAACAAGTATATGTTATCCTCCTCAAGCTTGAAAAAAATAAAGAGGTACTGGTCAGCAATGACTGGGAAAAAGGGAAGAAAACTTGAAAAACTTCATTGGTAGTAGGTCGCTCTTGAACATGACACTTTCACTCCATCAACATGATTGAGTCAGGTTGGGTTATTCTGTTCACCGGTCACATCACCATTGGTCCTCCGTACCATCCATTTTTCAGGTTAACGCTACCAATCCATCTCATTGTCGCCAATATGTTCAAGAGAAGTCTTTCAGATAATTCACCAACCTAGCTAACACCTCATCCACTACAATACCTTCAACCTCCATTTTTCATGACCGCCATTCCTAAACCTTGTATCATCAGATAGTTTTCACCTCCAAAAAATCATTTGCTTCTTTTCCTGTCATAGATGTGGGACACATTAAGGCCCTCCTATGACGGGTCACGTCTTGTTGAAATCAACTGATTATCCAAGAAGTTGACTTAGGAACAACCCTTTCAGTACTTTGAAGCTTGCATGCCTCAATGAAAAGTTTCTCACTTCCGGCGATAAGTTTACATCAATGACCTTCGACCGAAATATTTTGCGTGGTGTTCGACATCAGATACTATATTCACACCACGTGAATTGTACTGTGGTACCTTGAGGGTCATTATCATTATCGGTGATTCCTCTCGCGCCTGTTAACAGCTTACATCATTGGTTGGTAATCAGGCGATGTCTTTCCATGTTTGACTTCAGAACATCTTTTCACATGGATCGACTTGTACATCGGGCGAAAATTGAATGAGTTTGAAGACCCCGGATCTAGTTTTATCCATCCGAGCTGTGATATATTCAGGAAGATAAAGACATCAAATGTACACAGTAGCTACATAGATGATCATCCAAGCTAAGGGATGATGGCTCTACAAGAATCACCAATCTATAGCAGCAGATGATTATTTGTCCTGTGTACATGAAAATGAATTTATAAAGTTGAGCATAGGAATGCCCGCCTCAGCTAGATCATGAAAATAATATGAATATAATGTATTGTATTGTATTTTATACAGGTCACCTTCCAGTTTGAAGACCTTGGATCCTCATGATAAAGCATTTCACCCGACATCAGAAGATTTACGACCTCATGCTTTAGGGGGCAACTGTTATAGATGTATTTGGGCACTATAACCCCAATCACATATGTCAATAAACCAAGGGCTCTCAAACCCCTAAAAGTGTCGTTTCACACCCTAAAAGATCATGGTCAACTGATTACATCATTTCCCAGAAGTTACACCTAAAAAACCACTCAGAACTGGCCAAAACTGGACCATACAGACTGCTCCATGCTTAGGGTGTGATGCATACTAGCTGCTACACTAGCCAGGTGCGATGTATACTAAAAGAGCCTTCTGTGGGGTGCGATGGGTGAGAGTAGACAAATGGCAGAGATAGTTTGCTAAGTGGAAACCCATAGAATCTTCTAGAAATTTCTCATATGACACTTGCCTCTCTGAATTCGCCCAGGGATGAGTAAGAGATCATGAAATCTCCAAGTGGAACCAAGAAATATTAGTGAAATGACACTAATCAAAAACCTAGGAGCTGAATCACCCCTCTGCAAATATCTATAAATAGATCCCTCGTCTGAGAGATCCAAAGGCTGAAATTTTGTAATTTGTAAGGAAGTGCTATTGGTTTCTCTTTGAGAAGAAACATTGTATTGTTGGGTGATCTTGCTTTTCATGAGGAGAAGAGGGCTTTCATGCTGGGAGGATGATGCTTGATTAGATAGCTGGGTTGGAATCCTCTATTCTACTTCTATTATCAATAAAGTTCTTTGAGTTTTCCTCCATATAATTGTGTATTTGTAAATCTTGTTATTTGTGGATGCAATTGTAGGGTTAATGTATTTCTGATTCTGCATTATTTATGATATCATAGATCTTGATGCTTTGATAGTGTGTTGTTGCTTTGCCTCTACAGATATTCTCTAAAGCAGGACAAGTAGGAGAAGAGTGGCGAGCTCTATCAAGGGAGAGAGGAAACAAGCAAGGAGCCAAGCGAAAGATACAGGTTGGTGCTCTCTGCTTCTCTCTTATCTATCATACATAAAGGAAATCTTGAAGTGCTTTGAATTGTTTGTTTCTAAGATAGCTACCCATCTTAGTGGGACTAGCAGATCAAAAAGACACTAGTTTTCCCGAAAATAGCATGTTGTGGGGAAAAATGCCTATGCAGGACGATCCTATCCACCTAAGGTGTGACAGTGCCTTAGCAACAAACAAATACAGCTATTCTAGTTTATTCCTTTATGAAATGTGAAAGAGGGGAGATCGATAGACTTACCGTTGTCTTCCGCTTGTCCCTCGATCTAGATCCTCTTCTCTTTGGGTGTTCACAGCTACTTGCCTCCTCGCTTGCTCAAGAGAACAGCTACTTGATTCCACGAGATCACAAGAGAACAGCTACCTGTGACAAGAGAACAGCTACTTGCGATAAGAGAAGAACACAACACAAAGGCAAATATACATATTCATAAATGATTCAGGATTACAAGTAAATCAAATACACTAATGCAATCATACAAATACACCAGCATATAGGAGCAAACCAAGATAGCTTTATTGATAAGTAACAGGGTTTAGGAAGAGATACAACCCATAGGGCTCCAATCCAGCATCTCCTTCCCAGCAGAATGGAATTCCTTCTTCAGCTCCCTTCAAAGCATTAAGCACCCAATATTTCCAGTCTCAAACCAACAGCAATTCTTTGCAATAACCAAATTCCAGCCTCTAGATCCCATGGAGGTGAGATCCATATATAGATATTTGGAGAGAGGATGAGTCAGCTTGAGATCTGACTAGTGTCCTCTCCCTCTCTCAGTTCTTGAGTCCACTTGGAGGTTCCTACTTCCACTTGGAGATTTGGAACCTCTTACTCATCACCAGTCGAATTCCTTGATGCAAGTGTCATTTTGGAAGCTTCCTGGGCATTGACACATTGAGGAATGAGCCTGCCACTTGTCCAATTACGCTCAGCGCAGGTAGCCTTTGTTGGAGTTGACATTCAACGCAGGTAGACAGTGGATCAGTTGACATTCAGTGCAGATGCTCAGTGGAGCAGTTGACATGATCCAGAATTGGCTTGTTTTTGAGTGTTTTCGGTGGAGAACTTCTGTGAATTGCTGTGGTTAGTTAGCCTTGTTCCTCTAGGGGTAGGAACAACATGTTTACGGACTTTGGATCCCTTAGATTATGGACATTTCATGCTCAATGCTAAGGCACAAAAATGTCTATAACAGTTGCCCCCTAAAGTATGAGGCCGTTTATCGGGTGAAATGCTTTATCCAGGAGGGTCCGAAGTTCATCCATTTGCTGGGAGGAGACCTGTAATAAGATACAATACAATACATTATGATTCATACTGTTTTCATGATCTAGCTGAGGCGGGCATTCCCATGCTCAGCTTTATAAATTCATTTGTGTACATAGAACAGATGATCGTCTGATGGTAGACTGATAATTTTGGCGAAATTATCATCCTTTGAGTAGGATGATCATCTGCTGCAATGATGTACAAGTCAAATGTCTTTATCTTTCCTGAATATATATCGCAGCCCGGATGGATGAAACTAGATCCGGGGTCTTCAAACTCGTTCGATCTTCACTCTAAGTACAAGTCGATCCATGTGAGAATTGCATTGAAGTCGAACATGGAAAGACATCGCTTGATTACCGGTCAATGATGTAAACCGTTAACAAGCGCGAGAGGAATCACCGATAATGATAATGACCCTCAAGGTACTGCAGTACAATTCACGTGGTGTGAATAAAGGACTTGGCGTCGAACACCACGCAAAATCTTCTGGTCGAAGGTCATTGATGTATACCTGTCGCCGGAAGTGAGAAACTTGCCATTGAGGTATGCAAGCTTCAAAGTACTGGAGGGGGTGTTCCTAGATCAACTTCTTGGATAATGAGCTGATGTCGACAAGAAGCGATCTGTCAAGGGAGGGCCTTGATGAATCCCACATCAGTGACACAGAACAGAGCTAATGATTTTAATGGAGGTGAAAACAATCTGTGACATATGATTCAGGGTGGCGGTCATGAATGGATGAAGGATAATGTATGGCAGTGGATGGGACCCGGTTGACTCTTTCTGAACGACTTCTCTTGAACATATGGCGACACTGATGCGATGGATCGGTAGCATTACCCCAAATATGGATGGTATGGAGAGACCATGGATGTGACTGGTGAATGAAACAACCCAACCCGAATATGATACGGAGGAAAAGTGTCATGTTCAAGAGCGACCTGCTACCATCAAAGTTTTCTTTAGTTTTCTCCCAATTTTTCCCGAGTCATTGCTGACCAGTACCTCTTTATTTTTGTCAAGCTTGAGGAGGATAACATATGCTTGTTCTATAACCTGCCCTTCGGGCAAGCCCATCGCTATGTTTTAACGAGCCTAGCGATAGGGAAACTCGTTCTCGTCTAAAGACAAGTTTGTCGCTATTTAATAATTTTAACGAGTCTAACGACAAGGATAACTCGGTTCTTTTCGTTTTTAGAGAGTCTGAAAAGATACATAAAGTCAACTCCAGAATTCCTTTTTCGTCATCTAATCCCTTAAGTCCGAAAAAGTATAAAACAATACAGAAGGGATGAGTTTTCGATAGTTTTAACGAGCGGAATAAAACAAGCACTCGATCTTTTTGTGCAATAATCCCTCAGGTCCAAAAAGATTAAAATCTAGAGGAGGGATAGCACTTCCGGTCCTTTAACGAGCTGGAAGGCCAAGACTCGGCAATCTTTTCATATTTTACGAGTCAGTTGAAAAGAGCTTAAAGAAGACTCGTCTTTTGAGGAACGAGTGATAAACAGGGATAGCAGCTGATTCCAGGTACATGTTGGAATTTTCCAATCACGGCAGTGTCACAAGGATGGCTAGGTGAAATCACTCTTCGCAGCTGTTCCTCAAAATGGGTAAACAATCATATGGAGGTGAACGATCGGCCAAATGAAAAGTGGAGGTGGCAGGTGCAAACACGACCAAGGCTTTTATGGCTGATAAATTTACGATCACAGTGGTTATTTACCGGGATAGTTTCACTTTTTATTTTAAAATGAGCTTAAACACTGGAGGAAACTCTTGCTCACTGCTTATATTTATTTTTTAACGAGCATGAAGACCGCGTTAAAACTGCTCGGATCTTGCGTTTATTTTTTAACGAGCATGAACTTTATGCTAAAACTGCTCGATTTACCCAGTCATAAGATAAGAGTGTCTCATCAAGATTCTATTTTTTATGGAGCTTCATCTCACTCAGCTTTGCTCCCCATCCTTTCTTTATGCAAGTTTGGAAATGACTAATCCTACGAGTTTAAAGGGTTAGAGGTCCTAAAAATTTAAAAAATAAATAGCTCCCCCTTGCTTGCACTCAAAAAGGTTTGCATGCCCCCAGGTATAAAACAGAGTTTCAAGGTTACCTCTACTTCCCTTCCACCAAAACATTTGTTTTAATCGAGAGAGGCTTACCTCTTTCAGGTTACCCAAAGATTGTCTCGTTACTCTTTCAAACAAAACACTTCCTCGGCAATGTCTACCGAAATAGACAAGGGTGAATGACTCTGGCGCCAAACAGGTAACTTTGACAAAAGAATCCTATTCTAGAACAACCCCTCTTCCATCCACGGACGGGGTACGGACTAGTCATATTCTCCCGCGGAAACCTACCCTATACCCAAAGTTTTCCTGCCGAAGCAGGCCAGGACGCATGCCCCCTGGGTTCCAGTCATATCTTCCCGGATTACTCGCGCTCATCAGGAGGACGGACCGTGGGTTGAGACACTTCTTGCATGAATAGACCATTTAGGGATGGTACATGACTATTTGCGATGTGTGATCCGGGGAACAAAAGTTGGTCTACGAGCTTGACCATTCTTCCTTCATGCGGAAAACACATTACTCTAAAGAGTGAGGAGACTACAACTCCCATGCAATATATATAGTCTCGTCCAAGGAGTAGGTTATAATCCAAGGGTCCTTGAACGACCATCACGTTCATTTGAACGGTCTTCCCTTTCAATGTTATAGGCACATTGGGGAGGATCCCTAAAGGTTGACTGGTTCCTTTATCAAAACCTGATAGATTTCTCATCTCAGGCAAAAGCACTGGCGAACCAAGCGCTTTCCAAGCAATAGAGGAAAGGATACTCACAGATGCCCCCTCATCAATGATAGTGCCAGCCATTACCATTCTGTATATTTGACAAATAATTCTGAATGGTATACTGGCTGGCAACCGGGGTCTGCCTAGTTGGTTCCAATCAAAGGACACAACTAGGTTGCTTGGTGGTGGGACCGAATATACGGCCGGATAGCGCTCTGATGAACTTCCTTCCTGCGATAAAGGAATGGTGGCATTGTCGCCTTGATCATCAGAGTCAGTGCTGATGAAGAGAATCTGGACGGTGTCGTCTTGATTCTCCTCTGTGACAGTGTCATTCGAAGATAGAGCCTCTGAAGGCAAAACTGGGTCAACTGCCGTATCAACCTTTTGACTTTCGTCAGGCATGGATCCAGACGGTTCATCTTCAATGACAGGTGCTTCGGCTGACCACCTGGGCGGGTCAGTCGGATTCTCAACTAGCGAGCGACTTGGCAAGAGTTTTTGATATCCAGGAGGAAGTTGCGCTCGTAAAATCGGGCGATCTTCCAGAACTCTTTTTGCCTCGTCTAATAAGGGACAACGGTGGATGGCGTGATCGCCTTCACACAGTCTGCAAGGAAATTTAGCTTTCCCGCTCTGTCTTGGGGCTTCACTCCCACTAGTTGACGGTGAGCAGTCGACATGGCTATCAGAGGTCGATGCTACCGAATTGTGCAAACGGGGGGACCAGTCTCTTAGTATCCGGGGGATACAGGGACAATCTCTATGGAAGTGGTCTCCCTTGCATATGACGCATGACGATTTAGGCCTTACGAGTGCTGTGTGTGGATTTTTGTTAGATGACACTTGTTTGCCCCCAGTCGCCTTAGGCTCCGTCTTCTTCTTTTCTTTCTTCCTCTTCTCCTTCTTCTCCTTAGGAACACGGTTTTTTGATTTACCAGTTCCGTCAAGCGAAGAGGAAGGACGGGAGGAAGATGAAGTGGAAGGTTGGGAGGCAACTCTTGTCTGATCTAACTGTTGACTTGACTGTTCAGGAATGGTGGTATTCTGAACGACATTAGTTGAAAAGAGCCATACTGGTAGGCCAATTGTCAGTCCTGGAAGCGACAATGTGGCCATGTGGGGCACACCAACATCTCCCCAAGAGGAGAAGGGACTAGGATTTCCACCAATGGGAACTCCTTGGTTGGTGTGCTCCATCTTTTCAACCTAAAGATCAACGTAGGATTAAAGGGTGATTGTTCCGTTTAAAATAAATTGTTAACGACGCTTTAGACAAAACTTGCTTTTTCACTTTTAAAGAGTCGAGGAAAAGCTAGAGATGACTCTAGTCTCCTTCGATGTTTTAACGAGCCCGAAGTGACAAATGCTCGGATGGACTTTTTCTGTTATAGAGTCTGAAAAAGGCCAAAAGAAACTGCTCTGGAGATCTAGGCAGAGGGTGTGCCAAAATTTTCACAAAACCGCAGAATACTTTTTAAGGTACGGGCGGTCAATCTTCGTGAATGTTGTGTTCACTGCATTGCGATCAGTAGGGCGGCCGACACGGCTTCCTAAGGATAAAGGATATATGCCTATAGGGGTCTCCCAATATATACGTGACGGTACGTGGGAGAACAATCCATACTAGCACTATCGTCCCTCAGGAGGAATCACCCACCTTCCACGAGATCGACAGTCACTAGGCTTAACGACGCCGAAACACGTCTCTAGCCTAGACCTCTATGTTGTGCGTTATGTTACAAAGCGTTGTTAGGTTCATTCAGTTTATTTTAGGTTGATCTTTTTAAAGTTTGCCTTTCAAGGTTCACCACGAGATGTATGATACAAATTCCTAAATGCAATCTAAGATGATAAGCAAGCTTTATTATCTTTTCAACTTTGAAAATCCTAGCTACTAAGGGAAAAGAAAGACACTATCTTTTCTCAAAGAGCAATCAGCACACTCTAATGCACTTTCTCTAAATCCAACATGCAAACTATCAAATGCAAAATGCACAATGCAGGTGTTTGTTTTCCTCTTTCTTAGTATAGATGCCTATAAAGAAATCTTTTTGTACAACTTTGAATTTGCTTTTAAAATGATCAATACAAACAAGTTCACTCTTTCGAAAACAACAAGGGTAGAAGAGATTACACTACTTAACGATTTTCGAAATAAAGACTTGTTTTGACACTTCAAAAGAGACAAATTCAAACCAATAAGCAAAAGTAAACCTATAATCAATCTGAAAACAGCCAATGAACTCTCTTCTAAGATCACAATCAATCAGATCTGAATCAAAGGCTACAGGATGACTACTTTACTCATGCAAAGGAAAACTGTAAATGACGCCACAAACACATAAAAACATTCACAATCTTTTTGTACAAAAGGAGGCAGAATCTAAGCAAAGAAAAGGAGTTATCAGACTGGTACCTATGCTGGTTAAAGGCTGCAAAAAACAGAGATCAAAACAGGGCAACAGAGGACAGAGAACCCCAACTGCACAAGGCTAAACTGATTCAGCGCAACCTCAACACTGAGGACTTGACATTCAGCGCAGGTAGCCCTCACGGGACCTGCGTTGAAATGCATACTGCCTTCACAGCAGTTGCGCTGAAGGAGAAACTCTCGTTTCCCCTGGGTTCTGGGTCATAAAATGCTCAAAAATCAACTGTTTCAGGCCAAATCAAAAAGACAAGCAAGGTATAAACAGAGGGATGCTTTGAGAGGGTACTAAAGACTATCACAAGGATCATCAAATCATTTGGGGATCTATTGTTTAGACCATAGACAAGTCCAGCAACTGGATCAAAGCAGCAACTTTCTACTTTGCATCCGGGAAAGATGCAGTTCGATTGTTGTTGTCAAGTCTATGAAGTAAACAAAAATGATGGAAACACAAATGAAATGAATAAACAAATTTCTCCCCAGCAGAGTCGCCAATTTGTTGTGGGGAAAAATTCCTATGCAGGATGATCCTATCCACCTAAGGTGTGACAGTGCCTTAGCAACAAACAGATACAGCTATTCTGGTTTATTCCTTTATGAAATGTGAAAGAGGGGAGATCGATAGAGTTACCGTTGTCTTCCGCTTGTCCCTCGATCTAGATCCTATTCTCTTTGGGTGTTCATAGCTACTTGCCTCCTCGCTTGCTCAAGAGAACAGCTACTTGATTCCATGAGATCACAAGAGAACAGCTACCTGTGACAAGAGAACAGCGACTTGCGACAAGAGAAGAACACAACACAAAGGCAAATATACATATTCATAAATGATTCAGGATTACAAGTAAATCAAATACACTAATGCAATCATACAAATACACCAGCATATAGGAGCAAACCAAGATAACTTTATTGATAAGTAACAGGGTTCAGGAAGAAATACAACATATAGGGCTCCAATCCAACATCTCCTTCCCAGCAGAATGGAATTCCTTCTTCAGCTCCCTTCAAAGCATTAAGCACCCAATATTTCCAGTCTCAAACCAACAGCAATTCTTTGCAATAACCAAATTCCAGCCTCTAGATCCCATGGAGGTGAGATCCATATATAGATATTTGGAGAGAGGATGAGTCAGCTTGAGATCTGACTAGTGTCCTCTCCCTCTCTCAGTTCTTGAGTCCACTTGGAGGTTCTTGCTTCCACTTGGAGATTTGGAACCTCTTACTCATCACCAGTCGAATTCCTTGATGCAAGTGTCATTTTGGAAGCTTCCTGGGCATTGACACATTGAGGAATGAGCCTGCCACTTGTCCAATTACGCTCAGCGCAGGTAGCCTTTGTTGGAGTTGACATTCAATGCAGGTAGACAGTGGAGCGGTTGACATTCAGTGCAGATGCTCAGTGGAGCAGTTGACATGATCCAGAATTGGCTTGTTTTTGAGTGTTTTCAGGTGGAGAACTTCTGTGAATTGCTGTGGTTAGTTAGCCTTGTTCCTCTAGGGGTAGGAACAACATGTTTAGGGACTTTGGATCCCTTAGATTATGGACATTTCATGCTCAATGCTAAGGCACAAAAATTTCTATAACATAGCAACCTCCTTCACATTACACAAATGAACAATTCTTGGATGATACAAATGAAAAGACCTCCTTTCTATATATAGGAGTCTAAGGGGTCATAATATAATCAGAGCCAACATAACAATAATAATGTAAGGGCACAATGATAACAACAGTGGGCTTCTATGGGGCACAATAGTAATAATATGGGCACTACATGGGTACATCAATATAATAAGGGGGTTGTACTAATAACAATAAGGGGTTACCCTAGTAGTATAGGGGCCTAATAGTTTAGCACTGTTATAAATAGTGCCACTATTGCACCATTCTTACTGCTATCCCAATGTACTTGTTGCACTGTACTTGCTGTTGTCCATGCTTTACCATGTTGTTGTTGTCCATGATTCTTCATGCTTGCAGTTGTCCCATGTTGCAATTTTCCCATGTGTCACCAAGCTTGTAGTTGTCCCACTTGTAGTTGTCCTAATGTCATTGCAGTTGTTCCATGCATAATATTGTTGTATTTAACTGTTTCATGAACACTTCTAGCATCCAACCATATAGCTTCATCACACATATAGTTTTAGTATGCATCATACCATGCTACACCCTTTTTACATTATGCTGCATTGCTACCCATCAATGTATGTTAGTAGCATTATGTTGTACTATGTATACAACTAGCATATACTATGTTGTCTATGTCACAACATTCATCGCATCACGCTGCACTCCTTTGGGGTATTCATCACTCCATGTTGACCCAACATGTGGCTCCCACAAGCTGTTCCAAGTTTGATCCAAATCTGGTCAATTTCCTTGACCCAAATCACCTCTAACACTACTTCAAATTTGCTTGACACTTTGTTGTTCCTGACTGTTCTGTTTAGGGAACTTGGGAATACTGTTGCAGCCCTAAGTTCCTCTCAACAATCCTCGAACAACCCTTCAAAAGCTACGGACTAGGCAAGGAGAGATGATTCTCCTCCACACTGAAGGTAAGGGCTCAAGACAGCCCTTAAATCTTCCCATGCTAGGATTGTTGTAGTGGTATGGCATGTAGCCTACCACACAACACTACTGCTACTCACGACACCCTCCAATAATGATACAAATCAGATGTTAGCCTTTAAATAAGCTAGTGTTCAGCTCCCAAGGCCTCAGCCTAGCACAACAAGCATCACAACTTCCTACAATAGAATTTGGACTTTGTTCAACCCACGAAATAGTCCTCCAACCCATGCTACCCTAGCCTCCCATGTTGTGGCCTCAAAACAAAGATCTCCCTTTAAACCTACGGCTAGGGCTAGGGCTTGAACATATAGCATTTTAGGGCATATAGTAAACCCTTATAGGACAGCAAGGGAGCCTACTTCAATCTCCTTCATGACATCAGTGAGGGTCTCCCTTTGACTACGTAGAGCCTTCTTTGATTAACTGCATGGAGGCTTCTTCATTAGGGTAGTGTAGAGCCTTTCTCCATTAGGGCAGCATTATCCCTTAGGATCTCTTCTCCTACTAAAACCAAAAGACACGTAGAGAGGAAGAGATCCCATGCGTGTGTAGAAATGACTTGAAGGCCACCTCTACTTATACTAAAACTTTGAGCATAGGTGGGGTTTATTTGGTTGCTCGCTGACCTTGACAAATTGTCCCATAACACTAATAAATTCATATCTCCATGAATACTTATCAGAATCGGATAATATTTAGATCAATCCTACACCTCTCGATGAGACGAATCCAAGAAAATTATCAGCTGCCATTAATAAGATGACCCACATGGAGTTTGACCCTAGTTTCCAATTTTAACACTCCCTCTCAACTAGGGATAACTCCATCCATTGATCCATATGTCCGACTGTACTGTCTCTGCCATCAGTGCCATGTATTGCTCTTCTCTGTTGAGCTCTGCTCTGCTCTGCTGAGCTCTTCTTTGTTGAACCATGAAGAATAAGAATTGATTGAGAATGTCTCATACCATTCTTTACTGACCTGAAGTCAGTTTCATCTGAAGAGAATGTGTCATATCACTCTTACTGACACGAAGTAAGTTTTATGGATCCCATATCAATATCACAAGATAGGGTCTCAAACCACTCATACTAATCCCAAATAAATTTCATTTATCCTAAATCAATGGAGGTCATCCTAGCATAGGGAGTACGGTAGATACAACGATGCGACCGTCGATAGTACTACTATGGCCCTAACCCCATTTTCATACTCATTGATCAGATGAGAGGTACTTCTCATGAGTCCCAGACTGCATGGGTAGGATTCCTCTACAAGAGAACAAATCATCCTATCCCATAGGAGAAGAGAACTAATCATCCTCTCCCAAGGGAGAACTAATCATCTTGTCCCAAAGTCGCAGTGGGGTATCACAGGGGAAGTATGAACCATTTAGCCTGTATACAACACACCATTAGGGGAGGATGAGTCACCCTATGGTCCCGTGTTGCTCCAGTAAGTACCCAAAGCCCCCCAGATCTCCCAGAGCTCAATGCATGCAACATGCAGGACCCTTTTAAGAAGGTCTCTCAACGACTCTAATTCATTCAGGAAAGTCACAGGTTTGACCATTCCCCAGGTCTTTGACAAAATGTCTATGACTTGTACATCATTTTCCATGTGATGGAACCTCCTCACTCATCAACTTACCATATCCCAGATAAGGTAGTATCTGATGTCTATCTATTGGAGAAATCATCGAATACGAGATTCCTCAACAATCGAATCTCCCCCTGGTTGTCACAGAGGATCACAATGGTATTCTGTAGGTTTTAAGCCAGTACAGAAATTACCTACATACAAATTCTAAAACATAGAAAATAAACAATGCGAGAGAATAACATATAAAACAAATATACACAAATATTTTCAACTGGATCCCAAAACCGAGACTACCAGCTTGATTTTTCATTATGTTCCTTTCAATGTTACAATACATATTTATACATGTCGAAGCATCTAGTACCATGGATAGAAAAACCATCGGGTCCAAATCCATGGACTGAAAACCATCACATCCAAAACTTTAAACCATGGACCGAAAACCATAGGTAGGTCCACCCAACCTAATATAGGGTCCAAAAATAATTTTCCATGGACAGCGGGGCTGCCACCCCCCTGCTGTGCAATCGGTGTAACAAATGGGGGGCTTCGCCCCTAATCTAACTCCCCAGTTAACTACGTACGTTAGTCATGGAAAGAATAAAACACAACCCAACATTCTCCCACTTGTTGTTTTCTTTCCACAAGGGGCCACAGGAGAGCTTAGTCATTTTGCTAGCCCTGAAATGCCCATTGTATCTCTACACCAGGAGAACTTCTCAGAGCTCACAGATTTTGTCAATGCATCTGCAGTATTCTTCAAAGTGTCCACCTTTACCAGCAACACCTTTTTGTCTTCTATCATATCCCTCACAAAGTGATACTGAACATCAATGTCCTTTGTATTTGAATGATAAGCAAGGTTTTTTTCCAGGAAAATTGGACTTTGGCTGTCACAGTCTATCCTTATAGCTCCCTGTACTAACCCCATACTTGAACACAATCTTTGCAACCAAACTGCTTCCTTGCTTGCATGAGTGGCTGCCATGTATTCTGCCTATGTCGTTGATAGTGCCACTACAGATTGTTTCTTACTCATCCAACTGAATACACCTCCAAATAGGTTAAACACATACCCACTTGGATATCTTCTCTGATCCAAATCTCCAGCGCAGTCTGCATCAAAAAAGCCATGGATATCCAAAACTCTGTCCAATCCTGGTCTTCCTTGGTAGCACAAACCATAATCACTAGTGCCACGCAAATACCTGAAAACCCACTTCACTGTTGTCTAATGCTCCTTCCCTGTTTTTGACATAAACTCGCTCAGCACTCCCACTGAATGTGAAATGTATGGTCTGGTACAAACCATTTCATACGTCAGGCTACCGACTTCACTTGCATATGCAACACGGGACATATCCTCCTCCTCTTCTTGTGTCCTGGGACACTATTTAGAAAATAACTTTACACCTTCAAGAATAGGAACCTTCACCGGTTTACTATCCTGCATATTAAACCTCTGCAGTATTGTCTCGACATACTTACTCTAGTTTAACAAAAGCTTCCTCTTTGCCT
Organism: Pinus tabuliformis; assembly: GCA_031772625.1. Classification (NCBI taxonomy): domain Eukaryota; kingdom Viridiplantae; phylum Streptophyta; class Pinopsida; order Pinales; family Pinaceae; genus Pinus; species Pinus tabuliformis. The sequence continues at coordinate 566,666,105 of CM062810.1, forward strand.
GATCTCTTTTAATTTCCATGCCCAAAATATAGTTTGCAGCACCAAGATCTTTCATGTCGAATTTTGACGACAATTGGGTCTTCAAATCCTGGATAATTTCTTTGTCATTTCCATCCAGCAACATATCATCCACATACAAGACCAGATAAATAACACGATCATCAATTAATTTAAAATACACACAGTGATCTGCTTTGCTTCTTGTGAAGCCAAGTCCCCATATAAATGTATCAAATTTCCGATACCACATCCTTGGTGACTGTTTTAGCCCATACAGAGACTTCTTTAACTTGCATACCAGTTCTTTCTTACCCTTCACCACAAAGCCTTCAGGCTGCTTCATGTAGATCTCCTCTTCCAGATCCCCATGAAGAAATGTTGTCTTCACATCCATCTGCTCTAACTCAAAATCAAAAGTAGCAGCAACAGATAAAAGTTACCTTGGAAACAAGAGAAAAAATATTACCAAAATCAATTCCCGGCACTTGGGAATAACCTTTTTCTACCAACTGAGATTTTTATTTCTCCACCTTTCCTTCTGCATTTGTCTTCTTCTTGAACACCCATTTGCTACCAATGGGTTTCCTTCCAACTGGCAACTCCACCAGATCCCAAGCCTCATTTTTCTGCAAAGATGCCATTTCATCAACTATGGCCTCTTTCGAGAGTTTTCCATCCTCTGAATCTACTACTTCCTTCATAGTTCTGGGATCATCATCAGTAATAGATAAAGAAAAATTTTAACAAAAAGCACATGGACTATACCTTTCTCGTTTCCTTCTTTCTCTAACTGATCTTCTTACACCCGGAGTTTGTGGCTCTTCATCTTCTGATTCCTCCTCTGTTGTAGAGTTTGATTCTTCCTCCTTTAGCTCAAACTCTATCTTCTCAGGTTACTTTGGTTGGACCTCATGTTTAATAACATATTTCACCTCTCTGAACACCACATCTCGGTTGTACACAACCTTCCCTGTTGCTGGGTTCCAAAGCTTATAACCCTTTAAACCATCCTTATACCCAATAAAGATGCACTTTTCAGATTTATTGTCCAACTTGGTTCGTTTCTCCTTTGTAACATGTACATATGCATCACATCCAAATACCCTCAAATGTGAAAGAGATGGTTTCTTACCAGTCCATACCTCTTGTGGAGTCTTATCCTCCAATGCTGATGAAGGTGATTTGTTGACCAAGTAACATGTTGTCTCCAGCGCCTCTGCGCAGAATTCCTGTCCTAACTCGGCACCATTGAGCATGATTCTTTCCCTTTCCATCAACGTCTTGTTCATTCTTTCTGAAACTTCGTTTTTCTCAGGTGTATATGGAGTAGTCTTATGTCGTGCTATACCACATTTCTTACAAAATTCTTCAAATTCCTTACTGCAAAACTCTCCACCGTTATCTATCCTCAATACCTTTATCTTCTTCTCTGTCTGGTTTTCCACCAGAGCCTTAAATTCTTTAAACCTGCCAAAGATTTCAAATTTCTTCCTAAGGAAATATATCCATTTATTCCTTGAGAAGTAATCTATAAATGATACATAGTACATAGACTTACCTAGTGATGGAACCTTCACAGGTCCAAACACATCACTATGCACAAGCTCTAATATCTGTTTCACCCTCTTACCACCGGAGGGAAAACTCACCCGATTCTGCTTCCCATATACACAATTTTCATAGAAATCAAAATCCAGAAAGCTATTACTCATTCCTTCTACCATACCTTTACCATGAAGTATTCGAAGGCCCTTCTCTCCAATATGTCTAAGCCTTTGATGCCACAGCATGGTATTCTCTCCAGAGACCAATAGATTTTCTGCTCCACTTTCAAGAACCACAAAACTGTTGCACCCATCAACAACAGTGCTACCTTGCATCAATACCAGTGCTCCTCAAACCATCTTGCAGGTATCCTTCTTGAACACTATTTTTACACCTGCATCATCCAACTTGCTTACAGAAATCAGATTTCTGGCTAATTCAGGAATATGCAGAACACCTGGAAGTGTTCTAACCCTTCCATCTTGCAACTTCAACTTTACTTTTCCGCGACCAACGATTATAGCCTTCCTATCATCCCCTAAGAAGACATCACCACCATCGTATTTATCATACTTGCAAACCACTCTCTACGGGGAGTGAAATGAAAGGATGCACCTAAGTTAATCAACCATACCTCATGATCTACATGTGTACTTGAAGAAGCCAAGTACACATCGCCACCTTCATCTGAGGTCGTTTTCACCTCTGCAAAAGAAGCATCATCAGATCCCTTTCCTTTGTTATGAGCTTTAGATTTACAGTCCCTTTTGTAGTGCCCTTCCTTTCCGCATTTCCAGCACACCACATTTACTAGTTTTCCTGGAGATTTAGATATCCCTCTAGATTTAGATCTCCCACTCGATGACTTATTTTTGTTTCTATTCTGGGACCATCCTCGTTCAGATAAGGCATCACCATTCTGGATCTCCATATTTTTCCGTCTCATCTCCTCCGTCAGCAAGGATGAGACTATTTCATCAAATTGCAAAGCAGTTGCATTGCTACCTATTCTAATAACCAGACTATCCCACGAATCTGGTAGAGAACACAATAAACTGGTGCACTTATCTTCATCTGCAACTTTAATATTAACAGATAATAACTAACTTACCACAGTATTAAATGCGTTCAAATGCTTTGTCACTGAGTCTCCATCTTTCATCCTCAGGTTATACAAATTTTTCCGTAGGAACAATTTATTCACCAGAGATTTAGATTGGCACAAAGTCCCTAACTTGTCCCACAAAGCCTTCGATGTATCTTCCCCTAGTACATTCAGCAATACTGAATCTCAGACACACAATCGTATTGTTATATTTTCCTTCGGATCCAACTTCTTCCATTCTTCATCAGACACTCCAGTTGGTTTAGTACCTGGATCTACCACGATCCACTGATATTTATCCACCAACAAATCCTCCATCTTGAGTTTCCATAACTAAAAACTCTAACCATTAAATTTCTCGATCTCTATCTTTCCACTGCTCGCTATCTTCTTTCACCACCAGAATCGATCCCGCAGATCTCCCACTGAACAGGGTCTACCACAGGACCGAGCGAAACCCCTCAGCAACAAAGGCGTCCCATTGAAGCCAAAACATCTCTGATACCAAATGTAGGTTTTAACCCCGTACAGAAATTACCTGCATATGAATTCTAAAACACAGAAAATAAACAATCTGAGAGAATAACACATAAAACACATATACACAGAGATTTTCCCCAGAATCCCAAAACCGGGACTACCAACTTGATTTTTCATTATGTTCCTTTCAATGTTACAATACATATTTATACATTCCGAAGCATCCAATACCATGGACCGAAAAACCATCGGGTCCAAAACCATGGACCGAAAACCATAGGTAGGTTCAACTAACCTAATATAGGGTCCACAAAGAATTTCTCGGGGTGCTGCCCCAGACCCCATAGAGTGGGGCTACCCACCCCCCTCAAACCCCCCGGACAAGGGGGCTGCCGCCCCCCATGTGACCCCCCCATTGCATAATCAACGCAATGAAGGGGGGGGCTCCACCCCCCCTGTAACTCCCTGGTTAACTACATTGGTTAGTTGTGGAAAGAATATAACACAACCCAACATATTCATCATGTGTACAAATAGCTCACTAAAGAGCTTCCATAACTAGGTAGCTTTACATGAGACCATACTCATAGCTATGTATTCGATCTCGGCGGTGCATATAGCAACCAACTTTCGCTTCCTACTCATCCATGATATCGAAGCAGAATCCAAAGATAACCAACACTGAGAAGTGCTCTAGTGATCCTCCACACTGCCTACCCACTCAGCATTCGAATAATCATGCAACTTCATATTTCTAGCAGTGTATCTCAATCCATGAGAGATTGTGCCGCAAATATATCTCAAAATATTCTTGGCACCAATCCAGTGAGGCTCAACCAAATATGAGCTCACCATGCTAACTGCAAAACATATATCTGGATGTAAGTTCACCAAGAAAATCAATGCAAATGAGTTTATGAAACTCATAGGCATTTCCCAAATATGATCCGGCATCATCACCATATAAATTCTAAAAGTTAAGATCCTTGAGGTAGTCACGAGCTTGCAGTTTACCATTCCACATCCGGAATCCAAATCCCTCTTACTTCTACAAGTGAGACAGTCAGCACCTATCATAAATAGATTATTCTTAGAAGGTGCCAGTATGAGAGGTCTATCATCCACAACCTTCAAACAATGGTTTGGATCGGCTTTACTCTTAGTGAATCTCAACTTCATCTGATAGCTATCAATCCTCTCATATCAAACCTGGGGTGATTTACTTCAACCCATAGAGGGCTTTCTTCCACCTTTATACAGGAGATTCCTGATCATGAATCTCAAACTCCTTGTGTTGTTCCAAACCTGTGGACTTGCTACATGAGGGGAATGGTCCCCTTGTAGGATTCTCCTTCGGTACATCTCAGACATGTACCTTCATGCTCTTCTTGAATTCAAGCATCCTTTTCACCATTTGACTCACATCGGGTAGGGCCCCATAAGTATACCTCCGGTGTTATAGATGAGATATGTCAATTGACATGATCCCCAATGGACAATCCTACAACTTGATACAATTTTCCAACCTTGAACCCATGAGAAAAGCATCTTTTGAAAATTGTATTTTCAAACACGTACCTTTCCATCGATGAATGCTTCCCTGTAAACTTTGACTTCCATTGCTAAAATGGACACCAAGTTCTTCTTGCAATCAGGTACATAAAAGATATTTTGTAGATGAATCGAGTTACCCTCATTCAATTGAGAGGTAACATTTCCTACACCCTTTCCAGGATAGGTGGCATCGGCTCCAAGTATAATCCCATTATTGTTTCCATCTCTATCACATTAGAGAGAGCACCCTTCTATGTGATGGAGTGCCTTGAAGCACTACAATTAATAAGCCAGATTCCCAAAGAATCTGAAGGAGAGGGCCAATACAATATAACACTTATTTATCTTATCAAAATTAACATTTGATTCTTCATACCTGGGGTTCCTTGCTTTCTCTGAAGAGTCGGTCGTTTCCTTGATGACTTGCATTACCTGTCATTCCTCTGATCATTGAAGATGTCTCTGGAATGATTGTTATCTTCATCAAGAGATGTGTCCCAGCCATTTGGACACTCCTTCGCATAATGGCCAAACTTATTGTAAACAAGGCATCTTCCCTTCCTTTCACCTTGAGATCCGGACTTCCGATTGAAGTGATCTGTCGGTAGGCCATCAGAGGCTTCCACTACACCATAATATACCCTGCTTTCAGTTCACCCTTGGTGAATTTGAAGACAGATGAGGAACCCATTGATCCTTTTATCCTTTCCCAACTGTCTTCAGTGATTTCTCTTTCACTCTTGCTTAGCATTTTCTTCACCTCAGCTCTGATACCATGTTAAATTTAGATATGTTCTATGCTAAAGAAATTTATTTTAATTTTCACAGTTAGCTCAGTAGCTTTTCCAGATTAGCAATCACAAAGCATTAAAGTAAACTGCAGATAGAACATAAATATAAATCGTAGAAGACAAGCCAAGACAAGAGGACACAAGATGTGGTGCTAGCCAGTGATAAACCATAATGTGGGGAAACCCTTCGTCAATTCTTCTTATATGATCTTCAATAGTTCAGCAAAGAGAGAGAGAGATAGAGATAGTACATTTACAATAGAACTCAACACTTTGAATTATCTAGATAAGACCATAGATCATCTCCAAGGATGATGATACAAGAGATCAGTTGAAGACATGCTACTTCAACTGATTCTCCAAGGTGACTCCTTCATCTATCATAGTGCCGCATCTCATCATCATGTTGCACCTCACTGTGGGCACCATGCTGCACCCATCATCACAACGCTAGACCTCATGTTGTTGTTGTCCCAGTGTTTAGCACTATTATACATAGTGCCACTGTTGCACCATGCTTACTGTTGTCCCAATGTACTTTTTGCACTGTACTTGTTGTTGTCCATGCTTTACCATGCTGCTGTTATCCATGATTCTTTGTGCTTGCAACTGTCCCATGTTGCAGCTATCCCATGTGTCACCAAGCTTGCAGTTGTCCCACTTGTAACTGTCCTAGTGTCATTGCAGTTGTCCCATGTATAAGCTTGTTGTATTTAACTACTACATGAAGACATGTAGCATCCAACCATAGAGCTGCATCATACATATAATTGTACTATGCATCATACCATGATGCACCCTTTTTACATTATGTTGCATTTCTACTCATCATTGTATGTTGATAGCACTATGTTGTACTATGTATACAGCTGTCATATACTACGTTGTCTATGTCATGGCATTCATCACACCAGGTTGCACTCCTTTTCGATATTCATCACTCCATGTTGACCTAACATGTGGCTCCCATAGGCTGTTCCAAGTCTGATCCAAATCTGGTCAATATCCTTGACCCAATGCACCTCTAACACTGCTTCAAATATGCTTGACACTTTGTTGTTCCTGACCATTCTATTTAGGGCACTTGGGCATAATGCTGCAGCCCTAAGCTCCTCTCAAAAATCCTCGAACATCCCTTCAAAAACCATGTACTAGGCAAGGAGAGATGCTTCTCCTCCACGCTGAAGGTAAGGGCTCAAAACAACCCTCAAATCTCCCCATGCTTGGTTTGTTGTAGTGGTATGGCATGTGGCCTACCACACAACACTATTCTTGCTCATGACAGCCTCCAACAATGATACAAAGCATATGTTAGCCTTTAAACAAGCTAGCATTTAGCTCCCAAGGCCTCGACCTAGCACAACAAGCATCACGGCTTCCTACAATAGACTTCGGAATTTTTTCAACCCATGAATCTCCAACCCATCCTGCCCTAGCCTCCCGTGTTGTGGCCTCAAAACAGAGATCTCCCTTTAGACCTGCGGCTAGGCTAGGGCTTGAATGCATAGCAGTTTAGGGCATATAGTAAACCGTTATAGGACAGGGAGGGAGCCTACTGCAATCTCTTTCATGACAACGGTGAGAGTCTCCCTTTAATGTGTAGAGCCTTCTTTCATTAATTGTGTTAGGGTTTCTTCATTAGGACAGCATAGAGCCTTTCTCTATTAGGAAAGCGTTATCCATTAGGATCTCTTCTCCTACTAAAACCCAAAGACAAGTAGAGAGGAATACATCCAAAGTGTGTGTAGAAATGACTTGAAGGCCACCTCTATTTATACTAAACCTTTGAGCACAAGTGGGGTTTATTTGGTTGCTAGTCGCACTTGACGAATTGTCCCATAACACTAATAAATTCATATCTCCATGAATACTTATCGAAATCAGCTGATATTTAGATCAATCCTACACCTCTCGATGAGAGGGATCCAAGAAAATTATCAGCTGCCATTAATAAGATGACCCACATGGAGTTTGGCCCTAGTTGCCAATTTTAACACCCTTTCTCTCCCACCTCTCTCGCCATCTCTTTTTATATCTCTCTCTCCCTCTTCACCCTCCAAATATATTACTATATCCCTCCTTCTCTCCCACATTCTCTCCATCTCTCCTTCTTTGTCTCTTTATCTCACTCCCAAACATACACATTCTCTCTCCATATCTCCCTTGTCACTCCCTCTCTCTCTGCACTTCTCACTCTCTATGTATTTCTTCTTCCCTCCCTCTATCCACCTCCAACTCTATTTCCCTATCTATCCTTCTCACCTCCTCTCTCCCTCCCCCTCTCCCCCTCTCTCTCAAGTCTTCTCTCTCGTACTTCGTCTCTCTCCCTTTCTCTCCTACCTCCCTATCTCTCCCCCCATATATATATATATATATATATATATATATATATATATATATCTCACATCCCCCCGCCCTCATCACTCTCCTCCTCATCCTCCTCTCTCTCTCCCCCATCACTCTCTTCCTCTCTCTCAAGTTTTTTCTCTAGTTCTTCCTCTCTCTCCCTTTCTCTCCTACCTTCCTCTCTCTTCCCCCATCTCTTTCTCTCTCTCTCTCTTCCTCCATTACTTCCTCTCTCTCTCTCTTTCTCCCCCCACAACTATGTTACTATATCCCTCCCTCTCTCCTTCTCTCTCATTCTCTCTATCTCACCTTCTTTGTCTCTTTATCTCACCCCTAAAAATACACTCTCTCTCTCCATCTCTCCCTTATCACTCCCTCTCTCTCTTCACTTCTCACTCTATGTTTCTTTCTTATTACCTCCCTCTCTCCCCCTCCAACTCCATATCTCTATCCCTCCCTCTCTCCTCCTCTCTCACAAGTCCTATCTCATCCTTCCTCTCTCTCCCTTTCTCTCCTACCTTACTCTCTCTTCCCCACTCTTTCTCTCTCTCTCTCTCTCTGCCCTCCAATCCTCTCAGTATCTCCCTCCCTCTCTCCTTCTCTCTATCCTCCCTCCATATGTATGTCTCCCTCTCCCTCTCTTGCCCTTCTCTACTTATCTCACTCATCTCCCTCTCTCTCTTCATTCCTCCTCTCCCTTGTCACTCCCCTATCTCTCCATCTTTATCACTCTATGTCTTTGTTCTTCCCTCTCATATATATCTAGAGTTAATATATATCATGATATATTAATATATATTATAATGTAACAAATTTAGTATTGTGTTAATCCAAATTTATTTAATTTAATAATATTAATATTATAATATATTAATACGAATATTAGATTTAATAATAATAATAATTTTAATATTAATATTAGGGTTAATAATGTTGTTTTGCATGGTATTAATAATACTTTGGCCCATGGTATTTGGCCAGGCTTCACCTAAATAAAAGCTCTTGTTTGAGTGTTAGTAAGTGTAAAAAGGTTTATGGAGAAAATATTAAAATAGGTTTACGAAGTATAAAGGTTTTATTTATTTACCATACTTATATTTATTTATAATATCTCTTTTATTTACCATGGTATTTGGCCCATAGGTTTGGTATATAATAGATGTTGATTTCTGATCCTATTTGATATATTTTTATTTATTTACCATACTTTGGAGTAAATATAAAAAAATGTTTTAATTATTTACCATACCTTTGTTTATTTATATAGTTATTTATTTACCATACCTCATTTTTTAGTATGAGTAAACCTCTTTATATTTTAAATTTATATTATGTTTATACATAATAATAATTAGATTGATTTTTAAATAAGGCCGACATTAGATTAAAAACGTTAAACAATATGTTTAAGTTTACATTTACATTTACGCTTACATGTTTACCTATTTATGTTTTTACGTGAGATCTACCCCCATAGTGGACTATAGAGCCCCTCTGGGCGCAATTACATTTATAATGTTTATTTTAAAATAAAAATTCTAATCTTTTAATTTAATTATCAATAATTAATAGAATTCAACCTTGAAAAGTAATTATGTCATGGTTAATTAACTATAAATCTATAATAGGCATTAAAACAATCATATCATAACATGTTTCCAGATAAATCATAATTCTCTATTCTAACTAGTTAAATATCCACCATTTACCTAATAATTATTAATAATTCAAATAAAATTCATGAAACCTATTCCTATATAAAAAAAGATTATGTTTAATATTAAAACAGTGAAATTAAAAAATAAAAATAAAAACAAACACACGAAACCTTAGCGAGTGTAACATGCTAACAGAGGTATCAAATGTTACAGCATGCTAAATTTTCTAGGAGCAAGCAAGGTAATAGTGTAAAGAAATAAATAAGGTGCGAATTTTGCATGGACTTCATTTTCGAAGTGAAAATATTGATTGAATTTAATTATTTTACTCGTCCAAATTGCGTATCCTTTGCACCTGCCGTTTTGTTTTGGATGTATGGAAATGAATAGAATCAACAAAAATATACAAAAATATATACCTTGTGCTTATTATGTTCTACATCTGAAGCATATTCTCATTAGTGTAGGTTAGTTGATGGAACATGGTTATGATGTAATATTCCAAGGGACCATATGTTATACTTATGAAAAAACTCCCAACAAAATACTAATAGTAAAGGTTGAAAAAACCAAGAATAAGATGTTACCCTAGACTCTTAGAAGTCGAAATATATCATAATGTTTTGCACACAATGTATCAAGAACAAATGAGTCACAACTATTGAAGTCTAGGTATGGGCATAGTCCTTTCAAGAGTCTAAGTCTCCTTCAGAAACATGCAATGGTCATTGGTCTCCCTATTATGAATGGAAAATATTGTAATTGTGAAATTTGTATTCTATCAAGTATAAAAGAGATAAATTTCCCACATCGTCCTCTAGAGCAAAAGATCCTTTAGAGCTATTCAGTGCAAATATATCTGGCCCAATGCAGACAAATTTCATTGGTGGTAGTATTTATATTCTGACCTTCATTGATGATTATAGCGTGAAGAAATGGGTTTATTTTCTCAAAAATAAATATACTTTCTCAAGATTCAAAGAGTTCAAAGAAAAAGGAAAAAAACAAAGGGGAAATCCCTTAAAAGTTCTTAGGTCATACATTGGATGAGAATAGAGTTCCAATGACTTCAATTTTTTTTGTCAATAACAAGGCATCATCATGCAGAACAAAACAAGATGCACTCCACAACCAAATAGAGTAGCAAAAAGGAAAAATAGGTCAATCATGAATATGGACATACGTATGCTTCGTGAGAAGAAGTTGTCTAATGACTGTTAGGTTGAAATTTTCATTTTCATATTCATTGGGCTTGAGCATCTCATAATATGTCTTCATGTGTTCACCATAATAGGTGGCAAGTTGTACGCCACTCTCACTGCGAAGCACAAGGTGGGACTCATCCATGTCTGTAATGATCCATTCTATTACCTCTACACATGGAATAACCGGGAACCTTAATGTGATCCTATGCATCCTAGACTTATTAATATTATGTATGCATGCACATCTTCCAAGTTCTCAAGAAAACTTTCCTACATGAATGCGTTGTATATTTTTTTTCATGTGACCTATGTATCTTTATCAATAAAGCACCATATATCTACATATATGGGGATATTTGGCTTCGTAACTTCTATAGGCCCATCAACGCTTGTTTCTGAAAGTTCTTTAGAGACCACTTTGCGAGGCGGCATGGCTCCAATAGATGGTGATAGGGTGACAATACTTGTAGAACAAACACTTGTTTGGGGAAACACACTCATAGTGATATATTAGCTTAAAACAACTTACTTATGCAACAATATTTTTAAATCACGTAGAAATAGCCATCACAAATGACAGAACTTGAAAATATATGAAAGACAATGAAAACTAACTTGCATGCATGATAAAATGATCATGCAATCTAAGATCTAATGCTTTCAAAGAAGGAAGGGATGAATAGGGTCAGTCATGGCTTTGTAGTGCGCTCATGTGCTCAAGAGTGTGAAATAAATCATCTAGGGTGCATTGGCGCATTCCAAAGGGTCGAAGGGGTGTTTTTTTGGGCCATTGGATCTTCCTTATGCACTCATGCACTTAAAGAGATAGGGAGGGCATATTGTCGCACTCCAAAGGGACGAAGGAAGATGTTGACAATGATTTGGGCCTTCACAATGCACCTATGTGCTCAAGGCAGAGGAGGGCACACTGTCGCATGCTGAAGGGTTGAAGGAATATGATTCGTGTCTTTGTGATGCACTCATGCGCTCAAGGGAGGACACAATTCTTTATGGTGAAGAGGTGTGCTCAAGATGAGAACTAAGTCTAACAGACCGTAGTTTTTGTGGCTGAACGGGCTTCGAGCTCGAGAAGTGCACTCTATGTGTTAGAAGCTCATAATTAATTTTAAATAGCAGGATTCGATGATACGATGAGAAAAATAAATATTCGCAAGGATTTATAGTTGTTGTCCCATGCGTGGTTGAATATGAAAGGTTGAAGAAGATGAATATTTTATGCATGCAACAACATATTAACACTTGCAACATGAAGATTTAGCATAACCAACAGCAAAGAAATTGAAAAATGAAGGATCAACAACAAGAAGAGAAAGAATGACGCTAAAATCATGAAATTTAATTGAAATATTTGACATGAAATACTTACTTGCAACATTGTTTGATGAAGAGACTCTTGATTCTCAATGGTGTGCCCGAATAAGATGGAATGAAAATGCAAGAATAATGATTAGCTGAGTTTATTTAAAGAAACATACATGCAAAACGGATCCATGCATGAGCGCGACTTTTCATCGCATGAAAGGATTAATTAAAGGCAATTAAGTGGACTCCTATTTTCTAGGAGTGTGCCCACATGCAACAAGATGGTACATGCATGGATCCAAGAAGGGCACATTTCTTCAACATCAAGAAGGGTGCATTTCTTCAACATGAAGAAATGCACTCATGGAGGGTGCATATGTTCAGCGTGAAGGAGTACACTCAAGGAGGGTGCAATCCTTCAGGCCGAAGGAGTACACTCAAGTTGAGCACATGTCTTCACCAACTTGGACTGCGCTTATGATTTTCTAAGTGTTTTTCTTGTGTTTTATTTCTTTTTCATTATTTTTTAATGTTTTTCAAGTATGTGCATGGCAAGAAGATAGGTTTCGAAGGTGAGAAAGATTGTGATTTCACCTAACCATAGAATCACTAACTCTAGCGCTTCTAATGGTTAAATGATGATGCTTAAGAAACATTGACTTAGGAGGATGCGGCACTAGGAGAAAACAAACAAACAACAAATCCAGCAACATGATGACTCAAAGGGGATTGAAACAACAATTATTGTAGGCTCCAAAATTAACATAGGAAAAAAAAATTGAGGGTTGTTGTCACAATGAAAACACTCGGCGACACACCGAGAGAACCCCAAGTTGTCTGAAATGTTTTTATTGTAAGCGTGGAGTCTTATTCCTTCAAGAAGTATTGATTCAGTGACTCGGTTACCTTAGCTCCCCATTCTTACATGGTTAAAGATATAGTCTTTCCTTCTCGATTAATCAAAGTAACACAACAATATAACAATTCGTATCATTATCTTGTCGATGTAAGTAAGGGTATTATAATATGGATAATTAAAAACAATCAGTATGAGTTTTATATCTTTCACGTTGCTCTGGTGCCACTGAGCATGGATAGTACCTCGATAAAGTCACTTTAAGAACACAAATGTTGCTTCATTGCTAGCGAGCCTGGATAGTAGCCCAACGAAGTCACTTGGATCACCTCCCTGTGGAGGATTTCCCTTCTTTCACCCTTTATAGTTTCCTTTATTTTTCATGGGATTGTGCATAGGCACTTATTATTTTTTAGCAGGCAGAAGAGGGATCCCAACATATTGAGAGCAAAGGATGTTTCTCCTTCAAAGAGAGGTTTTAGACATATGATGATTTTCTCACTAAAATGTTTTCCCTTAACTTAATCTACACAGATAAATAAGTAATAACACACTTATTCATTACAGGACCGAACATAGGAATGAGAGTCCTGAATAGATACAGGTTGCATGGTTTTATTACTTCTTCCCATCCAAGAGATCGTATTTTCCATCGAAAAATCATCGACTCGAAATTAATAAACCAAATCAAGAAAGACGGTGATAGATAAGCGAAGGGTTGTGTGTTACCACAACTTTCCATTCAAAATTGAATTTATTCAAAGACCAATAAATGTGAAAGAATAAAATCAAAACATGAAAGATGAAAACACATAACCAGAATGTAGTGCATCTAACTACATGCATTATATCCTAACCTAACCTAACCAAGACAAGGTCAGATCATGTGAAGTTCAACTTCCAATGCATCCAAAGATTCTTCTCCCAACCTTTAGACCAGAAGGTCCAATCGCGTAGAATCAAAATAGAAAGCAATGTAGTGACCAAGAGAAATTGTGCAAACATCTCCACTGAGGAATTAAAATAGGAAGTGCAACCATAATGGTGTATCACACTTAGTGTATCTACCAACTTAATAACTTCACAATAGTAGAAAATACCCAACATGTGATCATACAAGAATTCATCAAGAGCCTGCAAGTACAAGCCATTCAACATGGGTATGGACTGAAGAGAGACTTCTAAGGAGTCTGCAATGGGATCATGGAAACAACATTTAGGGGAAATTAGACAAGAAATATTGAACAAGGAGTGACCTGTGTAATAAGTGATATTAACAAGTTGACCACAATCTAAGTTCTCATGCATGTAATATTCTTTGATGGATGATGGAAAATATGCATTAATATTGTTACCTATTTATACATTAGAGATACGAGATTTGCTTAAGATGGAATGTAGCAATGAAATTTCAATAGTAAAATTAAATTTTCTCCCCTAAGGGTTGAAGAATTTTAAGCGAAGAAAATAAACATCCCTGAGGAAAGAATCAACATCCCATCTGATAACATAAATGATAAAATTGTGCAAAAGAATCAAGAAATAACTGAAATCACAAATGTCATCATCATGACAGGACCCTGACAACCATCATCATAACTTGAAGCGTATTACTCACCTGACTTAGCCTTGAATTCTGACAAGATTGATAATCGATCTGAGAAAACATGGTCAGCTTCTTATCAAGAGAATATTCATCATTTAAATCATGAGATTCAAAAGAAGATATATTTTCAAGATTTCTGTAAAAAACTTTGATGATAAGCATATCATTTTCCAAGCCAAATGGATATATACCTGAAAGAAAATCATTGATAATCTTATCAAAATCCATTCGAAATTGCTACAAATCCAAATATTCATGTAGGAACAAAGGTTCATCCATATTACTTGAACAATCATGACCATATAATTTAGAGGAAAAGAAATCATTGGGGTCATGATAATCCAAGGGTTCAAATTGATTCACGGGTGGAGTATCGACTGGTGGAATATCAAGAATGGGAGATGGTTTACTAGTGAGGTCCAATGAATCACCATCATGAGAAATACAAGAGAGAAAAATCAATTCTTTGTCTGTTAATTGACCTTATAATTTAATGATCGGTTGAGGTTTGAAACACAGAGCATCAAACGAAGGAGGACATGGGACAAATGGAAGGTTTGGTTCTCCCTCAGGATGTTGAAATATTTTTGTATTAGGAGGACATGGTGAATCAGATTCAAAATATTTTATTTAACATCCAGACTAAGAAATGAAATTTTTTCATCCAATAATTTCCAATCCACATCCATGTCTGCGAATTCATAACAAAGATGTAGGAACCGATCAGTGAAATGTTCAAGAGATTCATTGGCTTCCATTCTAAGTTGATTGATTTCATTAAGAAAATCTTGGTATTTGTACTTGTCAAAGATGCAATGAATCTCATTACCTAAATGCTTGAAAGATGTCATAGAAATAGTGGGTAGAGAGTAGCACGATTTCTTCGCACAACCATCCAATGTAAGGGTAAAAAACTACGCGAGAATTTCTTCAGAATAAATTCCACATGAAAAATAGAATTGAATGATTCAATCGTGTAATCAAGGATGAATGAATTCAATCATGTAATCAAGGATGATTGTCATACCTTTGCATCGAATTTAATATTTGACAAGTTATGCAAAAAATTTGTGGGGATTAAAAGATTCAAAGCTTCGAAAAAACACCTCGGGATTATGATTTGGGATGAAGCCATTAAAGGTTAGAGATTCCAAAATACTTTACAGGCTCAACTTGTCATATGGCACTTCTTCTAGCGCCAAAAAATGTTGACAGTGTCGAATTCTACAAACATTATAAGGGGATCTCCCCGATGTGAGGTCCCAATTAGACCTCACATAATTTGGTGTAGGAGTCCCATATAGTCATACCATCTAGCTATTATTGGAATGTTTTTCAAGATTCTCCTTGGTTACAATGAAACACAATAGAACAAAACACATCTTTGGGGCAGTAAGAATGTAAACCTTGTGTGACACCCAGTGAAAGGTGTACAAGGGAGATTTCCACGGATGGTAAGGGAAATTATCCACTGGTTTAAAAAGTAATAGTACTATCCTAAAGGGTGACTCACGAGTAAAGAGAAATACTTGTTGAGTACATGAAGACTAGTCCAAATAATAATCAGCAACCGTTAATGCATAACATCATTCATTATTCATAGCTAAGAAACGAATTACTTCATTAACTTATTACTTAAATAAAGAAACATATACCATAAGCATAACCAAAATAGTCCAACAACATATATGATACATGTTTGAAGGAATATCGGCTCATTGAGCATCTAATTAAAAGTGTATGATCCCAAGTACAATGTTACAAGAATGAAACGTCGTATCCAATAGTGGAACACGAAGCCACAACTTGCTTCTCCAAAGAATTATTTATCTATTATGTATTACACGAGATGCCAAGGAAAGACCTCTCGAATCTAAGCCTTTTAAAATCCCTTTGCTTAAGTTATGAGGAGCTCTTTATAACAAGTAACTATGACCTTTGATCTTGCCATGACTCTTTGACTTCTATGGTTGTTGATATTCTAACATAACCTATTACATTCCAATGTGTGGCCATTCATATTCCACATGTGTCCCTTGTACTTCATTACATATCATTTATTACATAAGACAAATTACAAATGTGATGATGGCTATATAAGACAAAATGAGGATGGGGAAATAACTCATCAAATGAATAAGTCATTTGCTTCTACACAGAGCTCAGTTGTAATGTAAGTGTACCAAGCTCTGATCTCAGTGGATATGCCTTTGTCCCGAGCTAGAAAGTCCCTAATGTAGCGCATATTGACCTCCAATTCATTTTAGAATACGTTCTTCGAGTTCGACTGTATATTATCCCATGACCATGAAATATTCATATGATACTTGACTGGTGCAATGGCATACTACAGAATAATGTCTTTGGTTACCTCCAAGCCTTCCCATTCTATTGCTTTCTTGAGCTGGTCAATGTATTGATAGATCTATGGGAATATGATCTCCTTGCCTTTGATTTCCTCAAGTGTACCAATCAAAGGCATCCCATGATTTTTTGTTAGAGATTTAAATGCATTGTGAAATCGATTATATGTAATAATGGTACTAATTGATTGTTCACCAAGGCGCATGAAGTTCTGGTGATGGAGTCACAACTTAACTCTAACCAATTTTGCAACAATATTGTCTTTCTTCTCTAGATGTTGTGGGACATCTGGATACTTGGAAATCAACTCCTGAAGATGATCCCAATTTTGCGGCAATATTGTCTTTCTTCTCCAGATGTTGTGGGACATCTGGATACTTGGAAATCAACTCTTGAAGATGATCGATTTTTTTTTCCCCAGGAGTTTCGCCACTTCCCGTGACTTCTTTTATATGCCAACAAGAGGAGACACCAATTTATGAAGAAAGATCATCTCAACAAATAATCATGTCACGATGTTCTCTATTGGCCCCAATTAATCCTGCATGGTTGACTACCACTTGGTGATGTTGACGCCCTGTGATGAAAACAGTTGTTTGTCCACTGCAATATGCTATGCATGTTTCTTCACTTGAGCAAGTTCTCTTTTCAGCCTGGAATTCTCATTCAATAAGTACTCATAATTATCCCGCGCCATTGTAGTGAATGAAACATTTCCCCCCATAATAGCTCTAGGATTCCTTCTGGTTTTGTAGGTTATCACCTTATTTGCTGCTACTAAGACTTGCTTCTGAGGATTGTTCAAAAAATATCTCTGTCTCTGTCGCACGATCCTCTTCTTGAGTTGATCAAATGTTACACCACATACATCCATGACTCTATCGGTTGGTGGAGGTTCGATCCACATCTCCTCGAATGGAAGATGACCACCTATAAGGGGAGGTTCCTCTGGGCTTCCTGGTTCATCATTTGTGTTCTGAATGGTATCTTCTTCCTCCAGTGCTTCTTCTTCCATTTCCTCAGTCAACTACTCTTCTTCCAATATCGGCACTACTTCCTCCTCCTCGGATTGCCTCTACTACTCTTTTTCTATATTTCTCATATCTTCTTCTTCTAATTGTTTCTTCTGGAGAAAATCATCATGTTTCCTCTTCTTCTCTTCTTCTTTTTATTCTTTCCTCTCTTGTTTTTCTTGCATAGCACCTATGTTTGAAGAGTCAAATTTTGATTTCTTTCTTCTCTCGCTCGTCGAGGAATACTTGATCCTTTACTTGGGAGTTACTTTATTTGCTTGAGGTTTTATCTCCTCCTCCTCCTCCACTTACAAGTCTTGAGTTGGTGTATCGTGGGGTAAATTGGTCTTTATTGTTGGATGTGTTTTTATGTTGGCATTGTACCAGTTCTTTATCTTCTCATCTTCTGCTGTGGACATCGATGAGTACCCCATATTATGTTCGATCCTTTAATAATGTTTCATGGAATTTCGCTTGGGATCATATCCATGGAAGTATTTAGTGGCAAAGTGTAGGTGGTCCAACTCCTTTATCTCTGTTATTGTCGCCTTGTGGATCTTTAACTCATATAGTGTGGTCCTTAACAGAAAGATAGGCCAAGGGGATTTCTTCATCCTATGAAGCGGTCCTGATAATCCCTTGTCCAGTTGATTTGTGACTTCTTGCATGACCACCTTGTTGGTCACATATTATAGCATAAGATGAGGGGATATATGACAACTGAATAACATCATGTATATACCTTCTAGAGCTGCAAACCACTTCGTGATATCTCAAAATGACTCATTTACTTGATCTATCATGCAAGGAGGATCGATCTCAAATATCATGTGAAAGATAACTGCAAAGAAATGTTCAACCAATTTGTCATATACACGTCTGAAGCTTTCTTTTGATAACAATCTACAGTGAAAGTAAACTTGGAACTTATCCTCAAGGGTCGAGTTCCTGTTCATTCTCAGGAATGCGTACTGTGCACAGATTCCATCTAAGAGAAATGCAGACATATAGAATTATGGTGCTTGGTTCGCCCGTAAATATGTTTTAGCCTGCCTCACCTGAAACTGCCACTCATATGATAATATATTTGCCCAATTAAAATCTTTGCCATGGGTCACCACTATATTGAGCATATATATCGAATTATCTTCCAACATCTCAGCATTCGTACGCCAATGCAACTGAAAATACATGTTTATCAAGTATTCATATACATCTCTGAGGATCTTTGTCACATAGTATACATATTGGTGGTGGCGAAACTTTACAAGCTCTTGACACCATGATTTGATCACGTCACCTATATCGAGGGTATCCCATCTCATGTAGAAGTTGATGCTTTGATATTCATTTCTCTTGATTATCTTAAAATATGTATGCATGTCTTCACCGTAATAGGTGGTGAGTTGTCTACCACTCTGACTGTGAAGCAAAAGGTGAGAGTCATCCATATGTGTAATGATCCATTCAATTACCTCCACACATGGCATGATCGGGAACCTGCATGCGATCCTTTACATATAGACTTATTCTTATTAATGTTTGCATGCACATCTTCTAAATCCACAGGAAAAATTTCATGCATGAATATGTTGTATATTTTGCTCCATGTGACCTCTGTATATTTTCCAATAAAGCATTTTGTGTCTACATATATGGGGATATTTGGCTTTGTAACTTCTATAGGCTCATCATCACGTGCTTATAAAATTTCTTTAAATACCACTTTGTGAGGCAACATGGCTCTAACAGATGACGACAGGGTGATAGTACTTGTAGCACAAACACTTGTTTGGGGAAACACACTCATAATGACAATATTAGCTTAAAACAACCTACTTATGCAACAATACTTGTAAATAAAGTACAAAGAGCCATCATAGATGAGAGAACAAGAAAATCCATGAACAACAACGAAAGTTAAATTGCATGCATGAGAAAATGAGCATGCAAACTAGGAGGACACACATTCAAATCATGAAGGGATGAACACAGTTATTCAGGGCTTTGCAGTGTGCTTATGCGCTCGAGCAAGTGAAAAAAGTCTTCTATGGCACAATCTGAAGGTTCGAAGGGGTGAGTTTTTGGGCCTTCGGGTCTTCCTTATGTGCTCATGTGCTCAAACATATAGGGAGGTTTCACTTCGAAGGGACAAAGGAAGAGGTTAACAAGGCTTCAAGCCTTCACAATGCGCCTATGCACTAAATACAGAGGAGGGCATACTATCACATGTTGAATGGTTGAAGGAAGATGCTTCGTGTCTTCATGATGTGTTCATCCACTCAAGGGAGGTCATAGTTCTTCGTGGTGAAGAAGTGCGTTCACGAGGAGAACCTAGTATACTAGGTTGTAGTTTGAGGTCGATCGAGCTTTGTGATCAAGAAGTGCACTCTACTTGTTGAAAAATTAGAAACAAGTTTGAAAAACAAGATTTGATGATAAGATAAGGGAAAGAAATATCTGCAAGGATTTATAGTTTTTGTCGCATGCATGGTGGAATATGAAAGGTTGAAGAAGATGAAGACTTTATGCATGCAACAGTTGATTAATGCTTGCAACATGAAGATTCAACATAAACGCTACCAAACAAACTGAAAAATGAAGGATCTATAATAAGAAGAGAAAGGATGACAGTGAAATCATGAAATGCAATGGAAATATTTGACATGCAATACTTACTTGTGGCACTAGTTGATGAAGAGACTCTTGATTCCTAGTTGTGTGCCCAACTCAGATGGAATGATTATGCAAGAAGAATAATTAGCTCAATTAATTTAAATAAATATGCATGCAAAATTGATTCATGCATGAGTGACACTTGTCGTTGCATGAAAGGATTAGTTAAAGGAAGTTAAGTGGGCTCCTGTTTTCTAAGAGTGTGCCCACATGCAACAAGATGGCACATGCATGGATGGAAAGTGCACTCATGGAGGGCACATATGTTCATCATGAAGGAGTGTGCTCAAGGAGGGTGCACTCCTTCGGGACGAAGGACTGTGATCAAGGAGGGCGCACATATGTTCATCATGAAGGAGTGTGTTCAAGGAGGGTGCACTCCTTTGGGACGAAGGAGTGTGATCAAGGAGGGCGCACTCCTTCGAGCCAAAGGAGTGCGCTCAAGGAGGGCGCTGGTCTTCACCAACTTGGAGTGTAGTTTTTTCTTTTTTGAGTGTTTTTCATTCTTTTTATTGCTTTTTCATGTTTTTTGAGTGTTTTTCGAGTATGTGCATGGAAATAAGGAAAGTTTCTAAGTCGAGAAAGATCGTGAGTTCACCTAAGCATATACTTACTTACTCTAGTCCTTCTAATGGTTAAGTGACGATGCTTAAGAAACATTGACTAAGAGGATGTTACACTAGGAGAAAACAAAAATATAAAAAATTAGGCAACTAGATGACTCAAGGGGGCTTGAAACGGCAGTTATTGTAGGCTCTGAAATTGACATAGGCAAAATTTTTGGAGGTTCGTTGTTGCAGCGATAACAATTTGGTACACACAATTCTAAATCGTTTTTTAGTTATGATCGTACTACAGATTATCTTGAGCACATCATGCATCGTTACCATGCACATTTTATGGACCACAGTTGTCGAGATTGGCGTTTATATTCTACATTACTTACATTGCAATAGGGAATTATTTGCCTTGAGGAGTTAAATATGAATGCGTATGGAAGAGAGTGGAAGCAGCTTGTTGACAAACGACAAAAGAAATAATAAATTAATTTAATTTGTTATTATTGCATTTGAAACTAAAAATGGTCATCTTTCATTTCTCAAACTCTCTATTTAATCTATCATATTGTGACTTAGATGAAGAATATTCCAAGATTAATTTTCCATTCATGGTAAAAATAATCCTCAAGCCCAATTCCAATATAGATGACGCCTACAGTGTAATTAAATAAAAATGTGCATAATAATCTTGATTGCAACCAAGGTTATGGTAAAGAAAGAAACTAGAATGAATTTTTGTGTAGAAAATTATTATTGACTTTAGTATTTGCTCATGTTAATGAGATATTTTCATTTTTATTTTTATATAATTCACGATGTATGAAAAATTATAACTAATGTAATTTATAAATAAAAAATTAAATAATTATTGAATGCAAATAGATATCAATCTATAATAAACATTCAAATGAAACATTTTACATTTTTAAAATAGAAAAAATAAAACAAAAACTAATTAAAATATAATTTAATTTTAAATTATTATTATTATTATTATATTATTATTATTGATTTTAAAAATAATTAATATATGAGCTAAGTATATATATTAAAAATCATTTAACAATAAAATAAGTAATAAAATTTGAATATCATAAAAAAATAAAAAAAGGGAAATGTAACATATGTGGACATGATCTTCTTTTTTATTACATTTATGATGTCTATTTTAAAATAAAGATTCTAATTTTTTAATTTAATTATCAATAATTAATAGGATTTAATCTATAAAAATTAAGTATGTCTTTTTTACTTTTAATTTAATCAAAATAATAATATAAATCAAATAGTTGGTAAACTACTATAAATATAAATCTAAATAGGCATTAAAACACTTATACCATAACATGTTTCAAGATAAATCACAATTCTCTATTCTAACTAGCTAAATCTCTACCATTTACCTAATAATATTAAAAATTTAAATAAAATTCCTAAAACCTATTTCTATATAAAAATTATGTTTAATATTAAAACAGTAAAAGTAAAAGTAAAATTAAAAAATAAAAATAAAAATAAATACAAACACACCAAACCTTATCGAGTGTAAAATGCTAAGAGAGGTATCAAATGTTACAGCATGGTAACTTTTCTGGCAGCAAGCAAGGTAATAATGTAAATAAATTAATAAGGTGCGAATTTTGCGTGGACCTCATTTTCGAAGTGAAAGTATCGATTGACTTCACTCATTTTACCAAATTCCTGAAACCTATTCCAATATAAACAAAATTATGTTAATGTTCATCTAAGTATAAACTAATATAAACAAAATTACGTTTAATATTGGAACAGTAAAATAAGTAAAAAATAAATAAGAAAGCAAAACTTATTTGCAGTGTGAAACGTAAAATGCTCGGAGAGGTATCAAATGTTAAGGTAATACTGTAAAGAAATTAATAAGATGCGAATTTTCCGTGGACCTCATTTTTCGAAGTCCAAATATCGATTGACTTTACTCATTTTACTCGTCCGAATTGCGTATCCTTCGCACCTGATGTTTAGTTTTGGATGTATGAATACATTTCTTCAAGCTCAAGAGTGTTGGGATACACTTCAGAGTGGCTATGTAGAGGCAACCTAAGAAGTATGGGAAACCATGACCAATAGTGAGAGGAACGTGGCTATTGAATTGAAAAATAAATAACATAGAGCCAAATGTTGGATACAAAATTCAATCATTGACTCTAACTTGGACAAGGTAACTAGCGCATCAACAACAAAATAAGATTGGGATATTTTGGAAGTTGCATACCAAGGCAATGATAGTGTGAAGACTATAAAATTGCAGACATTGTGGGCTCAGTTTGAAACCCTGAAGATGACTGACATAGAGAATGTTGACCAATTTGTGACTAGAGTCATGGGAATAGTGAATCAAATCAAACTTATTGGTGAAACCATTACAAATCATAATATAGTTGAAAAAGTGCTTTGAAGTCTGCCAAAAAAATATGACATGGTTGTAACATCCATTCTGGAATCCAAAGATTTTACAACTTTCTTAGTAGAACAATTGGTTGGATCACTTATGGCACAAGAAACAAGACTTATCTTGGTAGAAAATTCCAAGAAACAAGGTTTCAAAGCACAAGACTCTCTTGGCAAAGGAAGAGGCAAAGGATATGGAGGCAGCAACAAGCAAGGAAGAGGTCAAGGCAAAAGCGGATCAAAACATCATCATGCAAGAGAGTAGTCAAGACCTTCACAAGACCAAACACAGAGAAGAAAAACATGGAGAAAATCTAATGTACAATATTATTACTGCAAGAAATTTGGGCATTATGAACATGAATCCAGAAAGAAACAATTAGATCAACAAAGAGTCAATGTTCATTTCTCCAACAATGAAGGAGAATCCTCTGACAACATGTTTCTTTCTTGCCATTTTTCTAAGGACAGTCACATCAAAGACCTTTGGTTTCTAGATAGTGGTTGCAATAATCAAATGACACCTATAACAAAAGCTTCATTCATGTCTTGATGCTTTCATAATATCATAAACTACTCTTGGAGATCACTCCCATATAAAATTTGAAGGGAAAGGTATTTTCCTTGTTCTTACTAAACAAAATCAAGAAAAATATATACCTAATGTTTATTATGTTCCACATCTGAAGCATGTCCTCATTAGTGTAGGTCAATTTATGGAACATGGTTATGATGTAATATTCCAAGGGACCATATATTATATCTATGAAAAAACTCCCAACAAAATACTAATAGCAAAGGTTGAAAAAATAAAGAATAGCATGTTACCCTGGACTCTTAGAAGTTGAAATAGCTCAGTGTGTTTTGCACAGAATGTGTCAAGAACAAATGAGTCACAACTATTGCATTCTAGGTATCGGCATAGTCCTTTCAAGAGTCTAAGTCTTCTTCAGAAACATTCAATGGTCATTGGTCTCCCTGTTATGAATGAAAAGTATTGTAATTGTGAAATTTTTATTCTATCAAGCATAAAAGAGATAACTCTCCCACATCTTCCTCTAGAGAAAAAGATCCTTTAGAGCTATTCAGTACAAATATATGTGGACCAATGGAGACAAAGTTCATTGGTGGTGGTCTTTATCTTCTTACCTTAATTGATGATTATAGCATGAAGAAATGGGTTTATTTTCTAAAAAATAAATATACTTTCTCAAGATTCAAAGAGTTCAAAGCAAAAGGAAAAAAGCAAAGTGGAAATCTTTTATAAGTTCTTAGGTCATTTAGAGGATGAGGATAGAGTTCTAATGACTTCAAAAAAAAATTTCAAATACAAGAAATCATCATGCAGGGCACAACAATATGCACTCCATAACCAAATAGAATAGTAGAAAGGAAAAACCAGTCAATCATGAATATGTCCATATGTATGCTTCGTGAGAAGAAGTTGTCTAATGACTGTTAGGTTGAAGTTTTCATTTTCATATTCATTGGGCTTGAGAATCTCATAATATGTATTCATGTCTTCACTATAATAGGTGAAAAGTTGTACGCCACTCTCAGTTCGAAGCACAAGGTGAGAGTCATCCATGTGTGTAATGATCCATTCAATTACCTCAACACATGGCATAACCGAGAACCTGAATGTGGTCCTATGCATCCTGGACTTCTTAATATTATGTACACATGCACATCTTCCAAGTCCTCAAGAAAACTTTCCTACATGAATGTGTTGTATGTTTTTTTCCATTGGACATTTGTATCTTTATCAATAAAGCACACACTGTGTATGCATAATGGGATATTTAGTTTTGTAACTTCTACAGGCTCATTAGCGCTTGTTTCTTAAAGTTCTTTAGAGACCACTTTGCGAGCTGACATGGCTCCAATAGATGATGATAGGGTGACAATACTTGTAGCATGAAAACTTGTTTGAGGAAAAACACTCATAGTGATATATTAGCTTAAAACAACCTACTTATGCAACAATACTTTTAAATCATGTAGAAATAGCCATCAAAGACGATAAAACTTGAAAATATATGAAATATAGTTAAAACTAACTTGCATGCATGATAAAATTATCATGCAATCTAAGAAGGAATTCTTTCAAATAACGAAGGGATGAATAGGGTTGTTCAGGGCTTTCTAGTGCACTCATGTTCTAAAGAGTGTGAAACAAATCATCTAGGGTGCATTGACGCATTCCATAGGGTTGAAGGGGTGAGTTTTTGGGCCTTTGGGTCTTCCTTATGCACTCATGCACTTAAAGAGATAGGGAGGGCATATTGTCACACTCCGAAGGGACGAAGGAAGATCTTGACGAGGATTTGGGCCTTCGCAATGCACCTATGTGCTCAAGGAAGAGGAGGGCACATTGTCGCATTTCGAAGGGTTGAAGGAAGATGCTCGTGTCTTTATGATGCTTACATGAACTCAAGGGAAGACACAATTCTTTGTGGTGAAGAAGTGCGCTCAAGATGAGAACTTAGTCTAACAGGCCATAATTTTTCGAGGTTGATCGAGATTTGAGATCAAGAAGTGCACTCTACGTGTTGGAAGCTCATAATTATTTTTAAACAACCCGATTCGATGATAAGATGAGGAAAAGAAATATTTTCAAGGCTTTATAGTTGCTGTCCCATGCATGGTTGAATATGAAAGGTTGAAGAAGGTGAATATTTTCTACATGCGACAACAGATTAACACTTGCAACATGAAGATTAACATAACCACCAGCAAAGAAATTGAAAAAATAAGGATCAACAACAAGAAGAGAAAGAATGATAGTGAAATCATGAAATGTAATTGAAATATTTGACATGAAATACTTACTTGCAACATTGGTTGATGAAGAGACTCTTAATTCCCAATTATGTGCCCGACTAAGATGGAATTAAAATGAAATAAGAATGGTTAGCTGAGTTTATTTAAAGAAACATGCATGCAAATGGATCCATGCATGAGTGCCACTTTTCATCGCATGAAAGGATTAATTAAAGGCAATTAAGTGGGCTCCTATTTTCTAGGAGTTTGCCCACATGAAACAAGATCGCACATGCATGGATCCAAGAAGGGCGAATTTCTTCAACATAAAGAAGTGCACTCATGGAGGGTGCATATGTTCAGTGTGAAGGAGTGCACTCAATGTTATAGACATTTTTGTGCCTCGCAGCATGGAGCATGAAATGTCAATAATTACAGGGATCCTCAGTCCCTAAACATGTTGTTCTTACCCCTAGAAGAACAAGGTCAGCAAACCACAGCACTTCCCACCAGTTCTCCACCTGAAAAACACTCAAAACAGGCTATTTTTGGATCATGTCAGCTGCTCCACTGAGCAACTGCGCTGAATGTCAACTGCTCCTCCTTGTACCTGCGCTGAAAGTCAAAACCAATGAAGGCTACCTGCGCTGGGCGAGATTGGCCAAGTGGCACAGTCATTCTGCAAGGTGTCAACTGCCCAGGAAGCTTCCAAACTGACACTTGGTTCAAGGGATTCGCCCTGTGATGAGTAAGAGGTACTTGATCTCCATGTGTAAGCAAGGATCTCCAAGTGGACTCAAGAACTGAAGTTTAACTAAAGTGGGAGAGGACACTAGTCAGCTTTATGCGAGCCTCAAGCTGACTCATCCTTTCTCCAAATCTCCTATATATAGAGCTCTCTCATGAGGTCTAGGGAGGCTGGAATTTTGTGCAAAGCAAGGAAGTGCTGTTGGTTTACAGTTAGAGCTATTGGGTGATTGCTTTTATAGAGGTGAAGAGGAGATTTCTTGCTGCTGGGGAGGTGCTGCTGGATTGGAGCCATTGATGGTTGTAACCTTCTCAGAACCCTTTTACTTCTATCAATAAAGCTTTGAATGTTCTCCTATATACTTGTATTGCATTGATGTATTGTATTTACTTGTATATCTGATTCACTCTAATCCATGCATCAGTTATGAGTACATGTTTCTTGTAGTTTTCCTCTCTTGTTTGTGCAGGATCTGTGTGTAGCTGGGCCGGCAAAGAGAGCAAGGAGCTGGGAACAAGAGACAAAGAGAGAGGACAGGATCGACAAAAGCGAAAGACACCGGTTGGTTAATCTTTTCTTCCTTCTCTGTACTTTCATAGAGGAAAATATCAAAGCTTTACTTTCAGTTGTTGCTAAGGAACTGTCACCCTTAGAGTCGGGATAGGGTCATTCCGAGTCGGATACTTTTCCCCACAACAAAATGGCGACTCCGCTGGGGAGCCTAGTATCTTGTTGGTGTTTGTAGTATCTTTGCTATTCATTTCCTGAAGAAAAGAGTACCAAATCGAAAAGCTTTTGACTATATCAAAAGCGAAGTAGAGGGGCTGCTACTCTTGCTCATTTTCTGAGCAGATTCATGATTTGAAGAGATGATCTACAAAAGACTCTTGTACTCTTTGTGATAGCTTTTCATCCTCTTGATCATCCCTTAGCCTGTACTTGACCTATAGCTTTTTATTTCAGCAAAAACAGTGCATTTTTGAGCTTTTTATGACCCGGAAATCCTTGTAAACGCAACTCTCGTGTCTCAGTGTAGGCTGTCCACAGGCAGTCTGCATTTCAGCGCAGGTACTCCCTTCGGGAACTGCGCTGAGAGTCAATTTGACAGACCAGAGCCTGCGCTGACCCAGTTAGGCTATGTCTTCCTGAGGTTTCCCACTGTGTCTTAGCCCTGTTTTCACTGATTTTTGCTGCTGATTGCTGGTCATTGTACTTGCTGTAAACCAACTTTCCTTGACATTATTCCGCCTCAGTTGTGTGATGAAACTGTGAGTGTTCTTTCAGTATTTCTTGCTTCAGTTACAGTTTCCCATTGTGAAAAGCGAACCAGTATAGCGGTGACCTCTTAGATCCTGAACTGTAAAAGTGTCTTTGTGATCTTAAGAGCTAGTTTTATTACTGTTCATGGCTGTTTGAGTTTGTTTGTTTTTCATTTTATGGTTTGAATCTATACATTTCCAGTGTCTAAACAAGTCGATCTTAAGGTGTCTTTTGATTTTGGACAAGCTTGTTTATTTTTCGCTTGAAATTAGATTCAAAAGTCATACAACAGTTTTCCTTTCTGTCTTACATCAACATTAAGGATAACGAAAAGAAATACATGCATTGTGCATATTTGCATTTGACTGTGTGCTTGACGATTTAGGAAAATTTGCATTTTAGTGTGTGTTCTATGATCTGTGCGAAAAGTTGTGTCTTTCTTTTCCCTCAGTAGATTAAGGTTTTCAAAGTTGAAAGATTGAAAAGTTTTGCTTCTCATCTTAGATTGCATTTAGGAAGTTGTATATATACATCTCGTGGTGATCCTTAAAGGCAAACTGCTAAGCAAGATCAACATTAAAATAAATCCAATTTACATAACAACGCTTTGTAACATAACGCAAACATCTAGAGGTCTAGGTAGAGACGTGTTCCGGCGTCGTTAAACGTAGTGACTGTCGATCTCTACGAAGGTGGGTGATTCCTCCTGAGAGTCGGTGGCACTAATACGGACTTGTGCTCCCGCGTACCGTCGCGTATATTGGGAGACCCCTATAGGCATTTATCCTTTATCCTTAGGAAGCCGTGTCGGCCGCCCTACTGATCGCGATGCAGTGAACACAGCATTCACGAAGATCGACCACCCGTACCGTAAAACGTATTCTGTGGTTTCGCGAAAGGTTTGGCACACCCTCTGCCTAGATCTCCAGAGCAGTTTCTTTTGGCCTTTTTCAAACTCTATAACTGAAAAAGTCCAACCGAGCATTTGTCACTTCGGGCTCGTTAATACATCGAAGGCGACTAGAGTCATCTTTAGCTTTTTCTCGACTCTTAAAACATGAAAAAGCAAGTTTGTGTCTAAAAGTGTCGTTAATAAAATTTATTTTAAGCGGAACATAATCACCTGTTATTCCCACGTTGATCTTTCAGTTGAAAAGTATGGAGCCCACCAACTAAGGAAGTAACCTTGGCGGAAGTCCAAATCCCTTCTCCTCTTGGGGAGATGTTGGTGCGCCTCATATGGCAACATTGTCACTTCCAGGATTGACAATCGGCCTACCTGTATGGCTCTTTTCAACTAATGTAGTCCTGATCGCCACTAATCCTGAGCAGTCGAATCAACAGTCAGAACAATCTAGAACTACCCACCAGCCTTCCACTTCTTACGATACTTCCTCTGATCCTTCATCTTTGCAAGGTAGAGCTGGCAAGAGTCAGCCTCCCAAGGAGAAGAAGGAAAAGAAGAAGAGAGAAAAGAAGCAGAAGGAGCCTCTGGCGAAGGCGACTGGGGGCAAGCAGAAGAAAGCTGACAAAAACCCACACACTGCACCGACCGGGCCTAAATCGCCATGTGTCATTTGCAAAGGGATCCACTTCCATCGTGATTGTCCTTGTATTCCCCGAATACTAAGGGACTGGTCCCCAAGGTTGCACAATCCGGTAGCATCAACCTCTGGTTGTCATGTTGATTGCAGTCCGTCAACTAACGAGAGTGAAGGACGAAGAAGGGGACCAAGATCACCCTGTCTATTGTGTGAAGGCAATCATGCCATCCACAAATGTCCATTCTTAGATGAGGCAAAGAGAGTTTTGGAAGATCGCCCGGTTTCACCGTTGCGACTTCCTCCTGGATACCAAAAACTCGCGCCTAATCCCTCGATAGTTGAAAATCCAGTTGACCCGCTCAAGTGGTCAGCTGAAGGGTCGGTCATTGAGAATGAACCTACTGAATCCAGACCAGACGAAAGTCTAAAGGTCGAAACGGCAGTTGACCCGGTTCTTCCTTCAGAGGTTTCATCGTCCAATGACTCCGTCATTGAAGACCCATCTTCAAATGACACCGTCGCCGAAGAGTCAGCTCTACGTGACACCCTCACTGAAGAGAATAAGGATGACACCATCCAGGTTCTTTTCATCAGCACCGACTCTGATGAGCGTCAGGGCAATGCGCCCATTCCTTTATCGCAGGAAGGAACATCATCAGGGTCATACCCGGCCGTATATTCGGTCCCACCACCAAGCAACCTGGTTGTATCCTTTGATTGGAATCAACTAGGCAGACCCCGGTTACCAGCCAGTATACCATTCAGAATCATTGTCCAGATCTATAGAATGATTATGGCTGGTACTATCATTGATGAAGGGGCATCTGTGAGTATCCTTTCCTCTATTGCTTGGAAAGCACTGGGTTCCCCAGCGCTTTTACCTGAGTTAAGAAATTTCTCAGGTTTTGATAAAGGAACCAGTCGACCATTAGGAATCCTCCCCAATGTACCTGTTACATTAAAAGGGAAGACCGTCAATTTAAACGTGATGGTCGTCCAGGGACCCTTGGATTATAACCTACTCCTTGGACGTGACTATATTTATTGCATGGGAGCGATAGTCTCCTCACTCTTTAGAGTAATGTGTTTTCCACATGAAGGAAGGATGGTCAAGTTCGTAGACCAACTTTCATTTCCGGGATCTCGCATCGCAAATAGTCAAATACCAATCCTAAATGGTCTGTTCACTCAAGATTCGCCTCCACCCCCAGTCCTCCTTCCCGATGAGTGCGAGTGATTCGGAAAGAAAGACTGGAACCCAGGGGGCATGCACCATGGTCTGCTTCGGGCAGAAGAAATCCTGGGTATAAGGAAGAATTTCCGCAGAAGAATGGACTAGTCCGTACCCCATCCGGCGGTGGAAGAGGGGTTGTTCTAGAATAATATTCTTTTGTCAAAGTTATGCGAGTGAGATAATCAGCTTCTCGCTCCCCTTGTCTAGATAATCAGGATACCAAGGAAGGGGACCATTTGCGGTAGCAAGTAGTAACCGTCTTTGAAGACAAGCCTCACCCATTAAAACATATGTTTTGAAGGATAAGTAGGGGCAGCCTCCAAAGAAAGAGATTCTATTGCTGCAACAGGTGGTCGCCATCTTTAGTAACCTGATGATAGACATCGCCGAAGAAAGAGATTGATTTGCGGCAGCAAATAGAACCCTCTTTGGATAATAAGAAAGAGGCAAGCCTCCCTCAATAATACCATTGTTTTGTCTTTGAGTAGTGTTCTTCTCTTGTCACAAATAGCTGTTCGTTAAAAGTCGGGCCGACGGGAAGCCTGAGTACCGCGTAAGACCCCTTAAAATAACGAGAAGACTAGTATCGTTAACATTAGATTGGCAAGATGACAGGTAGCTGTGAACACCCAAAGAAAAGCAGAGGTAGGGGAGAGGAGGGGCAGCCTCGAAATTCTATCCTATACCTGGGGGCATGCAAACTTTTGGAATGTGAGCGAGGGACGACTATTTATTTTTTTAAATTTTTAGGTCCTCCCTTTAAACCTGTAGGTCTAACCCTTTAAACTCGTAGGATTAGCCGTTTCCGACCTTGCATGAAGAAAGTCTGTGGGGCAAAGGTAAAAACTTGCCAAATTGGAGCATAGCTTCGTGAGATAAAGCTCCTTAAAAAATAGCTATCTCACAGGAGGCGTTCTTATTCTATGACTGGTATATCGAGCAATTTTAGCACATAGTTCATGCTCGTTAAAAAATAAACGCAAGATCCGAGCAGTTTTAGCGCATAGTTCATGCTCGTTAAAAAATAAACATAAGTTTATGAGCAGGGTTTCCTTTAGAGTTCAAGCTCATTCAGAAAAAATGAACCGGTAAATACCCTTCTGAGATCGTAAATTCATCAGCCATAAAAGCCTTGGTCGTGTTTGTGCACCGTCACCTCCACCGTCATTTGGCCGATCATTCACTTCCATTTGTGTGTTTACCCTTTTTGAGGAACATCTGCGAAGAGTGATTTCACTTAGCCATCCTTGTGACACTGCCATGATTGGAATATTCCAACTTGTACCTGGAATCAGTTGCTATCCCTGTTTATCACTCGTTCCTCAAAAGACGAGTCTTCTTTGAGCTCTTTTCACTGACTCGTAAAATATGAAAAGTTTGCCGAGTTTTGGCCTTCCAGCTCGTTAAAGCGACCGGAAGAGCTATCCCTCCTCTAGATTTTAATCTTTTTGGACCTGAGGGATTATTGCACAAAAAGATCGAGCGTTTGTTTTGTTCGGCTCGTTAAAAGTACCGAACACCCATCCCTTCTGTATTGTTTTATACTTTTTCGGACTTAAGGGATTAGATGACGAAAAAGGAATTTTGGAGTTGACTTTATGTACCTTTTCAGACTCTCTAAAAATGAAAAGGACCGAGTTTTCCTTGTCGTTAGACTCGTTAAAATGATTAAATAGCGACAAACTTGTCTTTAGACGAGAACGAGTTTCCCTATCGCTAAGCTCGTTAAATCATAGCGATGGGCTTGCCCGAAGGGCAGGTTATAGAACAAGCATATGTTATCCTCCTCAAGCTTGACAAAAATAAAGAGGTACTGGTCAGAAATGACTGGGGAAAAATTGGGAGAACATCAAAGCTTAACGGTAGCAAGTCGCTCTTGAACATGACACTTTTCTTCCGTACCACATCGGGTTGGGTTGTTTCATTCACTGGTCTCATCACCATGGTCTTCGCCAAACCATCCACATTTTGGGGTAATGCTACCGATCCATCGCATCAGTGTCGTTATATGTTCAAGAGAGGTCATTCTGAAAGTGTCAACCGTGTCCCATCCACTGCCATACATTATCCTTCATCCATTCATGATCGCCACCCCGAATCATATGTCACAGTTTGTTTTCACCTCCACTAAAATCATTAGCTCCGTTCCGTGTCATTGATGTGGGATTCATTAAGGCCCTCCTTTGACGAATCGCTTCTTGTCGACTTCAGCTCATTATCCAAGGAGTTGATCTAGGAACAACCCCATCAGTACTTTGAAGCTTGCATGCCTCAATGGCAAGTTTCTCACTTCCGGCGATAGGTATACATCAATGACCTTCGACCAGAAGATTTTGCGTGGCGTTCGACGCCAAGTCCTTTATTCACGCCACGTGAATTGTACTGCGGTACCTTGAGGGTCATTATCATTATCGGTGATTCCTCTCGCGCTTGTTAACGGTTTTCATCATTGACCGGTAATCAAGCGATGTCTTTCCATGTTCGACTTCAGCGAAATTCTCACATGGATCGACTTGTACTTAGAGTGAAGATCGAACGAGTTTGAAGACCCCGGATCTAGTTTCATCCATCCGGGCTGCGATACATATTCAGGAAATATAAAAGCATTTGTCATGTACATCATTGCAGCAGATGATCATCCTACTCAAAGGATGATAATTCCAGCAGAGAATTATCGGTCTACCATCAGACGATCGTCTGTTCTATGTACCAAAACGTATTTATAAAGCTGAGCATGGGAATGCCCGCCTCAGCTAGATCACGAAAACAGAATGAAAAATAATGTATTGTATTGTATTGTATTACAGGGCGCCTCCTCAGCACTGGAATGAACTTCGGACCCTCTAGATAAAGCATTTCACCCGATAAACGGCCTCATACTTTAGGGGGCAACTGTTATAGACATTTTTGTGCCTCGCAACATGGAGCATGAAATGTCAATAATTACAGGGATCCTCAGTCCCTAAACATGTTGTTCTTACCCCTAGAAGAACAAGGTCAGCAAACCAGAGCACTTCCCACCAGTTCTCCACCTGAAAAACACTCAAAACAGGCTATTTTTGGATCATGTCAGCTGCTCCACTGAGCAACTGCGCTGAATGTCAACTGCTCCTCCTTGTACCTGCGCTGAAAGTCAAAACCAATGAAGGCTACCTGCGTTGGGCGAGATTGGCCAAGTGGCACAGTCATTCTGCAAGGTGTCAACTGCCCAGGAAGCTTCCAAACTGACACTTGGTTCAAGGGATTCGCCCTGTGATGAGTAAGAGGTACTTGATCTCCATGTGTAAGCAAGGATCTCCAAGTGGACTCAAGAACTAAAGTTTAACTAAAGTGGGAGAGGACACTAGTCAGCTTTATGCCAGCCTCAAGCTGACTCATCCTTTCTCCAAATCTCCTATATATAGAGCTCTCTCATGAGGTCTAGGGAGGCTGGAATTTTGTGCAAAGCAAGGAAGTGTTGTTGGTTTACAGTTAGAGTTATTGGGTGATTGCTTTTATAGAGGTGAAGAGGAGATTTCTTGCTGCTGGGGAGGTGCTGCTGGATTGGAGCCATTGATGGTTGTAACCTTCTCAGAACCCTTTTACTTCTACCAATAAAGCTTTGAATGTTCTCCTATATACTTGTATTGCATTGATGTATTGTATTTACTTGTATATCTGATTCACTCTAATCCATGCATCAGTTATGAGTACATGTTTCTTGTAGTTTTCCTCTCTTGTTTGTGCAGGATCTGTGTGTAGCTGGGCCGGCAAAGAGAGCAAGGAGCTGGGAACAAGAGACAAAGAGAGAGGATAGGATCGACAAAAGCGAAAGACACCGGTTGGTTAATCTTTTCTTCCTTCTCTGTACTTTCATAAAGGAAAATATCAAAGCTTTACTTTCAGTTGTTGCTAAGGAACTGTCACCCTTAGAGTCGGGATAGGGTCATTCCGAGTCGGATACTTTTCCCCACAACACTCAAGGAGGGTGCACTCCTTCAAGCCGAAGGAGTACACTCAAGTTGAGCGCATGCCTTCACCAACTTGGACTGCACTTCATATTTTCTGAGTATTTTTCTTGCGTTTTCTATCTTTTCCATAATTTTTTAATGTTTTTCGAGTATGTGCATGGCAAGAAGGTAAGTTTCGAAGTTGAAAAAGATTTTTATTTCACCTAACCATAGGATTACTAACTCTAGTGCTTCCAATGGTTAAATGATGACGCTTAATAAACATTGACTTAGGAGGATGCAACATTAGCAGAAAGCAAATGAATAACCAATCAAGCAACAAAATGACTCAAAGGGGATTGAAATGACGATTATTGTAAGCTCCAAAATTAACATAGGTAAAAATTTTGGAGGGTCATTGTCGCAACAACAACACTTGATGACACACCAGGAGAACACCAGGATGTCTGAAATGGTTCTATTGCAAGCGCGGAGTCTTATTTCTTCAAGAAGTATTGATTCAATGACTAGGTTACCTTGGCTCCCCATTCTTACCCAGTTAAATATATAGTAATTCCTTCCCCATTACTCAACGTAACACAAAAATATAACAAGTCGTATCATTATCTTGTCGATGTAAGTAAGGGTAATATAATATGGAAAACTAAAAAAAATCAGCGTGAGTTTTACATCTCTCACATTGCTCTATTGCCAACAAGCATGGATAGTACCCCGACAAAGTCGCTTTAAGAACATTAATGTTACTTCATTGCTAGTGAGCCTAGATAGTACCCCAGCAAAGTCACTTGGATCACCTCCCTATCGAGGATTTCCCTTCTTTCACCATTTATAGTTTCCTTTCTTTTTCATGGGATAGTGCATAGGCACTTGTTATTTTTTACCAAGAAGAAGAGGGATCCCAACATATTGAGAGCAAAGGAGGTTTCTCCTTCAAAGAGAGGTTTTAGACGTATCATGCTTTTCTAACTAAAAGTTTTCCCCTTAACTTACTCTACACAGATAAATAAGTAATAACACACTTATTCATTACAGGACCGAGCATTGGAATGAGAGTCCGAATAGATATAGACTTCATGGTTTTGTTACTGCTTCCCAGCTAAGAGATCATATTTTCCATCGAAAAACCATCGACTCAAAATTCATAAACCAAATCAAGAAAGAGGGTGACAGATAAGCGAATGGTTGTGTGCTACCACAACTTTCCATTCACAAAATATTATCCAACTCATATGAAATCTCAAAACTGAATTTATTCAAAGACCAATAAATGTGATAGAATAAAATCAAAACATGAAAGATCAAAACACATAACTAGAATGCAGTGCATCTAATTACATGCATCATATCCTAACCTCACCTAACCAAGACAAGGTCAGATCATGTGAAGTGCAACTTCCAATGCATCCAAAGATTCTTCTCCCAACCTTTAGACCAGAAGGTCCAATCGTGTAGAATCAAAATAGAAAGCAGTGTAGCAATCAAGAGAAATTGTGCATACATATCCACTGAGGAATTAAAACAGGAAGTGCAACCATAATGGTGTATCACACTTAGCGTATCTATAAAATAAAGAACTTCACAATAGTAGAAAATGCCTAACATGTGACCATACATGACTTCATCAAGACCCTGCAAGTACAAGCCATGCAACATGGCTATGGACCAAAGAGAGACTTCTAAGGAGTCTGCAATGGGATCATCGAAACAACCTTTAGGGAAAATTAGACAAGAAAGACTGAACAAGTTGTGACCTGTGTCATAAGTGATATTAACAGGTTGACCACAATCTAAGTTTTCATGCATGTAATATTCTTTGATGGATGATGGAAAATATGCATTAAGATTATTACCTATTTATACATTAAAGGTTCGATATTTTCTTAAGATGGAATGTAGCGACAAAATTTCAATAGTAAAATTAAATTTTCTCCCCTAGGGGTTGAATAATTTTAAGTGAAGAAAATAAGCATCGCTCAAGAAAGAGTCAACATTCCTTCTAATAACATAAATGATAAAATTGTGCAAAAGAATCAAGAACTGACATAACCATCATCATAAGTTGAAGTGTATTACACACTTGACTTAGCCTTGAATTCTAACAAGATTGATAATCGATCTGAGAAAACATGGTTATTTGCTAATCAAGAGAATATTCATCATTTTAGTCATGAGATTCAAAAGAAGATATATTTTCAAGATTTCTATAAAAATATTCGATGATAAGAATATCTTTTTCCAAACCAAATGGAGATATAACTGAAATAAAATTGTTGATAATCTTATCAGACTCCATTCGAAATTGCTACAAATCAAAATCTTGAAGTAGAAACAAAGGTTCATCCATATTACTTGAAAAATCATGGCCATATAATTTAGAGAAAGGGAAATCATTGGGTTCATGATCATCCAAGGGTTCAAATTAATTAACAGGTAGTGTATCGACTGGTGGAATATCAAGAATCGAAGGCGGTTGACTGGTGAGGTCAAATGAATCACCATCAGGACAAATACAAGAGATCAAAATCAATTCTTCGTCTGCTAATTGACCTTTCTATTTAATGATCAGTTGAGGTTCGAAACACAGAACATCAAACAAAGGAGGACATGGGACAAATGGAAGGTTTTGTTCTTCCTCAGGATGTTGAAATTATTTTGTATCAATGGCACATGGTGGATCAGATTCAAAATATTTTCTTTAACATCCGGACTAAAATATGAAATTTCTCATCCAAGAATTGCCAATCCACATCCGCATCTGCAAATTTGTAACAAATACGTAGAAACCGATCAATGAAATGTTCAAGAGATTCATTGGCTTCC
This sequence comes from Pinus tabuliformis, assembly GCA_031772625.1. Classification (NCBI taxonomy): domain Eukaryota; kingdom Viridiplantae; phylum Streptophyta; class Pinopsida; order Pinales; family Pinaceae; genus Pinus; species Pinus tabuliformis. Next base: position 566,703,933 of record CM062810.1, read on the forward strand.
ATTCTAAGTTGCTCAATTTCATTAAGAACATATTGGCATTTGTACTTGTCAAATATGTGATGAATCTCATTAACTAAATGCTTGAAAGATGTGATAGAAATAGTGGGTTGAGAGTAGCATGATTGCTTCACACAACCATCCAATGTAAGGGTAAACAAATGTGCAAGAATTTCTTCAGAATAAACACCACTTGAAAAATAGAATTGAATGAATTCAATCATGTAATGAAGGATGAATGAATTCAATCATGCAATCAAGGATGATTTTTGTACCCTTTCATCGAATTTAATATTTGACAAGTTATGCAAAAAGTTTGTGAGGATTGAAAGATTCAAAGCTTCATAAAAACACCTCGGAATTATGATGTGGGATGAAGCCATTAAAGGTTGGAGATTTGAACAAAATTTACAAGCTCAGGTTGTCATCTGGCACTTCTTCTAGTGACAAAAATGTTGACAGTGTCAAATTTTTCCCACATTATAAGGGGGTCTCCCTGATGTGAGGTCCCAATTAGACCTCACATCGTCTGGTGTAGGAGTCCCATCTGGTCATACTCTCTATATACTGTTGGAATTTTTTTCAATATTTTACTTGATTACAATGAAACACGGTAGAACAAAACACCTCTTTGGTGCAACAAGAATGTGAGCCTTGTGTGACACCCAATGAAAGGTGTACAATGGAGACTTCCATGACTAGTGATGGAAATGAGCTACTGGTTAGAAAAGTAATGATACTATCCTAAAGGGTGACTGATGGGTAAAGGGAAATACTTTTTGAGTACCTACAGATTAGTCCACATAATAAATGACAATTGTTAAAGGATAACATCATTCATTCAATAATAGTTATAGCTAACAAATGAATCAGTTCATTAACTTAGCATGTAGATAAATGAACATTTACCATAAAGATAACCAGAATAGTCCAACTACATATATCATACATGTATGAAGGAATGTTGGCTCACTGAGCATCTAATTAAAAGTGTATGATCCCAAGTACAATGTTACAAGAATGAAACGTCGTATCCAATAGGGGAACACAAAGCCACAAATTGCTTCTCCAAAGAATTATTTATCTCTTATGTATTACAAGAGATGCCAAGGAAAGACCTCTTGAACCTAAGCCTTTCATAATCCCTTTGCTAAAGTTATGAGGAGCTATTTATAACAAGTAACTATTACCTTTGATCGTGCCCATGACTCTTTGACTTCTACGGTTGTTGATATTCTAACATGACCTATTACATTCCAGTGTGTGGCCATTCATATTCCACATGTGTCCCTTGTACTTCATTACATATCATTTATTACATAAGACAAATTACAAATGTGATGATGGCTATATAAGACAAAATGAGGATGGGAAAATGACTCATCAAATGAATATGTCATTTGCTTCTACACGGAGCTCAGTTGTAATGTAAGTGTGCCAAGCTCTGAACTTAGTGGATATGCCTTTGTCTTGAGCTGGAAAGTCCCTAATGTAGCGCGTCTTGACCTCCAATGCCTTTTAGAATATGTTCTTGGAGTTCAACTGTACATTATCCCATGACCATGAAATATTCATATGAGCTTTAAAAAGTGTAATGCCATACTACAGAATAATGTCTTTGGTTACCTCCAAGCCTTCCCCTTTTGTTGCCTGCTTGATCTGGTCAATGTATTGCTAGATCTATGGGAATATGATCTCCTTTCCACTGATTTCCTCATGTGTACAAATCGAAGGCATCCCATTCTTTTTTCTTAGATATTAAAATGCATTATGAAATCGATTATATGAAACAATGGTACTAATCGATTGTTCACCAAGGTGCATGAAGTTATGGTGATGGAGTCTCAACCTAACTCTACCCAATTTTGTAGCAATCTTGTCTTTCTTCTCCAAATCTTCTGGGACATTTCGATACTTGGTAGAACACTCTTGATGTTGATCCACTTCTTTTTTTGTTGTTTTTAGGAGTTTCACCACTTCCTATGCCTTCTTTTATATTCCAACAAGACGAGACACCACTTATTGAAGAAAGATCATCTCATCAAATAATCGTGCCACGATGTTCTCTATTGGCCCCAATTCTTCCTGCATGGTTGATTTCCACTTAGTGATTTTGATACTCTGTGATGACAACCGTTGTTTCTACACCACAATATGTTATGCATGTTTCTTCACTTCAGCAAGTTCTCTTTTCAACCTGGCATTCTCATTCAGCAAATACTCATAATTATCATGTGCCATTGTAGCGAATGCAACATTTGCCCCTGTAATAAATCTAGGATTCCTTTTGGTGTTGTAGGTTATCACCTTCTCTATGGAAACTAAGACTAGATTCTGAGGGTTGTGCGGAAAATATCTTTGTCTCTACTGCATGATCCTCTTCTTTATTTGATCAAATGTTACACTGCATACATCCATGACTCTATCGATTGGTGCAGGTGTGATCCCCATCTCCTCAAATGCAAGATAACCACCTATAGGGGGAGGCTCCTCTATGGTGCTTGGTTCATCATTTATGGTCTGAATGGTATCTTCTTCCTCCAATGCTTCTTCTTCCATTTCCTCAGTCAATTGCTCTTTTACCAATATCAACATTGCTTCCTCCTCCTCTAATTGCCTCTACTACTCTTTTCTATCTTTCTCCTATATCCTTCTTCTGCTTGTTTCTTCTAGAGAAAATCATCTTGCTTCCTCTTCTTCTCTTCTTATTCTGCTTCCTTCCTTTCTTTTTCTACTTGCATAGCTCCTAAGTTTGAAGGATCAAATTCCTATTTCTTTTTTTTCTTTGCTAGTCAAGGAAGACCTGATCCTTTACTTTGGAGCTACTTTATTTTCTTTAGGTTTCATCTCCTCCTCTTCCTCAACCCAAAAGTCTTGAGTTGGTGTATCGTGGGGTAAACTAGTATTTATTGTTGGATGTGCCTTCATGTTGGCATTGTACCAATTCTTTATCTTCTCATCTTCTGCTGTGGACATCGATGAGTACCCCATATTGTGTTTGATCCTTTAATAATGTTGCCTGGAAATTCACTTGGGATCATATCCATGGAAGTATTTAGTGGAAAAGTGTAGGTGGACAACTCCTTTATCTCCGCTATTGTTGCCTTGTGGATATTTAACTCATATAGTTCAGTCCTTAACAAAAAGATAGGCCAAGGGTATTTCTTCCTCCTATGAAGCATTCTTGACAATCCCTTGTCCAGCTGATTTGTGACTTCTTGCATGACCACCTTGTTGGTCACATATTGTAGCATAACATGAGGCTATATATGACAACCAAATAACATCATGTATGTACCCTTGGAAGCTTCAAACCAGTTTTTGATATCTTGAAATCACTCATTTACCTGATGTGTCATGCAAGGAGGATCGATCTCAAATATCATGTGAAAAATAACTACAAAGAAGTGTTCATCTAATTTTTCATATACACCTATGAAGATTTTGTTTGATAACAGTCTACAATGAAAGTAAACCTGCAACTTCTCCTTAGGGGTCGAGTTCCTGTTCATTCCTAGGGGATGCATACTGCATAGATTCCATCTAAGAGAAATGTAGACATATAGAATTATGACGCTTGGTTCACCCGTAAGTATGCTTTAGCCTACCCCACCTCAAGCTGCAACTCATATGATAAAATATTCACAAAATTAAAATATTTTCCATGGGTCACTCCTATATTGAGTGTGTATATCCAATTATATTCGAACATCTCATCATTCTTATGCTCATACAACCAAAAATACATGGCTATCAAGTATTGATATACATATCCGAGTATCTTGTTTCAGTAAACTGCAAATAGGTGGTGGCGAACCTTGGAAGGCTCCCGACACCATGATTTGATCACATACCTATGTGGAGAGTAGCCCATCTCATGTAGAAGTTGACATTTTCATATTCATTGGGATTGATCATATTATAATAGGTATGAATGTCTTCTTCGTAATAGGTGGCGATTTGTCTGCCACTCTCACTGTGAAGGAGAAGGTGAGAGTCATCCATATGTGTAATGCTCCTTTGAATTACCTCCGCGCATGGCATGACCTAGAACCTACATGTGATCTTGTTCATCTTGGGGTTATTCATATTGATGTTTGCATGCACTTTTTCTAAGTCCACAAGAAAACTTTCCTGCATGAATGTATTGTATATTTTTCTTGATGTGACCTCTAAATATTTATCAATAATCATTTTGTGTCTACATTTATGGGGATATTTGGCTTTGTAACTTCTATAGGCTCATCATCACGTAATTCTAAAAGTGCTTTAAAGACCACTTTGCGAGGCGACATGGCTCCAACAGATGATGACAAGGTGACAGTACATGTAGCACAAACACTTGTTTGGGGAAACACACTCATAATTACAATATTATCTTAAAACAACCTACTTATGCAACAATATTTGTAAATCACATACAAACAACCATCATAGATGATATAAAACGAAAATCTATGAACGATGGTGAAAAATAAATTACATGCATGAGAAAATGAGCACGCAAACTATGAGGGCACACATTCAAATCATGAGGGGATGAACATGGATATTCAGGGCTTTGCAGTGCACTTATGCACTCAAATGAGTGAAAAAAGTCTTCTATGGCACACCATGAAGGGTCGAAGGGGTGAGTTTTTGGGCTTTCGGGTCTTCCTTATGTGCTCATGTGCTCAAACATACAAGTTGGTTGCACTTCGAAGGGACAAAGGAAGAGGTTAACAAGGCTTCGAGCCTTCACAATGAAACTATGCACTCAAGACAAAGGAGGACGTACTATCACATGTTAAATGGTTGAAGGAAGATGCTTCATGTCTTCATGATGCGCTCATGCACACAAATGAGGTCACAGTTCTTCGTGGTGACGAAGTGTGCTCAGGAGGAGAACCTAGTCTAATAGGGTGCAGTTCAAGGCCGATTGGGCTTTGAGCTTAAGAAGTGCACTCTACCTTTTGAAAGATAAGAAACAAGTTTGAAAAAGAAGATTCAATGATAAGATGAGGGAAATAAATATCTGCAAGGAATTATAGTTGTTGTCACATGCATGGTGGAATATGACAAGGCGAAGAAGATGAAGATTTTATGCATGAAACAACATATTAACAATTGAACATGAAGATTCAACATAAATGCTAGCAAAAAAACTAAAATATGAAGGATATACAACAAGAAAAGAAAGAATGATGGCGAAATCATGAAATGAAATGGAAAGATTTGACATGGAATACTTACTTGCAAAACTAGTTGACGAAGAGACTCTTGATTCCTAGTTGTGTTCCCAACTTAGATTGAATGATTATGCAAGAATAATGATTAGCTCAGTTAATTTAAAGAAATCTGCATGCAAGATTGATTCATGCATGAGTCGCACTTGTCGTTGCATGAAAGTATTAGTTAAATGAAGTTAAGTGGGTTCCTATTTTCTAGGAGTGTGCCCACATAAAACAACATGGCACATGCATGGATTTAGGAAGGGCACATGTTTTCCACAGGAAGAAGTGCACTCATGGAGGGCACATCTGTTTAGCATGAAGGAGTGAGCTACAGGAGGGCACACTCCTTCGAGTGCGGTCATGGAGGGTGCATGTCTTCACCAACTTAGAGTGTCCTTTTGTTTTTTTGAGTGTTTTTCTTGCTTTTTCTTGTTTTTTTGTGTTTTTTGAGTTTTTTTTTCGAGTGTGTGAATGGCAAGAAGTGAAGATTCTATGTCAAGAAAGATCGTGAGTTCACTTAACCATAGACTTACTAACTCTAATGCTTCTAATGGTTAAGTGACAACACTTAAGAAACATTGACTTAGGAGGATGTGACACTAGGATAAAACAAATAAATAATAAATCAAGCAACAAGACGACTCAATGGGTCTTGAAACAACAATTATTCTAGGCTCCGAAATTGACATAGGAAAAAATTTTGGAGGTCCGTTGTTACAACGGAAACAATTTGTACACACAATTCTAAATCGTGTTTTAGTTACGATCATACTAGAGAGTATCTTGAACACATTATGTGTCGTTACCATGCCTATTTTATGCATCACAGTCATTGAGACTTGAGTTTAGATTTGAATTACTTACATTGCAATAGGCATGCCTTTGCCTTGAGGAGTAAATCTGAACACCTATGGAAGAGAGTGGAAGCAACTTGTTAACAAGTGGCAAAAGAAATAATAATTTAATTCTATTTGTTAGTGTTGAATGTGAAACTGAAAAATATGATCTTTCATTTCTCGAACTATCTATTTAATCTATCACATTATGACTTAGATAAAGAATATTCAAGGATTACTTTTTCATTTATGATCAAATTAAATTCCTCAAGCTCAATTCCAATATAGACCACAATCTTCTACACTCATATTTTCACATGATAAAAATGTGCATAATAATCTTGATTGCAACCAAGGTTATGGTAAAGAAAGAAACTACAAGGGATTTTTGCATTGAAAATTATTATTGTATTTAGTCTTTGCTAATATTTTCATTTTTATGTTTATATAATTCAGAATATATGAAAAGTGTATAATTAATATATTTTATAAATAAAAAATTAAATGTTTATGATAGATTTTTCGGCGAAAATCACATGAGAAATTTTTTCGGCGAAAATCACATGAGAAATCATTTGTCGACGCGTTTCGAACCAACCAGTGTGGTTCATCGTCAGGACAAGTTGAAGAGCAGATCCAGCTTAGCCTATTTAAATAGCCAGAGAAGAGACACCAACGGTTACCTGGGCAAAAGGTTGACTTAAGGAGCAAGGTCAAAATTAGTTATATTAGGTAAATGATAAATTATAATATAATAATAAATAAATAAAGATAAATAAATTTATATATAAAAATATAAATTTAGTTATATTAGGTGTAAGATGAATAAATAAATATATAAATATATAAATGAAGAATTATAAATTATTAATAAATAAATAAATATGAAATAATAATAAATTATTAATTTATTTATTACATAAATAAATAAATATATGAATAAATAAATGAAAAAATATAAATTAATAAATAAGATAAAAATAAATGGTATCATTATTAAGGTAAATACATATATAAAAATGCATATGTAAATATATAAATTTAGTTCTATAAGGTGTAAGACAAATAAACAATTGAAGAATTATAAAAAATAATAATAATAAATTATTCATTTATTAAATAAATAAAAATATAAATGAAGAATTAAAAAATAATAATAATAAATTATTTATTTATTTATTAAATAAAGGAATAAGTATATAAACAAATGAAAAATGAAAAAATATAAATTAATAAATATAATAGTAAATAAATTATTCATTTAATTTTTATAAATGAAAAAATAGAAATGGTATCATTAGTAAGGTAAAATTAAAGGGGAAGTAGTTACGCAACGGGTTAAATTAGTTAGAATTAAATAAATTAAATAATCCAATAAATAAATAGGAAGAGGAAATAAAATAACTTAAATTATAGTTAGTTATAGGTATTAAAAACTAAAAGGAAAGGGGGTAAATAAAAATACATAAAATTAAAATTAGTTAAAACTATTAAAAGTAATAATGGACCTTTCCTTATACTAAACAAATGATGTTGGAATAAATAAAGATAATCATAATAATAATAGAATACATAATAATAATAATAATTATTATTATAAAAGAAAATCAATAATAATAAATAAATAGATAATAATAACAAGAAAAACGATTACTAAATAATGGTTTATAAATAAATAAAAATAATAAATAAATAATAATTAAGTTAATAAGTACTAATGATACCAACCTAGCTGTGTCAGGGTCGGTTAGGCGGTAGATCACCTCCAAGGCCTCCTTAATAGGAATGCAAGTGAACAAGGATACAACATCAAAGCTAACAAGAATGTCCCCAGGGTCAATCTTAATGTCCTTAGTTCATCAATGAAGGAAGTAGAGTCTTTAACGAAGGACTCCGTACGACCAACTAGGGGCTTAAGCTTTAACGCAAGAAACTTAGCAAGAAGGTAGGAAGGTAGGAAGTACTCTTCCTTCCTCTCTCTCCCTTCCTCTCTCTCCCTTTGTTAAATTTAGGTATGTTTTATGCTAGAGAAATTTATATCAATTTCCGCAGTTAGCTCAATATCTTTCCTAGATTAGTGATCACATCAGCATTAAAGTAAACTGCAAATAGAACATAAATATAAATCATAGAAGACAAGCCAAGACAAGAGGACACAAGATGTGGCGCTAGCCAACGACAAACCCAATGTGTGGAAACCCTGCATCAACTCATCTTATATGATATTCAATAGTTCAGTAGAGAGAGAGAGATAGAGATAGTACATTTACAACAAAACTCAACACTTTGACTTATCTAGATAAGAGCATAGATCATCTCCTAGGATGATGATACATGAGATCAGTTGAAGACATTCTACTTCAACTGATTCTTCGAGGTGACTCCTTCACCTATCATAGTATTGCATCTCGTCATCATGTTACACCTCACCTTGCTGCACCATGTTGCACCCATCATCACAATGCCACTGCTATTGTCCCAGTGTTTAGCATTGTTGTACATAGTGCCACTGTTGCACCATGCTTACTTCTATCCCAATGTACTTGTTGCACTATACTTGTTGTTGTCCATGCTTTACCATGTTGTTGTTGTCCGTGATTCTTCATGCTTGCAGTTGTCCCATGTGTCACCAAGCTTGCAGTTGTCCTAGTGTCATTGCAGCTGTTCCATGTATAATATTGTTGTATTTAATTGTTGCATGAAGATATGTAGCATCCAACCATATAGCTTCATCATACATATAGTTTTACTATGCATCATACCATGCTACACCTTTTTTACATTATGTTGCATTGCTACCCATCACTATATGTTAATAGCACTATGTTGTACTATGTATACAGCTGTCATATACTATGTTGCCTATGCCACAACATTCATCACATCAGGCTGCACTCCTTTGGGGTATTCATCACTCCATGTTGACCCAACATGTGGCTCCCATAGGTTGTTCCAAGTATGATCCAAATCTGGTCAATATACTTGACCCAATGCACCTCTAACACTGCTTCAAATTTTCTTGGCACTTTGTTGTTCCTCACTATTCTGTTTAGGGAACTTGGGCATACTGTTGCAGCCCTAAGTTCCTCTCGACAGTCCCTGAACAACCCTTCAAAAACTATGAACTAGGCAAGGGGAGATGCTTCTCCTCCACACTAAGGGTAACGGCTCAACACAGCCCTCAAGTCTGCACATGCTAGGTTTTTTGTAGTGGTATGGCATGTGGCCTACCACACAACATTACTGCTACTCACGACACCCTCCAATAGTGATATAAACCATCCGTTATCCTTTAAATAAGCTAGCGTTCAACTCCCAAGGCCTCATCCTAGCACAACAAGCATCACGACTTCCTACAATAGACTCTAGACTTTGTTCAATCCATGAAACAATCCTCCAACCCATGCTGCCCTAGCCTCCCATATTGTGGCCTCAAAATAGAGATCTCTCTTTAGACCTGCAGCTAGGGCTAGGGCTTGAACGCATAGCATTTTAGGGCTTATAGTAAACCATTATAGGACATCAAGGGAGCCTACTTCAATCTCCTTCATGACATCGATGAGGGTCTCCCTTTCATTGCGTAGAGAGGAAGAGATCCCAACTATGTGTATAAATGACTTGAAGGCCACCTCTATTTATACTAAAACGTTGAGCACAAGTGGGTTTATTTGGTTGCTTGCTAACCTTGACAAATTGTCCAATAACACTAATAAATTCATATCTCCATGAATACTTATCGGAATCGGATGATATTTAGATCAATCCTACATCTCTCGATGAGAGGGATCCAAGAAAATTATTAGTTTCCATTAATAAGATGACCCACATGGAGTTTGACCTTAGTTTCCAATTTTAACACTCCCTCTCAACTAGGGATAACCCATCCGCTGATCCATATGTCCGACTGTACTATCTCTACCATCAGTTTGAGCTCTACTCTGCTCTGTTGAACCATGAAGAAGAAGAATTGATCAAGAATGTCTCATACCATTCTCTATTGACCTAAAGTCAGTTTCATCTTAAGAGAGTGTGTCATATCACTCTTAATGACGCGAAGGCAGTTTTATGGATCCCATATCAATATCACAAGAGAGGGTCTCAAACCACTCATACTAATACTAATCCCAGATCAATTTCATTTATCCCAGATCAATGGAGGTCATCTTATCATAGTGAGTACAGTAGATACAACAGTGTGTCAATCGATAGTAATACTATTGTCCCTAACCCCATTTCCTTGCTCATTGATCAGATGAGAGGTACTTCTCATAATTCCCAGACTGCATGGGTAGGATGCCTCGACAAGAGAACTAATCATCCTATCCCATAGGAGAACTAATCATTCTCTCCCACAGGAGAACTAATCATCTTGTCCCAAATTCGCGACGAGGTATCACAGGGGAAGGCTAAGCCATTTAGCCTGTATATAATGCACCATTATGGGAGGGTGAGTCACCCTATGGTCATGTTTTGCTCTAGTAAGTACCTAAAGCCCCCCAGATCTCCTCGAGCTCAATGCATGCAACATACAAGACCCTTTTAAGAATTTGTCTCAACGACTCCAATTCATTCGGGAAAGTCACAGGTTTGACCATTCCTCGGGTCTTTGACAAAATGTTTGTGACTTGTACAATAGTTTTCATGCGATGGAACCTCTTTGCTCATCGACTTATCATATCCTAGATAATTATCTGATGTCTATCTGTTGGAGAAATCATCGAATATGGGATTCCACAACAAGCGAATCCTCCCTGGTTGTCATAGAGGATCACAATGGTATTCTGTAGGTTTTAACCCCGTACAGAAATTACCTACATACGAATTCTAAAACACAAAAAATAAATAATGCGAAAGCATAACACATAAAACACATATACACAAATATTTTCCCATGGATCCCAAAACCGGGACTACCAGCTTGATTTTTCATTATGTTCATTTCAATGTTACAATACATATTTATACATGCCGAAGCATCCAGTACCATGGACCGAAAAACCATCGGGTCCAAAACCATGGACTGAAAACCATCACGTACAAAACCATGCACCGAAAACCATAGGTAGGTCAGCCTAACCTAATATAGGGTCCAAAAAAAAATTCCCCGAGCACTACCCCAGATCTTGTAGAGGGGGGCTACCCAACCCCTCAAGCCCCCCGGATAAGGGGGCTGTCGCCCCCCCCTATGACCCCCCCCCCCGCTACGCAATCAGCGCAACGAAGGGGGGGCTCCACCACCCCTCTAACCCCACGGTTAACTGTGTAGGTTACTCGTGGAAATAATATAACACAACGCAACATTCTCCCACTTGTTTTTTTCTTTCCATAAGGGACCACAAGAGAGCTTAGTCATTTTTCCAGGCCTGGAAAACCCATTGTATCTCTACACTAGGAGAACTTCTTAGAGCTCACGGATTTTCTCAATGCATGTACAATATTCTTCAAAGTGTCCACCTTTACCAGCAACACCTTTTTGTCTTCTATCATATCCCTCACAAATTTATATTGAACATCAATGTGCTTTGTCTTTGAATGATAAGCAGGGTTATTTGCCAGGAAAATTGGACTTTGGCTATCACAATCTATCCTTATAGCTCCCTGTACTAACCCCATACTTGAACACAATCTCCGCAACCAAACTGCTTCCTTGATTGCATGAGTGGTTGCCATGTATTCTGCCCCTGTAGTTGATAGTGCCACTACAGGATGTTTCTTACTCATCCAACTGACTGCACCTCCAAATAGGTTAAACAAACACCCACTTTTAGATATTCTCTAATCCAAATCTCCAGCCCAGTCTGCATCAACAAAGCCATGGATATCCAAAACTCTATCCAATCCTGGTCTTCCTTGGTAGCACAAACCATAATAACTAGAGCCATGAAAATACATGAAAACCCGCTTCACTATTGTCCAATGCTCCTTCCCTAGTTTTGGCATAAACCTACTCAATACTCCCACTACATGTGCAATGTCTAGTCTAGTACATACCATTGCATACATCAGGCTACCAACTTCACTTGCATATGGAACATGGGACATATGCTCTTCCTCTTCTTGTGTCTTGGGACACTGTTCAACAGATAACTTTACACCTACAAGAGTAGGAACCTTCACCGGTTTACTATCCTGCATATTAAACCTCTACAGTATTGACTTGACATACTTCCTCTGGTTTAACCAAAGCTTCCTCTTTACCCAATCTCTTTTAATTTCGATGCCCAAAATATAGTTTGCAGCACCAAGATCTTTCATGTCATATTTGGAGGACAATTGGGTGTTCAAATCCTGGATAATTTCTTTGTCATTTCCAACCAACAACATATCATCCACATACAAAACCAGATAAATAACATGGTCACGAATTAGTTTAAAATAAACATAGTGATTTTCTTTGCTTCTGGTGAAGCCAAGTCCCCATATAAATGTATCAAATTTCTGATACCACATCCTTGGTGACTGCTTTAACCCATACACAGACTTCTCTAACTTGCATACCAATTCTTTCTTACCCTTCACCACAAAGCCTTCAGGTTGCTTCATGTAGATCTCCTCTTCGAGATCCCTGTGAAGAAATGTTGTCTTCACATCCATCTGCTCTAACTCAAAATCAAAAGCAGCAACAACAGATAAAAGTAATCTAATAGAAGTTAACTTGGCAATATGAGAAAAAATATCACCAAAATCAATTCTCGGCACCCAGGAATAACCTTTTGCTAGTAATCGAGCTTTGTATTTCTCCACGTTTCCTTCTGCATTTGTCTCCTTCTTGAACACCCATTTGCTGCTAATGGTTTCCTTCCAACCAGCAACTCCACTAGATCCCAAGCCGCATTTTTGTGCAAATATGCCATTTCATCAACCATGGCCTCTTTCCAGAGTTTTCCATCCTCCGGATCTACTGCTTCCTTCATAGTTCTGGGATCATCATCAGTGATAGATAAAGAAAAATTTGAATAGAAAGCAGATGTGTTACAGGGAAAAGTGTCTATTTAGAACTACTCTATCCCACTAAGGTGTGACAGCTGCCTTAGAAACAAACAGAGAAAAACTACTTTTGTATTTCCTTTATTAATTATAGATAGAGAGGAATAGAAAGAACCAACCTGTGTCTTGCGCTAATCCTTTGATCCAATTCCTCTCTTCTTTGATAGTCTCCAGCTACCTGCTCCCTTGCTTGCCCAGCTTCACAAAGTACCTGTAAGATCACAGAAGAAGAGCACTATACAAAGACAAGGATCTATATTCATAAACAACTTAGGATCAGATTTAAGTTAACCACACAAAATGTAATAAGCATTAATGATACAAAAGCATGGAGGAAAACTCAAATAGTTTTTTATTGATAAGCAAGAAAAGATCTAGGAGGAGTTACAACCCGTGGTTCTGACCCAGCATCAACCTCCCAACAAAGAAGCCCCTCTTCACCTCAAACAAAGCATAAATCACCCAACAATCTGATGTTTGTCTCTAGAAACCAACAACAATTCCTTACAATATGCAAAATTCCAGCCTCCGGATCTCTGGGATTAGGGATCCATATATAGATATGTGTAAGGAGGATGAGTCAGCTTGTGATTTGATTAGTGTCTTCTCTCTATCAGTTCTTGCTTCCACTTGGAGACTGAGGGCCTCTTACTCATCTTTGGTTGAATTCAGTGAGGCAAGTGTCACAGGAGAAGATTCTGGAAGCTTCCATTGCCTCTCCACCTCGCGGAATGACACTGCCATTTGTCATTTCTCGCCCATCGCACCCTACAGAAGGGAGTTTTGAAATGCAACGCACCCTCACAGTGTATTTAGGTGCAATGCAACGCACTTAGCCAGTGGAGCAGCTGAAATGATCCTGTTTTGACCAATTTTGAGCAGTTTCTGGTGGAGAACTTCTGGGAGAAGCTGTAATCTGTTGAACTTGTCCCTTTAGGGGTTAGAACAACACTTTTAGGGACTTAGGAGCCCTTGGTTTATGGACATTTCATGCTTAGAGCTGTAAGGCACAAAAATGTCTATAACAAGATGGACTATACCTTTCTGGCTGCCTTCTTTCTCGAATTGATCTTCTTACACCCGGAGTTTCTGCCTCTTCATCCTCTGATTCCTCCTCTACTGTAGAGTCTGATTCTTCCTCCTTTAGCTCAAACTCTATCTTCTCAGGTTCCTTTGGTTAGACTTCATGTTTAATAACATCTTTCACCTCTCTGAACACCACATCTCAGATATACACAACCTTCCTTGTTGTTGGGTTTCAAAGCTTATAACCCTTTAAACCTTCCTTATACCCAATAAACATGCATTTTCTAGATTTACTATCGAACTTGGTTCGTTTCTCCTTTGGAACATGTACATATCCATCACATCCAAATACCCTCAGATGTGAAAGACAGGGTTTCTTACCAATCCATACCTCTTGTGGAGTCTTATCCTCCAACACTTATGAAGGTGATCTATTGACTAGGTAACATGCTGTCTCCACCGCCTCTACCCAGAATTCCCATCCTAACCTGGCACCACTGAGCATGATTCTTTTCGTTTCCATCAACGTCTTGTTCATTCTTTCTGCAACTCCATTTTTCTCAAGTGTATATGGAGTAGTCTTATGTCGTGCTATACCACACTTCTTACAGAATTCTTAAAATTCATTACTGCAAAACTCTCCACCGTTATCTGTCTTCAACACCTTTATCTTCTTCTCTGCCTAATTTTCCACCAGAGCCTTAAATTCTTTAAACTTGTCAAAGACTTCAGATTTCTTCTTAAGGAAATATATCCATGTATTCCTTGAGAAGTCATCTATAAGTGATACATAGTACACAGACTTACCTAGTGATGAAACCTTCACAGGTCCAAACACATCACTGTGCACAAGCTCTAATATCTATTTCGCCCTCTTACTACCAGAGGGGAAACTCACCCAATTCTGCTTCCCATATACACAATTTTCACAGAAATCAAAATCTAGAGAGCTATTACTCATACCTTCTACCATACCTTTACCATGAATTATTCGAAGGCCCTTCTCTCCAATATGTCCAAGCCTTTGATGCCATAACATTGTCTTCTCTCCAGAGACCACTAGATTTTCTGCTCCACTTTCAAAAACCACAGAACTTTTGCACCCATCAACAACAGTGCTACCTTGCAGCTTGTACAGAGTTCCAGTCTGATCTCCTTGCATCAATAACAGTGCCCCTCGTAACATCTTGCAGGTATCCTTCTCAAACAGTCTTTTTACACCTGCATCATCCAGCTTGCTTAAAGAAATCAAATTTCTGGCTAATGCAGGAATATGCAGAACACCCAGAAGTGTTCTGACCCTTCCTCCTTGAAACTTCAACTCTACTATTTCGTGACCAATGATTCTAGCCTTCCTATCATCCCTTAAGAAGACATCACCACCATTGTATTTATCATACTCGCTGAACCACTCTCTATGGGGAGTGAAGTGAAAGGATGCACCTATGTCAATCAACCAAGCCACATGATCTACATGTGCACTTGAAGAAGCCATGTACACATCGCCACCTTCATCTGAGATGGATTTCTCCTATACAAAAGAAGCATCATCATATCTGTTTCCTTTGTCAAGAGCTTTAGATTTACAGTCCCTTTTGTAGTGCCCTTCCTTTTCGCATTTCCAACACACCACCTTTACAGTTTTTCCTGGAGATTTAGATCTCCCTCTAGTATTAGATCTCCCACTTGATGACTTATTTTTGTTTCTGTTTTGGGACCGTCCTCATACAGACAAGGCATCACCATTCTGGATCTCCATATTTTTCCGTCTCTTCTCCTCCGTCAGCAAGGATGAGACTATTTCATCAAATTGCAAGGCAGTTGCATTGCATTGCTACCTATTGCAATAACCAAACTATTCCACGAATCTGGTAGAGAACACAATAAACTGATGCACTTATCTTCATCTGAAACTTTAATATCAACAGATATTAACTGACTTACCACAATATTAAATGCATTCAGATTCTCTGTCACCGAGTCTCCATCTTTCATCCTCAGGTTATACAACTTTTTCCTTAGGAATAGTTTATTCACCAGAGACTTAGATTGGTACAAAGTCCCTAACTTGTCCCACAAAGCCTTCATTGTAGCTTCTCCTGGTACATTCAGTAATAATGAATCTGAGACACACAATCGTATTATGTTATTTTCCTTCCAATCCAACTTATTCCATTCTTCATCGGACACTCCCGTTGGTTTAGTACCTAGATCTACCGCGATCCACTGATATTTATCTGCCAATAGATCCTCCATCTTTAGTTTCCATAACTCAAAACTCTAACCATTAAATTTCTTGATCTCTATCTTTCCACTGCTCGCCATCTTCTTTTACCACTAGAATTGATCCCGCAGATCTCCCACTGAACAGGGTCTACCATAGGCCCGAGCGAAACATCTCAACAACAAAGGCATCCCCTTGAAGCCAAAATAGCTCTGATACCAAATGTAGGTTTTAACCCCATATAAAAATTACCTGCATATGAATTCAGAAACATAGAAAATAAACAATGTGAAAGAATAACACATAAAACACATATACACAGAGATTTTCCCCTGGATCCCAAAACCGCGACTACAAGCATGATTTTTCATTATGTTCCTTTCAATGTTACAATACATATTTATACATTCTTAAGCATCCAATACCGTGGACCGAAAAACCATTGGATCCAAAACCACGGACCGAAAACCATAGGTAGGTCCGCCCAACCTAATATAGGGTCCAAAAAGAATTTCAAGGGGTGCTGCCCCAGACCCCGTAGAGGGGGCATACCCGCCCCCCTCAAACCCCCCAGACAGGGGGGCTTCCGCCCCCCTTGTGACCCCCGCTGCTGCACAATCAGCGCATCGAAGGGGGGGCTCTGGCCCTCCTCTAACCCTCGGTTTCGTACGTTGGTTAGTCATGGAAAGAATATAACACAACCCAACATATTCAACATGTGTACAAATAGCTCACTGAAGAGCTTCCACAACCAAGCAACTTTACATGAGATCATACTCATAGCTATGTATTCGATCTCGGCGGTTCATATAGCAATCGTCTTTCGCTTCTTGCTCATCCATGATATCGAAGAAGTATCCAAATAGAACCAACACTGAGAACTGCTCTAGTGATCCTCCACACTGTCTACCTAGTCAGCATTCGAATAATCATGCAACTTCATATTTCCGACAGTGTATCTCAATCCATTAGAGATTGTGCCCCAAAGATATCTCATAATATTCTTGGCACCAATCCAGTGAGGCTCAACTAAATATGAGCTCACCATGCTAACTGAAAAACATATATCCGGACAGAAGTTCACCAAGAAAATCAATGCAAATGAGTTTATGAAACTCATAGGCATTTCCCAAATATGGTCCGGCATCATCACCATATAACTTCTTAAAGTTAAGATCCTCGAGGTAGTCACGGGCTTGCAGTTTACCATTCCACATTTGGAATCCAGCTCCCTCTTACTTATACAAGTGAGAGGGTCAGTGCCTATCATAAATAAATCGTTCTTAGAAGGTGCTGGTATGAGAGGTCTATCATCCACAACCTTCAAACAATGGTTTGGATCAGCTTCACTCTTAGTGAATCTCAACTTCATCTGATAGCTATCAATCCTCTCATATCAAACCTGGAGTGATTTGCTTCAAGCCATAAAGGGCTTTCTTCCACCTTTATGCAAGACATTCCTGATCATGAATCTCAAACTCCTCGGTTTGTTCCAAACCTATGGACCTGCTACATGAGGGGAATGGTCCCCTTGTAGGATTCTCCTTCAGTACATCTCAGACATGCACCTTCATGCTCTTCTTAAATTCAAGCATCCCTGTCACCATCTGACTCACATCGGGTAGGGCCCCATAAGTATACCTCTGGTGTTATAGATGAGATATGTCAATTGACATGATCCCCAATCGACCATCCTACAATTTGATATAATTTTCCAACCTTGAACTCATGAGAAAAAGCATCTTTTGAAAATTCTATTTTCAAACACATACCTTTCCATTGATGAATGCTTCCCTGTAAACTTTGACTTTCATTGCTGAAATGGACACCAGGTTCTTCTTGCAATCAGGTACATAAAATATATTTTGTAGATGAATCGAGTTACCCTCATTTAATTGAGGGGTAACATTTCCTACACCCTTTCTTGGATAGGTGGCATCGGCTCCAAGTATAATCCCATGATTGTTTCCATCTCTATCAAATTAGAGAGAGCACCCTTCTATCTGATGGAGTGCCGTGAAGCACTACAATAAATAAGCCATATTTCCAAAGAATCTGAAGGAGAGGGCCAATACAAGATAACACTTCTTTATCTTATCAAAAACAACATTTTATTCTTCATACCTGGGGTTCCTTGCTTTCTCTGAAGAGTCGGTTGTTTCCTTGATGACTTGCATTACCTATCATTCCTCTGATCATTGAAGATTTCTATGGAATGATTGTTATCTTCATCAATAGATGTGTCCCAGCCATTTGGACACTCCTTCGCATAATGGCCGAACTTATTGTAAGCAAGGCACCTTCCCTTCCTTTCACCTTGAGATCCAGACTTCCCATTGAAGTGATCTCTCGGTAGGCCGTCAGAGGCTTCCACTACACCATAATATACTCAGCTTCAACTTCACCCTTGGTGAATTTGAAGAGGGATGAGGAATCCATTGATCCTTTTGTCCTTTCCCAACTGTCTTCGGTGATTTCTCTTTCCCTCTTGCTTAGGCATTTTCTTCACCTTAGCTCTGATACCATGTTAAATTTAGATATGTTCTATGCTAGAGAAATTTATTTCAATTTTCACAGTTAGCTCAATATCTTTTCCAGATTAGCAATCACAATAGCATTAAAGTAAACTGCAGATAGAACATAAATATAAATCGCAGAAGACAAGCTAAGACAAGAGGACACAATATGTGGTGCTAGCCAAGGAAAAACCCCAATGTGGGGATGCCCTTCGTGAATTCTTCTTATATGATCTTCAATAGTTCAGCACAGAAAGAGAGATAGAGATAGTACATTTACAACAGAACTCAACATTTTGAATTATCTAGATAAGAGCATAGATCGTCTCCTAGGATGATGATACATGAGATCAATTGAGGACATGTTGCTTCAACTGATTCTCCAAGGTGACTACTTCACCTATCATAGTGCCACATCTCATCATCATGTTGCACCTCACTATGCAACACCATGTTGCACCCATCATCACAATACTAGACCTCATGTTGTTGCTATCCCAATGTTTAGCACTGTTGTACATAGTGCCACTTCTGCACCATGCTTACTCTTGTCCCAATGTACTTGTTGCACTGTACTTTTTGTTGTCCATGCTTTACCATGCTTTTGTTGTCCATGATTCTTCGTGCTTCCAACTGTCCCATGTTGCAGCTATCCCATGTGTCACCAAGCTTGCAGTTGTCCCACTTGTAGCTATCCTAGTGTCATTGCAGTTGTCCCATGTATAAGCTTGTTGTATTTAACTACTGCATGAAGACATGTAGCATCCAACCATATAGCTGCATCATACATAGAGTAGTACTATGCATCATACCATGATGCACCCTTTTTGACATTATGCTGCATTTCTACTCATGATTGTATGTTGATAGCACTATGTTGTACTATGTATACACCTATCATATACTATGTTATCTATGTCACTGCATTCATCACATCAGGTTGCACTCCTTTTCGGTAGTCATCACTCCATGTTAACCTAACATGTAGCTCCCATAAGTTGTTCCAAATCTGGTCAATATCCTTGACCCAATGCACCTCTAACACTACTTCAAATTTGCTTGACACTTTGTTGTTCCTGACTATTCTATTTAGGGCACTTAGGCATAATGTTGTAGCCCTAAGTTCCTCTCAAGAATCCTCGAACCTCCCTTCAAAAACTGCGAACTAGGCAAGGAGAGATGCTTCTCCTCCAAGTTGAAGGTAAGGGCTCAAGACAACCCTCAAATCTTCCCGTGCTAGGTTTGCTGTAGTGGTATGGCATGTGGCCTACAACACAACACTACTGCTACTCACAACATCCTCCAACAATGATACAAACCATCTGTTAGCCTTTAAACAAGCTAGCGTTTAGCTCCCAAGGCCTCAATCTATCACAACAAGCATCACAGCTTCTTACAATAGACTTCATACTTTTTTCAACCCATGAATCTCCAACCCATCTTGCCCTAGCCTCCCATGTTGTGGCCTCCGAACAGAGATCTCCCTTTATACTTGCAACTAGGGCTAGGGCTTGAACGCATAGCAGTTTAGGGCATATAATAAACCCTTATAGGGCAGCGAGGGAGCATACTGCAATCTCCTTCATGACAGTAGTGAGAGTCTCCCTTTGACTGCATAGAGCCTTCTTTCATTAACTGCGTTAGGGCTTCTTCATTACGGCAGCGTAGAGCCTTTCTCTATTAGGGAAGCGTTATCCATTAGGATCTCTTCTCCTACTAAAACACAAAGATAAGTAGAGAAGAAGACATCCCAAGTGTGTGTAGAAATGACTTGAAGGCCACCTCTATTTATACTAAAACTTTGAACACAAGTGGGGTTTATTTGGTTGCTGGGCGACCTTAACAAATTGTCCCATAACACTAATAAATTCATATCTCCACGAATACTTATCGGAATAGGATGATCTTTAGATCAATCCTACACCTCTCGATGAGAGGGATCTAAGAAAATTATCAGCTGCCATTAATAAGATGACCCACATGGAGTTTGGCCCTAGTTGCCAATTTTAACAACCTTTCTCTCCCACCTCTCTCTCCATCTCTCTCTCTGTATCGCTTTCTCCCTCGTCACCCTCCAAATATATTACTATATCCCTCCTTCTCTCCTCTCTCCTTCTCTCCCACATTCTCTCCATCTCTCCTTCTTTGTCTCTTTATCTCACCCCCAAACATACATATTCTCTCTCCATCTCTCCCTTGTCACTCCCTCTCTCTCTGCACTTCTCACATTCTATGTATTTATTCTTCCCTCCCTCTATCCACCTCCAACTCTATTTCCCTATCTATCCTTCTCTCCCCCTCTCTCCGTTCCCCTCTCCTCCTCTCTCTCAAGTCTTCTCTCTCGTACTTCCTCTCTCTCCCTTTCTCTCCTACCTCCCTATCTCTCTCCCCATCTATCTCTCTCTCTCTCACCTCGCCCCTGCCCCCATCACTCTCCTCCTCCTCCTCCTCCTCCTCCTCCTCTCTCTCTCTCTCTCCCCCCATCACTCTCCTCCTCTCTTTCAAGTTTTGTCTCTATTTCTTCCTCTCTCTCCCTTTCTCTCCTACCTCTCTCTCTCTTCTCCATCTCTTTATCTCTCTCTCTTCCCCCATTACTCCCTCTCTCTCTATCTCCCCCCGCCCAGTTATGTTACTATATCCCTCCCTCTCTTCTTCTCTCTCATTCTCTCTATCTCACCTTCTTTGTCTCTTTATCTCACCCCTAAAAATACACACTCTCTCTCCATCTCTCCCTTATCACTCCCTCTCTCTCTCCACTTCTCACTCTATGTTTCTTTCTAATTCCCTCCCTCTCTCCCCCTCCAACTCCATATATCTATCCCGCCCTCTCTCCTCCTCTCTCACAAGTCCTATCTCTCATCCTTCCTCTCTCTCCCTTTCTCTCCTACCTTACTCTCTCTTCCCCACTCTCTCTCTCTCTCTCTCTCTCTCTCTCTCTCTCTCTCTGCCCTCCAATCCTCTCACTATCTCCCTCCCTCTCTCCCTCTCTCTATCCTCCCTCCATCTATATGTCTCCCTCTCCCTCTCTTGCCCTTCTCTACTTATCTCACTCATCTCCCTCTCTCTCTCTTCATTCCTCCTCTCCCTTGTCACTCCCCTATTTCTCCATCTTTATCACTCTATGTCTTTGTTCTTCCATCTCATATATATCTAGAGTTAATATATATTATAATATAACAAATTTAATATTGTATTAATCCAAATTAATTTAATTTAATAATATTAATATTATAATATATTAATATGAATATTACATTTAATAATAATAATAATAATTTTAATATTAGTATTAGGGTTAATAATGTTGTTTTGCATGGTACTAATAATAATTTGGCCCATGGTATTTGGCCAGGCTTCACCTAAATAAAATCTCTTTTTATTTATTTACCATACATGTTTATTTACCATACCTGTTTATTTATATTTTTATTTATTTATCATATCTCTTTTATTTACCATGGTATTTGGCCCATAGGTTTGGTATATAATAGATGTTGATTTCTAATCCTATTTGATATATATTTTATTTATTTACCATACCTCCTTATACCTCTTATATTTATTTATTTACCATACCTTTTTTGTAAATATGGTATTTGGCCCATGGTATTAATAATTATTTGTCCCATGGTATTTGGCCCATAGTCTCCACCTAAATAAAACTTATTTTTTGAGTTTTCCTAAATATAAAGAGCTTTATGAAGTAAATACAAAGAGAGGTTTTATTTATTTACCATACCTCTAGTTTATTTATATTTTATTTATATACCATACTTTGGAGTAAATATAAAAAAATGCTTTATTTATTTTACCATACCTCTAGTTTATTTATATAGTTATTTATTTACCATACCTCTTTTTTTAGTATTCCTAAACCTCTTTATATTTTAAATTTATATTGTGTTTATACATAATAATAATTAGATTGATTTTTAAATAAGGCCGACATTAGATTAAAAATGTTAAACATTACGTTTAAGTTTACATTTACATTTACGCTTACATGTTTACCTGTTTACATATCTACCCCCATAGTGGACTATAGAGCCCCTCTAGGCGCAATTATATTTATAATCTTTATTTTAAAATAAAAAGTCTAATCTTTTAATTTAATTATCAATAATTAATAGGATTCAACCTCTGAAAAGTAATCATGTCATTGTTAGTAAACTATAAACTTATAATAGGCATTAAAAAACATATATCATAACATGTTTCAAGATAAATCATAATTCTCTATTTTAACTAGTTAAATCTCTACCGTCTACCTAATACTTATTAATAATTCAAATAAAATTCATGATACCTATTCAATTAATAATAATAATATTATGATGTTTAACATTGAAACAGTAAAATTAAAAAATAAAAATAAAAACAAACACACGAAACCTTATCGAGTGTAACATATGCTAACAGAGGTATCAAATGTTACAGCATGCTAAATTTTCTAGCAGCAAGCAAGGTAATAGTGTAAAGAAATTAATAAGGTGCGAATTTTGAGTGGACCTCATTTTCGAAGTGAAAATATTCATTGACTTTACTCATTTTACTCGTCCAAATTGCATATCCTTTGCACTTGCTGTTTAATTTTGGATGTATGGAAATGAACAAAATCAACAAAAATATATACCTTGTGTTTATTATGTTCCACATTTAAAGCATATCTTTGTTAGTGTAGGTCAGTTGATGGAATATAGTTATGATGTAATATTTCAAGGGACCATATGCTATATCTATCAGAAAACTCCCAACAAAATACTAATAGCAAACGTTGAAAAGCCCAAGAATAGGATGTTACCCTAGACTCTTCGAAGTCGAAATATATCATAGTGTTTTGCACACAAAGTGTCAAGAACAAATGAGTCACAACTATTGAATTCTAGGTATGGACATAGTCCTTTCAAGAGTCCAAGTCTCCTTCAAAAACATTCAGTGGTCATTGGTCTCCCTATTATGAATGTAAAATATTGTAATTGTGAAATTTGTATTCTATCAAGTATAAAAGAGATAACTTTCCCACATCTTCCTCTAGAGCAAAAGATCCTTTAGAGCTATTCAGTACAGATATATGTGGCCCAATGCAGACAAAGTTCATTGGTGGTAGTCTTTATATTCTGACCTTCATTGATGATTATAGCTTGAAGAAATGGGTTTTTTTTCTAAAAAATAAATATACTTTCTCAAGATTCAAAGAGTTCAAAGAAAAATGAAAGAAACAAAGGGTAAATCCCTTAAAAGTTCATAGGTCATACATTGGATGAGAATAGAGTTCCAATGAATTCAAATTTTTTTTTCAACAACAATGAATCATCATGCAGAACACAACAAGATGCACTCCACAACCAAATAGAGTAGCGGAAAGGAAAAAAAGGTCAATCATGAATGTGGACATATGTATGTTGCATGAGAAGAAGTTGGCTAATGATTATTAGATTGAAATTTTCATTTTCTTATCATTGGGCTTGAGCATCTCATAATATGTCTTCATGTATTCACCGTAATAGGTGGCAAGTTGTACGCCACTCTCACTGCAAAGCACAAGGCGAGATTCATCCATGTGTGTAATGATCCATTCTATTACCTACACACATGGAATAACCGGGAACCTGAATGTGATTCTATGCATCCTAAACTTCTTAATATTATGTATGCATGCACATCTTCCAAGTCCTCAAGAAAACTTTCCTACACGAATGCGTTGTATATTTTTTTTCATGTGACCTTTGTATCTTTATCAATAAAACACTACATGTCTACATATATGGGGATATTTGGCTTTGTAACATCTGCAGGCCCATCAACGCTTGTTTCTGAAAGTTCTTTAGAGACCACTTTGCGAGGTGGCATGGCTCCAATAGATGGTGATAGGGTGAAAATACTTGTAGAATGAACACTTGTTTGGGGAAACACACTCATAGTGATATATTCACTTATAATCTTATCAGACTCCATTCAAATTGCAATAAATCCAAATATTCATGTAGGAACAAAGGTTCATCCATATTACTTGAACAATCATGACCATATAATTTAGAGGAAAGGAAATCATTGGGGTCATGATAATCCAAGGGTTCAAATTGATTAATGAGTGGAGTATCGACTTGTGGAATATCAAGAATGGGAGATGGTTGATTGGTGACGTCCAATGAATCACCATCAGGAGAAAAGAGAAAAATCAATTCTTCGTCTGCTAATTTACCTTCTAATTTAATGATCGGTTGAGGTTCGAAAAACAGAACATCAAATGAAGGAGGACATGGGACAAATGGAAGGTTTGGTTCTTCCTCAGGATGTTGAAATTATTTTGTACTAGGAGGACATGGTGAATCAGATTCAAAATATTTTATTTAACATCCGGACTAAGAAATGAAATTTTGTCATCCAATAATTTCCAATCCACATCTGCCTCTGCGAATTCGTAACAAAGATGTAGGAACCAATCAATGAAATGTTCAAGAGATTCATTGGCTTCCATTCTAAGTTGATCGATTTCATTAAGAACATCTTGGTATTCATAATTGTCAAAGATGTGATGAATCTCATTACCTAAATGCTTGAAAGATGTGATAGATATAGTGGGTATAGAGTAGCACCATTTCTTTGCACAACCATCTAATGTAAGGGTAAACAACTACGCGAGAATTTCTTCAGAATAAATACCACTTGAAAAATAGAATTGAATGAACTCCATCGTGTAATCAAGGATGAATGAGTTCAATCATGTAATCAAAGATGATTGTCATACCCTTGCATCGAATTTAATATTTGACAAGTTATGCAAAAAATTTGTGGGGATTGAAAGATTCAAAGCTTCGGAAAAACACCTCGGGATTATGATTTGGGATGGAGCCATTAAAGTTTAGAGATTCAAAAATACTTTATACGCTTAGCTTGTTATCTAGCACTTCTTCTAGCTCCAAAAATGTTGACAATGTCGAATTCTACCAAAATTATAAGGGGATCTCCTCGATGTGAGGTCCCAATTAGACCTCACATTGTTTGGTGTAAGAGTCCCATCTGGTCATACTCTTTGTCTAATGTTGGAATGTTTTCAAGATTTTCCTTGATTACAATGAAACACAGTAGAACAAAACACCTGTTTGCTACAGCAAGAATGTAAGCCTTGTGTGACACCCAATGAAAGGTGTACAAGGGAGACTTCCACTGCTGGTGAGGGAAATGAGCTATTGGTTAGAAAAGTAATAGTACTATCCTAAAGGGTGACTTGAGGGTAAAGAGAAATACTTGTTGAGTACCTGTAGATTAGTCCACATAATAAACAATAATCGTTAAAGCATAACATCATTCATTCAATAATAGTCATAGCTAAGAAACGAATCAGTTCATTAACTTAGTATGTAGATAAAGGAACATATACCATAAACATAACCATAATAGTCCAACTACATATATCATACATGTATGAAGTAATTTCGTTTAATTCAGCCTCTAATTAAAAGTGTATTATCCCAAATACATTGTTACAAGAATGAAACATTGTATCCAACAGTGGAACAGGAAGCCACAACTTTCTTCTCCAAAGAATGATTCATCTCCTATGCATTACAAGAGATACAAAAGAAAGACTTCTTGAATCTAAGCCTTCCAAAATCCCTTTCCTTAAGTTATGATGAGCTATTTATAACAAGTAACTATGGCCTTTGACCTTCCCCATGACTCTTTGACTTCTATGGCTATTGATATTCTAACATGACATATTACATTCCAATGTGTGGCCATTCATATTCCACATGTGTCCCTTGGACTTCATTACATATCATTTATTACATAAGACAAATTAGAAATGTAATGATGGCTATATAAGACAAAATGAGGATGGGAAAATGATTCATCAAATGAATAATTCATTTTCTTCTACATGGAGATCAATTGTAACGTAAGTGTGCCAAGATCTAAACTCAGTGGATATGCCTTTGTCTTGAGCTGGAAAGTCCCTAATGTAGTGCATCTTGACCTGCAAGGCCTTTTAGAATATGTTCTTGGAGTTCGACTATACATTATCCCATGACCATGAAGTATTCATATGAGCTTTGATGAGTGTAATGGCGTACTACAGAATAATGTCTTTGGTTACCTCCAATCCTTCCCATTATTTTGCCTATTTGATCTAGTTAATGTATTGCTAGATCTATGGGAATATGATTTCCTCAAGTGTACCAATCAAAGTCATCCCACGTTTTTTCGTTAGAGATTAAATTGCATTATGAAATCAATTATATGCAGCAATGGTACTAGTCGACTGTTGACCAAGGCACATGAAGTTATGGTGATGGAGTCTCAACTTAACTCTACCCAATTTTGCGACAATCTTGTCTTTCTTCTCCAAATATTGTAGGACATTTCGATACTTGGAAGATAACTCTTGAAGTTGATCGACTTCTTTTTTTGTTGTTTTCAGGAGTATCACCACTTCCTATGCCTTCTTCTATATGCCAACAAGACGAGAAAGCACTTGCTGAAGAAATATCATCTCATTAAATAATTGTGCCATGGTGTTCTCTATTAGCCCAAATTCTTCCTGCATGGTTGATTTCCACTAAGTGATTTTGATACTCTGTGATGACAATCGTTGTTTCTCCACCACAAGAGGTTATGCATGTTTCTTCACTTCAGCAAGTTCTCTTTTCATCCTGGCATTCTCATTCAACAAATACTCGTAATTATCATGCGCTATTGTAGCGAATGCAACATTTTCCCTATAATAACTCTAGGATTCCTTCTGGTGTTGTAGGTTATCACCTTCTTTGCGGCTACTAAGACTTGATTCTGAGGATTGTTCAAAAAATATCTTTGTCTCTGTTGCACGATCCTCTTCTTGAGTTGATCAAATGTTACATTGCATACATCCATGACTCTATTGATTGGTGGAGTTGTGATCCCCATCTCCTCAAATGGAAGATGACCACCTAAGAGGGGAGGCTCCTCTGGGGTGCCTGGCCCATCATTTGTGGTTTGAATGGTATCTTCTTCCTCCAATGCTTCTTCTTCAATTTCCTCAGCCAACTGCTCTTCTGCCAATATCAACATTTCTTCCTCCTCCTATGATTACCTCCACTGCTATTTTTCTATCTTTCTCCTATATTCTTCTTCTGCTTGTTTCTTCTGGAGAAAATCATCCTACTTCCTCTTCTTCTCTTCTTCTTTTGCTTCCTTCCTCTCTTGTTCTACTTGCATAGCTCCTACGTTTAAAGGGCCAACTTCCCATTTCTTTTTATTCTCGCCCATCGAGGAATACCCAATCATTTACTTGGGAGCTACTTTATTTGCTTTAGGTTTCATCTCCTCCTCCTCCTTCACCCACAAGTCTTGAGTTGGTGTATCGTGGGGTAAACTAGTATTTATTGTTGGATGTGTCTTCATGTTGGCATTGTACCGGTTCTTTATCTTCTCATATTCTATTGTGGAAATTGATGAGTACCCCATATTATCTTCGATCCTTTAATAATGTTGCCTAGAAATTCACTTAGGATCATATCTGTAGGTGGTCAATCTCTTTTATCTCTGCTATTGTTTCCTTGTGGATCATTAACTCACACAGTTCTATCCTTAACAAAAAGATAGGCCAAGGGGATTTCTTCCTCCTATGAAGCATTCTTGACAATCCCTTGTCCAACTAATTTGTGTCTTCTTGCATGACCACCTTGTTGTCACATATTGTAGCATAATATGAGGGGATACATGACAACTGAATAACATCATGTATGTACCCTCGAAAGCTAAAAATGAGTTCACGATATCTCGAAATGACTCATTTAACTGATCTGTCATGCAAAGAGGATCGATCTCAAATATCATGTGAAAGATAACTACAAACAAGTGTTCAGCCAATTTTTCATATACACCTCTGAAGATTTCTTTTGATAACACTCTGCAATGAAAGTAAACCTGGAACTTCTCCTCAGGGGTCGAGTTCCTATTCATTCCCAGGGGACACATACTGTGCATAGATTCCATCTAAGAGAAATGCATACGTATAGAATTATGACACTTGGTTCACCCATAAATATGCTTTAGCCTACCCCACCTTAAACTACAACTCATATGATAATATATTCACCCAATTAAAATCTTTTCCATGGGTCACCACTATACTGAACATGTATATCCAATTATCTTCGAACATCTCAGTATTCTTATGCCCTTACAGCCAAAAATACATGGCTATCAAGTATTGATATACGTCTTTGAGTATCTTTTGGTAAACTGTGGATGGGCAGTGGTGAAACTTGAAAGGCTCTCAACACAATGATTTGATCATGTCACCTATGTTGAGGGTAGCCCATCTCCCGTAGAATTTTATATTTTCATATTCAGTGGGATTGATCATATTATAATATGTATACATGTCTTCACCGTAATAGGTGGTGAGTTGTCTGCCACTCTCACTGTGAAGGACAAGGTAAGAGTCATCCATATGTTTAATGATCCCTTCAATTACCTCCACACATGGCATGACCAGGAACCTACTATGTGACCTTGCGCTTCCTTCTCTTATTCATATTGATGTTTACATGCAGTTCTTCTAAGTCCGCGAGAAAACTTTCTTGCATGAACGTGATGTATATTTTTCTCCATGTGACCTCTAAATATTTATCAATAAATCATTTTGTGTCTACATATATGAGGATATTTGGCTTTGTAACTTCTATAGGCTCATGATCACGTGCTTCTAAAATTTCTTTAAAGACCACTTTTCAAGGCGACATGGCTCCAACAGATGATGACATGGTGAAAGTACTTGTACCACAAACACTTGTTTGGGGAAACACACTCATAATGACAATATTAGCTTAAAACAACCTACTTATGAAATAATACTTGTAAATAATGTAAAAAGAGCCATTATAGATGATATAAAATGAAAATCTCTGAATGACAATGAAAAATAAAATCCATGCATGAGGAAATGAGCTTGCAAACTGGGAGGGCACACATTCAAATCAAAGTGTTGAACACAGCCATTCATGGATTTGCAGTGCACTTATGCACTCGAGTGAGTGAAAAAAGTCTTCTATGGCACTCCCTGAAGGGTCAAAGGGGTGATATTTTGGGCCTTCGAGTCTTCATTATGTGCTCATGTGCTAAAACATACAAGTTGGTTGCACTTCAAAGGTGTTGACACCTAATCCTCATGACTGGGTGAATATATGTAAGTAGATAAATAAGTAATATGAACAGTCATTGGGAGATGAACTGAACAGTCTCTCCCTCATGTATATAATGAAGACCTACCTGAAGGAATAATACATACGAATCATTTTTGCCTTGAGGAGTTACTGCCTGGCCTCACATGGTATCAAAGCCAGCTCCAATTTCTTTAGCTTTTATGCCCTTTGTAACTCCCTATTCTTCTCCTCTGCTCCTCTGCTCTCCATTCAAAAGAGTTTTCCACTCAAAGCGTTATATTCCCATTCAAAAGCGTTGTCTCCCCATTCAAAAGCATTGTCCATACAAAGCGTTGTCTCTCCATTCAAAACGCTATTTGTTCATAAACATTGGTAGCCTGAACTCTGCCATTCAAAGCGTTGTTGCTCCAATTCCATAACCGCAAGTTCATTCTTGTATTTGTTCAAATATTTTTCCTTATCATGGAGCTGGTGTTTCAGGTGTTGATTCTCTACTCGCGTGGATTCCAACCCAGTACTATCAATTGGCTGTCCAAAATAACTTCTAGAGAAGTCTGATGAAGCTCCATTAGAATTATCAGTGTATTCTTCTAATAACTCCATAGCTTTCTCTTCAGAACCAACTGTGATAGCAAAGCTTCTTTGCAGAGATCTCCTTCCCGTATTCCTCCTTGTCTCCGCCTTCAAAATCATCTGTGTCTTGGGCTGCAACTCTCCATCTCCATCCCATATTCCTCCTCATGGTTATAATACCATTATCCATTTCTCTGACATTAGGGACTCGTTGGGGGTTTCAAATCTGATTGCAAGTGTTCACTATCTCTGCAGTGTCTATAGAACCAGTGACACATCAATAGAGGCTCGATTACTGGTGGATATGCGAGGTAGTCTCTTTGCTTGACGGACAATTTTTGAAGAAATGGAATTTCTCTCTAAAATTGAATCTGTTCTTAATGCCCTGCATGCGGCCTCTTGAAGATCTCAACGTTGGGTTATAATCTTAATTGGGTTTCACTCTTCATTTTTGAAATTAAAATTGGGGTTGTGGCATTTTTCCATAGGGCACCTAAATTAAAACATTTTCACCTGCAAGACACTTCGATATTGCTAGGGCATACACCAGGGCAATATTGTAATGTTTGCATATGTTTGTAGCTCTTCCTGTGGATGTCTTGTTGATACCTAAAGTAAAAAATGAAATCTAGTGTTCGTCCAAAAAAAACGAAGAAGAAACCCATATATATTTTGAATAGTGCGGCTGATATATATCTCTAGGGTATTGACATTTGCTGTCAATTTGAGTTTGCTATCCAGTCACATCATAACTATATTTTTTTCCATTAGGAGTAAGAGTTTGCAGCAGAAGCTTTTTTTGTTACAGTATGCATTCAATCATATCCATGGTGGGAATAGTTCTCACTGGAAAGGAGAACTATCTTGAATGGTCCTGGATGTAAAACAAACCCTCATTTTCAATGAGATGTGGAAAGGAGTGTGTGTCGGAGACGGAGACAATGAACCAGTACAGCCTACCTCAGAAAAAGAGCTCGTCATTTGGGAAAACAAGAACAACAAAGCTTATGCATTAATCGCAGCATCTGTAAATGAAGAGGTGAGTCGCCATATTTCGTCATAGTCAACTGCCTTTGAAGCCTTACAAAAGCTGAAAGAACTCTATGACTAACATTCTGCACTTGAAGTTGTTCAACTCATGATTAAACTCTTCACTCTTGAACTACAAAATAATGATCCTCTTGCTCTTGCATCTGAAGTAAAGTCTATAATGCATGATATCAAATCCACTAAATTTGAATTGGATATTCCTCTTATCGCTTTTCTCAAGGCACTTTATCCTACTTACTCCAATTATCTTGAGTCATTGCAAGTAAATGGTAATCTCAAAGATATCACCTTTGACTCTCTTGTGAAAAAGTTTGCTGAAAGAGAGAAAGCTTTTGGAAGGAAGACAACCCCTGAATCTTCTAAAGAGGTTGTGTGCCTTGCTCATAAAGAAAAGCATCCTTCTCAAGATTCTTCAAGAGGAAGAGGTGGTCGAAGAGGAAGAGGAAGATATTTCAGAGGCAAAGGGGCAGAAATTCTCAAGGAGAAAAGGTAGATTTTCACTGCATTCGCTACAAAAGAAATGGATCACATGATGCCTCTACATGCAAGCTACCATGGGACAAAATTGAGCAAAAAATAAACCAACAGAAAGGTAAAACTGATAATACAAACAAAGGTAAAGCACTTGAATCCGCTCACTATGTTGTGGCACAATGTAACATTGGAGTAAATGAAGATTTATTTAATTCTTCACTTACTTCTTGGAAGAATGATTGGTTACTTGATTCAGGAGCAACATGCCACATGACTCATAGAAAAGATTTTTTTTAAGAATTTACTGACAATGTTGATGGATCAGTATACTTTGCAGACAAATCAAAAATCAAGCCATCACGGCTTGGCACAATCAGGCTTAAACGGCCTGGTCTTCCAGAATTTCTTCTGCATCATGTTCTATATCTCCCACAGCTCAAGAGAAACTTTTTGTCCTTGGTACACATCCACCAACAAGGTCACTCCATTCATATGTTTGATGGAAAGCTTGAGGTAAGAAAAGAATCTGACCACTCACCTGTCATGAGGGGAATAGAAGAAGAAAGGCTTCTCAAGCTACAAGGAACCTCTGCTCATGCACAACATTTCTCATACAATTCTCATGATGAAGAAGGTACACTTCAATCAATTTTATTATGGGATGATAGATTTGGACATTTGAACTATGACAGTCTCTGCTTGTTGAAGAAAAATGGTGTTGTTGGTTTGCCTACAATTCCTAGGAAGCTTAAGCAATGTGATGCTTGCATTCTAGGAAAGCATAGCAACCAATATTTTCATGATTCACATTCAAGAGCACATAGATAACTTGAACTCATTCATTCAGATTTATGTGGTCCAATGCCTGTTCCTTCTGCAAATGGAAATAAATATATCATGAAATTTATTGATGACTACACCAGAATGTGTTGGGTATATTTATTGAAGAAAAAATCTGATGCTTTTCAAACATTCAAGAATTTTCATAAATGGATTGAAAATGATGCACAATCTCATATTGGGTCTATTCACACTAATAATGGAAAAGAATACACATCAAATGTATTTGAAAACTATCTTCGCCAACATGGGATCAAACATCAAACAATTGTGCCTTATAATCCCCAACATAATTATGTAGCTGAAAGAATGAATAGGACAATACTAAATATGGTACTATCCATGCTCTTCTTCAAAAATGTAAAGATAATTTTTTGGGCTGATGCTGTTCTATGTGCTGCATATATAAAGAATAGATTTCCATCTAATGCTATTAGAAACAAGACTTCATATGAAATGTGGTATGGACATGTTCCTTCGGTAAAGCATCTCAGGGTCTTTGGTTCCACCTGTTATGCCTTGATACCAAAGGTACATAGAAACAAACTTGGTGCTAGAAGTCATAAGTGTATCTTTCTGAGGTATTCAAACACCTCCAAAGCATACCGTCTCTATGATGAAGTAAATAAAAAATTTGTTGTATCTAGAGATGTAATGTTTCTTGAATCATCCAAAACTAACAATGTTGTTGACCGGAAACTTGATCGCTTGGATAGATTCGCAAAAGCAAAATCATTTCAAGAATTTGATAATCAGATTCCACAACTTGAAGGGGGGATTCCTATACTAGATCAACATGTCGAATCTTCTTCTGAAGAACACTCTCCCCTACATGAAACTCCAACAATAGATGATGCTTTAAGTGATGTGATTGATAGAATTGGGAGACTCAATCTTGATTCAGTCCAAACTCAATCAATGGAGAAGCCTGGACCATTTCAGAAAGGTCCCCCAAAGTGGCTGACAAAGACACTTGAAAGTGTTCATCCTGATGAGGTTGGAAAGACAAGAACTAGAAATTCAAACCGGAAAAATGGAGGTGATGTGGATGACTCTAATTCACCTGTTGATATGGATGTTTCTTATGATTGTGAATTGAACTTGTCTACAGATTTTGAACCAACTTCCTTCAAAGAAGTTGCTTCTCATGATGAATGGAAAGAAGCAATGCAAAAGGAGTATGATGCCCTCATAAAGAACGACACTTGGAAGATGTTTGATCCTCCATTAGGAACCAAACCAATTGGCTGCAAGTGGGTCTACAAGAACAAGTATAAAGCTGATGGCTCACTTGACAAGCACAAATCTAGGCTTGTGGAAAAATGTTTTTCACAGAAGGAAGGGTTCAATTATGAGGATACTCTTACCCCCACAACAAAATGGGCTACCATCTGGACACTCTTTGCCATAGCAGCTCAGAATGGTTGGAAAGTCCATCAAATGGATGTAAAAACTGCTTTCTTGAATGGAGATCTAAAAGAGAATGTTTTTATGTCCCAGCTTGAAGGATTTGCTATGAAAGGACATGAACATAAAGTATGCAAACTTGTGAAGTACTTGTATGGCCTCAAACAAGCACTGCGAGCCTAGTGTGAAAAACTAACTGAGCATCTTCTGAAACTCAATTTCAAACATTATGATCTTGATGATGCAACTTTATTTGTCAAGAAAGTTGGCAAAATAGTTGTATATCTTGTGGTATATGTAGATGATATTTTAATGACAAGGAACAATGGAAGCTACATTGCATCCATAAAGAAGGAATTAGGGAAAAGTTTTGAAATGACTGATTTGGGCTGTTTTCATTACTATCTTGGCATTGAAGTAACCCATCATCTAAAGTCCATATTTCTTTCTCAAAAGAAATACATTGGAGATCTGTTAAACAGGTTTGGCATGATAGAATACAATCCTCTTACTACTCCAATGGAACAAAACTTAAAGCTCACATCTATTGAAGGAAAATAATTTGAGGATGCAACAAAGTATAGACAGCTTGTAGGAAGTCTCAACTACCTAACTACTACTAGACTGGACATTTCATTTGCTGTTGGAATCCTCTCCAAGTTTATGCAAAAGCCTTGTGAGGGACATTGGTCTGCTGCAAAAACAGTTCTAAGGTACTTGAAGGAAACCCAAGACTTTGGAATCAAGTATACACAGGTGGACGACTTCAGCTTGATTGGATACTATGATTCAGACTTCGATGGAGACAAAGAAACTGGGGTATCTACTTCAGGATATGCTATGAGTCTTGGATCAGGGGCTGTCTCCTGGAGATCATGCAAACAATTAGTTCCAGCAGATTCCACAACAGAAGCATAATACGTCGCAGCAGCTAAAGCAACAAAAGAAATTGTGTGGCTCGGGAATATTCTTGAATATTTGTAGGTAAAACAAGTACAATCAACTCCACTCATGATTGATAATACCTATGCAATAAAGTTGGCCAAGAACCCAAAGTTCCATGATCGAATGAAGCACATCAATACTAAATATCATCTGATTCGACATCATGTTGAGGCTAAAACAATCCATCTCCATCATTGTTCCACAAATGAGCAAATTGCAGACATCTTCACCAAAGTGCTTGGAAGAGAAAAGCTTGAATGATTCAGAATGATGCTTGGACTCACCAACATCCCTTCAGATTAAGGGGGGGAATATTAACACCTAATCCTCATGATTGGATGAATATATGTAAATAGATAAATAAGTAATATGAACAGTCATCGGGAGATGAACTGAATAGTCTCTCCCTCATGTATATAATGAAGACCTACCTGAAGGAATAATACATACGAATCATTTTTGCCTTGAGGAGTTACTGCCTGGCCTAACAAAAGGGACAAAGGAAGAGGTTAGTAAGGCTTCGAGCCTTCAAAATGCACCTATGCACTCAAGATGAAGGAGGGCATACTATCACATGTTAAACGATTGAAGGAAGATGCTTCATGTCTTCGTGATGCGCTCATGCATTGAAGGGAGGTCACAGTTCTTCGTGGTGACGAAGTGTGCTCAGGAAGAGAACCTCGTCTAACAGGGTGCAGTTTAAGGCTGATTGGGCTTTGAGCTCAAGTAGTGCACTCTACCTATTGAAATATAAGAAACAAGATTGAAAAATAAGATTCAATGATAAGATGAGGGAAAGAAATATCTGCAAGGCTTTATAGTTGTTGTCACATGCATGGTGGAATATGACAGGTCGAAGAAGATGAAGATTTTATGCATGAAACAACATATTAACACTTGCAACATGAAGATTCAACATAAATTCTAGCAAACAAGCTAAAAGATGAAGGATCTACAACAAGAAGAGAAAGAATGATAGTGAAGTCATGAAATGAAATGGAAATATTTAACATGCAATACTTACTTGTGGCACTAGTTGATGAAGAGACTCTTGATTCCTAGTTGTGTGCCCAACTTAGATGGAATGATTATGCAAGAATAATGATTAGCTCAATTAATTTAAAGAAATTTGCATGCAAAATTGATTCATGAATGAGTGACACTTGTCGTTGCATGAATGGATTAGTTAAAGGAAGTTAAGTGGGCCCCTATTTTCTAGGAGTGTGCCAACATAAAACAAGATGGAACATTCATGGATTCAGGAAGGACACATGTTTTCCACATGAAGATGTGCATTCATGGAGGGAACATCTATTTAGCATGAAGGAGTGAGCTACAGGAGGTCACACTCCTTCAAGTCGAAGAAGTGCGCTCAAGGAGGGCACATGTCTTCACCAACTTAGAGTGTCGTTTTGTTTTTTTAGTGTTTTTCTTGCTTTTGCTTGTTTTTTTTTGTGTGTTTTTTTCAAGTATGTGCATGGCAAGAATCCAAGTTTCTAAGTCGAGAAATATCGTGAGTTCACCTAACCATAGACTTACTCACTCTAGCGCTTCTAATTGTTAAGTGACAACGCTTAAGAAAAATTGACTTAGGAGGATGTAACACTAGGATAAAACAAATAAATAATAAATCAAGCAACAAGATGACTCAATGGGTTTTGAAACGACAGTTATTGTAGGCTCCGAAATTGACATAGGAAAAAAATTTGGAGCTTCGTTCTTACAGCGACAACAATTTAGTATACACCAATTCTAAATCATGTTTTAGTTATGATCGTACTGCAAAGTATCTTGAACACATTATGTGTCATTACCATGCATATTTAATGCATCACAGTCGTCGAGACTTGAGTTCAGATTTTTCATTACTTACATTGCAATAGGCAAGTCTTTGCTTTGAGGACTTAAATCTGAACGCCTATGGAAGAGAGTGGAAGCAACTTGTTAACAAGTGGCAAAAGAAATAATAATTTAATTTAATTTGTTAGTATTTCATGTGAAACTGAAAACTGTGATCTTTCATTTCTCAAACTATCTATTTAATCTATCATATTGTGACTTAGATAAAGAATATTCCAGGATTACCTTTTCATTTATGATCAAATGAAATTCCTCAAGCTCAATTCCAATATAGACCACAATCTTCTACATTGATATTTTCACATGATAAAAGTGTGCATAATAATCTTGATTGCAACCAAGGTTATGGTAAAGAAAGAAACTAGAAGGGATTTTTGTATTGAAAATTATTATTGAATTTAGTCTTTGCTAATATTTTCATTTTTATATTTATATAATTTAGAATGTGAGGAAAATTTATAACTAATATATTTTATAAATAAAAAATTAAATGGTTATTGAATGTAAATAGATATCAATCTATAACAAACATTCAAATGAAACATTTTACATTATTAAAATAAATAATAAAAAAATTATAATTTAATTTTAAATTATTATTATTATTATTATTATGATTGATTTTAAAAATAAATAATATATGAGTTAAGTATATATATTAAAAAACATTTAACAAGAAAATAAGTAATAAAATTTAATACCATAAAATAAAATAAATTAATTAATTAATTAATTAATATATTATTGGAAATCTAAAATATGTGGACATGATCTTCTTTTTAACCAACCTAGATCCATATTAACTCTGGATCTATCAAGCACCGAGAGGGATCAAACTTGAGGTGAAAACCTCTTTTTTTATTGCAAAACTTGAGGAAAGGTTTGCACCTCAGGAGATTTGATCCCTCTCAGCTCTTGATAGATCTGGAGTTAAGATGGATCTAGGTTGCTTTCAGTCATGTGTGACCAAAGAAAATCTAAAGAACATATGATTATATTTATCAAAAATATGTAAATTCATCTAATACTAATATAATCATTTTAAATTTGCTAAATATGTCTTAAATTAATCTGGTCATTTTAATTTTAAATTTTCTTAGTTACCTCAGTTTGTTGAGATAATAAATATTATTAATAACTTTAATGATCAAATGGAATTTTTGAATGTAAAGTGATGATGTAATAGCATTGAATGATAGAAAATGTGAATAATAAGAATATAGTCAATTACAAATAGTCCTTATTTTGATTAATATCAAACTATTTTCTTCTACTATTCTCATTGTCACCCTCGTTACTTTTTTCATTTTTTCATATTGATTATATGAAAAGGACAAGTTGAATCGTAAACCATTTAAATCTTTAGCTCGAGCTATTGTAGTAAACACCATACATTATCTCTCTTTCTCTCCAAATTAATAGGTTGAATTACTATAACACAAAAATCAATGTACATTGTCAATCATTTTTTTTTCTTACACTAGAATCAAGCACAATGTTAATCCAATCACTTCAAAATTAATGTGTCATCATACATCCAATTACATCAAATCATAAATCACCATATACACTAAAATCAATGCATTTAGTGCAAGAAATCAAATAGGATTAGAAACCATCTACATTGAAACCAATGCGACTAGTGCAAGCGATCAAATATCATTAGAAATCAACATCTACACTAAAATCAATGCATCTAGTGAAAGCAATCAAATAGTATTATAAATCACCATCTATACTGAAATCAATGCATCTAGTGCAAGAAATATTCTTCCCTCTCTCCCCCCTCCATATATATCTATATCTCCCTCCATCTCTCCTTCTTTGTGTGTTTATCTCAACCCCCCAAACACGCATGCTCTCTCACTCCATATCTATCAATATCTCTCTCATGCCCTCCCTCTTTCAATCTCTCTCTCATTCCATCTTTTCACTTTCCATCTATATCTCTATCTCCCTTTGTCTCTCTATATCACCCGCAAAACATACACTCTCTTTCTCCAATCCATCTATATATACCTCCCTCCTCCTCTCTGTATCTCTCTATCTCTCTATTCCCTTCTCTCCCTCTCACCTGCATCTATCTCTCTTCCCTCATGTTGTCCTCTCTCCCTATCTCTCCATCTTCCATATCACTCCCTCTCTCACTCTGCCTTTCTCTTTTTATTTCTTTCTTCTTACCTCCCTCTCTCTCCTCCACAACTCCATCTCTCTTTCTCTCCCTCTCTCCACGCTCTCACATCCTCTCTCTCTTCCTTTCTCTCTCTCCCTTTCTCTCCCACCTCTCTCTCTATCTATGTCTTTGTCTATCTCTCTCTCTTCACCCTCCAAATATATTACTATATCCCTCCTCCTCTCCTCTCTCCTTCTCAACCACATTCTCTCCATCTCTCCTTCTTTGTCTCTTTATCTCAACCCCAAACATACACACTCTCTCTCCATCTCTCCCTTGTCACTCCCTCTCTCTCTCAACTTATCACTCTCTATGTATTTCTTCTTCCCTCCCTCTATCCACCTCCAACTCTATTTCCCTATCTCTCCTTCTCTCCTCTTCACTCCCTCCCTCTCTCATTCTTTCTCACCTCACTCCATCTGTATGTCTCCCTCTCCCTCTCTTTCCCTTCTCTACATCTCTCACTCATCTCCCTCTCTTCATTCCTCCTCTTCCCTCTCCTTCAGTTTATCTTCATCTCTCCCTTGTCACTCCCGCTATCTCTCCATATTTATCACTCTATGTCTTTGTTCTTCCCTCTCATATATATCTAGAGTTAATATATATCATGATTTATTAATATATATTATAATATAACAAATTTAATATTGTATTAATCCAAATTTACTAAATTTAATAATATTAATATTTTAATATTAATATTAGGGTTAATAATGTTGTTTTTCATGGTATTAATAATAATTTGGCCCATTGTATCTGGCCCATAGGCTTCACCTAAATAAAACCTCTTATTTGAGTGTTAGTAAGGGTAAAGAGGTTTATGGAGTAAATATAAAAAGAGTTTTACGAAGTATAAAGAGGTTTTATTTTTTTTATTCTTTTTTATCAAGTAAGAGTAGGACCTTCTATTAATCTAGCCAATAATACATAATTTACATGTGGCCGCACCAGCTCTGTGAGAGTTCAACAGGCAGCTAGGTAGGCCAAATTCCAAACCACGCATCCAAAACCAAGAGAAGCCTGAAAACAAAATCAGTGATTTAAAACTAAACACTCTGGAAAAAAAGTAAGCAGTAGACAAAAAGAAACTGTCGAGCACCAACAGAAACTCTGACCTCCTTGGAATAAGAGATCATAGAACCGAGGCCCACAAAAATTCCACAAGAGACCCGCTGAGGGTCCACAATACTACCAGAAAAGATCAGCAAAAAACCAACAGTAAGCTTGTAAGGCTACAAACCATACGATCCAACTGGGCCCCACACAAAAACCTGTCAAACGGACCCGAAGAAAACTTTGTGCCAGCTCTCTAAACATTTTTGGATCCGAAATGCTAAACCAATTTGCATGAACAGATCTTCACCATTGATCACCCGATGTGGATCCAACGATCTACGTAGTTATCAGGTGGACAAGTAGTGTGAAGAATAACCACCCAATGAGAGCAGTATTCTCCCACCTCTCGCTGCTACATGTTTCACGAGGAGTGGAATTGGGGCTTTTCCTCAAAAAACCAGATACCATTTGAACCCCGCCCAAAAAACCACTTATGGTTTTAGCATCGAACGCCCCGCAGAATAGCTTGCGCACTCTCTTGCCCCATGGACGGTTCTTGTACCTTCCTCCCGGATTCTCTGCCAAACACTAGACACCATCAAAATTCCCCCCTAATGTTTTGGTTAATGGACGACCAAACCCGTGGTACTTCCAGAGTTGGTCCTCTCACCACTCATCCAATGGAATGCTGAGTTTTGGATTGCAACCCATACCAAAAAGGGCAGATATTTTAGGGATCCCTATCCTCCCGCCTGTCTCCTGAACCATTTCGATCCACCCTGTTAATCCATAGCTCCATATCTTTGTCCGCCTGACAAAGACAATCTTCCAACAATTTTCCTAGGGGTAACAACTCCCAAGCATACCGAGAATCCCTTTCCATATTGGTCGGAGTAGATACAGTGAAAGACCTGCAAAAGCCTCCAATGTTTCAATACTTTATCTGGAGAAATACCATTGCATATTTTTAAGGTTTGCAGGTGAGAGTAGATACAGTGAAAGACCTGCAAAAGCCTCCAATGCTTCAATACTTTATCTGGAGAAATACCATTGCATATTTTCTTGGCCACTCTGATAATCAATTCCAAATCTGCTTCAATGATAACATTGTGTGAATTTGAATCCAACAGGATTTCCAAGCATTTCTCTAGTGCCATGAGCTCCACCATGTTGTTAGTAGCTTTTCCCAAGTGACCATGGAAGATCTTCTTTATTTGACCATGTTCATCTCTTATAGCACCCCCGAAGCCAGCTAACCCTAGGTTGCCCTTAGATGCTTCGTCTATATTAACCTTTCGAAAACCAAAAGGAGGATGCTTCCAAATGTTACTATCTACATTTATTTGGCTCACTCCCTTGATTAGGCCCTGTGGATTTATGGACTGGAGACCCAACTGAAGTATAATATTCGCCTCTTGGGGCAGAGGGGGATCCTTAGGAAGTGTCCTTAACAAACTTCCTAAATAAAATGTATTTTTTCAGTTTTCCTAAATATAAAGAGGTTTATGGAGTAAATACAAAAAGAGGTATTATTTATTTACCATACCTCTAGTTTATTTGTATTTTTATTTATTTATCGTTCTTTGGAGTAAATATAAAAAAATGTTTTATTTATTTACCATATCTTTTGGTTTATTTATATTTTTATTTATTTACTATACCTCTTGTTTTATTATTCATAAGCCTCTTTATATTTTAAAATTATATTGTGTTTATACATAATAATAATTAGATTGATTTTTAAATAAGGCCGACACTAGATTAAAAATGTTAAACATTACGTTTAAGTTTACATGTTTAAGTTTTTACGTAAGATCTACCCCCATACTCAACTGAAGAGCCCTCTGGGCGCAATTACATTTATAATATCTATTTTAAAATAAAATTCTAATCTTTTAATTTAATTATCAATAATTAATAGGATTCAACCTCTGAAAAGTAATTATGTCATAGTTGGTAAACTATAAATCTATGATAAGCATGAAAACACTTATATCATAATATGTGTCAAGATAAATCATAATTCTTTATTCTAACTAGTTATATCTCTATCATTTACCTAATAATTATTAATAATTCAAATAAAATTCCTGAAACATCTTCCTATACCAAAAAAAAGTTAGGTTTAATATTGAAACAGTAAAAGTAAAAATAAAAGTAAAAAATAAAAATAAAAAATAGCGCATCGAACCTTATCGAGTGTAAAATGCTAAGAGAGGTATGAAATGTTACGGCACGCTAAATTTTCTGGCGGCAAGCAAGGTGACACTCGAAAGAAATTAACAAGGTGCGAATTTTTCGTAAACCTCATTTTCGAAGTGAAAATATCGATTGACTTTACAAATTTTGCTCGTCCGAATTGCGTATCCTTCGCATCTGATGTTTAGTTTTGGATGTATGAAAATCAACCGAGACCTTGATTTATAACCATGAAAATCTTATGAAACGAAGACGAATAATGGCTTGACTTGCATTACCAGTCAACACGTAAGCAAAATTTTATGAATGAAGATGAACGATAACTTATAGAAAAGTATCTGTTTGAAGTTTCCATTCGTCTTCCTATCTGATAGGTTAGACTTAGACTACAGTGTAGCTTAGCGGTAGGTAATAAACCACATGGAAAGAAAAAAGTAACGTACTATGAAAATGTATTTTAGTGATTGACGTGGAAACACATGCTTTGATTAAAGTTCACCAATAACATACTACTCCAATTTTGTTGAGATATTTACTTTTACTATCTCCGAGATGGTTATAGTTGGTTTTGTATCACTTGAGTTTAGTCAGAATTTTAGGTAGTCATTTCTGGTTGTTTGTTTTCTTTTCTATTATGTAGTTCTTTTTCTTTTTCTTTTTTTTGGTATATTTTTGTCTCTGCATTCTTTGTCATGGTATAAGAGCCTGAGGTTGCATAAGACTCCAAAGAGAGCAACACTTGAAATTCTTTTGTGAATATAGAGTTCTAGCAAAGAATGAGATATGATCTTGAGGACTGAAGCTGGAAGTCAAGGAGGAGTCAGCGCAAGGTGGGTAGTTTTATTTTTTGAGTGATCATCCCACTTATGTACAAATAACAAGTGTGATGAACACGAAAGACTTATGAAATTATCAAAATCGACAACTCATCACACTAATTTTGTGTCGTGACGAGCAATGACATGATAACTCTTAAAGCGTAACCTCCAAGTCATCGTTTAGCATGAAGCACAAAAGGTCAAAAGAACGCAATCAAGCACGAACTTTAATAAGAATGAGATCAACTAACACGAGAGCGACTCATCACACTCATTATGTGTTGTGAAGTGCAATGAAAGGATAAACCTGTAAAACACAACCTCCAAGTCGGCGTTTAGCACAAAGAATGAAAGGTTAAAAGAGCGTAGCTGAGCTCAAATTTTAATAA
The DNA here is from genome assembly GCA_031772625.1 of Pinus tabuliformis. Lineage (NCBI taxonomy): Eukaryota > Viridiplantae > Streptophyta > Pinopsida > Pinales > Pinaceae > Pinus > Pinus tabuliformis. Next base: position 566,747,666 of record CM062810.1, read on the forward strand.
GAACCAAGTCAACTGGGAGCAACTCATCGCACTCATTCTATGTCGTGAAGTGCGATGACAGGATAACCCTATAAAACACAACACCCAATTCATCATTTAGCACGAAGAACAAAAGGTCAAAACAGTGCATCCGAGTACGAAGTTCAGTAAGAATGAGGTCAACTAACACAGGAGCAACTCATTGCACTCATTATGTGTCGTGAAGTGCGATGACATAATAACCCTATAAAACACAGCCTCCAAATCATCATTTAGCATGAAGCACAAAAGGTCAAAAGAGTTCAGTTGAGCATGTAGTTTAATAAGAACAAGGTCAATTAACACTAGAGCACAAGACAAGTTTTAACAACCAAAGGTTAAAAGAGTTCAGTTGAGCATGCAGTTTAATAAGAACGAGGTCAACTAACACTGGAGCACAATCTAAGTTTTAATAACCATGGGAGCACGAGCCAAGCTTTAACAACCAATACGCTTCCATTTCAAAGCTCGAGCCACCATCAACATATCCAAAAACGCGAGTTCATTGAGCACTTTAAAAATGTGCGTGAAATTTTTTCAAGGGTTTGCCTTTTATAAGAGGAGGAATTTGTAAAACAAAAAAGGACTTTTAAAAAGATTATTTAAAGGACTTCACAGGCATATTTCAAAAAAAAGGGAGGTGTTGTTGTGTTGTAGTAAAAACAAAAACCTGAAATTGTTATAAAAGGGGGTGTTTCCCTTCTTTAAAGATATTTTTTTAGGTCTTGAAAAATGAGATTGTATAAAAAGGGAAGGTGATTCCCTAAAAATGGCTTCTTTTAGCTCTTTGCCACAAACACCAATTTTGCATGGGACAAATTACTAGTTTTGGTCTTTGCAAATGAATACATTTCTTCAAGCTCAAGAGTGTTGGGATACAATTCAAAGTGGTTATGTAGAGCCAACCCAAGAAGCATTAGCAACCATGACCAATAATGAGAGGAATGCAGCTATTGAATTGAGAAAGAAATAACATAGAGCCAAATGTTGGATACAAAATTCATTCGATGACTCTAACATCAAAAAATCGGTGCATCAACAACAAAATAAGCTTGGGATATTTTGAAAGTTGCATACCAAGGCAATGATAGTGTGAAGACTATAAAATTGCAGACATTTTGGGCTCAGTTAGAAACCCTGAAGATGACTCACATAGAGAATGTTGACCAGTTCATGACTAGGGCCATGAGAATAGTCAATCAAATCAAAATTATTGGTGAAACCATTACAAATCATATCTTAGTAGAAAAATTGGATGGATCACTTATGGCACAAGAAACAAGACTTAACTTGGTAGAAAATTCCAAGAAATAAGGTTTCAAAGCACAAGACTCTCTTGGAAAAGGAAGAGGCAGAGGATATGGAGGCAGCAACAAGCGAGGAAGAGGTCAAAGCAGAAGCGGATCAAAACATCATCATGAAGCAAAGTAGTCAAGACCTTCACAAGACCAAACACAGAGAAGAAAAACATGGATAAAATCTAATGTCCAATATTATTACTACAAGAAATTTGGGCATTATGAACATGAATGCATAAAGAAACAATTAGATCAACAAAGAGGCAATGTTTATCTCCCCAACAATGAATGAGAATCCTCTAATACCACGTTTCTTTCCTACCATTTTTCTACAGACAGTCACATCAAAGACCTTTGGTTTCTGGATAGTGGCTGCAACAATCATATGACACCTATAACAAAAATCTTCCTTCTTGTCTTGATGCTTCCATAATATCATAAATTAATCTTGGAGATTGCTCCCATATAAAAGCTGAAGGGAAAGGTAATGTCCATGTTTTTACTAAACGAAATCAACAAAATTATATACCTGATGTTTATTATGTTCCACATCTAACACTGTTATAGACATTTTTGTGCCCTATAACCCCAAGCATGAAATGTCCATAAACCAAGGGCTCCTAAGTCCCTAAAAGTGTTGTTCTAACCCCTAAAGGAACAAGTTCAACAGATTACAGCTTCTCCCAGAAGTTCTCCATGAAAAACTACTCAGAATTGGTCAAAACAGGATCATTGCAGCTACTCCACTGGCTAGGTGCGTTGCATCTCACCCAAATACACTGTGAGGGTGCGTTGCATTTCAAAAGTCCCTTCTGTGGGGTGCGATGGGCGAGAAATGACAAATGGAAGTGTCATTTCGCGAGGTGGAGAGGCAATGGAAGCTTCCAGAATCTTCTCTTATGACACTTGCCTCACTGAATTCGACCAAGGATGAGTAAGAGACCCTCAGTCTCCAAGTGGAAGCTAGAACTGTCAGAGAGAAGACACTAATCAAATCACAAGCTGACTCATCCCCCTTACAGATATCTATATATGGATCCCTCATCCTAGAGATCCAGGGGCTGGAATTTGCATATTGTAAGGAATTGTTGTTGGTTTCTAGAGACAAAACATCAGATTGTTGGGTGATCTAAGCTTTGTTTGAGGTGAAGAGGGGCTTCTTTGTTGGGAGGTTGATGCTGGGTCAGAACAACCGGTTGTAACTCCTCCTGGATCTTTTCTTGTTTTATCAATAAAAGCTATTTGAGTTTTCCTCCATGCTTTTGTATCATTGATGCTTGTTACATTTGTATGGTCAATTTACATCTGATCCTAGATTGTTTATGAATATAGATCCATGTCTTTGTATAGTGCTATGCTTCTGTGATCTTGTAGGTACTTTGTGAAGCTGGGCGTGCAAGGGAGCAAGTAGCTGGGTACCATCAGAGAAGAGAGGGATAGAATCAAGGGATTAGCGCAAGACAGAGGTTAGTCCTTCTATTCCTCTCTATCTATAATTCATAAAGGAAAAACATAAGTAGCTTTTCTCTGTTTGTTTCTAAGGCAGCTGTCACACCTTAGTGGGATAGAGCAGTTCTATATAGACACTTTTCCCTGTAACAAACACATATCCTCATTAGGGTAAATCAGTTGATGGAACATGGTTATGATGTAATATTCCAAGGGACCATATGTTATATCTATGAAAAGACTCCAAAAAAAATACTAATAGCAAAGGTTGAAAAAATGAAGAATAAGATGTTACCCTAGACTCTTAGAAGTCAAAATATCTCATAGTGTTTTGCACACAATGTGTCAAGAAAAAGTGAGTCACAACTATGGCATTCTAGGTATTGGAATAGTCCTTTCAAGGGTCTAAATCTGCTTTAGAAACATTCAATGGTCATTGGTCTCCCTGTTATGAATGAAAAATATTGTAATTGTGAAATTTGTATTCTATCAAGCATAAAAGAGATAACTTTCCCACATCTTCCTCTAGAGCAAAAGATCCTTTAGAGTTATTCAGTACAAATATATGTGGCCCAATGTAGACAAAGTTCATTGGTGGTAGTCTTTATATTCTAACCTTCATTGATGATTATAGCATGAAGAAATGGGTTTATTTTCTCAAAAATAAATATACTTTCTTGAGATTCAAAGAGTTCAAAGAAAAAGGAAAAAACAAAAGTGGAAATCCCTTAAAAGTTCTTAGGTCATACATAGGATGAGAATAGAGTTCCAATGACTTCAAATCTTTTTTTCAACAAGAAGGAATCATCATGTAGAACACAACAAGATGCACTCCAAAACAAAATAGAGTAACAAAAAGGAAAAATAGGTCAATCATGAATATGTCCATATGTATGCTTCGTGAGAATTTGTCTATGACTATTGGGCTAAAGTTTTCATTTGTATATTCATTGGGCTTGAGCTTCTCATAATATGTCTTCATGCCTTCACCGTAATAGGTGGCGAGCTGTACGCCACTCCCACTGGGAAGCACAAGGTGAGATTCATCTATGTGTGTAATGATCCATTCAATTACCTCCACACATGGAATAATTGAGAACCTGAATTTGATCATGTGCATCCTGGACTTCTTAATATTTTTGTATGCATGCACATCTTTCAAGTCCTAAGGAAAACTTTCCTACATGAATGTGTTGTATATTTTTTTCCATGTGACATTTGTATCTTTATCAATAAAGCATTATGTGTCTGCATATATGGGGATATTTGTCTTTATAACTTCTACAGGCTCATCAATGCTTGTTTCTAAAAGTTCTTTAGAGACCACTTTGTGAGGCGGCATGGCTCCAACAGATGATGAAAGGGTCACAATACTTGTAGCACGAACACTTGTTTGAGGAAACACATTCATAGTGATATATTAGCTTAAAACAACCTACTTATGCATCAATACTTTTAAATCATGTACAAAGATCAATCACAAATGATAGAACATGAAAAACTATGAACGACAGTGAAAAATAACTTGCGTGCATGATAAAATGATCAAGCAATCTAGGAGGGCACACTTTCATAGAACGAATGGATGATAGTGTCATTTAGGGGTTTGCAGTGCACTCATGTGCTTAAGCAAGTGAAATAAATCATATAGGGCACAGTCGCGTACTCCAAAGGGTCAAAGGAGTCAGTTGTTGGGCCTTTGTGTCTTCCTTATGCACTTATGCACTTAAAGAGATAGGGAGGGCACACTGTCGCACTACGAAGGGACGAAGGAAGATGGTGACAAGTATTTGGGCCTTCATAATGCGCATATGTGCTCAAGGCAGAGTAGGGTGCATTGTTGCATGCTGAAGGGTTGAAGGAAGATGCTTCATGTCTTCATGATGTGCTCATGCACTCAAGGGAGGACACAATTCTTCATGGTAAAGAAGTGCGCTCAAGAGGAGATTTTGGTCTAACAGGTCATAGTTTTCGAGGTTGATCAAGCTTCGAGCTCAACAATTCCATTCTACATGTCAGAGGCTTATAATTAATTTTGAACAAGAGGATTCAATAATAAGATGAGGAAAATAAATATTTACAAGGCTTTATAGTTGTTGTCCCATGCTCGTTGAATATGAAAGATTGAAGAAGATGAAGATTTTTTACATGAAACATCATATAAACACTTACAACATGAAGATTCAACATAAACACCAGCAAAGAAACTGAAAAACGAAGTATTAACAACAAGAAGAGAAATAATTACAGTGAAATCATGTAATGTAATTGAAATATTTCACATGAAATACTTACTTGAAACATTGGTTGATGAAGAGACTCTTGATTCTCAGTTGTGCACCTGACTAAGATGGAATGAAAATGCAAGAAGAATGATTAGCTGATTTTATTTAAAGAAACATACATGAAAAATGGATCCATGCATGAGTGCCACCTATCATTGCATGAAAGGATTAATTAAAGGCATTTAAGTGGGCTCCTATTTTCTAGGAGTATGCCCACATGCAACAAGATGGCACATGCATGGATCCAAGAAGGGTGTATTTCTTCAACATGAATAAATGCACTCATGGAGGGTGCATATTATCAGTGTGAAGGAGTACACTCAAGGAGGGTGCACTCCTTCAAGCCGAAGGAGTGCACTCAATTTGAGCACATGTCTTCACCAACTTGCACTGTTCTTTTGATTTTTTGAGTATTTTTCTTGCATTTTCTTTCTTTTTCATGATTTTTGAGTGTTTTTTGAGTATGTGCATGGCAAGAAGGTAATTTACTATGTTGAGAAAGATTTTGATTTTACCTAACCATATACTTACTAAATTTAGTGCTTCTAATGGTTAAGTGATGACACTTAAGAAAAATTAACTTAGGAGGATGTGACACTAGGAGAAAAAAAAATAACAAATAAAACAACATGATGACTCAAGGGGGGTTGAAATGATAGTTATTGTATGCTACAAAATTAACATAGGAAAAAAGTTTGGAGGGTCGTTGTTGTAGCGACAACACTTGGAGACACACCAGGAGAACCAAAAGTTCTCTAAAATAGTTTCATTGTAAGCATAGAGTCTTAGTTCTTTAAGAAGTATTGATTCAGTGACTTGGTTACCTTAGTTCCCCATTCTTACCCGGTTAAATATATAGTCTTTCCTTATCCACTACTTGACGCAACACAACAATATAAAAATTCGTATGATTATCTTGTCAATGTAAGTAAGGGTTTTATAATATGGAAAATTAAAAACAATCTAATAGGCTTCAACAAAGGAACCGGTCGACCGTTAGGGATCCTTCCAAGTTTGCCTATAACTTTGAGAAGGAAAATTGTTTATCTAAATGTGATGGTAGTCCAAGGACCTTTAGATTACAATCTACTCCCTGGGTGTGACTACATTTATAGCATGGGAGCTATTGTTTCCTCACTCTATCGAGTGATGTGTTTTCCGCATGAAGGCGGAGTGGTCCAGCCCGTTGACCAGCTTTCATTCCCCAGTTCACACATAGCTAATAGTCAAGTGCCATCCCTAACTAGTCTTTTTGCACAAGGAATGTCTCATCAATCTCCAGTCAATCCACATGATGAACGTGAGTGATTCGGTGAATGTGGCTAAACCCAGGGGGCATGCACCCTGGTCTGCTTCGGCAGGAAAACTTTGGGTATAGGGTAGGTTTCCGCGGAGGATATATGACTAGTCTGACACACCCGTCCGTTTAGGAAAATGGGATTAGACTAGAATAGGATTCCTTCGTCAAGGTTAGGTGATTGGAACTTGAATCACCTTCATCCATTTTGATGGAAAAAGCCCAAGAAGTGTTTTTGTCTGTTACACAGGTGGAACCATCTTGTGGATACAAGAACTTCTGTATGGTAACCTGGAAACTCTACTTCTCTATACGTGGGGGCATGCAAACCTTTTTGCATGCAAGTGAAAAGTGACCATTTATTTTCTTAGTTTGTAGGTTCTTAACCCTTTAAACTCGTAGGTTGGTCGCTCCTAGCTTGCACGATGAAAGGCTCCAGAGCAAAGTTTCAAATGGGGCTAGCTCCCTAAAAAATGAACCTATCAATGAGACATCCTTATTATACAAATGGCATGAGTAGTTTTATGCGAAGTTTAGGCTCGTTAAAAAATAAACCTAGCAATGAGCATATGTTCCACCAGAGTTTAAGCACATTAAAAAAAATCAACCCACCTTCGGTAAATAACCATTGCGATCACATAATTATCAGCTTTTGAACCTTGGTCGTGTTCTTACCATCACCTCCACTTTTTTTAGCCAATCATACGCCTCCATTTGATTGTTTACCCCTTTTGAGGAACAGCTACGACAAGTGATTCTACTAGCCATCTTCTTTACACAATCGTGATTGAAAAGTTCCAAACCTTACCTCGAACCAACTGCTATTCGAAAACATCACTCATTCCTCAAAAAATGAGTCTCCTTTAAGCTCTTTTCATCTGACTCGTAAAATATGAAAAGATTGCCGAGCAATTGGCCTCTCTAGCTCGTTAAAGTGATTGGAAGTGCCATCCCTCCTCTATATTTTAATCTTTTTGGACCTGAGGGATCATTACAGAAAAAGATCAAGCATTTGTCTTGTTCGGCTCGTTAAAACTATCGAAAAGTCATCCCTTTCATATTATTTTATACTTTTCGGACTTAAGGGATTATATTACGAAAAAGGATTACTGGAGTTTCCTTTCCGTCTCTTTTTAGACTCTCTAAAATTGAAAAGGACCGAGTTATATTTGTCATTAATCTTGTTAAAACAATAGTTACAAACTTGTCCATGCAGACAAGAGCGAGTTTCACTGTCGCTAGACTTCTTAAAACATAGCGATGGGTTTGCCCGAAGGGAAAATTATAGAACAAGCATATGTTATCATCCTCAAGCTTGACAAAAATAAAGAGGTACTAGTTAGCAATGACTGGGGAAAAATTGGGAAGAAAACTTGAAGAAACTTCATTGGTAGCAGGTCGCTCTTGAACATGACACTTTCACTCCATCACCATGATTGAGTCGGGTTGGGTTATTCCATTCACCGACCATATCACCATTGGTCCTCCATACCATCCATTTTTAGGGTTAACACTACCAATCCATTTCAGTGTCGTCGATATGTTCAAGAGAAGTCACTCAGAGAATTCACCAACCCAACTTATGTCTCAACCGCTGCAATACCTTCACGCTTCATTCTTTCATGACCGCCACCCTGAGCCTTGTATCATCAAATCGTTTTCACCTCCACAAAATCATTTGCTCTGTTCTGTGTTGTAGATGTGGGATTCATTAAGGCCCTCCTACGACTGGTCACTTCTTGTCGATGTCAGCTCATTATCCAAGAAGTTGACTTAGGAACAACCCTTTTAGTACTTTGAAGCTTGCATGCCTCAATGGCAAGTTTCTCACTTCCGATGACAGGTCTATGTCAATGGCCTTTGACCGAAGGATTTTACGTGTTGTTCGACATCGACTCATGTATTCACGCTACGTGAATTGTACTACAGTACCTTGAGGGTCATTATCATTATCAGTGATTCCTCTCACGCCTGTTAACAGCTTACATCATTGGCTAGTAATCAGGCGATGTCTTTCCATGTTTGAATTCAGAACATCTTTTCACATGGATCGACTTGTACTTTGGGCAAAGATTAAATGAGTTTGAAGACCCTGGATCTAGTTTCATCCATCCGGGCTGTGATATATTTAGGAAATAAAGACATCAAATGTACACCATAGCTGTACAGATAATCATCCAAGCTAAGGGATGATGGCTCTACCAGAATCATCAGTGTGCCACACAAACGGTTGTCTGTCTTATGTACATGAAAATGAATTTATAAAGCTGAGCATGGGAATGCCCACTTCAGCTAGATCATGAAAATATTATGAAGATAATGTATTGTATTGTATCTTATTACAGGTCACCTTCTAATTCGAAAAACCTCGAATCCTCATGATAAAGCATTTCACCCAACGTCAGAAGATTTACGACCTCATGCTTTATGGGGCAACTGTTATAGACATATTTGGGCACTACAACTCCAATCTCATATGTCCATAAACCAAGGGATTCTAAGCCCCTAAAAGTGTTGTTTCATACCCTAAAGGAACAAGGTCAACTGATTGCATCATCTCCCATAATTTCTCCCTAAAAAGCTACTCAGAACTAGTCAAAATTGGACCATACAGATTGCTCAGTGCTAAGGGTGCGATGCATCTCACCTGCTGCATGCAAAAACTGTGTTGCATCCTATAAAGCCCTTCTGTAGGGTGCGATGAGCAAGAGTAGACAAATGGCAGAAGCAGTTTTCTAGGTGGAAACCGAGAGAATCTTCTAGAAACTGCTCATTTGACACTTGCCTCTCTGAATTCGCCCAGGGATGAGTAAGAGATCATGAAATCTCCAAGTGGAACCAAGAACTATCAGTGAGATGACACTAATCAAAATCCCAGAAGCTGACTCACCCACCTGCAAATATCTATATATGGATCCCTCATCCTAGAGATCCAAAGGCTGGAATTTTGTATTTTGTGAGGAAGTGTTGTTGGTTTCTCTATGCAACATTGTATTGTTGGGTGATATAAGCTTTTCATGAGGTGAAAGGGCTTTCATGTTGGGAGGATGGCATTGGGTCAGACCAATAGGTTGTAATCCTCTCTTCTACTACTTCTATCAATAAAGCTATTTGAGTTTTCCTCCATATTCTTGTATATCTCTGAATATTGTGTTGATATATGCATTTGTATGGTTAATATACATCTGATCCTATGTTTTTTATGGTTATAGATCTCTATGCTTTGACTCTACAAGTGTTCTTTGAAGCAGGACAAGTAAGGAAGCAATGGCGAAGCTCTGTCAAAGGAGGGAGAAAACAAGCAAGGAGCCAAGCGAAAGACTGAGGTTGGTACTCTTTGCTTCTCTCTCATCTATCTCCCATAAAGGAAAACACAAGTAACTTTAGTATGTTTGTTTCTAAGATAGCTACCTATCTTGGCAGGAGTAGCAGCTCTCAATGGACACTAGTTTTCCCGATAAAACATCTAACCATGTAACCTTCCTAACTCTAGTGCTTTTAATGGTTAACTAATGACGCTTAAGAAAAATTAACCTAGGAGGATGTGACACTAGGAGAAAAAAATAAATAACAAATCAAACAACATGACAACTCAAAGGAGATTGAAACAAAGTTATTATAGGCTACAAAATTAACATAGGAAAAAATTTTGGAGGGTCATTGTTGCAATGAAAACACTGGCAACACACCAGGAGAACCCCAAGATCTCTTAAATGGTGTCATTGTAAGCACAGAGTCTTATGTATTGAAGAAGTATTGATTCAGTGACTGGGTTACCTTACTTCCCCATTATTACCTGATTAAAGATATAGTCTTTCCTTCTCCATTACTCGATGTAACACAACAACATAACAATTCGTATCATTATCTTATCGATGTGAGTAAGGGTAGTATAATATGGAAAATTAAAAACAATCAGTGTGAGTTTTACATCTCTCACATTGCTTTGCTGCGAGAAGATGTGGACAATACCTCGACAAAGTCACTTTAATAACACAAATGTTGCTTCGCTGCTAGCGAGCCTAGACAGTACCCCAAAGAAGTAACTTGCATCACCCCTCTATGGAGGATTTCCCTTTTTTCACCCTTTATAGTTTCCTTTCTTTTTAGTGGGATTTTGCATAGGAACTTATTATTTTTTAGAAAGTAGAAGAGGGATCCTGACATATTGAGAGCAGATGAGGTTGCTCCTTCCAAGAGAGGTTTTAGACATATGATTCTTTTCTCAAGAAAAGTTTTCCCCTTAACTTAATGTAGATAGATAGATAAGAAATAACACACTTATTCATTAGAAGACCAAGCATAGGAATGAGAGTACTGAATAGATATAGACTTCATGGTTTGCTTACAGCTTCCCAGCTATGAGATTGTATTTTCCATCAAAAAATCATTGACTCAAAAGTCATAAACAAAATAAAGAAAGAGGGTGACAGATAATCCAAGGGTTGTGTGTTACCACAACTTTCCATTCAAAAATATTATCCAAGTCATCTCAAAGATAAAAAATGAATCTATTCAAAGATCAATAAATGTGAAAGAATAAAATCAAAACATGAAATATGAAAACACATTATCAGAATGCAGTGCATCTAATTACATGCATCATATCCCAACCTAACCTAACCAGGACAAGTTCAGATCATGTGAAGTGGAACCTCCAATGCATCCAAATATTCTTCTCCCGCCCTTTAGACCAAAAGGTGCGATCGTGTAGAATTAAAATAGAAAGCAGTTGAGTTACCAAGAGAAATCGTGAATACATCTTCACTGAGAAATTAAAACAAGAAGTGCAACCATAATGGTGTATCACACTTAGCTATTGTACCGTATAAGCAACTTCACAATATTAGAAAATACCCAACATGTGACCATACAAGACGTCATCAAGAGCCTGCATGTACAAGCCATGCGACATGGGTCTGGACTGAAGAGAGATATCTAAGGAGTATGTAATGGGATCATGGAAACAACCTTTAGGGAAACCTAGATAAGAAAGACTGAATGAGTGACCTGTGTCATAAGTGATATTAATAGGTTGACCATAATCTATGCTGTCATGCATGTAATATTCTTTGGCGGATGATGGAAAAGATACATTAAGATTATTACCTGTTTATACATTAGATATTTGAGATTTTCTTAAGATGGACTGTAACAATGGAAGTTCAATAGTAAAAATAAATTTTCTCCCCTTAGGGTTGAATAATTTTATGTGAAGAAGATAAACATCCCTCAGGAGAGAATCAACCTCCCATTTTATAACATAAATGATAAAATTGTGCAAAAGAATCAAGAATTGACTGAAATCACAAATGTCGTCGTCGTGACAGGAACCTGACATAACCATCATCATAAGATGAAGTGTCTCACTCACATGACTTAGACTTGAATTATGACAAGATTGATAATCAATCTGAGAAAACATGGTCAGTTTCTTATCAAGAGAATATTCATCACTTAAATCATGAGATTTGAAAGAAGATATATTTTCAGGACTAATGCAAAAATCTTCAATGATAAGAATATCATTTTCCAAGCCAAATGGAGTTATACTTGAAAGAAAAACATTGATAATCTTATCAGAATCCATTCGAAATTGCTACAAATCCAAATCTTCATGTAGAAACAAAGGTCCATCCATATTACTTGAACAATCATGACCATATAATTCATAGAAAAGGAAATCATTAGGGTCATGATCGTCCATGGGTTCAAATTGATTAACAGGTGGAATATCGACTGGTGGAATATCAAGATTAGGAGATGGTTGACTGGTGAGCTCCAATGAATCACCATCAAGAGAAAGGCAAGAGATAAAAATCAATTATTCATCCACTAATTGACCTTCTGATTTAATGATCAGTTGAGGTTCGAAACACAGAACATCAAATGGAGGACATGGGAAAAAAGGAAGGTTTGGTTCCTCCTCAGGATGTTGAAATTCATTTTTATCAGGAGGACATGGTGAATCAGGTTCAAAGTATTTTCTTTAACATCCTGACTAAGAAATGAAATTTCTCATCCAATAATTCCCATCCACATTCATGTCTGTGAATTCGTAACAAATATGTAGGAACCAATTAGTGAAATGTTCAAGAGATTCATTAGGCTCCATTCTAAGTTGATCGATTTCATTAAGAACATCTTGGTATTTGTACTTGTCAAAGACGTGATGAAGCTCATTAACTAAATGATTGAAAGATGTGATAAAAGTAGTGGGTAAAGAGTAGCACCATTTCTTCACACAAACATCCGATGTAAGGGTAAACAACCACACGAGAATTTCTTCAGAATAAATGCCACTTGAAAAATAGAATTGAATGAATTCAATCATGTAATCAAGGATGATTTGTGTACCCTTGCATCAAATTTAAGATTTGACAAGTTATGCAAAACGTTTGTGGGGATTGAAAGATTCAAAGCTTCAGAAAAACACGTCGAGATTATGATTTTTGATGAAGCCATTAAGGGTTAGAGATTTGAACAAATTTCATAGGCTCATCTTGTCATCTGGCACTTCTTCTAGTGGCAAAAAATGTTGACAGTGTCGAATTATACAAACATTATCAAGGGTTCTCCCCGATGTGAGGTCCCAATTAGACCTCACATCGTTAGGTGTAGGAGTCCCATCTACTCATACTATCTAGCTATTGTTGGAATGTTTTTCAATATTTTCCTTGGTTACGATGAAACAAAATAGAACAAAACACATCTTTGGGGCAGTAAGAATGTAAACCTTGTGTGACACCCAATGAAAGGTGTACAAGGGAGATTTCCACAGATGGTGAGGGAAATGATCCACTTGTTAGAAAAGTAGTAGTACTATCCTAAAGGGTGTCTCAAGAGTAAATATAAATACTTTTTGAGTACATGAAGATTAGTCTATATAATAAACAACAATCGTTAAAGCATAACATCATTCATTATTCATAGCTAAGAAATGAATCAGTTCATTAACTTATTACGTAAATAAAGAAACATAACCAGAACAGTCCAACTACATATATGATACATGTTTGAAGGAATGTCGGCTCATTGAGCATCTAATTAAAAGTGTATGATCCTAGGTAAAATGTTACAAGAATGAAACGTCCTATCCAATACTGGAACATGAAGCCACAACTTGCTTCTCCAAAGAATTATTTATCTCTTATGTATTACACAAGATGCCAAGGAAAGACCTCTTGAATCTAAGCCTTTGAAAATCCCTTTGCTTAAGTTATGAGGAGCTATTTATAACAAGTAACTATGACCTTCGATCTTGCTCATGACTCTTTGACTTCTATGGCTGTTGATATTCTAACATGACCTATTACATTCCAATTGGTAGCCATTCATATTCCACATGTGTCCCTTGTACTCCATTACATATCATTTATTACATAAGACAAATTGCAAATGTGATGATGGGTACATAAGACAAAATGAGTATGGGAAAATGACTCATCAAATGAATATGTCATTTGCTTCTACACGAAGCTCAGTTGTAATGTAAGTGTGCCAAGCTTTGATCTTAGTGGATATGCCTTTTTCTCGAGCTAGAAAGTCCCTAATGTAGCGTGTATTGATCTCCAATTCAATTTAGAATACGTTCTTGGAGTTCGACTATATATTATCCCACGACCATGAAATATTCATATGATATTTGACTGGTGCAATGGCATACTACAAAATAATGCCTTTGGTTACCTCCAAGCCTTCCCATTCTGTTGCTTTCTTGAGTTGGTCAATGTATTGATAGATCTATGGGAATATGATCTCCTTGCCTCTGATTACCTCAAGTGTACCAATCAAATGCATCCCATGCTTTTATGTTAGAGATTCAAATGCATTGTGAAATTGATTATATACAACAACGGTACTAATTGATTGTTCACCAAGGTGCATGAAGTTCTTGTGATGGAGTCTCAACATAACTCTAACCAATTTTGTGGCAATATTATCTTTCTTCTCCAGATGTTGTGGGACATTTGGATACTTGGAAATCAACTCCTGAAGATGATCAATTTTTTTTTTTTTTTTCCAGGAGTTTCGCCACTTCCCATGCCTCCTTTTATATGCCAACAAGAGGAGACACCAATTTATGAAGAAATATAATCTCAACAATTAATCATGCCACGATGTTCTCTATTGGCCCCAATTAATCCTGCATGGTTGACTACCACTTGGTGATGTTGAAGCCCTATGATCAAAACCATTATTTCTCCACCTTAATATGTTATGCGTGTTTCTTCACTTGATCAAGTTCTCTTTTTAGCTTGGCATTCTCATTCAATAAATACTCATAATTATCCTGCGCCATTGTAGTGAATGAAACATTTCCCCCCATAATAGCTCTAAGATTCCTTCTCGTTTTGTAGGTTATCACCTTCTTTGTGGCTACTAAGACTTGCTTCTGAGGATCATTCAAAAAATATCTTTGTCTCTGTCACATGATCCTCTTCTTGAGTTGATCAAATGTTACACCACATGCATCCATGACTCTATCAGTTGGTGGAGGTTTGATCCACATCTCCTCAAATGGAAGATGACCACCTATAAGGGGAGGTTCCTTTGGGCTTCCAAGTTCATCATTTGTGGTCTGAATGGTATCTTCTTCGTCCAGTGATTCTTCTTCCATTTCCTTAGTCAACTACTCTTCTTCCAATATCGGCACTACTTCCTCCTCCTCAGATTGCCTCTACTACTCTTTTTCTATATCTCTCATATCTTCTTCTTCTAATTATTTCTTCTGGAGCAAATCATCCTGCTTCCCCTTCTTCTCTTCTTCTTTTGATTCTTTCCTCTCTTGTTTTGCTTGCATAGCACCTATAATTGAAGAGTCAAATTTCGATTTCTTTCTTCTCTCACCCATCGAGGAATACCTAATCCTTTACTTGGGAGTTACTTTATTTGCTTGAGGTTTTATCTCCTCCTCCTCCTCCTCCACCTACAAGTCTTGAGTTGGTGTATCGTGGGGTAAATTTGTCTTTATTGTGGATGTGTCTTTATGTTGGCATTGTACTACTTCTTTATCTTCTCATCTTCCACTGTGGACATCGATGAGTACCCCATATTGTGTTTGATCCTTTAATAATGTTTCATGGAATTTCACTTGGGATCATATCTATGGAAGTATTTAGTGGAAAAGTGTAGGTGGTTCAACTCCTTTATCTCTGTTATTGTTGCCTTGTGAATCTTTAACTCATATAGTGTGGTCCTTAACAGAAAGATAGGCCAAGGGGATTTCTTCATCCTATAAAGTAGTCGTGATAATCCCTTGTCCAGCTGATTTATGACTTCTTGCATGACCACCTTGTTGGTCACATATTATAGCATAAGATGAGGGGATATATGACAACTGAATAACATCATGTATGTACCTTCTAGAGCTAAAAACCACTTCACAATATCTCGAAATGACTCATTTACTTGATCTGTCATGCAAGGAGGATCGATCTCAAATATCATGTGAAAGATCACTGCAAAGAAGTGTTCAGCCAATTTGTCATATACACGTCTGAAGCTTTCTTTTGATAACAATCTATAGTGAAAGTAAACTTGGAACTTATCCTTAAGGGTCGAGTTCCTGTTCATTCTCGGGAACACGTACTGTGCACAGAGTCCATCTAAGAGAAATGGAGACATATAGAATTATGGTGCTAGGTTCGCCCGTAAATATGTTTTAGCCTACCTCACTTGAAACTGCCACTCATATGATAATATATTTGCCCAATTAAAATCTTTGCCATGGGTCACAACTATATTGAGCATATATATCGAATTATCTTCCAACATCTCAACATTCATATGCCAATACAATCAAAAATACATGTTTATCAAGTATTGATATACATCTCTGAGGATCTTTGTCAGATAGGCTACCTATTAGTGGTGGCGAAACTTTGCAGGCTCTCGACACCATGATTTGATTATGTCACATATATCGAGGGTATCTCATCTCATGTAGAAGTTGATTCTTTGATATTCATTGCTCTTGATCATCTTAAAATATGTATGCATGTCTTCACCGTAATAGGCGGTGAGTTGTCTACCACTCTGACTATGAAGCAAAAGGTGAGAGTCATCCATATGTGTAATGATCCATTCAATTACCTCCACACATGGCATGATCGGGAACTTGCATGCGATCCTTTACATCCTGGACTTATTCATATTCATGTTTTCATGCACATCTTCTAAGTCCATAGGAAAAATTTCATGCATGAATATGTTGTATATTTTGCTCCATGTGACCTCTGTATATTTTTCAATAAAGCATTTTGTGTCTACATATATGGGGATATTTGGCTTTGTAGCTTCAATAGGCTCATCATCACTTGCTTATAAAACTTCTTTAAATACCACTTTGGGAGGCAACATGGCTCTAACAGATGACGACAGGTTGACAGTACTTGTAGCACAAACACTTATTTGGGGAAACACACTCATAATGACAATATTAGCTTAAAACAACCTACTTATGCAACAATACTTGTAAATAAAGTACAAAGAGCCATCATAGATGACAGAACATGAAAATCTATGAACTGTTATCACTCAGGTTGTCCCTTGGCTCCTAAGGGATACGGCCGAGGTAACCACAAACCAATCTTTGGATTGCAGGTCCTAGCCTTCCTGCAATTAGAGAGGGCTCTCTCTTTATGATTTAGCTTTGTTTAGGGGTGATTTTAGGCTAGTTATGATGTGCATGGGTTTTTTTTTTTAAGTTTGGTGGGAAGGATGATGTTTTCAAATAGAGTTGGCATGCAAAGTGAGAAGTTCAGACCATTGGGCATGGAGTCAATGATTAAGGGCTGCTGGATGTGATTTCTTTGGTGAAAAGAGGAATACAGAGCAGGATAGCTACACATGGAACAATCTTCAAAGCTGGAAATAAGATGAAATGAAGGTCAGGGAATGAAAGGCAACTAAGAATATTTCATTACTCTAACAGAGGGAAAATGAGACAATACTTTCTAGGAGTAATTAAGGATTCCTAAACAGCATTCATATATGAAGGAATTAGTGTAAACATGAGCAATAAAGGATTCATATTCATTACTGATTCTGAAGAAAACATAGAGAAATTATAGAAATCGAGCACAGAGTACATAGAGGCAAAATCTGGGCGATTCTTCTTTTCTACAATCTAGATCATGATACATAGATGATATAACCACGTAGAAACTGAAAATAGAAGTGAGAAAGACTTATTGATCCATGAGAAAGCACAAGAATTCTGCAATATGTTCTTCAGCCATTAAATCCACAACCAACCAGTTCAAATACATAACATTCCAGCAATCTTTGATTAGAAGAGTTCTCAAGATTACAGCGCAAGTCTGGAGTGACTTAATCAACCAACCAACCCTTATTACATAGCTCAGGGTGGTATTTATAGGAAAAACATGTACAAACAAGATCTCTCAAAAGATCTGAGAAAAATATCTAAGATTAACCTAACTTCTACTGCAAGTAATGTAAAAAATCTAGCTTAAGCTGCGTTGGAGGCAGCACCATCAAAACATGGCTTCAAGGCGTCCTTTTAGCTATGTGCTGTTCATTCTGCAATAACTACTCTTTAATCTTTGATATGCTGCTCTTAGGTGGCTCTACTGCTCATTAACTCTGATCTGATTAGCTTTTAATAGCTTTGAACTCTGTACTGATACTCTTTGACTTGTGGGGATGCTCTTAAATGTTCCTTTGCTGTGGCTTTAATTCTCCACTGATATTCTTTCATTTCTGCACTGATACACTTTTCTGTTTTTCTGATACTCTTTTTCTTCACTGATACCCCTTAATTTTGCTAAATCGCCCTTGCCTACCACTTTATGGCATAAAATAACTGTTGCAGTGCTTTCTGTTGCTTTCTGCGGACTTTAGAAGGGTTTCGGCGCTGGCGGATCAAAACTTTATCAAAAAAGGAGGAAAAACTGAATAATGGCGGAGGATTTTCATAATGATGACTGTGTTGAGGCCAAGCTCATTGTCTGGAGCTATTTTGGACTGAGGCGATCAAAAATGGCTGAAGAAATGACCAGGCTTCCTTTGCAATGGAGCACACACAGGTGCTGAATGGAAATATGCAGAAATAGCCATTTTTACCTTTATAAGGCAAAAAACAACTTAAGCGGGAGATTTGATGAAATAGAGGGCGGGAGCGATCACTATAGCGGAGAACAAATTTGGGCCGTTGGATCTAGCGAGCACAGATCCAACGGCTACAATTAAATCGCAATATCGCATCAACGGGGAGCGAGGGGACATGAATATATGGAAATAAGCTATGCGGTGACATGCGATAGCGATATCGCTTCGGTGATCGCATATCGGGGGTGGTAAGGGGTGAAGGCCTTCAAACAATAGCGATGATCGATAGCGAAATGGGGCGATGCCACAAAATATAGACCGTTGGATGGGCGGGTTGATCGGACGGTGGGCGGAGCGATCGCTATATCTCGTCGGCGGGGGGGAAGGGGTCATGCGCGTTTATATATGCATGACCGCAATATAGCGATAAAGGGGCGATTAACGATAAAGGCATGGATTTGCGATAAAGCATATGATTTACGATAAAGCATGCATTTGCGGTAAAGTAATGTTTTGTGGTAAAACTAAGAAATGCGGTGAAAAGGGAGATATGCATAAAAGCGAAGATTGTGATAGAGGGAGATTGTGATAGCGATATCGCATTGGGTGTGATAGTGATATCGCATTGGAGGATGGATTGTTGACATAAACAAAGGCACATATATATTACGATTGCCGACTTGCGAAATCGCATTGGCGGGTTTCCATCGAGGCATAAACAAATGGGGCCAACACTTTGACTGCTACCTCCGACTGGGATATCGCGTCGGAGGGGGATAAATGAGATCGGAGGAGGGTGAATTGCATTAGAGGAGGGTTTTATATGATCGGAAGAGGTTTCTTATGAACGGAAGAAGGTTTTTTGAATCAGAGAAGGGTTTTTATGCATTGGAAGGGATGTTTTATGAAGTGATAAGGGTTCTTACTAAGTTTCAAGTAAACTTAGTAATTCCCAAAGCAATACTTATGGTTATATTTCAACCAAAGGAGGGGATATGTACTTATGGGGGATTTTATATATATTTTTAATATGGGAAGGGAAGAATAAGTGGGATTTATATAATAGAGTTAGAAATTAATATGAATTTGTGAAGAAAGCGCTAAGTATGAGAAACTTAGGCTTTTAAAGGGAAAATGGACTTATACAAGGAATATGAGCACCCCTAAGTAAAGCAGATCTTTACTTAGGCAAAGTTATGGAATATGATGAGTAATTTAGTGATATTAAGCAGATCTTAACATCTCTAGGGGAAATTAGTAAATGATTTGGGGAAAAGGATGAAGGGGAAGTTAGTCATACCTCGCTTGAGCTGCTCCAAGGGAAAACTCCTTTGCACTTGTGATCTGAAGTAAATTAACACTTTGAAACAGAAAATTGATCACAATTCTTCATTCAGCAACCTCAAAACTGCCTACCCAGCCTACTTAGCCTAACATTTTTTCTTCTTTTTGTTTGGGTGCACTTAGACTAGCAAACCCTGATTTTTTCTTTTCTTTTGGCTATCCTCCTATCTAAATCTACCCTTATTCCTTCCAGGGGCTCAGATTAAGCTGTTGAGCACCCTTGTTTCTCTACCTATCTAATAATCTGCCAAGATTAAACAGGTTGGACAGATATTTATTCTCTATCTTCTAAAACAAGCAATTTAAACCTAGGGAAGCCAAGATTAAGCTGTTTGGCCTAACTTTAATTGTGAAACTCTCCAAAAATGGAATAGAGTAGTGGCATTTGAGCTAGCACACTTTCATGGCCTTTTGATTGGGGTTCATTTCCTTACTTTTCTCTTGGCCTATTCATTGTTCTTTTTACCCTTTGATTATTCTTTTAGGGCATACCCTCTTTACATTTTTTAAATTTTCTGAGTTTTCTTGGAAATATGGAACCTTTGCAGCATGAAAAGAATGACATATTTGGCATTTCCACTGTCAATCATGAAAAATGAAACCTATTGGTATAGGAGGCTAACAGTGGCTCCACTTGGGGATGGCTTTTCTAGATGAAAAGCCAAGAACAGCAGGTCAAAATTCCTTAATCTCAATTGTTGCTCTAAACTGAAAATTTCCTTCTCTTGGATGCTTTTGAATGAATACTTGTAAGCTGTTATGCAGTATTCTTTTTGAGCTGATTTGCAGAAAAAATTACAGCTCTGCTTCTTGCCTTCTGAGTGCTTATAAACATATTCAAATCTGCCTGAGCACTCCCTTTGAGATAAATTTCAAAACAGAGATCAAAATGGTGCATTTCCTTTGATTCTTCCTTAAAAACTTGCTACGCTGCTTCCTTGTCGGACTGCTGTAAAATAACATAAAAATGCTGAAGATATACAAATATTAATGTACAATAGAATATAGAGCTATGTTACATCAAAAGGGATCGAAATAATGCTTGAGCATTCACCCATTGACCGGGCTATCTTCAGCTTCTGTGCCATTCAAACTCTTCAGAAAATACGTATTATTGCCTTGTACTGCTTGAATAACATATGGCCCTTTCCACAGGAAATCGAATTTGCCATGCTTTCCTTTATCTTCCCTCCTTGAATCCCATCTAAGCACTTTATCTCCGATGAAGAAATCTTCAGCCTTTGTTCTCTTGTCAAACATCTTCTTCAGCTTTTCTTGTAGAATTTGCGTTTTCTAATATACTTCCTCCCTTGTCTGCTGTAAATGAATGGTTTGATTTATCCTTCTCTGGATATCATTAGGCTCAGCTTGAATCTCTTGTAGTAGCTTGATCATTGGGATTCCCAAAGATGAAGGGAATCTTGCCTCCATACCATAGACCAACTCATATGGGCTTGTCCCAATGGATCTCTTATTTGTCAATCTGTCTGCCCATAGGGCATTTACAAGCTTCTTGTGCCAATTCTTTTTATTCTCCTCCAAGACTTTCTTGATGATATTGATCAAACTTTTATTGGATGACTCAGCCAAACCATTACCTTGAGGATAATAGGCTGTGGAGTGACCTAAGGTAATTTGGTATTTGTGGCAAAAACTGATCATTCTCTTGGATTTAAAGGCAGCAGCGTTGTCTGTGATAATTTTTTCAGGACAACCGAATCTGGATAAGATGTTGGCTTCAAGGAATTGCATGATGGTTGAGTCATTGGCTTGCCTACAAGGGATGGCCTCAATCCACTTGGTAAAGTAATCTGTGGCAGTTAAAATCCATCTGTGCTAGCTTGAAGAGGAGGGATGAATTTCACCAATGAAGTCTAAACCCCATTGTTGAAATGGTTTCTCAGTTGAAATGGGCTTAAGGGGTAAGGGCAGCAGCTTTCTTTTGCCTTCAAAGATCTGGCACTTATGGCATGAAACAACAAATTTCTTGACATCGGTAAATAGGGAGGGCCAATAGTAACCAGCCCTTAATATCTTGTCAGCAGTAGACTTCCAATACAAATGCCCTCCACAGTCCCCTGCATGAAACTCCTTCATAACATTATCAGTTTCATTCAATGTTAGACAATTAAGCAATATTCCTTCATGATTTTTCCAAAACAGGGCACTGTCTAAAATACAAAACTTTGATGCCTTCATTTTTAAAAATCTCTTTTTAGTTCTGGACAACCCTGGAGGAGCATGCAGGTTTAACAATATAAAACAAATATCAGCATACCAAGATGATAGTAAGAAGGCTTGATTGATCTGTGGAGTCGCCAACTCCTGTTCGTTGTCCAGTTCATTAACATCAAGGGCTTGAAAATTGGTTTCGGTCATTAGTTTGGCTAATCCTTGTCCTTTTATCAGTTTAGTGGGCTTGATTTCAATGTCATACTCTAGGATATTGGCAATCCATTTGCCCCTTTTGCCTTCAATTCCTTCTTGAGTTAGAATGTCTTTTACAACAGGGTTTGGTACATATGCTATGACATGTGAATATAAAATGTAAATTCTGAAATCCTTGATGGCTTTAACAAGGGCATATGCTTGCTTTTCCATGATTTGATACTTTAAGGGCGCATCTCTAAGGGCTCTGCTAAAGAAAGCGATGGGCTTTTCACATCCCTGGTCATCTTTTTGTAATAGGACAACAGCAATGGTATGTTCAGATGCAAAGGAAAAAATGATAAAATCTCTATCAAATTGCGGGCTTGTGAGGACTGGTGTTTGTGTTAAGGCAGTTTTTATGCCCTCAAAGGCTTGTTTGGCTTCTAAAGTCCATTTTACTTTGGAATCTTTCTTGAGCATGTTGTTTAACAGTCTTATCAGCTCAGCCAAGTTGGGAATGAATCTTCTTAGGAAATTGATCTTTCCTAGAAAAGCTTGCAGTTCTTTGATGTTTCTTGGATGAGGGACTTGAAGAATGGCTTGAATTCTTTCTGGGTCGATTCTAATGCCATGTTTTGAAATGATGTGACCTAGAAGTTTGCCTTCCTCTAGGCCAAACAGGGACTTCTTTGGGTTTAAAGATATGCCATATTTTCTACAAGTTAGGAACACTTGCCTTGGATGTTTTAAATGCTCTTGGTCTGATTTTGAAAATGGAGTAAAATCATCAAGGTAGACCACTAAGAAATCATGGATTTCTTTGGCAAAGGCTATGCCCATTGCTCTTTGAAAAGTGGCCCCTGCTTTTTTGAGTCCGAAAGGCATTTTTACATATTTAAAGGTTCCCCACGGTGATGTAAAGGCAGTTTTGTCTTGATCGTCCGGGTGAACTAAGATCTTATTGAAACCTAAGAATCCATCTAACAATGAAATTCGGGAAGACCCCACTACACTCTGTGAAATATGGTCCATCTTGGGTAATGGGTAGTGGTCTTTGAGAGAGACTTGGTTCAAATTTCTTAAGTCAACACATAATCTAATCTCACCTGTTTTCTTCCTTTTGGGCACTAAGTTAGACACCCATTCTGAGAATCTGATGGGTGCAATGATACCGGCTTCAAACATTCTCTTTACTTCTTTCTCAATCAAAGGGAGAAGCACAGGATTGATTCTCCTTAGTTTTTGTTTAAAAGGCTTTTGATTTGGTTTCAAAGGTATAGTATGTTGAATGACTAAAGTATCATAGGATTTAAGGTCCTCATAACTCCAGGAAAAAACATCTTGGAACTCTTTAAACAAGTCAACGTATTTTTGGCTTCTGATCGGGTGGCAAGGATTGGGATAGTTTTATCATTTTGGGGCTTTCTATGGTTCCAATATTACAGTCTTCAATTGCATCGTTTAAGGGTTGCATCTTTGGCTTTCTATGGATATCGTTTGAATCAAAAATATTTTCCAATGGAGTCAAGCCTGTGGGCAGAAAGTTGTCTTTCAGTTGAATAACTTCAGCCTCTGCTTCAGCTAATTCATCAAAATTCATTTGTTTGAGCTCTTGTATGTTATTATTATCAAAAGTGGTTGGGTGCAAAATCTGATTTGCTGTTTCAGCTGATATAGTCTTCCGATCTTTGCTTACTTCTTGTTGTGGATCATCCATGGCATCCTCATCAATGTTTAGGCTTGAAAATTCTTGCTGTAAAGTCAAGAAATTGTTTATTTGTCTGTCATCTTCAAAGACTTGCCAATTCTTGATATTATTTGGGACTGCAGGCCTGTGTTTGATTTCAGCTGTGAAATGGTGATTAGGCTCAAATGGCAGCTTGCAAGTGCTGGCAAAAGTTGCTAGGCTATGCGCATGTAAGTTATGGCTTCTTGAAATTTTGGTAAATTGAAATTCTATAAAGGTATTGAGTATTTCAGTGGCAGCACTTCTATAAGCTCTCAACCTTCGATCATTTGTGACAAAGGTTCCCTTCATTTGTTGTATAATCAAATCGGAGCCTCCTAAAATTGAGACTCGTGTTGCCCTTAGTGCTCTTATCAGTTTGAGGCCTAATAGTAGGGCTTCATACTCTGCCATATTGTTAGTACATCTGAAATTCAACCTATAAGCATGACCTTCAGCATGGTCGTTTTGCGTGTTGTGTATCCATACTCCTGCTCCTGCTCCTAGCTTATTTACTGAGCCATCAAACTCTAAATACCATGTGATTTCTTGCTTGTGGCCAGTATTGGGAGCTATAATCATTTTCAGAGAGGGAAGACTTAAGTTTTCTGTTTCATGTAGTTTGCCTTGTATGCTGGTTGCATCAAAAGTTTGAAAAGTTTCTATGCTTTGGGCAACCGGTTCTTCATGTATGCAAACTTCTTGCTCTAAAGCCAAGGGTTTATCATCAGTCGGAGAACACATATCAGCATTAAACAAGATGAAAGAATCCATATCGGAATGGACAGAATAAATAGGAAAGTTTTGGGGCTTTTCCTCGCTACTTACCACATATTTCATTAGTGTTTCCCGGTATAATCTCTTTAGTTTCCCAAAGACTGAAATAGTGGCATAGGAGAGATCTAATTGCAAAGATCCTTGGAGTTTGGCTCCCCAAGATCTTGATAACAGCATACCATATTTGGGTGGAATATCAGCTACCACCACGTCCATTAGGATTGTTTTGTTTGGGTATTGAACTAAGGACACACAAAATTTTTTGATTAGGCCTAAACACTTGACTTGACTAGAATCAAATGAGAATAAGTCTTTGTAGGGTCTAGTGATATCCAGGTTTAGTTTCTCCATTACAGCTTTGGGCATTAGGTTGTGTGAAGCTCCTGAATCAAACATTGCATTGTGCAAGACTTTTTCATGGATGTGTAAACTGACATAAAAGGGCAGAACACCTCCATTTGTTGTTTTACCATCGACTTCAGGACCGAAAAGTAATTCAGGTTGATCATCTATGACATTAACATCATCCCTATTCTTTGGCATTTGCAGCGACCTTTTGATTTGCTGTCTGAATACATCATGTTTAGCAAGCTCAGAGAGAGGAACAGATATCTTTAACTTACAAATTTCTGCTTCCAAATCGAAAGGTTTGTCCGATTGAATCTTAGTGCTGTGATGTTATAGACATTTTTGTGCCTTACAGCATTGAGCATGAAATGTCCATAATCTAAGGGATCCAAAGTCCCTAAACATGTTGTTCCCACCCCTAGAGGAACAAGGCTAACAAACCATAGCAATTCACAGAAGTTCTCCACCAGAAACTGCTCAAAAACAAGTCAATTCAGGATCATTTCAGTGGCTACACTAGCTGTTTGCGCTGAATGTCAAAGCCAACACTGGCTACCTGCGTTGAATGTCAAATGGAACACTGGCTACCTGCGCTGAACGAGAATGGACATGTGGCAAGCTCATTTCTCAAGGTGTCAAAACCCAGGAAGCTTCCAAAATGACACTTGCCTCAGGGAATTCGACTGGTGATGAGTAAGAGGTTCCAAATCTCCAAGTGGAAGAAAGAACCTCCAAGTGGAATCAAGAACTGACAGAGGGAGAGGACACTAGTCATATCTCAAGCTGACTCATCCTCTCTCCAAACATCTATATATGGATCTCTCCTCCATGAGATCTAGAGGCTGGAATTTTGTTATTACAAAGAATTGCTGTTGGTTTGAGACTGGAACTATTGGGTGCTTATTGCTTTGAAGGGGGTGAAGATAGGAATTCCATTTGCTGGGAAGGAGATGCTGGATTGGAGCCCTCTGGGTTGTATCTCTTCCTGAACCTTGTTATTCATCAATAAAGCTATCTTGGTTTCTCCTATCTGCTGGTGTATTTTTGATGTATGAATGCATTAGTATGTTTAGTTTATTTCTAATCCTGAACTAGTTATGAATATGAATCCATGTCTTGTGTAGTGTTCTCTTCTTGTGATCTTGCAGAAACCTCTTGAAGCTGGGCGAGCGAGAAGGCAAGTAGCTGGGAACTCTCCAAGAGAAGAGAAGCTGGATCGAGGGACAAACAGAAGACACCGGTTAGTCCATCTATCTCTCTCTTCATTCTTAATTCATAAAGGAAGGAATACTAGAATAGCTGTCTCTGTTTGTTGCTAAGGCACTCTCACACCTTACGTGGATAGGATCGTCCTGCATAGGCATTTTTCCCCACAACAAATTGGCGACTCCGCTGGGGAAATTTGTTTAGTCATTTTATTTGTGTTTCTATCATTGTTTGTTTCATAGACTTGACAGCAACAATCGAACTGTGTGTGCTTTTCCCGGATGCAAAGTAGACAGTTGTTGCTTTGATCCAATCACTGGACTTGTCTATGATCTGAACTATGGACTCACAAATGATTTGATGATCCTTTGTGATAGATCTTAGTACTCCCTCAAAGCATCCCTTTGATTACACCTTGCTTGTTGCTTTTATTTGGCCTGAAACAGTAGATTAAATAGCAATCTGTGACCCAGAACCAGTGAGAAACGAGAGTTTCTCCTTCAGCGCAGACCCAGTGAAGGGATTCTGCATTTCAACGCAGGTCCCGTGAAGGCTACCTGCGCTGAATGTCAAAACCCCTGTGTTGAGGTTGCGCTGAACTAGTTTGTCCTAGTGCAGCTGGGGTTCTCTGCTCTGTTTTGCCTTGTTTTGATCTATGATTTTTGCAGCCTGTAACCAGCATAGGTACCAGTCTAATAACTCCTTTTCTCTGCTTAACTTCCACCTCCTTTTGTACAAAAAGATTGTGAATGTTTTTATGTGTTTGTGGCGTCATTTACAGTCTTCCTTTGCATGAGTGAAATAATCATCCTATAGCCCTTGATTCAGATCTGTTGATTGTGATCTTAGGAGAGAGTTCATTGGCTGTTTACAGTTGATTATACATTTGATTTTGCTTATTGGTTTGAGTTTGTCTCTTTTAAAGTGTCGAAACAAAAGTTTATTTCGAAAATCGTTAAGTGTTGTAATCTCTTCTACCCTTTCTGATTTCGAAAAAGTAAACTTGTTTGTATTTGTCATTTAAAAGCAAATTCAAAGTTGTGCAAAAAGCTTTCTTTGTAGGCATCAATACTAAGAAAGCGGAAAACAAACACCTGCATTGTGCATTTGCATCTTGATAGTTTGCATGCTTGATTTAGGAAAAGTGCATTAGAGTGTGCTGATTGCTCTTTGAGAAAAGATGGTGTCTTTCTTTTCCCTTAGTAGCTAGGATTTTCAAAGTTGAAAGATATAAAGCTTGCTTATCATCTTTAGACTGCATTTAGGAATTTGTATCATACATCTTGTGGTGAACCTTGATAGGCAAACTTTAAAAAGATCAACCTAAAATAAATTGAATGAACTTAACAACGCTTTGCAACATAACACACAACATAGAGGTCTAGGCTAGAGACGTGTTCCGGCGTCGTAAAGCCTGGTGACTGTCGATCTCGTGGATGGTGGGTGATTCCTCCTGAGGGACGATAGCGCCAGTATGGATTGTGCTCCCACGTACCGCCGCGTATATATTGGGAGACCCATATAGGCATAAAACCTTTATCCTTAGGAAGCCGTGTCGGCCACCCTACTGATCGCAATGCACTGAACACAGCATTCAGGAAGATCGACTGCCCGTACCCTAAAAAGTATTCTGCGGTTTTGCGAAAAGTTTGGCACACCCTCTGCCTAGAACTCCAGAGTAGTTTCTTTTGGCCTTTTTCAGACTCTATAACAGAAAAATTCCATCTGAGCATTTGTCACTTCGGGCTCGTTAAAACATCGAAGGAGACTAGAGTCATCTTTAGCTTTTTCTCGACTCTTTAAAATTGAAAAAGCAAGTTGTGTCTAAGCGTCGTTAAAAATTTATTTTAAACGGAACAATCACCCTTTATTCCTGCGTTGATCTTTAGGTTGAAAAAATGGAGCACACCAACCAAGGAATTCCCCTTGGTGGAAATCCTAGTCCCTTCTTCTCCATGGGAGATGTTGGTGCGCCCCACATGGCCACATTGTCGCTTCCAGGATTGACAATTGGCCTGCCGGTCTGGCTCTTTTCAACCAATGTCGTTCAAACCACCACTATTCCTGAACAGTCGAGTCAACAGTTAGACTAGACCAGAGTTTCCAACCAGCCTTCTACTTCATCTAACTCTTCCTCTCCTCCTTCCTCTTCGCTTGACGGAACTGGTAAAGCAAAAAACCAAGTTCCTAAGGAGAAGAAGGAAAAGAAGAAGAAAGAGAAGAAGAAGAAGGAGCCAAAAGCGACTGGGGGCAAACAAGTGTCGTCTGACAAAAATCCACACACAGCACTGACAAGGCCTAAATCGCCATGTGTCATATGCAAGGGAGACCACTTCCACAGAGATTGTCCCTGCATCCCTCGGATACTAAGGGACTGGTCTCCCCGTTTGCACAATTCGGTAGCATCAACCTCTGATAGCCATGTTGACTGCTCACCGTCGACTAGTGAAAGTGAGGTCCCAGGACAGAAAGGGAAAGCTAGATTTCCCTGCAAACTGTGTGAAGGCGACCACGCCATCCACCGTTGTCCCTTCTTAGATGAGGCTAAACGAGTTTTGGAAGATCGCCCGATTTTACGAGCGCAACTTCCTCCTGGATATCAAAAACTCCTGCCAAGTCCTTCACTAGTTGAGAACCCGGCTGGCCCACCCAGGTGGTCAGCCGAAGCACCTATCATTGAAGATGAACCGCCTGGATCCATGCGTGACGAAAGTCAAAAGGTTGAGACGGCAGTTGACCCGGTTTTGCCTTCAGAGGCTCTATCTTCGAATGATACCATCACAGAAATGAATAAAGACGACACCGTCCAAGTTCTCTTCATCAACACAGACTCCGACGAACAAAGGGGAAATTTGCCCATTCCTTTATCGCAGGAAGGAACTTCGTCAGAGTCATACCCGGCCGTCTATTCGGTCCCACCACCAAGCAACCTAGTTGTCTCGTTCGATTGGAACCAACTAGGCAGACCCCGGTTGCCAGCCAGCATACCATTCAGGATTATCATTCAAATATACAGAATGGTAATGGTTGGCACTATCATTGATGAGGGGGCATCTGTGAGTATCCTTTCCTCTATTGCTTGGAAAGCGCTTGGTTCACCAGCGCTTTTGCCTGAAATGAGAAATCTATCAGGCTTTGATAAAGGAACCAGTCGACCTTTAGGGATCCTCCCCAATGTGCCTATAACATTGAAAGCGAAGACCGTTCAAATGAACGTGATGGTCGTTCAAGGACCCTTGGATTATAACCTACTCCTTGGACGAGACTATATATATTGCATAGGAGCTATAGTC
Organism: Pinus tabuliformis; assembly: GCA_031772625.1. NCBI lineage: Eukaryota > Viridiplantae > Streptophyta > Pinopsida > Pinales > Pinaceae > Pinus > Pinus tabuliformis. The sequence goes on from CM062810.1 coordinate 566,777,152, forward strand.
TCCTCACTCTTTAGAGTAATGTGTTTTCCGCACGAAGGAAGAGTGGTCAAGCTCGTGGACCAACTTTCATTCCCCGGATCATGCATCGCAAATAGTCATGTACCGTCCCTACATGGTCTATTCACGCAAGAAATGTCTCAACCCATGGTCCGTCCTCCTGATGAGCGCGAGTAATCTGGGAGGATATGACTGGAACCCAGGGGGCATGCGTCCTGGTCTGCTTCAGCAGGGAAACTTTGGGTATAGAGTAGGTTTCCGCAGGAAAATATGACTAGTCCGTACCCCGTCCGTGATTGGAAGAGGGGTTGTTCTAGAATAAGATTCTCTTGTCAAAGTTATGTGAGAGGGCGGGTCTCGTCACTCACCTTTGTTTATCTCGGTAGACATTGCTGAAGAAGTGTTTTGTTGAAAGAATAACATAACAATCTTTGGGTAACCTGAAAAAGGTAGGCCTCTCCCGGTAAAACAAATGTTTTATCTGCAAATTGAGGGGTAACCTTGAAACTGTACTTTATGCCTGGGGGCATGCAAACCTTTTGGAGTGCAAGCAGAGAGCAGTTATTTATCTGTTTTTAGGATTAGCTGTTTCCTAACTTGCACAAAGAAAGGATCCGGAGCAAAGCTTAGTGAGATGAAGCTCCATAAAAAATAGAATCTTGATGAGACACTCTTATCATATGACTGGGTTAATCGAGCAGTTTTAGCACACAGTTCATGCTCGTTAAAAAATAAACACAAGATCCGAGCAGTTTTAGCACATAGTTCATGCTCGTTAAAAAATAAACATAAGACCGAGCAAATGTTTCCACCCACATTTAAGCTCGTTAAAAAATGAACTATCCCGGTAAATAACCACTGTGAATGTTATATCATCAGCCATTAAAGCCTTGGTCGTGTTTGCACCGTCACCTCCACTTTTCCATTGGCCGATCGTTCACCTCCATATGATTGTTTACCCATTTTGAGGAACAGCTGCGAAGAGTGATTTCACCTAGCCATCCTTGTGACACTGCCGTGATTGGAAAATTCCAACCTGTACCTGGAATCAGCTGCTAACCCTGTTTATCACTCGTTCCTCAAAAGACGAGTCTTCTTTAAGCTCTTTTCATCTGACTCGTAAAATATGAAAAGATTGCCGAGTTTTGGCCTTCCAGCTCGTTAAAGCGACCGGAAGAGCTATCCCTCCTCTAGATTTTAATCTTTTTGGACCTGAGGGATTATTGCACAAAAAGATCGAGCGCTTGTTTTGTTCGGCTCGTTAAAACTATCGAAAACTCATCCCTTCTGTATTGTTTTATACTTTTTCGGACTTAAGGGATTAGATGACGAAAAAGGACTTTTGGAGTTAACTTTATGTACCTTTTCAGACTCTCTAAAAATGAAAAGGACCGAGTTATCCTTGTCGTTAGACTCGTTAAAATCACTAAATAGCGACAAACTTGTCTTTAGACGAGAACGAGTTTCACTATCGCTAGGCTCGTTAAAACATAGCGATGGGCTTGCCCGAAGGGCAGGTTATAAAACAAGCATATGTTATCCTCCTCAAGCTTGACAAAAATAAAGAGGTACTGGTCAGCAATGACTGGGGAAAAATTGGGAGAAACTAAAGAAAACTTTGATGGTAGCAAGTCGCTCTTGAACATGACACTTTTCCTCCGTACCACAATCGGGTTGGGTTGTTTCATTCACCGGTCACATCCATGGTCTCGCCATACCATCCATCTTTGAGGTAATGCTACCAATCCATCGCATCAGTGTCGCCATATGTTCAAGAGAAGTCATTCAGAAAAGTCAACCATGTCCCATCCACTACCATACATTATCCTTCATCCTTTCATGACCGCCACCCTGAATCATATGTCACAGATCGTTTTCACCTCCATTAAAATCATTAGCTCCGTTCCGTGTCACTGATGTGGGATTCATTAAGGCCCTCCTTTGACGGATCGCTTCTTGTCAACATCAGCTCATTATCCGAGAAGTTGATCTAGGAACAACCCCTTCAGTACTTTGAAGCTTGCATGCCTCAATGGCAAGTTTCTCACTTCCGGCGATAGGTATACATCAATGACCTTCGACCGAAAGATTTTGCGTGGTGTTCGACGCCAAGTCCTTTATTCACACCACGTGAATTGTACTGCAGTACCTTGAGGGCCATTATCATTATCGGTGATTCCTCTCGCGCTTGTTAACGGTTTACATCATTGACCGGTAATCAAGCGATGTCTTTCCATGTTCGACTTCAGAACATTTCTCACATGGATCGACTTGTACTTAGAGTGAAGATCGAACGAGTTTGAAGACCTCGGATCTAGTTTCATCCATCCGGGCTGCGATATATATTCAGGAAAGATAAAGACATTGACATGTACATCATTGCAGCAGATAATCATCCTACTCAAAGGATGATAATTTCATCAAAATTATCAGTCTACCATCAGACGATTGTCTGTTCTATGTACAGAAAAATGAATTTATAAAGCTGAGCATGGGAATGCCCACCTCAGCTAGATCATGAAAGCATTATGAAAAATAATGTATTGTATTGTATCTTATTACAGGTCTCCTCCCAGCATTGGATGAACTTCGGATCCCCCTGATAAAGCATTTCACCCGATAAACAGCCTCATACTTTAGGGGGAAGCTGTTATAGACATTTTTGTGCCTTACAGCATTGAGCATGAAATGTCCATAATCTAAGGGATCCAAAGTCCCTAAACATGTTGTTCCTACCCCTAGAGGAACAAGGCTAACAAACCACAGCAATTCACAGAAGTTCTCCACCAGAAACTGCTCAAAAACAAGTCAATTCAGGATCATTTCAGTGGCTACACTAGCTGTTTGCGCTGAATGTCAAAGCCAACATTGGATACCTGCTTTGAATGTCAAATGGAACACTGGCTACCTGCGCTGAACGAGAATGGACATGTGGCAAGCTCATTTCTCAAGGTGTCAAAACCCAGGAAGCTTCCAAAATGACACTTGCCTCAGGGAATTCAACTGGTGATGAGTAAGAGGTTCCAAATCTCCAAGTGGAAGCAAGAACCTCCAAGTGGAATCAAGAACTGACAGAGGGAGAGGACACTAGTCAGATCTCAAGCTGACTCATCCTCTCTCCAATCATCTATATATGGATCTCTCCTCCATGAGATCTAGAGGCTGGAATTTTGTTATTGCAAAGAATTGCTGTTGGTTTGAGGCTGGAAATATTGGGTGCTTATTACTTTGAAGGGGGTGAAGATAGGAATTCCATTTGCTGGGAAGGAGATGCTGGATTGGAGCCCTCTGGGTTGTATCTCTTCCTGAACCTTGTTATTCATCAATAAAGCTATCTTGGTTTCTCCTATATGCTGGTGTATTTTTTATGTATGAATGCATTAGTATGTTTAGTTTATTTCTAATCCTGAACTAGTTATGAATATGAATCCATGTCTTGTGTAGTGTTCTCTTCTTGTGATCTTGTAGAAACCTCTTGAAGCTGGGCGAGCGAGAAGGCAAGTAGCTGGGAACTCTCCAAGAGAAGAGAAGTTGGATCGAGGGACAAACGGAAGACACCGGTTAGTCCATCTATCTCTCTCTTCATTCTTAATTCATAAAGGAAGGAATACTAGAATAGCTGTCTCTGTTTGTTGCTAAGGCAATATCACACCTTAGGTGGATAGGATCGTCCTGCATAGGCATTTTTCCCCACAACAAATTATTCATTCTTAATTCATAAAGGAAAGAATACTAGAATAGCTGTCTCTGTTTTTTGCTAAGGCACTGTCACACCTTAGGTGGATAGGATCGTCCTGCATAGGCATTTTTCCCCACAACATGTGAATAATAGATTTACGTTTTTCAACTATATTTTCAGCGATTTTCTCTTGATTTTCAGTGTTATTTTGAGCTTTTTATGTTTCGGAAGTGTTTCCATGGGTGCTATTTGAATTCTCTTTTGAGGAAGAGGATACAAATGGCTGACTCTTAAAGGTCTGAATGTCTGATACATCTTCTATAGTAACTTCCTTTGGGTTTGGGCCTGTTTTATCAGCAGGTTCTGTGAGAACAGCCTTGTCTTTGATCTTCTTTGGCTGTTTGGTATCCTTTGGTTTGATAGGTTCAGGCACGTCTATGGTTCTAGTTCTCAATTTGTACTGTTTGTGGACTTCATATACTGCTGCATCATAGCCTTCTTTGAAGTCAAATGACTCTCCGGACTTGGTTGGAATTGATTGATATCATGGTCATCTTGGTCTTGTTGGGTTAGGAAAACTTGTTGCTCATTCTTCAAACCCATCAAGTTTATGTGAGTTTCCTCGGTTGGCTCACTAGATGTTGATATTTCAACATAGTTTTATTGAAAAGGAGGTCTTATATCATGGTCGGGGCTAGCCCTTCCAACATTTGGGTTTTGGTTTTTTCTAAAATTTGGGTTTCTGATAGTATTACTTTGTTGTCCATCCCATGATGATTTTCTTTCAACAGTTTCTACTCTGTCTCCAAGTCTGTGCATGCCATTGATGATTGCATCCAGTTTTTGCTCCAATGCTGAAGGCTCTTCTTTAAAAGTAGTTCTTCTTTCAGCTCTTGCTCTATTTCGTTTAGTGATCAGGTTTGCCTCCACACTAACAGCTATATTTTGCATGTTTGCTAAGGTTTGAGGGGCTCTTTCCCTCAATTGATATGCCATGTCTGAATTGAATCCGTCAGGGAATTTGTATAAGGCTAGATCGGGTGGAGGTCTAAGGTTTTTTGGATTAGCATTGTAAACATTGTTGAACCTAGCGCAATAGTCTAAGACAGCTTCTTGTGGGCCACTTTTGATTGTGTCATATACAGACAGAATGTGCATCGGATCTTTATTCTTCTCCCATCTATTAAGAAATGTTTGGTAAAGAGCTTTAGGATCAGCTATAGAATTCACAGGAAGAGCTCTAAACCAAGGCCTTACATCTCCTGTTAAACTTTGGACAAAAATCTTCATTCTTACATCATCATCATCTATTTCGTAATTCTCAAAATAGTCCTGCATTTTCTTGGTGTGTTGCAGGGCTGTGTAAGAACCAGTACCATCAAAATATGTGATTTTAGTTTGATAATCCTGAGGCATAGCCTCTAGATTTTCGGGTAACTGTAAAGGTACATATCTATTAGCCATATTTACAGGGATAAATGGAATAGTAGGAAGAAATGGAATGACGGGAACAACTGTGATAACAGTAGGAGTATGTGCAGCGGATGGAGGTGTAGAAAAGGTGCTTTGAGAGGTGGATGATGAACTAGGAGAAACAACGGTGTGAGGATGGAATGAAACTTTAACAGGGGTTGGAATAAATATATGCGGAACTGTTTCAGCGCTTGACTCCACAGAATCTTCCTTTCGCTCTTGTTTTCTAAGATTTCTTGGGATTAAATTTGGATTTTCAAAAACAGCTGCGAGATCTGGGTCTGGGTTAGACCTGGTGTAGCGTCATTTCTTCTTTGGAGCTAGCGTCTAAGACAGCGATTGGAAAAATACATTCTTCCCCAGTGGAGTCGCCAATGATGTTATCACTCAGGTTGTCCCTTCGCTCCTAAGGGATACGGCCGAGGTAACCAAAAACCAATCTTTGGATTGCAGGTCCTAGCCTACCTGCAATTAGAGAGGGCTCTCTCTTTATAATTTAGCTTTGTTTAGGGGTGATTTTAGGCTAGTTATGATGTGCATGGGTTTTGTTTGAAGTTTGGTGGGAAGGATGATGTTTTCAAATAGAGTTGGCATGCAAAGTGAGAAGTTCAGACCATTGGACATGGAGTCAATGATTAAGGGCTGCTAGATGTGATTTTTTTGGTGAAAAGAGGAATACAGAGTAGGATAGCTACACATGGAACAATCTTAAAAGCTGGAAATAAGATGAAATGGAGGTCAGGGAATGAAAGGTAACTAAGAATCTTTCATTACTCTAACAGAGGGAAAATGAGAGAATACTTTCTAGGAGAAATTAAGGATTCCTAAACAGCATTCATATATGAAGGAATTAATGTAAACATGAGCAATAAAGGATTCATATTCACTACTGATTCTGAAGAAAACATAGAGAAATTACAGAAATTGAGCACATAGTACATAGAGGTAAAATCTGGGCTATTCTTCTTTTATGCAATCTAGATCATGATACATAGATGATATAACCACGTAGAAACTGAAAACAGAAGTGAGAAAGACTTATTGGTCCATGAGAAAGCACGAGAATTCTGCAATATGTTCTTTAGCCATCAAATCCACAACCAACCAGTTCAAATGCATAACATTCCAGCAATCTTTGATTAGAAGAGTTCTCAAGATTACAGTGCAAGTCTGGAGTGACTTAATCAAACAACCAACCCTTATTACATAGCTCAGGGCGGTATTTATAGGAAAAACATGTACAAACAAGATCTCTCAAAAGATCTGATAAAAATATCTAAGATTAACCTAACTTCTACTGCAAGTAATGTAAAAAATCTAGCTTAAGCTGCGCTGGAGGCAGCTCCATCAAAACATGGCTTCAAGGCGTCCTTTTAGCTATGTGTTGTTCATTCTGCAATAACTACTCTTTAATCTTTGATATGCTGCTCTTAGGTGGCTCTGCTGCTCATTAACTCTGATATGATTAGCTTTTAATAGCTTTGAACTCTGTATTGATACTCTTTGACTTGTGGGGATGCTCTTAAATGTTCCTTTGTTGTGGCTTTAATTCTCCACTGATATTCTTTCATTTCTGCACTGATACACTTTTCTGTTGTTCTGATACTATTTTTCTTCACTGATACCCTTTAATTCTGCTAAATCGCCCTTGCCTACCACTTTATGGAAAAAAAGAACTGCTGCGGAGCTTTTTGTTACTTTCTACGGACTTTAGAAGGGTTTTGGCGCTGGCAGATCAAAACTTTATCAAAAAAGGAGGAAAAACTGAATAATGGCAGAGGATTTGCATAATGATGACTGTGTTGAGGCCGAGCTCATTGTCCGAAGCTATTTTGGACTGAGGTGATCAAAAATGGCTGAAGAAATGACCAGGCTTCCTTTGCAATGGAGCGCGCACAGGCACTGAATGGAAATATGCAGAAATAGCCATTTTTACCTTTATAAGGCAAAAAACAACTTAAGCGGGAGATTTGATGAAATAGAGGGCGGGAGCGATCACTGTAGCAGAGAACAAATCCGGGTCATTGGATCTAGCGAGCGCAGATCCAATGACTGCGATTAAATCGCAATATCACATTGGCAGGGAGCAAGGGGACATGAATATATGGAAATAAGCAATGTGGCGACATGCGATAGCGATATCGCTTCGGCGATCGCATATTGGGGGTGGTAAGGGGCGAAGGCCTTCAAACAATAGCGATGAGTGATAGCGAAATGGGGCGATGCGACAAAATATAGACCGTTGGATGGGCAGGTTGATCGGACAGTGAGCGGGGCGATCGCTATATCGCGTCGGCAGGGGGGAAGGGGTCATGTGCCTTTATATATGTGTGACCGCGATATAGAGATAAAGGGGCGATTAACGATAAAGGCATGGATTTGCGATAAAGCATATGATTTACGATAAAGCATGCATTTGCGGTAAAGTAATGTTTTGCAGTAAAACTGAGAAATGTGGTGAAAAGGGAGATATGCATAAAAGTGAAGATTGCGATAAAGGGAGATTGCGATAGCGATATCGCATCGGAGGATGGATTGTTCACATAAACAAAGGCACATATATATTACGATTGCCGACTTGCGAAATCGCATCGGTGGGTTTCCAACAGGGCATAAACAAATGGGGCCAACACTTTGACTACTACCTCCGACTGCGATATCGCGTTGGAGGGGAATAAATGAGATCGGAGGAGGGTGAATTGCATTAGAGGAGGGTTTTATATGATCGGAAGAAGTTTTTTTGAATCGGAGAAGGGTTTTTATGCATTGGAAGGGGTGTTTTATGAAGTGATAAGGGTTCTTACTAAGTTTCAAGTAAACTTAGTAATTCCCAAAGAAATACTTATGGTTATATTTCAACCAAAGGAGGGGATATGTACTTATGGGGGATTATATATATATATTTTTAATATGGGAAGGGAAGAATAAGTGGGATTTATATAATAGAGTTAGAAATTAATATGAATTTGTGAAGAAAGTGCTAAGTATGAGAAACTTAGGCTTTTAAAGGGAAAATGGACTTATACAAGGAATATGAGCACCCCTAAGTAAACCAGATCTTTACTTAGGCAAAGTTATGGAATATGATGAGTAATTTAGTGATATTAAGCAGATCTTAACATCTCTGGGGGAAATTAGTAAATGATTTGGGGAAAAGGATGAAGGGGAAGTTAGTCATGCCTCACTTGAGCTGCTCCAAGGGAAAACTGCTTTGCACTTGTGATCTGAAGTAAATTAACACTTTGAAACATAAAATTGATCACAATTCTTCATTCAGCAACCTCAAAACTGCCTACCTAGCCTACTTAGCCTAACATTTTTTCTTCTTTTTGTTTGGGTGCACTTAGACTAGCAAACCCTGATTTTTTCTATTCTTTTGGCTATCCTCCTATCTAAATCTACCCTTATTCCTTCCAGGGGCTCAGATTAAACTGTTGAGCACCCTTGTTTCTCTACCTATCTAATAATCTGCCAAGATTAAACAGTTTGGACAGATATTTATTCTCTATCTTCTAAAACAAGCAATTTAAACCTAGGGAAGCCAAGATTAAGCTGTTTGGCCTACCCTTAATTGTGAAACTCTCCAAAAATGGAATAGAGTAGTGGCATTTGAGCTAGCACACTTTCATGGCCTTTTGATTGGGGTTCAATTCCTTACTTTTCTCTTGGCCTATTCATTGTTCTTTTTACCCTTTGATTATTCTTTTAGGGCATACCCTCTTTACATTTTTTAAATTTTCTGAGTTTTCTTGGAAATATGGAACCTTTGCAGCATGAAAAGAATGACATATTTGGCATTTCCACTATCAATCATGAAAAATGAAACCTATTAGTATAGGAGGCTGACATGAACAACAACGAAAATTAAATTGCATGCATGAGAAAATGAGCATGCAAACTAGGAGGGCACACATTCAAATCATAAAGGGATGAACACGGTTATTCAGGGCTTTGAAGTGCACTTATGCGCTCGAGCAAGTGAAAAAAGTCTTCCATGGCATAATCTGAAGGTTTAAAGGGGTGATTTTTTTGGGCCTTCGGGTCTTCCTTATGTGCTCATCTGCTCAAACATTCAGGGAGGTTTCACTTCGAAGGGACAAAGGAAGAGGTTAAAAAGGCTTCGACCCTTCACAATGTGACTATGCACTAAATACAAAGGAGGGCATACTATCACATGTTGAATTTTTGAAGGAAGATGCTTCATGTCTTCATGATGTGCTCATCCACTCAAGGGAGGTCACAGTTCTTCGTGGTGAAGATGTGCACTCATAAGAAGAACCTGGTATTCTAGGTTGTAGTTTGAGGCCGCTTAGGCTTTGAGATCAAGAAGTCCACACTACATGTTGAAATATTAGTAACAAGTCTGAAAAACAAGATTCCATGATAAGATAAGGGAAAGAAATATCTGCAAGGCTTTATAGTTGTTGTTGCATGCATGGTGGAATATGAAAGGTTGAAGAAGATAAAGAGTTTATGTATGCAACAGCTGATTAATGCTTGCAACATGAAGATTCAACATAAACGCTACCAAACAAACTGAAAAATGAAGGATCTACAATAACAAGAGAAAGGATGATGGTGAAATCATGAAATGCAATGGAAAAATTTGACATGCAATACTTACTTGAGGCACTAGTTGATGAAGAGACTATTGATTCCTAGTTGTGTGCCCAACCGAGATGGAATGTTTATGCGAGAAGAATCATTAGCTCAGTTAATTTAAAGAAATCTGCATGCAAAATCGATTCATGCATGAGTGACACTTGTTGTTGCATGAAAGGATTAGTTAAAGGAAGTTAAGTGGGCTCCCGTTTTCTAAGAGTGTGCCCATATGCAACAAGATGGCACATGCATGGATGGAAAGTGCACTCATGGAAGGCACATATGTTCATCACGAAGGAATGTGTTCAAGGAGGGTGCACTCCTTTGGGACGAAGGAGTGTGATCAAGGAGGGCACAGTCCTTTGAGCCGAAGGAGTGTGCTCAAGGAGGGCATAGGTCTTCACCAACTTGGAGTGATGTTTTTTATTTTTTGAGTGTTTTTCATTCTTTTTATTGCTTTTTCATGTTTTTCGAGTATGTGCATGGAAAGAAGGAAAGTTTCGAAGTCGAGAAAGATCGTGAGTTCACCTAAGCATATACTTACTTACTCTAGTGCTTCTAGTGGTTAAGTGACAATTCTTAAGAAACATTGACTAAGAGGATGTTACACTAGGAGAAAACAAATAAATAACAAATCAGGCAACTAGATGACTCAAGGGGGCTTGAAACGACAGTTATTGTAGGCTCTGAAATTGACATAGGCAAAAATTTTGGATGTTGTTTGTCGCAGAGATAACATTTTGGTACACACAATTCTAAATTGTGTTTTAGTTATGATCGTACCACATATTATCTTGAGCACATTATGCGTCGTTACCATGCACATTTTATGCACCACAGTTGTCGAGAATTACGTATATATTGTACATTACTTACATTGCAATAGGGAATTCTTTGCCTTGAGGAGTTAAATCTGAATGCTTATGGAAGAGAGTCGAAGCAACTTGTTGACAAATGACAAAAGAAATAATAAATTAATTTAATTTGTTATTATTGCATCTGAAACTAAAAATGGTCATCTTTCATTTCTCAAACTCTCTATTTAATCTATCATATTGTGACATAGATGAAGAATGTTCCAAGATTAATTTTCCATTTATGGTAAAAAAATCCTTCAGCCCAATTCCAATATAGACGGTAATTAATTAATCTTCTACATTGAAATTTTCACATGATAAAAATGTGCATAGTAATTTTGATTGCAACGAAGGTTATGGTAAAGAAAGAAACTAGAATGAATTTTTGTGTAGAAAATTATTATTGACTTTACTATTTTCTCATGTTAATGAGATATTTTCATTTTTGTTTTTATATAATTCACAATGTATGAAAAATTAGAACTAATGTAATTTATAAATAAAAAAGTAAATAATTATTGAATGCAAATAGATATCAATCTATAATAAACATTCAAATGAAACATTTTACATTGTTAAAATAGAAAAAATAAAACAAAAACTAATTAAAATATAATTTAATTTAAATTATTATTATTATTATTGTTGTTGTTGTTGATTTTAAAAATAATTAATATATAAGCTAAGTATATATATCAAAAATCATTTAAAAAAATTAAAATTAAAAAATGGAAATCTAACATATGTGGACATGATCTTCTTTTTTATTACAATTATGATGTCTATTTTAAAATAAAGATTCTAATCTTTTAATTTAATTATCAATAATTAATAGGATTCAACTTCTAAAAAGCAAGTATGTCTTTTTTACTTTTAATTTAATCAAGATAATAATATAAATCAAATGGTTAGTAAACTACTATAAATATAAATCTATGATAGGCATTAAAACACTTATACCATAACATGTTTCAAGATAAATCACAATTCTCTATTCTAACTAGCTAAGTCTCTACCATTTACCTAATAATTGTTAATAATTCAAATAAAATGCCTAAAACTTATTCTTATACAAAAAAATTATGTTTAATATTGAAACAGTAAAAGTAAAAGTAAAATAAAAAAAAAAAAAAAAATACAAACACACCAAACCTTGTCGAGTGTAAAATGCTAAGAGAGGTATCAAATGTTACAGCATGGCAACTTTTCTGGCAGCAAGCAAGGTAATAATGTAAACAAATTAATAAGGTGCGAATTGTGCGTGGACCTCATTTTCGAAGTGAAAGCATCGATTGACTTCCCTCATTTTACTAAATTCCTGAAACCTATTCCAATACAAACAAAATTATGTTAATGTTAATGTTCATCTAAGTATAAGCTAATATAAACAAAATTATGTTTAATATTGGAACAGTAAAATAAATAAAAAAAGCAAAACTTATTTGCAATGTTCATCCAAGTATCGAATGTTAGAGCATGCTAAATTTTGTGGCAGCAAGCAAGGTAATACTGTAAAGAAATTAATAAGATGCGAATTTTCCGTGGACCTCATTTCCGAAGTCCAAATATCGATTGACTTTACTCATTTTACTCGGCCGAATTGCGTATCCTTCGCACCTGACGTTTAGTTTTGGATGTATGGAAATCAACAGAGACCTTGACTTGTTTACCATATTTCTTTCCACGTGGTTTATAATATATGAAAATCTTATGAAACGAAGACGAATGATGGCTTGACTTGCACAACCAGTCAACACGTAAGGAAAATTTTATGAATGAATATGAATGATGACTCGCTACTTGCTTTACCAGTCAACACGAAGAAAAGTACGTTATAGAAAAGTATCTGTTTGAAGTTTCCATTCGTCTTCCTATTTGATAGGTTAGACTGCAGTGTAGTGTAGCATAACGGTAGGTAATACAAGAATAGTCCAGTTGCAAATAACTAGCAATTGTTCCAAAAGGTACAAAGAGAGGCCGATAGGATTATTAAATTGAAATTGTTAAATTTTTTTAGAAGAGTTAATTGGTTTGTGGAAAACCTTGTTTTCTTGCACTGGATCATTGTGCAATTACTTTTCAGGAACACATTGAATGTCTTATTTCATTTTAGAGTAAGTTAATTACCCAAAATCAAGAGGTTAAGTTAATTACCCAAAATCAAGAAACCTCTATAGATGGCCAAGCATATATGAAGAATACATCTCATTCATATGCAATACCAAATCCATCTTTTCTTTTCTCTGAGTAAAATTTCAAAAGCATGAACACATGCCATTTCATATGCACAATAAGCCCAACTTCTGAAATTTCAATGCTTGGATGCATCCCATTCAAAAAATATATCAAAAAAAGAGAAGACAAAAACATAGAACATTTAACAACTCCTACTTTCAAATGCTCATGTTGCTTTGATGAAGAACTTTACTCACCTGCACATGCATGTTTCTCATGATATCATTTGCAGTAGTGCTTCTGCTTCAAATCTCTTTAACCTCCACATGCTTGTTTCTCATGATATTATTTGCACTACTGCTTTTGCTTCAAATATATCTTTAACAAGATAAAGTGTTATTTCCCTAGTTCAAGCATTTCACATTAGAAAATGTTTGTCCATTATTAATATTCACATTGAAGATGTTTGTTTATGATTATTAATACAAAAAATGCGGGTCCACACAAAGAACCTAAGACTATTACAGCATTTCACATTAGAAGATGTTTGTCGATGCTTAATAGTACAGAGCATGCAGATCCATACCAAGAACCTAAGACTATTACATCCTTCATTGAAAAGGGTAGATCTTTTTAAAATCAACAAAATTTGGTAACAATTTCCCCAGGTAAGGCGGAAATGATCCAGATTTGTAATTAGCTTTTGTCTGTTTAACTTTTTGTTCTTTTAGTCTAATGCTTTGTGCTTCTTTGATAAGCATCGTGTTACTGATACAAAATTAGAAAGCAAATGATGTTTAGGTGCATTACAAAAATTAAAAGAGCCTTAGAATTTCACAAGGTTTCCTTTCTGTCAGAGCCTTTACCCTTCACCAAACAAATATTTATGGGAATTGGGGAGGGAGTAGCCTTCTAATGCCTTTAAAAAATTATCTTCAGTTGTCTCTTGATGATAGAAACTGTGGGTATTGCAACAAAGACGACTGATCTGCCACTATTGTTGAGCAGTGACAGCTATAACTAGGGCATAAAGAATTCTGATGTCATCCAGCTCAACCTTGTTATTGCATTGTGGACACTACTATAAACTGTGGGTATTGCAACAAAGACGACTGATCTGCCACTATTGTTGAGCAGTGACAGCTATAACTGGGGCATAAAGAATTCTGATGTCATCCAGCTCAGCTTTGTTATTGCATTGCGGACACTACACATTTACAGAAATAGAAAATTACAATTCCCAAGATTTGGTTGCAACAAAAACATAGAAACTTAATCTTTTTGAAAAAGTTCATAGCCTTACCAGCTCACTTAACATCAAGACCATGGAAATCAACAATTACGAGGTTGAATAATCTTACCTTGCCAATGTTATTCACATGTCGCTGAAGCCACTTTCTAATACAAGACATGCCAAACATGTGTCCACAAGCAAGAGAGCTGCATTTTCAGTTTTCAATTGTCAGTCTTTGGACATTTGAAAGCTCTTATAAAATGAATAAAACATTTTGATGCAAGGAAAAAAGATAATTTATATGATTTCTGATAACAAGACATAAACATCAAACTAACAAAAGACTACTAGTCTTGACGGACGCTGGTCGCTTCACTCTTGAAGAAACAACTGAGGAAAGAGAGAATACAGTTTTCTTCTCGTTTCAGTTCAGTGATAGTTGTCAAAGTAGATTGAACTTGAGCCGTTTCTTTCTCAGCTTCCATCTTGACAAATATTTTTCTCTCTCTCTTTCTTCTCAAAGCTTCCTAACTTTTCTTGCAGAACTTAGACAGTTCCTCGCAAAGAACAAATAATGTTTTCTCTCTGTTTTATTGCTAAGTTCTTCTCCAGTTTCACCTGTTTCAAAGCCCTACCCCTTTCTACAATTTTTTTTGATATGTTAGCGTTTTTCTCTTCTGCCTTTTTCTTTTCTTCAGTTACTTTCTTTAAGGCATCTACCGCTTTTTGTAGACAGTCCTCCCTTTCTTGCAGCGTCTTTTCCAATTTTTCCTTCTCACAGGCCACGTTATGCAAATCAACGTTCCCCCGATTTAGTTACCTCGCATATTTCATAGTGTCATCACTCAGCTTAATAAGTTCCCTCGTATAATTAATGTTTCTATAAGTCTGTATATGATCATTGAAACCCAAGAATACACTTGACGAGAGTCCGTGATACATTTCAAAAATACCGAAGTTAGCAGCAGGTGGAACTGACTGCGAGAATGAGATGTTTGTTCTTGTAATGGGAAAATGTTGGGCAGTATTACTAATCCCAAGGCATTGAGTATTAAATTAATGCAACTGAGAATTAGAAGTTTCAGTTACACTGCTCGGAAACATATTCCAGTTGTTTAAAATTCCATGACTCTGTGGTGGAATAACCTTGCCCTCTTCGAATTGAGACCGTTGCCAACTGAGTTCCGTTTCCAGCCGAAACAGGAAAATTATTTATAAATTCAGGAATACGTGGCACCGATTCCAAACATTCCAAATAATGCAAGAGATAGGTCTCTAGTTGCCCATGAGAAGCCTGCACATGATATTGGTAGGGAATGGGGCAAATGACATTTCCATCTTGATTTCTAACCCTGGCCACATTTGAAGTATCAATTAAAAGTGTATTTGCACTACCATGTCTCCCAGATCTTCCCACACTCTAGTCAAATTCTTATAACATCCATGAACTGCGTTGCCCTGTCGGTTGATTCTCGTTATGATATAGTCCTCAATGGAATAAGAAAGAATCCTACCAGAACTACTACCTCCTAAAATGTTCTGCAGCACAAAATCATGGACCTCTCTAGGTTTCCTGACCACAGAACCACCTTGAATGCAGAAAAGCAAGCCCACAGAAATCTGCAAGCGTGAGGGTGCACAAACACAATATAGGGGTCCACAACCAAATTACCATGGGCAAAAGTACCCTTACTTTTGTGAACAAAATGTGCCAGGAGATACTCTATACTGATTACCAGCAACTTGTCATATTTCCTCACTCTTATTTCTTTCACCATCTTTCTCTGCTCCGACTCTGCCCGTCCAGAGAATCCCCTTGACAGGCCCTTTGGAATGCCTTTCATTTGCTAAAAATTCTTGGGGATGATGAAGCAGCCAGTGTTGAGATGGGAAGGCAACATAAAATCGGATCATCCTTTGTGATTGCAAATTGGAATTATTTATCTGCTCTTTTGAAGGTGGACACTGCAGTAAAATTGGATCATTCTTTGTGATTGCAAATTGGAATTATTTATCTGCTCTTTTGAAGGTGGACACTGCAGTGAATAAGATACTTTTGTTTGGAAAAATAATCAAACAGCCATTTGGAAGATGGAACTTTGCAATGCCTGCACATCATTTGTACCAATTGAATATCTTTGTTTATGATCTGTAATTTTTTATGAATCATTGGAAACAAGAGTAACAGTTTGACACAAGCTATGCCAGAGGTATTATGATTAATACAAATATAAACTAAAATGGTTCAACATAAAAGTAGGGTATAGTTTTCGAGTAAGTTTATTCTAAAAACTATGTATACATATTCCTTTCACAGACAAGAATTCAACATCACATTGTGATGCATTTCCAATCTCCTAAAAAATTTTGGGGCCCAACTCTAGACTATACCTAACTACCCAATACTAAATAGTGGTTGGTTTTCTCTGAGAATGGTCAATTAACTTGCACGAGATGATTGGGAGCACGAAGAAGTATTTACAGATGATGATCATGCAAAGCAAAAGAAATTCTCTTTAATTTTGATCTGTCATGGCCGTAAGCTAGATACATTTGAAGAAACATCTTTGTTAAGCCATGGACAATTAGTATGTAGCTTTGCTTTTCAACTGAAAATACTTAGGCATCCATATGCACACACTATAGATATCATAACCTACAGCTATCATTAGACAATCTAATTTTCAGACTAGGAACCAGTTATCTTTATCAAAAATGAATGGGGTATTATCAAAAATAATATTCAACAAAATGCATTTTACCGGCTTACTGACCTGCAAATCATGTGACAGCATCCAGATGTTTTTTCAACAATTTGTCCACATTTTCCATTCAATTCATCTAATTCCATGGACATTGTCAATTAAAGCTTTTTTGTGATAGCAGGTGCTAGATTAAAGGCTTTTTTATTAGGTGTACTAGTTTATGTTGATGGGTTTATCAAGAATGCCATCCAAAATGTGACAAAGCTTTCCTCAGGTTCATATTAGGTTTTGCTTGGAAAAATATATAGATAAATACCTCAGGCTACCAAAACAGTGCCAGAACAAGAAAAATATAACTAATCACATAGTCTAGATATCATTATGTTATTAGAGAACGTATCAGGGGAGATGATTGTTGGACCTACCAAGACTCTCTTCATGGACGAGATCTCGACAAGACTTGACAACTCGACCACGTATCAGATAGTTAAATGCCTACAACAGTTTACCCATCTCATGGATGCAACAATTCTCATGTCTCTGTTGCAGCCAGCGCCAGAAACATTTGATTTCTTTGATGACATAATACTCTTATCAGAGGGGCAGATTGTCTACCATGGACCTAGGGAGAATGTGCTAGAATTTTTTGAAAGCTGTGGTTTCAAATGTCCTGAAAGAAAAGGCAGGCACCGCAGACTTCCTACAAGAGGTATTCAGGTTATAAAATTTCAAAATATTTATTTCTTTCATCAAATCGGTGCTTTCTAATTCTAATCGTACATTAGACTTACATTACCTCGCCAATATCCCATGGTTACAGGTTACATCTAAGAAGGATCAAGAGCAATACTGGGAAGCTAGATCAAAATCATGCTCAATGAACCTATAGAGAGGAACCTAGACTAAGAATCTCACACTGTTATCTAAGAGAACAAAAAGGAAATTTCTTCCCTATTTCCCCTTTTGGCACATAAGGGAAGATTCATGGGAGAATTCATGCGTATTTTGTATATGCCTTTCCTAACTTTTGGATAAGTCTTTCATCATTCTGAACGAGATCCAACCCAATTATAAGGGCTGATCAAATTGCATTGGTGTCTATAACTAATTTCTTTCAGGTAATACTAATTGATAAGGTTTCATTAGCAAGTGCTGCTAATGAATGAATGTAGAACCCTTTCATATATTTAGTTCTTAATGAATGTAAATATCTCATTCATGGCATTCTCAATTGATTAAAAATATTAATGACCATTCATTGTAGCAGCAGAATTGACATTTCAAGGGAGGTTTTTTTCACCCTGAAGGCCTATTTGGATGTCAACAAAATATCAAGAGGCAAAGATTTAATAGTGGTAAACTTTGCAGAACAAAAAAATAATCCATCAAATGTAACCTTTTTAATTTAATTGTTGTTTTTCTTTCTGCAAGAAAAAACATCATTGCAGGCTTTTATTTTGAAGGGAAAAATATCAACCAAGTATTTGACAATGACAATCCAAATGTGTTACTGGAAGTGCTGACCACCTTATATTTTGGACACGAATACCGCGGGGGTTTAGAGATAAAACCAACTTACCTGTTTAATAAAACGAACACTCCACAAAGAATAAATGTTCCCGCCACAAGAAACCATGCACCAAGTACCAAACTGAGAAACAAAGCAGAAACAGATAATCAACAGGACAATGTTTAATGGTTTAATTTATCAAACCATATCTTCATGCATTTTTTATCCTCGTGGAAAAAACAAGTTTTTCTACATATAGAACTTACAAGTAAACCAGAGTCTTCAGTCCAAGAATAGAAAATACTGCCAACCAACAATCACAGGGATCAGATTAGTTCAAAAAATTAATTAAAAAATAATAATAAGGAAAACAGATTTAAAGTTCAATAAGCGCAAATGCTTAGACATAAAATTGAAGTCCCAATCTTATGGTGCATTTGGGTATTAGAAACAGGTAGTAAATCATACAAAGTCCAAGAAATGCCAGAACCAGCATTGCTGCAGCCACCACAATTAAGGTAAATCGCTTGGCTCAGGAAAATCACAGCTTATTAGCTTAATGCAAGTAATAAAACAAAGACAAAACTGGATTAATTAATCCAGCAACACAACTTCTCAGATGAGTAACTTTGACATGCAAGTTAAAGATGTTGTTCCAGAGATGCTTACACATTCTCCAGTACATCCCTTATTGTCCGAGAATTGTCTTTGGTTCTGGACTCCAGATCATTTGCTGCCCTATTCAACTTTCTATTCAAATCATCAATGTTTTGTTGGTCACTTACAGGAAGGAACACTTGGTCTACGCCCGTAGTTTTTGCAAGGTCAAGATACCCTGACACATTTCTTAGGCTTTGGACTGTGAACTCGGACTGATCAACAATATAATCCAAGGTATGAGATATATTGCGATGAAACTTATCCTGTCCAACATAAAGCAAGATGCTCCCGGCTCTGCACACATCAAGATGAACATATCAAGATGAATAACCCTCAAAGAGACATGGAAAGCTTTAAGGCATAAGAAAGATTATGTTAAGGTCAAAGAAATGGAAGACAAGAAAAATATATTATCCAGATGCTCCATTTACAACAAGTATAACAAAAGAATCAGAGCACTGGCATTCATCATAGGTCAGGATAACTACACAATGAAAAAGGAACAATTAGAAAAGAATTTCCTTAATAACTTATAAAAATCAAGTCTTTGGGTCTTGAGATCCAATGTAGAGCAACATGGGCTATCAATGGCCTGAGGCTACTTTGATGGAGCTCAGATAGGTTGACATCCAAAGATAACACATGACTCAATCATGGCATTTTAACGCAGGTAAATCCAAGTTTGAGAAATGATGAGCCCAATAAGTGCCAACCATCATTGCAGAGGATGGCAATCTGGATTAACAGAAGGAACCTTCACATTATTGCCAGGAATTAGCAGAAGGCGTGTTTAAACTTTAATCATGTTGCTTGTGACAGAAGCTATCGAAGGACAAAAGCATATTTTGATGGAGCTCGAATATGTTGATATGAAAGATAGATGCAGGGTCAATCGTGGCATTTTAAAGCAGGTAACACCAAGTTTGAGAAATGGTGAGCCCAAATAAGCGTGAGCCATCATCACAAAGGATGGAAATCTAGACTAAGAGAAGTGACATTGGTTTTATTACCAAGAATTGGCAGAATCTGTGTTTAATCATGTTGTTTGATACAATGAAATAAGTTGCAATCACCCCATCAGGTATCAGAGCACTGGCATTCAACATATGCTAAGTCCCGTATGCTAAGAACAGAGGTCACAGAGCAGCGTTGGTGTTCAATAGGAATCCTGTCCCAAAAATAGAGATCTTCAAGGCCTGTTTTGCAAAAGAATGACTTCTTGTCAAGCGGAATTCCTTTGTTTATATCTTTAAAACTGTACAAGTGAGATGCTTCAGACTATAATTTTGTCTGATTTGAGATAACTGATGCGTTATTTCAAAATGTTAATCTTAGATAAGAATCATCAGCACAAGGTTAAAGGATATCTTACTGGAACCATTTCTCTTTGCAGATTATGATTGTTGCCTTCATTGGAGCCACTGTATTCTTGAGGACTGAATTGCACCATAAAACCTCAAGTGATGCTAATTTGTACCTTGGAGCGCTCTTTTTCAGCCCACCCATTTTCGAGAGCACTAACCTGCAATTCAAACAGAACAGAGGAATTCTGAGAACCTGGGAACCTGGGAAACAGAGAGCTGTACCTGCATTAAAATTCACATCGAGTCCTGTGTTGGTTATTTGTGGTCTCATTGCCACTGTCAGTTAAAAGAGCCGCTACAAAGTTTGTAAATACTGCGAGATTGTCGTAATGGAAGCCTCCAACAGTTGGAGGAGGCGGTGAATCTAACGGTTTGGTCTATCTGGATTGGAGGTCAAAGGCGGTGTAGAGATGTGAGCTCGGAGTCAGAGAAAGCAGGAAGTTCTCGGTAATCACGACAGATGCTACCATGCGGCCATGAATGCGATTCTAACACAAAGCTAGAAAACCCAATCAAACACAGATAAGATAAGAAGAGATCTTAGCTATCAGAACCATTTGAATAAATCACATCACAGACCTGACAGCGAACTCCGCAAACTGTAGAGACTTGGGATTGGTTCCCAAGATTTTAACGAAATTGGACTCCAGGTTCTGGATCTTGTCAGTGACCATATCAATATACCCCATTTCTTCAAACGACCTGGCAGCAGATACAGATACGGCCAGCAAAAAAAAAGTGCTCAGAACAATGGCGAGGACGCGAGCCATGGCGGGCGAGACTGTTGAAACCTCTGAACAGAGCAAAGGCGAGATCAGTGGTGAAGAAAGAATGAGGTGGGGGTTGGTTGGAGAGCTGGTAGATCCCTCGTATATGTTAATATAGTGAAGGGTTCATAGGGAATCTGGTCGAAGGCGGTGTAGAGATGTGAGCTCGGAGTTAGAGAAAGCAGGAAGGAAGTTCTCGCCGCGAATAAACATAAATCACGACAGATGCTACCAAACGGACGAAAACCCTGAAGTTTTCGGCACTGAGAATAAACAGAAGCCTGCCGAATATGGATGCCAGGTGTCAACTTGAGATTGAAAAGGACGACGAAAGTCTGTTTCAATAGGAAGGCCTATCGGCCTAATTAATTGTAATCGCGTTGACTAGTAAAGCAAGTAGCAAGTCAAGTCATCATTCATAACATTTTCTATAATGTACTTTCCTCAATCTCGACTTGCCCTTATTCGTATATTATAAACCACATACCACATACAAAGAACTATTATAAACCACAGAAAGAAAAAAGCAACCTACTATGAAAATGTATTTTAACGTCAAGCACATGCTTTGATTAAAGTTCACCTATAACATGCTTCTCCAACTTTGTTGAGATATTTAATTTCAGTATTTGCCAGGTGAGGTGTCATAGTTGGTTTTGTTTCACTTTGCGAGGTGAGGTGTCATAGTTGGTTTTGTTATTTAATTTCAGTGTTTGCGAGGTGAGGTGTCATAGTTGGCTTTGTTTCACTCTGCGAGGTGAGGTGTCATAGTTGGTTTTGTTATTTAATTTCACTGTTTGCGAGGTGAGGTGTCATAGTTGGTTTTGTTTCACTTTGCGAGGTGAGGTGTTATAGTTGGCTTTCTTTCACTTGAGTTTAGTTGGAACTTTTTTTAGTCATTTATTGTTGTTTTTTTCTTTGTCTATTATATAGTTCTTTCTCTGTGTATTTCGACCTCTGTATTTTTTGTCATGGTATCAGAGCGCGAGGTTGCATAAAGCTCCAAGGAGAGCAACACTTGATTTTTTTCATGAACACAAAGTTCTAGCAAAGGATGAGATAGGATCTCGAGGACTGAAGCTCAAAGTCGAGGAGGAGTCGCTGCAAGGTAGACAATTTTTTTTTTGGAGTGATCATCGCATTTATGTACAAAGAACAAGTGTGATGAACACAGGAGACTTAAGAAATTATCAAAATCGTTGACTAATCGCACTCATTTTGTATCGTGAAGAGCAATGACAAGATAACTCTATCAAGCGCAACCTCCAAGTCATCCTTTAGCACGAAA
This sequence comes from Pinus tabuliformis, assembly GCA_031772625.1. Taxonomy (NCBI): domain Eukaryota; kingdom Viridiplantae; phylum Streptophyta; class Pinopsida; order Pinales; family Pinaceae; genus Pinus; species Pinus tabuliformis. The sequence goes on from CM062810.1 coordinate 566,799,463, forward strand.
TACGAAAGGTCAAAACAGCACAATCAAGCACAGAGTTTAATAAGAATGAGATCAACTAACACAAGAGCAACTCATCGCACTCATTATGTGTCGTGAAGTGCGATGACAGGATAACCCTCTAAAACGCAACCTCCAAGTCACCATTTAGCACAAAGCACGAAACGTCAAAAGAGCACAACTGAGGCAAATTTTAATAAGACGCAAGTCAACTAACATGGGAGCAACTCATTGCCTTCATTCTATATCATGAAGTGTGATGACAGAATAACCACACAGTGTCCAAGTCATCATTTAGCACGAAGCACAAAAGGTCAAAAGAGCATAGTCGAGCATGAAGTTTTATAAGAATGAGGTCAACTAACACAAGAGCAACTCATTGCACTCATTCTGTGTCGTGAAGTGCGATGACAAGATAACTCTCTAAAACACATCCTCCAAGTCACTGTTTAGCATGAAGCACAAAAGGTCAAAAGAGTTCATCATTTAGCACGAAGCACAAAAGGTCAAAAGAGCATAGTCGAGCATGAAGTTTTATAAGAATAATGAGGTCAACTAACACAAGAGAAACTCATTGCACTCATTCTGTGTCGTGAAGTGCGATGACAAGATAACTCTCTAAAACACATCCTCCAAGTCACTGTTTAGCATGAAGCACAAAAGGTCAAAAGAGTTCAGGTGAGCATGCAGTTTAATAAGAACGAGGTCAACTAACAATGGAGCACCAGCCAAGTTTTAACAACCAAAGGTCAAAAGAGTTCAGTTGAGCATGCAGTTTAATAAGAATGAGGTCAACTAACACTGAAGCACAAGCTAAGTTTTAACAACCATGGGAGCACGAGCCAAGTTTTAATAACGAATATGCTTCCATTTCAAAGCTCGAACCACCAACAACATAATCCAAAACGTCAAGTTGCCTAAGCAATTTAAAAATGTGCGTGAATCTTTTTAAGGGTTTATCTTTTATAAGAGGAGGAATTTGTAAAAACAAAAAAGGACCTTTCAAAAGTTTACTTAAAGGACTTCAAAGGCATATTTCAAGAAAAAGGGAGGTGTTGTTATGTTGTAATAAAAACAAAAACTTGAAATTGTTATAAAAGGGGGTGTTGCCCCTTTTTAAAGAGATTTTATTTAGGTCTTGAAAAATGAGATTGTATAAAAAGGAAATGTGATTCCCCAAAAATGGCTTCTTCAAGCTCTTTGCCACAAACACTAATTTTGCCTGGGAAAAATTACTAGTTTGGGTATTTCCGGATGAATACATTTCTTCAAGCTCAAGAGTGTTGGGATACACTTCAAAGTGGCTATGTAGAGCCAACACAAGAAGCATGGGCAACCATGACCAATAGTGAGAGGAACGCGCCTATTGAATTGAGAAATAAATAACATAGAGCCAAATGTTGGATACAAAATTCATTCGTTGACTCTAACTTTGACAAGGTAACCGACGCACCAACAACAAAAGAAGCTTGGGATATTTTGAAAGTAGCATGCCAAGGTAATGATAGTGTGAAGACTGTAAAATTGCAAACATTATCAGCTTAGTTTGAAACCCTGAAGATGATTGACATAGAGAATGTTGAGCAGTTCATGACTAGAGTCATGGGAATAGTCAATCAAATCAAACTTATTGGTGAAACCATTACAAATCATAAGATAGTTGAAAATGTCCTTTAAACCCTGCCAAAGAAATATGACATGGTTGTAACAGTGATTCTGGAATCCAAATATTTTACAACTTTCTTAGTAGAACAATTGACTCGATCACTTATGGCACATGAAACAAGACTTATCTTGTTAGAAAATTCCAAGAAACAAGGTTTCAAAGCACAAGACTCTTTTGGAAAAGGAAGAGGCAGAGGATATGGAGGCAGTAACAAGCGAGGAAGAGGTCAAGGAAAAAGTGGATCAAAACATCATCATGCAGGAGAGTAGTCAAGACCTTCACAAGACCAAACACAGAGAAGAAAAACATGGAGAAAATCTAATGTCCAATATCATTACTACAAGAAATCTGGGCATTATGAACATGAATCCAGAAAGAAACAATTAGATCAACAAAGAGGCAATGTTCATCTCTCCAACAATGAAGGAGAATCCTCTGACAGCATGTTTCTTTCCTACCATTTTTCTAAAGACAATCACATCAAAGACCTTTGGTTTCTGGATAGTGGCTGCAATAATCATATGACATCTATAACAAAAGCTTCATTCTTGTCTTGATGCTTTCATAATATCATAAAATACTCTTGGAGATCGCTCCCATATAAAATCTGAAGGGAAAGGTATTGTCCTTCTTACTAAACAAAATCAAGAGAAATATAGACCTGATGTTTATTATGTTCCACATCTGAAGCATGTCCTCATTAGTGTAGGTCAGTTGATGGAACATGGTTATGATGTAATATTCCAAGGGATCATATATTATATCTATGAAAAAACTCCCAACAAAATACTAATAGCAAAGGTTGAAAAAATCAAGAATAGGATGTTACCCTAGACTCTTAGAAGTTGAAATATCTCAGAGTGTTTTGCACACAATGTGTCAAGAACAAATGAGTCACAACTATGGCATTCTAGGTATGGGCATAGTACTCTCAAGAGTCAAAGTCTACTTTAGAAACATTCAATGGTCATTGGTCTCCCTGTTATGAATGAAAATATTGTAATTGTGAAATTTGTATTCTATCACGCATTAAAGAGATAACTTTCCCACATCTTCCTCTAGAGAAAAATATCCTTTAGAGCTATTCAGTACAAATATATGTGGCCCAATGGAGACAAAGTTCATTGGTGGTAGTCTTTATATTCTTACCTTCATTGATGATTATAGCATGAAGAAATGGGTTTATTTTCTCAAAAATAAATATACTTTCTCAATATTCAAAGAATTCAAAGCAAAAGGAAAAAAGCAAAGTGGAAATCCTTTAGAAGTTCTTAGGTCATTCAGAGAATGAGAATAGAGTTCCAATGACTTTAAAGCTTTTTGTCAACTACAAGAAATCATCATGCAGGGCACAACAACATGCACTCCATAACCAAATAGAGTAGTAGAAAGGAAAAACCAGTCAATCATGAATATGTCCATATGTAGGCTTCGTGAGAAGAAGTTGTCTAATGATTATTGGGATGAAGAAATTTCTACTGCAGTATATGTTCTCAACAAATCTCCAAAAACCAATTTCTAAAATGTAGTACCTTAAGAAGCATGGGATGGTAAGAAGGTGAATGTTTCTCATTTTCACATTTTTTTGTATGTAACATTTTCACATATTCCTAAGAAGCTCTGAAATAAGCTTGATGATAGAAGTGAAAAATGAATTTTTGTAGGTCATAGTGAACAATCAAAAGAATATAGACTCTATAATCCAGTCAACTAGAAGTTTGTTTTGAGCAGAGATGCTAAATTTTTTTAAACCAAATATTGGTTTGATCAAATTGATGAAGTTTTAATTAGCCTATCCATCCACCACAACTACCAAGATTTCAAGTTCACGAAGATTCATACTACTCTAGAAATGGCATATCTTTCTGCAGTGAATCCACTCGTGATTCATCATGTTGAAAAGACAATCAGAAAACTAGAAGCATCAGAGAAATCTATGAAAAATATCATGAGATTGATTAATTGAATATCTTTGCTTTTCTTTACTATCGACCAACCCATTTTGAAGAGGCAATTAAAAAAAAATAAAATTGTGTTGATGCAATGAATCAAGAAATCACTTCCATAGAGAAGAATGAGACTTGGCAATTGGTTGATCTCCCAAGAGACAAAAATAATGTTGGTGTAAAGTGGGTATACAAGACCAAATTGAATGAAAAAGGAGAAATTGAAAAAAATAAGGCAAGGTTGGTTGCCAAAGGATTCTCACAATAGTTTGATGTCGATTATGGTGAAACCTTTGCTCCAGTAGCAAGGTTGGACATTGTCAAAACAATTCTAGCCACAACAATGCAATACAATTGAAAAGTTTTTGAACTTGATGTAAAATCTTCTTTCTTAAATGGTATATTTCTGGATAGCTTTATGTGGAGCAACCTCCTGGTATTGAAGCTCCAGGACATGAGAATAAGGTGTGTAGGTTGAAGAAAGCCTTGTATGGCTTCAAACAAGTTCCTTGAGCTTGGTATTATCCAATCAACACTTATCTCATTAAAAGTGGTTTTTGCAGAAGAAACCATGACCCAACTATGTATACCAAAACTCATGAAGGTAAAATTATGATCGTTTTCCTTTGTGTTGATGATCTGCTTTATACAAACAATATGATGCTAGAAGAAATCAAAGTAGCAATGCAAACATAATTTGATATGACTGGTCTAACGCTGATGAAGTACTTCTTAGGCAGTGAAATCCAGCAATCTACTAATGGCATTTTTTTTTGTCAACAAAAATATGCACTAAAATCCTCCAAAAGTTCAGAATGATTAATTGTAAACTAGCTAAAACTCCAATTGCTCCATGGACTAAGATGAGCAACCAAAATGAAGGACCACTAATAGATTCCACCTTGTATGAAATTCTTATTGGTAGTATGTTATATCTCACTGCAACTAGGCCTGATATCATGTTTGTAGCTAGTTTTGTTTCCAGGTTAATGTAATCACCAAATATTTTTCATTGGAAGGCAACAAAAAAGATCTTAAGATATGTTGCAGGGACCTTGGACTATGGCTTGTTCTACAGACATTTTGAAGATTGCTCACTTTTAGGTTATACAAATAATGATTATGCAGGTAGTTTAGATGATAGAAAAAGCACCTCAGGGTGTGCTTTTCACCTTGGAACCAATATGATCTCATGGGAATCCAAGAAACAACCCATCGTTTCAATATCTTTTGCAAAGGCAGAGTATGCATTTGCCACTTCAACATCTAGTCAAACAATGTGGCTGAGAAAACTATTGAAGAATCTTTCAAATGTTCAGAAGGAGCAAACTCCTATTTACTATGATAACAATTTTGCAATTTATTTATCAAAAAATCACGTCTTTCACAAAAAGAGAAAGCACATTGACACACGTTTTCATTTCATTCATGAGCTTGTCAATGATGGAGATATCCTACCTGTTTTTTGTGGTTCAAAAGATCAACTTGCAGATATTTTCACAAAGCCATTGGGAAAAAATGTATTTGAATTTCAAACAAAGCAATTGGGTATTATAAGTCCCAATACTTGTAATAGTTAAAATTAGGAGGGGCATTGAGATATTTAATCTCACTATGTGCTAGGTGTCATAGTCGGTTTTGTTTCATTTGAGTTTAGTTGGAACTTTGTCCAGCCATTTATTATTGTTTGTTTTTTTTATCTCCTATATACTCTCTTTTGCTAATTTTAAATGATGAGAAGAATTGTTAGCTCCATTCCAGTTTTGAGTTCCTTCTCTGTATATTTTTGTCTCTACATTTTTTGTCAAATTTGACATCTCCGTACATTTCAACATTGGAGCAAGTCAAAGTCAGCCATCTTGATTGAAAAGTGAACTAATAAAATCGAGTCATAAGTTGATTTCATATAATTTTCATATAGTTAAAACTACATTAGAATTCCAAAGGTGGTTACAAACAAGGACAGTAACACACCCAAAACTGATGTATTTTTAAGCAAAATTTGATGTGTTTGGCAATTTTGTTCTGGTGGGAATTAGTAAATGTGTTTGGTCTAAATACATTATAGGTTCAAAAGAACTAGAATTTTTGATCATATATATACATATTATTTATAAAATAAATTTAAAATATGAAAAATTATGCTTATAATTTTGATACTTTATTTAAAATTTGTATTTGAATAATTTTTTAATTGACGAATAGCATCATAAAAGATAATAAAACCTAAATATCTATTATTTGGGTAAATATTGTCGACATTATAGATATTTTGTATGGTACAACTCCTTGATTTCCATGTTATTACTTTGATAACGAAAGGTCTTTGATTCCAATCTTTTCCCTTTAGTACATTTCTGGCACCACTGTTTTCTCCGTTCAATTATATATGAAGAATTATACCAATCGAATGCATTAAATTAAGGCTTCTTTACAATACGTTTACAAAGCTCAGAGCTTTGCGGTGTAGGTGGTCGCGCATGTATGAAGCTCAGAGCTTTGTGGTCTAGGTGGTCGCGCTTGTACGAAGCTCAGAGCTGTCTGCTCTAGGTGCCCGGATTTGTATGAATACAGAAATCTAGGTTGTAAACCTCCTATGGTGAATGCTGGTATGTCCGGGCTTGTATCATTACAGAAATCTGGGTTCGAAACTCCTTGAAGAAGGCTGATGAAGCTAAGTGCAAGTCGTTTTGATGCCATAAAAAAGCCCTGATTAAGCAGCTGTAGTTGGACGGAAGCAGGTATACTCCCTGGGATTTTATGAAAATTGATACAAACATGGAGAGAACACTTAACCTCGCTTGCATCACCATGAGCACGCTGTTATGTTTATGTTCTGTTAATGTCGTTGCTCAACCAGGTACTATCCAACATTCTAAAGCAATAGTTTTATTAGTAAATTTTTTGTGTTTTCCGCAACTTTTAAATGTTTTGAATGGTCATTGAAGCTTGTTTCCTGACTGCTTATTGGGTATTCAGTACTCATATTCTTTGATTGAAGAACTATTCTTTCATTAATTATTTGAATTTTCCGGATAGCAGGATTTCTGAGTATCGATTGTGGCGGGAAAACGAGTTACACTGATGAAAACCATATAACATGGGTCACTGATACTAACTATATGGACGTCGGTCAAACTGCACACACTGGGAATGCAACATATCCGTCTTACTTGAAAAGACTACGCTTCTTCCCAAAGCCTCTCAACAGATCTTGTTATGGGTTGACTGTAGCGCCCAATACGACTTACCTTTTAAGACTATGGTTTGCCGTTGGAAATTACAATGAATTTGAAAACTCCTTTGCTTTCACTATTGAGACACTTGGTATGTTGTTTAGGGATAACCTAACAATCAAAAATCAAAATCCAGTTTATTATGACCGAATCTTCATTAGTGCTGGCAGAATGCTGTATATTTGTTTGATAAGAACGGTGGAGACTGATGATCCCTTTATCAATGCTATCGAGTTGAGGACCCTCCGAGCCGGAATGTATGGACTGGCTAAGACGGGAACAATGTTGAATGTAAACTGGAGATCTGACATAGGTGGAAATTCGACGGTCAGGTGAACATTTTCAGCTGTAAACTTCAATTATTCGAATATTTTTAGGACTCCAATGAATGAAAGTCTTTTGAGATGTGTTATCAAGTTTTGTTTTTGTGTATTAATTCTGCGACTTTTTTATAAAGTTGAAAAGGCTTGAGAAATTTTCACATTGATACTGTATATAAACAATTTTGATGTGTGAAGGTCAATTTTCATGTGCTACCGTCTCTCTGTTGCGCTATTTTCTTCGCAGTTGTTTATAACGCGACTTTTTGAAAGCTTTTCTGGCGAGTTTTTCCGGTCGAAATCCGGCAGGAATTTATTGGAATCGCAAGTTTGATAGCTAGTTTCTGCACAATGAAAGCGTCCCAGGGGTTTTTCAGGGTGCTGAATCCAAATATGCAGTTCAAAAACCATTTTAACTGCAACAAATCAAGATTTAACCTCAATTTCTCCAAACAATCGCATTATAGACAACTTCATTTTCTTCTATTAACTACTGACTGCACTGAATAGCTTTGGATGGCGATTTGATCAGGTATCCTCAAGACAACTTCGACCGCATCTGGGGAACACCGCACATAAATCCTAATTATTCAGATGTTGTACGGTATGCAAGTTCTAAAGAGCCAATTTCAACGAACAACACCAAAAACCTTCCTTCAACTAGTGTAATGCAAACGGCATGGGTTATGAACGTGGACGCCTATGGATTCACTCTAGGATCAGGCATTGGGTTCTGGAAAACCTTACTGGTGTTATATTTTGCTGAGATCGAGATCTTAAATGCGTCTGAATCGAGATCTTTTTATGTCGGCATAAATGGGGAAAAACGGTCTGACATCATTACTATGGTCTCAAATTACTCTGCCCTAGAGCTAACATTCCTATCGGATAAAGCGGATACCTTCCGATTTGACTTGTACAAGGCCAACAATTCGACCCGTGGTCCTCTGCTGAACGCCTATGAGTTTTTCGAGATACTTGATACGGAGCGGGAAACATATTCACAAGATGGTAAGGGTCTTGACTCTTCTTCCTATATACTGTAATTAGGAATCTTTTTTTTTTCGAAAGCCATACTGTAATTACTTGTTTTTTAAGTCACTGTCTAATGCAGTTGTCTATAACGCGACTTTTTGAAAGTCTTTCTGGCAGATTTTTTCGGTCGAAATCCGGCAGGAATTTATTGGAATCACAAGTTTGATAGCTAGTTTCTGCACAATGAAAGCGTCACAGGGGTTTTTCAGGGTGCTGAATCCAAATATGCAATTAAAAAACCATTTTAACTGCAAGAAATCAAGATTTGACCTCAATTTCTTCCGCCGGATTCCGTCACCGGAATCTTCAAAAAATCGCATTATAGACAACTCCATTAGGAATCCTTTTTTTTCCAAAAGCCATACTGTAACTACTTGTTTCTAAACCCAGTTGAAGCCCTTGAAGCGGTCAAGAGGAGATTTAACATAAAAGATTGGATTTCCGATCCTTGCTTTTGGATGGGGTGGGAAGGAATTGTCTGTACTCCTGATAATAGCTCTTGGACCATGAGAATTGTGGAAATGTACGTTTAATTCTTGGATTGGTTTACAGTTCACTACTTCGCTGAAATTGTGAAACTGAAATGGTAAGACCTTAACACAATCTTCTTGTTGACAGAAATTTATCCGGAAGGAAACTTGAAGGATTGGTTCCGAAGGATATTGGACAGCTGAATGCAATCGTTAACCTGTAAGCTGAATTTTGATTTTTTTCTATATTCAATCCTCTTGGTGAATATTTTTACCATAAAACAAATACTACTATAGAATGTTTTCATGTACTCCTTTCATAAAAACACGAAATGTTCGTCTTCCCCTTGTTGTAGTGAAATCAGTCCTAGCTTGTATCATGGATATTGTTAAAAGGTTGCGTGCATTCTTAGTCGTGGGCCAATCCCACTTAGGATTATGCAAGATCGAAACATGACTTGTCTTATACACTAAATCGATTTATCCATTCATGTTGAAATTGGCAGGTCACTTGACAATAATCAACTGACGGGACCCTTGCCAAACTTTTCTAGTTTAACTATGCTGGAGCGACTGTAAGTGATTTCTTATGAACATTAACGCTCACCTGAGCCAATTATGTGATTTAAACGAAACGGATAGATCTCTATTACAAATAAGATTGCAGTGATTTTGTTGGCTTGTTGTGCAGACATCTGCAAAACAACAACTTGAGCGGCAGTCTTCCTGAGTGGCTATCTGAACTCAAAAACCTTAAAGAATTGTACGTCTCTCTGCTACTTCTGCTAGCTTCTGAACAATAATAGTAAAAAGAATTAATTGCTAATAACTTGTAACAATACCCTTTTTATCCTAGCTGATTCAGCACTAAAGTAAAAACAAATTAATTCTGGATGAACCATATTAACTGGTTCGAAACTTCTATCATAATGATGTAATTAATTTGAAAAGAAATTTCATAAACAAATTAATTACTAATATTCTATAACAATTCTTTTCTGATCATTGCTGCCACAGGTTTATAGAGAACAATAATTTTACTGGTGTAATTCCTGTGCAACTTCTCCAAAAGCCTTCACTGAAACTCAAGTAATTCAATATCTTATTTATTGTATTCGCACAAAATTTCTGTACTTGTATATTGATGTTGAATAGTTTCAATACACACAAATTCACTAAAAATATCATTATCTTTCTTTCTTACTGCAGCTACTCTGGGAACCATGACCTCTGCATCCATATGCAAAGGGGGAAATGCATCGTGTCTGATTCAAGAAAAGACAAAGCTAGTATTGTCCTCGGAACAGCCATAAGCGGAGCAGCAATAATGGTTTTACTAGTGATGGTGTGCATTGCTGTACATCGGAAGAAATTTAGGGAAAGGAAGTGTCTCAACAAAGGTGAGGGGGTAATTTAATTTCAGTTGGAATATTCAAATAGGCAAAATCAAGTTAGTCATCCCTATGAAACTACTTATAACTGCATTTAAATTTCAACAATTGCAGACTACTCGATGACTATGCCACCAAATCCATCGATGTCCAGCGCCTTCAGTCTGAAAGAGATGACCAAAGCCACAGAAAACTTTAGTCGCAAGATCGGGCAAGGGGGTTTCGGATCAGTGTTCTTTGGTAAACTGCCGGGAGGGAAAGAGATAGCGGTAAAAGTGCTCTCCCTCTTCTCCAAACAAGGAATTCACGAGTTCCAGAATGAGGTAATTCAGAGATTCTTAAAACTTAGCGACGTGATTTAATTTCTACATTTTTCTAATCACATGGTTTTCAATCATATGAAAATTGAAAATGATTCGTTTCACTTGAATAACAGGTTGATCTTCTTTCTAGAGTTCATCATAAGAACTTGGTATCCTTACTTGGCTACTGTAATGAGTCTAAAGAACTTATGCTTATTTACGAACACATGTCTGGCGGGTCTCTAAGAGACCATCTTTACGGTAAATAACTGAGCTATGTTGTTTGAATCATTTGCTGCAACTTATATATCAATGGTTAAAAATCTCTAATTAATTTCAAATTTCTTTTCCAGGTCCTAAAGCCGGAATTTCCGAACTAAATTGGAAAACACGGCTCAAAATAGCATTAGATGCAGCGCAAGGTAGCTCTTTAAATAATTTTAATCAAAGTAAAATTGTGTGATGGAGATGCAGGTTCATTTTGATCTATAATTAATCTTTCAAAGGATAAATCGTGCTTAACTATATTTCTCATGTTATTCAATTGCTATTTCTATTTGAAGGATTGGAATACCTGCACTTGGGTTGCACCCCACAGATAATTCACAGGGATGTTAAGACAGCCAACATACTTTTAGACTCCAATTTGAAAGGAAAACTTGCAGATTTCGGTCTTTCAAGGATGGCAATTGATGAGGAAGCGACTCATGTTACCACTACGGTGAAAGGAACGTTGGGTTACCTCGATCCAGAGTAATGACTTACCTTGCCCTCTATATTAAATATGCTTCATACTGAAAAACCACATTAAATGTGATAGGCGTAGGTCAAACTATAATGCAATTTCATTTTTTGTTCGGAATGTTTTCACAGGTATTTTCGCACTCAAAAGTTGACAGAGAGGAGCGACGTATATAGTTTTGGAGTTGTCCTGTTAGAAATCCTTTGCGGCAGACCACCCATAAATCCAAATCTACCCGAGGAAGAACTAAATCTCATTCAATGGGTAAGGAATAGGATTATATTTAATCATTCAAAATATGAAATTATTATTAACGAATTAACAACAGGAGTTTTTATTTTCAAGTGCACTTTCTCAGATTCGAGAACATAATTTATGGTTTTCAAGTGCATTTTCTACGAGAGACTCCCAATAATTATATTTGGGCCTTATTTACAGGTAAAACCGTATGTGGAGAATGAAAGTGCCGAGGCGATAGCAGAGGTCATAGACGGGAGGTTGGGTGGTAACTACTATATGAAATCAATCACTGGTATTGCCAAAGTAGCACTTAGATGTGTGGAGGCTAAACCATCGTCCAGGCCGAGTGTGAGTGAAGTAGTAGCAGATATAAAAGAGGCCATCATACATGAGAATGTGAATAATGCTCTTCTTCCAAATCCTGAGGTGATTGGTATAGAATGTAGAGATTTGCAGTGCAGGCCGGGCTGTTCACAGGTGGATGCCATGGAATGGGGAGACGACAGCTCCAACCTCCCCAATGAAGGAAGATGATTGAAACGTCAAACATACATTAAGAATCTGCAGTGGAGAGAAGTCCAAGTTATTCTTAACTTTATTCGCATCTCCTTCCATAATAATTGTCCGTAAGATAATTTGCTTCTCTTGTCCATTTAACATTCGTGACACCAATTGGCTTGCATTTGGGATCTTACCCTGCATGCACTATGGATCTTATTTTATATGCCAGGAAGCTTTACACTGAAAGCAAAGCTGTCCAATAGTTTTCTTTTTCTTTTAAATTCAAGTGCCATGTCGAAAATTAATACAACATCGTTTTTTTCTGTCCAGGGGTATATAATCTAGTATTTATTTATTGTTCAATAAAACGCCCACCCCTTTCATAAATTATCGAATGTTCAACTGAACTGATCTTGATACCACTAATTATAATTCAGTGTTCCATTAAATGAGGAAAGTCATCGTTGATTTATCTGCCTATCCACCGAAACCATGTTACAATGTAATTTATAAAAATCCTAAATTTCCATGAGATGTCTGGTTAGTTTACACGGTTTTTCATAAAAACGTAAATTTACATAAATATCATAAATTTCCATGACATATCTCCTTAATTTACATCGTATTTCATAAAAACGTAAAATTTCCACTTAGAGGAGATACGTCTTTATTATGTAATGCCGTGCCATTAGTCACTTCCGTACATATTATTTTCGGCGCGTTCAATTTTTTTTATCGATCTCTAATATTTAGATTAAAATTTACACTTTCTTAGGCGGTGAGCTCAGCCTCCAACGCCAGGGCCACAGAGCCCGAGGCCGATGTCATCGCCAGTTCTGTCCTGCTGGAGTACACGAGATAGCTGGATAATTGTTGGTAACTTGGTACTACCTTGTTAGATTGTAATGGATTAAATGCTCAGACACCGAATTTTTATCGTAAATTGTACTTCCAAAAGACACAAGTAAAGATAAACTGTGGATTAACTCCAAAACAGAAACCTAAAAAGTTGGCAACGATGTCAGCCACCGTCTTGTTTATGATAAATAGTAATAAACACGGAAGACCTGACGCTACCGAATAAAGCAGCTACAAAATGGTTGCCTCAGGGTCAAAATAGGATGTTAAAATTGGAAAAAAAATATTAGGCCATAAAATTCAAAATCACAAAGCAACTCTACTGTAATTGTCAGAAACAAAATTTAGATTACCAGTGTAATTACTCATAACCGAGAGACTGCCTTGATTTCAACTAATGATAGAAGTCATTTTCTTATGGACCAACTCGCTTTACTAGTCACGCCAAAGCCATTCAGAGAAATCCTTGAACTCCGTGTAGTCACTATCTGAAACCATGGTTTTGTACTAAGCTTTTCCTGCCGCCTTTATTTCATCGTTGTTTTCCTGCAAGCTACGAAACTAAAAATATAAGTACATAGATTCTTAACGCCAGTACTAAGCCAAAACACCAAATACTGTTATTCAAAAGTATGGAAAAGAGGAAATATATCATTAATTACCGAACATAAATATTAAATTAGCAATTGCTTCTAAAGGGGAAAAATATATCAAAGGAGATTTGGGAAGGAAATTATAAAAACTAAATTACTAGAAATTATATTATATAAATATTATTTGAAAAAATTGACATATATAAAATGTATGATTGTATATACATGTGACCGCGCAACTTGGTGTAACATGTATTCCATTGTGATAAAGTAGATTCAATGAATAACAAATGTTTCTAGTAGACAATGCTAACTTTATTGCAAAGTGGAAACTAAATAAGCAACCAAGTGTTGTAGATGTGTAGCGACAACAAATTTAGTAAGATGATGCCTTTCGTTTTATATTTAAATTCGATCCAATGATGCCTTTCGTTTTATAACTCTGTGGGTGAGAATTTTGTGGCCAATCTCATTTGACAAATCAATATTGACTTGACTTGTTTTACCGGTTAACAGATATTTTTGACGTTTGAACCCATCATCTTCCTACGTTTCAAATGGTTTTGAAAAGTCAATGATATCCATGTCTCTTGATTTGACTTGCGATCGGCGTCGCAGTCAATGAGAAATCGATATAGTCTTCACATGCTATCTGAATGGACGTCTCCTACTTTCCATATAATTTTGAATGGAAGGAAATTCTATTAAAACAGGATCTTTGATTTGCCGCGTTTTAGTAAAGGACAAATCAACATTGCCTCGACCTGCAAGCACCTCATCGTTGATTGATCGTATGTCCTCAACGTTTGGCTTTTTATTTTTAGTATGGAGTTTGGAGCTGTTCTCACGGCACTCCTTATCTTTTGGTTCACTCAAATCCCATGTCCAATTTCAAAATAAGCATCCGGCTCCACTTTGTTGAATGTGAATACCCATGATATATTTACAAAAATGGAACATAAATCACAATAGAACCAATCTCAAAAGTTAATTTAAGCGAAGTATGAAAGAAAGATAGATTGCAAGGCTATCAAAACATTTACTTACAAACCTTGCATACCAACAAACCATTCCAATTTTCATTTCAGATATTCTCTCAACCATTTTATCATCACATCACCAACGCCCATTCCATCTTGTTTTCATTCCATAGTCATCATCATCCCATTTCCATGAAATCCTATTGATTCAATGGAAAAATTCTCCACTTGAATTCTCGCCTATAGGAAAATCCACAAAATTCTTGTGCTTCTATAGGAAGCTACAAGATTGAGAAAATGCTACAATTCATAGAAAATTTTAGAGCGAGGCCTCCAAATTTTAAACATGACACCTTTGTGGTGTCATTCACACCTAATGGAAATAATAATTTGAAAATCAATTCTTCTACAACATCCCCTATATTTCTACAGGATCCTCTACCCCTAGAAAAGTACCACATTAGCAATTTGGCCTTGTACTAATCCAACTCCAAAGTGTCTCTAATAGCTAAATGATTCTTACTTGCAAGTATGAATTACTAAATCTCTTAGTTCTCATATGCTTCCATATAAGTATCATAATGTCTCTATTGCCAAAGTATAACAAAGAAAAAGAAACAACTAGCAACCAAGGTTAAATTGTCTGATATTTTGAATGTTGAGTTGTTGACAACATGTGTCCACTACAAAGTGAGGTTCCAACAATGATCATCCATAATTGGAGGTGAGATCTCCCACTAATTTCTATGATATCAAAAACTAATTAGTGAAAGAGCATGATAGGTCACAATGATCAAATAGTCTATTATGGCTGACAACATAATTATTATTCACTACATGCTAATTATTAAATTACCACCTTTGGAGGGAGGAAACGTAACATATTAAGACTCCATGTAAATATTTTCTCTGACTTAATTCTATAATTCTAAAAAGTTATCCAACAATTCTTCTCTTTGATACCATAGGGTTTGATAGTACAATGTTTCTAAAGCTACAGGAACTAAAAACTACAAGACCATATCCAGTGTCAACACAAAGGCCAACTTTGTGAGATAGAATTATACATAAGGCTAGTCATTTCCCATAACTATTTTGTAATTATCATACTTTGAATGGATCACATTTGTGCTATTGTACTAGATTTTTGCTACTATTTTGGCATAACAAGATTATAGGAAAGTAGCCCATGGGGCTTTGGATTGACGGTGAATGGGTGCATTGTTAAGGCACTCCATGTGATAGGTCATTGGTTCAAATCCCCCATCGGTCTTACCTACCAAAAAAAAAATATTATAGGAAAGTGCATGGTTGTACGTGTATCTAGAAATGAAAATTTACCACCTTTTGTAAGGAAAACATATAATGTAGGAATCCATTGTTCAACAAGTCAAGATGAGATGGTGACTTCATTTTTTCTAAAACTTAATCCATTGTTGTAGACCACTGAGGATTTATTTTGAATTTTTTTCAAAATCAAACACTTATGAGATATCATAGCTTGATAACCCTCCTATAAAATTCCTCTTCATTGGTTTTTCATGGAAGAACCTACAGGGAAGAGTGTGGGGGAGACCATGGAGAAGAGGGCCTCAATCTTGTATTCATTGACTAGAAAGAGGTCAAAAATAGGGGAATGGGTGGGCGTGGAGTTAGAAGATTCCACGTAGGAAAATATTTCATCAAACTCAATATGTGTATTTGCAACTATTGACACAAAAGAGGATGGTTGAAGGTCATATGGGCAGGGGTGGAGAAGGAACGCATCAAAAAGATCAAGAAGGAATTGTTGGGGTTTAGGGGAAGTGGTGGTAACAAGACGTAGAATGGGGATACATCTATAGGGAGAATAGGAGAAGAAAATAGTGCATATGGGTTAAGATGGACATCCTTGTAGTATGAATCGTTTACTAGTTCGCACTACAAAGTATCTAGAACTCATGATCTTTTGAAAAAGAATTCATAGCTTGTGTGGTCAAATCTACATTTGTTAACAACAAGGATATCTATCTATGAGAGCATGTAGAGAAGGGAGGTGGCAATATTAGTTATATCTTGAGGGAAGATAATGGTATGGTTAGAGTACTTGCATTGGCCTCCATGTGCTTGGGCCATTTGAAGAATTGAGTTGATGTATGCAATTAGTATCTCCTCAACTTGAGTTATGAAAAATAGGACGTGTGGTTGTTTTCCTAGATCCATGTTGTTTTATAACAAACAACAAGCGATGAAATCATTACCGAATTTTGTTTTCATGAATAAGATTCGTTAGAAATGGAGAAAAATTGAAGGGGCTAAGTGCATCAATCCTTTCATGAAAACAACGGTATGCATGTTGGAGAGCGTTGTCGTGGAAATTATGGGGATTTAAAGTGGAAGCGACATGGGGGTATTGTTGAATAGTGAAGGTGGGAGGAAAAGAAAGTGTAAGGCCAGGAGGAGTTTTAATGGAAGGTGGGAATGGAGGGGAGAATGACACGGGAGTGGATGGAAGAGGACAAAGATGGATTTGAATTTTGGGTAGGTAGGGAAATATGACTAGGGTTGGTTTGAGAAGGAATATTGTATGAGTGACTATTGTAAAGCAAACGATGACATGTGATTACTTTTCCTTATTAAGTGTGTAGTGGCTTTGTTGGCATGTCTTCTTTACATCACTATTCATAACGTATTGCGTAGCTAATCAAGCAAGGAAATCTATTGTAAAAAAAAGGTATAAATGAATTTGGAACAAGATGAGTAAACCATGCATGTTAAGGGAAAATTTCTATATATAGAAAATTATTTATTGGCATGATGAAGGCAAAGACACTTATATTTTTTCCAATTTGAAGTATATGTAACATGAATAACAATAAGCTAATGTAAATGGGATAACAAACATGCATCTATGCAAACAAATATGCAATATGTAAGATAAAGAAAGTAAGTATATATAAAAACTAATCATTTTCTCATATGGGGGAGAAGGTTGTGTTATTTTTTTAAAAAAATTTACGCAAAGAAAGTTATGAAAAAATAGTGCAAGGGTTTCAGGAAAGTGGAAAGTAAGTGAAGGATGAGTTGGAGGGTTAGGTTTAGTTTTTATTTTGCATGAAAAACTGAATGGAAAACTATTGTAAAGGATAGTATCATTAAATGGGTGTGCTACTATTTCATGCATGGAAATTTCAAGTAACACACAAGTCATCGAATATCCAATGTAGGTGCAATATGGATATGTGATTCTTCAAAATGAGATCTATTATTATTTTAATTGCGTCTTTATTTTGAATATTGAACAACATTAAATGTGTGCGCTATTGTTTCATGTAAAAAAAAAATTGACTCTTACAAAAGTCATCAAATATCCAATTTAGGTGTGATAAGGATATGTGATTGAGTATACGGTCAATACAACTTCTTAGAAATGGTCGTCGATTTTTTTATTATGTCATGATTTTAAATATGGAATGGTGGGATGTTTAAATGGCTATTATCAAAATTAGAAGTCATATCATTATGAAAGTTTATTTTGGATATAAGGAAACCCACCTCTGTATTTAACCAATATTAGAAGTAGCAGCTATTTATATTCTCCATATTAGAGCGTATTCATATCTATATTGTTGAAATATGTTATTGTTTTGAAAATCACACTAAAAAATGAAAAAGGTCAGTGAAATGCCCACGTATTTATTAGAAATCTATACAAAAGTAGCAAGTATTACCGCAACCCGAGTTCTATAAAAAGCTGTAGAGATAGAGGTGCAGAAAAAATACTTTGACAAGGTAACGAAAGTTGTACAAGGACATTGAGTAGATATGCTAGCAGAGGGGGAGAGAGAAGTCGACCATAAGGAAAGGCATTGGTGGACATGGTAGACGAAATGGATGCACTTCGAAAGAATGATAGATGGGACTTGGTATATTGAAAAACAAAATGCAAAGTTGGTTGCAAAAGGATATTTCCAAGTTAAAAAGATAGTCTTTAGTATTTTCTTATGTTTTGTTTTTTTTCTTATTAAACAATTTTCTTTATAAGAAGATTTTAATTCCTTTTACCATAAAATGATATAAAAACAAATTTTTTATCTATTATGAAAATAAAAAATAATTAATTTAATATTTTAAAAAAAAAATAAAATAATAATAATAATATTATAATCAAAACACTTAATGCAAAGTGCTAAAAAAAGAATAAAATGAGTTAGAACTTAAATAAACTCTATTTGATAATAAAAATTTCTGAATTAAATTAAATTTTGTGTTTATATTTATTATTTTTTTCAATATTTTTTTATTTATTGATCTAAACTACTTTCTAATTTTAAATATATGATCATTCATAATTTTATAATTTTAAAATTTTTTAAATAATCAAACAGTTAATATAATCCAAGTGTTTAAATTTTTGTTGGTGTACATGCACTTAGTTAGCCTTAATTAGTTTCAGTTCAACTCGAGTTCTTACATGTGGTGTGCACTTGGCTTTATTTAGTTAACTCGAGTGCTTACAAGTGGTGTGCACTTGGCTTTAGTTAGTTAACTCTAGTGCGTGCATGCGGTGCATGTGCACATTAACAGAACATAAAACACACTTAGCTTCAATTCACTTTAATTATCCATAGTTATTGAAAGTAGAACTAAGCTTAACTTAGTTGCTTTATGTATTGATTCTCAAACCAATATTAAGTAATCAAATTCATTCTTGATTCCAATTTTATTTTTCAATTTCTTGCAAGTTTGTGCAATTATTCTTCAGCTAGATCTGTATTTGTGCTCTTATAATTTTACATGGTATTAGAGCTACAAGGGCTTGGAGAAGGTGCATGGACAATATTTTGCAGGTTTGAAGATCAAAGAATTGGAAATTGTTCGGAGATTTGATTTGTAGATCAAAATATTGGAGAAATGCCACAATTGTTGCTACAAGTACAAGGTGAAAGAATGGAGTTCTCATCTTCATCTATTCTTACTTTTTATATCTACTTCTAATGGAGGTCAGAGATTTTGCTTCACCTCAGAGGAAAAGGCTTATATCAGATAATTATGAATACAGAAGCTGAACCAAATTTCGCCATTGAAAAATCCAAATACTTCAACGTGATGGATGAGGATTTTGGTGTTCTATTGTTGTCCATATATCCAACATTGTGTTCCCATGTGGACACATGCAACACTCTGAATGAGGTCTAGACAATCTTGGAGAATTTATTTGGAAAGAAGGATGAGATGCAAGCTCATATTTTCGAAAATGAGCTAAATTCCTTAGATCCAAATAGCTTTGAGAACATTCAAGATTTCTTTACGAAATTAAAATCATTGCTTCTACAATTACATGATTGTGGGATCAATAAATCCAAATAGGAAGGTCAATTTATCCTTTCTATTTTGTCTAAATTAGGCCCTGAATGTGTTATTTTCATTTCTACATTTCATATTGTGAGACTTGCAATTAGAGATAAATGGAAAATGCCCAAACTTGATACATTTATTGAATCTCTCATTCATGAGCAAGATAAGCTCATCAAAATGGGTTCATTAAAGTCTCCAAATTCACATTCACTTACCATGCATGAGAAACGAAAGTTCAACTCGAAACTAAATTAGAAATTCAAAGGCAAAGGAAAGGAAAGACATCTAGATCCAAGAAGGGGAGGAAATTCAAAACCTCTAGATGATTCTTCTAGCTCTAAGGGTAAGAAGGGAAAGAAAGGAAACTCCAAGTGTCCTTATTGTAATATATGTTATCATCCTAAATCCTCTTGGATATAGAAGAATATTGGTTTGATTACAAAGACTCGTAAACAAAATAAACTTGGTCATCACATTCCAGAAAAGTTCCAAGAAGAAGGGAGAGGAAAAACCACCAGAAACAAGGGGAAATGGTCATGCTTTGATTTCCCTTCATTCTAGACCACAAGAATGGATCATCGATTTAGGAGATTCATAATATATGGCTTCTTCAAAGGAATCCTTTTCTTCTCTACATGCATACTTGGGACCTCCTATTCACGTGGGGGACAATTCTACACTTGAAGTAACTAGACAAGGAATAGTGCAATTTGAAGTTGGAAGTTTTGAGAATGTCTTGCATATTCCAAGGCTTTCTGTGAATCTTCTTTCAGTGTATAAAACGACACACACAGGCATCGAAAGGAAAGTGGAATTTACCCCTGATTTCATGATAATTTATGATATTCAAACCAACTTGAAGATTTCGTCTGGGAAGGTAAATGATCAATCTCGTCTGTATACATTTTCTAATTTTGTTCCTCAATCAGATTCTATTTTTCTACTTATGCATAGAAATGAAGAAAGTAAGATTTGGCACGAGATATTTGGGCACTTGAATTTCAGATATATGCAACAACTTAGAAAGCAAGGGATGGTTAATGGATTGTCGGCCATTGAATTTTCAAATGGTGTTTGTAATGGTTGTGCTCTTGGAAAGCATCCACAAGACAAGTTTGAGAAGAGGCATGCATGGAGAGCCTCTTCACCTTTGGAGCTTGTAAATAGTGATCTCACGGGTCCATTTCCAGTAATTTCAATGAGAAAAGCAAGATATGTGTTATCATTTATAGATGATTACATGAGATTCACTTGGGTTTACTTCTTGAAAGTAAAGTCTGAAGTTTTTCAACATCTAAAGATTTTTAAAGCACATGCAAAAAATCAATCTGGAAAACACATCAAGCTACTCCACATAGATAATGGGAAGTAATATGTCAAAAAATATATCAAGAATCTCTGTAATGAATTAGGCATAAAGTTGTAGCATACATTTCCTTACATTTCGTAATAAAATGGGGTGGCCGAAAGGAAGAATAGATCTTTGAAAGACATGGCCAATTGCATGTTGCATGAAATATCTCTTCCATCAAATTGTGGGCTGAAGCTATCACTTGTGCCTCATACATCCAAAATATATCTCGTCATAAATCTATTACTGGAAAAACACCTTTTTAGGTTTGGACTAGCATGTAACTTGAAGTCAATCATTTCCGCATTTTCAGATATTTAGCATGGGCCTGCATTCCTATAGAAAATAGAAAGGATTTGGAGCCTCAGAGTAAGGCATGCATGTTTGTTGGATATTCTGATGAAGTTAAACGGTATGGATTGTTTGATATCAACATTGAAGTGCTCTTTATTGAAAGGAGTGTAAAGTTTGAAGAAGATTATTTGCATGTACCACCAGATGAACCTGTTACAAAGTTTCCCTCAACATTAATTGATGAGTACGTAGATGATACTTCACATCGTAATTCTAATATAGATGAGCCTTTTCTTGTGACACATGTTGGACCACCAGTTTTTGAACATCGAGATCATACTTCCTCATGTAGTTTAGAAGATTCTCAACCACTTTCAACACAAAAATGGCACAGCATGAGTAATCTCCTAGATGATTCTGCCACTATACCTCAGTTTCAGGAACATCCACAAGCACTCTTAGCTATGGAGGAATGCATGCCCGTGCATGCTTATATGATGAATTCATTTGATCCATAGACTTATGCAGAAGAAATTGGGCATCCTGAATGGGAAGAAGCTATGGATGAGGAATACAACTCTCTCATTAAGAACCAGACTTGGGATTTGGTTCTGCTACCTTCCAATCATAAACTTGTGAGGAGAAAGTGGTTTTAACAGACCAAGAAAGTAGTAGATGGCCAAGTTAGTCAATATAAGGCACAATTGGTGGCGAAAGGTTTTCAGTGGGTAGATGTTATTGACTATGATGAGACTTTTTCTCTAGTGGAAAAAATGGATTCCATTCGACTAGCTCTCTCCATTACAGAAGTAAGAAGATGGGAGGTGTGTCATATGGATGTGAAGAATGCCTTTCTTCACGGTGATCTCAAGGAGGAAATCTACATGGAGCAACCACAAAGATACGTGAAAAAATCATCTCTGGTATTTAAATTAAAGAAGTCTCTTTATGGCGTCAAGCAAGCACCTAGAGTGTGGTATGTAAAGACATATTCCTATTAAATGTTATCTCAAAATTTTGTACGTTGCAAATATGATTCCAATGTTTATTTTTTGAAGAAAATTGACTCCTTCTTGATCATAGTACTCTGCATCGATGATCTTTTGATAACAGGTAGGTCAGCTTCTACCATTGTTGAGACTAAAACGACATTACATAAGCGGTTTTCTATGACAGACATGGGATTGCTAAATTCCTTCCTTGGACTACATATCAATCATAGTGCTTATGGGATTACCATTTATCAACCAAAGTATGCTAGAGATATTTTGGCATGATTTCACATGAGTGACTGCAAGCCAACAACCACACCTTTCTTATCAGGGATAAATCTTGAGAATGGCAAAGACACACCATTGGTTTATTTCACATTATACCATCAGGTTGTGGGAAGTCTTATTTATCTCACTCAGTCCCATTCTAATCTCTCATATGTCATAGGAGAAGTTTCGAGATACATGTAGGAGCCACATGATTTTCACTAGAAAGCTACAAAGTGCATCCTTCAATATGTCTAGGGGACAATCACCTATGGGATTCATTATGCAGCAAATTGTTCTTTGGATCTCATTGGGTTCACAGATTCAGATTGGGATGGAGATAACATTGATCATAAGTCCACCTCCAGTTATGTACTTAGTTTGGAATCTCACCCAATATGTTGGTCAAGCAAGAAGCAGGTTGTCATTGCTTATCGTCAGTATAGGTCGAGTACAGAGGTGCAGTCAATGCCACTATTCAGGCCATTTGGCTACAACATTTCCTATATGAGCTTGGTATCATTTTCCATCATCCAACTGTCATCCGCTGTGATAATAAAAGTACACTAAAGTTTTACAGAGATCCATTGTAGCGGTAGTAGACCAAAGATATCGAGATCCACATGCACTTCATTAGAGAACTAATTCATGATGGGATCATCGATCTTCAGTACTATCCCAATTCCAGGCAGATTGTCAATATCTTCACCAAGACTTTCACTGAGAAGAAGTTTCTATTTCTATAAGATCATCTCGGGGTGAAGGACATGACTGCCTAGCAGTTGTATTTTCTCTACTTTTTGCATTTTATTTTGAGGAGGCATTTTCTTCCGACTAGGTTTTCCCTCTTTCCTCTTTTCATGCATTATATATGGGTACCTAAAATGGACTTGTTACTAGGACTAATTCATTTTGTATCAAACTCACCTAAGTTATGATTAAGGGGGGGTGTAGGTGTACATGCACTTAATTAGCCTTAATTAGCTTCAGTTCAACTCGAGTGCTTACATGTGGTGTGCACTTGAATTTATTTAGTTAAATCGAGTGCTTACAAGTGGTGTGCACTTGGCTTTAGTTAGTTAACTCTAGTGCTTGCATGTGGTGCATGTGCACATTAACATAACATAAAAAACACTTAGCTTCAGTTAGCTTTAATTATCCATAGTTATTGCATGTACAACTAAGCTTAACTTAGTTGCTTTATGTATTGATTCTCAAACCAATATTAAGTAATCAAATTCATTCTTGATTCCAATTTTCTTTTTCAATTTCTTGCAAGTTTGTGCAATTATTCTTTAGCTAGATCTGTATTTGTGCTCTAATAATTTTACATGGTATCAAAGCTACAAGGGCTTGGAGAAGGTGCATGAACAATATTTTGCAAGTTTGAAGATCAAATAATTGGAAATTGATCGGAGATTTGATTTGCAGATCAAAATATTGGAGAATTGCCACAATTGTTGCTATAACTACAAGGTGAAAGAATGGAGTTCTCATCTTCATCTATTCTTACTCCGTATAACTACTTCCAATGGAGGTCAGAGGTTTTGCTTCACCTCAGAGGAAAATGCTTGTATCAGATAGTTATGAATATGGAAGCCGAACCAAATTTCGCCATTGAAAAATCCAAATACTTCAACATGATGGACGGGGATTTTGGTCTTCTATTGTTGTCCATATATCCAACATTGTGTTCCCATGCAGAAACATGTAGCACTCTGAGTGAGGTTTGTACAATCTTGGAGATATTATTTGGAAAGCAAGATGAGATGCAAGCTCACATTCTCGAAAATGAGCTAAATTCCTTAGATCCAAATAGCTTTCAGAACATTCAAGATTTCTTTACGAAATTCAAATCATTGCTTCTACAATTACGTGATTGCGGGATCAATAAATCCAAACAGGAAGGTCAATTTATCCTTTCTATTTTGTCTAAATTAGGCCCTAAATATGTTATTTTCATTTCTACATTTCATACTATGAGACTTGCAACTGGAGATAAATAGAAAATGCCCAAACTTGATGCATTTATTGAGTCTCTCATTCATGAGCAGGATAAGCTCATTAAAATGGGTTTATTAAAGTCTCCAAATTCAATGCACTTACCATGTATGAGAAACGAAAGTTCAACTTGAAACTAAATTAGAAATTCAAAGGCAAAGGAAAGGAAAGAGATCCAGATCCAAGAAGGGGAGGAAATTCAAAACCTCTAGATGATTCTTCTAGCTCTAAGGGTAAGAAGGGAAAGAAAGGAAACTCCAAGTGTCCTTATTGTAATAGATGTTATCATCCTAAATCCTCTTGCCTGTAGAAGAATATTGGTCTGATGACAAAGGCTATACAACAAAGTAAACTTGGTCATCACATTCCAAAAAGTTCCAAGAAAAAGGCAGAGGAAAAACCATCAGAAACAAGGGGAAATGGTCATGCTTTGATTTCCCCTCATTCTACACCACAAGAATGGATCATCAATTCAGGAGCTTCACATCATATGGCTTCTTCAAAGGAATCCTTTCCTTCTCTACATGCATACTCGGGACCTCCTATTCTCATGGGGGACAATTGTACACTTGAAGTAACTGGACAAGGAATAGTGCAATTTGAAGATGGAAGTTTTGAGAATGTCTTGCATATTCCAAGGCCTTATGTGAATCTTCTTTCAGTGTATCAAATGACAACATAGGCACCGAAAGGAAAGTGGAATTTACCCCTGATTTCGTGATAATTTATGATATGAAAACCAACTTGAAGATTTCATCTGAGAAGGTAAATGATCAATCTCGTCTGTATACATTTTCAAATTTTGTTCCTCAATTAGATTCTATTTTTCTACTTACGCACAGAAATGAAGAAAGTAGGATTTGGCATGAGATATTTGGGCACTTGAATTTCAGATATATGCAACAACTTAGAAAGCAAGGGATGGTTAAAGGATTGTCATCCATTGAATTTTCAAATGGTGTTTGTAATGGTTCTTCTCTTGGAAGGCATCCACAAGACAAGTTTGAGAAGGGGTATGCATGGAGAGCCTCTTCACCTTTGGAGCTTGTAAATAGTGATCTCACGGGTCCATTTCCAATCATTTCAATGAGAAAATCAAGATATGTGTTATCATTTATAGATGATTACACGAGATTCACTTGGGTTTACTTCTTGAAATTAAAGTCTGAAGTTTTTCAACATCTAAAGATTTTTAAAGCACATGCAGAAAATCAATCAGGAAACACATCAAGCTACTCCGCATAGATAATGGGAAGTAATATGTCAAAAAATATATCAAGAATCTTTGTAATGAGTTAGGCATAATGTTGCAGCATACATTTCCTTACACTTCACAATAAAATGGGGTGGCTGAAAGGAAGAATAGATCTTTGAAAGAGATGGCCAATTGCATGTTGCATGAAATATCTCTTCTATCAAATTATGGGCTGAAGCTATCACTTGTGCCTCATACATCCAAAATATATCTCGTCATAAATCTATTACTGGAAAACACCTTTTTATGCTTGGACTAGCATGCAAGTTGAAGTCATTCATTTCCGCATTTTCATATCTTCAGCATGGGCCCGCATTCTTATAGAAAAGAGAAAGGATTTGGAGCCTCAGAGTAAGGCATGCATGTTTGTTGGATATTCTGATGAAGTTAAACGGTATGGATTATTTGATATCAACATTGAAGTGATCTTTATCAAAAGGAGTGTAAAGTTTGAAGAATATTCTTTGCATGTACCACCAAATGAACCTGTTACAAAGTTTCCCTCAACATTAATTGATGAGTATGCAGATGATACTTTAGATCGTAATTCTAATATAGATGAGCCTTTACTTGTGACACATGTTGGACCACCAGTTTTTGAACATCGAGATCATACTTCCTCATGTAGTTCAGAAGATTCTCAACCACTTTCAACACAAAAATGGCGCAGCATGAGTAATCTCCTAGATGATTCTGCCACTATACCTCAGTTTGAGGAACATCCATAAGCACTCTTAGCTATGGAGGAATGCATGCCCGTGCATGCTTATATGATGAATTCATCTGATCCATAGACTTATGCAAAAGAAATTGGGCATCCTGAATGGGAAGAAGCTATGGATGAGGAATAAAACTCTCTCA
Organism: Pinus tabuliformis; assembly: GCA_031772625.1. Lineage (NCBI taxonomy): Eukaryota > Viridiplantae > Streptophyta > Pinopsida > Pinales > Pinaceae > Pinus > Pinus tabuliformis. Next base: position 566,826,098 of record CM062810.1, read on the forward strand.
TTGAGAACCAGACTTGGGATTTGGTTCTGCTACCTTCCAATCATAAAATTCTAAGGAGCAAGTAGGTTTAACAGACTAAGAAAGTAGCAGATGGCCAAGTTAGTTGATATAAGGCACAGTTGGTGGTGAAATATTTTCATCGGGTAGATGGTATTGACTATGGTGAGACTTTTTCTCTAGTGGAAAAAATGGATTCCATTCGGCTAGCTCTCTCCATTACAGAAGCAAGAAGATGGGAGGTGTGTCATATGGATGTGAAAAATGCCTTTCTTCATGGTGATATCAAAGAGTAAATCTATATGGAGCAACCACAGAGATACATGAAAAATTCATCTCTGGTATGCAAATTAAAGAAGTCTCTCTATGGCCTCAAGTAGGCACCTAGAGCGTGGTATGCAAAGACGGATTCCTATTTGTTATCTCAAAATTTTGTACATTGCAAATATGATTCCAATGTTTATTTTTTGAAGAAAATTGACTCCTTCTTGATCATAGTACTCTGCGTAGATGATCTTTTGATAACAGGTAGGTCAAATTCTACCATTGTTGAGATTAAAACTGCATTACATAAGCGGTTTTCTATGATAGACATGGGATTTCTAAATTTCTTCCTTGGACTAGATATCAATCATAGTGCTTCTGGGATTACCATTTCTCAACCAAAGTATGACAAAGATATTTTGGCATGATTTCACATGAGTGACTGCAAGCCAACAACCACACCTTTCTTATCAGGGATAAATCTTGAGAATGGCAAAGACACACCATTGGTTGATTTCACATTATACCATCAGGTTGTGGGAAGTCTTATTTATCTCACTCACTCCCATTCTGATCTCTCATATGTCGTAGGAGAAGTTTCGAGATACATGTAGGAGCCACATGAGTTTCACTGGAAAGCTACAAAGTGCATCCTTTGATATGTCCAGGGGACAATCACCTATGGGATTCATTATGCAGCAAATTGTTCTTTGGATCTCATTGGGTTCACAGATTCATATTGGGATGGAGACAACATTGATCGTAAGTCCACCTCCAATTATGTACTTAGTTTTGGATCTCACCCAATATGTTGGTCAAGCAAGAAGTAGGTTGTCATTGCTTTATCATCAGTATAGGTCAAGTACAGAGGTGCAATCAATGCCACTATTTAGGCCATTTGGCTACAACATTTCCTATATGAGCTTGGTATCATTTTCCATCATCCAACTGTCATTCATTGTGATAATCAAAGTATGCTAAAGTTTTGCAGAGATCCATCACAGTGGTAGCAGACCAAATATATCAAGATCCACATGCACTTCATTAGAGAACTAATTCATGATGGGATCATCAATCTTCAATACTATCCCAATTCCAGAAAGACTGTCGATATCTTCACCAAGACTTTCACTGAGAAGAAGTTTCAATTTCTGCGAGATCATCTCAAGGTGAAGGACATGACTGCCTAGCAGTTGTATTTCTCTACTTTTTGCATTATATTTTCAAGGGGCGTCTTCTTCCCACTGGGTTTTCCCTCTTTCCTCTTTTCATGCATTTTAAATGGGTACCTAAAATGGACTTGTTACGAGGACTAATTCATTTTGTATCACACTCACCTAAGTTATGCTTAAGGGGAGTGTTGGTGTACATGCACCTAATTAGCCTTAATTAGCTTCAGTTCAAGCTGAGTGATTACATGTGGTGTGAACTTGAATTTATTTAGTTAAATCAAGTGCTTACATGTGATGTGCACTTGGATTTAGATAGTTAACTCGAGTGCTTACATGTGGTGTCCACTTGGCTTTAGTTAGTTAACTCTAGTGCTTGCATGTGGTGCATGTGCACATTAACAGAACATAAATCACACTTAGATTCAGTTAGATTTAATTATCCATAGTTATTGCATGTACAATTAAGCTTAACTTAGTTTCTTTATGTATTGATTCTCAAACCAATATTGAGTAATCAAATTCATTCTAGATTCCAATTTTCTTTTTTAATTACTTGCAAGTTTGTGCAATTGTACTAGATTTAACAGTGTATATAATGCAATACTAGTCGAACTTAGACCCCCACCTGGCTTAGCTCTGATAAAGTTTCCTTACGGGTTCAACACTGATATGGCATTTCAACTTAGAGAAAGAAACCCTCCAACTCTATAAGATATGCAGTGTGGCAGTTAGTGTGGAAGCTAATCTGCTAGAAAAGAGAGCTAGGGTTAGGAATGAAAGAAGAGCACCCTTGAAAGATGAAACTTCACCCTTTGACCTTAAAATGGATTCTCTAGCCAAAGGAATGGAAAAATTTATGGATAGGATAGAAAACATTGAAAGGAAACCTCACTGGGACAACCAACGGGCACCTCTAGTGAGAAATCCAAACTTTAGGAAGAACCAGAACCAAAATGCTGGAAAAAATGGGCCTAATCAGAATATTAGACCTCCTTTCCAAGAAAACTTTGCTGAAGCATCCCATTCAGAAGACCTTGAACAAGACACCCAAATTAACTTAATGGAATCAGACGATGAAGAAACTATCTTTCTGACTCAAGATGATCAGGAATTACACATGCTTCAGTAGTTCTAGACCCAATCTGGAGAATCATTCGACTACAAGCAAGGGTATGATTCTACTATCTTTGAAGTACATAAACAGTACAATTTGAGGAGCAAAAAGAACATTGATGCTCCAGACCAAAACAAGAAAGCAGTACCAAATCAGCCTAAGAAGATTAAAGCAACTCCAGTTACGAAAACTCTCCAAATCCTCTCTTGATCAAATCAAAATCCTACCAATCCCACCATTGAAGATGTAACCAATGATCAGCCTTCTAATGAGAAACCTTCCACTTTAGTTCCCTCCAAGGAAACAGTGGAACAACCTTCAGAAATTGTATTAGAAAATCCACCAAAAAAGACTCGAAACACTGAAAAAGAAGAACAAACTACTCCAAACCCAGTTGTTAAGATTCCAAACGTTGAAACAGAGAAGTCCCCTTTTCCTTTCAATCTGGGGGCAGAGGTGGCCAAACTGAAAATTTCAATTCCTTTAACAGAACTAATTAAACATGAAACTTACAAATCTCAAATAAGCAAATATTTAAACTTCGTCTAGAAGGAAGACTCTGTTAACTTATTTGAAAATCAGCCTGAATTAATTTTCAGTCCTAATGTTAATTGAAAACCAGTGGAAGGAGGAATACCACCCTTCTACATTAGTCTTAACATTCAGAATAAAATCCTGCACAATTCTATGCTAGACTATGTGGCTTCACACAATCTAATGCCTAGATCTGTTATGGAGAAGCTAAATTTGGATATCACTAGGCCTTACAAAGACATGTTTTCATTTGATTCAGGTCAAGTGCCTAGGACTTATAAAAGACTTGTGTGTTTCCCTAGTGCAGTACCCTACTAAGACCATTCTTATGGACATAGTTGTTGCTAATATACCACCTAAGTATAACATGCTGCTGTCCAAATCACGGGGTGCTAAACTCTAGGGATCTCTGCAACTTGACATGTCTTATGCTACCATATTAGTCTTTGGACATCCTAAAAAACTGTATAGATAAACTCTGATGAAGTATGTAGTGAGTAGCTAGGAGAGGCCTCAAAACTTTCCTATATATTCAATACATTCTAACATCTATTCTTTCATTCTGTACAATGTTGAAACAAACCAAGAAGATACTTCAAACAACATCTTCAAAGTCAAAAGAAATTGCAGTTGCAACAGAAAATCAAATTGTCCAAATTCAAGAGCTTTCATATAATAAAGATGATCAATATACCTTAATCAAAGAAAATTTTGTTCCCCCAGACAATAAGAATTATGAACATGAAATACTATGGCACCTTGAATTTGATGGGTCAATGAACAAACTAGGTGCAGGAGTAGGAGTGTGGATTTAAAATTTAGAGAATGATCACTCAGAGGGTCATGCCTGTAGGTTAAACTTCAAATGCACTAACAACATGAGCAAGTACGAAGCACTTATTTTAGGTCTCAAGTTGGTCAAAAGGTTATGAGCCATAAGAGTCTCTATTATGGGAGATTATGAGTTGGTTATCAAACAAATCAACACTGTTTATATGACTAGAGATCCTAGGTTCGTTTTTTATAGAGGAACAATTGTAGAAATATTAAACACTTTTTTAGAAACTAAGCTTGATGTTATTCCAATAAAACACAATATGCAAGCTCATAGTTTAGCTATGTTTGCCAGCACTTGTAAGTTACCATTTCAACCTAACCATCAGTACACTGCTGAGGTTAGGCACAGACCTGCTATCCTAGACAACTTAAAAAAATGGCAAGTATTCACTAATGATCAACAAATAAACAATTTTTTAACTTTAGATGAAGAATTTGTAAATAGTAAAATAGATACTGACATAACATTAGATCTTGATTTTACAAACAAAATAGAAATTAGCAGGTTAGAAGATGAAGAGATAGAGAGATTACATCCCACAAAGTTTACAAAATTAGATATTCAAAACCTAAAACAAATTGAAATTAATGAGATAATTGACGAAGACTCTGAAATCATCAATCTCAAAGATATTTTTTTGCCCAAAGGATTAACTCCTTTGGAAGACTTGTTTGATTCAAACGATGTCCCAAAAAAGCCGAAAATAGAACCCTTAAAATCGGACATAGAGGAGTGTAATATAGGCTCTGAGGAAGATCCTGAACTGATAAAACTTTCAAAACATAATGAAAAAGTAAATACATAGAACTGCTAAAGGAATTCCAAGATGTTTTTTCTTGGAGTTATGAGGACCTTAAGTCTTATAACACCAGCATAATACAACATACCATCCCCTTGAAAGAAAACGAGAAACCTTTTAGACAGAAGCTTAGAACGATTAATCCCATTCTATTGCCTTCTATTGAAAAGGAAATCAAAAGAATGTACGAAGCCAAAATCATAGCACCAATTAGGTTCTATGATTGGGTTTCTAATTTGGTACTCACAAGAAAGAAAACTGGTGAAATTAGACTATTTATTGACCTTAGGAATCTCAATAAAGTTTCACTCAAGCATAACTACCCCCTTCCCAAGATGGATCATATATTACAGAGGGTAGTAGGTTCAACCAGAATCTCACTGTTAGATGGGTTCTCTGGTTATAACAAGATTTTAGTCCACCCAGAAGACCAGGCAAAGACTACATTCACCACTCCTTGGGGCACTTTCATGTATGTGAAGAAGCCTTTTGGGTTAAAGAATGCAGGGGCCACCTTTCAAAGAGCTATGGATATAGCTTTTGCTAAGGAAATCCATGACTTCCTTGTAATATACCCAGATGAAATCACGATATTCTCTAAATCTGATCAACAACACCTTGATCATCTAAGGCAGGTTTTCATCAAGTGTAGAAAGTATGGAATTTCTTTGAATCCTAAAAAATATCATGGTATTACACAAGGTAGCTGGTTCAACTAGAATCTCATTGTTAGATGGGTTCTCTGGTTATAACCAAATTTTAGTCCACCCAGATGACCAGGCAAAGACTGCATTCACCACTCCTTGGGGCACTTTCATGTATGTGAAGATGCCTTTTGGGTTAAAGAATGTAGGGGCCACCTTTCAAAGAGCTATGGATATAGCTTTTGTGAAGGAAATCCATGAATTCCATGTAATATACCTATATGATATCACGGTATTCTCTAAATCTAATCAACAACACCTAGATCATCTAAGGCAAGTCTTCATCAAGTGTAGAAAGTATGGAATTTCTCTGAATCCTAAAAAATCTTTACTTGGGTTGGAAGAGGGAAACTATTAGGCCACATAATATCTAAAGATGGTATTCAAATAGATCCTGCAAGAATCGAAGCCATTTTATAGATACCACATCCTAGGAGCATCAGAGAACTACAAGCCTTTTTAGGTAAAATAAACTTTCTGAGAAGACTTATCTCTAACTTAGCAGAACTAATTAAATTATTGAATAACATGTTGAAAAATATTCAACTATTAAATGGACACTTGAGGCTAAGAGGTCTTTTGAAGATATTAAGCTAGCCTTGACCCAAACACCAGTTCTAATTAGTCCAATTTTTGATAGGGATTTCATTATATTTTCTTTCACCTCAGAATACACAATTGTTACAGAAGAATGATCAAGGATTTGAACAACCTATTTCCTTCTTTAGCAAAGCCCTGAGAGATGCATCTTTAAATTATAATATAATGGAAAATAAAGCTTTTTCTCTAGTCAATCTATCAAAGATTTCAGAGTTTACATCCTATATTCTCATGTAATAGCTTATGCTCTCAATGCTGTAGTCAAAGACATCCTAACACAAGATGGTCCAGATGGGAAGAGAGGGAAATGGATAGCTACTATATTAGAATATGACTTAGAAATTAAACCTACAAAATTGATCAAAGGCCAAGGTTTAGCCAAGCTCATGGCTGAATTGAACTGTCAGGCCCTAGACATAAATTTTATCGTAGAATTGGATAATGAAGAGGAGATGGTGACTCCACCAATCAGCCAGGCCTTTATTGACTCACTATGGTATGCTGACATTATATACGTTCTACAAAATTTACAAGCTCCTCCAGAACTATCCAGGACTAAAAGTAGGTTCTTAAAAATGAAATCTTTGAAGTTTTGCATAGTTGACAATGCTTTATTTTGGAAACATCATGAAGGAATCCTTCTTAACTGTTTATTAAAAGAAGAATCTGACAAAATATTACAAGAGTTTCATGTAGGTGACTGTGGGAGGCATCTTTACTGGAAAACCACAGCTAAAAAGATTTTAAGAGCTGGTTTTTACTGGCCCACTCTATTTTGTAATGTAAAGAAATTTCTAACCTCATGTCATAAATGTCATATTTTTGAAGGAAAAAGAAAACTTTTACCATTACCTTTGAAGCCAATATCTGTTGAAGCACCATTTCAACAATGGGGTCTTGACTTCATTGGTGAAATCCATCCCCCTTCCTCTTCTCAACATAGATGGATCTTGACTACTATAGATTACTTTACCAAATGGATAGAAGCCATACCCTCAAGACAGGCCACTGATACTATCATAATAAGCTTCCTTGAGGCCAACATTCTGTCCAGATTCAGATGCCCCACCAAAATTATAACAGACAATGCAGCAGCTTTCAAATCCATGAGAATGATTGATTTTTGTAACAAATATCATATAACCCTGGGTCACTCCACAGCCTACTATCCCCAAGGAAATGGACTAGCAGAGTCTTCCAAGAAGAGCTTAGTGAATATCATCAAAAAATTGTTGGAGGATAACAAGAAAACCTGGAACAAGAATCTAGTAAATTCCTTGTGGGTAGATCGGGTAGATAGGTTGACCACAAAGAAATCCATTGGCACCAGTCCTTATCAGTTAGTTTATGGAATGGAGGTTGTTTTCCCATCTTCCTTGGGAACACCAACGATGAAATTACTCCAAGAAGTGCAAGTTGAGTCAAATGATATTCAATGGAGAATTAACCAAACAATTCACTTACAACAGAGTAAGATCACAGTAATTCACAAGGCCATTGATCTACTAATTCTTGACATTTCACCAGGAAATTCCATCCCTAAGTGGAGCCATTGTTCGGTTCCTATACCAATAGGAGTCATAATTTTTGAATGGCTGAGATTAAATCTGTAATATGTACATACCTTTGCTTTCTGAAAATGTTATCCATATTCAAAAAATTAAAAATGTAAAGAGGGTATGTCCTAAAAATCAAAGGACAAAAAGAATAAAAAAAGGTTAAAAAAAAAGATGAAAAAATGAACCCCAAGAAAAGAAAAGAAAGACCATGAAAGTGTGCAAGTCAAAATGCCACTACTATTTACTTTGTCATGTAAAATAATTGATTGTGTGTAGCTTGTTATCTTTGCCACAATCCATGAATAGTCGAAATGTTTAAACTTGGCTATTTCATGTTTTCAATTTTATACTTATAGATAGAGAATAAAATCTGACCAAACTATTTAATCTTGGCAGATAATTAGATTAGTTAGAGCGAATAAAAGGAGCTCAACTGTTTAATCTGAACCATTGGATATAGTAAGGCTAGATTTAGATAGATTACTATTGTAAAAGAAAAGAAATCTTTTCATAAGGGTGTGCCAGCTTAAGTGCATCCTAATAAAGAGAAGTAAAAATGGTAGGATGAGTAGGTGGGTAAGTAGAAGAATGGTTGCAGAATTATGATGATTGTTAGATAAAAGCATATTATTCACCTTCATCATCAAAGTTCTAAAGTATGGATGAAAATTGGGCATGTATCAAGTTCACAAAGTCAAAAATGATTAACTTCCCTTACTCATTACACCTTTCACTTAACTAATTTCCAATAAAAAGTCTTAAAGTACCTAAAATCTTAAGTCAAAGGGGCTCAGAGCATTTCTCTGACTTCTAGAGGGACCGGACCCTCGGCCCAATGACTTATAGGTCCTAAGTACTAAAAGTCCCCTCATGAACATTCACCCCCTTCAAATTCACTCATATTCCCCAACAAATCCCTTTTCCTAAGAAAAAACATCATTTTCCTAAGGAAAAGTCATTTTCCCCTAATAAACCCCTTTCTCTAAGGATAAAACCTTAGAAAAAGTGATCACCCCCATGGAAAAACCCCTTTTCTTCAAAAACCCAAAAAACACTTCAAGCCTAAGTATAATGTGTTATGAAAATAATAAAATAAACAACATTACACTTAGCGCTTTCGTTTCCACATTAATTTCTAACTTATATATATATTAAATCCCAAAAAAGAAATATAACCCTTCCCGTATATAGTTATAAATAAAACCCTTATATTAATACCCCGCCCTGAAAGTTTGAAACATAAACTTTATAAAACCCCCAATCTCGATAAAAGAAAATAATTAACCGATCTACGGTTAATTAATAATCGACCCTGCCAATGAAATTAACCCCAACGCCCTTAATCCACCATTAACCATGCATTTACTCTAATCCGCCCTGCTTAATCATGGGTCGGTCCCATCCGTTAAACCTTCGTATAAACATCCCACCCTGATCATCGTACGATTGGCTCCTATTAATCCAATGGTAGACGATCATATCGGACGGCCTCCAAAGCCCGACATTTACCTCCCCGATATGGGTAGTTTTCTTTTAGACCCAGATGCTACGTGGCGCCTATTGAAACATATCAAGCGACTTCCCCCCGAAACCACTATAGCCCCAAAAGCAGTGCGATCAAACCCACTTACTACCTCTTGCTAGATGACAAAACATCCCATCTCCCGCTAAAAGCCAAATGTATCTTTTTCCCCATGTGCCCGCCAATGGTTCACTTTGCAAATAAAACTTAAAAACTCATTAATTTTTGGTTTTATCATGAAAAATATGCTCAGACCTCCATGCAAGCGTGCAACTGTCAACCCACGTCCAACCACCAACCTGCAGAAGCCATTGAACATCCAATCGACCCTCCAGTTCAAATAGACCTCCTACAACCGTGCATAGTCGCTCGTCGACTAGTCAGAGCCAAAATTCCAGGTATTTATTCGAATTCATCAAAAAACCTTGTCTCATTGAAGACCTATTACTCAATTGCTTAGAAATATTAAGTAATAAACTAAAATAACTCCACAACAACCCCAAACTGCTTTGACTTGAACCAAATTGCCCCCAATTTGAGTGAAAACCCTTTCCCCCATTCTTAAATCCACAAGAACTAAGAATGGCCGCCTCAGTTGCAATGGATGTTCGACCAATTACCACTCCCCATCTAGATTTAGACCATCTCCCTTTGGCGGACAAAGATTTCCAAATCAAGAACACCTCTGTCCATGAATCCCCACTGAAATTATGCTGCTTGTACAAAGACCAGTACCTAAACCATGCAGACAAAATAGGTCTTTGGGGGTCTAATTTTCCCAAGTACTAATTCCCTCAAGTACATATCTTTCCCAAAAAATTTCACTATTTCTATCAAAACTACAATCTTAGCCAAAGAGCAGTGATATCCCCTGACCATATTGTACTTTTCACCATCACTGCTGAATCCATCAATGAAATGCTCCAGTTGCAACCAGAACAAAATCTAACTCCCATTTCTATTAGAGACCTTCTAGACAAATTCCCTAAGATAACCCCTCCCAGACTTGCTGAAATATTCCAAACCTTCATTGTGGAAGAGAAACATATTCCAAAGGATCCTCCCCCATACATGTGGACAATTTTTTCCAAACTGGGCCAAGACATTGTGTTAATGATATCTAGTGTCTTAGGCCATACTACCAGTGAGTATGTTGATGAAATCGTTATAGCCTTCATGTCCATTTTTACCCCAGGACAACCGCCTACTATCATGTATGATTATGCAAAGTACATAGCAGATAAGATGCATGATCAATTCTTGAGAATGAGCAATGAAAGAGTATTCAAGTATTCCTCGATTCTATACCACCTTTTCTTATATTATGAAGCTGATAAATTCCCATTCACTCTTCAAAAGCTTGATACCAGAGGCAACCCTAGGTCAATAGTTTTCTGGACTCCATTAATCCACCAATATGAATCGCCATATACATACACAAACTTCATAGACTTTTTTGTGCATCCTGTAGTGACCATGCTGTTAGGAAGTCCTCCTCCAAGGATCAGTTTAGATATTAGGAGGATCCTACAACTTTCAAAATAGCACAAAGTGGGAGATTGGTACTTGTACCAAAATCACACTAAAACTAGGATCTATGGATGTGAGTTAGCACCATACAAGTTACCTAGATACCTCCCAATGAGGTTATTTTCTCTGGAGTACTACAGGCAGATAATCAATTCAGATGAGGTACATTTTGTTAAAGCCAAGAAGAAGGATCAACTCAGAATCAAGGATCATCTAGGCCCCTTTGTGTGCAATAGTAGAGAAGCTAGAAGAGAAGCAAAAGAAATCCTTCAAAGGCTCAAACTGAAACAAAGCTTCATATGGAGATATGACCCCTTTGATTTCATTTGCAATAGAAGACAGAAAAATAGGTTGTCTCCCTACATCCACCACATAATTCTTGAGATAGAACAATATGCAAATAAATTGGAATGGGTGGAAAATACTCTAGTGGATAGAGATAGCAATGAAGTCGCTGTTGAAAATGCATTAAATGATATAGAGAGGAGACTTGATGAAAATTATTTCATACAGGTACCAAGAGAATCCCAAGCCCAAAGGGAAACACAAGAACACAGTGAACAACAAGCAGAAGAAGGACCCCAGGTTCAAGAAGAGTTAGAGCAACCAGACTTATCAGAAGAGTTGACTCAAAAAAGACTGCTAGAGCACATTATGAGTACTCCCCCTACCTTGCAGACTCCTCTAAATGAGGAGAAAAACCTCAAAAGAGACAGGGAGGAGGCCACTCCGGAACATCCTTTTCACAAACTTACGTCAAAAGGCAAAGGTTAAATCCTTTCTCCAAGAAAGAATTCATAGAAGAAACAGTTGGAGCCACTAGCATAGAAAGAGAAGAGAGAAGGCATCCTACTCCCTCTGGAGGAACACAAGAATCTTCCACAACACCTACTCGAGTGTTGGAAAGACAACAAAGTGTGGAAGTGTCCTCTTTTAGGACTCCAACTGGCCAAGACCAAGACATCAGAGAAAAATAAAAGGAAATAAAGGCTAGGAATGAAAGGTTAAAGGCCCAAAGCTATGCGCAGTGCCTCAAATGGCTCCCACCAATCAAACAAGGCTTATGTCAGCCTTTGATGTAAAAGAAGGTAAAATGCAGATGACTTTCCTGAAGCCCACCACTCAGCAGCTGATTACTTGAAAATAGATTTCGAAATGGTGGCAAAGGACATACATCCTATTGACCAGATTTAGTTGCATAAATAGAGAGGAGAGATGGTATATTCCACTCTAACAAGCAAAGCCATTGGAGCCCACCAATTATAGAATTCGCTAAATAATATATCAGCACAGTTTCAACTAGAGAAGGCCTCCTCACAGGCCAAGGATACCAGAATCAAGTCCTTAGAAGACTTAATCATAGAGTTGGGACATGATCCAAAAGATGTAAAGGCTGCAGAAAGGTTAATTAAAAAGAAGAATGATGACATAGCCTCCTTGAAAAAGCAGCTCAAAATTCCACATCTACATCATCCACAAACAACAAAAGTGTTAGAGACTCAGAAGGAACAAGAAGAGCTTATGGACTTGGTCCTTAAGCTAAATAATCAACTGAAAGAAACTGAGAAAGAGTTGGACACATTGATTCAGTTTAAATAGAGTGAGTTGGCCACCACTCCACAAACTGTTATTCCCACATTATCTACTGCAGTTCCCTCAACATTGGCAGCCTCTTTAACACCAACAGCTCCACCTACTACATCACTGCCAATTACAACTAAGTCTACAACTGCATGTACATCAACAGAAATGACAACAGAATTAGTGAAAGCCATGGAGGAAATGACCATCCAGGCTATAGAGCTAAAAAGGCTTAAAGAGAGTGACAAACTTAGAAATTGACTGTAAGCTTGCCCAAATAAAACAAAAGGAAGAAACACAGAAAACTCTAAGGATGGTTGAGAGGATAAAGTTCCTTGAGAAAGATTTAACATTGCAAAAGCCACTAGGAAAAATTAAGGAGATGCTCTAGGCCAACATCATTGACTCTGACAATGATGTTTAGCCATCAATTCAAGTAATATTTGAGCAAACTGAACTGGTGAAAGTGGCCACCAAAGCAATACAAAAGACAAAGGGAGACCTAGGAGACCAGCCTAAAGAGACTAATCAACTCATCAAATTCTTGAACAACAAGAATAGGAAGGAACTAAGTGAGCTTGATGTGGAGGACAAAACTGAAACCATCATCCAAGTCAAAAAAGTCCTAACTAAAAGAAACCTTATGCTCAATCTTGATAAAAGATGCCAAAGCATGCAAGCTGACATTGACAAATTCATGGCAAAGTTCCGAATTTTGAGAGAAAAAGGCCTTCCCAGTCCTATGGTCATCCATGATAAACTTATGACCCAAATGGACTATACTGATAGATTAAGAGAGTTGGCCAAAGAACAAGCAAGCACTTCAGGAGTCAAAGCATTGCCCACAGGAAAGGTATTGTATGACAATTTGGAAAATCTGTTCTTCCTGGAGCATGAGGTAAAGCACCTGTTTGTCAATAAGCCAAATTTTGCCAAATACACTGAAGCAGATGAGATATACAAAAATATTCTTAAGGTAAAATTACCTGAAGATGAATGGTGGGTAAAATTGACAGATTTACTATAAAGTTACTACAGTAAATCTACATGGCAGCCAGATGAAAAAGGCGAAATAGTGTCAAAGAGTAGCAGGTAAAGAGTATTAGTAGGTTGAAGACATAAAGTGATTCCAGCACACAGATATCAGTCAAACTAAAGATCTAAATTCAAACTGCAAATAGCCATCACAATCACAATAAAAGGGACAACAAGAAGCAGTTTTCCATCTGTCTCTATCTTCATGCTTGAAGATATTTTTAATTTCCTAGAATAATTCTCAAATTGTTATGAGATATTTTGTAATATTTTTTGTATAAATACTTCACATTTCAAAGTAGGTGGTGTGGATTCAAATACATTTCTATGGACATTTTCTTCTCAAGTTAAGGAGCTACTGCAATCAAGACTGGATTGGCTTCCTAGATCAAGGAATAAAGTAAAGACATTTCACAGGATTCTTGTGTAAAGCGGAAATCAAATAAGTATTCTCTAGCTCATGTGTATTATTGTTTCTCTTCATGTTTATAAATAATCATACGTGTCTCTATGAAATCTGAATGTTAAACTAGGAATGATATTTTAGAATTGGCTTGAATGCTCTCTGTCTTGACTGTTTACATTCTTAATGTTTTCTGCTAAACTATCTTAGTCTGGGAATTCTTGATTGCTGCCTTACTTCTGTAGTTTCCCCCCAGGTCTATAGTAAAGGATTCTTAGTTTCCCTTTGCTCATGATCACCTCTTGCCCTTTATCTTGATCCTAGTCTAAGGATTCTTCATTGCCCTTTCACCCTGGTTAGGACTACCTCATCCATTGAACTTGAAGATTTGCCTTTTGCTTTGCTAGCCTGCCCTGTGAACTCTTCCTTTAGTGATTGATCTGATCCAATTAAGCCATCCTTTGATTGACTCCATAACCCAATGGCTTGAAAGCCTTGCTCTGTCCATCTGTTCCTAGAATTCCACCACCCAACCAAAATCAAAACCTTATGAGCACTAAGAACTAGCCTAAAATCCCACCAAAACAAAGTTAAATTATAAAGAGAGAGCCCTCTTTGGACTTAGGTTGGCTAGAACCTGAGTCTAAAAGATTAGGTTTGTGGTTACCTCAGATTATTCCTTCTTTTTATAACTTCTAGGGAAGACTTCTGAGTGATAACAACGTGTACACGTGCTTCTGATAAAGGAAACTTGCGTATGCACGGGTTCACTTCACAGAAACAAGCGTGTGTATGCTACTGTAAATAGAGTAAAGTGTGTACACTAAGCTTTACAAGAAAAATAAAAAAACAAATCCAGATCAAAAAGATGAGGCTTAAGGCCTGAGACTCTACTAGACCAAATAATACTATAACAGCAAGAAAACCAAAAACTGAGCCCTGAATGACACTGAACAACCAAAACCAAGAATGACAAGATTGTTATCCCCAGTGGAGTCGCCAATTCTGTTACGGGAATAAGTACCCTAGGGCTTTGGGTTGGAACCCCAACAGAGCAAGAGCAATCTACAAAAAGAAATACTCATACAACTCAGGCAACATGCTTATATAAAAAAACTATGCGAGAGCAAACATACCCGAATATCCTTCGTTTGGGTAGTTCTAGCAGGGTTTAGACCCTCTACAACTCCTGATGAACTTCGAACCTGCAAATCAACCAATTCAAACATACATAGAAACATATACATAAAGGATTTTAATGAAACTAACTTTGTATCATATAAGAAAATGATTAGTTATACATCAAAATAACATTCACATATGAATTACGATACTATCTAATGCATAAACACAGTTAATATCAAAAACAAGACAATGCTTATTTTTATTGTAGAAATATATAACGAACACAAAGAGAATTCACCCGAGTCTTCTTCTTCTGGCTCCAAGTGGAACCATCCTCTAGATCTGTCCAGTCCCAGTCTTCAACAGCCTCCTTCCATAACCAATACCATGATATCTCAAGCAAGAGGGAGAATATCAACAATCAAGGAAACAAGGGTTTCCTGAAACTTGGGGAAGTGCATGAAGCACAGGGATACTTCAGACTCAGTCAGGGATAATCTTAGTATAATAAATCTATCTATTCTCCTCTTTAAGGCCTTCCTATAGAAGTCTATTTATACTTCTCCCAATTAGTTTTCTAGTTGGGAAATAGTTGGGCCACGGGCACTAAGAGGTAATCAATAGGTAAAAACTGTGAAATCTGCCCAAAATTAAAGAAATTTAATTTTTTTTAAGTGTTTTAACACATATACGTGGGTTGGGTATTGACTAACCCACATGTACATGCTTTTATCTCAGGGAAAAGTAGCGTACAGGGAGTAAAACACTGTTTTTTAAAATATTTGGACCAAGTCTAGAAGGAGGGGTTGCCCTAGGCCATAAACCAAGCATCAAAAATACCAAGGGTGGTAAATGGTGCTATAACAGTAATATATTTCCCTGTTTTTAACAACATGAGGGAAAACATGCTTTAATTCACTTATCAAAATCAGTATTAAAATTCATTACAACTTCTTTGACTTCCGTCAATTTTACTTTTGTTGTCTTCCTGTATAGGTTCTTTACAATCATCTTATTAATTTATAACACATACTTAGTTCTATATTCAACTCTTAATTCCCTTAACTATTGTGAAGATCTTGAATCAAGGAAATCAATCATTTTCTTTGCAAACTGAGCTCATTGTTGGAAATTTTTTGTTTATTTTCAATAATCATATTTTCCAAGTCTTTGATGATGATCTTCTCCTCCTCTACTATAGATAATGACTCACAAATTTTCCTCATAGTATGGATGATGTCATTCCACAAAATTTCTCTGGCTTGAATAAGAGACATATTCCCCTTCACCTTCTCCTTTAATTCTTTAATTTCTTGAGAAGAAATTTGAAAATCATTCCTGTACTTGTCAGCATTTTCCTTAGACATTGCCAATTTATCTTTTAGTATCGTTTATAACTTTCAAAGCACTCTCATAATCTCTCTGAATTTTCTTTATCTCATTCTTAGAAATCTACAATTCAATCATGACTCTAGTCATCTTATCAGTTGGGTCCTCATAATCAACTTGTACTACCATAGTACAAACATGAGAATCACTTTTCTGTTGGAAAACGAAGTTTATTTCTTTTAGCTTGGTGATTTCATCATTTCTCTGTATGAGCTCCTCAGTCAAAGCTTCTTTCTTGTTTTCCACATGTTCCACTTTTGAAGCCTTTGGATGTTCAATGGAAGGAATCTTCAATTTCTTCCTTAGCACATAAACTTCTATTTCATCTCCCTGCAATATCTTTTGAACATCACTTTTGTCCTCTGGATTGACCCCAATTTTAACAATCATTTTATTCAATTCTTCATTGTGAGTGGTTAAAGCTCTATAATTTTCTTTTTCTACTTTTAATTGATTAACCACTTTCTCTAATAAATTCTCAGCCCTACTAGAAACCAAGGAAGTCTTTTTCAAATCACTGTAAATTAGTTCACCAGTCTTCCTATGCAAGTTGATTTAATCAGGTAGTAGGATTTCTCTAGCATCTACTGTCAAATTTACAGTCTTAAAACCTAATGAAGAAGACACAGTCAAAGAAGAAGGGTGAGAGAAAGCTTGCTTGAGCTGATTTCTCTCCAAATCCATAACAAAAAGAAATCTAGTTTGATAATCTGAGATAAATTGAGCCTCCAACTGGGATTCCATGCTTTCTTTAACCTTCATGTTATTTTCTTCAATCTAAGAGTACAACTGCTTTATCCTTGAAATATAGCTTTGGCCAGTCTATTCTGGAATAGGAGAATATGTTGTACAAATGACCTCTCCTGATTGTAACTACAAATCTGAAATAGGTGATGAACTGCCTCCCTTAGATAGCTTAGTTCTTTTAGTACTTCTATTTGTTTCCTCTTCCAAGTCAATGACATCCCAACTACCTCTCTTTAAATTCTTCTAACTTTGATGAGGAGTTTCAATATCCACCCCTCGTGTCAAACTTGTTTGTCCTCCATTAACTAATTTGTCCACCTCTAGTCGAACTTCATGTATAAAGGGAGCATAAGAATTTTCCACCCTCTTGTTTTAAATAATATGATGTGGATTATATGCCCACTTTTTGCCCAGCTGCAAATTCATATCTTCAAGTTCTTTATGCACTTCTCCCATAGCTTGTCTATTATTCATAATTAAAGGCCCCACTGTCTTTGGAAATTTAAATACATGCCCCTTCTTTGCTGACACAAAATGTACTTGATCCACATTCAAACTCTTGCTGATGAAATCTAACGAAAATAGTCTCATAGGCACAAAATTTGGGAGCATGTAAGGGGCAACTTTTGCTCCATATAATCTACTCTCTAAATAGTCTTCAAAATAAAACTAATAACCTACTTTAACTTCTTTACTAAGTTGAAGGAAAGATTGATATTTTGGTAGAAAGCAAAGTGCAGGAGAACTGTTTAATATTGAGTAAAAAAACTAATAGAAAAGAAGTAACAAAGTACATCAAACCTTGGTTATTTGCAATACTTCTTACCACATCAGTCCAAAATACTACTGAATACTTGTTCTTATGAGGATCCATGATATTCAACCCTAGGTACATGAATCTTTCAACATGAGTGTACAAGAAAAGGTAAGCAATAAGAGAAGGAAATCTGAAGCAACAAGTTAGGGGAAGATCTATCAATTGAGAATTGACCATTTTCTCCCACAAAATAGGTATGTCAAAAACTATTTCTGGATTCATCATCAAACTAAAAATTCCTAAAATGGATTTGTCCACATTATTTATATACTCCCTTCCTAAAATTTTAGCTAAAATTTGTAAGATAGGTTTGTATTCTTCAAAAAAAGTGTCCAAAGGAAAATGAGTAGGCTCCATAGGTAGATGCTTCCCAGCAGGCATTAAAAAGAAAGTCAATTGAGCATAATTAGAAGTAGATAAATCTTGAAAAGTGGAAAACAAAGTCTCTTATGAGAAAGGGGTATAAGAACTTGCAGATGGAAAACATGAGGCTTGCTAAATTAACACAGAAGACACTTGAAAAAAAATTCACCTAACTCATTCATGACGAAACATTTTTGAGGATAGAGAGCATAGACAAGACAATATATGACTTATGGGAAAATATAAATTTGAGGAATCATAGTAGCTAGGAAACCTGACGTAACAACAAAAGCATATATAGGAGAATCAGTTTGGTTAAAAAGAATATGCTCATAAATTTCTATATAATCAATGGAGGAGACTAGGTCAAAAATGTCTCTTTTAGTACCCATCAATGGAATATGGAGAATGGAACCTGTTAAAACATATTTCTTCGACATTTTGATAATTTTGGATGTCAAGACTTCGCGTAAATTCCTGAATAGTGGTGGGATGAGGTGATGGTTGATGTGGATGATGAGGTGGTGGAAGGGTACAATGACTAATAACGATAGAGCAAAATGAAAAATAAAGACATGGTGTTGCACTCGCTTGCTCACATAATATGGGGGAGGACTCCTGTACTGAGAAAACCCAACAGAGTCCCATCGTAATCATTGTGAGACATTGAAATGTGGTCAAATCTACCTTTGACAAGTCATTGCGGAGGGACTTGGTGGGCTAATTGTCGGGCACGTAGTGCTGTCAAGTTTGCTCCATTCGATGGGCCCCGCTCCTATTCCTCATCGCGCTCAAAAAATTGATTGATGTTCAGGCTTCGACTTCTTTATTGCTGACTAGGGACCCACCTTTTCTTATACTTAATGCTACATTAAGATTTAAGTAATTCATTTTAATCCACCATCATACATTAATCATTTAACATCATTTTTTTTTGCTTTGCTTTTTCTAAACAGAGATAAAAGTAAAATGAGCTACAAAATCTAGCTCAA
The DNA here is from genome assembly GCA_031772625.1 of Pinus tabuliformis. NCBI lineage: Eukaryota > Viridiplantae > Streptophyta > Pinopsida > Pinales > Pinaceae > Pinus > Pinus tabuliformis. The sequence continues at coordinate 566,845,183 of CM062810.1, forward strand.
CCTGGGAATAGTGTTTTATAACAAAACACTAAGAAACGTAGATTAGTGCCTTCACCTCGGGCATCGAGTCAAAATTATAGCTTGAAACATTACAATGAAAATATCACCGAATATTCACAATGATCACACTGGTATATACAATGAAGAAAATAAATGAAGTCAATGTTGAAAGTAGTGCTTCAAATACTTCCTGTTAGTGTCAGTATCTGCATACTTCCATCAGGGATCAAAATTCACTCTTTGCATTTGCATTTTAGGAGTCCCATACTGAAAATTTTTGCATCGTTCCATTAGGTCATGACACACTGATCCACTGATGGTTGTTTTCTCTTCATCTCTTCCCTCATAGACTATACTTGCTGATTCTCCTTCAGATTTTTTTCAGTTATGTTTCTCAATCAATCTGTAGTCCATTTCATTAGGTCCTAGGATTTGATTTCATTAGGTCTATGGTTTCATTACCAAGGTCAAGAAACTGATTTTCAAATGTAAATAAAGGTCAGCAAGGGTATGAGGATGATAAATAAATCAATCATGATGGCTTGAAAGTCATAACTACTGAAACTTTCATTTTTGGAACCTAATGTAATTTTCACCTCAAAAACATGTTTTTGAGGTGAAAACAAAGTATTTTAAATTTATTTTATTTCTTATGTAATTTTAAGTTTCTATATGTAATAATAGATCCCAGCTGCACCTAAGTATTTCTCCTTCTTGCAAGACACACCAATACTGCAAAAATCAAGCTAAGTTGAGCATTTGTCCACCTGCAAAAGCGCAAAGAAGAAAAAGCATCAAAATAGAGTTTAAAAGGTGAAAGTGATCAAAGGCAAAAAAAAATAGAAAAATAGGTTTTAGGAGCTAAAGATTAAATTCAAAGGCCTATAAATATCTTCTTGCCATCATTTTATGTTTATTTACCTCCTACCATGCATTGAGCAAAATAGAGTAGCGTTTTGGGTGATTTCAAGGAAAAATTGGTGAAAACAGAGCAGGCGTTGTGCGTTCCCTTTAGGAACTGCGTGTTCTCTTCAGGCGCCGTGCGTTCCCTTAAGGCATTGCACACTCGCTTCATGTGCTGCACACTTGACCAGTTTTATACTCCTTCAGTCTTCAAGCTTTCAAAAGATATCATAATCCCTAAATGAAGTAAGTATTGCCATTCCCCTCTCATTAAGCTCATTTCCCTCACGTTTAAAGAATGAAAATCATATGGTCTTATTTTTTCACTTCAAACCCTAGCCTTTATCCTAAACCCTAGTTTTCACAAGCAAATTCCCCATTTCCTCCAAAACACCTAATCTACACCCTACATTCTCCCTCAGAAGTTTCTATCCCTACCCCATTAGATCCTCATTTACTCCCATCTGCCCTTTCCTTTTTCTTTACTCCCTACACTCTTACATTCCTATATCATCTACCTAGGGTTTCATTTCAAAACACCATGGCTGAGGAGGAGTACAGACCATAGAGTGAGGAAGAAGGATCAGACAGAGAGGGAAACATTAAGCAGAGAAGACCACATAAAGGAGGAAACATTCACATATTTGAGCCCATAGACCTCAAAGAGCTTCTAGCCTCTCCCATGACAGTGACATCCTTCAAATGGTTAGGGTGTTTTGAGTTTTGTGAACAGGTCCATGCAGTCCACTACCACCCTGAGTTGACCAGAATTTTCATCATTGTGCTTCAAGACAATCAGGTCACTCTTGCAGGCATAACCTCCACATTGTCTACTGCCACCATATCAGCTACCACCAGGATTCCAGAAGTTAGGGAAAAATGGTTCAAGCAGGGTGAAATAGAAGCACATTTCTATGAGCCATACCTAAAACCAAGATACAAACATGAAAGGAAGGGCTATTTTCCTTTCTCCTACCTTCTTGACAGATACACACCGATGATGAAGATCATAATGAATTATTTTTCATGTGAGGGAAGATTTTATAGGGTCTATTCCTATCACATCAGATTTCTCATGCATTTCACTAGGGTCAAAATGCTTAACACACCCTATTATATTTTTAGGAGTGTGGAGAAAATGTCTTACATTGCCCAAAAGAGAGAACCCAAAGATGAAATGAAAAGCCTATTTCATCATGCTCTCATAAAGATCATAGTTCTTTATCACCTTAAAGAACTTAACATTGTATGGAGTACATTCATTTCCCACCCCATTTTCACTCATGCTTCCACTCAGAATGTTCAAAACATGCCATCATCATCACATCCACCATCACCTCCATTATCACCTTCACATGCACCTATTCCTTCACTTGACAGGAAACAGGATAGTGGCAAAGAGGATCAGGGCAATTTGGGCCAAAGCAGCAAGTCTGGAAAGACTAGTACAGGTACCATGGTGCATACTTATCAGAGATGACATAGGCAAGTGTTGGGCTTTGCTTTCATCATAAACAAAGAAGGTACACAAAGGGAAGGAAAATATGGTTGAAATAGAGATGCAACAGCAGAAAGAACACCTCCATGAAACTGAGCAAGATTTTAACCTAGTGGACTTAGATGATGAGGGTGAACAGACAAACACTAGAATGCTCATCAAAGAGAAAGAGGCACTGATAGGTGAGTTACAGGTGAACCTGCAAAGAGCCAAATACATCATCTCTTATTACAAACAGGAAAACAAGCAATTGGAGAGTAAGCATGAGCTTATGGAAGTTCAGCTCATCAAGGCCAAAAGACAGGCAGAAAAGGCTAAGGTGCAGCTTGAGGAAGCTTATGGTGAATATGGTGAGCCCATGGAGGAAGATATTCCCAAGAGAAGGCCTAGGACTAGAGGCCTAAAGAGAGCTTTGGAGCTTGAGAAGGAAAAAGAAGCCCAACTTGAAAATTAGTTTACCTTGAATGAACAAATGGGCCAAATAGTGAATGAGAATAGGGAGTACTATCTTGAGATGGTTAACACTCACCTTGAGGACATGTTGGCCAAATCCACTAGAGATGTAGAGGTGAAAAGGAGGATGGCCAAACACTATGCCATGAGGGACAAGATTGCTAGAGCTAAGCTCAAAAGGGATCAAGCAAGAAATGAAGCCTTAGCTCATCAAGAAGAGAAGGAAAATCTTAACCTACTGGTGGAGGTTTCACTACAAGCCTAGTCACCTTCAAAATAAGCTATCTAAACCATTTTTGAGGAGCCTTGGCTCAGTTTTTGATTTCCTAGCTGTTCTGTGACTTTTCAGGCATTTAATTTATCAGTCCACTGGTCACTTTTTTGGGGTAGTTTTTGGAGAAATGGCCACCACCGTTGGATTCAAAAGGCCATCTAAATACAAGAAAACCATGTTTCCAGGTGTGAAAGTCAGATTTTCTAGGTGAAAATGCCAAAAAACCAACAAAATTTCATGTTTCTACCTGTTTTTTGAGCCTGGCACTGCACGTTTGAGAAGTCTCGGGAGATTGCAATTTTGGAGGGTCAAATAAAGCTCAAATTGGAAACCAAGGGAAGTTTTGGAAACTAGATAGGACAAGCTTTCCAATGAGCTATCATGAGCCAGATTTAGAGGTCAAAAGGCAGTCAAAAATCAGCTGGAAGTTGGCAATGCGCACTCCCTTCAGGCACTGCGCGTTTGACACTGGCATTGCACACTTGACAAATTGCCTATTTTTTCATTGTTTCTTCTAGAATTTACTTTTCACCTATGGGATTTTGATCTTTTCACCAATGAAATGTAAAATCATGATGTAATTAATGTATATTTTGATTACCTAGGGTAGATACATTAGATGAAAATCTTAAATGAGATGAATGAATCAGCTTGCTTCATACTAGGAAAGTTTCAGTTTCAGCATCCTAGTCTTCAGTTGTCAACTCAACTTTTTGTGCAACTGATTCCTCCTCTCATGGATTCGACCCCTGAGGCTAGGATGGGTTGTTTTGATGCCTATATTATGTATTTTCTTAGACATTTGTCAAGGTTGGACTCACTTGGATGCTCAGAGCTTGATTGTACATCATTGTAAGTAGTTTGGCAAGGAGATTAATAAGATTTGCATCTATTTTTATGGGATCCCTGTGGTATGGAGTTTTAGCAAAGTTTCTTCTTATGTGATCATTTGGTTATATGTTTTATGTATGCTCTCACTCATTTAATTGCTTCTAGTTGAATGTTTTCAAGTCAGATAGGTAGAATCCATTAACTTTGATGCTCTGCCTTGGGAAAACACACAACATTTCATGTTTTTCTACTGTTTAAGAAGGATCCATGATCTTCACATGCCCTTCTTAGCTTCTCACCAGTCAAACACCTCACACCATTAAGCTTAAAGTGCTAAAGCCTATACCTACCTTGCCCCATAGAACACCCTGCATTTCTGACCTAATTTCCCAGACCTAAACTGCCCAACTCCATCTGATCTAGCAAAACACCAACAAATTCAATCAAAACCTTTCAAGCTACTATACCTAGCCTAAAATCCTTTACCTGATCCAATCATCTTGACTGAGATCCTTACGGAGAGAGCCCTCTCTCGGCCTAGTAGGGCTAGCTACTGGGCAAGAAGCTTGGTTTGTGGTTACCCTAGAATTGCCTCCCTTTAGCCTCAGGTCAATCTAGGTGATAACACTTCCCATTGAATGGAAGTTGTATGAGTTCACCATCCATTTTTTCTAGAATGAAGGTGTTATTGATTTTGAATTCTACTATTTAAAAGGACCATACCAAAGAGGATCAAATTTGCCTTGTTTTCCTTTCTCTTCTCTCCTCACATCCCATTGTAGAACCAAATCTCCATGATGAAAAAGAATATACCTCGCTTTTCTGTAAAATACAAATCTCATTTTTCTCTTGGTAATTGATCAAATTCTCCTTTACTTTCTCCCTATTTTCATTCAATTCCACTAACTGATTCATCTTTCTTATGAGTGCATTTGATTCTTGTTGAGCATCTTGGATAAGTTCCAAAATAGGTTTTGCTAAATGACTAGTAAATAAAGCAGTTGCTCCATATACTAACTTAAAAGGTGATTTCCCAGTCAACCTCCTAGTAGTAACTATGTTTTCCCATAAGGAAAACTTCAGCTTTGAATCCTAGTTTTTCTGATTCTGTGCAATTGTTTTCTTGAGTATCTTCACCATGGCTTTATTTTAAGATTCTGCCAGCCCATTCCCTTGGGGGTGATAGGCAGTAGAATGAGAGAGTATCATATTATATTTCAAGGAAAATTCAATTAGTTTTACAGATCTGAAAACGTGAGAATTATCTGCTACTAACTTCTTAGGACAACCACACCTGCTAAAAATATTTTCTTCTAAAAATTTAATTACCACTGAATCATTAGCTCTCCTTGTTGGAATAACTTCTACCCATTTAGTAAAATAATCTATCCCTATCAAAATCCATCTATGTTGTCCACTGGAGGGTGGATTTATCTCCCCTATAAAATCCAAAACCCATTGCCTAAAGGGTTCCTCCACAAACATGGGAATAATGGTAATGGTGTTAGTTTCTTCTTTTCAGCAAAATTTTGGCACTTTTGACAACTTCTCACAAGTCTATTAACATCAGAAAAAAATAGGGCCAAAATAAACTAGCCTTCAAGATTTTATGTGATGTAACCTTCCAACTATAGCGACCACCACAGAGGCATCCATGATATTCATTTACAACTTCTATAGTTTCTCCTTCAGTTAGACAGAGCAATAAAATACTAGTTGGATCTCTCCAATGCAACTTTCCATCTGCTATTACATACTTTTGAGCTTTGACTAGGAGAGCTTTATATTTTATTCTATATAAAGAAGAAGGATAGCTAAGGAAACATAGATAATGAACAATGTCTTTATACCATTGAGAACAAAGATACTTGTATTGAATTTTGTTGTCATGCTCTTTATTCTTACCTTGTTCTTCTTCTGTCTTGGATTCAACAACTTCAACCAGAAAATTAATTCCCATAGCTTGATGATTAGCTTCTGTTAAGAGTTTTGCTAATCCTTTTCCTTTCACCAGCTTAGTTGGATTAATTTCCATATCATATTCCATAATTTTTACAATCCACTTTCCTCTTTTTCCATCGCTATTGCTCTGAGTCAACACATCTTTGACAACAACATTAGGAACATAAGCAGTAATATGAGATTGAAGAATATAAACTCTAAAATCATTTAGTGATTTTACTAAAGCATAGGCTTGCTTCTCTAGAATATTATATTTCAGCTCTGCATCCCTTAACACCCTGCTGAAGAATGCTACAGGTTTCTCCTTGTTTTCCTAATTTATTTGCAAAAGTACTACTGCAAGAGTAAAAGGAGAGGAAAATGAGAATATCTAAAAAGGATTTTGATAATCAGGACTCACCAACACAGGGGCTTCTTGAAATGCTTCCTTGATCCTATTAAAATATTCCCTCGCATTTGTGGTCCACCTGACTTTTGCATCCTTTTTCAACATGTCAGTGGTTTCCTTAACAATTTCGGAATAATTTGGGACAAACCTTCTTAAAAAAATCATCTTTCCAAAAATAATCTGAATCTCCTTTTTTCTCCTTGGCAGAGGTATATTTTTTATTGCTTATACTCTTTTTGGATCTATCCTAACCCCTTCTTTAGATACAATATGGCCTAGTAATTTTCCTTCTTTCAAAGAAAAATGATATTTCTTGGGGTTCATGGATAAGCCATACCTTCTGCATTTTTCAAATGTCTATTGCAAATGCTTCAAATTCTCTTCATCTGACAAATTGGAGAAAACTTTAATGTCATCCAAATAAATTACCACAAATTTATCTTTTTCACCTACAAAGGTTATATCCATAGCCCTCTGGAAAGTAGCACCAGCATTCATTAATCCAAAAGGAATCTTAGAATACATGAAATTTCCCCATGGAGTGGTAAACACTGTCTTTTTATGATCTTTTGGCTTCACTGAGATTTGATTATAACCTGAAAAACCATCAATCATTGATAATGTAGAAGATCCTGTTACTTTTGTAAGATGTGATCCATTTTGGGAAGAGGATAGTTATCCTTCAGTGATGCCCTATTTAAATTCTAGAAATCAATACATAATCAAATCTCCCCATTCTTCTTCCTCACAGGTACTAGATTAGCCACCCACTCAGAATATCTCAGAGGAACAATTATTTTAGCTTGCAATAATTTCTTGACTTCTTTCTCAATTGATGGCAACAATAAAGGATTTATCTGCCTCAACTTTTGTTTATATGGTTTAATCCCTGGCTTCAAAGGAATTTTATGCTGAATGATGCTAGTATCATAAGTCTTCAGATCTTCATAAGACCATGCAAATATATCAACATATCTCTTGAAAAGATCTACATACCTCTGTTTGAACTCCTTTGGAACATCTTTCGCCAATCTCACCATCTTAGGTTGCTGCTCTGTTCCAAGATTGCAGTGTTCAAGATCATCTTCTGAATCTATTTTCTTTACATTGACAACAACATCATTAGCATTAAATAATATTTCCAAGGGTACCAAACCTTTAGGTATCACATTATTCTTCAACTGCATTATTTTCTAATCTCCTATAGAATCCTTTAAAGGTAATTTTCTGTCTGATTGTTCTTCTTGAACTTCTTCAGTTTCATCCTCTTGATCAATCTCCAAGTTCGAAAATTCACCCACCATTTCCAGAAATCTCTTAATTTGTTCTTCATCTTCGAAAGCATGCCAATACTTTATATTATTTATAATAGAAGGCTTGTTCCTGATTTCCACTTCGTACCTAAGTATGGGATTCAATGGAGGCTTAAAAATACTATATGCAACTTTAGCAAAAAGCATAAGAACTCCAACTCCATTCCCTTCCTTCGAATAGGAACCATCAAAATACAACTTCTAAACTCCATTGATTACTGGCTTCTTTCTTTTAATTGTTGAAGGGAGAATCACATTTGTGTCTTCAACAATTTCTAGTGATTCTTGTAACATAAAATAGGAAAAGTCATCATTTTCTTGATTATAAATAGGAAAATTACTTGAATCCTCCTTTGTGATAGTTTTTACAAACCTGGTCTCTTAATACAATCTCCTTTATTCTCCACCCAAAAACTGGAATAATAGCATAAGTAAAATCCAGTTTAAGCACTCCTCCCAGTTTGGCTCCCCAAGATCTAGAGAGCAACATTCCAAAACGGGCTGGAATATCTGCAACAACCACGTCCATTACAATACTCCTAGCAGGAATTTGAGCCAATGACACCACCAAATCCTTAATCAATCCTATACATTTGACCTTCTTTGAATCAAAAGAATACAGTTCTTTGTAATTTTCAAGTTTAATTGCTTCATAACTAACAATGGCATTAGATTATGAGACGCTCCCAAATATAACATACAATTATGAAGTATGAAAGTATGCATAAGTAGAGACATATAGAAAGGAGCTGTATAATTACCTTTCTCCTCTACATGAGGACCAAACATCACTACTGGTCTTTCCTCCTTCAAATTAACTGCATCTGTTGAATTATTATATTGAGATAGATTTATAAAGTCAAAAACTCACTTCTTATACATAGGATTCTTCACTAGCTATGTTAAAGGAATTGACACTTTAAGCTTTTCTAATTCTTTCAATAAATTAAAAGAGTGAATTTCTTTCACTATTTCCAATTGTTCCCCCTTGTTTAAGTTCTGACTTGGGACATTCTAAGAATTGAAAGTAGGTTGTTGAACAAATTTGTGCAACACACCTAAATATCGCTTGTTGTTAGAACTTTCTCCTTGTTGAACAGTATCTTTTGGGACTGCATTGAACTGCTGCTTTCTTTAATCAACTTTTCTTGGAGACGTTTGTTGCACCATGCAATCTGTTTTCTCCTCCACACTATCTGGTAGTCTTGTTCTCTTCCTAGATCTAAGATCATATTTTTTGTGCAAGTCTACATGCATAAAATATGTAAAATTCTTATAATATTCTTCAATTTCTTCATCATCCTGTTCTTTAAGAGATTCTTCCATTGCTTCCTCTAGTTCATATTCAATGTACAGAGGTGGTTGTATACGATCTTGATCCTTTCTTCCCTGCTACATAATTTGCAATGGTTGCCTCCTAAATTTGAGGATTAAAATTTCTATTTTGACCCTATTAAATCTCTCTTGGTATATTTTTACTTTCTAAATCCATTTTCACCAATTTATTCTACAAATTTCTAATGACTTTGGTCATTTCATCAAGCTTCTGTTCATGAGAATCTTTTGGCTGACTAGCAACCTTCACTTCTTCTTTCCCTTTGTCCTTGTCTTCAACTTGTTCCTTTGGTTTAATTTTCCTTGTAGTAGGTAGATTTTATTCAATATCTAGTGCATCAGTCTAGATTTGGTCTAAAGTAGGAGATCTCCTCTACATCAAAGTGAAACCAAATTCATAATCAAAATCCCCTGCAAACACCACTTTTTATCCTGCAAGTGGTGGCTTTATATCTACTAGAAAGCTGTTATACAACTTATTAAATCTTTTAATGAATTCACTTACGTCACCTTCTAGTTTTGTTTTAATTGCATTGGATTCAGTTAGGAAATAGCCACATTCTTTCTTTTCACCCCCTGTCTGTGTAAAAACATTCTCTAATTCCTACCAAGTATTTATAGAATTAGCAAGAGGTTTTTTGAACCACTTCCTTGCTTCCTCATTAAGTGATTGGATAAATAGTCTCGTCACTACATACAAATACTCAACATTTAAATTCTCAACAAATGCACAAAAAGAAGCAATGTGTTTTTCTTCTCTTAATTCATCCTCCCCTGTAAACTTGTGTGACAATTTTAGATAAGCATGTGGCATAGCATTCATTGGCTGAGGTAGATTTAAAGGTGAATATCTATTCAAAAGAAAAGTTGGGATATCCATATTTGAATTTGATAGGGGAAAAAAGGAACTTCCTCCCTAAAACACAAAATTATTGAGGTGGGATAACATAAATAGGGACTCACTAACTGACATAAAAAACAATTTGATTTGGAACTAAAAAATCAACTATTTTAATCTCTTCGATTTATGGAAAATAAAAGGACACTGACTCAAAAGATTCTCCTTCTAATGTGGGTTCTGAAAAAGTGTTCTTAGAGGAAGACAAACTTTCATGAGAAAAATCAAGATTTTTCGCAACTTGTTGTGAATGAAAGGTCTTAAATAATTGCGGAGCATAACTAGAACCAAAAGTAGCCAGAGTAGGGTTTGGAGTTACTAGTGATTTTAGCTTCCAAACTCTTCGAGAAATTAATTTCTATGGATCAGAGAGGATGGGAGATTTTTTTTGGGAGGTATTAGACCTTGTGTGGGGTCTTTTCGGAGCCAACACTGTTTTCTTGGTGAGGGACTTGACCTAAGCACTTTCTTCACTCACCAAACAAAGAAATAACTACAAAGAGAAAACCCAGGGAAAAATAACTTCGTATCTTCGTTCCCCAACAACTATGCCAAAAAAAAATTGTACCTTGGAAGGCAACCTCTGGCTGAGGGGATATTAGTGCCCAAGACATTTGTTTAAGACTGTGAATGGATAAGTTTGTTGTCCCATTGTTCAAATCCCAGAGATTATAATTAAAAATACAATGCCTCTTGATCTTCTATGGAAAAAAAAAGTTTGTTTAGAGTGGCCTTCGGATGTTGAATACAAATTTAATGAAAAAACAATCAGAAAAGGTAATGGAAAGTCTCCAACATAGGCTGCTTAATGCAGAATCTTCATTTTCAACCTTAGAAGAAATATGTAATTAGCAGGGGATGATATACAGAAAAGAGGAGCACATAATTAAGGAACTTTTAACTTAAACTAACAATAATCTGATTTTGTAGAACTATAAAATTAAGGCCGATAGCTTCATTACTCTTTTCTATGAAGAAAAACATAAAATGGAAATAACAGGAAACACATTTTGTACTCAATAGGTTTCTGGAATCACTTCAAATTATTTATTCAAATCCACATTAAGATTTAAAGATACATGTAGTTTCTACTTCTGAGGTCCAAAAAGCAGAACCCTCATTTCTCTTTCTGAATCAGCTTTATACAAAATTTCAACAAGGATAGGTAAGAAACTGTCAACTGCCAAAACTACTAACTTCCTAAACTAGTTTTGAGTTAATATTTCTTTCGAACTTTATATCTTGAAAAGTGAAAACATAAATACATCATTCAAAAATATTTGACAAAAATTTTGTATGAAAGGTGGCACTGCTTCATTTGGTAATCTAAGACTGAGGTGCAGATGAAGGTCTTGCTTCGCAATTTGTTGTTGTTGGTACATCCATTCTCTGCATTTTTTCCATATCGTTGTATATGAACTAGGACTCTTGACAAACTTTGTGTGTGCCATCCTGAAGTTGGTGATTCTGATATATGTAGGTTTGTCAACAAAAAGAGTTCTCATCAACCATAATAGTTGAAAACCCCTCTGCAAATAATTGACAATGGCTACTCCCTTCAACAATGTTATTATTTCATGAGTTGAATTTTTTTTCTTTTTTCCTTTACTAGAAAAGTTTCATAAGTCCCCTAGGGTAAAAGATTTCATGTTGGCCCCAAGATGAGGGAAAACCTACTCTAGTTCTCTTATTAAAATTAGTATTAAATTTCATTACAACTTTTTTTACTTCTATTAATTTTACTTCTGTTGTCTTCCTCTCTAGGTTCTTTACAATCATCTTATTAATTTATAACACATACTCAGTTCTATATTCAACTCTTAATTCCCTTAATTGCTATGAATATCTTGAATTAAGGAAATCAATCATTTTCTTTGTGAACTGAGCTCTTTGTTGTAATTTTTGTTTATTTTCAATAATCAGATTTTCCAAGTCTCTGATGATGATCTTCTCCTCCTCTACTATAGAAAATGACTCCCAGATGTTCCTCACAATATGGATGATGTCATTCCATAAAATTTATTTGCTTGTAATAAGGGACATATTCCCCTTCACCTTCTCCTTTAACTCTTTAATTTCTTGAGAAGAAACTTGAAAATAATTCATGTACTTGTTAGCATTTTCCTCAAACATTGCCAATTCTCTTTTGGTACCCTTTATAAATTTCAAGCACTCTCATAATATCTCTAAGTTTTATTCATCTCATTCTCAGAAATCTGCAATTTAGTCATGGCTCTAGTCAGCTTATCAGTTGGGTCCACAGAATCAACTTGTACTACACTAATACAAACATGAGAATGAATTTTATGTTGCAAAACATAATTTATTTCTTTTAGCTTGGTGATTTCATCCTTTCTCTGTATGAGCTCCTCAGTTAGAGCCTCTTTCTCTTTTTCCACATGTGCCACTTTTGAATCCATTGGATGTTTAATGGAAGGAATCTTGAATTTCTTCCTTAGCACCTGAACTTTTGCAGCTCCGTGCTATAGGTTTTGAACAAGACTTATGTCCTATGGATTGAACCCAATTTTTAACAATCATTTTCTTCAATTCTTCATATTGAGTGGTTAAATATCTAGAATTTTATTTTTCCAATTTTAATTCATTAACCTCTTTCTCTAATAATGCCTCAACCCTACTAATAGCCAAGGAAGTCTTTTTCAAATCATTGTAGATTAGTTCACTAGTGTGTCTATGCAAGTTAATTTTATCAAGAAGTGGGATTTCACTAGCATCTACTGTCAAATTGATAGTCTTGAAACCTGATGAAGAAGACACAGTCAAACCAAAAGGGTGAGAGAAAGCTAGTCTAAGCTGCTTTCTCTCCAAATCCATAGCAGAAAGAATTCTAGTTTGATAATCTGAGATAAATTGAGCCTCCAACTAGGATTCGATGCTTTCTTCAACCTTCATGTTATTTTCTTCAATGTGAGAATACACCGTCTTTATCATTGAAACAGAGCTCTAGCCAGTATCTTCTGGAACATGATAAGATGGTATACAAATGACCTCTCCTAATTGTAACTGGAAACTTTAAACAAATGATGAACTTCCTCCCTTAGATAGCTTAGCTCTTTTAGTACTTCTATTTGTTTCCTCTTCCAACTCAATGACATCCTCACTGCCTCTCTTTAAATTCTTCTCACTTTGATGAGGAGTTTCAATTTCCACCCCTCCTATCAAACTAGTTTGTCCTCCATTAGCTAATTTCTCCACCTCTAGTTGAGCTTCATGTATAAAGGGAGCATAAGAATTTTCCACCCTCCTGTTTGAAATAATATGATGTGGATCATATGTCTATTTTTCACACAACTGCAAATTCATATCTTCAAGTGCTTTCTACACTTCTCCTACAACTTGCCTATTATTCATAATGAAAGGCCCCACAATCTTTGGAAATTTAAATGAATGCCCCTTCATTGCTGTTACAAAATATACTTGATCTACATTCAAAATTTTCTAGATTAACTCTAATGAAAATAGTCTCATAGACGCAAATGTTGGGAGCCTGTAAGGGGTGACTTCTACTCCATATAATCTAATCTCTCAATAATCTTTACTGAGCTAAAGGAAAGACTGAGCTTTTGGTAGAAAGCAAGGTGGACGAGAACTTTTTAATATTGATTAAACAATTGATAGAAATGAAGTAAAAAATTATATCAAACCTTGGTTATTTGTAGTACTTCTTACCACATAAGTCCAAAATAATATTGATTACTTCTTCTTGTGAGGGTCCATGATATTCAACCCTAGGTGCATGAATCTTTCAACATGAGTGTACAAGAAGAGGTAAGTAATAAGATAAGGAAATCTGACGCATCGAGTGATGGAAATATTTATCAATTGAGAATTAACCATTTTCTCCTAGAAAAAAGGTATGTAAAAAAATATTTATGGGTTCATCATCAAACTAAACATTCCTAAAATGGCTTTTTCCACAGTATTTGTATCCTCCCTTCCTAAAATTTTGGCCAGAATGTGTAGGACAGGTCTAACCTCTTCAGCAAAAGTGTCCAAAGGAAAATTAGTAGGCTTCGTAGGCAGATGCTTCCTAGAAGGCATAAAAAATAAAGTAAATTAAGCATAGTTAGAAGCACCTAAATCTTGAAAAGTGGAAAACAAAGTTTCCTCTAAGAAAGGGGTGTAAGAAATTGCATATGGAAAGCATAAAGCTTGCTGAATTAAAAGGGCAGACACTTGAAAAAAAATTTCACCTAACTCGCTCATGATGAATTATTTCTGAGGATAGAGAGTAGAGACAAGCCAATATATGAATTCTAGGAAAATATAGGTTTGAGGAATCATAGCAGCTAGGACACCTGACCTAACAACAACAACATATACAGGAGAATAATTTTGGTTAAGAAGAATATGTTGATAAATTTCTATATAATCAATGGAGAAAACTGGGTCAAAAATGTCTCTTTCAGTATCCATCAATGGAATATGGAAAGTGGAACCTGTTAAAGCAACTTTCTTCGAAATTTTGATAATTTTGGATGTCAAGACTTCGTGCAAATACCTGAATAGTGGTGGGTGATGCTGACTAGAGCTGCAATCTGTACAATTGAATTCATGAAAGCAAGAGAAGAGGACAACAGTGAACAAAATGTATAATAGAACGAGATTTTATAGCGGAAACGAAGAAACGGGTGGGAAAATAGAATTAATTACAATCATGGGAAATTTGAATTAAAGACCCGGGGACAAGATGGATGAGGCGATGGTTGACGTGTATGATGAGGTGGTGGAATGGTACAACGACTAACGATGACAGAGGAACATGAAAAACGAATACACAGTGTTGCGCTCGCTTGCTGACGTAATACAGGGGTGGACTCTTATATGGAGAAAACCCGACAGATTCACCTTGTAATCATTGTGAGCCATTGATCTGTGGTCAGATATGCCTTTGAAAAGTCTCTGCGCAGGGAATCGGTGGTCGCTTCTATTCCTCATCGCACTCAAAAACTTGATCAATGTTTAGACTCCGAATTTATTATTTCTGATTAGGGACCCACCTATTTTTATACTTAATGATGCATTAAGATTTAAGTAATGTAGTTTAATCCACCATCGTACATTAATCATTTAACATAAAAAAATGTTTTTCTTTTCTTTTTCTTTTGATTTTTTTTTCTTTTTTTTGCGGATACATATATAAATTTTCTTCTATACAGAGATAAAAGTAAAATGAGCTACATACATAAAAATAAACGAAACAAAGACGAAAATACATAAACAATGCTCAATGGAGCAAACAAGTCAACAAAATAATGGAAAAAACTCTCTTTATTGACTGTTGGTAGTAGAGGTTGAATAGAATTTATGAATCTTAGACACTTGAAGAGAATTCTTTGAGCTATGGTGCTCAAAAATCCTTGGCAAGGGGGTTTCTTTTCCTCAATCTTGTTGCAATTTTATCCTCTCTCTCAAAGAAGCATGAAGACTCTACAATGGTGGATTCCTCTTTTCTCACTAAGATGATGGATTTCTAAGAAGCAATTTGGCTAGCATGTTAGTGCTCTTCCCTTCTTTGGCTTCAACAATGGAATGGTTGTTTTCTCAGACATCAATTTGGCTAGGATAATAATGTCTCATGTTTTGGCTCTCCCATGGCCTATTTATATAAAAATTTTGGAATCCATCTTCACCCTCTCGGTTCATGCATGATAATGACACATGAGTAGGACAAGACGATTCCATTGAGGGCTGCATATCTTGACGGTGACTCAAATTCACTTTTCCTGACTAAGATCATGTCATAAAATTGGCTCTAAGTGTTCATAGTGGTCCTAAATCACCGAGTCATCCATTTATGCGGTTGTGTGACTTTTGAAAGATATTCTGCATGCGCATGGATATCAAATAAATAGTCACAGTGACATCAATTTTTTATCTTTGTAAAATTTTGACCATAATATAAAATTTATTTTTTTAAACTTCATGATGTATTTAGTTGAAAAATCTTCACCTGTGCATTTTGCTGGACATCTTTTAGCATCTTCTGGATTGTGTAAACATGTGCATGATTTTCTAGTGTTAACAAATCTGCTAGCTTAAGACTCTTTAGGGGGGCCTCCTATTGATTGTAAGGATGAAAGGACTCAAATCAAGAAATTAATCACCAATGCATGGTATTATAGTAGGAACAAAGTAGTCAGTATTTATGAAAGCAGAGTCTCCAATAGCAACAATTACAAAGTTGGAACTAACTGTCTTGCCTCCTCAGATCAAAGCATATTTATACTTTCCTTAACTAACAAATTCATAAGAAAATAATTCCCAGAAGCAAGTTCTTTGATCAACATTTAAGTTTTCTAATTAAAATAGAAATTTATCTCTTGATTTGAAGAATCCAATTTTCATGATTTGCTAGGAGAAGAGAAAATCATGATAGTTTTCGATCAACAAATCATTTCCTTCAATCTTGAACCTCACTCACTTGATTCCACGCTTGTTTGATGATGAAATTTCTTGCCTTCAAATTATGCGCAAGGACAAACTGTTATAACTAGAGTTGACTTCTAGTTTGACTATTAAAATTCTCGAACTTTGCGATTTTCCAAGTAGGCGCAATAGGTGAATATCGATATGCTTTACATCTGACATCCACTTATGCATTTTATTCAACTTAAAACTCACAAAATTTCTGATTAGCTATAGAATTTGTACATTTTAGTAGCCATAGAGATATTTCAATCAATTACACAAAGAAATATCATATTATGATTTATGAATGAATGATACCTTATATCATGCTTGAGGAGGACCTAGATGACCTTATAGCTTGTAAACATAGCAAGAACATATATGAAATACATGAAAAGAAAGACAAAAAATAGTGTCAAAATGAGGATAATTCAAGGATCCAACAATGTTTTATCTATGTTAAGGGTTACAACATTGAGTTTCCAAGCCCACTAAGTAGAGGACTAATATTTCATTTATGAAACATAGATTACTAATTATACCTGTGTTTCTAACATGTTTGTGATTGTAGGGGCTACATATTCTCCAGTAGCTACCATATCTTTTATCACTACCAGTTTATGTATTGCTATAGCTGATGGAGTTGTAAATTAGAGATGAGATTACTTATGTGTTTTTCCTACAAAATTTTTATTGGAGAGTTGATTGGTGTACCATTCATGTATGTGTTTTGTATGAATGCTAGAGTATTAATGATGGCTGAGTATGATTTGATGAGATGATTTGTTGTGTGAGGTTAATGTATTTCACAAATATATATTGTAGAGTTGTGTTGCATGTGTTTGATTCAGTTGTTGATGAGTTTATTATAAGTATGGGCCATAATTTGAAAATAAATGGAATGAGGTCCATGTGATATGCTTGAAGGTTGGGACCTTTAATGTAGTAAGTAGTGCCTTGTTGTGACAGGGTGTAACAACATCCTTCTGCTAGTGGCTTGAGAACTTGAGAGTGGTGGCTTGATAGTCTAGTAGTGGTTGGGCGAGAATTATTGGGAGTGGTGTCTTTCAACAAGTGGTGGCCTACAAAGTTGAGGGAGTGGTGGATTCCAACAGGTTGTGGCTTGCAAAGTTCATATAGGTAGTGGCATGGAGTGAGTAGTGACTCACATGATAGGAAAGTTCCGGTTTGCGCACTGGTGGTGGTTAGTGACTATGTAAAGAAGATTCTTTATAATAATAGAAGAAGAGTGAAGTAGAAGATCCGATGGTGGGTTTCTCTATTTGGGTTTCCACCTAACATCTAATGTCTCTTATGTGTGATGTTATTGATGGCTTCTTCTATGTTTATTTGCTTTGGTATTATCATGGTTATATGTATAGATCTATTGCATATCGTTCATGCTTATGCATAGATCTCGTCATGTGTTATGCTAATAATGAATGATTAATTTAAGGTTTAAAATAAAAGGAAAAAATTTGGTCATAAGGCATAATACTAATTCATACCCCCCACCCCCAAGTAGTGTTCAAGGTTTCCAACAATTTGAGGTTTCATGTTCAAATTCATTGACGTACCATGTGGGTTCGTGATGTAATATATGGGTCATGCCTGTGTGCATATGGGTTCATCTAGAGTTTATGGTGATATTCATTAGAGGTTATGGTGATAGTGATTGAAATTGGCTCATTCTTCTAGATGACAAAAAAGTAAATAAAAAATCAAATTTGAAGTATTTAATTTTTTATGATTACATAATCTTTGTTAATTTTCTAACCTAATATTGAATTTTTGTTTTTCATAGAAAACTAATAATTTGTTTTCAAGGAATTTACAACAAATAGTTTTAGATATTTTATAATATTAAATTTTACAATAAACTCTCTCAATATTCTATAATCTTTTGGAAATATACATTTAGAACAAATTAACTTAATTTAGATTATTTATTTTTTTATTATAGAAAACCATATTATGTATGTAGCTTAATTCTTGTTTGTTTATTTATTTTTCATGTTTAAAAAATTTCACAATAAATAGTGTAATTTAGAATATAGAACAAATTTGTTTAGAAACACTGATTTAAAATAAACTAATTTAATAGTGTTTAATATTTTCATAATCTGTATATTTTAAATTTAAATTTATTTTTATTAATTTATAAAATTAATAATGTTTAATTAATAATAAACCATTTAGTAATTTTGATTTATTTTAATTGATCAAAATATAAAAAGTTGCTCATGTTTACCTAAACTCTATTTTTCCATTCCACCATATTGTATGAATCACTATATCATATTATTAACATTTCGGCCTATATTCATAAAATGATAATTCATGTTTGACTGAAATTCCAAAGCAGGACTGAAATTCAAAAAACTATAATGAATAAAAAAATTTGACGCGTTAGAATGTTTATTATAACCTTAAAACCAATGCATCTTATCTCCAACACAATCTTGAAGGAAGAATGTATTTTGTCTCCGGTCTTTCTGATATGACTGCAAGCATTTATCAAACTATACAATGCAGTGGAACACATCCCTAAAATGATAATGCATGTTTAACTGAACTTCCAAAGGACTGAAATTTAAAAAACTATAATGAATCAAAACTTTTGACGTGTTAGAATGTTTATTATAACCTTAAAAACAATGCATCTTATCTCCAACACAATTTTGAAGGAAGAATGTATTTTGTCTCCGGTCTTTCGGATATGACTGCAAGCATTTATCAAACTATACAATGCAGTGGAACACATTCCTACCGCCGTGGTATCATTCACTGCCTATACACGTGTCAGAAAGAATTGGAAATATGGTACAAGGTATATTGTTATTTTAGCTTTCCATATTACCATTTCCTCTCGTTAAGTTAATAACTCCTGCACACAAACACACTTTACACTGTAAACTACGACATGGAATCAGTTGCTAAGTTTGCTAAGCTAGCGCTTAGATGTGGTCGGCGTAGGCCATCATATAGGCCCAGCGCAAGTGAAGTAGTGGCAGAGATAAAAAGCGGTATTATACATGACACTGATCTTCCAATTTCAGAGAGGATTGCTTCTTTGGAGAATGACCCTATCTGTTCTCAGGTGGACGACATCAAGTGGAGTGACAACAGCCCCAACCTTACGCAAGTGGGAAGATGAGTTTATACATGCAACAGTTTGGACTGGTAATGAAAGTTCAAGTCATTCTCGATTTCTTCTATGTTGAAAAAAGTTTACCTCTCAAAAGTTTACGCAGAGAGGTAGAGTAGTGACTTTCGCGAAGCTGCTCGATTTCGCGTAGCTATATATATAGACTTAAAAACACGGCAACAAAAAACTCGGAGTAAAATAGAGTAAGCTTGGAGCAACAATAAAAACTCCGACTCATTCACCAAATAAAACAAAGTTTACAGTGATTTACACTTTAGGCGGAAGAAGACACAGTGAAACAAAGTAATCGGGTAGGTGTTTGTGGAGTGTGGGCAATAATCACTGAATATGCTTGCCCATATCTATTTACCAAAATACATTAAATGCCTTAAATTATTTGTTGTGTTGCAGAATGGTTTGCACGGTACTTCTTTTCTAGCTTCAGTTCTTCCATCTTCAACCAGAGACACAACCTGCAAAAATACTTCTAACAAGTATGGCTGTTGTCAAGGTGTTTAACGCGGTGGTTGAGATTAATATTTCCAATGCTCCCGCTTAATCACAATTGTCGCCATTGACAATTCCCAAACAATTTCTGAGATAAACAAAACTTTCACGTGCCAATGGCTTTGTGAAGATATCAACAAATTGTTCTTGTGACCTGCAGTGCTGCAACACAATTTCATCATTGTTAATCAAGTCTCTGATAAAATTATATTTAACATCAATATGCTTGGTCCTCTTGTGAAAGACATAATTTTTTGACAATGCAATTGCTGAGGTATTGTCGCAGAAAATAGTTCTCAATCCCTCTTGGTTATGACGAAGATCCCTCAACATCCTTCTCATCCAAATTTCTTGACATGTTGTTGTTGCTGCGACATATTCAACTTCTGTTGTTGATAGTGACACTATTGGTTGCTTCTTGGAGGCCCTTGAAATAGCTCGGGAACCCAAATGGAAGACATCAAGACATGCTCTCTCTGTCATCGACACTTCCAGCCCAATCACTGTCAGTGTAACCAACCAACGCGAAATCACTTGTTGCCGTGTACAAAATGCCATAATGTTTTGTCCCATTGACATACCTTAAAATCTTTTTCGCTGCTTGCCAATGTGTCTCCATGGGTGTCTCCATAAACCTCGACACCAAACTCGCTGCATATATTATATCTGGCCTAGTGGCGGTCAAATACATCAAGTTGCCTATCATGCTTTTGTATAATGTCGGATTGACATTGCTGCTGCAATATTGTTTTCTCAACTTCAACCCCATGACAGTTGGAGTTGGTGTGGGTGTTATCACCCCAAGAAACTCTCCTAGGTTGTATCTCGGAGATGCTCGGGAACATTACAAACTCAACAGAAATGTTGGAAATGCATGAATGGAAGGAATGATGCTTGTCCAAGCTAGATAACCACTTCTACTATGCTTAACTCCAGACATGGGTGAACAACCCTAGACTACAAGGCTTTAGACCACCAATTACTCACAGTTTGAGGATTAGGTACGTATGGAGAACACTGACCACACCAGTAGATGCACAAGACCATGTGATGGCTGGTTGCAACCAATAAAGAGGTCTGCAAATCTATTTCCTAATGCATAGACAGGATGACAGCGCTTTGGCACTAAGTAAACATAAACCTGCATAACACATTCAATGATACATACTAGACTTCAACACAGAGGTGGGATGACAGCCCCTCTAATGCTAAATATCAAGAGCACATGAACAAATGCATAACAGGCACAACCTAGAACATAGTAGAAATAGAAAGTGAGCAATTAACAGCAAAAGAAGCTTGTATTAGCTGAAAATGAAGATTAGATGCTGCAAGTATCAAAGTAGTTACAATCTCCAAAAGTTGAACCTTACATCAAAACAACAACCATCAACCCTAATTACATCTGTTTTCTGGGTATATATAGAGTTTGATTACAAAGATATTCTGCTGTTCTATGTGTGAAGGGGTCATAATGGACCTCCAACTGCTTCAACTCTCTGATGAAGTCTCTGCTACAATCTGACTGTGTCTACGAACAAAATTGATCTTCTCGGATGCTCTGCTGTCCTTCTTGAGCAGGTGGAGTGTTATATGGAAGGAGTTCCACAGCTGATAAATGCGTTGATCTGCTCGAGGCTGGTCTTTCTCGTTCTCGACCATTTTGTTTCTTGAATGCAGTGGTTGGAGATAAAATGCATCGGGTACTAACACTGGCCACCTTTGTCCTTCGGAAGCATGGTACAGGTCGAGGACACGAAGACTACATGGCAGACGAATGAGCACGACAGGAATAGATATCAGCCGCTGGATTGTGTAGATGGACAGCGGAATACACCATCGGGAGCACGAAGACAAGAAGACTGAGTATAGGCAAATACACTATCAGAGGCAGAAAAGCGGACTTGAAACTTTATACAAGGGAGTGGTGAGTCATATCGGGTCCAGCACCTGATATCGCATTGGCAGAATGGAGTGGTCTACATTAACATCAAGCCCTAACCCTATGCGACTTGCGATCGTCGATAGCGATTATCACATCGGCATTTTGGAAGCGGGTGCAAACAAACGTGGGCCATTGGATCAAGTGAATGGAGGGCAGAGATCATTTTGCAAAAGATATCGAGAGATATGGGATCGGGATGGACGAGGGCCGTTGGATTAAATACAGGCGGATCCAACGATCATCGGGGGCAGAAGATGCGCGGGGGTTAATGTCACACATGGATGCGATTTGCGATAGCGATATGGGCGTGGGCCGTTGGATCGTCAGGACTGATCGGACGGCGGAGGAGTGATCACAATATCACATCAGTGGAAGTCAAGGGGGGAAGCCTTTATACATATGCGATCACCGATAGCAATTAAAGCCCGGACCCGACTACACCATTGTAACATG
Organism: Pinus tabuliformis; assembly: GCA_031772625.1. Classification (NCBI taxonomy): domain Eukaryota; kingdom Viridiplantae; phylum Streptophyta; class Pinopsida; order Pinales; family Pinaceae; genus Pinus; species Pinus tabuliformis. The sequence goes on from CM062810.1 coordinate 566,867,523, forward strand.
ATTTAACAACAATATCGCATCCAATAGGGGCAATCGGTAATCAGGCATCGGCAATGTTAACAACATGGCTTATAAAAAACCTCCTGAAAGCTGCGATTGCGATTGGGGCAGAAATTCGTATGGGTGCAGGTTATATGTGGTTTTAACTTTAGCACTTGGGGCTTTGAGGGAAAGCGGGTTTATACAGAGTTTTGGAGGAAAACAGAGATAGCGGGGCTATGAGAGTATAAGGAAAATGAAGGAGAAGAAGAAAACAGACTACTGCACTCTCTCTTTTAGCATAATCACACAGCCAAGCTGGTATTTGGTCCTCCAAATGCTGAAGTATGTAGCAGAGCTAACACTGGCTCCTTCTGGGGATGAGATCCTCCCTGTGAGGTCTCAAGAACTGCAGACCAATGCCTTCATACAAAACAAGCTTAAAAACATTGCCTAGTATTCCATTGGGCATGGAGTCTAATTAAGTCTACGCTAAAACCTGTAAAAGAACATGCTTACAATCATTAAGGCTCGAAAACCTTAAACAACCTAAATCTTCAAAAATTGGCCATCTATTGGACCATCAAAACTGTTTCTCCTCCTCTCAGCCAGCCTATCAGCCGGTCCATCAAAGATCTGCAAAATTGGGTTGATTTGATCCTCTACCTCAAAGAGTTTAGGGTAGTTGACCTTATTAGGTAGAGATGGTTTGTATTTCACCCCCTCTCTATATGCTCTCATCATTGGATGTTCTTCATGGAAGCCTTTGTATGTCTGCTGAATAACAATGGTTGTTGCGTACTTGACTATGTCTTCTGTGGCCTGCACAATTAATATAAATGGAAAACCAATGTATTCTTGTGTGGTGGACACAAAGACATCATCTGCTCCTGCATCTTTCTTAGAATAGTCCACATCCAAGGAGGAGTCCCAAAACTATGCATCCTCTTCTTCTATGATCTGAAAAACTACCCTTTCAAGCTGTGTGGAGGCCAACTGGGCAAGCATTAGAATATCAAGACTGAGATTATCAGTATCAGCCTTGGGCATCAAGTTATGGCCTGCCCCAGTGTCTAGGAGGCAACTATGAGGGATTGTCTCTTGAGCAGACAGATAAACATGGGATGATGGGGAACTAATTTCACCCTTTTTGATCACTGGGCTGGGGATAACAGTAGGTTGGCCAGTTTGCAGATCTGCATAGTCATTAGAACATGGGCTGGATTTAGGCTCAGATTCTTTGAGGATGCAGGGACCTGTTGCTATTTTCTTCTGCTAATAAGCTTGTTGTTCTGCAGGTACAACAAACTCATGGGCAGTTTCTTTAGATAATGACTTTTCATAGGCAGCTCTAGTTAAGAAAGGGGCTCTGCCCTTATCTTCCATACCATGGACCTCATCCTCTTCTTCGCATTGCTCTTCTCCATGACTATACTCTGAAAAAGGGTCTTCACCCTTTTGTCTTCGTTTGCATCTTTGTTTCTTTGCAAAATCTACAGCTGCTCCTTTGCTCCTCAATATAGATTTGGCTTTGGAAGAGCAAAGGCACAAGGAGCTCCTGCTTCCTCTGAATGCTACTCCATCCTTAATCTGGAAACTTCAGAGGCCAATGACTCTATCATCCATGCTGATTTATCGATCTTAGGATCTGAGGATGATGAGAGCTCACCCCTCTGTCTTCTCCTATCAGCATCACCTCCGAGCCTCTCTACAGCTATGATGTTTGATTCTACTTCAAAGGCTACATCTTGCATATCAGCCAAAGAAGCACATCTTCTTTCTCTGAGTAACAAACAGAAACAAGACTCGAAGGCATTGGCATAAGTAAGCATAGCAAAAGTACGGGTAGGTTTGACTTTAGCTGGTATTCTGTTGTAGATATGGTTGAATCTGATGTTGAAATCAGATAGCAGCTCACCATTCTCCCTCTGCAAGTTCCCAAATTCAGTATGATAGTAGAGCAGATCTTTCTTATCCCCCCAGTGCTTTAAGAACACATCATCTAAGGCCTCAATGTCTGCTATAGACCTAAGGGTTAATTCTCTGAACCATTTTCTAGCTTCTCCCTCTAGGCTTTGGAAAAAAACCCTCATCCACACATCATCTTCATTAATATCCAGGTTATCAGCATAGCTATAAAAAGACTCAAGATGCTCTTCAGCTATTACTCCTTCTGTACCGGTAAACTTAGGCATATATTCCCGATAATCTCCTACAGGCATGGCATTTAAAGGGACAGGCAAGACCAACGGTCCATACCTAGCAGCAACAATTCTTTCTATCTTTGTGGGAGCTTGCTGGCCTGCCATGACTGAGGTGGGTGGAAGGATACTAGTAGATTGAGTAGTATGGATCAACGAAATGGATATCAAAGACAGAGGAATATGATGGATAGCATGGGATGCTTTCTTTGGATTGAAATCCGAAAGGGAAATGAATGAACATGAGCTTTATGAATCTTTGAAAGTGATTTCTTCACTAGCAAAGACACATGGGATTTTTTTAGGCTTACCTGATCTTGATGTTCCTTTTTGCAAAATTTTCTTCTGCTTAACGATCTTCTCAGGGTCAGGCATTGGTTCAACTGGTGATTTCTGAGGATTTTTTCGAGCATGCCTCACAAACTAAGCTAGAACTACAATGTGGAGTCGCCAAAGGTTGGTCTTCCTCCAGTGGAGTCCCTAGATAGATGATTACAACCAGAAATGTGTCTAGACTTTGTCTATCATCAAAATCTGGAACTGTGTCATTCTCCCAGGGAAGCTGAGCTTCAATCTCATCTCCCCGGCAACGGCGCCAATTAATGTTATCACCCCAACAAACTCTCCTAGGTTGTATCTCGGAGATGCTCGGGAACATTAAAAACTCAACATAAATGTTGGAAATGGATGAATGGAAGGAATGATGCTTGTCCAAGCCAGATAACCACTTCTAATATGCTTAACTGCAGACATGGGTGAACACCCCCAGACTACAAGGCTTTAGACCACCAATTACTCATAGTTTGAGGATTAGGTGTGTATGGAGAATACTGACCACACCAGCAAATGCACAAGACCATGTGATGGCTGGCTACAACCAGTAAAGAGGTCCGCAAATCTATTTCCTACTGCACAGACAGGATGACAGCTCTTTGGAACTAAGTAAATAAAAACCTGCATAACACATTCAATGATACATACTAGACTTCAACACAGAGGTGGAATGACAGCCCCTCTAATGCTAAATATCAAGAGCGCATGAACAAATGCCTAACAGGCACAACCTAGAACAGAGTAGAAATGGAAAGTGAGCAATTAACAACAAAAAAATCTTGTATTAGCTGAAAATGAAGACCAGACGCTGCAAGTATCAAAGTAGTTACAGTCTCCAGAAGTTGAACCTTACATCAAAACAACAACCATCAACCCTGATTACATCTGTTTTCTCGGAATATATAGAGTTTGATTACAAAGATATTTTTTTGTTCTATGCGTGAAGGGGTCATAATGGACTGCCAACCGCTTTAACTCTCTGATGGAGTCTCTGCTACAATCTGACTATGTCTGCGAACAAAATTGATCTTCTCGGATGCTCTGCTGTCCTTCTCGAGCAGGTGGAGTGTTATATGGAAGGAGTTCCATAACTAATAAATGCGTTGATCTGCTTTAGGCTAGTCCTTCTCGTTCTTGGCCATTCTGTTTCTTGAATGCAGTGGTTGGAGATGAAATGCACCAGGTACTAACACTGGCCACCTTTGTCCTTCGGAAGCATGGTACAGGTCGAGGACACGAAGACTACATGGGGAAGAATGAGCACGACGGGAACAGATATCAGCCACTGGATTGCGCAGATGGACAATGGAATACACCATCGGGAGCACGAAATTAGGAAAACTGAGTATAGACAAATACACTATCGGAGGCGGAAAAGCAAACTTGAAACTTTATACAAGGGAGTGGTGAGTCATATCGGGTCCGTCACCTGATATCGCATCGGAGGAATGGAGTGGTCTACATTAACATCAAGCCCTGACCCTATGCGACTTGCGATTGCCGATAGCGATTATTGCATCGGCACTTCGGAAGTGGGCGCAAACAAACATGGGCCGTTGGATCAAGTGAATGGAGGGCAGAGATTGTTTTGCAGAAGATATGAGGAGATATGGGATTGGGATGGACGAGGGCCGTTGGATTAAATACGAGTGGATCCAACGATCATCGGGGGCAGAAGATGCACGGGGGTTAATGTCACACATGGATGTGATTTGCGATAGCGATATGGGCGTGGGTCATTGGATCATCGGGACTGATCGGACGGTGGAGGAGTGATCACAATATTGCATTGGCGGAAGTCAAGGGGGGGGGGAAGCCTTTATACATATGTGATCGCTGATAGCGATTAAAGCCCAGACCCAACTACACCATTGTAACATGATTTAACAGCAATATCGCATCCGATAGGGGCAATCGGTAATCGACCATCAGCAATGTTAACGACATGGCTTATAAAAGACCTCCTGAAAGCTGCGATTGCGATTGGGGCGGAAGGTCGTATGGGCGCGGGTTATATGTGGTTTTAACTTTAGCACTCGGGGCTTTGAGGGAAATCGGGTTTATACAGAGTTTTGGAGGAAAACAGAGATAGCGTGGGCTATGAGAGCATAAGGAAAACAAAGGAAAAGAAGAAAACAGACTGCTGCACTCTCTCTTTTAGCATAATCACATGGCTAAGCTGGTATTTGGTCCTCCAAATGCTGAAGTATGTAGCAGAGCTAACACTAGCTCCTTCTGGGGATGAGATCCTCCCTGTGAGGTCTCAAGAACTACAGACCAATGCCTTCATACAAAACAAGCTTTAAAACATTGCCTAGTATTCCATTGGGCATGGAGTCTAATTAAGACTACGCTAAAAACTGTAAAAGAACATGCTTACAATCATTAAGGCTTGAAAACCTTAAACAACCTAAATCTTCAAAAACTGGCCATCTATTGGACCATCAAAACTGTTTCTCCTCCTCTCGACCGGCCTATCAGCGAGTTCATAAAAGATCTGCAAAATTGGGTTGATTTGATCCTCTGCCTCAAAGAGTTTAGGGCATTTGACCTTATTAGGTAGAGATGGTTTGTATTTCACCCCCTCTCTATATGCTCTCATCCTTGGATGTTCTTCATGGAAGCCTTTGTACGCCTGCTGAATAACAATGGCTGCTACGTACTTGACTGTGTCTTCTGTGGCCTTCACAATTAATATAAATGGCAAACCAATGTATTCTTGTGGGGAGGACACAAAGACATCATCTGCTCCTGCATCTTTCTTAGAACAGTCCACATCCAAGGAGGAGTCCCAAAACTATGCATCCTCTTCCTCTGTGATCTAACAAATTGCTCTTTCAAGTTGTGTGGAGGCCAATTGGGTAGGCATCAGAATATCAAGACTGAGATTATCAGTATCAACCTTGGGCATCAAGTTATGGCCTGCCCAGTGTCTAGGAGGCAACTATGAGGGATTGTCTCTTGAGCAGACAGATAGACATGGGATGATGGGGAACTGATTTCACCTTTTTTGATCACTAGGCTAGGGATAACAATAGGTTGGCCAGTTTGCAGATCTGCATAGTCATTAGAAGATGGGCTGGATTTAGGCTTAGATTCTTCGAGGATGGTGGGACTTGCTGCTATTTTCTTCTGCTGATAATCTTGTTGTTTTGCAGGTACAACAAACTCATGGGCAGTGCCCTTAGTTAATGACTCTTCATAGGCAGCTCTGTTTAAGAAAGGGGCACTGCCCTTATCTTCCATACCATGGACCTCATCCTCTTCTTCGCATTGCTCTTCTCCATGACTATACTCTGAAAAAGGGTCTTCACCCTTTTGTCTTCGTTTGCATCTTTGTTTCTTTGCAAAATCTGCATCTTCTCCTTTGCTCCTCTATATAGATTTGGCTTTGGAAGAGCAAAGGCACAAGGAACTCTTACTTCCTCTGAATGCTGCTACATCCTTAATCTGGAAACTTCAGAGGCCAATGACTCTATCATCCTGGCCAATTTATTGATCTTAGGATCTGAGGATGATGAGAGCTCACCCCTCCGTCTTCTCCTATCAACATCACCTCCGAGCCTCTCTGCAACTATGATGTTTGATTCTACTTCAAAGGCTGCATCTTGCATATCAGCCAAAGAAGCACATCTTCTTTCTCTGAGTAGCAAACAAAAACGAGAATCGAAGGCATTGGCATAAGTAAGCATAGCAGAAGTAGGGGTAGGTTTGACTTCAGCTGGTATTCAGCTATAGATATGGTTGAATCTGATGTTGAAATCAGATAGTAGCTCACCATTCTCCCTCTTCAAGTTCCCAAATTCAGTATGATAGTAGAGCAGATCTTTCTTATCCCCCCAGTGCTTTAAGAACACATCATCTAAGGCCTCAATGTCTGCTATAGACCTAAGGGTTAATTCTCTGAACCATTTTGTAGCTTCTCCCTCTAGGCTTTGGACAAAAACCCTCATCCACACATCATCTTCATTGATATCCAGGTTATCAACATAGCTATAAAAAGACTCAAGATGCTCTTCAGCTATTACTCCTTCTGTACCAGTAAACTTAGGCATATATTCTCGATAATCTCTTGCGGGCATGGCATTTAAAGGGACAGGCAAGACCAAAGGTCCGTACCTATCAGCAATGATTCTTTCTATCTTTGTGGGAGCTTGCTAGCCTACCATGACTGAGGTGGGTGGAAGGATACTGGTAGATTGAGTAGTATGGATCAATGAAATGGATATCAGAGATAGAGGAATATGATGGACAGCATGGGATGCTTTCTTTGGACTGAAATCTGAAAGGGAAATGAATGAACAGGAGCTTTAAGAATCTCTGAAGTTGATTTCTTCACTAGCAGAGATACATGGGATTTTTTTAGGCTTACCTGATCTGGATGCTCCTTTCTACAAAATTTTCTTCTGCTTAATGATCTTCTCAAGGTCAGGCATTGGTTCAATTGGTGATTTCTGAGGATTTCTTCGAGTATGGCTCACAAACTGAGCCGGAACTGCAATGTGGAGTCGCCAGATAGATGATTACGACCATAAATGTGTCCAGAATTTGTCTATCATCAAAATCTAGAACTGTGTCATTCTCCCAGGGAAGCTGAGCTTCAATCTCCTCTCCCCGGCAATGGCGCCAATTAATGTTATCACCCCAAGAAACTCTCCTAGGTTGTATCTCGGAGATTCTCAGGAACATTACAAACTCAACAGAAATGTTGGAAATGGATGAATGGAAGGAATGATGCTTGTCCAAGCCAGATAACCACTTCTACTATGCTTAACTCCAAACATGGGTGAACACCCCCAGACTACAAGGCTTTAGACCACCAATTACTCATAGCTTGAGGATTAGGTGTGTATGGAGAATACTAACCACACTGGCAGATGCACAAGACCATGTGATGGCCAGCTAAAACCAGTAAAGAGGTCTGCAAATCTATTTCCTAATGCACAGATAGGATGACAGCTCTTTGGCACTAAGTAAATAGAAACCTGCATAACACATTCAATGATACATACTAGACTTCAACACAGAGGTGGGATGACAGTCCCTCTAATGCTAAATATCAAGAGCACATGAACAAATGCATAATAGGCACAACCTAGAACAGAGTAGAAATGGAAAGTGAGAAATTAACAACAAAAGAAGCTTGTATTCGCTGAAAATAAAGACCAGACGCCGCAAGTATCAAAGTAGTTACAGTCTCCAGAAGTTGAACCTTATATCAAAACAACAACCATCAACCCTGATTACATCTATTTTCTGGGTATATATAGAGTTTGATTACAAAGATGTTCTGTTGTTCTATTCGTGAAGGGGTCATAATGGAGCACCAATCTCTTTAACTCTCTGATGGAGTCTCTGCTACAATCTGACTGTGTCTGCGAACACAATTGATCTTCTCGGATTCTCTGCTGTCCTTCTCGAGCAGATGGAGTGTTATATGGAAGGAGTTCCATAATTGATAAATGCGCTGATCTGCTCGAGGCTGGTCCTTCTCATTCTCGGCCATTCTGTTTCTTGAATGCAATGGTTGGAGATGAAATGCGCCGGGTACTAACACTGGCCACATTTGTCCTTCGGAAGCATGGTACAGGTCAAGGACATGAAGACTACATGTCGATCGAATGAGCACGACGAGAACAGATATCAGCCGCTGGATTACGTAGATGGACAGTGGAATACACCATCGGGAGCACGAAGGTAGGAATATTGAGTATAGGAAAATACACTATTGGAGGCAGAAAATTGGACTTGAAACTTTATACAAGGGAGTGGTGAGTCATATCAGGTCTGGCACCTGATATCGCATTGGTGGAATGGAGTGGTCTACATTAACATCAAGCCCTGACCCTATGCGACTTGTGATCGCCGATAGCGATTATTACATCGGCACTTCAAAAGCGGGTGCAAACAAACGTGGGTTGTTGGATCAAGTGAATGGAGGGTAGAGATCATTTTACAGAAGATATCGGGAGATATGGCATCGAGATGGAAGAGGGCCATTGGATTAAATATGGGCGGATCCAACGATCATCAGGGGTAGAAGATGCGTGCGAGTTAATGTCACACATGGATGCGCGATAGCGATATGGGCGTGGTCCGTTGGATTGTCAGGACTGATCGGACGGTGGAGGAGTGATCACAATATCACATCGGTGGAAGTCAAGGAGGGGAAGCCTTTATACATATGCGATTGCCAATAGTGATTAAAGTCCGGACCTGACTACACCATTGTAACATGATTTAACAGCAATATCGCATCCGATAGGGGAAATCAGTAATCGACCATCGGCAATGCTAACAACATGGCTTATAAAAGACCTCCTGAAAGTTGCGATTACGATTGGGGCGGAAGGTCGTATGGGTGCGGGTTATATGTGGTTTTAACTTTAGCACTCGGGGCTTTGAGGGAAAGCGGGTTTATACAGAGTTTTGGAGGAAAACAGAGATAGCCGGGCTATGAGAGTATAAGGAAAACGAAGGAGAAGAAGAAAACAGATTGTTGCACTCTCTCTTTTGGCATAATCACACGACCAAGATGGTATTTGGTCCTCCAAATGTTGAAGTATGTAGCAGAGCTAATAGTGGGCTTGATATTCTACATTTTAAACCTCTCCAAAATTCCTGCCACATACTTCGCTTCAGAGATAAAAATGCCATTTTCTGTTTTCTTCACTTCTATGCCCAAAAAATATCTTAACAACCCCAAGTCATTCATTTCAAATTCATTCGTCATGACTTTTTTGAAATCAGCGATGAGGAAATCATCACTGCCTATAAAAATCAAATCATCTACATATAAAACAATAATAAGAATCTTACTATCACTTTCTTTGGTGTAGAGAGTAGGCTCACTGTCACATTTGTGGAAATCATTGTCCAACAAGTAGGCATCTATCCTACTATACCATGCGCACGGTGCTTGCTTTAACCCATAAAGAGCTTTCCTCAATCGATACACTTTGTGTTCTTGGCCTTCAACCTCATAAACAAGTGGTTGCGCAACATACACTTCTTCTTTCAACACCTCATTTAAGAATGTTGATTTTACGTCCATTTGATACACTCTCCATTTATGCTGTGTAGAAATCGCCACAACTGTGTGCACTATCTCCATCCTCGCGACTGGCATAAACGTCTCCATGTAATCTCTACCATGTTTTTGCTTGTATCCTTTGACAACTAGCCTTGCTTTGTGCCTTTCATTTTTTCCCTCAATGTTGCTTTTGGTCTTATAGACCCACTTCACTCCAATGACATGTTTTCTTTTTGGAAGGTTCACTAACTTCCATGTGTCATTCCTTTATATTGCTTCTATTTCTTCCTCCATTGTTGCAACCCATTTTTCTTCTTTGTCTGCATCTTCAAAATGGATTGGGTCATCTACATGACAAAACAAGGCAAAAAAAGGAATTCAAACCAGCGCTACTATCAATTTCATCTTGCTCATAAATTTCATTTAAATTTCTGAATTTTGGTCTTCTTGTGCTTGCTGAAGATGGGCCTGACATGTCACTTAGTGTTGCACTTGGCGATGTGCTTGTAGAAGCACTTGCTTGGCTGTGCGAAGTTATCCTATTATTTGTTGACGGTGTTGCTTGCTTCCTGCTTTGTTGCGCTTGAATAGGAGTAGAGGGAGTCATTGTTGAGGAATTACTTGCTGATGTTAATTCCTCTTTTTCCTCATGTGGTATACATGCTTTGACATTGACTGTCTTTTCTAAACTTCCATCCCATGCTTCCTCTTCTATAAACTGCACATCTCTGTTGATTATGACATTCTTGGTTAATGGATTGTAGAGTTTGTATGCCTTGGATTCATCACTGTATCCAACAAATATACATTTCTCCCCCTTGTTGTCCAACTTCTTCCTCAACTCATTCGGGACATGTGCATATGCCACACATCCAAAAACTCTCATGTGGGTGACACTATTATTTCTTCCACTCCATGCCTCTTCAAGAAATATGTTCTGGATGCTTTTGGTTGGACATCTATTCAAGATATATGTTGCACAAGCGACAGCTTCAGCCCAATAATCATTTGGAAAATGCTTTGCCTTCATCATACTCCTTGCCATTTCCATAATGGTCCTATTCTTCCTTTCTGCCACACCATTTTGCTGAGGTGTATACCTTGTTGTAAATTTCTTGTGAATTCCATGCTCCGTACAAAAACGAAGGAAATGATTTGAGATGTATTCTTTGCCTCTGTCAGTCTTGAGGACTTTGATGTAGTGTTCACTTTACTTCTCAACAAGAGCTTTGTATTGGTGAAAGCACTTAAACACTTCACTTTTCTGTTTTAGGAGATGGACCCATGTCTTCCTTGTGTAGTCATCTATGAAGGTCAATACATAGTGATTGCCACCAATTGATGGTTTCTGCATTAGTCCACATAAATTTGAGTGGACAATCTCCAAAGGTGCCTTTTCCCTTGCTGACTTTTCTGCTAGAAATGTCTCTCTATGTTGCTTGCCCAATATACAGCCTTCACATAGGCTATCCGGTTTTTCTATGAGTGGTATTCCCTTCACCATGCCTTTCTATGCAGCAAATTCAAACCTCCAAAGTTGAGATGTCCAAATCTCAAATGCCATAACCAATTTTCGTCTTTGACCTCTGCTTGAAAGTTTACTTGTGTGTGACAGCTACATCTTTTCTTCCATCATCTTGTGAGTTCATTGAGAGTTGTGTTTGTGCACCTTCTCTCTGCAAATTTAATCTTATTTTTAGAGAAACATTCTATTGTTTGTCATCTGAACCTTTGCAATCAACTGTCTACTTGGAGGTCTATCCAAAATTGTGCACACATCATTTTTGAAAAAGACATTGTAGCCCTTTCGTATGAGCTTTCCAATGTTCATGAGGTCATGCTTCAAACCGAGGACAAAGTAAGCATTCGAGATGTACTTCTTCTCCCCCTTCTTTGTTAGGATATTAACTCTACCTTTTCCCATGATAGAGACTTTTCTATCAGTGTCTAATGTCACTGCAGATTTCACACTTTCATCTAGATTACAAAACATTTCTATGTTTCATGACATGTGATTGCTACATCATAAATCTAGATACCATATATCACTTTGTTTTTCTTGTGCTACATTACAAGCTAAAAACATGTTATCATGGTTCTGACTTTATTTTGTGAAATGTACACTTGGTTTGTTGCTAATGTCATATTTCTTCTTTCTACATTCATTTGCATAATGACCATACTTCTTACAGTAATGACATTGAACTTAAGATTTATCATATCTCTGACCTTGTGCTTGATTTTGGCTTGGGCTTTCACTTGGATTTTGATTGTTGTCTCTTCCATTTGAGCTTGAAGGGCTACTTCTTCCACCTCTGTGTTGGCTTCTTCCTCTTCCTCTAGCATATGATCTTCCTCTGCCTCGACCTTAACCAAATGATACTTGTGTCTTGAAGGCATCCTCCAATGAGAAACTTGTTGCGCTATTCAGTCTATGTTCATGAGAAATCAGTGATACATTAAGCTCATCCACTGAGAACTGTGAGAGATCCTTTGTCTCTTCTATGGCCACAACAATGGCATCAAACTTTGCTGGCAAACTTCTCAAAACTTTCTCAACTATTCCTCTTTCCTCAAGTGTCTCACCATGAGACCTGATTTGAGTAAACAACCCATTTACATGTGCAAACAACAAGTCTACATTCTTAGACTCTTTCATACAAAGTGTTTCAAAATATCTTCTCAACATTTGCATCTTTGTTATCTTGACTTTTGCCATGCATTGGTAGGCTGTCTGGAGGGTGTCCCATGCTTGCTTGGACTTCGTTGCTACTACAACCCTTGGGAAAATACTTTCATGAACTGCTTGGAAAATATAGAACATGACTTTTGAATCTTTATTCACGTTGTCCCTTAACAAATCTCTTTCTACTGGAGATAAGACATTGTATGCTGCTGCATCCGCTGGTTCTTGAAAACCATTCTCCACCAAATCCCAAATGTCTTAAGAATAAAACAAGGCCTTCATTATAATAACCCAATAATCATAATATTTTCCATTAAATTGAGGTATCTGAGGATTAGTCAAATTTGTGCTTGATGTTCCCATTTCTGAACATAAGAAAAAAGACTTTCTACCTGCTGGTAAATATGCTAAAAACAATCTGCCCTCAAAACAATTTTAACTGTTAGTAAAAACACTTGTTTTTAAAGTAACAAAGTTTAACCCGCTTGATAACATGTTAAAAAAAGTTTATGAAAAAAACAATCTACCCTCAAAACAATTTTAACTGTTAGTAAAAACACTTGTTTTTAAAGTAACAAAGTTTAACCCGCTCGATAACATGTTAAAAAAGTTTACGCCAGAGGTAGAGTAGTGACTTTCTTGAACCTGATTTCAGGCAGCTCGATTTCCCGCAACTATACAAAGACTTAAAAACACAATATTTGCTCATGGCAACAAAAAACTCAGATTAAAATAGAGTAAGCTTGAAGCAACAATAAAAACATAGGATTAATTTCTAATTCATGAAAATACATTCATATGATACCGTTGTTCATTCACCAAGTAAAACAAGGTTTACAGTGATTTACACTTCACGCGGAATAACACACAGTAAAACATAGTAACTGTTGTTTTCACACGCCCACCAAAATTTGCTCCACGATTTTCTCCTTACAGACTCTCACTCTCTTTCTCTCTAACTTGCAAAATGACTTTTACATACATATTTATCTCAACATACAATTTTACATTAATACATGACAGAGAAAATAATTAATATGTTGTTGTTGTTGAGTGTTGAAGTAATCGCGTAGGCGTTTTTGCAGTGTGGGCAATAATCGCGGAATGAATTCTTACCCATATCTATTTAACAAAATATATTAAATGTCTTAAATTATTCGCTGTGTTGCGAAATGGTTCATGCGGTACTTCTGTTCTGGCTTCAGCGTTTCCATCTTCAAAGAGAGATGCGCCTTGCGAATATACTTCTGAAGTATGACTACTGTCAAGGTGTTTAAAACATTTCCAACATTCTTATCCTTTTATGTTTCACGGTTATGTTGGTGGTTAAGACTTCCAAAAATTCACATAAAGAATTGGCCGTTGGGTAATGTTAAGACGCCGCCCATAAAATAGTTCTTAATGCCATGTATGTGTCACGTTAGGACAAGATGTTAATATATTTTTTTGATATGTATCGATAATATTGAAAATAATTTTCTTTTCCCTTCCACTTTGAAACACAATTGGGGACAAGTTTACAAAATAGTCTCTTTTTTTATAACTCATTAGATTACGTACACTGTTACTATGTTACTACAAGAGGGAGATAGAGAGAAGATAAAGACAATATCTTAATTGTAATATTCATTTTGAATTTTTAAATTAAGTTCATGTTTCATATCTAGTTGAATTGTGAGTTGGTTATTAGATTTTAAAATTTAATGAAAATATATGTATGACAAAAATATGAAGATTAAGATTTTCATGATTGTCTCTCGATTTCCTTGATAATTTAATATAGCAAGTAATATGTATAAAAACCCAAATTCACTTGAGACATGGAGATGAAGATAAAGATAACATAAAGAGAAGATCTTGATTGTACTTTGTATTCTAAATTCTTAATATAAGCTCATGTCTTACTTATTTTATTTTAAAGAAATACTTAATATGGTTGAATATTTTAGAAATATTTATTTTATTTTAAAACATATAATTAATAATAATGATTGCAAAATATTTTATTAATTTTTTAAGTAAAAAATATAATTATTAATTTTATCATAGAGGATTTTAATTTTTGTTATGTACAATGTTTTTATTTAATGGTTCTCTTGCTTTTAATCACTTCTAGAATGGTAGTTTTTTTTAATAATTTGATTAAGATACAATCCACATAAATTAACTAATCTCTATATATTTACAAATTTGATTAATATCTTTTTACACTCACAAGTTAATATAATTTTATTTCAAATTCTCACCCTAAACTATTTCCATAATAATTCAATCATTAACCTAATTGGAACTCAACCTGCACACACCATCCAATCTATATGGTAAAAAAATTGCTATTGATATCACTTTATCTCATTTGTTTAATTAGATTTTTCTTAATTAGACTATGCCCAGAAAAAGTAGAAGAAAAGAAAACATAATATGATGTCATATGGACCACTGTTGGAAAAATCTAGATGCATGGCTCTCTTACAAGAGGCTCGATTTTATGTGAACGTTAGCGACGAATTATGGAGCATGATGCAGGAGCATCCAGACTTAGCAAACAATGTGATTGTAGGTTCACATGTTGTGGCTAACATGAGATGAATTTAATTGATCTGAGTTGTCAAAATCACTCTAGTAGAGAGGGTTGGATATCTCGAATTGATCTTTACCTCAAATAATGTAATAATTGAATCATTGTATTATTTTTAGAATAGGAGATAAGTTGTTAGAATAGGTGTGTATCAGAGCTTGAGAATAGGGATTTAATAGTTGAGCTGATAAAAATAGAGACTGAGTTGTCAATGTTGTTAGGATAAGATTTGATCCATAAAAGAAAGGGAAAAATGTAATGATAGATGGAATAATGGAATAGGAGAGTGAAGAAGCGAGAAATTGAGTGAGAGATAGGGTTTGAAAGTGAAACAGAGGTTAGACAAATTGTTGTAATCAAACCGAGAGGACCAAGACTTTGTAATTTCTACTTTATTGAATAAATTGATTAAGTGTTGCATGGTGTATTATTTCTAGTGTGAAATTCTCTTGAATCTATGGATTGGGATTCTGGACCCTAATCGGATATGCATTTAGCACGTGGGCAGTATTCCCAAGTGGTAAGCGGTAGCTCGCGTGCTTAAGAAATGGTAAATAGTATTGTCCCCAAGTCACGCGATTAACCTTAGTGGTTGACACGTAGCACTGGAAAACAACTTTCCTCGCGCACTCTCAACCTGATATCAGTCGTGCAAGAAATAATGCGAGATTATGCAATAACCATTGGATCGAACAGGACAGATTGACAGTGCAGATCGTTCAACTAGTTGGTGCATGATACGACGCGATATTCATCGGATCTTAATAAGCCAAACCAATGGTGGAGATTGAAGCGCTCAAGGAGTAAGAATTCAAAGTGGGACTGGCGGTGATTGGTTAGCTTAGCGGGACCCTCAGGAGAAAATACATGTACATAATATTATTAATGCGTAGCTGATTGGTTTTTAAGTGAAACATTAGTCTAATTCTAGACAATCACATATAAATTTGGTAACCATCCACATCATTTGGTATCAGAGCAAGGTTTAAGTCTGCTACAATAAGCATGCCACCTAGGAGAGGAGCTCGCATAGGTCAGGGGAGACCTGTAGCAAATGCAGTTCTGCTAGAAGAGATTTGAAATTTGTGCACAAGGATGAACACGATGGAAACTGATCAAAGGAGAACACCTGATGAAGGAGATGTCAGTGCTGCAGAGGAATCTTCTGAGGAAGAAGAAGAGGATGAAAGTGAAGTTGCCAAAGTTCTCAAGATATTGGTTAAAGCAAGTGGAAGACCAAAGGTGGAAATACCTTTGTATGACGGGAATCTCAATGTAGAAGAGTTGATGGATTGGATCAGTTCATTAGACAAGTATTTTGACTATGAGGAGGTTGATGATAAAAAGAAGGTGAAATTTGCAATTACCAGATTAAAGGGTCATGCAGTTATCTAGTGGGATGAACTACAAACATCCAAAGAGAGAAAGAGAAAGTCCAAGATCAAACAATGGGATAAAATGGTGAGTAGATTGAAAGCTAAATTTATGCCAAAAGATTATCAGTTAAATATTTTCAGACAATTGCAAAATTTGAGGCAAAAAGGACTGACTGTCAAAGAATATATAGAAGAATTTTATAAGCTGAGCATTAGAGCAGGACATGCATAGGATGACATAGAAAAGGTAGCCAGATACATTAATGGCTTGAGGTATGACATACAGGATGAAATTAGCTTGCTGAGTTTGAAGACAATTGAAGATTCCTATCAAGCAGCTTTGAAAGCAGAGGAGAAGATGTTGAGAAAACAAAATCAGAGGAACAGAGGGAAGAGTTCAACAAGAGGTGGAGGAACTACCAGACCAAGATTTCAGCACCCTCAAGGTGAAGCAGGAGGTTCAAGTAGTAGACCACCACAAAGAGGAGATTTCAGTAGAGGGAGAATTGCACCTAGAGGAAAAGGTCGAGGAAGAGAAATTCGATGTTATACATGTGGAGAATGGGGACATGGATCATGGGACTGTCCTCATAATAAAGCAACAAATTAGAGGAATGTGAATGTGGCTGAGGCAAAGGAAGAAAAACCTCGAATTACAAATAAGGAAGAATCACCTGAAGTAGGAGAATCTTTGTTATTGAAAAGGGTATTGTTCAAAGCAGAGAAAGGGACAGGAGAACCAATTTAGAGGAAGAGTTTATTCAGAACTACATGCGAGTCCAAAGGAAAATGTTGTAAAGTGATAATTGACAGTGGAAGCACTGATAACCTTATTTCTATAGAAATGGTGGACAAGTTAGGATTAGTGAAAACAGTACACCCTACTCCTTACAAAGTATCATGGTTGCAAAAAGGACATCATCTTATTGTGACAAAACAATGCAAAGTAGAAATCCATATTGGTACTTACAAGGATGTGATATTATGTGATGTAATTCCAATGGATGTATGCCATGTATTACTGGGAAGACCTTAGCATTTTGATAGAAAATCCATTCATGATGGTAGAAGAAACACCTATACCTTGGAGAAGGATGGAGCGAAGCATACATTGTTGCCATTAAAATATGAAGCAGAAAAAAGAACAGCCAGAAATAGTGTTATGCTGATGGGTGGAAAGGAGCTATTACAAGAAGTTGGAAAAGGTGAAGAAATGCATTTTGCTGTCATAGGGAGACCTAAGCTAATTTTGACTTCTACAAACTTGGATGATTTACCTGTAGAAATCAAAACTCTGTTGAATGATTTTGTTGATATTATTGTGGATGAGCTACCAAATGCATTACCACCAATCAGGAGTATTAGTCATCACATTGATCTAACACCTGGAGCAAGTTTTCCAAACAAAGAACCATACAGATTGACTCCTCAGGAGAATGCAGAAGTTGGAAGACAAGTGCAAGAACTAATGGATAAGGGATTAATTAGAGAGAGTCTTAGTCCATGTGTTGTACCAACAATACTCAATCCAAAGAAAGGTGGTGAATGGCATATGTGTACTGATTCCATAGCCATAAATAAGATTACTATCAGGTATAGATTTCCTTTACCACGCATGGATGATTTTTTGGATTTTTTGAGTGGGTCAAAATATTTTTCTAAAATAGATTTGAAGAGTGGATACCATCAAATAAGGATTAGAGAAGGAGATGAATGAAAGACTGCATTTAAAACAAATAGTGGGTTGTATGAGTGGTTAGTGATGCCTTTTGGACTCACTAATGCACCCAACACATTCATGAGATTAATGAATGAAGTCTTGAAGGAATATGTATGCAAGTTTGTCACTATTTATCTTGATGATATTCTAGTTTTCAGTAGAAGCAAAGAAGAACATCTGGAGCATCTTAAGTTGGTTTTAAGAACACTGCAAAAAGAGAAACCACTGATAAATCTGAAGAAATGTAGTTTCATGAAAGAAGAATTAGTCTATTTGGGATTTGTAGTTTCTAAAGAAGGTTTGAAAATGGATCCAGAGAAAGTCCAAGAAATTTGGAACTTGCCTATTCCAAGAAACATATTTGAGGTAAGAAGCTTTCATGGTCTTGCAAATTTTCATAGAAAATTTATCAGAAGCTTTAGTCAGATTTGTACACCAATTATTGAAACAATAAAAGAGACTAATCAACCATTGAAGTGGACAGAAGTTGCAGGCAAAAATTTTAAATTACTGAAGAAGAAAATCACAGAAAAACTAGTTTTATCTTTACATGATTTTGGAAAAGTTTTTCAAGTTGAAATTGATGCTAGTGGAGTTGCAATTGGAGCAATTTTGAGTCAGGAACAGAGACCAATAGCCTACTTTATTGAGAAACTAAATGAAGCTAAGAAGAAGTATTCTTCTTATGACAAATAATTTTATGCTATTGTGCAAGCTTTAAAAAAATGGAGACATTATTTGCTACCACGGAGTTTGTATTATATTCTGACAATCATGCATTACAGTTCATAAACAACCAACCAAAATTGAACCAGAAACATGCCAAGTGGGTAGAGTTTCTACAAAGTTTTACTTTTCTAATAAAACATACAAGTGGTAAGTTGAACAAAGTTGTTGATGCTTTGAGCAGGGTAAATTTCATTGTGCAAGAATTAAGAGTTGGTGTTGTAGGATTTGAAGAAATGGTTGATATGTATAAAGATGATGCAGAATTTAATGATATTTATGCAGTTTTACAAAATCTGATAGTTCATAATAGAAGCCAGTGGTTATATTATCTTATCCAAGGAGATTTACTGTTTAAAGGTAACAAACTATGCATTCCCAAATGTTCTATGTGGGAAAACATAATCAAGGAGAAACACAGTGGAGGGTTATCTGGGCACTTTGGACAAGACAAAACCTTTGCTTAGGTAAATTCTTTTTACTACTGGCCAAAGATGAAAACTGATGTTAAGAGATTTGTTGAAAAGTGCAAGATATGTTAGCATGCTAAGGGGAGAAGCCAAAATATAGGATTGTACCAGCCATTACCAATACCAGACCGACCATGGGATGCAGTTAGTATGGATTTTGTTTTGGAATTACCTAGAACCCAAAGAGGAAATGATTCCATTTACGTTGTGGTAGATATATTTTCTAAAATGGCACATTTCATTACATGTATAAAGACTAGTGATGCAAAACATATTGCTAATTTGTTTTTTTCAGAAGTTGTAAGGTTGCGTGGATTACCTATAAGTATTGTGTCTGATAGGGATACAAATTTTTTTGGGCATTTCTGGAGAACTCTTGGAAGAAACTAGGTGCCAAACTTAGTTTCAGTTCTGCATATCACCCTCAAACAGATGGACAGACCAAGGTGGTTAACAGAAGCTTGGGAAACATATTGAGAAGTTTAGTGTACCAAAATCCTAAGTAGTGGGATTTAGCACTTGCTCAAGCTGAGTTTGCTTATAATGACACTCCAAACCGAAGTACTGGGATGATTCCATTTCAGATTGTTTTTGGGATGAATCCAAGAGGTGTGTATGAGCTTAGAAATTTGAGCAAACAGGAAACAAGAAGTGCAAAGGCTGAAGAGTTTGCAGAGCAAATGCAGAGACTACAAGAAGATGTCAATGACAGATTGCAAGAAAGCAGTGGCAAATACAAACAGAGAGCTGATATGAAAATAAGAGAAAAAGAATTCCAAGTGGGAGATCTAGTGATGGTATACTTGAGAAAAGAAATATTTCCTGTTGGGACTTATAATAAACTAAAGATGAAAAATATAGGGCCATGCAGAATTGCGAGGAAGTTTTCTACCAATGCTTATGAAATTGAGTTCCCAGAAGGGATTGGAGTATCACCTATCTTCAATGTTGTATATTTGTACACATACAAGGAGACAGAGATAGAGATACAAAATGAACCTGTAGAAGATGAAGAACGGACTATACATTGGGAAGAACAAATGCCTAAAACAGTCAAGAAAGAGGTGGAAGTTGTTCTGGAGAAAAGAGTAACTAAAAGAACCAGAGGACATGTTTATTTTAAGTATTCAGTCAAATGGAAGGGATAGCCAATAGAGGATTCCAGTTGGTTGACAACAGTAGAGTTGCAGAAGTATGGAGTAAATCTTGAAAGTTTGATGAATGATTCTTTTCTTCCCTGGGAGTCTGATGCAGGAGCATCTGGACTTAGCCAACAATGTGATTGTATGTTCACATGTTGTGGCTAACATGAGATGAATTCCATTGACCTGAGTGGTCAAAATCAGTGTAGTAGAGAGGGTTGGATCTCTCGAATTGATCTTTACCTCAAATAATGTAATAATTGAATCATTGTATTACGTTAGAACAGGAGATGTTAGAATAGGTGTGTATCAAAGCTTGAGAATAGGGATTTAATAGTTGAGCTGATAAAAATTGAGATTGAGTTGTCAATGTTGTTAGGATAAGATTTGATCCATAAAAGAAAGGAAAAAATGTAATGATAGATGCATGAATGGAATAAGAGAGTGAAGAAGTGAGAAATCGAGTGAGAGATATGGTTTGAGAGTGGAAGAGAGGTCAAACAAATTGTTGTAATCGAGCTGAGAGGGCCAAGACTCTGTAATTTCTATTTTATTGAATAAATTGATTAAGTGTGGCATGGTGTATTATTCCTGGTGTGAAATTCTCTTGAATCTATGGATTGGGATTCTGGACCCTAATCGGTTATGTATTTATCATGTGGGAAATATTCCCAAGTGGTAAGCAGTATCTCATGTGCTTAAGAAATGGTAAATGGTATTGTCCCCAAGTCGTGCGATTAATGTTAGCGGTCGACACATAGCATGGGAAAACCACTTCTCTCGCGCACTCTCAACCTGATATCAGTCGTGCAATAAATCACGTGAGATTATGCGATAACCATTGGATTGAAAGAGATAGATCGACGGTGCAGATCGTTTAGAAAGTTGGTGCGTGATACGACATGATATTTGTCTGATCTGAAGAAGCCAGATCAACGGTGGAGATTGAAGCACTTAGGGAGCAAGAAGTCAAAGTGGGACCAACGGTGATTAGTCAGCGTAGTGGGACCCTTGGGAGAAAATACATGTACAGAATCTTATTAACCCGCAATTGATTGGGTTTTAAGTGAAACATTAGTCTAATTCTAGACTATCACATCAAAATTTGGTAACCATCCACATCAAAGCACCGGATCTCTTTGGCAGATGACATATTCGAAGAGGTTTGTGTTCATTTTTCTGTCTTACAGAGGATTGTAGGAGTTGAAGGCAACCAGGTGAGTGCAGGAGCTCCTCCGCTTTTGCTCCAAACTATTCCCACTACCAGCACAGAAATCAAAGCCCCTCCGGAACCCAAAGTCACACTAAGGATCCATAACAAGAAAGGTCTTGCCCCTTTAATGATGTTGAAGTTGATGATCGATTTATTAAAATTCATTTTTGCTTGATAATTTTTTCAATAAATTGATGCCCATATATATATATATATATATATATATATATATATATATATATATATACTTTAAATTTCAACAAACTCAAAATGACGAGAGAAAATAATCTCTCGGGTTAACTAACTTATCACGTTAATTATTTTTAGAAAGTTAAATTTAGCAATTTTCAATTATGTATCTCGCAGCTAAAATTAACATATCTATTTTTAGTGGCTTTGAATCTTTAAGCAATTACATCAAACAATTTACTGAGTATCAGCTCATAACTGAGTGTGTTTTTATTTTGTTTTCTTCTCTTTTCATCTATTAAATTGGTATAAGTTATTAGATTCTTCATGGTATGAAGGGATTTATTGAGCTATTTATTCAGAGATATTTTTGGAAGGTAAATTTTAATTAGTGAATAAAAAAAGTGATTAAGGATTATTGTAAAAAAGTAAAAAGTAAATAATAGAAGTTAAAGAAAAGGAAACATGCTTATTTCTTGTTAGATTTTTTATTTTTATATAATTATTTTTGGGAAATGATTTTCACATTTATGAGTACGAATTTTTTTTAGTTATGTTCTTATATGATTTCTTGTTTTTTCTATTAAAGATTATGAGTTTTGGATTATTAAGATGAGAACCATAGCATGAATGGAGTTATGGGATTGTATTGCATGTGTTTGAAGAACTCCCAAGTCAAACAACTTATAAAACTATAAAACAAAATCAAAATAAATAAAAAAATCAGTTTATAGCTAATAAGAAGGATGATTAGTGTAAACTATCTCACTCAATCTATGTCCTTTGCGCTTGATCTCATGGTTCATCACTTCAACCTTTTGAACTTGAGTAGTCATGATGACTCTAATCCACTACTCAACTAAAATGGTGGTCTCCATACCTTTCTTCATTTGCACCAAAATTCTTAAATTTCACTGAATTTGATCACAATTTAGCACCTGGGACTCACCTAGAACCCACCATATGATTGTGTTCCATACCAAAAACTTCACGCGAAAGGCACTTAAGCCCAAAATCATTTTCTTTCAACGTTCTTATATTATAAATAAAATTCCCAAAAAAGTACCTTTTGTGTGATCTAGATTATAAGACAAATGCCCACTTTCTTCTAAGATTTGGATCCGGGAAGATTCGAGGGTTGCCAAGTTTCGAAATCCCCAAAATCATTTTCTTTCAACGTTCTTATATTATAAATAAAATTCCCAAAAAAGTACCTTTTGTGTGATCTAGATTATAAGACAAATGCCCACTTTCTTCTAAGATTTGGATCCGGGAAGATTCGAGGGTTGCCAAGTTTCGAAATCCTTAGATGTCTCTTGCATCGGATACCTTTTCTTCATTGGTTGTTATATCCAACCATTGAGGCCCAAATATCTTTTCAAAGCAATTGCATCCGAGGTTCGTGGCCCATATATCACCTTTTTTCTTCGACCTGGGATTCCATGCCAAGATTTAACTTATATGAATAGTTCTCTTTGTATGGTCCACGTTGGATAAATTTTTTGATGTATTGTTCAAGAAATCTGGGCTTCACTTAGAATATCAAAATACTTGAAGGCCACATTTCTACCACCCTTGGATTATTGAATGTAGGTCCCATGTTAGATATTCACTTGAATCCGAATAAGTTGTGATCCAGATAAAATTTTCAAATGCATAAGGTGAGACAAGGTTTGGATACAAATTATGATTAAGATGTGAAATTGAAATCCAGAATGAGATGTAAATGAAACACATGAACCTCTAGATTGAAGAACTCCTACATTTTGTTACTGAACAAACTTTTAATAATTTTATGGCAGACTTTTTGACTGATTTCTGTCAATGGGCATAACCCTTCTCAATAATGATAATTTCACTATTTAATCCTTGTGGGACAGATTTGACCCTATTTTCAAATCGATTTTGATATGACTGGAATCCTACGTAACTATTATTGAGTTGGATAACGTCAACTACATTCTAGTCGACACCTATCCTCTAAATGCGAGTGATTAAATTTCACTTGATCACCTTGCAACGTCTCTCACTTCTTACAAAGGTTGAGTCGGAAAACTTCGGTATTGGATCTAAACTCAAGGATTTAATTAATAATAGAACTAAGATAGGCTGATTCTATTTCTCTCATTAATGGATCACACACAATCACACCAAACTAACTTTTAATCAGGGATTTAATAAAGCTCAGAACACTTACACAATTGAGGAAGGATCAATTACACATAGAGCATTCACACAATAAAAAGGAAGATCAACCTACGAAGAATCAAAGCTAACTTAGCAAATATAATATATTTAGATGGACATACATGACCTGCATTCACACTTTTCAGAGGCTTCATGCTTTTCTTGAGGGGCTCCTCCTTGAGCTCTATTTACTAGACTGCCTCTTAAAGTATGTCTACCCCCAATTTGAATCCTAAACTCTACACACATTATCTATCTCTAACAATTGGGAAGAATATATTTCAACCACTTAAGATTCTTTGGACATGTGTCCCAATACTCTTCACACCTCACCCAAAAGATGAAATTTTTACAAAGATCCACATGGCCCAAAACACCAACAATGTAATGGCCATAATAGCTACAGTCTGAACAGTTGGAGTTACATCAAAATCCTACTATATATAATTTTTATAAATTACATTTGAAGGAAATTCCTTTCCCTTTGGAAATGACATGATCATCTTTGGGTCTAAGAAAAAAAAGGCTTTCCTAGGGATTGATGCTCTTGCATCATACTCCCCAAGTTGAAATATGTCATTTCCTCCTCATCACGTGCCTTCAATTTGTTTACTCATCTAGGGTCCCATACATAATATTATTGTTGTCAATAAGTTTTCCCGTATTATTGCCATGGAAAATTTTAGGGGCAAATTTTCGCCCTTGGGCTAAATTAAGGGGTTTTATATTTTTATTGGGTGAATATTTTGTATCATAGTACATTGTTACAAATCGCCTCAGATTTATTTTATCAAAAAATTAGGTATGGAGGTTAGCCCACCTTATTTTAAGGGAAAGGGTAAAAAAAGTAAATTTAGCCCTTGAAATTAGGAGTTACAAACTTCCATTCGCCCTCATTTTCAAGAAAATGTATTTATGATAGTTATAAATAAAAATATAAATACATTGGAGGTATGGAAAATAAATAAAAGCTCTTTTTATACTTACTCCAAAGATATGGTAAATAAATAAAAATAAAAATAAACTAGAGGTATGGTAAATAAATAAAACCTCTTTTTTATATTTAGTCCATAACCCTCTTTCTATTTAAGAAGCCTCAAAAACCAGGTTTCAAATACCATATTTATAAAAGAGGTATGGTAAATTAATAAAAATATAAATAAATGAGAGATATGGTAAATAAATAAAACATTTTTTATATTTACTCCATATGTCACCTTATATTCATGAATAAGCAAGCATGTAAATAAATAAAAATATAAATAAAGTGGAGGTATGGTAAATAAATAAAACCTCTTTTTATACTTCAAAGGTATGGTAAATAAATAAAAATATAAATAAACTATAGGTATGGTAAATAAATAAAACCTCTTTCTATATTTAGTCCATAATCCTCTTTCTATTTAAGAAGGCTCAAAAAACAGGTTTTATTTAATTGAATCCTATGGGCCAAATACCATATTTATAAAAAATGTATGGTCTATTAATAAAAATATAAATAAACCAGAAGTATGGTAAATAAATAAAACATTTTTTATATTTACTCCATAAGCCACCTTATATTTACAAACACTCTAAAAATGTGTTATATTTTGGTGAAGCCTATGGGCCAAATACCATGGGCCAAACTATTATTAATACCACGCAAAAAAGCATTATTAACCCTAATATTAGTATTAATAAAAATAAAGATGGCACATGGTATTGACCCATGGTATTCACATGGAATGCATCCTATTTAAAGGGAGGAATTAAACTAGCATAGATCCATCTTTACTATGGATCAAATATCGTGATATGCAAACTAACATAGAGTGAAAAAATATTTGATCCCTCTCGGGGCTTGGTAGATCAAGAGTAAAAATGGATCTTGTAATTTAACGTCACTTAAACATTTTAACTTGGTTAAAATAAATAAAATAAAATAAAAAACAATTATTAATTTTTATAGATTACTAATAGTAGTTTTTAAGCTCCAGGTTTATGATAACCCATGGTATTGACCCATGTTAATATCATGGTATTCATGTGAGCATAGACTATTTAAAGGGGAAATTCTATCATCTTAGATCCATCTTAATTCTGGGTCTACCAAGTGCTAGGAGGGATAAATAGATTTCATCCCTCTAAGAGTGGTAGATGTGGAGTTAAGATGGATATAGGTTGGTTTTTATGATAATGAAGATATTAAATAGACTTAGGAAATTATATTGTAAAAAAAATCTTAAGGCGAATGGTTAAAGCTACATTTAGTCACTTCACAAAATTTAATAAAAAAATACCGATATCTCCATTAATATTGGTTTTTCTGATTTAACATTTTTTTTTAAATATGCTGGTTTGTACAACCTTTTATCCTCTCTACTATTTTTAGTTTGTCGTAATGATTTGTAGGGGTTGGGTCTCTGCACCATATTGTCCTAAAAGGCGGAGATTGTGCACCAAAAAGGAAATTAATCCACATGTTACAACGCTGTTAAAAATGGTATGAAGGTAGTGAATTATGCTAATAAGAAATTTAGATTGGGAGAGATGTAATTAAATTTTATCATTTAATTGAAGATTTCCAGTTAAAATAATAATAAATCTATTTTTATATATTTATATATTGATTGGAAAGCTTCTGACAATGGT
The DNA here is from genome assembly GCA_031772625.1 of Pinus tabuliformis. Lineage (NCBI taxonomy): Eukaryota > Viridiplantae > Streptophyta > Pinopsida > Pinales > Pinaceae > Pinus > Pinus tabuliformis. Next base: position 566,893,990 of record CM062810.1, read on the forward strand.
CACTTCTTTCCATTAGATCCCCTTCAGGCCATTGGGATACCTATTGCTTCATTATATTATATAGTTGGGGCTTGCTACTTGTTGGTGTGTCCGGGTAAACAAACTTGATGTGTTTTTTTTCTTTTTATTTTGTAGTTGGAGTCTGTGGAATAAGAAAGAAATTTGATAGCTTGGCAAAAGTGGTAGTTTGACAAAAGTGGTAAAGAAAACATTAATCTCTCCTACCATGACAAACATGGCCACTAAAACTTGCAACATTGTTTGTAGGAAGTGAAAATTATGTTTCTTTTTTCCAAACATGTATGTTAGTATATTACAGTTTAATGAATATGTTTTATTATTATCATATATGGTTTCATACTTTAACAAAACATTCGCCAAGACTTCACAATGTTTTATCATTCAGTGAAAGATTTTCCAAGATCTTACAAGATTTTATGATTCAGTGAAAGATTCGCCATGACTTTGCAAGATAATATAATCTGGTGAGAGATTCACCAATATATATATATATATATATATATATATATATATATATACACATATTACATTAGTGATAAAATCGCCTCCCATTTTTCCTATGTATCATGGGGATTCGCCCATTTATTATACATATGAATTTAGGGTGGTTCTTAAATTTTTCCCTGAATTTTATTGCCTCAATATTGATGTCACTCTTCTAAGATCCTAAATTTGATTTTGCATTACCCTATATGCCTTGTTGAGGTAAATTCATAGGGTTACTTGTGCTCTACTGTTGGTTGTCCTTGTCTTCTAGTCATATCTCCTCTTGTGAATCTTTCTCATCAGCATCCACATCCTCTCAATATCGTCATCTAACTCTTTCCTCAGTTGAAATTTACTATTGCCATCTCTCATGTCATATGTTGGAATCTTCTTATTCCTATTGTCATCCTCCATCTCTAAATGGAATAAAATTTTGTTTACATGAGATATTCTCATCCTAGTCTTAGATCCCTTATAACTTGCAAACACATAATCAATCTAGAGATAGAAAATTCTCTCTACCTTAATGCACTTTTCTAGCAATCTAACCTCTTCAAATTTAATGAAAATTGCATCTAATTTTTTTTTTAATATATATTTGATCTTCCTTTTGGCTATCAATATAAGCCAATTTTTTCTTGCCCACTAGTTCTTGAAATTTTCCTCCAATGGCTGCATTGGTTGTATTTGTATGGGTTTGTCCTTGATCCTCTCTATGAGATAGTGTTGTCTCATCTTCCATTTTTATAGGTTTTAAATTTTGTCCTAATCCAATGTTTTGAGAAGGAATTCCTCCATCCTCTCTCATCATTATGATATCTATAGGTAACTATCATCCTTTGTCATTCTTAATACCATCCCCCATACATAACTTGTCAGATTTAAAAATACTAGGTTCTATAGCCTTATTTGAGATCTTTTCTCTCACATCTCCAAGTTTTTTTGAACTCTCCCTTGATTCAATCTCTTCTCATTATCTTCTTCTTTCTTAATAGTTGTAAAACCCTTATTCAATGTTGGTCCATATGCTTAATCTTCTTACAATTCCAATTTTGCATGTTGAATAGGAACCTTTAAATATATTATCCTTTCTTCTAGGAAATTTAACTCTTCATCCAAATTAGAAAACTATCTAGAACTAGATTTTTAGAGTCTATGCAAGGTTCATCCCCTATTAGCCATTCCTCTAAGAGTCTCGTCTCTTTCTCAAGACCTTTAATTACTTCTTCTAAATGTTTTCCTCAAGATTCACCACCATTTCTAGGAAATGGAATAGATTATGTCTCTAAGTTAATGAGAGCTTCATATTTACTATCTCTCTCTATACCTATAAGCACATGATTAGCTTGACAGTCAAGGATTAGCTTTGTGCCTTAGATGATCTGGGTACTTCTTCTTGACTAGCTATACGTGAACATTCCTCATTACTCGCTAAAAATTCTTCATTTTTCTCAGTTCTAGCTAGAATTCATCCAACGTATTTATTTCTTAATTTTTTGTCGTGAGCATTGCATTTGGATATTATTCTACATCCACCCCATTCACTTGAAGGGATGCTTCTTTTGGAACTCTACTATTGCATTTGTCCCCTATGAAAAATCCACACAGCCTCCGTGCAAGCCTCAACACTCTGCTCAAGCTCCACACGTAGCAAACAATAATCAAGTAAAAAAATTTGACTACCGTGTTTCAAACCAACATTATCAGGGCCAGATGAAGGAGACGATGACAAAGGCTTAAATAGAGAGAAATGTAGAGACCATAATTTCAAGTAACGACTATATTTGAACAATAATATATTAAACTTGTAAAATAAAAATAAAAATAAAAAAAGTTAATAGATTCTTATAATTTCGAGTAACAACTATATTTGAACAATAATATATTAAATTTGTAAAAATAAATAATTAATAGATTCTTTTCCAGTTTAAGTTGAAATAAATTGAGGCTACTCTTGTTTATTGGATGTCTCTCGCTTAATTCCTAAAGGAATATTATCCCGGATACAAAGGATATGTTGCAAGTTCCTTTGGAATGGCTATAAGGAAGGTAAACCATTTGCCTAGGTGGGCTGGAAATATATTTCTATACCAAATAAATGGGGTGGTTGGGGACTGAAGGAGTTATGCTCCTTCGCACATGCACTTGCTGCAAAGATGGGTTGGCTTATCCTCACCTTTCATAGTCTCTGGATAGAAGTGATCTATTACAAATATATCTGGCCTCAACAGCTCATGGATTGGATACGTTTGCCCACCTTCCAGTGATCTGGGATATCTATGGTCTGGTGAGCGATCCTACACACGATGCCTACTATCAGAAATGGGCTAGCATGGAGAATAAATGGTGGCTCATCTATTCGCATTGGCTTAGACCCCTGGTTGGGTTGTGGGAACATGTTTCGATTACCTCCTAACCTCACACAATTTCTCAAAAACAGGAATATAAATGTGATTTCTCATGTTGATGATCCGGGGAATATTTTTACACAAGAATGGTTATCAGTGAAGCACTTGGGCATTCTTGTACATTAGGAACAAGATTGGGAAGGTTATATCGCGGCATTGACTAAATCTCATGTCCGGACAAAGGATGGGGCAGATGAACTCATATGGAACCCCGCTGAACATGGCACATACTACCCGAAGGTTAGCTATCCTATTATTCACATTTCACACATAACGCATGTGCATATGGATTGGTGGGGGAAGCCATGGAAGCTCAAAGTGCCTCCATGAACGAAGTTGTTTATGTGGAATGTCATTCAAAAGAAGGCACCTACAGGGCATAACTTAATGCAACCATCTTTCTTCAACCCTACCTGGTGCGTGCTCCGTTAGCAAGCAGAGGAAACAAATGACCACCTATTCCTAACTTGCCCGATAGCAAATCATATTTGGAATCAAATCCTTGCTGCCCTATCCATAACTTGATAAACACTGATGTTCTATTAATTAAGTGGCTCTCCAGGTGAGATACCTGGAGAGTGTACAAACACTCATACACACACTGTATTCAATTAGGAGAACAGCCTAGTGCATATAAGCTTTCACACTAATAAGGTGGTTTCAACCACTCCCTAGATAGTAGGATCTTAAACCTAATCTTAGAGTTTCAATCCTATCCTTAAAACAACTAACTGTAACTTTCTCCATTAATTCTAACACTCCCCCTTAATGGAGAAACGGTACTAAAATAAATAACATATGCCTGTTGGTCTAGTCTCAGCTAGGCTTACAATTAAAACATGAAAAAACTTGGTAACAAAGTTTTCATTTTAGTCTTCTTGCAGCAGAGCCCATACTTGTTCATCTTGAGTCAAGGCTTCATCTTTGCTTTCCTCGCCATGAGGTAGTGATATCTCTTCACCTCATTTCTTCACAAGTGATGGAAAGTTTGAATTCTTATTCTTGCCCTTCTCAAGATTGTGACAGGTCGGATAGGAGAATTTTCCCGCTCACTATTTCCGGTGTGAACCATCTGTAAGTCAGCTATGATTTCATCATTCATTGATGTAACATCTGCACACACAGAAATATTAGTGAGATCATCATAATTTAAATTCTCTCCAACTTTGCCTTCTTCTGCCACGTCTTTGCAATCAAATTCATGTGGCTCGTCCCATTGATCTTCAACACTTCATTCCTCTTTACACCCTTCCTGAAGATCAACTCGTGTCTTAGGAACTTGCACAACATTGTGCCTCTTGATTCCCATGGTCATCAACAGAACCACATTGTTTTCTAAAATTTCTTCTGACTCGAACATACTACCCATGCTAATGCTTCCAAATGCCCACATGAGAGAATCATCATCACCAGAATAAAAAATATCTAAAAATATAGACATGTTGTTAAAGTCCAGATTATTTCGCTTCAAGATTCCTTTTCGACTCCACAGAGTCCTCTAACGAGCTCCAACAACACCGTTACCATGCAGGGGGGAAACTTATCCCTTTGGCAACTCTTCAACTATAGAACCTTGTAGACTGTGGCCCCTGTGCCACACAAGTCTTAGTGCCCTCGGCTCCAATTGAGTTTTAGATCCCAATTGATTTTCAGATTGCAACAATCTGCAACGCCTTAAGATCCAGACCAATGTTACACAGGTCTTCCGGCTTTCTCCACGCAGCAAGCAATTCCCAGTTATAGGGTCGATCCACGTAGCGCAACATTCAACACAACAGCTTGAAATAGAATGCTTCTCGGGAAACTTCAGCAACAAAGCACGCAAGGGATGTGGTGTTTTATGCAGCAACAAACATGCTATTTTTTTTCTTTCAAAAAAAACAGATCCACTCAATTTTAACACGCCCCTTTTTTTTCAAAATAGATCCATGCTCCACGTTGTTGTCGATCTCCTCCACACAGCCTCCGTGCAGACCTCAACACTCTGCTCAAGCTCCACATGCAGCAAACAATAATCATGTAAAAAAATTTTGACTAACGTGTTTTGAACCAACATCATCAGGACTAGATGAAGAAGGAGATGATGACAAAGGCTTAAATAGTGAGCAATGTAGAGACCATAATTTCAAGGAGATGATGACAAAGGCTTAAATAGAAAGCAATGTAGAGACCATAATTTCAAGTAACCGCTATATTTGAACAATAATATATTAAACTTGTAATATAAAAATAAAAAATTAATAGATTCTTTTCCAATTTAAGTTGAAATAAATTGAGGCTACTCCTATTTATTGGATGTCTCTTGCTTAGGTTCCTAAAAGAATATTATCCCAGATACAAAGGATATGCTCTAAATTCCTTTGGAATGGCTATAAGGAAGGTAAACCATTTACCTAAGTTAACTAAAAATATATTGCTATACCAAAGAAATGAAATGGTTGGGAACAGAAGGATTTAGGCTTCTAATAATAATCATCACATATCATGGTTAGACTTCTTAAACTTCAGAACTATTTAAAAAAAAATGCAGCTACGGAGCCGTGACCTAAAGAAAAATAAAAACAAAAAATGCAATCAATGGACCTAATGAAAAATAAAAACAAAAAATGCAACAGAGCCAAATGAAAAATCCACTGCATATTATTAAGGCGTAATTGTAGAGTATAAGTGGACATTATTAATCCATACAACTTCAATACCACACGTTTTGTGGAAACCAATGCATGTGGACTTCCATTCGCTGTCACCTTTTTCAGAATGAGGAGCCGCCTCATAGCGATGTCGATGAACCATCCATATATAAACACAAATTTTGCAATGCGAGATGTATGTGCGGTTAATATATGGGGCGTCATTTAAGTAAAAAATGTTTAAATGGTATGGTATTTGTGAGGATGGAAATAAATGTAGCATCATTAAAAAAAAATTGAAGTAACCAAAGTCTAAATTTGATAGATTTAACTTGAATTTATAACCAAAAAAAATACAATTTTTTTTTAAAATGGGGGTGTTTTCCGAACAAATTTAAAAAGACTTTATAAATTACAATAACCAATGAGAATTTTGTGGCGAATCTCATTTGACAAATCAATATTGACTCGACTTGTTTTACCGGTTAACCGATATTTTTGACGTTTGAACCCATCATCTTCCTACGTTTCAGATGGTTTTGAAAAGTCAATGATATCCATACCTCTTGACTTGACTTGCGATCGGAGTCGCAGTCAATGAGAAATCGATAATTTCTCATTATAATTCTCGGAGTAGCAGTCTTCGCATGCTATCTGAGTGGACGTCTCCTACTTTCCATATAATTTTGGATGGAAGGAAATTCTATTAAAACAGGATCTTTGATTTGCCGCGTTTTAGTAAAGGAAAAATCAACATTGGCTCGACCTGCAAGCACCTCATCTCCACATCGTTGATTGATCGTATGTCCTCAACGTTTGGCTTTTTATTTTTAGTATGGAGTTTGGAGCTGTTCTCACGGCACTCCATATCTTTTGGTCCACTCAAATCCCCATCTCCAATTTCAAGATAAGGATCGGGCTCCACTTTGAAAGTGTCCATAGCCTCCTGCTCCGGTTCCGCAACATGACTCACGATTTCGTTGTACTTATACGTTCATAGAAATAGCATATGCTTACAACACAACATGAAAGGCAATAGCATTTTTTATGGGTTAGCCTGGAGTAATAAAGTTATATTATCCGTTGGTTTCCAATTTGCAGCTTTAAGGATAGCATCACAATTGGATATGGATCTATCAGATGTTTAGGAAGAGAGAAGCTACCAACTGAATGCATTGAATTAGCAGAGAATGTTATTGTTTTCCACGCTAAAATGGTCTAAATTTAAAGGAAAACCTGTGGTAAAAAGTTCATTAAGCCTAGAGAATTGAGGGAAGAAGATTGGGTCTTATTCTATGACTCTAATTTTAAGGACTTCAAAGGGAAGTTGATGAGTAATTGGTTGGAGCTTTACATTGTTGAAAAGTGTTACGATAATGTCTTTGTCATAATTAGAAAAATTGATAAGGAGTAAACTCCTCTTTTGGTAAATACTTTTAGACTTAAGATCTATAAGAAGGTTTTGGTGAAAACCTCATTTGAGCCACTTTTAGTTGAAAACGTCTTTTAAAGAAGATTTAAGTTCACAAACAAAAATAAATGTTTGGGTAGGAAAACCTTTATAGACTTGGTAGAGTAGAGCAAAGCAGAAAACAAGAATGACAACATTTCAATAAAAAGGAGAGAGAAAGGAAAAGAGAAAAAAAGGAAGAAGAAGAAGAGGAGGAAAAACAAAGGAGATTTCTATTTAAATTTATGTGTTTGATCTTCCTATTATTTTGTTTTTGTCGAAGTGAATATCCATGATATACTTACAAAAAGGGAGCATAAATCACATTAGAACCAATGTCAAAAGTTTGTTGAATGTGAATACCCATGATATACTTACAAAAAAGGAGCATAAATTACATTAGAACCAATCTCAAAAGTTAAGAGAAAAGTCTGAAAGAAAGATAGATTGCAAGGCTATCAAAACATTTACTTACAAATCTTGCATACCAACAAACCATTCCAATTTTCATTTCGCATATTATCTCAACCATTTTATCACCACATCACCAACGTTCATTCCCATTCCATCTTGTTTTCATTCCATAGTCATCATCATCCAATTTCCATGAAACCTTATTGATTGAATGAAAAAATTCTCCACTTGAATGCTCACCTATAGGAAAATCCACAAAATTCGTGTGCTTCTATAGGAAAGCTACAAGATTGAGAAAATGCTACAATTCATAGAAAATTTTAGAGCTAGGCCTCCAAATTTTAAACATGACATATTTGTGGTGTCATTCACACCTAATGGAAATAAAAATTTGAAAATCAATTCTTCTATAACATCCCCTGTATTTCTACAGGATCCTCCGCACCTAGAAAATACCACATCAACAATTTGGCCTTGTACCAATCCAACTCCAAAGTGTCTTTAATAGCTAAATGATTCTTACTTGCAAGTATGAATTACTAAATCTCTTAGTTCTCATATGCTTCCATATAAGTATCATCATGTCTCTATTACCAAAGTATAACAAAGAAAAAGAAACAAGTGGAAACAAAGGTTAAATAGCCTGATATTTCAAATGTTGAGTTGTTGACAACATTTGTCCACTACAAAGTGAGCTACAAACAATGGCCATCCATAATTGGAGGTGAGATCTCCCACTAATTTCTATGATATCAAAAACTAATTAGTGAAAGAGCATGATAAGTCACAATGATCAAATAGTCCATTATGGCTGACAACATAATTATTATTCAGTACATGCTTATTATTAAACTACCACCTTTGGATGGAGGAAACATAAAATATTAAGACTCCGTGCAAATATTTTCTCTAACTTAATTCTATAATTCTAAAAGTTATCCAACAAATCTTCTCTTTGATACCATAGGGTTTGATAGTACAATGTTTCTAAAGCTACGAGAACCAAAAACTATAAGACCATATCCAATGTCAACACCAAGGCGAGCTTTGTGAGATAGGATTATACATAAGGCTGGTCATTTCCCATAACTATTTTTGTAATTATCATACTTTGAATGGATCACATCCGTGCTATTGTACTGTATTTTTGCTACTATTTTGGCATACCAAGATTATAGGAAAGTGTTGGTTGTACGCATATCTAGAAATGAAAATTTACCACCCTTTGTAAGGAAAACATATAATGTAGGAATCCATTGTTCAACAAGTCAAGATGAGATGGTGACTTCATTTTTTCTCAAACATAATCCATTATTGTCTACCACTGAGGATTTATTTTGAAAAAATTTCAAAATCAAACACTTATGAGAATTAATAGCTTGATAACCCTCCTTTAAAATTCCTCTTCGTTGGTTTGTCATGGCAATACCTACAGGGAAGACTGTGGGGAAGACCATGGACAAGAGGCCCTCAATGTTGTATTCATTCACTGGAAAGAGGTCAACAAAGGGGAATGGGTTGCTGTGGAATTAGAAGATTCCACGTAGGAAAATATTTCATCAAATTCAGTATGTGTATTTGGAACTATTGACATAAAAGAGGATGTTTGAAGGTCATATGGGTAGGGGTGGAGAAGGACGAGATCAAAAAGATCAAGAAGGAATTGTTGGGGTTTAGGGGAAGTGGCGGTAAGATGACGTAGAATGGGGATACATGTATAGGGAGAATAGGAAAAGAAAATAGTGCATATGGGTTAAGATGGACATCCTTGTAGTATGGATTGTTTACTAGTTTGCACTACAAAGTATCTAGAACTCATGATCTTTTGACAAAGAATTCATAGATTTTGTGGTCAGAGCTACATTTGTTAACAACAAGGATATCTATCTATGAGATCATGTAGAGAAGGGAGGTGGTGATAATAGTTATATCTTGAGGGAAGATAATGGTATGGTTAGAGTACTTGTATTGGCCTCTGTATGCATGGTCCATTTGAAGAATTGGGTTAACGTACTCAATTATTATCTCCTCAACTTGAGTTATGAAAAAGAGGACGTGTGGTTGTTTTCCTAGATCCATGTTGTTTTATAAGAAGAAGAGATGGATAGATCATTTTGAGGCACAAAAACAATAAGTGATGACATTATGACAAAATTTTGCTTTCATGTATGGGTAAGATTCATTAGAAATGGAGAAAAATTGAAGGGGCTAAGTGCATCAATCCTTTCATGAAAACAATGGTATGCATGTTGGAGAGGGTTGTCATGGAAATTATGGGGATTTAAAGCAGAAGTAACATGGGGGTATTATTTAATAGGGAATGTGGGATGGAAAGAAAGTGTAATGTTGGAAGGAGTTTTAATGGAAGGTGGGAATGGAGGGGAGAATGACATAGGAGTGGATGAAAGAGGACGAAGATGGATTTGGGTAGGTAGGGAAATCTGACAAGGGATGGATTGAGAAGGAATATTGTATCAGTGACTATTGTAAAGCAAACAATGACATGTGATTGATTTTCCTTATTAAGTGTGTAGTGGTTTTGTTAGCATGCCTTCTTTACATCACTATTAATAGTGGATTGCGTAGCTAATCAAGCAAGGAAATCTATTGTCAAAAAAAGAGGTATAAATGAATTTGGACCAAATATGAGTAAATTTTATATATATAGAAAATGATTTATTGGCATGATGAAGGCAAGGACACTTAAATTTTTTCCAATTTGAAATACGTATAACATGAATAACAATAAGCTAATGTAAATGAGATAACAAACATGTATCTATGCAAACAAATAAGCAATATGTAATATAAAGAAAGCATCATTTGGGAGAGAAGGTTATGTTATTTTTTATTTTATTTTGTACGAAAAGAAAGTTATGAAAAAATAGTGCAAGGGTTGCAGGAAAGTGGAAAGTAAGTGAAGGATGAGTTGGAGGGTTATGTTTCGTTTTTATTTTGCATGAAAAATTGAATCGAAAACTATTGTAAAGGATAGTATCATTAAAGGGGTGTGCTACTATTTCATGCATGGAAATTTCGAGTAACACACAAGTCATCGAATATCCAATGAAGGTGCAATATGGATATGTTGAATGTGAATACCCATGATATACTTACAAAAATGAAGCATAAATCACATTAGAACCAATCTCAAAAGTTAAAAGAAAAGTTTAAGAGAAAGATAGCTTGCAAGGCTATCAAAACATTTACTTACAAATCTTGCATACCAACAAACCATTCCAATTTTCATTTCACATATTATCACAACCATTTTATCATCACATCACCAATGTTCATTCTCATTCCATTTTGTTTTCATTCCATAGTCATCACCATCCAATTTCCATGAAACCTTATTGATTCAACGAAAATATTCTCCACTTGAATGCTCCCCTATGTCAAAAAAATTATGTATTACAGAGAAATGGAACACATAAAATATTGCAGAAATATAAACAAAGAAAATGCATAAAACAAGAGAGACACAGATATATTTGGTTCGCCCAGTTTAGGCTACGTCCACAGAGAAACAACCAGTCCTTCCTTTTTATATTATCCAACAAACTGAAGAGATACAACCTACAACAGATCTGTTGTAATTCCATCTTCGCTCTTAATCTCCTCTATCTTCATCACTCAGAATATAGATCTACATAGACGCAATAAAATTCCCTCATATATAGAGAGGGGTTGCCTTCTAGGGAAAAAAACCCTAAATTATACATAACTTCTACCGTCAGATCTCCGTCTAATGAATGGCCCAGATTGACTACGCAATTACAACATTTTACAACACAATTTTACATCTATTTTTAGCTTCGGGGGCGCTACCCCCAATCCCCCCACTAGGTGGGGCTCCCAAAGGTCGCATCCGCCCCCCTAGACCGCCCCTGCAACGAATATCAATGCCACCACATTACGAACTAGGGTCTAATGCGGCGATACCTTTGAATACAGAAGATAAACAGGCTCCACACCCAACAATCTCCCACTTGGAGACTGATTATAGCAACTCCACCACTGCTTCATTTGCTGGACAATGACTCCACTTTGGACCTGGCTATTTCTCATCTTCTTCATTATACTTGAAGACCAATTGAAACTGAGCAAATTCTCAGTTTCTCCCTAGTTACAACTTTTGTTAACATATCTGTAGGATTTTGGCTAGTGTGTATCTTTTCTAGCTTCAATTGTCCATCTTCCAATGCTAACCGTATGAAATGGTACTTGCGCTATATATGTTTAGTCTTGGAATGAAATGTAGATTTCTTTGCAAGATGTATGGCACTCTGGCTATCACTGTATAACCTGCCCAGCTCCTGCTTCTTACCCAATTCATCCAAAAACCTTTGTAACCAAATCATTTCTTTACTAGCCTCTGTAGCAGCAACATACTCTGCCTCTGTTGTTGAGAGTGAAACAACACTTTGCAGTTTTGAGACCCAACTGACAGTTGTTCCACCTACAGTAAACGTATACGCTGTTGTGATGCTCTTGTTATCTCTATCACACGCCATATCTGCATCAACATATCCCTGTAGAGCAATGTTTGAACCACCAAAGCATAATGCTTCATTTGTGGTACCTCTCAAATACCAGAGAATCCACTTCACCGCCATCCAATGTTCTTTTCCTAGATTGCTTATGTACCTACTTACAACTCCCACTGCATGTGCAAGATCAGGCCTTGTGAAGACTATTGCATACATTAAGCTTCCAACTGATGATGCATATGGAAGTTTAGACATATGAGCCATTTCTTCCTGAATCTTAGGACACTCGTCCTTAATTTGAAATGGCTAGCCAAAGGCATACTAACTAGTTTTGCAGTCTGCATATTAAACCTTTCCAACACCTTTTCTATGTACTCACTTTGAGACGATGCTAATTTGTGATTCTTCCTGTCTCTATTTATTCTCATACCAAGGATTTGATTTGTAGCACCCAAATCCTTCATTGCAAATGAGTTTGCCAATTCTCTTTTGAGCACATTTATTTCCTACATGTTATAACCTGCAACAAGCATGTCATCTACATACAATAACAATATAATATATCTGCCATTATTTTGCATTTTGAGATAAACACAATGATCAGAGTGAGATCTAGTATAACCTTGTTCAAACATAAACCTGTCAAATTTTAGATACCATTACCTTGGAGCCTGTTTTAAGCCCTACAAGCTCTTCTTCAACCTGCACGCTAGTTTCTCCTTCCCTTTTACCTCATATCCTTATGGCTGCTACATATATATCTCTTCGTCCAAATCCCCATGGAGAAAGGTTGTCTTTACATCTAACTGCTCAATATGCAAATCTTCAGCTGCTACTAGACTTAAAATAGTTCTGATTGAAGTCATTTTCACAACAAGAGAAAATATCTCATCAAAGTCTATACCCTTTTTTTGTGCAAATCCTTTCACCACAAGTCTAGCTTTATACCTTTTTCTACCTCCATCTTCTTCCTTCAACTTGTAAACCCATTTATTCTCTAATGTTGTTTTACCTATAGGCAACCTAACTAAGTCCCAAGTTTGGTTATGTGCTAAGGAGTCCATCTCTTCTTTCATGGCTTGCTCCCACTTCTTCCTGGTTTCTACCTGTACTGCTTCTTCACAACATTTTGGTTCACCAGAATCAGTCAAGAATACATAATATAATGAAGGAGAGTATCGTTTAGGGGGTTTACTTATCGTGGTAGATATTCTAATACCACTTTCAGGTGTTTGAGGTGCTTGTTGCTGTTGTGATTGTTGTTCTGGCCATTGATCATTATGATTCTCTGGCACCATCACTTTTTCTGTGATCTCGTCAAGCACTGTGTATTATATGTTTGCTTTTTCTTGTTTCTTTTCCTGCAACCGATCCTTATACAAAACCTTTTCATTGAATATGAAATCTCTGCTCCTAATGATTTTGTGTTTTTCATAATCATAAAAGCGATAACCAAAATCATTAACACCATATCCAATAAAAATACATTTCTTTGATTTTGCCTCAAGCTTTGTTCTATTTTATTTATTAATGTGGATAAAGGCTTCACAACCAAATTTTTTTAAAAATGAGTAGTTTACCTTTTTACTTGTCCATGCCTCCTCTGGAATACCATCATCCAAGGAACTTGAAGGCCCTCTATTTATTAGATAAACAACAATATCTACAACGTCTACCCAAAATTCTAAAGGAAATCCTGCATGCAATCTCATGCACCTCGCATGCTCCATGATTATCTTGTTCATCCTTTTTGACATGTCATTTTCTTGTGGTGTTCTTGGAACAATACCTATCAAACTCTTTGCTACAAAATTCACCTCCATTGTCTGATCTGAGACACTTCAACCTTTTTCCTGTCTCATTTTCAACCAAAGCTTTCCATTTCTTGAAAGTATCAAATACATCATATTTATTTAGAATACAATAAATCCAAGTTTTTTTGGTTGCATCATCAATAAAAGTAACATAATAATGAGAGCCACCAAGATATGATACCTGAGTAGGTCCCCATACATCTGTATGCACAAGCTCTAATTTTTTGCTCTTATTTTCTTTCCCAACTCTAAGGAATCTGACTCTCTTCTGTTTTCCATAAATACAATTCTCACATAATTTTAAATCAACATGCTTCAAACCTGACAACATATTTCTTGAGTGAAGAATCTGCATCTCTTTCTCACTCATGTGCCCGAGCCTATAATGCCACAATGTCATATATTCTCCTGTAGAGGTTAAAGCATTAATAGAATTAGAAATACCATTGCATAAATACAATGTACCAACCTTTTCTCCTTTTGCTATTACCAAGGATCCTTTAGTGACCTTCCAGGTTTTATCTGTAAAAGTAGTCACACAACCTTCACCACCCAACTACCCTGTTCAAATAAGATTTTTCTTCAGATATGGAACATGCCTTACCTCCTTTAATAGTCATTGATTTACATTCTTCTGTTTTATGAAAACTGCACCCATTCCAATGATTTTACAGGGTTTATCATCACCCAATCGAACGTGTCCAAAATCTCCTTGAACATAATCAAGAAAATGTTTCCTATTAGGTGTGGCATGGAATGAGGTCCCTGAATCTACCATCCAGGCATCAATAATATTTTCTAAAGAAAGAATCAAAGCATCTTGCAACACATCACCTGTTACATTTGCTTCATGATTATTTTCTTGCTGCGTGTCTCCTTCTTTTCCCTTCTGAGACCTACAGTATTTCTTCAGGTGTCCTTTCTTCCCACATTTCCAGCACACTATCCCTAATATGGACTTGGATTTTCCTTTTCTTTACTTAGTGCGATATCCAGGGCTCTTTCCTCTTTCCATTTTTCTTCCCCTAGTCTCTGTAGTCAAAGAATTACCTGATGTCTCACCGGAGCTTTTCTGTCGCATTTCCTCGCTAAGGATTGCACCGACAACATCATCAAACTTTAAAGTACTAGATCCAGATACAGAGTTACTAATGGCCATAACTAAACGATTCCAACTTTCTAGCAATGAGCACATAAATAACAAAGCCCTAACTTCATCATCAAAAGTTATCCCTACAGAACTTAACTGACTGGTAACTGTATTAAATTCATTTAAATGATCAGCAATAGATCCACCTTCTGATATTTTCATATTAAATAAATGCTTCATAAGAAATACCTTATTTGAGGCCGAGGGTTTTTCATATAGTTTGGCCAATGTCGACATTAAACCCTTTGTTGTCGTTTCCTCTGAAATATTAAACGCTACCAACACTGCTAGGCACAACCGTCTTGTTCCAAGTGCCTTTCTGTCAAGAATATCCCATTCTGTGTCTGTCATACTCGTCGACTTCTTTGCCTTTCTACTCAATGGTTGGTAGAGATCTTTCTGATACAGATAATCTTTCATTTGCATCTTCCACAATTGGTAGTTTTGGCTGTTAAATTTTTTGACCCTAAACCTACCATCTTCGACCATTGCTCCCACTCAAACTAGGAACCCTTCTCTCTTGTGAGTTTATCAGCCAAATATACCTTTGGCTCTCATACTAGTTGCTAGAAAAAAAAAATATTACGGAGCAATGGAACACATAAGATATTGCATAAATATAAACACAGAAAACGCATAAAACAAGAGAGACACAGATACGTGGTTCACCTAGTTTGGGCTACGTCCATGGAGAAACAACTAGTCCTTCCTTTTTATATTATCCACCAAACTGAAGAGATACAACCTATAGCAGATCCGTTGTAATTCCCTCTTCGCTCTTAATCTCCTCTCTCTTCGTCACACAAAATACAGATCTACACAGGCGCAATAGAATTCCCTCATATATAGAAACGGGTTGCCTTCTAGGGAAAAAAACCCTAAATTATACATAACTTCTACCGTCAGATCTCCGCCTAATGAATGGCCCAGATTGAATACGAAATTATAACATTTTACAAGTCAATTTTACATCTATTTTTAGCTTCAGGGGCATTGCCCCTGATCCCCCCGCAAGGGGGGGGGCTCCCAAAGGTCGTAGCTGCCCCCCACCCGTGGACCTCCCCTGCAATGAATATTTTACGGGAGGCCATTACGAACTGGGGTCTAATGTGGCGATAACTTTGAATACAGAAAATAATCAGGCTCCACACCTGACATCTTATAGGAAAATCCATAAAATTCTTGTTCTTCTAAAGGAAAGCTACAAGATTGAGAAAATGTTACAATTCATAGAAAATTTTAGAGCTAGCCCTCCAAATTTTAAACATGACATCTTTGTGGTGTCATTGACAACCAATGGAAAGAAAATTTTGAAAATCAATTCTTCTACAACATCCACTATATTTCTACTGGATCCTCTGCACCTAGAAAATACCCCATCAACAATTTGGCCTTGTACCAATCCAACTCCAAAGTGTCTCTAATAGCTAAAGCATGCTTACTTGCAGGTGTGAATTAATAAATCTCTTACTTCTCATACGCTTCAATATAAGTATCATAATGTCTCTATTACCAAAGTATAACAAAGAAAAAGAAACAAGTGGCAACAAAGGTTAAATAGCCTGATATTTCCAATGTTGAGTTGTTGACCACATGTGTCCACTACAAAGTGAAGTACCAACAATGATCATCCATAATTGGAGGCAAGATCTCCCACTAATTTCTATGATATCAAAAACTAATTATTGAAAGACCATGATAGGTCACAATGATCAAATAGTCCAATATGGTTGACAACATAATTATTATTCACTACATGCTAATTATTAAACTACCACCTTTGGAGGGAAGAAACATAACATATTAAGACTCCATGCAAATATTTTCTCTCACTTAATTCTATAATTCTAAAAAGTTATCCAACAGCTCTTCCCTTTGATACCATAGGGTTTTGATAATACAATGTTTCTAAAGCTACAGGAACTAAAAACTATAAGGCCATATCCAGTGTCAACATCAAGGCCAACTTTGTGAGATATTATTATTCATAAGGCTGGTCATTTCCCATAACTAATTTTGTAATTATCATACTTTGAATGGATCACATCCGTGCTATTGTACTAGATTTTTTCTACTATTTCAACATACCAAGGTTATAGGAAAGTGCAGGGTTGTATGTGTATCTAGAAATGAAAATTTACCACATTTTGTAAGGAAAACATATAATGTAGGAATCCATTATTCAACAAGTCAAGATGAGATGGTGACTTCATTTTTTCTAAAACTTAATCCATCGTTGTCGACCACTGAGGATATATTTTTATTTTTTTTCAAAATCAGACACTTATGAGATACCATAGCTTAATAAACTTCCCATAAAATTCCTCTTGGTTGGTTTATCATGGCAGAACCTACAGGGAAGAGTGTGGGCAATACCATGGAGAAGAGGCCTTCAATGTTGTATTCATTGACTAGCAAGACACCAAAAAAGGGGAATGGGTGGGTGTGGAATTAGAAGATTTCACGTATGAAAATATTTCATCAAATTCAATATGTGTATTTGGAACTATTGACATAAAAGAGGATGGTTGAAGGTCAGATGGGCAGGGGTGGATAAGGACAGGATCAAAAAGATCAAGAAGGAATTTTTGGGGTTTAGGGGAAGTGGTGGTAACATGACGTGGAATGGGGATATATCTATAGGGAGAATAGGAAAGGAAAATAGTGCATATGGGTTAAGATGGACATCCTTTTAGTATGGACCATTTACTAGTTCACACTACAAAGTATCTAGAACTCGTGATCTTTTGACAAAGAATTCATAGGTTATGTGGTCAAAGCTACATTTGTTAACAACAAGGATATCTATCTATGAGAGCATGTAGAGAAGGGAGGTGCCAATATTAGTTATATCTTGAGGGAAGATAATGGTATGGTTAGAGTACTTATATTGGCCTCCATGTGCATGGGTCATTTGAAGAGTTGGGTTGATGTATGCAATTAGTCTCTTCTCAACTTGAGTTATGAAAAAGAAGTCGTGTGGTTTTTTTCCTGCATCCATGTTGTTTGATAAGAAGAAGTGATGGATAGATCATTTTGAGGCAAAAAAACAACACGTGATGACATCATGACTGAATTTTGTTTTCATGGATGGGTAAGATTCATTAGATTTGGAGAAAAATTGAAGGGGCCACGTGCATCAATCCTTTCATGAAAACAATGTTATGCATGTTGGAGAGGGTTGCCGTGGAAATTATGGGGATTTAAAGCAGAAGCAACATGGGGGTATTGTTGAATAGGGAAGGTAGGAGGAAAAGAAAGTGCAAGGTTGGGAGGAGTTTTAATGTAAGGTGGGAATAGAGGGGAGAATGACACAGGAGTGGATGGAAGGGGATGAAGACGGATTTGGGTAGGTAGGGAAATGTGACTAGGGTTGGTTTGAGAAGGAATATTGTATCAGTGACCATTGTAAAGCAAACGATGACATGTGTTTGTTTTTCCCTATTAAGTGCGTAGTGGCTTTGTTGGCATGCCTTCTTTACATCACTATTCAGAGTGGATTGTGTAGCTAATCAAGCAAGGAAATCTGTTGTCAAAAATGAGGTATAAGTAAATTTGGACCAAAGATGAGTAAACCATGAATGTCAAGGAAAAATTTCTATATATAGAAAATAATTTGTTGGCATGATAAAGGCAAAGACACTTATATTTTTTCCAATTTGAAATATATATAACATGAATAACAATAAGCTAATGTAAATGAGATAACAAAGATGTATCTATGCAAACAAGTATGCAATATGTAAGATAAAGAAAGCAAGTATATATAAAAAGTAATCATTTTCTCATTTGGGAGAGAAGGTTGAGTTATTTTTAAAAAAAAATTATACGAAAAGAAAGTTATGAAAAAATAGTGCAAGCATTGCAAGAAAGTGGAAATTTTTGTTTTTATTTGGCATGAAAAACTGAATGGAAAACTATTGTAGAGATAGTATCATTAAATGGGTGTGCTACTATTTCATGCATGGAAATTTCGAGTAACACACAAGCCATCGAATATCCAATGTAGGTGCAATATGGATATGTGATTCTTCAAAATGAGATCTATTATTATTTTAGTTGTGTTTTTATTTTGCATATTGAACAACATTAAATGTGTGTGCTATTGTTTCATGTAAAAAAATTGACTCATACAAAAGTCATCAAATATCCAATTTAGGTGTGATAAGGATATGTGATTGAGTATATGGTGAATACAACTTCTTCAAAATGATCATCGATTTTTTTATTATGTCATGATTTTAAATATGGAATGGTGGGATGTTTAAATGACTATTATCAAAATTAGAAGTCATATCATTATGCAAGTTTATTTTGGATATAAGGAAACCCACCTTTGTATTTAACCAGTATTAGAAGTAGTAGCTATGTATATTCTCCATATTAGAGCGTATTCATATCCATATACTTAAATATGTTATTGTTTTGAAAACCACATTAAGAAATGAAAAAGGTCAGTGAAATGCCCACATATTTATTAGAAATCTATACAAAAGTAGCAAGTATTACCACAACCCGAGTTCCACAAAAAGCAGTAGAGATAGAGGTGTAGAAAAAATAATTTGACAAGGTAACCAAAATTGTACAAGGACATTGAGTAGATATGATACCAGAGGGGAGAGAGAAGTCAACAATAAGGAAAGGCATTGGTGGACATGGTAGACGAAATGGATGCACTTCGAACGAATGATAGATGGGACTTGGTATCATTTCCCAATGAACTGAAACCCATTGGAGATAAATGAGTGTTCAAAATCGAATGATAGATGGGACTTGGTATCATTTCCCAATGAACTGAAACCCATTGGAGATAAATGAGTGTTCAGAAAGAAGATTACTTTACATGGAAATATTGAAAAACAAAATGCAAAGTTGGTTGCAAAAGGATATTTCCAAGTTAAAAAGATAGTCTTTAGTATTTTCTTATGTTTTGTTTTTTTCTTATTAAACAATCTTCTTTATGAGAAAATTTTAATACCTTTTGCCATAAAATGATATAAAAATATTTTTTTATCTATTATGAAAATAAAAAATAATTAATTTAATATTTTACACCAAAAAAAAAAAAAAATCTTATAATCAAAACACTTAATGCAAAGTCCTAAACAAATATTAAGAATAAAATGAATCAGAACTTAAATAAACTCTATTTGATAATAAAACTTTTTTGAATTAAATTAAATTTTGTATTTATATTTATTATTTTTTTCAATATTTTTTCATTTACTAATCTAAACTACTTTCTAATTTTAAATAATTTTAAATCTATGATCATTCATAATTTCAGAATTTTAAATTTTTAAAAATAATCAAACAGCTAATACAATCCCAGTACTTAAACTTTTGTTGGTGTACATGCACCTAGTTACCCTTAATTAGCTTCAGTTCAACTCGAGTGCTTACATGTGGTGTGCACTTGGCTTTATTTAGTTAACTCGGGTGCTTACAAGTGGTGTGCACTTGGCTTTAGTTAGTTAACTCTAGTGCTTGCATGTGGTGCATGTGCACATTAATAGAACATAAAACACACTTACCTTCAATTAGCTTTAATTATCCATAGTTATTGCAAGTAGAACTAAGCTTAACTTAGTTGCTTTATGTATTGATTCTCAAACCAATATTAAGTAATCAAAATCATTCTTGATTCCAATTTTCTTTTTCAATTTCTTTCAAGTTTGTGCAATTATTCTTCAACTAGATCTGTATTTGTGCTCTAATAATTTTACATGGTATCAGAGCTACAAGGGCTTAGAGAAGGTGCATGAACAATATTTTGCAAGTTTGAAGATCAAAGAATTGGAAATTGTTCGGATATTTGATTTGCAGATCAAAATATTGGAGAACTGCCACAATTGTTGCTACAACTACAAGGTGAAAGAATGGAGTTCTCATCTTCAACTATTCTTACTCCGTATAACTACTTCCAATGGAAGTCAGAGATTTTGCTTCACCTCAGAGGAAAAGGCTTGTATCAGATAGTTATGAATATGAAAGCTGAACCAAATTCCGCCATTGAAAAATCCAAATACTTCAACATGATGGACGAGGATTTTGGTCTTCTATTGTCCATATATCCAACATTGTGTTCCCATGTGGACACATGCAACACTTTGAATGAGGTCTGGAAAATAATGGAGAATTTATTTGGAAAGCAGGATGAGATGCGAGCTCATATTCTCGAAAATGAGCTAAATTCCTTAGATCCAAACAACTTTGAGAACATTCAAGATTTCTTTATGAAATTCAAATCATTGCTTCTACAATTACATGATTGCGGGATCAATAAATCCAAATAGGAAGGTCAATTTATCCTTTCTATTTTATCTAAATTAGGCCTTGAATATGTTATTTTCGTTTCTACATTTCATACTGTGAGACTTGCAGTTGGAGATAAATGGAAAATGCCCAAACTCGATGCATTTATTGAGTCTCTCATTCATGAGCAAGATAAGCTCATCAAAATGGGTTCATTAAAGTCTCCAAATTCGCATGCACTTACCATGCATGAGAAATGAAAGTTCAACTCGAAACTAAATTAGAAATTCAAAGGCAAAGGAAAGGAAAGAGATCCAGATCCAAGAAGGGGAGGAAATTCAAAACCTCTAGATGATTCTTCTAGCTCGAAGGGTAAGAAGGGAAAGAAAGGAAACTCCAAGTGTCCTTATTGTAATAGATGTTATCATCCTAAATCCTCTTGCATGCAGAAGAATATTGGTCTAATGGCAAAGACTCGTCAACAAAATAAACTTGGTCATCACATTCCAGAATGTTCAAAGAAGAAGGGAGAGGAAAAACCATCAGAAACAAGGGGAAATGGTCATGCTTTGATTTCCCTTCGTTCTACACCACAAGAATGGATCATCGATTCAGGAGCTTCATAGCATATGGCTTCTTCAAAGGAATCCTTTTCTTCTCTACATGCATACTCGGGACCTCCTATTCTCATGGGGGACAATTCTACACTTGAAGTAACTAGACAAGGAATAGTGCAATTTTAAGATGGAAGTTTTGAGAATGTCTTGCATATTCCAAAGCTTTCTGTGAATCTTCTTTCAATGTATCAAATGACACACACAGGCATCGAAAGGATAGTGGAATTTACACCTGATTTCGTGATAATTTATGATATGTAGACCAACTTGAAGATTTCATCTGGCAAGGTAAATGATCAATCTCATCTGTGTAAATTTTCTAATTTTGTTCCTCAATCAGATTATATTTTTCTACTCACGCATAGAAATGAAGAAAGTAAGATTTGGCACAATATATTTGGGCACTTGATTTTCAGATATATGCAACAACTTAGAAAGAAAGGGATGGTTAAAGGATTTTTGGCCATTGAATTTTCAAATGGTGTTTGTAATGGTTGTGCTCTTGGCAAGCATCCACAAGACAAGTTCAAGAAGGGGCATGCATGGAGAGCCTCTTCACCTTTCGAGCTTGTAAATAGTGATCTCACAGATCCATTTCCAGTAATTTCAATGAGAAAAGAAAGATATGTGTTATCATTTATAGATGATTACACGAGATTCACTTGGCTTTACTTCTTGAAAGTAAAGTCTGAAGTTTTTCAACATCTAAAGATTTTTAAAGCACATGCAAAAAATCAGTCTGGAAAACACATCAAGCTACTCTACATAGATAATGGGAAGTAATATGTCAAAAAATATATCAAGAATCTCTGTAATGAATTAGGCATAAAGTTGCAGCATACATTTCCTTACATTTCGTAATAAAATGAGGTGGTGAAAGGAAGAATAGATCTTTGAAAGAGATTGCCAATTTCATGTTGTATGAAATATCTCTTCTATCAAATTGTGGGTTGAAGCTATCACTTGTGCCTCATACATCTAGAATATATCTCGTCATAAATCTATTACTGGAAAAACACCTTTTAAGGCTTGGACTAGCATGCAACTTGAAGTCAATCATTTCCGCATTTTCAGATCTTTAGCATGGGCCCACATTCATATAGAAAATAGAAAGGATTTGGAGCCTCAGAGTAAGGCATGCATGTTTGTTGGATATTTTGATGAATTTAAATGGTATGGATTGTTTGATATCAACATTGAAGTGCTCTTTATTGAAAGGAGTGTAAAGTTTGAAGAAGATTCTTTGCATGTACCACCAGATGAACCTGTTACAAAGTTTCCCTCAACATTAATTGATGAGTATGCAGATGATACTTCAAATCGTAATTCTAATATAGATGAGCCTTTTCTTGTGACACATGTTGAACCACCAGTTTTTGAACATCGAGATAATACTTCCTCATGTAGTTCAGAGGATTCTCAACAACTTTCAACACAAAAATGATGCAGCATGAGTAATCTCCTAGATGATTCTACCACTATTCCTCAGTTTGAGGAACATCCACAAGCACTCTTAGCTATGGAGGAATGCATGCCCATGCATGCTTATATGATGAATTCATCTAATCCATAGAATTATGCAGAAGAAAGTGGGCATCCTAAATGGGAAGAAGCTATGGATGAGGAATAAAACTTTCTCATTGAGAACTAGACTTGCGATTTGGTTCTGCTACCTTCTAATTGTAATATTGTGAGGAGAAAGTGGGATTAACAAACCAAGAAAGCAGCAGATGGCCAATTTAGTCGATATAAGGCATAGTTGGTGGTGAAAGGTTTTTAGTGAGTAGATGGTATTGACCATGATGAGACTTTTTTCTAGTGGAAAAATAGATTCCATTCGGCTAGCTCTCTCCATTACATAAGCAAGAAGATGGGAGGTGTGTCATATGGATGTGAAGAATGCCTTTCTTCACAGTGATCTCAAGGAGGAAATCTACATGGAGTAGCCATAGAGATACGTGAAAAAATCATCTCTGCTATGCAAATTAAAGAAGTCTCTCTATGGCCTCAAGCAGGCACCTAGAGCATGGTATGCAAAGACAGATTCCTATTTGTTATCACAAAATTTTGTACGTTGCAAATATGATTCAAATGTTTTATTTTTGAAGAAAATTGACTCCTTCTTGATCATAGTACTCTGCATAGATGATCTTTTGATAACAGGTAAGTTAGCTTCTACCATTGTTGAGATTAAAACTGCATTACATAAGTGGTTTTCTATGACAGACATGGGATTGCTAAATTTCTTCCTTCGACTAGATATCAATCATAGTTCTTCTAGGATTACCATTTCTCAATCAAAGTATGCTAGAGACATTTTGGCACGATTTCACATGAGTGACTGCAAGCCAACAACCAAACCTTTCTTATCAGGGATAAATCTTGAGAATGGCAAAGACACACCATTGGTTGATTTCACATTATCCTATCAGCTTGTGGGAATTATTATTTATCTAACTCACTCCCATTCTGATCTCTCATATTTCGTAGGAGAAGTTTCGAGATACATGTAGGAGCCACATGAGTTTCACTAGAAAGCTAAAAAGTGCATCCTTCGATATGTCCAGGGAACAATCACCTATGGGATTCATTATGTAGCAAATTATTCTTTGGATCTCATTGGGTTCATAGATTCAGATTGGGATGGGGACAACATTGATCATAAGTCCACCTCCAGTTATGTACTTAGTTTGGGATCTCACCCAATATGTTGTTCAAGCAAGAAGCAAGTTGTCATTGCTTTACCATCATTTCTTCTTTCGCGATGTGACCTTTCACTTCTTGAACTTTTCTCTTCTTGATATGTCATTCTATCTTGAGAGTTTGAGTGGTAATTCTTGCCAATGCTTTACAAGATATGGTCAGATTCATTTCTTCTTTCTCTGGGGTTGGGTCCTAGCATATATCCTCTTCTTTTGATGTTTCTTGATCCTTTTCTTCCTCCTCTTCATACTCTATGTAAAATAATTTCTTCTCAGCACACTTATGACCTTTAGTGCATTTTCTATCACAATTGTAACAAAGCCCTTTTTCTCTTTTCTATTCCAATTGCTGTGGTGTAAGCCTTGTAGGTTGTGGAAGGCTAGGAGAAGAAACACTTCCATAATTATAGTCATGAGTGGTGGGATTCCTTGTTTCCATAATTTCGCTTTCAATTTTTCTTGCCAACTCGAATGCCTCCTCCAATGAATCAGGTTCCCAAAAACGAACCTCATGTTGAACGTTATCCTTTAAAGCCCCTATGAAGACATCAATCCTGTGCTTCTCTGGAACATGATTTGCCCTTCTATTCAATTTTTGAAAGTCCTCAATGTGCTCTTCCATTGAACCCTTTTGTTTGAGATTTATCAATTGGCTAAAGAAGGAGTTTCTCTTTGTATCCTCATAATGTGCTATCATTTCCTCCGTGAAAATTGACCACGTAACAAGTGGTTTACAAGAACAAAGCCCTTTATACCATAAAAATTGATCTGGTTCTAAATATGAAAATGCAATACGTACCTTTTATAATAGTTGCACCTCATGTAGATAGAAATATTGCTATATCTGTAGTATCCAATTTACCAGATCCTTGCCATCAGACTTCCTCATATTGCCTTTTCTTGATTTTAGGAGCTCGATCTTGAAACGACTATAACTTTGTAATTTCAGCTCTTCCAGCTTTGAAATTGCGACTTGCAGTAGTCCTCTGTCTCCTCTTACCAATGCCACCAGTCTGATCAAAATTGGATTCTCCAAGAAAGAGCTATATACAATCTCCCAAGATGACCTGATTATATACCTTTACAGAAGAGCTAACTTGTATGAATTTCCACGTGTCAATGTTTTGACCTTCGAACCTGAAAAATATACACAGGAAACTACAGTTCGTCCTCTTCTGTAAATTCTTATGAAATTTCAATCTGATGCTAAAAAAAAAACTTATAACGATTTTCCCCAAGTCACCTATTTGGAATGTAATTCAGGGGTTTGCAAAAAGGCCAACTTCCTCAGATCATATCTCGACAAATATAGCACGAAAAGCTCTAAAATTCGGACCCGAGGTTCGAAACGATTTCAGCCCAAACGGGGTTTTTTTTTTAGTGTCTGAAACGTCACAGGAAAAAAGTTATAGTGCAAATTCCACGAGGACCTGTTTGGAGCAGTGAAACCCTAGAATCCAAAGCTCCGATACCAAATGTTATGAAACCAACTCACAAGAAGATAGAAAAGATACATCAACGCCTTAGAATTCAACCTCTTCGAGGGGGCAACCTCCTTTACATTACACAAATGAACAATTCTTGGATGATACAAATGACAAGACCTCCTTTGTATATATAGGAGTGTAAGGGGTCATAATATAATTAGAGCCGACATAACAATAATAATGTTAGGGTACAATAATAACAATATGGGGACTACATGGGCACAAAAAGACAATAAGGGGGTTGTACTAATAACAATAAGGGGTTACACTAGTAGTATAGGGACCTAACATTGAGGCTCTTGGGCATTTATTGATGATTCTCGCATCATATGTTGTTCTAGACTTTTTGCACGATCCATGAGTCTTTCCATTAATCTCCTCTCCTCATCCCCATCATCCTCTTCACCAAGGAGTGGTACTTGCTCTAGTCCACAAAGGTAAAATCCACTCCCTTGTACTGAGTTTTCCTTGGTTCTTTATTCCCAAACAAGGAGCTCAAGTTGCGCTTCAACCTCTCTTGTAGCATGGTCCAATTTATCTTTATCTTCCTTAACACCCAATCATATCTCTAGTCTTCTTCCATTTCTCAAGTGGTTGGCTTATCATAATGAGTTTCTCTTTTAACTCAGAAAACGCTTTGTCAAATTCCTATTAACTCATTCTTCCTCTTATGCCATTCATTGTGAAATCTTCTTTTCTTCTATTGCAACTTACACTTACACCTTCAAAATGACTATCAATAGTGATCTTCCTTCCTCCTTTGTGAGCTTCCTCTTTCCCATTGTGACCTACAATCAATCCCTAGTAACAAGTATTCTCCATTAACCTGTCACCGCAATACCTCAACAAGCTTTCTCTATAGCTTAGCCTTTTGGTATTCCTCTAGTTCACTCCTCTAGAACCTCCTGAGCACTCCCTATTCTTATGGGCTTCTACACCTACTTCTCACTTCTTTAGAACTTCTCTTGTTCTCTTCACCTTTCCTTGAGGAGTTACTTTGTCCTCTACTTTATTGAAACCTTAAATGGAACAACTTATTTTTCTATAGCCTTTCTACTGTAAGGTCCTCTGCCACAACTCCTTTTTCTCCTATTGCTACCTATAATTGTCAAATCCTTTAAAATAAAATTCTAAAGACCAAGTTTACCTAACATGTATCACTTGGAAATAATGATTACATTAGTAAATCGATAGATTAGTTTGTTGGTTTTGTTGAGCATTTCTCTCAAAATGCAGTTCCTTCTTTGGAATCTGTTGGATCCCATGAGCACTATTTATATGGCTTGTAATTTGGTTTTGGTGAATAATATGAATAGTTTTGTGAGTAACCTTTATACAATGACTGCTCCTCCAATTTTCTTGTTGGTATCAGAGCTTGTATGGGATTGACTGCCTCATGGGAGGACCCAGGAGGATGGAAGAGGTCTGATATTTTTTGGTTCTTTGTATAGAAATAGGATAGTGTATCAGAGTGTTTAGTGTTCGTTGTGTGAGTAAATTTTATTTTATGTCTAGATTTAGTCCCTGTGTGTTTTTTCCATATGTGCTAGAAAGGAGCCACCAGTAAAGAGATTGTTTGTGACTATACCTTCAGTTTCTTACTGTCATGGAACGACAAAAACTGCTACCATGGGTTATGGGTATCCTGTAATAATCAAATCAGATGTGGTGTGTGGATATGTTGTTGAACTTTTCTTTAGAGGAATTCAAAGACCTTCGACCATTGTCTTTCGCTGTGAGATTTAAGGGTGTAGGGACCTTCATTATTCATAGTCTAGCAGATTTTTTAGTGCTATACCAGAGGCATTGTATTTCATGTTATTTTCATCCTCTGCTCAAACTCAAAAATATTTTCAATGGATGGAAACAATGGAAATAGACATTGCAAGAGTTGATCTTGAGACCATGAGGCACTTGATGACATGAGGAAAATGACTCCCCTCATGAACATTCTATAAAGTGCTCATTTTGTCAAGGCCCCCTTCAAACACCATTTTCCCACCTTTGATTTTACTTTGCAATTTTGCTGCAATCTGGTTGTAGATGTTGTGTAATGAGAGCCTTTTCAAGATCTGCCCTTTGATATTCTGATTTTAGGAAAAATGGCTCTAAGCAATGCTATAGCTGATACTGATGGATCACATGGATTGGATTAGTGTAAGACATCGAATCAATGTGCACAATGTCTTCTCCTATAAATTCATGGTGTTGCTACTCGATGGTGTTGTTGGAGGAAGTGTCATTGTAAAAAGGCAATCATTAAACACACTATAAATTCCAGTGGCCCCATCGAACAAGAACTTGAAAATTATCTGTCGTTGTTTGCTATATGTGGTTGAAAAATTATGATGACTGTGACTACGAATTTGGGTCTGGTCAAAACCATTAACACAGAGTCTTCCCTCAGCTATTTTTTCAACTTCATTAAGATGTACTCTATACATTTGATAAGTCGGTAGACAACAGAGCAGAGAGGTTGATTAGTTTCATGGTTATGGGATTTAGTCTTTTTCATTCGTAGGTAAAAAGATAGGTATAAAAAAAAATATGGCAATTGGTTTTGTAGTCGTGGTGTTTGTGATCTTGGTTTGTGTGAAATGTTAAAAGTGTAGAATCAATTGATGAATAGAGAAATAAAACTAAATTAGTGGTTCTTGAAGCTCTTCGGTGCCAAGAAAATATCACTAATTTAATTGTTTAAATTTGTTATATGCTTATGGGTCTTGTTGTGCTTCGGGCTTCAAGAGAATCAATTACATGTTATGTTATGAGATCCATGTGTGTAGAAAAGTCAGTTGCATAATTGACTATTGTATACGGTCCAATATCAAAATTTTCCTTCGAGAGATTGAGATACATCAATTATACAAAGTTAATGGGAAGCTCGAAGATTGTGGTGGTGAAAAGAGTGTTGTCCGAGAGACTTCAAAGTGGGGATAAGTGTCGAGGAAAACTAGCCAGATAGATAGATGTGACTATATGTATTTTATGATTCTTGTAATAGTCTTTGTAATGATGTAAATGTAAGAATTAAAGGGGGAACTTGGAAATAATGCTTACATTAGTAAATAGGTAGATTAGTTTATTGGTTTTGTTGAGAGATTCTCTCAACAAGCAATTCCTTCTTTGGAATCTGTTGGATCTCATGAGTACTATATATATGGCTTGTAATTTGGTTTTGGAAAATAATACGAATATTTTTGTGAGTAATCTTTGTACAATGAGTGCTCCAATTTCCACCATTTCTTCTTCTTCACTCATTTCTCCAGTAAGATTGGACTGCAATTTTTCCAAATCTAGTAATGGTTTTTCTAGGAATCACCTCAATCTACTCTATCCTAGTTCTAGTTCATTCTCTAATCCTACCTTTTTTTTTGTAAATTTCATCATCGTGTCCAATAAATCCCCCAATTGTGGTGGGGAATTGAACTGGTGACTTCACATCAAGGTGTGCCTTAACAGAGCACTCGATCACCATTTATCCAAGACTCAGTGGCCTTCTCCAACCCTACTCTTGGAAAAGTAACCAATAATCATTTATTTACTCAAGATAAACATTGTACTTCATTACCTGATATTTAAACCTTTTGGTCCTACATCATTTTTGTTGTATTAGTTTCTGATCCCTTGCTTGGGATATTTCTCAATCCCATCTACCACTAATTTCTTTATTGTTTCACCAACTTCCAAGCAATCCCTCACTACAAAATTTTTGTAACACCAACATTGCGATGTTTCTTAACCCGAGAATGCATTATTGTCACTCTAATACCACCTTGATGTAGGTTATATCACTCTATTTATGTCATCTATGCTTGATCTCGTGGTTCCTCACTTCAATGTTCTGAATCGTACTAGTGATGACTCAAATCCCCTACTTAGCTGAATTGGTTGTATCCATGCCCTTTTTCATTCACAATAAAAGTCTAAAATTTTACTGAAATTGACTGTATAATTCTTAAACTTGAGTACACATCTGGGGCTCAACTGAAACCCACCATATGACTGTGGTACTGAGTACTTTAGACCAAAGTTGCTTAAGCCCAAAATCCCTTTCTTTCAACATTATCCTGTTATAAATAGATTTCACAATAATTCACCTTCCACGTGATATAGGTTGTAAGACTGGATGCCTCCTCCACTTTCTTCTAAGTTCCAAATCTGGGAAGATTTGGCGGTTCCCAAGTTTCGAAAGTCCCAAATGTCTACAAGATACGTCTTCTTCGTTGGTTGTTATATCTGGGGGTTGGGCCCTAGATATATTTTATAAATAGTTGTATCTAGGTTTTGTGGCTTGAACATCGCCTTTTTCTTTGGATCCAAGGTTATCTTCCTAAATTTAACTTATTCAAATAGTTCTCTTTGTGGGGTCCATGTCGAATAAAGGTTTTGATTCATTGATCTTGAAGTCTACGTTTGACTTGGAGTATCAAATTTCTCGAAGGCCGTATTGATTATTGAATGGAGGTCCTATGTTGAATATATGCTTGAATCCAAATAGGGTGTGATTCGGATAAAAGATTTCAAGTACTTGTAGTGGGATCATGGCCATATATAACTTGTGGTCAGAATGTAACTTTGAAATCCAAAATTTGGATCTAATTTCAACACTTGAACCTTCTGGTTGAAAGACTCTCGAAGGCTGTCTTTTTACTATGCCTGGATTATTGAATGGACGACCTATGTCGAATATGTGCTTGAATCCAAATAGGGTGTGACTTGGATAAAAATTTCAAGTACTTGTAGTGGGATCATGGCCATATATAACTTGTGGTCAGAATGTAACTTTGAAATCCAAAATTTGGATCTAATTGCAACACATGAACCCTCTGATTGGAAGACTCTTGAATGTTGTTACTTAACGGACTTTTAACAATTATGTGGTGGACTTTTTAACTAATTTTTTTCAATGGCCAGAACCCTTTTGAACGATGATAATTTCACGAGTTAACCCTTACAGAATGGATTAGACCTTCATTTTCGAATTGATTTCGATATGAATGGAAGCCTTTGTAACTAGCATCGAGCTGAGTAACTTTGACAACATTCAAGTCAACACCTATCCTCTACATGCTAGAGTAAGGAAATCTGACTTAATCACTCTAAAACCTCTCTCGCTTCCCACAAAGGTTAAATCAGAAAAGCTTAATATCGAATCTAAACTCAGGGATTTAATTCATAATCAGGTTATTTTTTAAGAATTTAAATACTATGCATATGTATAGTATTATAGGCAATTATTATAGTTTGAAAAGCCATGCATATAGAATGTGGGCCAATATTCAATAAAACACATTTAATTTAGTTTTAAAATTGGCAATTTTTTTGATGAATTTTATCTATTTAAAACAAATTTAATTTATTCTTAAAATTGGTAATTTTTTCATGAATTTTATCTATTTAATCATATATATGTAAAAAATGGGTGAATTTTTAACCATATAAGTGAATATCTTTTTTCATAAAAATATCCATAAAAATAGCAAATTAGAGAAATTTCGCCCCTAAAATTTTCCCTCATCATAATATAATTAAGATACCTCAGTGTATTTCAATCATCAAGGAATCATACACAGTTGCACCAAACTGAGATGATTTAATCAGAGGATTTAATAAAGCACAAAACACTTACACACTTGAGATGATTTAATGGGATTTAATAAAGCACAAAACATTTACACACTTGAGGCATAACCATTACACATAGAGAATTCACACATTCAAATAGAAGATAAACTTATAAAGAATCAATCCTAACATACCTCATTTAATCTTTGTCAAGCTCTATTTGTTGCTACACTCAACTCCTAAACTCTACACACATATCTACCTCTAATTATTGGGAAGAATATCTTTCAACAATTAAAAATTATTTGGACACTTGTCCCTATACTACTAACACCTCACTCAACACTTGTCATTTTTACAAAGGCCCATTTGGCCCAAAAACCCAACAACTTAATAGTCTCAACAACATAGATCCTTCTAAGGTACTGACAATTGGAATTACATCAAAATCTTACTATTTCTAATTTATACATACTACATTTGAAGGAATTTCTTTTCCCTTTGGAAATTGTGTAAGTCCCTTTGGGTCTATGCAAAAAAACGGTTGCCTAGGGGTTGATGCTCTTGCATTAATGATGTAGCGGCATTGTATCTCATTGAACAATGTTTGGATGATATCATTATTCTCTCATTGAACAATGTTTGGATGATATCATTATTCTTAAGATGTGTTGCAACAACCATGTCTCTAGAAGCTTGTAACATTTTAGAGATGACATATATTGAAATGGGAGCAACATTTATCAACATGAAGCTGACCCAAGAGCATTGCAATAATTAGTAAAGTGGCCATTGTAATTGAAGAAGCTGAAGATTTTAGTATCACATAAATTCTTAGGGTTATTTTGGAAGAACTCATGGGAGCAGAAGAACATAAAAACACATGTACATTTCAATTGTCCTAGGCAATACAATAAAGCCATTTCAAGAAATTGCAAAAGAAAGCAGTGATTTTGTGCAAGATGCACTGCAAGA
Source organism: Pinus tabuliformis (assembly GCA_031772625.1). Lineage (NCBI taxonomy): Eukaryota > Viridiplantae > Streptophyta > Pinopsida > Pinales > Pinaceae > Pinus > Pinus tabuliformis. The sequence goes on from CM062810.1 coordinate 566,926,460, forward strand.
ACATGATAAACAAACGAATCTTAGTGAAGAGCAGTAACAACAAGTGAGAAGAACTTATTAGTGAATGTTGAAATTGATTAAGAAGCTAAGTTGGTTTTTTTTTTTAAAGTGGCTTGCAATGCTTATGTATAATAAAGATGAAAGTGGCTATTGAAAAGTTACCATAATTATATGAGAAAATGAAATAGGAAAGATAAATGCAACCATTAAAGTTGTTGAATGAGTTGCATCAATGGAAGAGATGAAAGAAAAAAAAGATGTTTTTGATCTTACAAGGATTGGAAAAGTTATTAGTTGAGGTAAAAGAACATGCAGGAAAAAAATCAAACAAAATCAAACAAAGAAAACAAGGACATGTTGAAGGAGACTACTAAAGTAAAGTTAAAGCTACAAAAAAAAATGTAAAATATAAACTTTGGAGAAAAATGAGGAAAAAAGTTATACAACATAGAGCCAAGGCCAAGCTACACCAGCATACATAGGTAAAACAAGTTTTTGATTTGATCTCAAATATTATAAGTTTCAATGAGGCTTAAACTATGTATTAGTGGTCGAGATTAAGGAAGATGTTAGAGAATAATCTATCCTATTAACTAAGTTAGAAAAATAAATTTAACAAATATGTGTGAACTAAAATTAACATAAACATAAACAATTTACTGACCAGCAGCTCATAACTCAGTGTGGTTTTTTGTTATTTCCTCCTCTGCCCATCTATCAACTACATCGGTGTAGTTTTGAATGATATGAAAACTGAACAGACTGGATTACGCAAGTCACACCAGCTATAATCAGATGAATGGATGATGGTTGAATCAACTAAGGGACTAGAAAGCAGCTAGTCCTTGCTTCTTTGTTGTAATAAACTTCGATGTAACCATAGGAAAATGTTTCAAGAAAATGGTGATCTTTTCTTTCCGCTTTTGCTCACAACATCGTTGTCAACCAATAATTCTCTCTACAAATTCGGAAAGACCAAGAAGTACAAGATGTCCAGTGACATAATGTTTTTGTGTTGCAAATAGCGTAAACCAGTCAAGGGTACCATGAAAAGAACTGTATATTTGAGTTCTCTTATTTTCAATAACAAATAAGGGTTCCTTCCGTGCAATAGCGAATACAACTGAAAACCATAGTGACAAGAAACCCTAATTATACTTCTTCATCTTTAAAACTCTGCAAGCATAAAGTGAATGCCAGGATTGGTCCCCGAAGGTGCACAAACATGAACCCCACATAGTAGCTGATAACATGAAATTAGAAAGGAGCAAAGAATTGGATAAGCGATAACAAGCTTTTTAAGTCACTCCGGATAAGCGATAACAAGCTTAAGCTTTTTAACTCACTTTTTGGAGTTTGGAATCGATTAACTCTGGTTGAGTTTTGGTGTTTGGAATCTATGTGCAGGAGTCTCACTTGATAACTGAAATCCAATTTTTTCCCATTTTAAAATAAGTATTATCTAAGTGCTGGTTCCACGCAAAATTCTGCTGCTGCAATAAGATAAATTTGAGTTTCACACAAAACAACGTCAATGAAATTGTAAATTGTGAGGAATTTCCCCAGCTAAGTTTGGTAAAAAATTCAGATTATTTAATTTTTTCCTAAGCTATTCCATTGTAAAATATTTAGTGAAACTTTGTACATGCGCCTTTTAAGTAAAATAGTCGCCGGGCTGCAGTTCAGTAAGCCATAGTTGTGTTACAAACGTTGTGCAAATGCGAGAGTTTTTATGTACCATATGGGCTGTACGTTCACTTAGAAATTATAGTAAATTCACACGAAAGTTAAAATGGGGTACATTTTTGAGATATTCAAATTTTTATTATTCAGAACGTCCATTGGTTTTGTTAGTCTTAATTTTTTTTCTGTTCGGTTTTGTAGAGGAAGCCATATTAAAGTAAAATTCAAGAATTTTACCATAAACACTCTCAGATTCTAGAATATAATAGAGATATACTTTTAGAATAAATTCTTTATTCTAGACCATTAATCCTTTTTCTTTATTCATTTTACATAAAGGATTCCATATTAAATTAATTATTTAAAGTATATAATTAAATTTATTTAAAATCACTAGCTTAAAACAAAATTATTTAATTTAAATATTTAATTATTATCATTTATAATTTTTATTATTTATTAATTTATATTAAAAATTTAAATAAATAATTCATTTTTATTTATTTTAATTAATAAAATATTAGAAAAAATAACTCCAACTTACATAACTTATTCTTTGTAATTTCTATTATATAAACACATATAAACCTTGACTTGTTTTTCTGTTTATGGACAAGAAAACAGCTGATGTTTGTCTTGAACTCTATTTTTTATTGCTCTATATTGTAATAATCACTATATGATATTATTGTCATTTCTAGATTTATAGATGAAAGGATAATTAATGTTTGACTGAAATTCCAAAGCAGAGTTGAAAATTAAAATTGACAATGAAAACCTTTGGATGTGTGACAACGATTGTTGTAACCTTAAAAACAATGCATTTCGTCTCATCTCGAACACAACCTTGAAGAAACATTGTATTGTCTCCAGTGTTTCATACATTCACTGCAAACATTTATCAAAACTAAACGAGGCAGAGTGGAACACATCCCTAAAGCCTTGGTATCTCGATTTTTTTTAAGTGTGGTTCACAGGCACCGGAGTGGCCGCTACGTCCACGTAGAGAAGTGGGCAGCTCCACCCGAAGGGAACTGCCGGTCGGCCATATCAGGCCTAACCCCGAGGGCATCGAGGAGATTTGACCCCGTGACCTCCCAAACCGGGAGAGTACTAGCAACGGGAACTCGACCATTTGAGCTATCCCTCGGGCTTGGTATCTCGATATATGTGACAAAGAATTGGAAATATGGTATAAGATATATTGTTATTTTAGCTTTTCAAAATTGTATTAATAGTTTTTCATATTACCATTTCCTCCCCTTAAATTAATAGCTCTTCGAATTGAAATGTGAGTCTCGCTTTAATTTACTGTAGAAATTATCTCATCTTCGGGAGTTTTATTTTTTTGTTTTTCAATCTACCATGTTTATCCTACTTTCAAACGAACACACACCCACAAGCGTCAATTTCAACTCAGACATCATCTCCGATTTATTTCAGATTCTTTGTCTGAGTGGGGCCGGCCCGTCACATGATACAAGTCACGTTAAAACCAAAATATACATCATACGTCCACTATACATCTGGATTACTATACAGTGCAAATATTAGATTAATTGAAAAAGGCCGCTTTTAAAACCACCACCAGAGGCGGAGGAACGGAGGAATTATTTGGATAGTAAAAAGTGGTTGGAATTTGGGTAAAATAATTTTAGAAAATTTTGTAGTAGCAGCGTTTGAATCTTATTTTTATGATGAAATAGATTTAGCACTGTAAAAAAATTTAGGCCATCCAAAATCTTGAAATTTAACATAATTTGAATTTAAAAAATTTCAACAAAAATTTATCAAAATCTTGCCAAAATTTTCATAATTTTCTGAGAAAAAAACCATCCACAAAAAGTATTGGATTATTTAAAAACTTATGTATTACCTATAACAAATTTGTATTTTTAAACCTTTTTACAAATTCAATTTGAACTTTTTTTCATACATACTGCAATTTTTTTTTGTTTAAATAGATTCTATATATGTATATTTTTTATTATACAGGGCAAATGATTGAGATTGTAAATTTTAAATTTAATGAAGCTTTTATAATAGATTTTGATCTAGAATAATACAAAATGAATAATTGAAAAATACAATTATGACTATTCCTTATATGTCAAAAGATTTAAAAAATCAAAATTCTAGAACGGATAAAGTTCTTCCCAACCATTCATCTTTCGTAATTATTTTAAAAGCCTCCAACTTTGCAAGCTGCATCTTCTAGAATCTTGTAAAGCAAGTCCAACTCATAGTTACCAAATTTGACTTCAGATTTGGATTGAATTCGATTCGATATGGAAAAATTCGATTTTCTAAAATTTAATACCATTCATCTTTCGTAATTATTTTAAAAGCCTCCAACTTGCGAGCTGCATCTTCTAGAATCTTGTAAAACAAGTCCAATTCATAGTTACCAAATTTGAATTCAAATTCAGATTGGAATTCGATTTGATATAGAAAAAATTCAATTTTTTAAAATTTAATATGGAAAAAATTGAAAGTATACATCTTAAATTTTTTTAATAATATTATTTAAAAATCATTACTTTTCCAACATTAATCCAACAATAGTGTTAAAATGTTATAGACATTTTAACTGTATAATTACCTAAAAATATTAAAAATAAAATGTATCGAAGTTATTAATATTACCTAATAAAAAAATATAAAATAAAATTTGTTAATAATAATAACAAAATTTCAAAGTATCTAAATATCAAAAATAAATTTAAAATGATCTCCAAATATTAAAAATATTTCAATATCTAATATAAAACAATAACATCAACCCATTAATATTTTTCGTTGCCTTCACTCACTAATACTGACAATTTATAGTGGTTATAATTTCAAGAGAGACGTCAACCACTGACTGCTTCAAAAATATGGATTAACTGCTTAACTGCTTATAATTTCAACCGGTGACTGCTTAATTCTTAGTTCTTATAATTTCACTGTGGACGTCAACCGGTAACTGCTTATAATTTCACGGTGAACATCAACAGGTTCTTCCTTTTGGAAAAAAAATTCAGGGTCACCTAACATTATCGGATCGTATTGAAACCTCCGAGAATAACAATCCCTTCATCTCTGCTATCGAATTGAGGACACTCCTGTTGGAATATTAATTCCAACTGCAGGCAGTGTTGTGGACGCGGACCGGGACAGCCATGGCAGGGCAGTGATCAGCTGGAATCCGCCATCAACTCAGCCACCACGCAGCAACAAAACCGCTTCAGCAAACCACCTGACAGATTTCGGACTGCCTTTTGGTGTGAAGTGGTTTCCAGACAATCGACTCCGATGCAATTGTTTTCAGCCACGCGTCCTCAGCATTTTTCCTTCCTTACAGGTTTATTGGAGCCTAACGTTCGGCATGAAGTGGGCTCCCGATATTCTTGTCCACCATCCGATGCAGCTCATCGATCTCAGTGGTCCATCGTTTCAACCTGCATTCGAGCCAGCATTAAATACGTTGCGTGGAGTAAAATCAAACTTCTGTTTTACCGCCGACTTGTCAGCGAATTAATGAAGTACCTTCACCATGCTGAAAATTAAATGGGTTCGTAAGTTGTTGGTAGAACCTTAAATTTTAATTACACTGGAGGTATGGGCATATGCTCTTACGTATTATATTTTTTTTTGTATGGCATACATATTATATATGTTAAGTTTTTGTTGCGTTGACCATTGAGAAACGAAGCAGCAGCGAAAACCAAGGTTTTTGCACAGCAGTGCAAGCTAAGAAAAACAAGGGGGAGCGCATAAGTTTAAGGGATGTAATATTTTACATTTTGCACATGGGATGAAATCAGAGCGGGCCGCAGCAAAAGAAAACAAGGTTATTGTACAGCAGCGCATAAAGACAGAACAGAGGGAGTAGAAAGTTTTTATATGCGTTGTTTTTTTTGAAGCAGAGAGTATATACATTGCACAGCAGTGCGAGGAGTGTGAGCACATAATGTTTTTTATTATTATTGCATATGTAAAAATTTGTTTTACAGCAGTATGAGTAAAATAGTTTTCACACCAGTAAATGTAAAAGGGTTTTACAGCAGTAAATGAAAATGGGTTTTTACACACCAGCAGTGTAAATTCTCAGGAGGAGACAAAGTTTTATTTTTGTTGGCTGAATGTATTTTTGGTGAATCCCTCTCAGTAAAAGAGGATGAATATGTATCAGGCATTATATTTTAATGAATACAAATCTCTTTGTGTGGGTGTGTAATACTCTGTTCTCAGACATTTTATTTTAAACTTCCCTGTGCAAAAGATCCTGTGGAGAAAAGAGAAACAGAGCATTGCCTCTGTGTTCAGTTTTATTTGTTTGTTTTTGGGATTTTACCAAAAAAATCCCCAACAGTGGTATCAGAGCATTTTTATGCTCTATTGAATTTTGTTCGGAATCATCAGAAATTCCCAACTTGGTATGAGAGCTGGTCCAGGCTCTTTGATGATGTCAAAGCTAGTCCATGCTCTTTGAAGGCATCAAAGAAGCTGAAGGAAGGTTTCTGGCTACAGCAGCTTCTCCAGCAGAGTGAAGTCTCAGCCAAAAGAATCCAGGTATTTCTCAAAGTTTTTTTTGTGTCGCTGCTGAAGACAATCAGTTGTTTTTAAATACAGTCAAGTATTTGAAGCATAGTTTAAAGTGCAAGAAATGGCCAGCGCCAGCGCTAGCGTGGGTATGTTTAATACTCAGCTCCCATTATTAAATGAAAAGAACTATGACTATTGGGCAATAGTTATGAGATCTTTTCTTTTCTCAGAATATTTATGGGAACTTGTTGAGGATGGTTTTGAAAAACCAGCAAATGATGATGAGTTTAATAGCTTAACTCGGGCAGAGAAAGAGTTGTTGAAGAACTATAAGAAGGAGGATGCTAAGGCTCTCTACTTCTTGTATCGAATAGTGGATGAGAGTGTGTTTCCAAGGACAACAGCAGCTGAGACATCCAAAGAAGCATGGGAAACTCTCAATATAGCCTATCAAGGCATGGAGAAAGTAAAGACAGTAAAACCTCAGTTCATTGAGGAGAAAGCTTATGATGAAAGCTTAGAGAAAATAGTAAATGTTAAAAACTGTTTGTCTCGTGATGAAGGTGATGAGGAGATGGCTAAAGTACATCCCCAAACAGCAGTGCCAACGCAAGGGCAGCAAGAGACACCCTTGAGGAGAAATGAACAAAAGGCAACAAATGAAGGTATGAATTCTTTGTTTGCTTTATCCAATCATGTTGATGACCCTGTTCATTTAGAAGATGGAGTTAAAAATAAGAAATGGACAGAACCCATGAATGGGAGAAAGGAATTAAAGTTCCTTGAAGATCTGTTTAAAGAATACAGAGTTCGATATGTAACTCTTGCCAAGATGGTTGAGATAGGCTTCACTGCCAACACCCTTATTAATATGACAGAAGAAGAGATTGAAGATTTGATGAAGACCCTGGTAGAACTCTATCATATGGATCTTCTTATAGGGGAGAGATATGAAATTAAAACTCCCATGAGAGCAGAGAAGGAGCAGGTAGCAGATATTCTGACCAAACCATTGGATCAGAAAAGTTTTGAATTTTTGATGAAGTGTTTGGGTATGTCTAAACGCCCAGCAGTTGAAATTAAGGGGAGTGTTGGAATATTAATTCCAACTGCAGGCAGAGTTTGCGGACGCGGACCGGGACAGCGACGGCAGGGCAGTGATCAGCCGGAATCCGCCATCAACTCAGCCAGCACGCAGCAACAAAACCGCTTCAGCAAACCACCTGACAGATTTCGGACCGCCTTTTGGTGTGAAGTGGTTTCCGGACAATCGACTCTGATGCAATTGTTTTCAGCCACGCATCCTCAACATTTTTCCTTCCGTACAGGTTTATCGGAGCCTAACGTTCGGCATGAAGTGGGCTCCCGATATTCTTGTCCACCGTCCGATGCAGCTCATCGATCTCAGTCGTCCATCGTTTCAACCTGCATTCGAGCCAGCATTAAATACATTGCGTGGAGTAAAATCAAACTTTTGTTTTGACCGCCGACTTGTCAGCGAATTAATGAAGTACCTTCACCATGCTGAAAATTAAATGGGTTCGTAAGTTGTTGGTAGAACCTTAAATTTTAATTACACCGGAGGTATGGGCATATGCTCTTACGTATTATATTTTTTTTGTATGGCATACATATTATATATGTTAAGTTTTTGTTGCGTTGACCATTGAGAAACGAAGCAGCAGCGAAAACCAAGGTTTTTGCACAGCAGTGCAAGCTAAGAAAAACAAGGGGGAGCGCATAAGTTTAAGGGATGTAATATTTTACATTTCGCACATGGGATGAAATCAGAGCAGGCGGCAGCAAAAGAAAACAAGGTTATTGCACAGCAGTGCATAAAGACAGAACAGAGGGAGTAGAAAGTTTTTATATGCGTTGTTTTTTTTTTAAGCAGAGAGTATATACATTGCACAACAGTGCAAGGAGTGTGAGCACATAATGTTTTTTATTATTACTGCATATGTAAAAATTTGTTTTACAGCAGTATGAGTAAAATAGTTTTCACACCAGTAAATGTAAAAGGGTTTTACAGCAGTAAATGAAAATGGGTTTTTACACACCAGCAGTGTAAATTCTCAGGAGGAGACAGAGTTTTATTTTTGTTGGCTGAATGTATTTTTGGTGAATCCCTCTCAGTAAAAGAGGATGAATATGTATCAGGCATTATATTTTAATGAATACAAATCTCTTTGTGTGGGTGTGTAATACTCTGTTCTCAGACATTTTATTTTAAGCTTCCCTGTGCAAAAGATCTTGTGGAGAAAAGAGAAACAGAGCATTGCCTCTGTGTTCAGTTTTATTTGTTTGTTTTTGGGATTTTACCAGAAAAATCCCCAACAGTGGTATCAGAGCATTGTTATGCTCTGTTGAATTTTGTTCGGAATCATCAGAAATTCCCAACTACTCCGTCGTGGCATGTATCGACAGGCTATGCCAGGGACAATGTTGAGTTCGGTAGCAAGATATGGTCTCGGTGGAGAATCGTGGGTCAGGTCAACTTTTGAAATTGTTATGATTTGCGTACGGAAATCCAACTGCCATATATCGAATCCCCTTCGCACCACCACTCAAAATCCTACATATTGTAGCGAACGTGAATCCATTCCTGCTCACAACAATGGTTGACATGGATCCGAATCCATTTTCCCCAAATATTACAAAGCCCAACGACCATCGTTGATAATGCGTGGAGGGTTGCATGCAAATCATTGATATTATATGAGTTATTTTAATGGTAGTTGTTATCACCTCAAGAAACTCTCCTAGGTTGTATATCAGAGATGCGCGGGAGCATTACAATTCAACAAAAATGTTGGATAAATGGTGGATGAATGAAACAAATGCTGCATATTCAAGTCAGATAACCACTTTTACTATGCTTAACCCCAGACATGGGTGAACACCCCCAGACTACAAGGTTTTAGACCACCAATTACTCACAGTTTTAAGGAAAATGTGATGATGGAGAATACTGATCACACCAGCAGATGCACAGGACCCTGAGATGGCCAGCTGCAACCAGTTAAAAGGTCTATCAATCTATTTATTAATGCACAAGATGAAAGCTCTCTAGCATTAAAACCACAGAAACCTGCATACAAATTTAGTGATACAGCTAAATTCTAACACGGAGGTGGGATGACAGCCCCTCAGATGCTAAACAGTCATAGCACATGAACTAATGCACAACAGGCATAGCCTGGAACAAAGAAGAAGTGGAAAGTGAGCAATTAACAACAAAAAAAACTTGCATTAGCTGGAAATGAAGACCAGAAGTTGAAGCTCACAACAGAATAACACTCATCAACCTCATACATTCTGTCTTCTGAACATATATAGAGGTTGGCTACAAAATATCTCTGCTCCTAAGCATGGAGGTGTCTTAACTGACCACCAACCACATTTACAATTAGATATGGTCTCTGATACAGTCTGCTGATTTTAATGGACAAAATCGGTCTTTTTAAATAGTCTGATGTCCTTCTCTAGCAGCGGGAGTGAATTATGGATTAAATTCCATGCCTTGATAAATGCTCTTCACTGCTCGAGATCGTCCTATTTGTCCTTCAGGTGTACAGTCTCTTGAATGCAACGGGTGAATCTTTAACTGTGCAAAGAGCAGGTAGATCATCCCCTTCATCCTTCGGGTGAACAACACAGGTCAGAGGCACGAAAACAATATTGATGCATGAGAGGGTCGGGATTGAACGACAACCGTTGGATTGCACGAATGAATGGCGCAGATTGGATTATGGAGGCCATTGGAAGATAAGGAATCGGATAAATGAGCAGGAGGATGAATCTCAGCCGTCGGATTATAAAGATCAATGGCGGAGATCGCTGGTGGGAGGAATCGGGAAGTAACAGGTGGAGTGAATATGAGCCGTCGGATCACCGTCGGTCAGATCCAACGATGATCGCACGCGGAAGAAGCACGGTCGTTAACGAGCGGGAGGAGGGTTTTGGGAGGCGCGCGGTATTCCCCGCACCGCCTATCAACCATCGGCGGTTTCCGTATCGTGGGGCATGATACAATCAAATTATGACACGTAGCCACCCAAAACCATTCCCCTGCGGGTTATCGCATGCGTAGGTTGCGCGATCAGGGAAAGCGCCAGCCGTTCGATCTGCGATGGATAGTCAGACGGCGAGGAAACTGATCGATGTTTAACAAATGCGATGATACAATGAAGACCGTTAGATCTGAACAATCAATGGTGAGGATTTAAAAAAACGACAGAGGGCTATTTTGGTGCGGGTTCATGTGTTAAGCGCTCGGGAGTTAAAACAAATGGTTATAATGGATTAAGAGGTTAATGCCAGGGAGTAAATGAAGAATGCGTTTAAACAAGGTTTAAATGGGGATCGGGGTTTTCAAAGCATTTAAACAAAAACGCGCGAGAGCCGGTGAAAAAGGAGTTATGAAGAAATTTAAGTGGAAAACGGAGGAATGGGGAGTTTAAGAATGTAAGCGGGGGTTTAAGTAAATATGAGTTTATACAGAGTTTAGGAAGAAAATAGAGTTTGAGGGGTTACGAGGGCGAATAAGGAGAATGAAGGGGAAGAAGAAATCCACTGCTGCAAACCTCTTGAAAGCACAACTAGAACTGCCAAACCTGCTTTTTTTCCCACCTAATGCTGCAAACTGTAGCAGAGCTAACATTGGCTCCTTCTGTGAATGAGATCCTCCCTATGAGGTCTCAAGAACTGCAGACCAATGCCTTCATGCAAAATCAACTTAAAAACATTGCCTAGTGTCCATTGGGGATGGAGTCAAATTAAACCTACTGCTAAAACTGAAAAAGAAATTGCTTACAACTATTAAGGCCTGAAAACTTAAAACTTCAAAAACTGCCCATTTGCCGGGCCATCAAAATTGTTGCCTCTCATCCGGTTCATCATAAATCAGCAAGACAGGATTTATTTGATCCTCTACCTCAAAGAGTTTAGGGCATTTGAGCTTAATAGGTAGAAATGGATCAACCTTCATCTCCCTTCTGTGCATTTTCCTCCTTGGATGTTCTTCATGGGAGCCTTTATACACCTGTTGGATAACGATAAATACTGTGTATTTATCTGTGTCATCTACGGTCTGCATAACTAATATGAATGATGAACCATCAATTTCTTGTGCAAGGGACACAGAGACCTTTCTACCCCTGAATCTTTGTTAGAACAGTCCTCATCCAAGGAGGGATTCCAACACTGTGCATCCTCTTCCTCTGTCATCTGATAAGTTGTCTTTTCAATCTGAGTGGAGGCCACCTGAGCAGGCTTCAGAAAATCAAAACTGAGGTGATCAGTCTCAGCCTTGAGCATTGAGCTATTTCCTGCTTCAATGTTCAAGGGGAAACTCTGAGGGATTTTTTCTTGATTGGATAGAGGGACAAAAGATGATGGGGAGCTTACTTCTCCCTCTTTAATCACTGGGCCAGGGATGATAGCAGGCTGGAAAATTTGCAGGTCTTCATAGCCATGTGAAGATGAGCAGGGTTCAAGCTCAGATTCTTGGAGGAAGGGATCTGCTGCTACTTGATTCTGCTGATTAGCCTGTTGTTCTGCAGCTACAACAAACTGGCAAACAGTGCCTTTGGACAATTCTTCTTCATACGCAGCCCTTGTTAGGAAAGGAGCACCTTCCAAAACATGGACCTCCTCCTCATGCTTCACTTCTTCCATGACTATATTCTGTAAAAGGGGCCTCACCTCTTTGTCTTCATTTGTAATCTTATTTCCTTGCAAAATCTGCAAATTCTCATGTGTTCCTCTATATGGATTTGGAGTTAGAAAAGAAAAAGAACAATGAGCTCCAGCTTCTTCAAAATGTTGCTCGACCTTTAGCTTGGAAACTTCAAAGGCCAAAAACTCAATCATCCTAGCTAATTCATCTATCTCAGGCGCTGAGGATGATGAGGATTCACCTCCCTGTCTTCTCCTTTCATCTTCACCTTCGAGTTTTTCTGCAGCAATAATGTTTGCTTCTATTTCAAAGGCTGCATCTTGCATATCAGCCAAAGAAGCACATTTTCTTTGTCTTAACAGCAAGCAGAACTGAGAATCAAAGGCATTAGAATAAGTAATCATGGCAGAAGCAGGGGTGGGTCTTATTTCAGGTGGCATTCTGTTGTATATATGATTAAATCTATTGTTAAATTCAGACAGCAGCTCACCATCTTCTCTCTACAAGTTCCCAAATTCATCATGATAAAAGAGCAGATCTTTATTATGTGCTTTAGGAAAACATCATCTAGAGCATCAATGTCTGCAATCGACCTAGGGGGTAAATTTCTAAACCATTTTCTAGCTTCCCCATCTAGGCTTTGAACAAAAACCCTCATCCAGGCATCTCTTCATTGATATCTAGGTTATCAGCATAGCTGTAAAAGGACTCTAAATGCTCTTCACCTGATATTCCTTCTGAACCAGTAAACTTAGGCATGAATTCTCGATAATCTCCTGCAAGCATGGCATTCAAAGGGGTAGGCAAGACTAAGGGTGCATACCTAGCAGCAACTATTTTTTCTATCTTTGTGAGAGCTTGTTGGCTTGCCATGACTGAGGTAAGGTAAAAGGATACTGGTGGACTGAGTAGAATGAATCAATGAATGGAATGGCAGAAACAGAGGAATATAAAGGATAGCATGGATGCTTCTTTCAACTGAGGTCCAAAAGGGAAATGAATAACTAAAGAGCTGTATGGATCTCTGAGGGTATTTCTACACTGGCAGATATACATAAAATTTCTTTAAGGCTTACTTGACCCTGGTGCTCCTCTCTACGAAGTCTTTCTTCTGTTTAACAGTCTTCTCAGGATCAGGCACTGGTCAGCTGCTGATTTCTAAGATGTCTTCGATCATATCTCAATAACTGCGCCAGAACTTCAATGTGGAGTCGCCAAATGATGGTCTTCCACCAATGGAGTCGCCAAATAGATGATTACAACCAGAAATTGTGTTCAAACCTTGTCTATCATCAAAGCTTGAAGCTGTGTCCTTCTCCTAGGGAAGCTGAGCTTCGATTCTCCTCTCCCTGGCAATGACGCCAATTAATGTTATCACCCCAAGAAACCTGTATATCAAAGATGCTTGGGAACATTACAACTGAACAAAAATGTTGGATAAATGGTGGATGAATGAAACAAATGCTACATATTCAAGCCAGATAACCACTTCTACTATGCTTAACCCTAGACGGATGAACACCCCCAAATTACAAGGCTTTAGACCACCAATTACTCATAGTTTTAAGGAAAATGTGATGATGGAGAATATTGATCACACCAGCAGATGCACAGGACCTTGATATGGCCAGCTACAACCAGTTAAAAGGTCTGTCAATCTATTTCTTAATGCACAGACAGGATGACAGCTCTCTGACATTAAGACAATAGAAACCTGCATACAAATTCAATCATACAGTGAAATTCTAATACAAAGGTGGGATGACAACCCCTGTGATGCTAAACATTCACAGCACATGAACTAATGCACAACAGGCACAACTTGGAACAAAGAAGAAGTGGAAAGTGAGCAATTAACAGCAAAAGAAGCTTGCATTAGTTGGAAATGAAGACCAAACGCTGCAGGTTACATAGTAGTTACAGTCTCCAGAAGTTGAAGTTCACAACAAAATAACACTCATCAACCTCATACATTCTGTCTTCTAAACATATATTAGGTTGGCTACAAAATATCTCTGCTACTAAGCGTGGAGGTGTCTTAACTGACCACCAACCACATTTAAAATTAGATATGGTCTCTGATACAGTCTGCTGATTTTAATGGACAAAATCGGCCTTTTTATATAATCTGATGTCCTTCTCTGGCAGCTGGAGTGAATTATGGATTAAATTCCATGCCTGATAAATGCTCTTCACTGCTCGAGATCATCATGTTTGTCCTTCAAGTGTACAGTCCCTTGAATGCAGTGGGTGAAGCTTTAACTACGCAGAGAGCAGGTAGATCATCCCCTTCATCCTTCGGGTGAACAACACAGGTCAGAGGCACGAAAACAATATTGATGCATGAGAGGGTCGGGATTGAACGGCAGCCGTCGGATTGCACGAATTAACGACGCAGATTGGATTACGGAGGCCATTGGAAGACAAGGAATCAGATAAATGAGCGGGAGGATGAATCTCAGTCGTCGGATTACAAAGATCAACGGCGGAGATCACTGGTGGGAGGAATCGGGAAGTAACAGCCAGAGTGAATATGAGCTGTTGGATCACCATCGGGCAGATCCAACGGTGATCGCACGCGGAAGAAGCACGGTCGTTAACGGGCAGGAGGACGATTTTGGGAGGCGGGCGGTATTCCCCGCACCACCTATCAACCATCGGCGGTTTCCGTATCGCGGGGCGTGATACAATCAATTTATGACACGTGGCCGCCCAAAACCATTCCCCCACGGGTTATCGCGTGCGCAGGTCGCGCGATCGGGGAAAGCACCAGCCGTCCGATCTGCAATGGACGGTCATGCGGTGGGGAAACTGATCGATGTTTAATGAATGCGATGAAACAATGAAGACCGTTAGATCTGAACGATCAACGGTGAGGATTTAAAAAAAACGACAGAGGGCGATTTTGGCGTAGGTTCATGTGTTAAGCGCACGGGAGTTAAAACAAACGGGTTATAATGGATTAAGAGGTTAATGCCAGGGATTAAACAAAGAATACGTTTAAACGAGGTTTAAACGAGGATCGGGGTTTTCAAAGCATTTAAACAAAAACGCATGAGAGTCGGTGAAAAAAGAGTTATGAAGAAATTTAAGTGGAAAATGGAGGAATGGGGAGTTTAAGAGTGTAAGCGGCGGTTTAAGTAAATATGAGTTTATACAGAGTTTAGGAAGAAAACAAAGATTAAGGGGTTACGAGGGCGAATAAGGAGAATGAAGGGGAAGAAGAAATCCACTGCTGCGAACCTCATGAAAGCACAACCAGCACTGCAAAACCTACTCTTTTGCCCACCAAATGCTGCAAATTGTAGCACAACTAACAGTAGTTATTAGGATCCATTGCCAGAAAATGAAGTTAATTAGAAAAATACTTTTTCTTATGGAGGTGACTTTAAATCCCAAAAAAATATTGTTTCCATATGTTCTAGCTTAGTGTAATCAGAAATTTTTGCAGTATTTACTAACTTCTCATTTCATATCTTTTGTTTGTGTTGAAAATTCATAAGGGTACTTGTTGCTTTCTAGAAAGGGTTTTCTCAATGCTCCTATTGATTTGTCTAGATCTAGATAAAATTTTTTTAATATATGTTATCAATAATGTGTGGAGGGTTGTAAGGAAACCACAGGTATTAAATGAGCTATTTGAAATGCAGTTATTATGGTCCATTTCCAAATGATGAAATTTTACATTACTTAAACCAATAACCAAAAATTTAGCAGAGTTGTTGTTTACCATGCATTTATATGAATTTCTAGCCCTGTTGCAACAAAATTAGATGAATGGAGAACTATTTTGTGTAAATCACTAGACAAAATTATGTTCAATGGAATGAATGCAGAAGTGCAATTTATCAGTTAGTATCCTTGCCTTTATCAACAGTACCAAGTTTCATAAACCTTAATATATTAAAACTATCATGTAGCATTGCATGGGTAAAGGACCTTCATTTTTCCATTTTCTATTTTCCTTGCAGGATCCCTGTTATTTGTGATAATATCCTCCTCCACTGACTTGGCACCAACTGGACATATTTCAGATGCAAGTTCCTTGATTGATTTTAAAATATCAAACCTCACTTTGGTCTTAACATTGCTCTTTAACTCCAAAGAAGATTGATTCTTACATAAAAGGAAGAAATGAAGAAGTTCAATGCATGGTGGGGGACGTGCTCAAGGAATCTCATGAAGGAAGGAGTATTAACATGAGAAACCTGTTTGGGTCATTGAAAAGCAATGTCATTACCAGAATGATATTAGGCCAAAGGGCTTTTGGTTGAAGTGGTGCAGGCCCTAAATTGGCCGCTAAACATAAGGCCTAAATTTATGAATCCTTTTCTTTGATCAATGCTTTCAACATTGGAGATTATCTTACCTTACTAAGGCCTCTAGTTCGGCGGGGTCATGAAAAGTGAATGCATGAAATTATGCAATGGGTTAATGAATTGTATGATCAGGTCATCAAAGAGCAATGCCTTTTACTTAAGGAAGGCAGTGGAAGAGGATCTGTAAACTTTGTTCACGCACTAGCCGAAGCAGAAGACCGGGATAAGAGCTTGGACATGACAAAGATCAAATCCATTCTCATAGTGAGATTTGTGTATATCATTATGAAGTCTAAAATGCAAGCAAAATTACTGGTGAGTGTAAATCCCAAAAAGTGTTTTTTAATACAATGACTAGTACACACTAATAGTAGATGTAATTGGTATTTTTTCTTCATTTTTTTTGCAGATTTTGGAGGTTGTAGGATAAGAGATCATGGCATTGGGAGAGGCAAATTTAGGGGCAGAGGTTGGGCCATATCAATAGGATTTTCAAAAACATATGACCAAAAAGTCATCAAGTATTAAGGCCTAATATTTTGTTTCTAAAACTTGCTTTGAATGGCATTCCTTTGCACTTTAGTTTCCATTATGATGCTTGGATTCAAGTGATGTTAGAAGTATGTTGCTTTATATTTTAAAAATCATAATTGCATACATGGTATAGGCATGAGTCATGCATGGGAAAGTGGAAAAGATTCAGAGAAAGATGTGATAAACGATATCGAGGTATGAACTCTTTCTTTGGGTGCAAGTGTTGGGTTCCTCTCCAATTACTTTAACATAAAGTTTGATTTCATAAGCCAATGTATTCTTGAATTTAAAATTTTGAATGAACATGTTAATCTTGTGTGCAGTAGAAACATGAACAAAGTTAGTGGGGTTTTTATCGACGTTTCGATTAGTTGTCACTCAATTTTATCAGTGAGGATGAGGTCCAAACTTCACAGATCTTATTCTAATATTTCAAGCAACATAATGTGATTCATTTCATTTTATATGCAATGTGGACTATTATTTTGGCCAAAAAAAATTCCATTCATTATAAAAATTAACTTAGAGATGCTTCACTTTGTATATATGTTTATTGAATAAATTGAAATCAATGTTTGTTAGCTTTCTGTTCCTATCCTTGCACTAGAGATCACATCTTTTTTTTACTCTTAAAATGTTGTTATCAGATCTCAACACGGGTTTGAGAGCTTGGAAGCATATATTATTGAACGTCGTGTATTGAAGCATGAAGAATTACTCTGTTGAAAAAACATGAACAATGTCAGTGGGGATTTTATTGAGGTTTTGATGATTTGTAGTCAATTTTATCAGTGAGGATGAGGCCAAAACTTCACAGATATTAATCTCATATTTCAAGCAACATACTTGGATTCTTTTCATTTTAGATGTAGTGTGGATTATTATTTTGGCTAGAACAAATTCCCTTCATGATCAAAATTAACTTAGAGGTTCTTCATTATGTATATATATTCTTTGAGTAAGTTGAAATTCAACGTTTGTTAGCTTTCGATTCCTATCCATGCACTGAATTATCAAGTCCTTCTTTTACTCTTAAAATGTTGTAATCAGATCTCAACATGGCTCTAAGAGCTTGGAAGCATATATTTTTGAACAGTGTGTGTCCAGGCATGAAAACCTACTCTTCTTTTATAAAAGGGCTCTTGGAGAGTTGTCTTTCTACAAGGCCAATCTCCTCAAGCAAGCAGTGGTTAGGATCAAGTGCAAGTTTTTTGTAAGAGAAATAGGGTATTGCCCACTCAAATATATGTTAACTTGAGCAAATCAAGCCATTATTTTGTTTGTCTAATCTTACAATAGAAGGTTGTTTCCTTGTTTCAGAATACAAAACTCAACCTGACAAGAGTAACTGATGTTTTTGCAACCTATTGAAGAAAGAGTGTTGCCATAAGTTCCAGCTTAGTGTAATTAGAATGTTCTGCAATATTTACTAATTTCTTGTTTCATATCTCTTGTTTTCATTGAAAAAACATCAAGGTAATTGTTGGCAAGAACATGCCTACTGGAAAGTGTTTTCTCAATGCTCTAATTCATTTTTCAATAATTTTCACTTTGGAAAATATGGTTTTGGAAATGTCTCATTTTCTAAGAATTCGTCTCTACAAAGGCAAATATTTTAGCAATATATGTTTCTTTTGATGTGTTTCATCTGTGCTATGGATAATGACATCTACTTGTCATTATCATGTGGCTTTTTACTTTTGTTTTGATTCTCCCCATGTGATGTGATTGTGGGATAATCAACATTAACAAATTCAATTAACAATTTTGTGGTTTGTTTGTTGTTGGGCATGGAATCCCCCCAAGGCATGTTTTGGGGCTCAAATCCCAAGTTTTGACCCATTCTTGTTGTAAAGCTCCGCGAATTGCGGACGCGAAAGTATGATAGAGTCACAAGGTTGTCTGCCCTAGTTTTTTTAATGTAATGTCGGTGGGATAGACCTACCCATGGTCTTCGGACCATGGGATTGTATAAATAGAGCGAGGCTCTAAGTGTAAAAGAAAAGGAAGTAGAGAAGAAGGAAAGAGAATCGAAGTGATTGAGTTGTAATTCGAAGTATGTCTTTGGGTCGTAGGGTAGGAGAAGGCTCTGCAGCTGAGTGCGTAGAGGCCTAGTAGTCTGCAGTTGAGTGTGCAGGGTGGAGTCAAGTATGTAACCAAGGATAGAGTCACAAGGTTGTCTGCCCTAGTTTTTTTAATGTAATGTCGGTGGGATAGACCTACCCATGGTCTGCGGACCATGGGATTGTATAAATAGAGCGAGGCTCTAAGTGTAAAAGAAAAGGAAGTAGAGAAGAAGGAAAGAGAATCGAAGTGATTGAGTTGCAATTCGAAGTATGTCTTTGGGTCGTAGGGTAGGAGAAGGCTCTGCAGCTGAGTGCATAGAGGCCTAGTAGTCTGCAGCTGAGTGTGCAGGGTGGAGTCAAGTATGTAACCAAGGAAAGAATTAATAAAGAGAATCTTTGTTATCATTTTGTGTATCTGTTCTTGGGTTAATGAATGATTGATATAATTTGCAAATGTACTATTTATTTACTGCGCGCACCTGTATGGATGGTTTATATTGTTAAGTACACTTAAACCACTCAAGTAGGCAAAGCTAAGTAACTAACATTGGAATACCAGTAAGGTCTTGGGTAATAACGTAGAACGCGACGCTCGGCCCCTAGGTAGAGTTGCGTAAAGACCATATACCAGGTTGAGAAGTACAGGAAAGTGCGTGAAGCAACCTACGCGCAGGGTCAAACCACGAAACCAGTTGAACTCCTCAAACATCTCCAGGGTGCGGAAACCTGGTTCTAGCACCCTCCCATACTACTTTGGGTGAGACCTCAGTCCGCGCTCCACGGACTGTTGCCGAAAGGGCCAGTAGTATTGGGATTTGTTTGGCTAACTTAACTTTGAACCTGGGTCAGGCCCCAATAAGCCAACAAATGGTTCCGTTGTCAAGACCGGGATCTGCATAGAGATTTCTGATGTCGTATCATTGGAATCCAACAAAGAGAAGAATTGAAGAGTGGTTGGACAAAAAGATTCACGAGTTCACGGCACAGGAAAATAGGAATCTGTGATTATCAAAGGAAGAGTGGTTAGATTGCTACTTATATACGGAAATCCACAAAATTTTCTTTGCATCCTTCCCCTCTGAGCTGTACGAGTGGATCGCGAAGCTAGCAGACAGTTAAGGAAGGTGTAGGCTCGACAAACCTATTGTGTGGACTCCAGAGTTGGTGCGCAGACTGGAAGCATCGGAAGATAAGATCGCGTGTGTTGTGGATCATTGGCTCAATCGAATTATAGGAGGATTTATCACCAAGTTCGCGGTAGATATTTCAATCAGCTATAGCGAGGTGGAATGATGCTTCATCAAAGGACTGCGAGGTAAGTACGTTAAATCTTTGAACACTTGGATTAAAATGCTACTGTGTGAAAAATGGGTTATGCAAATAAATTGATATTTGGGGCTACATGAAGTGGGAGGATCTACAGAAACAAAGGTAAAAGAACTAGACACTAGCCCCTTGGTTTCACCTTTGCGAGAAAGCGAGGAAGATCTCACGAAGGTTTCACCAAGAAGTGTGATCAGTCTGATAAAGCAACAAATTCCGCGCATACCACCCCCACCTACACCACCACCAGTTTCACCATCTTCACCCTCGTCTTCACCCACACCACCTCCGCCACCACCATTGTTCAATATGGCAAGCGCGATAAAGTTGCGGTGTTCAAAGGAGTAGGGAATGAATATCCAGACTAGTTTTGGTTCGTGGTAAGGGCTGTATGGAAAGTGCAAGGAATCACGGATGACAATATAAAGAAAGCAACACTGGTCAGTGCACTGTAGGATCGCACAATGACTTGGTATATTAAGCATTCCAATGACAATCCGAACATAGGAATCACGGATATCCAAGCTACGCTAAACAAGGAATTTAGCAGGACAAAATCAGAGACACGACCGATCATTGGATTTAAGGAAATCACGATGCTTCCAAGCGAGACCCCCTGGGAGCTGGATCAGAGACTGAAGTGTACAATTCGTGAAGCCAATATGACCTTGATGGATGGGCAACACCGCGCATGGTTTGTAGCATCACTAATGCCGCATCTAAGGAACGCGTTGTCACAGCAGAAGCTAACCACTCAGGTTGAGGCCTTGGAGATCGTAATGAGACTGCATGAGACCCTGATACAAGATCCTAACATGGGATTTCAACAGATCCAACACAGTTGAAAAACTTATGCCTTGAGATGCAGAGTTTATAATAAGACAACACATCTCACCCACAAGCACGTGAGGAGGTATGGTGCATAAAGTGCAAAGGCCAGGGACATGGCAAGGACCATTGTCCAGTCTTCGCGAACTACCTAGTGGGAGGAGGACCAATGCCATTGAGACCAAAGGTACAAATAAGACCAAGCGCGGCACCTACATTATGGTGTGCGATTTGTCAGATAGGATGAAAACATGCTACAGATAACTGCCATCTATTATAGAAGTATACATAGACTTCCCCGTAGTTGTTTTGTATTTTTTGCAGGTTAGTAGGCCACGATGAGCATACCTGTAGAAGTTATGAACTGATGATGGATCAGAATCCTACCTACAGAGTTCAGACCGAAACACGGGCCCTCGATCAAAATGCAGGGATGGCGCGCACTGGATTTTAGGGACGCGAACGAGGTTGAGGTGGAATGGGACCAGGAAGAGGTCGCAACCAGCTGATATGTTACAATTGCGAAGGGCTAGCACATTATGCCCATGACTGTACAAATCCAATGAGACCATTAGCTTAAATTGTACCCAGTTTGATCATGAGACGAAGGACTGCCCCACGCTGATAGCGAGGTTGCATGATAAAGGAGCACTCCAACCTCCCCTGACTGAGAACCTACAAATGATGAGATCTGAGCCAAGTAAGGAAGACCAGAATGTAAATATCGTGCTCCGAAGTGGTATCACGATAGGAGATGACAAAGACAAGAACCCTGAGGAGAGTGCCTGGGTTCACAAGGCTCCAACAAAGGAACCAGAATTTGATTTTGAGCATGCTAAGGAGACATTAATGGAAGCTAAGAAGAGCTTCGTGGATGCCTCCACTTTAGGAAGTAAAGACAAACTGGAACCGGAAATGGACCCATCAATGCTCACTACATTTTTGGAGCCATGCATGAAGCTACTGCGCAACAACAAAGTTGTGAAGGGGCTACAATAACTCATAACTAGATGCGCTAGAACCACGCCAGACGAACCACGCGTAGTTCAGAAGCTCGGGAAGCACACAACGCGAATAGGAAGGGAGATGAGATTGACCGCGCAGATCGGGGAATATGAAATGGATCAAGTGATTTTGGATCTAGGATCGGATACGAACGTCCTTCCAAAGCAGACATGGGAGCGCATGGGCAGGCCTGCGCTACAATGGTCTCATATTCAATTACAAATGGTGAACTGGCAAAAGATCCTACCTATGGGAAGATTGCAGGGAATAACGGTGGATATCGAAGGTGTGAGCGTGCTTGCAGATTTCGAAGTGATAGAGATTGTTGATGACAACAATCCCTATCCCACACTACTGGGAATAAATTGGGCCACTAACATGAATGGAGTGATAAATCTAAAGAATTTCAAGATGATTTTCGAGAAAAACCCACTGCATGTAGTGGTACCTTTAGACCCTGCGGAAGGATCGCTCTACACAGAGAGAGTGCATGACTATGATAACGATAACGATCTAGACTATATCTACAAGATAACTGCGCAAGAGAAGGACTAGGTAAATCCAACAGTGGACGACAGACTCTCATGGGAGTGCGAAAGCTCCTGCACCTTAGATTCAGACGAGGAAATAGAACGATGGCAAAACCAATTACACAAGGTAACAACGCTCCACTATAACATGATGACAAGGTCACTGCACTGCGTGGCAATAGAGGTAAGAGATCTGCCTATGTATGATGGGTTGAGCGGGGTGGATGATTTCCTAAACAAATTTGAGAGAGAAGTACCGGAACAGCGGCGTTTCGATGCTCTGAAATGGGTATTGCGTGCTACGCTTGAAAGATGGTGGGGTACGCATCAAAGAAGTTTTTAGGACTGGCGTGAATGAAGAAGGATGATGTGCATGTAGTTTGGAAAGCCTCAGATGTAGATGAAAGACGAGTATGATGGACAAAACAGCTCGCGTGACCGCCTTTCTAGATGGGTACGAGCGTATGGTGCGCAACTTGCACGAACACACACCATCCTCACAATAGCAAACATGACCAACAAATAGGAGCGGGCAAGACAATGGCGCGAATGACTCGTCCGGTTGGGACCAGGAAGTATGGTAAGACCAAGCACACAGAAGCATATTCACGCAGCAGATTTTGACAAAGTATGCAAAGCACTGAATGCAGTCCACCATGTGAAATGAACTGACTGGTACCTGCGCATACCAGCTTTTCTCTGGGCTTATAGGACCATGTGCGAAACCATGACCGCGCGAGCACTTCAGAAGCTAAAGTATGAAGAAAATGCTGTAATCCCTATGGAGCATGCAAGGCCTAGTCTGCGCGTAGTACCACCCATATATACGAAGGTTCCGAAGCCCGGAAAGGAGGGATCACACAGCCGCAAGAAACAGAACGCATAGGACTTGAGGAAGAAATCCAACAGGGAAACCTTAGACTCCACAAACTTGAAGAAGAAAGGGTATGGTTAAGGAAGAAAAGCGCTTTGATGGACGCGGAAGTCAAGAAGATGGAGGACGAAATAACGAAATATTTTTTTGGCAAAAAGACCAAAATGGTAAGGCAGGGTGCATGCGATCCCGATGATAGGGTTAAGGCCTATTGCCGCGAATTGATCAGTCTAATGCCTTGGCTTGGAACGCATATTGATAAACATAATGACCAGGGTAGTGTGTTGCAAGTAATAAATTACGCGATGCCGACCATAATAGTAAAAGGTAGAGATTTTCCAAGTAGCATGATGAATGATCGGATGAAACTTTTCGCGACTGGTGCAACCATCTAACTAGCCGAGGGAAGGACAGTCTTAGCGCTCCAGGCAGTTGGAAGGGGTGTGGTACTATAAACTATTATGCTCGGGAGCTGCGTGATACTGGAGATGCGTGCAGAAGCAAAGAGTCACAAGGTCTGCGACCGCACATGAGGGGATACGCTGCCATGCGGACTGGCCAGAAAGTGACCATTGAAGTCACTATTCATGATGGGATGCTCAACTTGAGGCCAAATGGAGTGGGCAGCAGGCATTTAATACACAATTTATGGGCAATATTTGGGAAAATATGTGGCTAAGAAATCATTAATGAACCAGGATTGGGGGGAACGATCGAATTCGAATTCAAAAAGTGCTATAAAATACAAAGGGTTGCCGAGTAAACAACACTTGGTCATTTTCAAATTGAGAGATTAGGCAAAGTCCCAAGTGTTGTGAGCCGAGCGTTGATTGAGCCCTTGAATTTGCGAGTGATAGATTACAGCACAGATACAATGGCAACAACTAAGGATGCAGGCCCCTGTACGTGTGTCCCCGCGAAACCCACTACGCAGCAAATGGTTGATGGAGGAGAAGGGGAAAGTCATCACTATAGAAACAGACAAAGAAGAAGAAGATCTGCAGGAGCTTATCATTACAGAAGAAGAAGATGAAGGCATGGTGTTGTGGGGAAAAGTATCCAACTCGGAATGACCCTAACCCACTCTAAGGGTGACAGTTCCTTAGCAACAGCTGAAAGCAAAGCTATCTAAAGTTTCTTCTTTATGACATGCAAGAGATAAAAGGAAGAGATCCACTTACCGATGTCTTGTGCAAATGGTCGATCCAATCTCCTTTGATTGCCGCTTTCTCCCAGCTCCAAGTCTTTTCATGGGCCCAGCTACACGAGATCCTGCAAACAAGACAAAGAAAGGAAACTACAAGAGGCATGCATGTATAACTGATTCAAGGATTAGCATAAATCAAAGACGCAAGTAAGACAATACACTATTGAAACACATGCGAATAGAAGAACCTCAAATGCTTTATTAATATATGGAAGTAAGGTTCAGGCGGTGATACAACCATGAGAGGTCCAATCCAGCATCACCTTCCCGACGGAGAGAACTCTCTTCTTCACCTCCCTCAAGCAATCACCCAATACTAACAACTGTAAACCAACAGCAATTCTTTGCACTAAATTCCGTCCTCTAGATCCCATGGGATGAGATCCTTATATAGAGTTTTGGAGTGAAGATAAGTCAGCTTGATGTGTGACTTGTTGTCCTCTTCAACTCCAGTTGTTCTTCAGTCCTTCACTCAGAGTTTCTGCCTTCCACTTGGAGTTTTAGAACCTCTTAACTCATCATTAGGCGAATCTTCTGATCCAAGTGTCAATTTAGAAGCTTCCTGGGCACTGGCACATTGAGAAAAGATTCCTCCACATGTCCAAGTACGCTCAGTGCAGGTAGCCTTTGTCCTACTTGCTCTGCAACGTAGGTAGCCTTTGTTGTACCTGCTATGCAGCGCAGATGCCTAGTGGAGCAGCTGCAATGATCCAAAACTGACCTGTTTTTGAGTGTTTTTAGTGGAGAACTGAACTGTAGTGCTGTGGTTTGCTGACCTTGTTCCTCTAGGGGTAGGAACAACATGTTTAGGGACTTTGGATCCCTCAGATTATTGACATTTCATGCTCTATGCTGTTAGGCACAAAAATGTCTATAACAGTTGCCCCCTAAAGTATGAGGTCGTTTATCGGGTGAAATGCTTTATTAGGAGGATCCGAAGTTCATTCAATCGTCGGGAGGTGACCTGTAACAAAATACAATACAATACATTATCTTTTCATACTTTCTTTTCATGATCTAGCTGATGCGGGAATTTCCCATGCTCAGCTTTATAAATACATTTGCTATACATAAACAGACGATCGTCTGATAATAGACTGATAATTCTCTGCTTTTAATTATCATCCTTTTAGTAGGATGACCATCTGCTGCACATGTCTATGTTTTTATCTCCTGAATATATATCGCAGCCCGGATGGATGAAACTAGATCCGGGGTCTTCAAACTTTCGATCTTCACACTAAGTACAAGTCGATCCATGTGAGAATTTCTTGAAGTCGAACATGGAAAGACATCGCTTGATTACTAGTCAATAATGTAAACCGTTAACAAGCGTGAGAGGAATCACCGATAATGATGATGACCCTCAAGGTACTGCAGCACAATTCACGTGGCGTGAATATAGGATCTGACGTCGAACACCACGCAACGTCTTCCGGTCGAAGGTCATTAATGTATACCTATCGCCGGAAGTGAGAAACTTGCCATTGAGGCATGCAAGCTTCAAAGTACTGAGGGGGTGTTCCTAGATCAACTTCTTGGATAATGAGCTGATGTCGACAAGAAGTGATCCGTCAAAGGAGGGCCTTAATAAATTCCACATCAGTGACATGGAACGGAGCTAGTGATGATGGTGAAAACGATCTGTGAAATATGATTCAGGGTGGCGGTCATGGAAGGATGAAAGATGATGCATGGTAGTGGATGGGACCCGGTTGACACTTTCTGAATGACATCTCTTGAACATCTAACGACACTGATGTGATGGATCGGTAGCATTACCCCATGTATGGATGGTATGGCGAGACCATGGTGAAGGGACCGGTGAATGATAATAACCCAACCCGATATTTACGGAGGCAAAAGTGTCATGTTCAAGAGCGACCTGCTACCATTAAGCTTTGAGGTTCTTCCCAATTTTTCCCCAGTCATTACTGACCAGTACCTCTTTATTTTTGTCAAGCTTGAGGAGGATAACATACGCTTGATCTATAACCTGCCCTTCGGGCAAGCCCATCGCTATGTTTTTAATGAGCTTAGCGATAGGGAAACTCGTTCTCGTCTAAAGACAAGTTTGTCGCTATCCAATATTTTTAACGAGCCCAGCGACAACGACAACTCGGTCCTTTTCATTTTTAGAGAGTCTGAAAAGGGTACATAAAGTGGACTCCAGGGGTCCTTTTTCGTCATCTAATCCCTTAAGTCCGAAAAAGTATAAAACAATACAGAAGGGATGAATGTTCGATATCTTTATCGAGCCGAACTAGACAAGCGCTCGATCTTTTTGTGCAATAATCCCTCAGGTCCAAAAAGATTAAAATCTAGAGGAGGGATAGCTCTTCCGGTCCTTTTAACGAGCTGGAAGGCCAAAACTCGGCAAACTTTTCATATTTTACGAGTCATTTGAAAAGAGCTCAAAGAAGACTCGTCTTTTGAGGAACGAGTGATAAACAGGGATAGCAGCAGATTCCAGGTACAGGTTGGAATTTTCCAATCACGGCAGTATTACAAGGATGGCTAGGTGAAATCACTCTTCGCAGCTGTTCCTCAAAATAGGTAAACAATCAAGTGGAGGTGAATGATCGGCCAAATGAAAGGTGGAGGTGACGGTGCACAAACACGACCAAGGCTTTTATGGCTGATGATTTTAAGGTCTCAAATGGTTATTTACCGGTTCATTTTTTCCAGTGAGCTTGAACTCTGGGGGAAGCTTGCTCACAAGCTTAACATTTATTTTTTAACGAGCATGAACTTCCACATTAAAACTGCTCGGATCTTGTGTTTATTTTTTAACGAGCATGAACCTTGCCAAAAACTGCTCATATCTTGTGTTTATTTTTTAACGAGCATGAACCTTGCCAAAAACTGCTCGTTCTTACCAGTCATAAAGTAGAAAGGTCTCATGGAAGATCGCTATTTTTTAAGGAGCTTCATCTTCCTACGTATTGCTCCATATCCTCTCTTTGTGCAAGCTGGGTATCGGCCCATCCTACGGGTTAGAGGGGTTAGTCCTACCTAAAACTAAAAAGCCGCCCGCGCTTGCATTCCAAGAGGTTTGCATGCCCCCAGGTGTAAGTCTAATTTCAAGGTCGCCCCTACTTATCCGTCAAAAACCTTTGTTTTCAACAGGTGAGGCTTACCTCTTTCAGGTTACCCAAAGATTGTTCTGCTAATCTTTCAAACAGAAACTTTCTTCGGCGATGTCTATCATTAGGTTATCCAAAGATGGTTACAATCTGTGGCAACAACAGCGTCTCTATCTTTGGGGGCTGCCCCTACTTATCCTTTAAAACATTTGTTTTAATGGGTGAGGCTGGCCTTTTACCCAAAGCCGGTACCTACTTGCTGCCACAAACGGATCCCCTTCTTTGGTAGAGCCTACCTATTTAGACAAAGGTGAATGACGTGACTAACGTCAGACACTTAACTTTAACAAAAGAATCTTATTCCAGAACAACCTCATCCCTAACAGCCCCTTCTGAGAGTCCAACTCTCTCTTTGTCTTCTTGTCCTTCTTCTCCACGAAGATGTCTCAGAGGAAGATTCACAAAGATGAAGGAGGGGGACGGGGTACGAACTGGTCATATTCTTCCGCGGAAATTCTACTCTACACCTAAGGTTTTTTCTGCCTCCATAGCAGACCAGGATGCATGCCCCCTGGGATCCTGCGTTCCTTTCCCGAATCACTCGCATTCATCAGGAAGAAGAACCGGGGGAAGAGACCTTTCTTGATCAAATAGATCATTTAGGGTACGTATGTGACTATTGGCAATGCGTGATCCTGGAAATGAAAGTTGGTCTACGAGCTTGACCATTCTTCCTTCGTATGGAAAACACATTATTCGAAAGAGTGAGGAGACTATTGCTTCCATGCAATATATGTAGTCTCGTCCAAGGAGTAGGTTATAATCCAAGGGTCCTTGGACGACCATCAAATTCATCTTGACAGCCTTCCCTTTCAAGGTAATAGGCACATTAGGCAGAATCCCTAATGGTCGACTGGTTCCTTTGTCAAAACCCGAGAGATGCCTTGTCTCGGGCAAAAGCGCCGGACAACCCAGTGCTCTCCAAGCAATAGAGGACAGGATACTCACAGATACCCCTTCATCAATGATAGTTCCAGCCATCACCATTTTGTATATTTGGACTATAATTCTAAATGGTATACTGGCTGGTAACCGGGGTCTACCTAGTTGGTTCCA
This sequence comes from Pinus tabuliformis, assembly GCA_031772625.1. Lineage (NCBI taxonomy): Eukaryota > Viridiplantae > Streptophyta > Pinopsida > Pinales > Pinaceae > Pinus > Pinus tabuliformis. The sequence goes on from CM062810.1 coordinate 566,955,241, forward strand.
ATCAAAGGACACAACCAGGTTGCTTGGTGGTGGGACCGAATATACGGCCGGGTATGATCCTGATGAAGCTCCTTCCTACGATAAAGGAGTGGGCACATTGCCCTGATGTTCATCAGAATCGGTGTTGACGAAAAGAATATGGACGGTGTCATCTTTATTCTCTTCGGTAGGGGTGTCAACTGAAGATGAATCCTCAGTGATTGTGGTATTTGAAGATGAAACTTCTGAAGGGAGAACCGGGTCAACTGCCGTTTCGACCTTTGGACTTTCGTCCGGTCCGGATTCAGTAGGTTCACTTTCAGTGATTGACACTTCAGCTGGCCCTCTGAGCAAGACAGCTGTATTTTCGACCAACGAAGGACTTGGCGCGAGTTTTTGATATCCAGGAGGAAGTAGCAACGGTGCAACCGGTTGATCTTCCAAAACTCTCTTGGCTTCGTCTAAAAAGGGACAACAGCGGAGGGTGTGATTGCCTTCACACAATTCGCAGGAGGATGTCCATCCTCTTCGTCGTCTGCGACCTTCACTTTCGTTGGTCGACGGTAAGCATTCGACCTGGTTGTTAGAGGTTGACGCTTCCGAATCGTGCAAACGAGGGGACCAGTCCCTTAGTATCCAGGGAATACTGGGACAATCACTGTGGAAGTGGTTCCCTCTACATATGACACATGGCGACTTGGGCCCGGTCCGTGTTGTGTGTGGGTTTTCGTTAGATACCTTCTGCTTGCCCCCAGGCGCCTTTGGCTCCTTCTGCTTCTTTTCTTTCTTCTTCTTTTCCTTCTTCTTTTCTATGGGAGCCGCGCTTTTGGTGGCTTGACCTTTCGAAGAAGAAGGATCGGAGGAAGGCTCATAAGAAGTGGAAGGTTGGAGGGTAGTTCTAGACTGGTCTAACTGTTGACTCGACTGTTCAGGAACCGTGGTGGTCTGAACTACAGCGGTTGAGAATAGCCAAACTGGCAGGCCAATTGTCAGTCCTGGAAGCGACAATGTGGCCATGTGGGGCGCACCAACTTCTCCCCAAGAGGAGAAAGGGCTAGGGGTCCCCCCCTGTGGGATCCCTTGGTTGGTGTGTTCCATGTTCTCAACTTTAAAGATCAACGTAGGAATCAAGGGTAATTATGTTCCGTTTAAGATGAATTTTATATGACGACGCTTTAGACACAACTTGCTTTTTCACTTTTTAAGAGTCGAGAAAAAGCTAAAGATGACTCTAGTCTCCTTCGATGTATTAACGAGCCCGAAGTGACAAATGCTCGGATGGACTTTTTCAGTTATAGAGTTTGAAAAAGGCCAAAAGAAACTACTCTGGAGTTCTAGGCAAGGGTGTGCCAAACCTTTCGTGAAACCACAGAATACGTTTTATGGTACGAGTGGTCGATCTTCGTGAATGCTGTGTTCACTGCATCGCGATCAGTAGGGCGGCCGACACGGCTTCCTATGGATAAAGGCTTTGTTCCTATAGGGGTCCCCCAATATACGCGACGGTACGTGGGGGCACAAATCCGTATTAGCGCTCTCGTCCCTCAGGAGGAATCACCCACCTTCGTAGAGATCAATAGTCACTATGTTTAACGACGCCGGTTCACGTCTCTACCTAGACCTCTAATGTGTGTCTCGTTATGTTTCAAAGCGTTGTTAGATAAATTCATTTCTTTTTAGGTTGATCTTGCTTAGCAGTTTGCCTTTAAGGATCACCACGTGATGTATGATACAACTCCTAAATGCAGTCTAAGAATGATAAGCAAGCTTTTTCAATTCTTTCAACTTATGAAAACCTTAACTACTGAAGGAAAAGAAAGACATCATCTTTTCAAACAGATCATGGAGCACACACTAATGCACTTTCCTAAATCGACATGCAAACTGTCAAAATGCACATGCACAATGCAAGTATTTCTTTTCTTCTCTCTTAATGTTTAGTGTATGACAAAAAGAAAGCTGTTGTACGATTTCGAATTCAATTTCAAGCGAAAACAAACAAGTATTGTCCAATAATCAAAATAACACCTTAAGATTCACTCGTTTCAAACACAAGAAATACTGAAATTCGAACCATATAACGAAAGGAAATGCTCAAGTAGCTATGAACAACAATAAACTAGCTCTTAGAATCACAACGACACTTTCTCACAGGTCTAGATCCAAGAGGTCACAGCAAGACTAGTTCACTTTCGCCATGGGAAACTGTGAATGAAAGCAAGAAATACAATAAGAACAATCACGGTTTCTTCATACAACTGAGGCGGAATGAGGGCAAAGAGAAGTGGTTTCAGCTGGGTATACAGGTTGACAACAGGCTGCAAAAACAATACTGAAAATTGGGCAACAGACAGTGGAGAATCCAAATTGCACAAAGCAAAACTGGATCAGCGCAGGTGCTGCACTGTCAATCTGAGATGCAGCACAGGTAGCCCCTTCGGGACCTGCGTTGCAGTGCAGGTAGCCTTTGTTGCAGCTACACTGATGAGACAACTCACGTCTCTCTCAGATTCTGGGTCACAGTTTGCTAAAAAATGAGCGGTTTTTGGCCAAATCAGAAGCTATCAGACAAGTATACACTAGAGGATGATTGAGGAAGATGAACACTATCACAAAAGAGCTAAAAAGAGTCCTTGTGGATCAGCTCTTTAAATCATGAACAGGCCCAGCACTGGGCTAGAGTAGCTGCCCTCTACTTTGCATTCGAAGGATTCGAATGCAGTTCGATTCGGTACTCCCTTTGTTCAAGAGATAAATAGCAAGAATACACAAGCTACCAACAAGACACGATCCCCAGCGGAGTCGCCAGTCTGTTGTGGGGAAAAGTATCCAACTCGGAATGACCCTAACCCACTCTAAGGGTGACAGTTCCTTAGCAACAGCTGAAAGCAGAGCTATCTAAAGTTTCTTCTTTATGACATGCAAGAGATAAAAGGAAGAGATCCACTTACCGATGTCTTGCGCAAATGGTCGATCCAATCTCCTTTGATTGCCGCTTTCTCCCAGCTCCAAGTCTTTTCACGGGCCCAGCTACACGAGATCCTGCAAACAAGACAAAGAAAGGAAACTACAAGAGGCATGCATGTATAACTGATTCAAGGATTAGCATAAATCAAAGACGCAAGTAAGACAATACACTATTGAAACACATGCGAATAGAAGAACCTCAAATGCTTTATTAATATATGGAAGTAAGGTTCAGGCGGTGATACAACCATGAGAGGTCCAATCCAGCATCACCTTCCCGACGGAGAGAAATCTCTTCTTCACCTCCCTCAAGCAATCACCCAATACTAACAACTGTAAACCAACAGCAATTCTTTGCACTAAATTCCGCCCTCTAGATCCCATGGGATGAGATCCTTATATAGAGTTTTGGAGTGAAGATAAGTCAGCTTGATGTGTGACTTGTTGTCCTCTTCAACTCCAGTTGTTCTTCAATCCTTCACTCAGAGTTTCTGCCTTCCACTTGGAGTTTTAGAACCTCTTAACTCATCATTAGGCGAATCTTCTGATCCAAGTGTCAATTTAGAAGCTTCCTGGGCACTGGCACATTGAGAAAAGATTCCTCCACATGTCCAAGTACGCTCAGCGCAGGTAGCCTTTGTCCTACTTGCTCTGCAACGTAGGTAGCCTTTGTTGTACCTGCTATGCAGCGCAGATGCCTAGTGGAGCAGCTACAATGATCCAAAACTGACCTGTTTTTGAGTGTTTTTAGTGGAGAACTGAACTGTAGTGCTGTGGTTTGCTGACCTTGTTCCTCTAGGGGTAGGAACAACATGTTTAGGGACTTTGGATCCCTCAGATTATTGACATTTCATGCTCTATGTTGTTAGGCACAAAAATGTCTATAACACATGGAGGTGGCTACTCAACCTACGCACTCTACAACAAAACTACCCACCTATATCCCCCAACGAAAAGGGAAGGCCAAAGTGCTCAAGGACCTGGACGAGACGAAGAGCTCGCTCCAGACCCCACTCCTCCCAAATGGCATTATGTTTGAAGGCATGTACCTGGGCCATGTGCCAAGCATGAAATTCGAAGATTGAGACCTCGCTGACCATTAGAAGTTCACTCACCTTGAGACTGGAAACCTTATGAAGAATAACACCATGGGGGTGGTGACAACCTCAGAGCCATGAAAGTGGTTGCACGGAGTGGAAAAGGTCAGGTTCCTGAACCTACTCTGGGTGCCACATTTCCACCGTGCCCTAATAACCATTTTCGTCATCACACAGCTGCTATGCCTGGTGCATGATGGGTGTTTATGGCTAGAGGAGCCCATCCCCATCATGACAGACTTGATTCATCGTGTCTCCCAGCTTCCATACAAAGGATAGGACCCCGCGGCCATATCAGAAGGGAAGGGAAGTGATTTGGCCATCGCGGAGGCCATGAAGAAGAAGTACAAGCTGGAAAAGAAGAAGAGGGGCTACACCATCTCCAGCATCAAGGACAAAGCAGTACATGTGGAAACCCAAATCCTCGCAGGAAAAGTTATGTGCAAGTGCTGCACAGACGAGGTATCAGCACTAATGGTCGCATTGGTCGAGCAATGCGCAGAGGGGGTCTAGTTTAACTAGTTTGAATTCCTCTGCACAAAGTTTTTAGATAATTGTCGTGAAGCCCAAGAACAAGGAAAAGCGTTCCACTATGCTTGGCTGTTGTTGTCCATAGTATTTGTAGCTGGGGAATTGACGGAGGATAGTCAATTCCCCATAATTGATAGAGATTTACTGAAGGCCGCGAAGTACGCTTCGCTCTGGGCTGTGAAGGATGCTAAAAGAACATGTGACAACAAGATCTTCTGGGTTCTCATCGAGTTGAACATCAGAATGTAGATCAACCGCAAGCTTCGATTGTCACCCACAGTTTACAACAGTCTGCAGAGTTTTGCAGAATTTAAGGCAGACATGCATAACATATATATCAGGGCGCGCAAGGACCTGACAAAGTAGTGGACCAAGCTACCCTTTGTAGCCACTGATGATGCCATTTTCAATGTCTTGGAGGCATGGCACACCCTAGACATTACAGAAATCGAGAAGTTGGCAGCGCAAAAGAAGAAGGACGAGACCAAGCTGCGCATCGCACAGTTGGCCGAAAAATGACGGAAGGAAACATTAGCAATAGAAGTGTGGGTAACAAGGGATGCGGCACAGAAAGCAGCTAAGCAGGAAAAGGTCGCAGCAGCACAAGAAGCAGCCACGAAGGCAGGCAAGGGCCAAACAATGCCTTCATAGGGGCAGGAGGCAGAGGAAGCAGAAACAGAAAAAGGAGGTGTGGAACCATGAACCATGTCAACACTGCTGAAGCGCCAAGCAGAGCATGTATGGTCACAGAAGAAGGCCAAGGCCTCGAAATTGTCCATTAACCCGATCACCCTAACCGAGGGTGATCTACATGACATTGGCGAGACGGTGCGCGATGTCACAAATGAGGCTCTCCAAAATTTCATGCAGGAAAACCAGACTATGTTGGGGGCCCTCAAAGCACAGTTGCAAGAATTATAGGTGCGCCCCCCTCAGGTTGGCACCCTTTCGACCAACCTTGCAGTCAGATCCACAGCAACAAGGCAAATGTTGTGCGCGTGGATGATGAACACAATAGTGCTGCCGGAAGGGGCACTAGTGACATCAAATGAGGCCGACAAGCCTTCGGTTAGCGCAGTGAAAGGTCTTGGTGTTAATCTAGCTACCCTCCCGCATGAGACATTATATGTGTTGCAGGATGGGATAACTGCAGAGCTGCAAGCTAGGGAGAGCCGCGCGCTGGAAGTCCTCAATGAGGAGAAAATAAATATGGAACAGCTAAGCTTGCAGCGCGACAAATTGGTCTCACAAAATCAACAACTGGTATAGGTGATAGACGACACTTGTCAAAGCATCTCGGCACTGGCCATCCCAGCAGATATACCAGCGGAGGCGTGAATCCACAGGTTAGCAGCAGGGGTCCGCGATGCCAGGGAGGAAATGAGAAAGGTTCAACTGGAGCTAAATCTTCATATCACATAGCTGCGGTTAAAGGCGCTAGCACTATCACAACGGGATTGCAAGAAATCGAAGGTGTAGTGTGAGACTGCACCGGCATGTTGGAAGAATCACTTGAGGTCCTCACAACTCTGCAGGAGGACCCCAACATCTAGTGCTTAGAGACAAAGGTGCGAGAACTCTAACAACAGTGTGATAGTGTCTGAGGAACTGCGCAGACAGTGGTCCTCACCCAGAGGCTTGTGAGGATGCAGTAGGCTAAAGCACTGAAGCAGCAGGTGGACGCGACACGCCATAAGGAAGCAGTCCTAAAAGCGCGTGTCCAACCTTGGATCGATGAGGCCTTCACCATCACAGAAGACATCAAAGGCAAGCTCGCACACATACAGGAGATGCACACATTGATGCAGAGAAGCACTCCCGACACAGAGGTCTCGGAACAGCATATGCAGAAGATCCAGCAAGCAGCAGCTCAGTGCACTGCTGACCTCCTCTCATTTCGAGGACAGTTGGAGGGACTCCACGCAAAGATTGTTGCGCCGACAGAGTGACTCGAGGGCGAGTCACGATGTTTGTGTTAGGGGCCTGTTGGGCATGGAATCCCCCCAAGGCATGTTTTGGGGCTCAAAGCCCAAGTTTTGACCCAATCTTATTGTAAAGCTCCACGAATTGCAGGCGCAGGGCGCGAAAGTATGATAGAGCCACAGGGTTTTCCGCCCTAGTTTTGTAATGTAATGTCGGCGGGAAAGACTTATCCATGGTCCGCGGACCATGGGATTGTATAAATAGAGTGAGACTCTAAGTGTAAAAGAAAAGGGAGTAGAGAAGGAGGAAAAAGAATCTAAGTGATTGAGTCGCAAGTCGAAGTATGTCTTTCAGTTGTAGGATAGGAGAAGGCTCTGCAGCTGAGTGCACGGACCCCTGCAGCTGAGTGTGCAGGGTGGAGTCAAGTCTTTAACCAAGGAAGGAATTAATAAAGAGAAGCTTTGTTATCATTTTGTGTATTTGTTCTTGGGTTAATGAATGATTGATATAATTTGCAAATGTATTGTTTATTTACTGCGCGCACCTGTATGGATGGTTTATACTGTTAAGTACACTTAAAGCACTCAAGTAGGAAAATTTAAGTAACTAACATTGGAATACCAGTGATGTCTTGGGTAATAATGCAGAACGCGATGCTCTCTCCCTAGGTAGAGCTACGCGAAGACCGTATACCGGGTTGCGAAGTATAGGAAAGTGTGCGCAGGGTCAAACCGTGAAACCAATTGAACTCCTCAGACATCTCCAGGTTGTAGAAACCTGGTTCTAGCACCCTCCCATACTACTTCGAGTGAGACCTCAGTCCACGCTCCGCAGACTATTTCCGAAAGGGCCAGTAGTACTGGGATTTTTTTGGCTAACTTAACTCTGAACCTGGGTCAGGCCCCAATAACCCAACATTTGTGAAGTGATTATAGGGTCATCAACATTAACACATTTGATTAATAACTCCAGGGTTCGTTTGTGAAGATCTTCGTAACAAGGATTGTTAGTGAATTCTTAATGAATCTAAGACAAATACTAATTTAATTTTACATGAATTGGATTGAATTAGTCACTAATAAAATTTAATTATATTGTTTAAGATAACATTTCTATTTTTGCTACTCAACCTTACTTGTTCCCTAGTTTATTACACACTATGTTTCCTTAACCTAATTTGAATAGGATTTTTTTGGAAAGAAATGAAAATGCAATCATGAAAATGACTTACACAAGATTTTCTACCTTATTAGAACTCCTTAAGAGTGATATTTTTCAAATATTTCAAAAGAAATTTTTTATGAATGTAAGCCACGATATTTACTTCTCCTCACATAGCATTGATATGGTACATTCTACTTGTGGGACATTCACCTTTCTATCTCCATAATTATCCTATTCCTCCTTTCCATGCCTCCATTTTGTTATTGAGTGAAAGGAGGTATATTTCTTTTTTGCCAATTCCAAATGTAAGAAGTATTTCCATAATCATCTAAACCCTTTCAAACTACTGCAATGTACCACAAACAACACGAGACAAAAATCCGTGAGAGATTGATCATTACATTTCAAGTGAAAATAATTAAGCAACAATATTTTTTTCAAATTAACTTTGACATGTTGCTATGTTTGGTTGTTGTTATGGACCTTAAATATTGTATTAACATACTTTTGAGACACTTTCACGAGTAATTTTCTTTCAAATTAGCATTCATATGTTGCAATGTTGGTTGTTTTTGTGGACCTTAAATATTGTATTCCCATCTTTTCAAAACAATTTCAAGAGTAATTTTCTTAAATATTGTATTCCCATACTTTTGAGAGTAATTTTCTTTGCAATGTTTGGTTGTTGTTGTGGACCTTAAATATTGTATTCCCACACTTTTGAGACACTTTCAAGAGTAATTCTCTTTCAAATGTTCAGATGTGAAATTATTGAGAGTCTCTTGTGATAAATTCAAGATAGAATATATTAAATTAATGTTCATATGTGAGATTATTCAGAGCCTCTAGTGATAAATTCAAGATAGAATATATTATATTAATGCTCATATGTGAGATTATTGAGAGCCTCTAGTGATAAATTCAGGATAGAATATATTAATTGCATGGATTGATTTGTTTCTTCTGTGCTATGGATAATGACATCTTACTTGTCATTATCATGTGACTTTTTACTTTTGTTTTGATTCTCCCCATGTGATGTGATTGTGGGGTCATCAACATTAACACATTTGATTAAGAATTTTGGGGTTTGTTTGTAAAGTGATTATAGGGTCATCAACATTAACACATTTGATTAATAATTTTGGGGTTGGTTTGTGAAGATCTTTGTAACAAGGATTGTTAGTTAATTTTTAATGAATCTAAATCAAATATTAATTTAATTTTAACATGGATTGAATTGAATTAGTCACTAGTCAAATTTAATTATATTGTGTAAAATAACATTTTTATTTTTGCTATTTAGCCTTACTTGTTCCCCATTTTACTACACACTATCTTCTTTAACCTACTTTTCTCTAGTGTTTCTTTGCATTTATCAAGAGAAATAAAGTTTTGATGGTTTGACCTAAAGTTTTTAAGATTGGAATTCTTTTTGCAAATTCATATAAAAAACTTTTATGAATTGAAATTTGTACATTAATTTAAAACAAACTTCTCAATTTTAAAAACAATAATATCAACAATTTCTTTTTCACTCAAAATGCATTGCATTTACATTTAAGTCATATAACATATGATATTTTTCTTCACCTATACTCTTGGTTACAGGTTTCCTTTACAACATCCACAACAATTACAAGGGTTAACTCATTCATCACACAACAATAACCACAAACATCCCTTACTATTATTCGTAAATACAACTTAACTCATCTATTTTTAAAGAAAATAAAATACCCGAAATATCATACTAATGGTTTATAACGAGCTAGACTCATTCATCTACAAAACTTTGAATCTTTTAATACAAGCATATCTTCTTTATAAAAAAACAAACTTTTAACCCATCAAAAATAATTAAATCCTACTTCAAAATTGGAAAAGGAATTTAACCAATGAATACAAAAAATACTCATTCTCAGAAGTCGTCACTCAACTACTCCAGACTAGTCACGTGATATCGAGAGACATCTTCCTTTTTGTGCTACCTAATTGCATATTAATTTTTAATTTGTCACAAAACACATAACGATGTGTAGTTGATGTGGTCAAATGAACACTTTCACATATGAGGTAGACGCGATGTTGTGTATGTCATATCCTCTTCACGTGGATGTGGGCGGGCCCCGTTACATTAAAACCAGAAAGACACGTGGCGCCTTCTGCGCCATTTCCGCCGAAACAATATTCGATCCATAAAAAAAGATCATAAAAAAATTCAGGATTCAGGACTATTTCAAGCCATTCCAACTTGCCATATTCACTCTTTCGATTCCTTCCTGCTATGAGCCTTCCAACTCGCCATCTGCAAACATGCTCACCCTGGGTTGCGGCAAATGTGCAGGTCTGCTGGCTATCAGCGTGTTATTTCATTTACACGCTGTTGTTGCTCAACCAGGTGAGTATTTCTATCCTTGTAAACAATTCATTCCAACCTTCGTTAATTTTCGTATCCTCTTTGAAATTCTGTTTATTTATCACTGCTCGTGGATCGTTTCATGTTTATGTATTACTTGATTTGACAAAATATATTTTGACGCAGCAGGATTTCTCAGTATCGATTGTGGAGGCCAAACAAATCATACCGCAGAGAACAACATAACTTGGGTAACTGATGTTAATTACATAGGGGACGTCGGTGAGACAGCATACATAGGGGATGTCTCTCAGCAAGCTGGCGGTTCTTCCATGCAATACCTACGGTACTTCCCACAGCCTCTCAACAAATCTTGTTATCGCTTGCCTGTGGCTCCCAATGTGCCTTACCTCTTAAGGTTATGGTTCGCCGTCGGAAATTACACGGGATTTCAAAAATCGTCAACCTTAGCTTTCTCTTTCTCTATTGAGACCTTGGGTATGTTGGCTGTGCAAAACATACCAATCACAAACCTGACAAATATAGATCCATTCTACTATGAGGAAGTCTTTGTTAGTTCTGGGAGAGTGCTATATATTTGCTTGATCAGAACCTCGGAGACTAATGATCCCTTTATCTCTGCTATCGAGTTGAGGGCCCTCCGGTATGGCATGTATCAACAAGCTAAGCCAGGAACAATGTTGAGTCTTGCAGCAAGAAGTGATTTTGGTGGAAATAAATCGTTTGTGAGGTAAACCTATTGAAACTTGTATGTTTTGCGTATGGAAAATGTAAGCGCAATAAGTTTTAGGTGCAATAAGTTTTAGGTGCTATATATAGGCGTGATTCTCTTTTTTGTAGTCTGAATAACTTTGCATGATGAAGCAGGTATCCACAAGACGAGTTCGACCGCCTGTGGACACCACCACAATTCGGAGATCAAGGTGCAAAGCCCGAAAGTTCGAAACACCCCATTTCAGCATCCCATACCCAAAACATTCCTCCATCTTTCGTGATGCAAACAGCCTATGTAATTACCGGTGGTAACAAGTTACTTGTAGGTCTATCGGGAGATGTATTCGACCGTCCCCAAGCATTATTGCTGCTCTATTTTGCAGATATCGAGCCGGCTGATATGACCCTTTCCTTTTCCGTTTCGATAAATGGACTATCAGCCGGTCCTAATATGACTCTGGCGCGAAATTATTCTGCCTTAGAAACACAAGTTCTGGTAAACACCACAGAACTCATAGAAGTGACACTATCGGCCGTCAACCATTCAACTGCTGCCATACTCAATGCTTTAGAGTATTACGCGATTATTCCGACCCAACTGGCAACATATTCGAAAGACAGTAAGTGCGCTTTACTCGTAAAATAATAATAATAATATTAATAATTCAGGTTGAAATTCCTCATGTTAAGTTTAACGAATTTGTGTTGTCTGCAGTTGAAGCTCTCCAGGCTCTTAAAACAAGGTTTAGCGTAACAGATTGGATTTCCGATCCTTGCTATTTGATCGAGTGGAAAGGAATTTCCTGTGACAACAGCACTTCGGTCGTAAGAATTTCAGAAATGTAAATCTAATTGTTTACCATTCATTCTTTTATGTCTGAAGTTGTAAAACTGACAGAAATTATGTCTGATAATATAAGAGGTTAAGACAATGTTATGTTAGCAGGAATTTGTCAGGAAGGAATCTTAGTGGATCGGTACCTGAGAATATTGGAGAATTGACTGCATTAGTCAACCTGTAAGGAAATTCTATTATTTTTGGTCTATCTGTACCCATACCATAGTTTTGTATCCTAAGAAATCGCTTCCAGAATTATGCATCACGATTTCAAATCTTCAGTGAAATGTAACTTCTTCGAACTTAGTATACATTATGGTCTATACGTTCTAGGATATTTTTCGGAGTTTGCTTATGAAGTGATCATAACTTGTATTTCACTGTAAATACTTGAGGTGGGACTCATCCATTAATCGTGTTGACATAACCAGGTCACTTGAGAATAACTCTCTTACGGGACCATTGCCAAATTTCTCCAATTTGACGATGTTAGAGAGACTGTAAGCACTTCGTTCTCAAGAGAATAGACCTTACGCTTTTTAAAATTTAAATGGATTGTAATTTCTTAGATTGATTGTTATTCTAAGTAAAGTATGTGATAACATTTAAAAAATGATATCAATGTCAATTCACTTTAAACTTGAATAACCATTTAAAGGATCAAATGTAGCCGGGCTTAAATTTGTTATCATTAATGTAGAATAATTAATAAATTTTAAATGATAAAAGAATTATACACAAGCCTATACTGATTTTAGTGAAACGTCCATTTATTTTGCTTATGGTGCAGATATCTACAAAATAACAACTTGACCGGTAACGTTCCGGGCTGGCTTTTTGGCCTCGAAAACCTTAAAGATTTGTATGATTCTCTCCAATCCTTTGATTATAAAATTATACTCAATCTTTTCTTTACTTTCATTGTTACGATTCCAGGTTTATAGAGCAGAAAAGTTTTAGTGGTGTAATTTAGTGGTGAAATTCACTGGCATTCTTCAGAGTTTGACAAACACAATATAAGATTGATGGTCTCCGAGGTCTTATGACGTGAACATTTCTGGCCCTTAAATACCATACTGGAAGTGAAACTCATCCATGATTCGTGTTGACATAACCAGGTCACTCGAGAATAACCATTTTACGGGACCATTGCCAAATTTCTCCAATTTAACCATGTTGGAGAGACTGTAAGTACTCTGTTCACAATAAGAGCAAGTCTACACTTTTACGAAAACAGGGATTGGTCATCATTTTAATTAGGCATCTAATAATTTGCTTATTGTGCAGACATCTACAAAACAACACCTTGACCGGTACAGTTCCAGACTGGCTCTCTGGACTCGCAAACCTTACAGAGTTGTACGCCTCTCTCCCATTTTTTTATTGTAAAATCATACATCAATCTTCTCCTTCCTATCAGTTTTATGGTCACAGGTTTACAGAGAGCAATCATTTCACAGGTTTATAGAAAATAATAATTTCAGTGGGGAAATTCCTCCGCAACTTCTCTCCAATCCTTCATTGGTATTCAGGTAAATCTAAATTCTTATTGATTGTAATATTGCAGGTGCTAACAACAGCTTCGCATTCTATTATTTTGCAGTTTCAGTATCATCTTTCATGTTTGCTTTACTATCCGAGCAACCAATACCTGAGAAAGTGATGAAACTGAAGAGATTTGACGGAACGTCTACTTCGTTTGATGTGTTACAGATACTCTGGGAACCGCTATTTATCTATCCCGTCAAATCCAAACAACCACAGGGTGAAGCTCACCCTCAGACTGACATTAAGTGGAAGTGCACTGATAGTTTTAGTGTTCATGGTGGCTATTGTTTTGCATTGCAAGAAAACCAGGAGAAAAGAGGGCAGCGCGTTGTACGAAGGTCAGGAAATATATTCAATCTTACTATTTCTAATATGAGACGTAGTAAAGGTAGACCCCCAGAATTGAAGCAATCTTAGACTGTCCTAATTTAACCCTGATTGATAAAGTGCAGACAACTCAACGATCGTATTGCCAAATACAACAAAGTCTCGCGTATTTACTCTACAAGAGATAATCGCAGCCACACAAAACTTTAGGGAGAAAATAGGGCAAGGGGGCTTTGGATCTGTGTTCTTTGGTCAATTGGAACGAGGAAAACGTATAGCTGTAAAAGTACTCTCCTCGTTTTCCAAACAAGGTGTTCAGGAGTTCCTGAATGAGGTAACTTTTAAATCCTTAAATCATGTAATATGGTCCGATTTCTGGACTTAACCTAGTAATGTTTTGGCTGCACTATTAAGTAATAATTAAAATGATTGGAATTCAAATTTCATGCCATTGACTTCACTTGGTGAACAGGTTAATCTTCTTTCTACAGTCCATCATAAGAACTTGGTGACTTTACTCGGTTACTGTATTGAATCGAGAGAGCTTATGCTCGTCTATGAGCACATGCCCGGAGGGTCCCTACGAGACCGCCTTTATGGTAAATATATTGCTTAGAAGCATGTTTGATTGAAGGGTGCATATAACGTGCTAAAATTACCAAGTAATGGAAACTCTTTTGGTTTTTAATTTTCCAGATCCTACTTTTGAGCTAAACTGGGAAACCAGGATCAAAATAGCTTTAAATGCAGCACAGGGTAACACTTTTCCTAAAGCATTTAATGAACCTATATTTTTGTATATATTGATTACCTTATTAGTCCCTGCCATCTGGGATCCGGCAGGGACTATAGTAATCGCAGGGACCCCGACTTAGCATTAGTTGACCCCTTTGCTTCTCTGTTATACGGCGGTTAGAGCGCGGATATCCTAAGTTTCTAAAGCACTCACTCTTTCGCCATCCTTCGCCATCTTATTTGGCCTCTTCCCGAGGCGGAAGAGGCCCGACCATAGCTTAAAAACCAATTTAAGCCTCCTGCATTCTGGCTAACCGTTAACGGGTTTGAACTAATGCTGGCATTAAATCTGAGGCATTTCATGTTCTTATTGCATTTGAGCTGCATTTGAGCTATCTGAGGAGGCTGAACGTGTCACTCTGCATGCAGAACAGATGCTGTCTTTCTTGCCTCTTACTCGTGCTTTACATTTGGTTCATCGTCCACAGCTTGAATCCAAAGCTTGTTCCTGCAACCTCTAAGCTATCGCGACTGGATTTCACCGCTACCATTCGACATGGCTGCATGTGTACACAGAGCCTCCATGGAGTCCCTCAGAGCAGGTGGACTTTCCCTTAAAATGCTTTCAGTATTGACTGTTAATTAATATTCGTAAGTTTAACCATTTTTCCCAAATTCATTACAGGGCTGTTGCGGCTCTCATGTCGTTCTTGGTGAGCAGAAATGGAGAGAGCGCTGGTTCAGCTCCTTTCATCTGCACTTGCACCAGCACCACAGAAGACAACGCTCCTTCTACGGTGACTATTTCTCCATCTTTGGCACTATGCAAGGTAATGCAGATCGACATTTTATTTAGTTTTCCCAAATTCATTAACTAGCAACTTTGAATGTCTTGGTTGCAAACAGGGCTGTTGCGGCTCTCATGTCGTTCTTGGTGAGCAGAAATGGAGAGAGCGCTGGTTCAGCTCCTTTCATCTGCACCTGCACCAGTACCACAGAAGACAAGGTATAAAACTTACCGTTGAATTATCCTCCACAGTATTTGCCCAGTAAGTCTGATTTTCACTCAATAACTTAATAATCACTTAATAGATTCAACTATTAAATTCAATTATTCAGAATATCATATTCTCTATATCTTTTGTATTACAAGAAGTTTCTACAATTAACAAATGGTTAGTGCTATGACGACTTCTGTTTTTTATTAATCTCAGGCCAACATACGAGGCATTATCGCATCAGAACTCTAGTTTATTATCGCATCAGAACTCTAGTTTATTGTAGTAATGGCTTGTATCCCTTTAGCCGAGTGAATCTCGAACACATAGAAGTCTGTCCATCTCTTAATTCTTTGTTTACTGTGAGATAAAAGGCATTCTTTATTGTATTGGAAACTGCACATATTCTGCACACAAATCTGACGAGGGTCTTTGTACTTGTGCATAATCCTGTTTCACACTAGCACTCTGCCTCGCAGATCAGCTAGCAGTTTTCTCTGATAGGAATCTCGGGCTTAATAATTAACATTTTAGATCGAAATTTTTAGCAATAAATAATTTGTATTTTAATTTTTTTTTAATTGATCTTTTCACCTACGGAGCTAAAGATAAGATCAAGACCTATTGAGTTCTGATATATTTTCCGAACTGTGTTGCTTTGTAACTTATAGAATAGAAAATAAATATTCAATTAGCAATTTAGCTCTAGACCAAGCTATGTACAAATGTATCTAACTTACAGCAGTGCAGCGAAGACTCGGTGAGTACTGGAGAATTCTTCAGAGAAGATCTATCGCCTCTGCAGGTGCTCGCCTGTGGAAAAGCTGAGAGAAACCAGTTACACCATCTGTAAAATTAAATCCACTACTAAGCTATGATTTTACTCTGAATTGACATATAACTTACCTATTTTTCTTTGTAAAGCCCACATTAGATCCTTTAGGGATCTCCTAGGAAAGTAGCGCCTTCATTTGTTCTGGATAGAGTAGAAGGATAATTTCATGCTAGCCATCACCGTTTTTCCACCAGAGTTTCATTTCTGAAATGTCAAAATTTGATCTCATCAGCTTCTGAATCTCTACAGAATACTACAAGAACAAAGAAGCTAGATCATCGGCTATAGATTCAAAAGGTTGGTCTGCTGTGCAATCCACAGATTGAAGACTCTGCAGTAATACCGTGAGATTTCCCAGCTCTCCATTTGTTTCATTTGGTTGCATATACATATGTTCACACCGATATAGCGTTCTTCCATCACTACTCCATGCATCTACACTCTCTGGTGGCAGGCACACTGAATTTCTCTGGTTATTTTCCAATCTAGCGTTGGCAAGAATCGTCTGGCAAGAATTGTTAAGCAGAGGCGAAGGTGCATGGAGTGCCCCAATTCTGCACTGGATGGTCTGATGGACCTGAATTCATAACACAAAGCCCCTGTATTCACAACACAAAGCCCCATTCGCTGGTAGATTTACTATCGCTGGTCAAGAAGGGACTCTCTTGTGGCAGGCACACTGAATTTCTCTGGTTATTTCCTAATCTAGCGTTGGCAAGAATCATCTGGCAACTGGAATGATATTATGTGACAAATCACCTCCCTGCTGCCAAGCACATGGTTTGCATGCAATGCACGTGGTAAGGGAGAGATCTCTCAAGGTGCTGCTGACAAGTTACGTGAGTCGGTTGGCTTTTGTGTGTTGGCCCATTGGAATCGCCTTTGTTGTCCAACAAATCGTTGGCAAACTCAAAATGTAATGCAAATATTTCTTTCGGTATTTCTGTTGTTGATTGGTATGATTTGGAGGTTCCACAGTCAACACGAAAACTCGAGTCCTAAACTTCCACCATGTTCAATTAACAACCGATGATTAAGGAGTAATGTATTGTCTTTATTGGCCTGGGATTGAGCTATAATTCCAATTCTATTTGACCATTGCCATTTCTACAGTTTACAATGGCACGCCATTTTCTCATCCTTCACACGTTCAAGTATTTCCCAATGTGTATTGTGCATTTCGTTAAGAAAATATATGTCATTTTCACCTTCTAACCGTTTTCCTTACTATACCTGCCGTAGTCAAGTATTTCCCTATGTGTATTGTGCATTTGGTTAAGAAAATATAGGTCATTTTCACCTTGTAACCATTTTCGTTGCGGTAAGTTTGGTATAACGCACGGTATGGATATGCAGCTGCTCGTGGATCTTTCACACAAGAAACTGCAGCTGATGCTACTGATGCTTAAAAGAACTCTTTAATAACTTTATATTCTTATAATTTTAACTTGTAAAAGTAACTTGGCAGGGACTTGCTGCGATGCAGCCCCTCTTGTTTCTCATCTAACCAGCGATTTGTGTTCGAAGGATTGGAATACCTTCATCTGGGTTGCACCCCAAAGATAATTCATAGAGATATCAAGACAGCCAACATCCTTCTAGACAACAATATGAATGGAAAAATCGCCGATTTCGGTCTTTCAAGGTTGACACCTGGTGGGGATGCTTCTCATGTTACCTGCACTATTGTGAAAGGAACCCTAGGATACCTCGATCCAGCGTAAACCACATATATAACCCTTCCTATTACTCTTACTGTGGAATTGCATTAATTTTTAAGAGTAAAGGGCGTTTCATTTTTGTTTTAGTGTACATGAATAGCTTAGCATTTTGATGAGAATCTATACCGCAGGTATCTTCGCACTCTTATGTTGACGGACAAGAGCGATGTATATAGTTTCGGTGTGGTTTTGTTAGAGCTCCTAACTGGCAGATCACCCATAAATGCAAATGTACCTGAAGATGAACTCGATATCGTTCAATGGGTAATGAATTTGATTATTGATCATTCTAGAAAAAGCAACATGAACATAATTTATGACTTTCAAGCGCATATTCAGCGAGTCTACCCATAATTATAATCGGACGCATTTGCAGGTCACGCGATATGTAGAGATGGAGGACATAGCGATTATCATAGACAGGAGGTTGAATGGAAACTACGACATGGAATCCGTTGCTAAGGTTGCTAAACTAGCGCTTAGATGTGTTCAGAGTAGGCCATCATATAGGCCCAGCGCAAGTGAAGTAGTGGCAGAGATAAAAAGTGCTATTATACATGAGTCTGATCTTCCAATTTCAGAGACAATTGCTTCTTTGGAGACCGACCCTATCTGTTCCCAGGTGGACAACATGAAGTGGAGCGACAACAGCTCCAACCTCACGCAAGTGGGAAGATGAGTTTATGAATACAACTGTTTGGACTGGTAACGGAAGTTCAAGTCATTCTCGATTTCTTCTCATCCTTTTATGTGTCATGGTCATGGTCAGCACTTCCAAAAATTCTACATAAAGAATTGGCCTTTGGGTAATGTTAAGACCCCGCCCATAAAATAGTCCTTAATGCCACGTATGTGTCACGTTAGGACACGATGTTAATATATTTTTTCGAAATGTTTTTGGTAATAGTGAAAATAATTTTCTTTTCCCTTAAGCTTTGAAACACAATTTGTGACAAGTTTACACAATAGTCTCTTTTTTTTTTTATAACTTATTAGATTACGTATACGGTTACTATGTTACTACAAGAGGGAGATAGAGAGAAGATAAAACAATATCTTAATTGTAATACGCATTTTGAATTCTTAAATTAAGTTCATGTTTCATATCTAGTTGAACTCGAATGGTGAGTTGGTTATTAGATTTTCAAATTTAATGAAAATATATTTATGACGAAAACATGAAGATTAAGATTCTCATGATTGTCCCTTGATTTCCTTGATAATTTAATATAGCAAATGACATGTATAAAAACCCAATTTCACTTGAGCCATGAGACATGGAGATGAAGATAAAGATGACATAAAGAAAGTATCGCTAATTATTTTTGGAAAATGCTTTTCACATTTATGAGTACGATATTTTTTAGTTATTTTATTATATGATTTCTGTTTTTTCTATTAAAGATTAAGAGTTTTGGATTATTAAGATGAGAAATATAGCACGAATTGATGAGTTATGACATATTGTATTGTATGTGTGTGAAGAACTTACAAATCAATTATAAAACAAAATCAAAAGAATCAACTTATAACTAATAAGAAGGATGATTAGTGTAAACTTTCTCATTTAGTCTATGTCCTTTGTGCTTGATCTCATGGTTCATCACTTTAATTTTCTGAAATAAACTAATCATGATGATTCTAATCCACTACTCAACTGAAATGATGGTCTCCATACCTTTTTTCATTTGCAACGAAATTCTTAAATTTCATTGAATTTGATCACGCGATTCGCAAACATCGTTACACAATTTAGCACCTGCGACTCACCTAGAACCCACCATATGATTGTGTTCCATACCAAAAACTTCACGCCAAAGGCGCTTAAGCCCAAAATCCTTTTCTTTCAGTGATCTCATATTATAAATAGATTTCCCAAAAATCCACCTTTCTTCCGAGATTTGGATCCGGGAAGATTCGGCGATTGCCAAGTTTCCAAAGCCTCAGAGGTCTCTTGTACCAGATACCTTTTCTTTCTTGGTTGTTATATCCAACCGTTGAGGCCCAAATATCTTTTCAAAGAAATTGCATCCGAGGTTTGTGGCCCATATATCACCTTTTTTCTTCGACCTGGGATTCCATGCTCGGATTTAACTTATATGAATAGTTCTTTTTGTACGGTCCACGTTGGATAAAGTTTTTGATCTATTGATCTAGAAATCTGGGTTTCACTTAGAATATCAAATTACTTGAAGGGCATATTTCTACCACCCTTGGATTATTGAATGTAGGTCATGTTATCGCAAAACCTTCTCTTGATAGGTTGCTAACCAGGAAGGCCTTGAGTAACTGTTTCAAACCAACTTTTGGCTGAGGCTTAGCCTCCTCAACCTGAGAGGGCTCTCTCACTAGGTTAAAGATTTTAATTAAATATTAGATGGCTAACTCTATGAAAAATAAGTGAAGAAATATAATTGGTTGAACACAATCAATAAACATCCATTGGGCTTATGGAGTTAGAAAATGTTTCAGTATCACAGAAAAATTAGCTTTACATGGAAGTCAGGGCATCAAGAGTTCAATATATCAGTAACACATAACGAAATGTAGGAAACACAATCTACAAATACATGAAGGAAGTTAGAGCATTGTCAATGAGTTCTAAGTAACATGCATTCATACCACTGCAAGTGAGGAAATGAGGACAACCATAAGACAATCAAACATTAAACTCTCTTCTGAATCCTGAGTAATAAAGCCAAATCACTGTATTACATAAAAAACACAGTCTTTCACAATAACACAGTATGAGTGTTCTTTTGAAAAAATTTCAACCCCTAGTGCATTACACCTCTTGTCCTTTATAGAGTTAATTACAATCTTGGATTCCTTCCTCAAACCTGAGGGGAATTTGAATTTACTTGACCTTGACACCTATTCATACTTAAAACAAACTATTAATTACAACTAGCTATTAACTGACAGTCCTAGAATCCTAATACAACTAGGAGTGTAACTCCTTATTATGCTAGCAACAACCTAGACTATGGAATAAATTCGGTCTTTGACAGTTGTCCCTCCTCAACTTTGGCTTTGGTGATGACTTTAAACTCCATGCTAGCCTTCGATTACCTGTTGTTTGACTGTCTTGGAAACTAGGAAAATACCCCCTGTATTGCTGCTTTGGTTTTCAAGAAGATTCTTCGAAGTCTCTGCTAACCATGTTGTCTCTTTTAATCACATGACATGCATTAAATTAACCATAGACCCTGCTCCTACACTTGTGCCAAGACGAAAACTCTTGAATGTTGCCTGAAGCATGACAAATTGATTGAGCTATGAAATAACTGCTATTTTCGTAGCATAGGATTTGGTGTTTGTATATGTCTTTCATTTCTTGAATCTACCTTTGCTTAGGGTTCAAACCTTCTTAAGTGGTCTTCTTATATCTCTGCAGTAGCACCCTTTTAAAAATAATCTCCTTTTCCTTTCAAGATAGATCCACAAAAAACAAAACTGGCAACTACAACAGTTTTGTAGCGCGCTACGAAACTGTTGTGCAATACATGTCACCTACAACAGTTTTGTAGCGCGCTACGAAACTGCTGTGTGAGTCAAAAACACACAGTTTTTTCTCAAAATTGTCATTCTTGAGATTTCTTTATAGTTTCACCATATGCTAATGGGCCACATAAATCTGACATTATCCATCCAAAAACAATCTTCAAAAAGGTAAGTTCCACATCAAAATTGTATTAAGACTCCTCACTTACTGTATGGTTCATTTAAGCTGAGGTTGTCCTTCAGGTTCACTCAATTGAATCTTCAAGTCTTCAATTTTTCTTTTCATCATCCTAATTTTAGTTCTTAATTTACCATTGATCCTTCTGATATATCTTGCCTCCTTTATTGCAGGGATAGTCCAAGAGAAATTTTGAGCATGACTGTCAACCACTTCATGTCTTGGAACATTTCCATCTTCCCAAATGGATTTTACTCTTTTGAAAGTGGATTTTTCAACTGCATGTTTCCTTGCCCTTTTCTTAAGTTGAGCAATCTCAAGATTGGCAGACTTCAATTTCTTTTTGACCTCCTCAAAGCTACATTCTTCTTCTTGAGTGCTAACTGCCTTGTTTCTGTCATCTTTGTGCATTAGTGATGGTTGCACTGGTGGAACCACAGGCTCTTCAAGGAACTCTGCTACCTCCCCTGTCTCACTTACCTCTGGCTCTGCCTCTTGTAACCTTCTTAAATGTCTAGTCACAGGCCTTCTTGGCTTGAAAACAAACTCTAAGACCTGGTCATCAAATTGGAGTTTTTTAGAAGATTTAACTCTTTTTGTTTTGCTCTTACCTGCTTCAATTAAGTCTGCTTGGACCAGAGGGGACTCTTCTATGTCGATAGCCTAGAGGAGATCATTCAAACTACCTTTTGAAGCTGGGCTGTCATCAGTGATCACTGTTTTACCCTTTTCTTTGGCTAATTGGCTTCTGGTTATTCTTCTCTGGATTGTTTCATCAATAGATTGTTTTTGTACCACTTCCTTGATTTGAACCTTCTTCTTCTGTGACTGTTGAGGAGTATCTTGAACAATTAGTGGTGTCGTAGGTTCCTTCACCTGCTTTCTAGCTTTAAGTTTCTCAAACCTGCTTGACCTTGCTTCTTCTTGATGACTTGCTGTTGGTGAAGATATTTCCTTAGCCCTAGGGCTAAGTCCTGTTTCAGTTCCAAAGCCAGACATAAATAGGAAAGCAGACCATTCCCTATCTACCTTCTGAAGCTCATGTAAAACAATTAATTTGATCAAGCCATGATGGAACAACGATGTTTCACAAGCTTCTTTCTTCAACTGAATCTTATCAGACATCTTGCCTAAGCTTCGGAAAAGATAAAAAGGTAAGTCTAGAGATATTTTTCCAGTGAAATGTAATAGAAGCTTGAAATGGTAAGAGTACACCTTATGGTATCTTCCTTCACAGGTAAAGTATCTTTGGATGCATGTGAGTAAGTTGGAAAATGAGTCTTTGACATAGCTCTTGGGCACCGATTTAGTTAAGTCTGAGTCTATGAATTCGGGCTTCAGGAATACCTTGCAAGGTGCCATTTCAAATTTGAAGTTCTTAAACCATCTCTCTTGGCCTCTAGGAATCTCTGTGACTGTAGAAATGACCTCAGGAGAAACGGGTAATTCTAGCACTCCAACCTTTGAATTCAAACCTGTGAAATTAAAAGAAAAATCCTTGGTTACTTGACTGTGACCTCCCTGAAGTTTTTCACAGAACCTCCAGCAGCCCACCTGTTTGAATGCTTCTTCAACCTCTCTATTCTTCATGAGAACATCTAAGCCTTCAGGCTCAGCTCTCAAACACCGGCCTGATCTATGGTTCTTCTTTTCTTCAGACATTTCTATGAAATCCCTGTAAAGGAGACTTGGAAAAACTTGCCCTGTTTTAGTTTGAACACTGCCTCACTTGAGTTGAAATGGAGAACTGCCTCGCTTGAGCCTTCAAAGAACTCTAATGTATGCTGACCCTGAGCTTGCCAAGTGCTTCTTATGCATGAAAGGAACACGAAAATGACCAGGACCAATTCACCCTTACCTTTTCTTTTTGAAATTTGAAAAGAGTGCGTACAAAGACCCCTAACAAATCTAATGATGAGAGTGAATGGTTGCATGTGATGGGTAAGGTTCATGGACTGACACCTAATGATGAAACATTAATGAATTCAGGTGGATTTGACAACTAGACTCGATTTGACACGAATCCCCGATTTCGTAGCACATCCAGTGAAAATTCTGGGTTTTGCGCTATGAAAACTCCTAACTACGAATCCCCAATTTCGTAGCGCATATAGTACATTTTCTAAGTTTTGCGCTATGAAAACTCTTAGGCAATTTTGTAGCGCATGTCAATTTTGAAACAACCTAACACATGACACTTTTGAAATAACGTGGGATCTATGATAGGAGAAATAAGGTTGTTGACCTTTATTTAATAATTGAAAAAAGACTCCAACTCTAGGATTTAGACTCCAAAACAAACAAAAAAAATGACTTGACCAAGACTAACATAAAACTTTGGAACCATACCAGTTGTCCAAAATTTTAGAACTTTTTACAGTGATAACAGGTCCCATGTTAGATATTCAGTTGAATTCAGAAAAGTTGTGATCCAGATAAAATTTTCAAATGCTTGAGGTGGGACAAGGTCTGGATACAACTTATGGTTTAGATGTGACATTGAAATCCAAAATGTAGATCTAAATGCAACGCATGAACCTCTAGATTGAAAGCCTCCTGCATTTTGTTACTGAACAAGCTTTTAACAATTTCATGGCAGACATTTTAACTGATTTCTGTCAATGGACATAACCCTTATCAACAATGATAATTTCACTAGTTAACCCTTGTGGGACAGATTTGACCCTATTTTTCAAATCAATTTTGATATGACTGGAATCCTGCGTAACTATTATCGAGTTAGATAACATCAACTGCATTACGGTCGACACCTATCCTCTACATGTGAGTGATTCAATTTGACTTGATCACCTTGCGACCTCTCTCGCTTCTGATAAATGTTGCGTCAGAAAACTTCGGTTTTGGATCTAAACTCAAGGAGTTAATTAATAATAGAACTAAGATAGGCTCATTCTATTTTTCTCATTAATGGATCACACACAATCACCCCAAACTAACTTTTAATCAAGGATTTAATAAAGCTCATAACACTTACACAACTGAGGATGGATCGATTACACATAGGGCATTCACACATTAAAAAGGAAGATCAACCTACGAAGACTCAAAGCTAACTTAGCAAAAATAATATATTTAGATGGACATACATGACCTGCATTCAAACCTTGCAGAAGCTTCATGCTTTTCTAGAGTGACTCCTCCTTGAGCTCTATTTACTAGACTACCTCTTAAGGTATGTCTACCCCCAATTTGAATCCTAAATTGTACACACATTATCTATCTCTAACTATTGGGAAGAATATATTTCAACCACTAAATATTTTTTGGACATGTGTCCCAATACTCTTAACATCTCACCCAGAACATGACATTTTTACAAAGATCCACATGGCCCAAAACACCAACAATGTAATAGCCATAATAGCTAGAGTCTGAATAGTTGGAGTTACATCAAAATCCTACTATGTATAATTTTTATAAATTACATTCGAAGGAAATTCCTTTCCCTTTGGAAATTACATGATCCCCTTTGGGTCTAGGAAAAAATAAAAGGTTTTCCTAGGGATTGATGCTCTTGCATCAGACTCCCCAAGTTGAAATATGTCATTTCCTCCTGGGCATGTGCCTTCAATTTGTTTACTCATCTAGGTTCCCATACATAATGTTGTTGTTGTCCATAATTTTGCCTGTATTATTGCCTCACTATTGATGTCAGTCTTCCAGGATCCCAAATTTGATTTTGCATTACCCTATATGCCTTGTTGAGGTAAATTCACATGGTTAGTTGTGCTCTATTGTTGGTTGTCCTTATCTTCTAGTCGTATCTCCTCTTGTGAATATTTCTCATCAGCATCCACATCTTGTCAATCTCGTCATCTAGCTCTTTCCTCAGTTGAAATTTACTACTTCCATCTCTCATGTCATATGTTGGAATCTTCTTATTCCTATTGTCGTCATCCTTCTCTAAATGGAATAAAATGTTGTTTACATGATACATTATCATCCTTGTCTTAGATCCCTTGTCAGTTGCAAACACATAATCAATCTAGAAATAGAAAATTATCTCTACCCTAATCCACTTTTCTAGAAATATAACCTCTTCAAATTTAATGAGAATTGCATCTAAATGTTTTTGTTGATCATATATTTGATCTTCCTTTTGGATATCAATATAAGCCAATTTTTTCTTACACACCGGTTCTTGAAATTGTACTCCAATAACTTCATTGGTTGTATTTGTATGGGTTTCTCCCTGATCCTCTCTATGAGATAGTGTTCTCTCATATTCCATTTTTATAGGTTTTAAATTTTGTCCTCCTCCAATGTTTTGAGAAGGAAATCCTTCATCGTCTCCGATCATTATGATCGCTATAGGTAACTATCATCACTTTTCATTCTTGATACCATCCTCCATACATAACTTGTCAGATTTAAAAATACAAGGCTCTCTAGCCTTATTTTAGATCTTTGTTCTCACATCTCTAAGTTGTTTTGAACTCTCCCTTGATTCAGTCTCTTCTCATTGTCTTCCTCTTTCCTAATAGTTGTAAAACCCTTATTTAATGTTGGTTCATATGCTTAATCTTCTTCCAACTGCAATTTTTCATGTTGAATAGGAACCTTTAAATATATTATCCTTTCTTCTAGGAAATTTAACTCTTCATCCAAATTAGAAGACTATCTTGAACTAGATTTTCAGAGTCCATGCAAGGTTCAACCCTTATTAGCCATTCCTCTAAGAGTCTCATCTCTTTCTCGAGATCTTTAATTACTTCTTCTGAATGTTGTCCTCGAGATTCACCACCATTTCTAGGAAATGGCATAGATTATGTCTCCTTAATGAGAGCTTCATATTTATTATCTCTCTCTATACCTACAAGCACATAATTAGCTTGAAAATCAAGGATTATCTTTGTGCCTTAGATGCTATGGGTACTTCTTATTGACTATCTATATGCGAACATTCCTCATCACTAGCTGTAAATTCTTCATTTTTCTCATTTCTTGCTGCAATTCATCCAACATATTTATTTCTTTATATTTCTCCATGAGCATTGCCTTCAGATATTGTTCTACATCCACCTCATTCACTTGAAGGGATGCTTCTTTTGGAACTCTACTATTGCATTTGTCCCCTAAGAAAAAATCTGCACTTTCCCCTTCCTTCATGATGGTTTGTAATGATTATCTAGCTTTGTGTTTTGCATGTCATGCACATGAAAATAGTTAATTAGTTTTAAAAATGTGAGGCTCGTGGGCCTTTATTGATGATTCTCGAAACATATGTTGTTCTAGACTTTTTACACTGTCCATGAGTCTTTCCATTAGTCTCCTCTCCTCATCTCCATCATCCTCTTCACCAAGGAGTGGTCCTTGCTCTAGTTCACAAATGTAAATATCCTGTCCCTTGTACTCAGTTTTCCTTAGTTCTTTCTTCCCAAACAAGGCGCTCAAGTTGTGCTTCAACCTCTCTTGTAGCATAGTTCATTTTATCTTTATCTTCCTTAACACCCAACCATATCTATAGTCTTCTTCCATTTCTCAAGTGGCTTTCTTATCATAATGAGTGTCTCTTTTAACTCAAAAAACTCTTTGTCAAATTCCTATTAATTCATTCTTCCTCTTATGCCATTCATTGTGGACTCCTTTTTTCTTCTATTGCAGCTTACACTTGCACCTTCAAAATGACTATCAACAATGATCTTCCTTCCTCCTTCGTGAGCTTCCTCTTTCCCATTGTGACCTGCAATCAAGCCCTAGCAACAAGTCTTCTCCATTAATTTGTCGCCCCAATACCTTACCAAGATTTCTCTATAGCTTGGCCTTTTGGTATTCCTCTAGTTCACTCCTCTAGAACCTCCTGAGCACTCCTTGCTATTTTGGGCTTCTACACCTACTTCTCACCTTTTCAAAACTTCTCTTGTTCTCTTCACCTTTCCTTGAGGAGTTCCTTTGTCCTCTGCTTTCTTGAAACCTTAGATGGAACAACTTTTTTTCTGTAGCCTTTCTACTGTAAGGTCCTCTGCCACAACTCCTTTTTCTCCTATTGCTACCTACAATTGTCAAATCCTTTAAAATAAAATTCTAAAGACCAGGTTTACCTAACATGTCTCACTTGGAAATAATGCTTACATTAGTAAATAGGTAGATTATTTTTGTGGTTTTGTTGAGATATTCTCTCAAAAAGAAATTCCTTCTTTGGAATCTATTGGATCTCATGAGCACTATTTATATGGATTGTAATTTGGTTTTGGTGAATAATACAAATAGTTTTGTGAGTAATCTTTGTACAATGACTACTCCTCCAATTTTCTTGTTGGTATCAGAGCCTGTATGGGATTGAATCCCTCATGGGAGGGCTCAGGAAGATGGAAGAGGTCTAATATTTTTTGGTTCTTTGTACATAAATAAGACAGCGTGTTAGAGTGTTTAGTTTTCGTTGTGTGAGTAAATTTTATTTTATGTCTAGATTTATTCCCTATGTGTTTTTTCCGTATGCACTGGAAAAGAGCCACCAAGAAAGAGATTGTTTGTGATTATACCTCTGGTTTCTTACTATCATGGAACGACACAAATTGCTTCCATGGGTCATGGGTATCCTCTAATAATCAAATCGGATGGGGTGTGTGGATATGTTGTTGAACATTGCTTTGGAGGAATTCGAAGACCTTCGAACACTATCTTTCACTGTGAGATTTAAAGGTGCGGGGGCCTTCATTGTTCACACTCTAGCAGATTTTTTAGTGCTATACCAGAGGCATTGTATTTCATGCTATACTCACCCTCTGCTCAAACTGGAAAATATTTTCAGTGGATGGAAACAACGGCAACAGACATTGCAAGATTCGATTTTGAGACCATGAGACACTTGATGACATGAGGAAAATGACTCCCCTCATGAACGTTGTATAAAGTTCCCATTTTGTCAAGGCCCCTTGAAACACCATTTTCCCACCTTTGATTTTTCTTTGCACTTTTGTTGCAGTTTGGTTGTAGCCAATGTGTAATGAGAGCCTTTTGAAGATCTGCCCTTAGATATTCTGATTTCAGGAAAAATGGCTCTAAGCAGTGCTGCAGCTGATACATATGGATAGGATGGATTGGGTTAGTGTAAGAAATAGAATCGATGGTCACAATGTCTTCTCCTGTAAATTCATGGTGTTTCTACTCGATGGTGTTGCTGGAGGAAGTGTTGTTGTAAAAAGGCAATCATTAAACACACTATAAATTCCAGTGGCCCCATCAAACAAGAACTTGAAAATTATTTGTCATTATTTGATCTATGTGGTTGAAAATTTATGATTATTGTGACTGTTAATTTGGGTCTGGTCATAACCATTAACAGAGAGCCTTCCCTTAGCTATTTTTGCAAATTCATTCAAATGTACTCTATACATTCGGTAAGTCAATAGAAAACAAAGCATAGAGGTTGATTAGTTTCACTGTTATGGGCTTTAGTCTTTTCCAGGCATGGGTAAAAAGATGGGTATCAAAAACAAATATGGCAATTGGTGTTTTAGTCATGGTGTTTCTGATTTTGGTTTGTGTGAAATGTTAAAAGTGTAGAACCAATTGATGAATAGAGAAATAAAACTAAATTAGTGGTTCTCGAAGCTCTTCGGTGCCAAGAAAGTATCACTAATTTAATTGTGTAAATCTGTTATACATTGATGGGTCTTGTTGTGCTCCAAGCTTCAAGAGAGTCAATTACAGGTTATGCTATGAGATCCATGTGTGTAGAAAGGTCAATTACATAATTGACAACTGGATATGGTCCAATATCGATATTTTCCTTGGGGAGATCGAGAAGCATCAATTAAAGTTAATCAAATATGGTTATAGGTGGTTATGTGTTAAATGAGTTGAATGGGAAGCTCAGAGATTGTGGTGGTGAAAAGAGCGTTGTCTAGGAGACTTCAAAGTGGGGATAAGTGTCGAGGAAGACCATCTAGATAGATGTGACTATATGTAATTTATGATTCTTGTAATAATGTTTGTAATGATGTAAATGTAGGCATTAAAGGGGGGACTTGGAAATAATACTTACTTTAATATTCCTTAATTCCATGTATGTGTTAGGTTATGACACGATGTTAATATCTTTTTTCAAAATGTTTTTCTAATAGTTTACTCAATTACGTTCAACTTTTAAACACAATTTGGGACAAGTTTGCACATTAGTTATTTATTTATTTATTATATTTTAAAGTTTAATGAAAACTTATACGATTACTATGTTACTCTAAGAGGGAGATAAAGAGAAGATAAAGTCAATATCTTGATTGTAATTTACATTTTGAATTGTTAAAGTAAGTTTATGATTCATTTCTAGTTGAATGGTGCATTTTAAATTTTTAACATAAGTTTATGTTTCATTTCTAGTTGAATGGTGCATTGGTTATTAGATTTTCAAATTTCATGAAAATATATTTATGACAAAAATATGAAGATTAAGATTCTCATGATTTTCCCTTGATTTTTTGATAATTTAAGATAGCAAGTGATATGTATAAAAACCCAACTCCACTCGAGCCATGAGACAGGGAGATGGAGATAGAGAAAACATAACAAATATATCTGGATTGTATTATATTCTTAATTCTTAATATAAACTCATGCCCCACTTCCATTTCATCTACTTTAATGATGTGCTCATAAATTAGTGTTATGTTTCCTTTATTAATAGTGTCTCGCATAAGGACTCAGGAGGTAGGGCACTCTCTTTAGTTATGTATTTCCTATAACTATATAGTTTAGTTTATATTCCAATTAGCTATATGTTTCTCATTTTTTAAATTGTTGCAACTCACTAATCGAACAAGTACAACACTCTCTTTTTCAGGGTTAAACAAGTTTCATTTCTTTACATTGCAGCTTTCTAGCATTGCATCTCATGTACATTTTTGTTACAAAATTCAAGATCATATAAACCTTAAGCAAGTCAATTTTTTTATGCCTATGTGAATTACTTTCTAGTTGTGTGATGTGTTCTACCTATGTTTGGGGTGAAAACAATAAGATTCCTAAGCCCACTAGGTAGAGGAGTGATATTTCCTTTCCAGAAATATAGATTAGTAATTCTACCTGTATTGGGGGTTACAACAATAAGCTTCTTAATCCCACTAGGTAAAAGTGTTCCATATCAACTCTACAGCTCTAGTTTTGATTGTAGGTTTGGTTTGTTTTTCTTTCTGACTTGTGAAAGAACTTTAATATATTTATTTGTGACTTTCATTTACAATACTACAACCCCATCAACAATCAAGAGTGTAATCACAAGCATATACAATGCGCAATAGTTTGCAAGTTCATACAAACATCGAACTCACAATTAAATGAAGAATTCCTTAGTTATCCGATAAATAATTAAAAGGGAATTTAAAATCCCATTAGCATGCTATTAATATAATATATTCTCCTTTAGCCATGGGCAAAATGATTGAAGTTTGTTTCTTGTTTAACTATGATACCAAATAATTTCCCACGAAGAATGCTCCTCCATTAGTGTATTTCTTGTCAACAACACTTCATGCCTAGTCTACATATGTATATGATGTTAAGGAAAAATCTTTACTTCTTGAGTCCCATAAGCCAAAGTCCATAGTCCCCTTCAAATATCTTAAAAATATTTGTACTACTTTCACATTTGTCTCTCTTGGTGTAGAAACCTTGTATCCAATCATACAATTTCCATGATAGCAGGCCTAGATTCTCTCAAATATAATGATATTCTTATCATTAACCTATTCAAAGTTTGATTTACATTCATAGATTCACCATCTTTGGTTAATTTTCATTATGTGACAACGAGAGTGCTAATAGGTGTAAAATTTTCCATTCCAAACTTCTTAAATGTTTCCTTAAGATGTTTACCTAACCCAACAATCTTCAATACTAGGAAGAACAAAAATTCTCCCAACATGGATACTTTAAACTCTTTTTGCATTTCTATTGCAAACCTTTGATTCATTGTGTCAACATCACTTCCAAAGATGATGTCATCCACATAGACAACGATGATCAAATTTTTTTCATTATATGTTAATGTAAATTTTGCTATCTATTTCTCACCTTCTAAATCCTTGCAAGAAATATTAAGTCTTGAGTACTAGACCCTGATAGCACACTTTAGTCAAGAAAGAAATTTCTTCAATCTACATATATAGTCTTTATTTTCTATTAGTTGAAATCCCTCTGGTTGTCCAACATACACTTTTTCTTATAAATATCTATTCAGGAAAGCTAACTTATCATGCACTTGATAGACATTGAACTTTCAAAAACATGCAAATTCCAAGAACATTTGTATTGATACAAGTTTGGCAATTAGAGAAAATGTTCCTTCAAAATCAACACCTTCCACTTGTACACACCCTTTGCAATCCAATCTAGCCTTATACCTCATTACATGTCCATCCACATTCAAGTTCTTCAGGAAGACCCACTTGATGATGATTGCATTTTTATCTTTTGGTTTAGGAACAAATTCCCATGTCTCACTTTTTTTAATCTGATTTAACTCTTCCTCCATAGCATTGATCCAAAGCTCTTCTTCATTGGCTTCTCCAAAATTATTGGGTTCTATTTTAGATAAGGAAAATTTTGCATGATTTGATGTGTTTTTTAATCTCCTTCTAATTTGAACCTCTAAATCTTTATTTCCAAATATTTGATTTTCATGATGATATTTTTGGAACATATCTAGATGGAGTCTTTAGACATTGAAGTTCTACCTCCTCTTCCTCTTGTTCTTTTGATTCTTATTTTTATTATTCCTTTTAATTCTCTCTTTTGATCATATCCTTTTAATCTTCATTTACTAGTGGATTTTCTTTTTTGCTCCAATGTTTCATTTATTCATACATGAATGCTTTCAACTATCTTGTGTAGTCTTTTATGGTAACATTTGTATCCCTTGCTTCTATATGATTAACTAAGAAATATTCCTTCATTTGCTATAGAATCAAACTTCCCTAATTTATCTTCATTTATCTTAATGTAACATTTGCTTCCAAATACTTTGAAATGCTTGACTGAAGTAGATCTACATTTCCATAATTCAAAAGGAATCTTATTTCTATTTACTTTCATTTGAGATCTATTTAGGATTTCAACTGCTATATGAACTACTTCTCCCCAAAAGGTGTTTATATTTTTTTTTTTCATTAACCATAAATCTTTCCATTTCTTACATAATTATGCTCTCTTTCAACAACACCATTCTACTTAGGAGTATTTGCTAAATATCTTCTAGTTTTATGTTTCTCACAAAATTCGTTGAATTCACTAGAAGAAAATTCTCTTCCTCTATCAAATCTCAAGCACTTCATCTTTAGATCAAGTTCATTGTCAACCCAGGATTTGAATATTTTCAACATGTCAAATGCTTTATATTTATCTTTAAGGAGAGAAATCCATGTCAATAGTGTATAGTCATCAATTAGAAGCATAAAGTATCTCTCACCCATTAATGTTTGTGTTCTTGTAGGCCGAAAGAGATATGTATGAAAACATTCCAATTTCCTTGTTGATGAGTTCTCTTTTGTCTTGAAGTGGACTCTAGTCCACTTCCTATGTTGACAAAACTTACAAATAGTATCACCTGGCTTTCAAATATTTGGATTTTCTTATATTTATTTTTTAGTTAAGTTTTACAAGATGGTCAAAATTAATATGATCTATCCTTCTATGCCATAACCAACTTTCCTCCACTTTCCTTATACAACATTTTTCTTTAACCTCATAAAAGACATATACATTGCTTCAAGTCATAACTACATTTTCCACCAATCTACATGATCAAACATTCCTTAATTAACATCCTTTAGAATGAAATGTGAGACCATATTCTCGATCATCCATTTTACTAACATAAAATATTATTTTTAAAACCATCAACATATAGAACATTTTCAACTTTAACATTTCCATTCTTAAGGCTAGTTGTTCATTTTCCCATTATTTTTTCTAGTGCATTATTTCCAAAAGTGACACATCCTCCTTAGTCTTCCTTTAGAGAGAGAATTTTTCTCTTATCTCTTGTCATATGTTTTAAATACCCATTATCAATATACCACTGACTTCATTGGTTTAGAGCATATAGGACAAATCCACATTCTTCTCATTTTTCTTGCTTTCTTTTCCAAACCTTTGTGCATTCTTCTTGCTTTTTTTGCTTGGGAGGCCTTATTAAGATGCTTCTACAATCACATTCTTTGTGACAAAAGTTATTACACTTGTAACATTCAACATGATCCTATATGGGAACAAATGAGTTGTATTTTTTGACCCCATGTTTATGTTGTTTTTCCATGGTATTGGAATCTAGGTTATGGTCTTAGAATCTTTAACACTACGAATCCAAATACCACAACAAACTACTTTGCACAACGGAATATAAAAAATAGTAAATCAACACGTGCACAATATCGACAATTTTTTATAATTTTCAATAACCCAAATTCGTTATATTAAAAAATTGTAATACAACTATCTAGGGCACTCGTACCAGGGATAATGGCCCTCATAAATCCATTGATACAAGAATATACAACTAGGGTTTTGTTTCAGTCCTTTAACAACCAATCTACTATGAAAAAGATGCATTGACCATCTAGTTGATGTATCATTCCCTCATAACTCTTCTTGGTCATACCTTGAACACATTTTCCCCATCCTTTGGCTCTCTCTCTGTAGCAACACATTTCTACCTCTATAAATGGACCTACTCCTTTAGGTCACTGAACACGGTTATCCAACTGCTCTCTAGCTGATCTCTTAGACTGTCCTAATCTAATAATGTTTTGGCTACACTCATAACTAATAATTAAAATTACTGGAATTCAAATTTCATACCAGTGAATTCACTTCGTGAATAGGTTAATCTTCGTTCTATAGTCCATCATAAGAACTTGGTGACTTTTCTCGGTTACTTTATTGAATCGAGAGAGCTTATGCTTGTCTATGAGCACATGCGTGGAGGGTCCCTATGAGATCGCCTTTATGGTAAATATATTTCTTAGAAGCATGTTTGAATGAAGCGTGCATATAACATGCTAAAATTACCAAGTAATGGAAACTCTTTTGGTTTTTAATTTTCTAGATCCTACTTCTAAACTAAACTGGGAAGCCAGGCTCAAAATAGTTTTAAATGTAACACAGGGTAACACTTTTCCTAAAGTATTTAATGAAAATATATTTTTGTATCTATTGATTACCTTATTTCTCATCTAACCAGCAATTTGTGTTCGAAGGACTGGAATACCTTCATATGGGTTGCACCCCAAAGATAATTCATAGAGATATCAAGACAACCAACATCATTTTAGACAACAATATGAATGGAAAATTCACCGAATTATGTCTTTCAAGGTTTATAACTTGTGGGGAGGCTTCTCATGTTACTTGCACTATTGTGAAAGAAACACTACGATACCTTGATCTAGTGTAAACCACATATATAACACTGCTTATTACTCTCACTGTGGAATTACACTAATTATTAAGAGTAAAGTTTGTTTCATTTTTTCTAGTGTACTTGAATAACTTAACATTTTCAAGACAATCTACATCGCAGGTACCTTTGCACTCTTAGGTTGACAGAGAAGAGCGATGTATATAGTTTCGGTGTGGTTTTGTTAGACCTCCTAACTGGAATATCACCCATAAATGCAAATGTACCCAAATGTGAACTCAATATCGTTCAATGGGTAATGAATTTGATTATTGATCAATCTAGAAAAGAAACATCAACATAATTTATGACTTTCAAGTGCATATTTTGCGAGTCTAACCATAATTATAATCAGATGCATTTGCAGGTCACAAGATATGTAGAGATGGAGGAAACATCCATTATCATAGATAGGATGTAAACCATTTTCCTGGGTGGGATGGAAACATATTGCTATAGGAAATAAATGGGGTGGTTGGGGACTGAAGGATTTATGCTCCTTCGCACATGCACTTGCTGCAAAGATGGGTTGGCTTATCCTCACCTCTCACAGTCTCTAGACAGAGGTTATATATTACAAATATATCTGGCCTCAACAGCTCATGGACTTGATACATTTGCCCACCTTGCAGCGATCTGGGATATCTAGGTCTGGTGAGCGATCCTACACACTATGCCTACTATCAGAAATGGCCTGGCATGCAGAGTCAACGATGGATCATCTATTCGCATTAGCTTAGACCCCTGGTCGGGTTGTGGGAACATGTTTCGATTACCTCATGACCTCACACAATTTCTCAAAAATAGGAATATAAATGTGATTTCCCATGTTGATGATCCTTACACAAGCATGGTTATTAGCAAAGCACTTGGGCATTCTTGTACATTGGCAGCAAGATTGGGAAGGTTATATCGCAACACTAACTGAATCTCATGTCCGTATAAAATATGGAGCAGATGAACTCATATGGAACCCTGCTGAACATGGCACATAATCCCCAAAGGTTAGCTATCTTGTTATTCACATTGCACACAAACCGTATGTGCTTATGGATTGGCGGGGGAAGCTATGGAAGCTCAAAGCACCTCCACAAACGAAGTTGTTTATGTGGAATGTCATTTGAAACAAGACACCTACAGGGCATAACTTAATGCATCTATCTTTCTTCGGCCCTACCTGGTGCGTGCTCTGTGAGCAGGAAGAGGAAACAAATGACCACCTATTCCTAACTTGCTCAACAGTAAATCATATTTGGAATGAAATCCTTGCTGCCCTATCCATAACTTGATAAAAACTGATGTTCTATTAATTAAATGGCTCTCCAGGTGAGATACCTGGAGAGTGTACAAACACTCATACACACATTGTATTCAATCAGGAGAACAAACTAGTACATATAGGCTTTCACACTAACAGGGTGGTTTCAACCACTCCCTAGATAGTAGGATCTGAGACCTAATCTTAGAGTCTCAATCCTATCCTTAAAACAACGAACTGTAACTTTCTCCATTAATTCTAATGCTCCTCCTTAATGGAGAAACGGTACTGAAAAAAATAACATATGCATGCTGGTCTAGTCTTAGCGAGGCTTACAATTAAAACATGAAAAAACGTGGTAACAAAGTTTTTATTTTAGTCTTCTTGCAACAGAGCCCATCCTTGTTCATTTTGAGTCGAGGCTTCATCTTTGCTTTCCTCACCATGAGGTAGTGATATCTCTTCACCTCATTTCTTCCCAAGTGATGGAAAGCTTGAATTCTTATTCTCGCCCTTCTCAAGATTGTGACAGGATGGATAGGAGAATTTTCCCTCTCACTATTTCCGGTGTCAACCATCTGAAAGTCAACTATGATGTCTTCATCATTCATTGATGTAACGTCTGCACACACAAAAATATTAATGAGATCATCATAATTTAAATTCTCTCCAGCTTTGTCTTCTTCTGCCACGTCTTTGCAATCAGCTTCATGTGGCTCGTCCCATTGATCTTCAACACTTTGTTCCTCTTTAAACCCTTCCTGAAGATCAACTCATGTCTCAGGATCTTGCACAACATTGTGCCTCTTGATTCTCGTGGTCATCAACAGAACCACATTGTTTTTCTAAAATTTCTTCTGACTCAAACATACTACCCATGTTAATGCTTCCAAATGCCCACATGAGAAAATCATCATCATCAGAATCAAAAATATCTAAAAATATAGACATGTTGTTAAAGTCCAGCTTATCTCGCTTCGAGATTCCTTTTTGACTCCACACGGTCCTCTAATGAGCTCCAACAACCCTGTTACCACGCAGGGGGGAACTTCTCCCTTTGGCAACTCTTCAACTGTAGAACCTTGTAGACTGTGGCTTTTGTGCCACACAGGTCTTAGTGCCCTCGGCTCCAATTGAGTTTCAGATCCCAATTGATTTTCAGATCTCCACAATCTGCAACATAAGTTTCTCAAACAATAAAAATTTCCAAAATGATAATTAAAAAATGACATAAGATGAATTCAATCCACCATAGGTAGAATGTTGCCTTTGCAGCAACGCCTCAAGATCCACACCAATGTTACACAGGTCTTCCGGCTTTCTCCACGCAGCAAGCAATTCCCAGTTACAAGGTCGATCCATGCAGCGTAGCATTCAACACAGCAGCTTAAAATAGAATGCTTCTTAGGAAACTTCAGCAACAAAGCACACAGGCAATGTGGTGTTTTACGCAACAACAAACATGTTGTTTTTTTTTTCAAAAAAAACAAATCCACACAATTTTAACACGCCCATTTTTTTTTCAAAATAGATCCACGCTCCACGCTGCTGTCGATCTCCTCCACGCAACCTCCGTGCAGGCCTCAACACTCTGCTCGAGCTCCACACATAGCAAACAATAATCAAGTAAAAAAAAATTGACTAACACGTTTCGAACCAACATCATCAGGACCAGATGAAGAAGGAGACGATGACAAAGGCTTAAATAGAGAGCAATGTAGAGACCATAATTTCAAGTAACGGCTATATTTGAACAATAATATATTAAACTTGTAAAATAAAAATAAAAATAAAAAAAGTTAATAGATTCTTATAAGTTCAAGTAACAACTATATTTGAACAATAATATATTAAACTTGTAAAATTAAAAAATAAAAATAAAAAATTAATAGATTCTTTTCCAGTTTAAGTTGAAATAAATTGAGGCTACTCCTGTTTATTGGATGTCTCTCACTTAGATTCCTAAAGGAATATTATGCCCGATACAAAGGATATGTTGCAGATTCCTTTGGAATGGCTATAAGGAAGGTAAACCATTTGCCTAGGTGGGCTGGAAACATATTGCTATACCAAATAAATGGGGTGGTTGGGGACTGAAGGATTTATGCTCCTTCGCACATGCACTTGCTGCAAAGATGGGTTGGCTTATCCTCACCTCTCACAGTCTCTAGATAGAAGTTATCTATTACAAATATATCTAGCCTCAACAGCTCATGGACTGGATACGTTTGCCCACCTTGCAGCGATCTGGGATATCTATGGTCTGGTGAGCGATCCTACACACTATGCCTACTATCAGAAATGGGCTAGCATGGAGAATAAACGATGGCTCATCTGTTCGCATTGGCTTAGACCCCTGGTCAGGTTGTGGGAACATGTTTCAATTACCTCCTGACCTCACACAATTTCTCAAAAACAGGAATATAAATGTGATTTCTCATGTTGATGATCCAGGGAATAGCTATATTTTTACACAAGCATGGTTATCAGCAAAGCACTTGGGCATTCTTGTACATTGGGAGCAAGATTGGGAAGGTTATATCGCAACACTGACTGAATCTCATGTCTATATAAAATATGGGGCAGATGAACTCATATGGAACCCCACTGAACATGGCACATACTCCCTGAAGGTTAGCTATCCTATTATTCACATTGCACACAGACCGCATGTGCATATGGATTGGTGGGGGAAGCCATGGAAGCTCAAAGCGCCTCCACGAACAAAGTTGTTTATGTGGAATGTCATTCGAAACAAGGCACCTACAGGGCATAACTTAATGCATCGATCTTTCTTTGGCCCTACCTGGTGCATGCTCTGTCAGCATGCGGAGGAAACAAATGACCACCTATTCCTAACTTTCCCGACAACAAATCATATTTGGAATCAAATCCTTGCTGCCCTATCCATAACTTGATAAACCCTGATGTTCTATTAATTAAGTGGCTCTCCAGGTGAGATACCTGGAGAGTGTACAAACACTCATACACACACTGTATTCAATCAGGAGAACAACCTAGTACATATAGGCTTTCACACTAACAGGGTGGTTTCAACCACTCCCTAGATAGTAGGATCTGAGACCTAATCTTAGAGTCTCAATCCTATCCTTAAAACAACTAACTATAACTTTCTCCATTAATTCTAACACTCCCCCTTAATGGAGAAACGGTACTAAAAAAAATAACATATGCCTGTTGGTCTAGTCTCAACTAGGCTTACAATTAAAACATGAAAAAACTTGGTAACAAAGTTTTCATTTTAGACTTCTTGCAGCAGATCCCATACTTGTTCATCTTGAGTCGAGGCTTCATCTTTTCTTTCCTCGCCATGAGGTAGTGATATCTCTTCACTTCATTTCTTCCCAAGTGATGGAAAGCTTGAATTCTTATTCTCCCCCTTCTCAATATTGTGACAAGATGGATAGGAGAATTTTCCCTCTCACTATTTCCGGTGTCAACCATCTGTGAGTCAGTTATGATGTCTTCATCATTCATTGATGTAACGTCTGCACACACAAAAATATTAGTGAGATCATCATAATTTAAATTCTCTCCAGCTTTGTCTTCTTCTGCCATGTCTTTGCAATCAGCTTCATGTGGCTCATCTCATTTATCTTCAACACTTTGTTCCTCTTTACACCCTTCCTGAAGATCAACTCGTGTCTCAGGATCTTGCACAAACTATGCCTCTTGATTCCCGTGGTCATCAATAGAACCACATTGTTTTTCTGAAATTTCTTCTGACTCAAACATACTACCCATGCTAATGCTTCCAAATTCCCACATGAGAAAATCATCATCACCAAAATCAAAAATATGTAAAAATATAGACATTTTGTTAAAGTCCAGCTTATCTCGCTTTGAGATTCCTTTTCGACTCCACATGGTCCTCTAACCAGCTCCAACGACCCTGTTAACATGCAGGGGGGGGAACTTTTCCCGTTGGCAACTCTTCAACTGTTGAACCTTATATCTCATTTGAAAAATCAATATTGACTTGACTTGTTTTACTGGTTGACGGATATTTTTGACGTTTGAACCCATCATCTTCCTACGTTTCAGATGGTTTTGAAAAGTCAATGATATCGGACTCGCACTCAATGAGAAATCGATATAGTCTTCACATGCTATCTGAATGGATGTCTCCTACTTTCCATATAATTTTGAATGGAAGGAAATTCTATTAAAACAACATCTTTGATTTGTCGCGTTTTAGTAAAGGAGACATCTCCACATCTCCACATCGTTGATTGATCGTATGTCCTCAACGTTTGGCTTTTTATTTTTGTATGGAGTTTGGAGCTGTTCTCACGCCACTCCACATCTTTTGGTCCACTCAAATCCCCATGTCCGATTTCAAGATAAGCATCGGGCTCCACTTTGAAAGTGTCCATAGCCTCTTGTTCCGGTTCCGCAACATGACTCACGAATTCATTATACTTATACGTTCATAGAAATAGCATAAGCTTACAATACAACATGAAAGGCAATAGCATTTTTTATAGGTTAGCCTGGGGTAATAAAGTTATATTATCTGTTGTTATTGTTTTCCACACTAAAATGGTCTAAATGGTCTAAATTTAAAGGAAACAAATCTGTGGTAATAAGTTCATTAAGCCCAGAGAATTGAGGGAAGAAGATTGGGTTTTACTCTATGACTCTAATTTTAAGGACTTCAAAGGGAAGTTGATGATTAATTGGTTGGAGCTCTACATTGTTGAAAAGTGTTACAATAATGTTTTTGTCATAATTAGAAAAATTGATAAGGAGCAAACTCCTCTCTTGGTAAATACCTTTAGACTTAAGATCTACAAGAAGGTTTTGGTGATAACCTCATTTGAGCCACTTTTAGCTGAAAACTTCTTTTAAAGAATATTTAAGTTCACAAATAAAAATAAATGCTTATGTAGGAAAACCTTTATAGGCTTGGTAGAGTAGAGCAAAGGAGAAAACAAGAATGGCATCATTTCAATAAAAGGGAGAGAGAGAGAGAAAGGAAAAGAGAAAAAAAGGAAGAAGAAGAAGAGGAGGAAAAACAAAGGATATTTCTATTTAAATTTATGTGTTTGATCTTCCTATTATTTTGTTTTTGTTGAATGTGAATACCCATGATATAATTCCTAATGATTAAACTACCACCTTTGGAGGGAGGAAACATAACATATTAAGACTCCATGCAAATATTTTCTCTAACTTAATTTTATAGTTCGAGAGAGTTATCCAACAACTCTTCTCATTGATACCATAGGGTTTGATAGTACAATGTTTCTAAAGCTACAGGAACTAAAAATTATAAGACCATATCCAGTGTCTACACCAAGGCCAACTTTGTGAGATAGCATTATACATAAGGCTGGTCATTTCCCATAACTAATTTTGTAATTATCATACTTTGAATGGATCACATCCATGCTATTGTACTAGATTTTTGCTACTATTTTGGCATACCAAGATTATAGGAAAGTGCATGGTTGGACACGTATCTAGAAATGAAAATTTACCACCTTTTGTAAGGAAAGCATATAATGTAGGAATCCATTGTTCAATAAGTCAAGATGAGACAGTGACTTCATTTTTTCTAAAACTTAATCCATTATTATCGACCAATGAGGATTTATTTTGAAATTTTTTCAAAATCAAACACTTATGAGAATTCATAGCTTGATAACCCTCCTATAAAATTCCTCTTCGTTGGTTTGTCATGGTAGGACCTACCGGGAAGAGTGTGGGGAAGACCATGGAGAAGAGGCCCTCAATTTTGTATTCATTGACTGGAAAGAGGTCAACAAAGGGGAATGGGTGAGTGTGGAATTAGAAGATTCCACGTAGGAAAATATTTCATCAAATTCAATATGTGTATTTGGAACTATTGACATAAAGGAGGATGTTTGAAGGTCACGTGGGTAGGGGTGGAGAAGGACGGGATCAAAAATATCAAGAAGGAATTGTTGGGGTTTAGGGGAAGTGGAGATAAGATGACATAGAATGGGGATACATCTACAGGGAGAATAGGAAAAGAAAATAGTGCATATGGGTTAAGATGAACATCCTTGTAGTATGGATCGTTTACTATTTCGCACTACAAAGTATCTAGAACTCATGATCTTTTGACAAAGAATTCATAGATTGTGTGGTCAGAGCTACATTTGTTAACAAAAGGATATTTATCTATGAGAGCATGTAGAGAAGGGAGGTGATGATATTAGTTATATCTTGAGGGAAGATAATGGTATGGTTAGAGTACTTGTATTGGCCTCCATATGCATGGTCCATTTGAAGAATTGGGTTAACGTATTCAATTATTATCTCCTCAACTTGAGTTATGAAAAAGAGTACGTGTGGTTGTTTTCCTAGATCCATGTTGTTTTATAAGAAGATATGGATAGATCATTTTGAGGCACAAAAACAACAAGTGATGACATCATGCCCGAATTTTGTTTTCATGGATGGGTAAGATTCATTAGAAATGGAGAAAAATTAAAGGGGCTAAGTGCATCAATCCTTTCATGAAAGCAACGGTATGCATGTTGGAGAGGGTTGTCGTGGAAATTATGGGGATTTAAAGTGGAAGCAACATGGGGGTATTATTGAATAGGGAAGGTGGGAGGAAAAGAAAGTGCAAGGTCGGGAGGAGTTTTAATGGAAGGTGGGAATATAGGGGAGAATACAAAGACGGATTTGGGTAGGTAGGTAAATATGACTAGGGTTGGTTTGAGAAGGAATATTGTATCAGTGACTATTGCAAAGCAAACGATGACATGTGATTTCTTTTCCTTATTAAGTGTGTAGTGGCTACTTGCCTTCTTTACATCACTATTCATAGTGGATTGCGTAGCTAATCAAGCAAGGAAATATATTGTCAATAAAAGAGGTATAAATGAATTTGGACCAAATATGAGTAAACCATGCATGTCAGGGGAAAATTTCTATATATAGAAAATGATTTATTGGCATGATGGAGGCAAAGACACTTATATTTTTTTCCGATTTGAAATATATATAACATGAATAACAATAAGCTAATGTAAATGAGATAACAAACATGTACCTATGCAAACAAATATGCAATATGTAAGATAAAGAAAGCATCATTTGGGAGAGAAGGTTGTGTTATTTTTTAATTTTTTTGTATGAAAAGAAAGTTATGAAAAAATAGTGCAAGGGTTGCAAGAAAGTGGAAAGTAAGTGAAATATGAGTTGTCCTGACGATGAACCACACTGGTTGGTTCGAAACGCGTCGACATAAGATTGATTATGTGATTTTGCCGAAGATTACTAAACAGGGTTAGGTTTCATTTTTATTTTGCATGAAAAATTGAAAGGATAACTATTGTAAAGGATAGTATCATAAACGGGTGTGCTACTATTTCATGCATGGAAATTTCGAGTAACACACAAGTCATCAAATATCCAATGTAGGTGCAATATGGATATGTTGAATGTGAATACCCATGATATACTTACAAAAATGGAGCATAAATCTCAAAAGTTAAAATAAAAGTCTAAGAGAAAGATAGATTGCAAGGCTATCAAAACATTTACTTACAAATCTTGCATACCAACAAACCATTCCAATTTTCACTTCACATATGATATCAACCATTTTATCATCACATCACCAACGTTCATTCTCATTCCATCTTGTTTTCATTCCATAGACATCACCATCCAATTTCCATGAAACCCTATTGATTCAATGAAAAAATTCTCCACTTGAATCCTCCCCTATAGGAAAATCCACAAAATTCTTATGCTTCTAAACGAAAGCTACAAGATTGAGAAAATCGTACAATTCATAGAAAATTTTAGAGCTAGCCCTACAAATTTTAAACATTAAATCTTTGTGGTGGCATTCACAACCAATGGAAAGAAAAATCTGAAAATCAATTCTTCTACAACCTCCCTAGTATTTCTACTGGATCCTCTTCACCTAGAAAATACCACATCAGCATTTTGGCCTTTTACCACTCCAACTCAAAAGTGTCTCTAATAGCTAAAGCATGCTTACTTGCAAGTATGAATTAATAAATCTCTTACTTCTCATATGCTTCCATATAAGTATCATAATGTCTCTATTGCCAAAGTATAACAAATAAAAAGAAACAAGTGGCACCAAAGGTTAAATAGCTTGATATTTCCAATGTTGAGTTGTTGACCACAGGTGTCCACTACAAAGTGAAGTACCAATAATGATCATCCATAATTGGAGGCGAGTTCTCCCACTAATTTCTATGATATCAAAAACTAATTAATGAAAGAACATGATAGGTCACAATGATCAAATAGTCCAATATGGTTGACAACATAATTATTATTCACTACATGCTAATTATTAAACTACCA
The DNA here is from genome assembly GCA_031772625.1 of Pinus tabuliformis. Lineage (NCBI taxonomy): Eukaryota > Viridiplantae > Streptophyta > Pinopsida > Pinales > Pinaceae > Pinus > Pinus tabuliformis. The sequence continues at coordinate 566,999,698 of CM062810.1, forward strand.
CCTTTGGAGGGAAGAAACATAACATATTAAGAATCCATGAAAATATTTTCTCTCACTTAATTCTATAATTCTAAAAAGTTATCCAACAACTCTTCCCTTTGATACCATAGGGTTTGATAATACAATGTTCTAAAGCTACAGGAACTAAAAACTATAAGCCCATATCCAGTGTAAACACTAAGGCCAACTTCTTGAGATAGCATTATTCATAAGGTTGGTCATTTCCCATAACTAATTTTGTAATTATCATACTTTGAATGGATCACATCCATGCTATTGTACTATATTTTTGCTACTATTTTGGCATACCAAGGTTATAGGAAAGTGCATGGTTGTACGTGTAGCTAAAAATGAAAATTTACCACCTTTTGTAAGGAAAACATATAATGTAGGAATCCATTGTTCAACAAGTCAAGATGAGATGGTGACTTCATATTTTCTAAAACTTAATCCATCGTTATCAACCACTGAGGATTCATTTTGAAAGTTTTTCAAAATCAAATACTTATGAGATATCATAGCTTAAGAACCCTCCCATAAAATTCCTCTTCGTTGGTTTGTCATGGCAAAACCTACGGGGAAGAGTGTGGGGAATACCATGGAGAAGAGGCCTTCAATGTTGTATTCATTGACTGGCAAGAGGCCAAAAAAGGGGAATCGGTGGGTGTGGAATTAGAAGATTTCACGTATGAAAATATTTCATCAAACTCAGTGTGTGTATTTGGAACTATTGACATAAAAGAGGATGGTTTAAGGTCAGATGGGCAGGGGTGGATAAGGACAAGATCAAAAAGATCAAGAACGAATTTTTGGGGTTTAGGGGAAGTGGTGGTAACATGACATAGAATGGGGATATATATAGGGAGAATAGGAAAAGAAAATAGTGCATATGGTTTAAGATGGACATCCTTGTAGTATGGATCGTTTACTAGTTCACACTAAAAAGTATCTAGAAATCGTGATCTTTTGACAAAGAATTCATACGTTGTGTGGTTAGAGCTACATTTGTTAACAACAAGGATATCTATCTATGAGATCATGTAGAGAAGGGAGGTGCTGATATTAGTATATCTTGAGGGAAGATAATAGTATGGTTAGAGTACTTGTATTGGCCTCCATGTGCATGGGTCATTTGAAGAATTGGGTTGACGTATGCAATTAGTCTCTCCTCAAATTGAGTTATGAAAAAGAGGACGTGTGGTTTTTTTCCTAGATCCATGCTATTTGATAAGAAGAAGCGATGGATAGATCATTTTGAGGCAAAAAAACAACAAGTGATGACATCATGACCGAATTTTGTTTTCATGGATGAGTGAGGTTCATTAGAAATGAAGAAAAATTGAAGGGGCCAAGTGCATCAATCCTTTCATGAAAACAACGGTATGCATGTTGGAGAGGGTTGTCGTGGAAATTATGGGGATTTAAAGAGGAAACAACATGGGGGTATTGTTGAATAGGGAAGGTAGGAGGAAAAGAAAGTGCAAGGTCAGGAGGAGTTTTAATGGAAGGTGGGAATAGAGGGGAGAATGACACAGGAGTGGATGGAAGGGGATGAAGACAGATTTGGGTAGGTAGGGAAATGTGACTAGGGCTGGTTTGAGAAGGAATATTGTATCAGTGACTATTGTAAAGAAAACAATGACATGTGTTTGTTTTTCCTTATTAAGTGTGTAGTGGCTTTGTTGGCATGTCTTCTTTACATCACTATTCAGAGTGGATTGTGTAGCTAATCAAGCAAGGAAATCTATTGTAAAAAAATGAGGTATAAATGAATTTGGACCAAAAATGAGTAAACCATGCATGTCAAGGGAAATTTTCTATATATAGAAAATAATTTGTTGGCATGATGAAGGCAAAGATACTTATATTTTTTCCAATTTGAAATATGTATAACATGAATAACAATAAGCTAATGTAAATGAGATAACAAACATGTATATATGCAAACGAGTATGCAATATGTAAGATAAAGAAAGCAAGTATATATAAAAAGTAATAATTTTCTCATTTGGGAGAGAAGGTTGAGTTATTTTTTAATTTCTTTTATACGAAAAGAAAGTTATGAAAAAATAGTGCAAGGGTTGCAAGAAAGTGGAAAGTAAGTGAAGGATGAGTTGGAGGGTCAGGTTTTGTTTTTATTTTACATGAAAAACTAAATGCAAAACTATTGTAAAGGATAGTATCATTAAATGGGTGTGCTACTATTTCATGCATGGAAATTTCGAGTAACACACAAGTCATCGAATATCCAATGTAGGTGCAATATGGATATGTGATTCTTCAAAATGAGATCTATTATTATTTTAATTGCGTCTTTTTTTTTTAATATTGAACAACATTAAATGTGTGTGCTATTGTTTCATGTAAAAAAAATTTTGACTCATACAAAAGTCATCAAATATCCAATTTAGGTGCTTACATGTGGTGTGCACTTGGCTTTAGTTAGTTAACTCTAGTGCTTGCATGTGGTGCATGTGCACATTAACAGAACATAAATCACACTTAGATTCAGTTAGATTTAATTATCCATAGTTATTGCATGTACAACTAAGCTTAACTTAGTTTCTTTATTTATTGATTCTCAAACCAATATTGAGTAATCAAATTCATTCTTGATTCCAATTTTCTTTTTTAATTACTTGCAAGTTTGTGCAATTATTCTTCAACTAGATCTATATTTGTTCTCTAATAATTTTACAAATTTCAATATATAAAAGAAAAGAAATAAAAATAAACCTAACAACCTAACACCTAAAATTGCCTGACAAAATAAGTTATGAACAACCATAAAAAAACTATTATAAACGATTAGGTGTCGTGATATACAACTTCTTATATATATTATATAGGTATTTGTTTTTCCACAGGAAATTCAACCATTCATACCAGTAAACTCTGAGAGATCATGCTACGCCACCACCAAGAATGAATCTTCCAGTTTCAAGAATATAATTGACATGAAAAACAACAATTTTTTCTTGAAGTCCCCTTGCTTATAATTAGCGAGTATTTGAACTTGATGATAGAACCATCTTCTCATCATTGAATACACAATTACTTTGACATAACTCATTCGCTTCCATCTCAAATTCTTAGTAAACTTAACAATTATTTTTCGTTGATAAAGTCCCTTACAAAACTCCTCTGATTCCCTCACACTAGTGCCATTCAAATCGCATTCACCCCGCAAAGGAATTCTCCCGTCAACTATTAATTTCCCACAAAGTTCTTTGCAAAAATTTGAATATGATTTCTTCAAGGAATCTGACATTTATGAAATCTGATCACTAGTCTAGAATTTTATCATTCAGGGATGAGAATCGACTCTCTGATTTCACGTCAGGATCAGGAGACAATGAATCATCAGGATTTCTGAACAAAAAATAATAAATCAAAAATCAAGATAATCCTAGCAGGATGTCGTAGGAATTGTTCCTAGGTCGATCGAGGAAAAGAGGAATGAACATAATCCCTATAAATTCAATGTGAAACACATGCATGTGAAGCTTCCACATGTCACATTTTTTATGGGAACAAAGCAGAAGAAATGAAGGCATGTGATTATTTGGGGTGAACAATCTCTACCCACCCCAAGCTCGCAAAGAAACACTTATCGACATAAAAATGTAAAGATATTAATAAAGCATATATCAACATTGACTCAACTTGCAATAACTAACATATCAACATTGACTCAACTAGCAATAACTCATCTCCACTTTGTTGAAAGAAAGAAAGAAGAAAGGAATTATTTTAATGTCCACGAGGCTAAAGATAACCTATGGGACAGATTGCTTCTTCACCTGCTTGATGTATTCGACCCTTTGTCTGTGAAGCTTCACAATAAATGCTGCCAACTTCTCAACAAACCCCTTGCTAAATAGATTATCCCAAGAGCTAGCTGCCAACATACCTGCATAACTTTCCATGTTGTCTTTGAAGGCCTCACATTCTAAAATTAAATGTTTTTATGTTTCCACTTTTTCGGAAGAAAAAAAAATGCATACCCTTTCTTCCCACACTTCCTTTGGCCTTTTCCAGCACCCTGTTTCACAACGGATTTGATGAGAATTAGTCCTTAACTAAGCAATAATAGTTTTGGCTCTCCAAGAGATATTGACCTCTATGTATGCTTTTGGTTGATGATTATGAGTGGGATTAAACACTTCAATATAGTAATTTTGTTTTCTTCCTAGCTCCTTATCCCAAGTACGTTTGTGCGACTTTTCCATAACAAAAGCTTTTATCTCTTTGTTGTTTATGGGACATGCGTTCAAGCAAATACCCCATTTACTAAACCATTTGTTATTTTGTTGCATCCAAGTTTTTTTTTCGCTTGCAAAATCTATCATTAAAGACAACCTTAGGCCATCTACCCTCTTCCATTTGCTCAATTTTTTTTAAATACCTTATGACTCACACCATAGCAATTGCTTCAATAGGAGCAGTCCCTATTTCACTTAACAAGATATCATAAGGAACTACACTTTTAATCTTAAATTTGTTTGTAATCGTATATCTCGAAGTTAGGTTTTTATTTTTTCGTATGGATTTGTTTTCGCGCACTTCATATTTTTTGGCCCACTGAAATCACCATGTTTATATCAATATAAGCATGTGCTTCCACTTTGAAGGCCTCCATAGTCTCCCCTACCTATGTTACAACATTACTGATGAATTCATCATATTTTCAACCTTTTCTCTCTCTTATCCACAACTTATCGCATACCATTTGTAGTGAAACCACTCTAAAGAAAGTTATACACATGATTACAGTTTTTTGTTATTATTTAAGTTCTAAAATATTTAGAAAATATGAACTTATGTCAATTGCAAAATCTAGTACTCAGTGTTTATCACTTTGTGCATCTAATGAATTTTTTTTTGTATCCCTTGGATATACATAATCTTGACATAAAAATGGATTAGTCTAGTTAGGCGACAATTTGACCTAGAACTTTTCATCAGTTGGAAAAAGACTTTATTTCTAATGACAAAGAATGGCAATAATTTAATCAATTCGGTGGGTCGGTGAGATTTTATAGATGACCATCGCCTTTATCTTTCATTGGCTTAGACATGTGAATCCTCGATGTTGGCTACCAATTTTTGCATTTTTTTCACTGTATTATTTAGCCTTCCATTTACATTTTTGAATGAAAACCCCCTCATTTTTACCAGTTTTTACAGAGGTTAATGGCATACAAGGCATGATAAAGGTAATTGATGCTTCTAATATAAATTTCTTCTTTTTAATTCATAAATATGAATTAAAAGCATTTATTAAGTTACTAACTTTAAAAATTAACAGTTATAGGAATTTCATGCAATCAAAGGATATTATCCAGTTCATAAATTCCTATATTTCTCCAAGGCTCATATAGTGCTACATCAACAAATTCCAAGGAGGACATACATAATTTTCATAAGATGGAAAATATCTATTCATGCTTTTTATAGTCAATCACCATCTTGAAGACAACACTAATTCAATGCAAAGTGTCATTTTAGAAATTCTTACAATTAGTTAGAAAAATCAACAGAATTGTCTCCAACATCTGGAATTTGAATATCAGGGCTTCGGGATCATAATTTGGATTCAAAAAATATCAAGACTATCCAACACCACATTACATTCCCATTAGCTATCTTAGATATATATTTTCTTAATATGTTGAACTGAACCCCATGTTTAGGAAAATTTGATTATGACTTTATAGCTTTCGTATAAAGAGAATGAGTGAGGAAGAGAAAATGTTAGTCAAATGTATTTACTTGTTATTTTGGAACAAACATTATTATTTGTACTAAGGTTTTGAAGCTTCGTTAATACCAAAGACTTATTTTCTGATATGGTGTGATATCTTTTTCCAACTTGTAAGTATATTGTATAGCAGCATGTTCTAGGAGGCCCCCTAGTATGTGTTCAATTATTTTCAATGGTATCAACAAGGTTACTTGTTCTTATAATTATTTTTCCAATCATTCTTGTCAATTAGTATGCAAATCGTGAATACTCTATTTTTCCTGGAATCACTTTGTTTTTCCTGTAATTTTTTGTACATGATTATTTAGGTGACAAAGTGTTTTCTTTATATAATTGTTATTCCATTGTATATGTTACATTTAGACATTTAATTAACCAAAATTAGCAAACTTTGAGTGATAATTAGAAGATTGGATTGAAAATAATTTGAATTTCAAGTTAACATTTGTAATTGTTGGATTGTGTTTTCTTTTTACCCTCATAACACTAGTTGTCACCTTAAGATTTTTCATTAGACATTATGGACCACTTTAACTGAATGAAGTACGTTTTCAGAAAAATGTCTAATTTGATCATGTGATGTATTTATCTAGATCTTTGGTTCTACCATAGTGAGATCAATAGTTAGATTTAGAACTAATGGAAATGGTCTTATGTCTATAACAATTCTAGGAATCACTTTTCTTAAATTACATTTTACCTAGCATAAGAACTCCTAAGTAGCTAGTTTGTACACATAGTGTCTTCACCTCATAAGATTATATATCTTGGATTGACAAATAAGTGTTAAGACATTTGTCCTACTATATGACTTAAGACTCAAGCGTAATTTTGTTGCCTCCCCGTGCTCATTTGAATTTCAAATTTGCTATGAAGAAGTAGAATCAATTATGTCTAGTTCTCTAGATGGCATTTTTATTTGTCTTAATAATCTGGTGATAAATTGTATTGCCTCTTGCTCCGAAATAATGGAATAATGATGTCTTCATTCCATTCACTGAAGATGTGGTTTGGACTTCCAAATGAAGCAGACAAGTTTATGGTGAATCCACCACTGATAGTGGACACAACCTATAAAATCATCTTTGAATATCAGTTGTAAGCAGGATTTCTTCTTCATAGATATTTTTAATGGCTTCTTGTTCCAACATTATTACTTTGAATACACCTTTTTCTAACGCTATCATTGTTACTCCTCTAGACACTAAATCGACAAAAACTACTCACAATCCTAGATATAATCACTCAATTTTATATCTACTGCATTAGTTACTGATTATTCATTTTCTAAATTGAATTTGCAATACTTGAGTTCCATGTATAGATCTTCTTTTGAGAGCACAAACACATCTATTACTAAACTCTATAGCATCTCATGTTGGGGGTGAGTGTGACACTCATGGCAGTTATATCAAGCCCACGATATCAAGACATGATGACTTGATTTTAGATTTTCTATGTCAGTTGTTGATGTTTCTATTAGAATGTTATATATTACGGAGCAATGGAACACATAAAATATTGCAGAAATATAAACACAAAAAATGCATAAAACAAGAGAGACACAGATATACATGGTTCACCCAGTTTGGGCTACGTCCACCCCGAACAGCCAGTCCTTCCTTTCTATTATCCAGCAAAATGAAGAGACACAACCTATAGCAGATCCACTGTAATATCCTTTGTTTTCTCTCACAGTCCCACCTCTCTGCTTCTCGCTCGGAGAATACTCATATATTACACAGAATCAATACAATGCCCTCATACAAAAAGAGGGGTTGCCTTCTAGGGAAAAAAACCCTAAACTAAACATAAGTTCTACCGTCAAATCATCCGCCTAATGAATGGCCCAGATTGACTAGAAATTACTATACCTTTACAAGGAAATTTTACATTTGTTTTTAGCTTCGGGGGCGCTGCCCCTGAGCCCCCACCAGGGGACCACTGGGCCCCGGACCCCCCAGCCGGGGGGCGATCAGCCCCCCCGCACCCCCCCCCCCCCGCGTGGAGGGGTGTAAAAATTTACTGGGGTATACATCCGGCTAAAACAAAGACCTCTGAACAATCATGCTCCACACACAACAATCTCCCACTTGGAGAATGATTGTAGCAAATCCATCCCTGCTTCATTTGCTGGACAATGACTCCTCTTTGGACCTGGTTGTTTCTCATATTCATCGTCATCCTTGAAGACCAATTGAAACTGATCATATTCTTAGTTTCTCCCTGGTTACAACTTTTGTTAGCATATCTGCAGGATTCTGGATAGTGTGTATCTTTTCCAACTTCAACTCTCCATCTTCCAGCACTGATCGTATGAAATGGTACTTGTGCTGTATGTGTTTAGTCCTGGAATGAAATGTTGAGTTCATTCCAAGATGAATGGCACTTTGGCTATCACTGTATAACGTGCCCATATCATGCTCCTTACCCAATTCACCCATAAACCTTTGTAACCAAATCATTTCTTTACTAGCCTTTGTAGCAACAACATACTCTGCTTCTGTTGTTGAAAGTGCAACAACACTTTGGATTTTTGAAACCCAACTGACAGTTGTTCCACCTACAGTAAATACATATCCTGTAGTGCTCCTTTTGTTATCTCTGTCACCTACCATATCTGCATCAACATATCCCTATAGAGAAATGTTTGAACCTCCAAAGCATAATGCTTGAGTTGTGGTACCTTTCAAATATCTGAGAATCCATTTCACTACCATCCAATGTTCCTTTCCTAGATTTTTCATGTACCTGCTTACAACTCCCACTGCATGTGCAATATCAAGCCTTGTGCAGACCATTGCATAAATTAAGCTTCCAATTGTTGATGCATATGGAACTTTAGACATATAATCCATGTCTTCTTGGGTATTTGGGCACATTTCCTTACTAAGTTTGAAATGGCTAGAAAAAGGTGTACTAACTGGTTTTGCATTGTGCATATTAAATCTGTTCAACACCTTTTGTATGTACTCATTCTGAGACAATGTTAATTTACGATTTTTCCTATCTCTAGTGATTCTCATACCAAGGATTTATTTTGCAGCTCCCAAATCCTTCATTGCAAATGAATTTGCCAATTTTCTTTTAGCACAATTATTTCCTACATGTTAGACCTTGCAACAAGCATGTCATCCACATACAATAACAATATAATATAGCTGCCATCATTTTGCTTTTTCAGATAGACACAATGAACATAGTGACATCTAGTATAACCTTGTTTGGAGATGAACTTGTCAAACTTTAGATACCACTACCTTGAAGCCTGTTTTAAGCCATACAAGCTCTTCGTCAACCTGCACACCAGTTTCTCCTTCCCTTTCACCTCATATCCTTGTGGCTACTGCATATATATCTCTTCCTCCAAATCCCCATGGAGAAAGGTTGTCTTTACATCCAACTGCTCAAGATGCAAATCTTCAACTGCTACTAGACTTAAAATAGTTCTGATTGAAGTCATTTTAACAACAGGAGAAAATATTTCATCAAAATCAACACCTTTCTTCTGTGCAAACCCCTTCACCACAAGTCTAGCTTTGTACCTCTGTTTTCCTCCATCTTCTTCCTTCAGCCTATAAACCCATTTATTCTTCAATGTAGTTTTTCCTGCAGGCAACCTGACTAAGTCCCAAGTCTAGTTATGCATTAAGGAGTCCATCTCTTCTTCCATGGCTACCTCCCACTTCTTCCTGCTTTCAACCTGCATTGCTTCTTCATAACATTCGGGTTCACTAGAATCAGTCAACAATATTTAATATAATGAAGGAGAGTATCGTTCAGGGTCTCTACTTATCTTGGTAGATCTTCTAACACCACTTTCAGGTGTTTGAGGTGCCTGTTGTTGTTGTGGTGGTTTCTGTTGTTGTGGTTGTTGATTATTATTATTTTCAAGCACCTTTACTTTTTCAGTGATTTCATCAAGAATTGCGTATTCCTTGTTTTCTTCCTGCAACTGATCTTATACAAGAATTTCTCATTGAATATTACATCTCTGCTCCTAATGATTTTGTGATTTTCGTAATCATATAAGCGATAACCAAAATCATTAACACCATATCCAATAAGGTACATTTCTTTGACTTTGCTTCAAGCTTTGCTCTATTTTCTTTATCAATATGGACAAAGGCCTCACAACCAAAAGGCTTTAAAAAAGAGTAGTTTACTTTTTTACTTGTCCATGCTTCCTCTGGAACACCACCATCCAAGGAACTTGAAGGCCCTCTATTTATTAGATAAACAACAATATCTACAGCATTTGCCCAAAACTGTAAAGGCAAACCTGCATGCAATCTCATGCACCTTGCACGCTCCATGATTGTTCTGTTCATCCTTTCTGACACACCATTTTACTGTGGTGTTCTTAGAACTATCTTCTCTTTGCGAATTCCATTCTCTGAATAGTACCTATCAAAATCTTTGCTCCAATATTCACTTCCATTGTCTGATCTGAGACATTTCAATTTCTTTCCTGTCTCAATCTCAACCAAAGCTTTCCATTTCTTGAAAGTATCAAATACATCAGATTTATTCTTAATACAGTAAATCCAAGTTTTTCTAGTTTCATCATCAATAAAAGTAACATAATAATGAGAGCCACCAAGAGATGATACTTGAGCAGGTCCCCATACATCTGTTTGCACAAGCTCTAATTTTTTGCTCTTCTTTTCTTTCCCAACTTTGAGAAATCTGACTCTCTTATGTTTTCCATAAATGCAATTCTCACAGAAGTCCAAATCAACATTCTTCAAACCCGGCAACAAATTCCTTGAGTGAAGAATCTTCATCCCCTTTTCACTCATGTGTCCGAGCCTATGATGCCATAATGCTGCATCTGCTCCTTTGGAAGTTAAAGCATTAACAAAGTTAGAAATACCATTGCATAAATAAAATTTACCAACCTTTTTGACATTTTCTATTACTAGGGCTCCTTTGGTGACCTTCCAAGCTTTATCTGTGAAAGTTGTCACACAACCTTCACTACCTAACTGCCCTGTTGAAATCAGTTTTTTCTTCAGATCTGGAACATGCCTTACCTCGTTTAGTAGCCATTGGTTTCCATTTTGTTGTTTTACAAGAACCTTACCCATTCAAACAATTTTACAAGGTTTATAATCACCCAAACGGACTTGTCCAAAATCTCCTTGAACATAGTCATGAAAGTATTTCTTATCAGGTGTGGCATGGAATGAGGCCCTTGAATCTACCACCCAGGAATCAGTAATATTTTCGAAAGAAAGAATCAGAGCATCTTGTAACACCTCACCTGTCACATTTGCTTCATGATTGTTTTCTTGTTGTGCATCCCCTTCTTTTCCCTTCTGAGATCTACAGTCTTTCTTTAGGTGTCCTTTCTTTCTACATTTCCAGTAGACTATCCCCAATCTGGACTTGGATCTGCCTATCCTTGATTTACTACGATATCCTGAGCTCTTTCTTCTTTCCATTTTTCTTCCCCTAGACTTTGCACTCAAAGCATTACCCAATGTCTCACTGGAGCTTTTCCGTCGCATTTCCTTGCTAAGGATAGCACCGAAAACATCATCAAACTTTAAAGTACTAGATCCAGAAACAGAGTTACTAATGGCCATTACTAAACCATTCCAACTTTCTGGTAATGAGCACAAGAATAACAGAGCTCTAACTTCATCATCAAAGTTTACCCCTACAGAACATAACTGACTTGTAATAGTATTAAAATCATTTAAATGGTCTGCAATAGATCCACCTTCCGACATCTTCATATTAAATAACCATTTCATAAGAAATACCTTGTTTGAGGCCGAGGGTTTTTCATATAGTTTCTCCAACGCCTTAATCAAACCCTCTGTCGTTGTTTCCTTCGAAATGTTGAAGGCGATCGACGCTACGAGGCACAACCGTACTGTTCCGAGTGCCTTTCTATCGAGAAGGTTCCATTCTTCATATGTCATACCCGTTGGCATCTTTGTTTTTCCGCCCAATGGTAGCTATAGATATTTCTGATACAGATAATCTTCCATCTGCATCTTCCACAACAAGAAGTTTTGGCCGTTAAATTTCTCGACCCTAAACTTACCATCTTCCGACATTGCTCCCACTCAAACGAAGAACCCTTCTTTCCTGCGAGTTTATCAGCCAAATAGACCTTCGGCTCTGATACCAGTTGTTAGAATATTATATATTACGAAGCAATGGAACACAAAATATTGCAAAAATATAAACACAGAAAACACATAAAACAAGAGAGACACAGATATGCGTGTTTCACCCAGTTTGGGTTGCGTCCACCCCGAATAGCTAGTCCTTCCTTTCTATTATCCAACAAAATGAAGAGACACAACCTACAGCAGATCGCTGTAATATCCTCTGTTTTCTCTCACAGTCTCACCTCTTTGCTTCTCGCTCGGAGAATACTCATATATTACACAGACTCAATACAATGCCCTCATACAAAAAGAGGGGTTGCCTTCTAGGGCAAAAAACCCTAAACTAAACATAAGTTCTACCATCAGACCATCCACCTAATGAACGGCCCAGATTGACTAGAAATTACTATACTTTTACAAGGCAATTTTACATCGGTTTTTAGCTTCGGGGACGCTACCCCTGAGCCCTCGCCGGGGGACCACTAGCCCCCGGACCCCCCAGCCGGGGGGGATTTTCCCCCCTGCACCCCCCCGCGTGGAGGGGTGTAAAAACTTCCTGGGGTATACATCCAGTTGAAACAAAGACCTCTGAACAATCATGCTCCACACACAACAGTTTCACTTGTTAGACTGAATGTGTGATTCTTATACATATAACCCTTAAGAAGGGGTTAGAGGAGTAGAAGATGAGGAGGATGATGGCATTTTGTTAGGCCCCTATAATACTAGTGATTCCCCATTACTATTGTCATTGTATCCCTTATTGTTATTATTGTGCTCCTATTGTCCCCATATTTTTATTAGTATGCCCTATAGAAACCCACTATTGTTATTTTTGTGCCCTTATGTTATTACTATTATGTCGGCTTGATTATATTGTGATCCTTTAGACTCCTATATATAGAAGGGAGGTTTAGTCATTTGTATCATCCAATAATTTTTCATTTGTGTAATGCAAAGGAGGTTTCCCCCTCGAAGAGGCTGAATTCTAAGGCGTTAATCTATGTTTTCTATCTTTTTGTGAGTTGGTTTCATAACATTTGGTATCAGAGGTTTAGATTCTAGGGTTTCGCTGCTCCAAACATCATCGTGGAATTTTCATTATAACTTCTTTTCTACAATGTTTCAGAAGCTAAAAAACAAACCCATTTTAGACGAAATTGTTCTGAATTTTGGGTCCAAATTTCAGAGCTTGTCTCGCTATATTTGTGGAGATATGATCTGCGTAAGTTAGGGTTTTTGCAGACTCCCGAATTACATTCCAAACAGGTGACCTGGGGAAAATTGCAATAACTTTTGTTTTGAGCATCATATTGAAATTTCGTAAGAAGTTTCAGAAAGAGGATGGCCTTTAGTTTTTTATGTATCAGTTTCAGGTACTAAGGTCGAAACAGTGACACGTGGCATGTCATACAAGTTCGCTCTACTGAGCTAGTCTATAATCAGGTCACCGCGGGAGATTTTGCGTAACTCTTCCTTGGAGAATCCAATCTTGATCAAACTTGTGCAGTTAGAAAGAGTACTCAAAGGGATACCGCAGGACGAGATTTCAGATATTCAAGATCTGCAGTTCCAGAGATACAATAGATTCAATATCGAACTCTTACAAAGTGCAAAAAAGGTGTGTAATTTTTTTTAAATTTTGCATAAGATTGATTTGAAAAATTAGTTTGAAGGAATTCAAAGGGAATAGTGAAGAATTATTAGTGTTAATTAATGCCGCGAAGAAAGAAAATGGAAACACCTAGTAAAAAACCTGAAACCTCTAGCATGAATCATGAAGAAGAGGAAGAAATGCAACATGATATATCAAAATTACAAGACCAAGTACAACAAATTTCACTCTCACTAAAGGTAAATGAAGCCAAGATGAATGGCGTGGAAGCTAATATGAATGGCATGAAAGTTAAGATGGATGTAGTGGAAGCTAATATGAATCGCATGCAAGTTAAGATGGATGGCGTGGAAGCAAAGATGGATGGCATGGATGATAAGATGGAAGAATTGAAGACAAATTTGAATAAGTTGCTACAAGAAATGGTCACTAATGGTGAAAGGGTGGTAAAGGAAACTCATTGTGAGAGCAAAAGAAATGTTAATCATGATTTCATAGACTCTAATGTTGGATTGAAGACCTACCATGTTCCAAAAATCGATATGAGGAAGTTTGATGGCAAGGATCCCGGAACATGGATACTACAAACGGAGCAATTTTTCGATCTCCATAATGTGCAAAACACACAAAAGTTACGTATTGCAGCTTTATATTTGGAACCAAATCAGTTTGTATGGTATTGATGGTTTTTCTCTCGTAAACTAATTGCCACTTGGGCAATTTTTACGGGAGAAATGATAGCACATTTTAAGGATACAAAAAGCAACACCTTTTTTAGCCAATTGATTATTTTGTTAATATATTAAATTTTATGTTTGAATTGAATAAGTATTAATTTTGAATTATATTAAACTTTTGTATTTATGTTTTTGTGATTTATAATGAATTAAAAAAAGTTTTTCTGTAGAAATTATATAAGAGAACTTTTTTCCTGACGCGTTTCGAACCAACATCATCAGGACTAGATGAAGAGGGAGACGATGACAAAGACTTAAATAGAGAGCAATGTAGAGACCTTAATTTCAAGTAATGGCTATATTTGAACAATAATATATTAAACTTGTAAAATAAAAAAAGTTAATAGATTCTTATAATTTCAAGTATCAGATATATTTGAACAATAATATATTAAACCTGTAAAATTAAAAAATAAAAATAAAAAATTAATAGATTGTTTTCCAGCTTAAGTTGAAATAAATTGAGGCTACTCCTATTTATTGGATGTCTCTCTCTTAGATTCCTAAAGGAATATTATCCCGGATACAAAGGATATGATGCAGATTCCTTTGGAATGACTATAAGGAAGGTAAACCATTTTTGTGGGTGGGTTGGAAACATATTGTTATACCAAAGAAATGGGGTGGTTGGGGACTGAAGGATTTATGATCCTTTGCACATGTACTTGCTGCAAAGATGGGTTGGCTTATCCTCACCTCTCACAATCTATGGACAGAAGTTTCCTATTACAAATATATCTGGCCTCAACAGCTCATGGACTGGATACGTTTGCCCACCTGGCAGCGATCTAGGATATCTATGGTCTGTTGAGTGATCTTGCACACTATGCTTACTATTAGAAATGGGCTAGCATGGAGAATCAACGATGGCTGATCTGTTCGCATCGGTTTAGACCCTTGGTCAAGTTGTGGGAACATGTTTCGATTACCTCCTGACCTCACACAATTTCTCAAAAAAAGGAATATAAATGTGATTTATCATGTTGATGATTCGGGGAATAGCTCTATTTTTACACAAGCATGGTTATTAGCAAAGTGCTTAGGCATTCTTGTACATTGGCAGCAAGATTGGAAAGGTTTTGTCGCAACATTGACTGAATCTCATGTCCATATAAAATATGGGGCAGATGAACTCATATGGACTCCCACTGAACATGGCACATACTCCCCGAAAGTTAGCTATCCTGTTATTCACATTGTACACAGACCACATGTGCTTATGGATTGGTGGGGGAAGCTATGGAAGCTCAATGTGCCTCCGTGAACGAAGTTGTTTATGTGGAATGTCATTTGAAACAAGACACCTACAGGGCATAACTTAATGCATCGATCTTTCTTTAGCCCTACCTGGTGCGTGCTCTGTCAGCAGGCAGAGGAAACAAATGACCACCTATTCCTATCTTTCCCGACAGTAAATCATATTTGGAATCAAATACTTGTTGCCCTATCCATAACTATCAGATGGAATGGAAAAAATATAACTGACGCTTTGGATCTTTGGCGAGCAGCAAACCAGAATACAAAGTACACTACATTCCCCTAGTTATTTGCTGGTCTATTTGGTTGGCAAGGAATGGGATCATTTTTAGAGACAAAATCGCTCATTGGCAGTCCACTATTGCAAAAATTATTGTTTCATATCACGAAATACCTGAAGAATATCATAAAATTGCAGGTCGTGTTGTCTTACTCGAAACCATTGATCACTCTATTCCCAAGGCCTATTTTGATGGCACAACACAAGAATAGGGCTATGGTGGGGGAATCCTACTTCATAAAACTAAAAACCACCATTTCGAAATACAAATGGGGTTAGTATTGGGAACAAACAACTTTTTAGAATTGATATCTCTGAGACATCTACTACATTTGCACTTGCACATGCATGCAACCATATTCAGATTTTCGGAGACTCAAAAATCATCATCAATTGGTTCAATAACATTTATGCATGTCATGTGCACTCTCTCAGGAACATAGTGGATGAAATCGTGATCTTAAAAACTCAATTTAATTATATTTCATGTCAACATATTTACAGGGAACGCAACTCGGCTGCTGACCAAATTTCTAAGGCGGCCACAGCACATCCTAAAGGACTGTGGTTAATACAGGAGCAGCATGGAGACAAACACTACCAGTACTATCATCGTCCTTATATAGATCGGGCATATCAGAGGGAAGACAAGCCCTAAATTTTCTTGCAGTTTTTAGCAGTGTTTATAATAGTTTCTAGTTGATCTATTGTATATATTTTTTTATTGCTCTTGGACTTATCAGTATACCCTGCGTGGTAAATTATGTACAAAACTATATAATTTTGCATGGCTACGGGCAAGATACCTTAATATTTTTTTGAAGGCTACGTCTAGCAGAGTGCTGCGTGGTAAATTATGTACAAAACTATATAATTTTGCATGGCTACGGGCAAGATACCTTAATATTTTTTTGAAGGCTACGGCTAGCAGAGTGCATATGCCATAGGCATCTACTACATGTAATTTTTCTAGTTTAATAAAGAATTACCAAAAATAAATTGAAAAGTCAATGATATCCATGCCTCTTGATTTGACTTGCGATCGGACTTGCACTCAATGAGAAATCAATATAGTCTTCAGATGCTATCTGAATGGATGTCTCCTACTTTCCATATAATTTTGAATGGAAGGAAATTCTATTAAAATGGGATCTTTGATTTTTCGTGTTTTAGTAAAGGACAAATCAACATTGGCTCGACCTGCAAGCACCTCATCTCCACATCGTTGATTCATCGTATGTCCTCAACGTTTGGCTTTTTATTTTTTGTATGGAGTTTGGATTTGTTCTCACGGCACTCCATATCTTTTGGTCCACTCAAATCCCCATGTCCAATTTCAAGATAAGCATCGGGCTCCACTTTGAAAGTGTCCATAGCCTCCTGTTCCGGTTCCGTTACATGACTCACAAATTCGTTGTACTTATACATTCATAGAAATAGCATAAGCTTACAACACAACATGAAAGGAAATAACATTTTTTATGGGTTAGCCTGAGGTAATGAAGTTATATTATCCGTTGGCTTCGAATTTGTAGCTTTAAGGATAGCATCACAATTGGATATGGATATATCAGATGTTTAGGAAGAGAAAAGCTACCCACTGAATGCATTGAATTAGCAAATAATGTTATTGTTTTCCATGCTAAAATGGTCTAAATTTAAAGGAAAATCTGTGGTTATAAGTTCATTAAGCCTAGAGAATTGAGGGAAGAAGAATGGGTCTTACTCTATGACTCTAATTTTAAGGACTTCAAAGGGAAGTTGATGATTAATTGGTTGGAGCTCTACATTGTTGAAAAGTGTTACGATATTTTCTTTGTCATAATTAGAAAAAACGATAACTTAGGAGCAAAATCCTCTCTTGGTAAATACCTTTAGGCTTAAGATCTACAAGAAGCTTTTGGTGAAAACCTCATTTGAGCCACTTTTAGCTGAAAACGTCTTTTAAAGAAGATTTAAGTTCACAAATAAAAATAAATTCTTTGGTAGGAAAACCTTTATAGGCTTGGTAGAGTAGAGCAATTGAGAAAACAAGAATGGCAACATTTCAATAAAACGGAGAGAGAGAAAGGAAAAGAGAAAAAAGGAAGAAGAAGAAGATGGGAAAAACAAAGGAGATTTCCATTTAAATTTATGTGTTTGATCTTCCTATTATTTTGTTTTTGTTGAATGTGAATACCCATGATATACTTCCTAAAAGGGAGCATAAACCACATTAGAACCAGTCTCAAAAGTTTGTTGAATGTGAATACTCATGATATACTTACAAAAATGGAGCATAAATCACAATAGAACCAATCTCAAAAGTTAAAAGCAAAGTATGAGAGAAAGATAAACTGCAAGGCTATCAAAACATTTACTTACAAACCTTACATACCAACAAACCATTCCAATTTTCATTTCACAAATTCTCTCAACCATTTTATCATCACATCACCAGCGTTCATTCCCATTCCATCTTGTTTTCATTCCATAGTCATCATCATCCAATTTCCATGAAATCATATTGATTCAACGGAAGAATTCTCCACTTGAATGCTCAGCTATAGGAAAATCCACAAAATTCTTGTGCTTCTATAGGAAAGCTACAAGATTGAGAAAATGCTAAAATTCATAGAAAATTTTAGGGTTAGGCCTCCAAATTTTAAACATGACACCTTTATGGTGTCATTCACACCTAATGGAAATAAAAATTTGAAAATCAATTCTTCTACAACATCCCCTATATTTCTACAGGATCCTCTGCACCTAGAAAAGTACCACATCAACAATTTGGCCTTGTACCAATCCAACTCTAAAGCATATCTAATAGCTAAATGATGCTTACTTGCAAGTATGAATTACTAAATCTCTTAGTTCTCATATGCTTCCATATAAGTATCATAATGTCTCTATTGCCAAAGTATAACAAAGAAAAAGAAACAACTAACAACAAAGGTTAAATAGCCTGATATTTCGAATGTTGAGTTGTTGACAACATGTGTCCACTACAAAGTGAGGTACCAACAATGATCATCCATAATTGGAGGTGAGATCTCCCACTAATTTCTATGATATCAAAAACTAATTAGTGAAAGAGCATGATAGGTCACAATGATCAAATTGTCTATTATGGCTGACAACATAATTATTATTCACTACATTCTAATTATTAAATTACCACCTTTGGAGGGAGGAAACATAACATATTAAGACTCTATGCAAATATTTTCTCTGACTTAATTCTATAATTCTAAAAACTTATCCAACAACTCTTCTCTTTGATACCATAGGGTTTGATTGTACAATGTTTCTAAAGCTACAGGAACTAAAAACTATAAGACCATATCCAGTGTCAACACAAAGGCCAACTTTGTGAGATAGCATTATACATAAGGCTGGTCATTTCCCATAACTAATTTTTTAATTATCATACTTCGAATTGATCACATTCATGCTATTGTACTAGATTTTTGCTATTATTTTGGCATAACAATATTATAGGAAAGCGCATGGTTGTATGTGTATCTAGAAATGAAAATTTACCACCTTTTGTAAGGAAAACATATAATGTAGGTATCCATTGTTCAACAATTCAAGATGAGATGGTGACTTCATTTTTTCTAAAACTTAATCCATTGTTGTCGACCACTGAGGATTTATTCTGAAAATTTTTCAAAATCAGACACTTATGAGATATCATAGCTTGATAACTCTCCTATAAAATTCCTCTTTGTTGGTTTGTCATAGTAGAACCTACAGGGAAGAGTGTGGGGGAGACCATGGAGAAGAGGCCCTCAATACTGTATTCATTAACTGGCAAGAGATCAATAAAAGGGGAATGGGTGGGTGTGGAGTTAGAAGATTCAACGTAGGAAAATATTTCATCAAACTTAGTATGTGTATTTGCAATTATTGACATAAAAGAGGATGGTTGAAGGTCATATGGGCAGGGGTGGAGAAGGAACGCATCAAAAAGATCAATAATGAATTTTTTGGGTTTAGGGAAAGTGGTGGTAACATGACGTAGAATGGCGATACATCTATAGGGAAAATAGGAAAAGAAAATAGTGCATATGGGTTAAGATGGACATCCTCGTAGTATGGACCGTTTTCTAGTTCGCACTACAAAGTATCTAGAACTCGTGATCTTTTGACAAAGAATTCGTAGATTGTGTGGTCAGATCTACATTTGTTAACAACAAGGATATCTATCTATGAGAGGATGTAGAAAAGGGAGGTGACGATATTAGTTATATCTTGAGAGAAGATAATGGTATGGTTAGAGTACTTGCATTGGCCTCCATGAGCTTAGGCCATTTGAAGAATTGAGTTGATGTATGCAATTAGTATCTCCTCAACTTGAGTTATGAAAAATAGGATGTGTGGTTGTTTTCCTAGATCCATATTGTTTTATAAGAAGACGCGATGGATAGATCATTTTGAGGCACACAAACAACAACTGATGACATCATTACTGATTTTTTTTTTCATGAATGGGTAAGATTCGTTAGAAATGGAGAAAAATTGAAGGGGCTAAGTGCATCAATCCTTTCATGAAAACAACAGTATGCATGTTGGAGAGGGTTATCGTGGAAATTATGGGGATTTAAAGCAGAAGCGACATGGGGGTACTGTTGAATAGGGAAGATGGGAGGAAAATAAAGTGTAAGGCCGAGAGGAGTTTTAAAGGAAGGTTGGAATGGAGGGGAGACTGACACGAGAGTGGATGGAAGAGGACGAAGACGGATTTGAATTTTGGGTAGGTAGGGAAATATGACTAGGGTTGGTTTGAGAAGGAATATTGTATGAGTGACTATTGTAAAGCAAACGATGACATGTGATTACTTTTCCTTATTAAGTGTGTAGTGGATTTTTTGGCATGCCTTCTTTACATCACTATTCATAGTGGATTGTGTAGCTAATCAAGCAAGGAAATCTATTGTCAAAAAAAGAGGTATAAATGAATTTGGAACAAGATGAATAAACCATGCATGTTAAGGGAAAATTTCTATATATAGAAAATTATTTATTGGCATGATGAAAGCAAAGACACTTATATTTTTTCCAATTTGAAATATATATAACATGAATAACAATAAGCCAATGTAAATGGGATAACAAGCATGTATCTATGCAAACAAATATATAATATGTAAGATAAAGAAAGCAAGTGTATATAAAAACTAATCATTTTCTCATTTGGGAGAGAAGATTGTGTTATTTTTTTAATTTTTTTGTACGAAAAGAAAGTTATGAAAAAATAGTGCAACGGTTTCAAGAAAGTGGAAAGTAAGTGAAGGATGAGTTGGATGGTTAGGTTTTTTATTTATATTTTGCATGAAAAATTGAATGGAAAACTATTATAAAGGATAGTATCAATAAATGGGTGTGCTACTATTTCATGCATGGAAATTTCGAGTAACACACAAGTCATCGAATATCCAATGTAGGTGCGATATGGATATGTGATTCTTCAAAATGAGCTCTATTATTATTTGTGTCTTTATTAGTCCCTGTCATCTCGAAATTGCATGGGACTATAGTAATCAGTTTTTAGTCCCTTGACATTAGTTGGTGGTGCGTTTTTGAATGTTTTTAATTTCATGTTAGGTTATTAGTTTTATTAGCCATCTCATTCAATTGATGGTCTTATTTGGCCTCTTCCCGAGGTGGAAGAGGTTGGACCATAGGTTGTTCTCGTTTTATCTTGTTCATTATTAGTTAATGTTTGGAGTACCGAACTAATGCTAACATTAGTTTGCCATTAGTTTGAGCATATTGGTTTATTTGTAGGTTGGGTTATTCAGGTTGTTCCGTGTATGTGTGCATGCAGATGTAGGTGGATGGACTTCCTCTGTCTTGTCTTTCTCCTGCCCTTCCTAGATTCCAAGGGCTCAGTTCCTGAAACTTCCTCTGAAGGGTCTTCCCGAAGTGCTTGGCTCAGTTCCTAAAACTTCCTCTGCAACAGGTTGTGGGCGCAGCGTCCTGGACTGCACTCTGGATTGGACGCTTTCAGTACGGGTTACTCGGAGCTATAAGTAAGAAGGTGACTCGCGCAGGCAGCTGACTCCTCTTCAATAGAGATGAATAGATAGGGCAGCTGGCTGGTCAATCTCAGAGATCTGATCGGCCGGCGGGCGACCGCCCCCCCCCCCTTCCCCGTTAAGCGGGTTGAAGTTAAGCTAAGCGGGGTTTCACCTTCCCCTCGCTATGCCCCTTGAAGTAAAAGGTTTCACTTTTTTCCCCTGCTCGCTCGGCTCGGGAAAGGTTTTTCCTTATCTGTCTGGTGGGGTAAACATAGTAGAGCTTGTAGTATTATGCAGTGGAATAGATTCTAGAAAATATTTGCATTTGGTGTTTTCATTTAGCAAAACCTCCTTTTTAGAGGGGCCGAGGAAACACAACTCATAATGGTACTCACTGGCCGAATCAACCAACCTTAACCCCTTCCACCTCCCTTCTTTCTCATAATGAAGAAGGCTTCTATCCATGTGAAAGGAACCATGCCTTAGTCCATGTCAAGAAGCCTTAAGGTACTAGTTGTAGTCATTGTATTAATTTCATGGGACATCCTTTGAAAGCTCCTCTGTCTCGTCTTTCTCCTACCCTTCCTCTTTCTCTTTCCCTTCCTAGATTCCAAGGGCTTAGTTCCTGAAACTTCCTCTGAAGGGTCTTCCCGAACTGCTTGGCTCAGTTCCTAAAACCCTTGAAACTTCCTCTGTAGTAGGTTGTGGGCGCAGCGTCCTGGACTGCACTCTGGATTGGACGCTTTTAGTACAGGTTACTCAGAGCTATAAGTAAGAAGGTTACTCATGCAAGCAACTGACTCCTCTTCAATAGAGATGAATAGATAGGGCAGCTGGTTGGTTAATCTCAGAGATCCCACCCTCCCCCTTCCCCGTTAAGCGGGTTGAACTGAAGCTAAGCGGGGTTTTACCTTCCCCTCGCTATGCCTTTTGAAGTAAAAAGTTTCACGTTTTCCCCCTGCTCGCTCGGCTCGGGAAAGGTTTTTCCTTATCTGTCTAGTGGGAAAAATGGAGTAGATCTTGTAGTATTATGTAGTGGAATAGATTATAGAAGATATTTGCATTTTCTATTTTCATTTAGCAAAACCTCCTTTTCAGAGGGGCTGAGGAAACATAGCTCATCACGGTACTCACTGACCGGATAAACCAACCTTACCCCCTTCCGCCTCCCTTCTTTCTCATAATGTAGAAGGCTTCTATCTACGTGAAAGGAACCATGCCTTAGTCCATGTCAAGAAGCCTTAAGGTACTAGTTGTAGTCATTGTATTAGCTGCATGGGACTGCCTTTGAAAGCCAAGCAGGGAGATAGAATAGATCTAAGCAGGTATAAATCGAGATATGGGTATCCAGATCAGGATTTGGAACTGAGCGGGATGATGCTGGCTTTGCTTCTTACTTGGATGCTTGGAATGTTGCCTATCCTAGAACCCTATCCTGGAACTAAGCTAAGCAAGGTGGTGGGGGCTGGTTTTGGTGATTTTTTAAGCATGCTAGAAGGAAGGAAGGAACCCATGGCATTGGAAAGGGCAGAAAAAATGAAACCTACGCGATGGAAAGCTTACTGAGATGGAAATGGAGGTACCATTTTTCTTCCCGATTCCCTCTGGAAAACTAGTTTTTTTCGCAAAATATTCTCTTCTGCTTCTCTTCTGGTAGAGAGCTCTGCATATACACTGTCAAACTTGTCAAGACCCATCCCATGTCTCTGTCAGTATCTTGAGCTTGGAAGAACTGAGCTCCTTAATAGCGCAGGGAAGGTGCTTGACACAAGTAGTACCTGGTATTGTTTTGGCGCTTGGATAAATGGCTGCTCACTCATCACTCATCATCTAAACAGTTAGGGAGGTTAGACGGTTAAACAGCCAATAGTACCTGGTATTGTTTTGGCGCTTGCATTAATGGCTTCTCACTCATCATCTGAACAGGCAGTGCTCACTCATCGTTTGAATAGGCAGGGAGCTTAGACGGTTAAACAACCAACAACATAAACATCTGAGCCAGCAACTAAAGTAGCAAGAAGAGTAATGGTGATGAACAGGGAATATGACATTTGTTTGGGAAGCTATGAAATCTATGTTGGTTAACCTGCAAGGCTGATTTGATGGAGGTTCTAAATCAGGTCATTTGTACATGTTAGTTGCTAATAATTCATTGTGAACACTTTTCATTCTATTCAGCATTATCCATGCAGCATCGGCATACGTGTAAGTTACTTTTGTTGTTATATAATAAAGTTAGAAATCATTTAGTGGTGACCTCGCTTCCACTTTTATTTTTTCTTCCACTCCACTACATTGGTTTATATCAGGTACTGTTTATGTTATTACATTGTATTGACATATTTTACCCTCTGTAGGGTTTGAGTTTTTGAGCTAGGTTGTTACAGTTATGGTTGAAACTCGATCCTGCTATATGCAATGGAAAATGTATTTGAAAACGGGTTTTGTTTTTCTTTTGGTCCTTTCAGATGAATGATGTTAAAAGGATTTTGTGTTTTTATCAAAGTTTTTATATTGGTTTTTATATTTTACGATGTGTAGTGTTCAGTTTTTGAGCTAGGTTGTTACGGTTATGGTTGAACTCTCGCCCCTCGCCCTTCTTTGGTCGGGAACTGACCTTAACCCAACCCAAGTGGCTGACCTTATATGAGGGGATACAACTCGTCTTGGGTTTGATTCCCTCCGACTCGTCTCTGGTTGCCTCTACTACAGTGACTGGGTAGCGTGGGTTGTCCTAAATATGGCACTGTGAAGGATAAGCCTGTTTTTAAACTCATATTTACAGGGATATAATTAATTAAGATAGAAGATGCCTTCCTGTACGTATGCCCTACAGTGTGTAAATTTTTTTAAAGCATGTGGCAAGTCTATATCATTCAGTCATGGTGTAATGTTTCTCTCCATCTGGCAATGCTTTACTAGAAAAACGTTATTGGATTATATATGTTTCTCTCTCTTGGTTGCGGCAATACCACTCCAATCACTATTCTACAAGAATGCATATGTTGTTACAAGTTCTAGATTTGCTAACCATATGGTTTCTATGAAGCTTCAATGGCTCCTCAGCAATATAATCAAGATCATTTGAACTTACAAAGGAAACATTAACAAATATTCATGCCTAGATCTAGAATAATGTAACTCAAGATACATACTTTGTCAATTTTCCATGTTCATACCTTCAATAGATGAATGTTATCTTCCTGTAACAGAGATACCTCAAATTTCTTGTTGTTGGGCCACAGAGAATTCTTTTAAGCTACTAGAAATGTTCCTCTTGGTTCACATGGATTGCATGTGCATAGTCATGGCAAGGTGATTCTCCATTAGCTCACAGGGTTGAATTACTTTCTCCACTAGTTCAATCTCATATCCAGGTTTGCTACTTTCAACATCCTCTTCTGGCCACTATAACCTGAAAGCACCTTTGCAGGGCTTACAAATCCCAACCTAGACCTAGTAAGAGGAATCAAGTCAGATGTGATATCCTAGAGAGCAGAACTAGTCTTTTAGCCCACCATTTCTGCCAGCCATTTCTTCCAATGCCCAATCCATCCACCCAGTGCTAGAAAGCCAGAGATAAATTCATTTCCCTTTCAGACAGACAGAAATCAAAACCTTTCCCAAGTGGAATGTAGAACTTTTTCAAGGAGGCATACTTTAGGAAGACAATTCTCAGGGATCTTGTCCCTAGAAATAGAATTTTCCTTCAGGGTCTTATCCCTAAAAATAGAATTTTCCTCCAGGGATCTCAATCTTATACACCCAACAAGAGGTTGCCTTGCAAGTCACTAGGTATAGGCCTAGTGTACAAGATCATCAATTCAGACCTCTGTCTTAACTTGGACCTCTGTCTTCAGGTGAATAATCCCATGACACCCAGCTTTTCATGTATTTTTCTTAGTTGCCCCATGAAAATTTACTTTGCTTTGGTCATCATTTTCAGGTTTTCTGATCTTCTTTGGGTTTTTCATCCGACATTTATCAATAAAATATAGTTGTACTTTACTTATTCAAAGAAATGATTTTTTGTAATAAATTCTAGGGCAATTGGATTCCCTTGCCCTTTTTCCACTCCAGGAGCATGCCACATGTAACTAAGCTCGCAAACAATCTTTCAGATTTTAGTATTTCTCTTGTGCTCTTCCCTTTTCTGTAGCTTTTGATAGTTTTAACTTTTATTATAGGATGTTGGAGTAGAGTTCTCATATAGCAACTTTGAATACCTAGGATGATATATTTGCCTTATGACCAAAGCTCTCTTTATAGTGTCAATGATTTTATGATATGTGGCTTGTAGTGTCTCCCATGTTTTCAATATACAAAGCCATGTTAATGCTGTTACGATTGTGAAGAATTCCTCCATAATGTGCTTTGTCTTCATTTCCCTTAGATTTTCCTTCAAATTTTTCTTTGATTTGCCCTACTTTTGTATGTTGTCAAATCTTCTCCTAGTATTTGTTAGCTGACCTTTATTGATGAAGAAGAGTTGTATTTTTTTAGCTGAAAACAGTTATATTTTTATTTCTGAGGAACACACCTCAGCTATATTAAAGGTTGTTGGAGCAAAAGCAAAAATGACATCCTATAAGGAATTTTGTATCTAAAAAACTAGAGTTCTCATATAGGAACTTTAAATGAGAAGAATGACTATCCTCTAGTGGGCCATTCTCTAGGGTAGAATGATTGTCCCATTTTGGACTACTAGACCTAAGGTAAAATGTTTTTCCATGATACTATTGAACCATATTCCCTAATCTGCTCAAACATGACACATAGGGAATATGTCTATCCTCTTACTGAGAACCTATCTTAACAAGTCCAAGCATGTCCCTGAAGTGCAAGTACTTCATCTACATATAGGATAGGCTTGTCAAAGGTCTATCACAGCTTTGGCTATAAAATATAATTCTTAAAGACTGCCTCAAAACTAGATAATTAAACTTCTCCCTCCGAGTCCAAAGCTTCTTTTAAATTCAAGGTTCATTTTGTATCAAAAGCCCCCTTTAAATCCACACGCATGATGCATTTAGCCAAGGTTGTCAAATTGAGATCAGATGCACATTTAATGTTGTTACAACTAAAGAAATAATCTGTGCTTTTAAGTATGCATTCACCAAACAAAACCCAGCCAAGTTGAAGCCACTCTTCAATGAGCCAGCGAAAGGAACACATCAGCTTGACATAACCAAACTTCATATATAAAATTTGCAACTTTTGACTTGCTATACACCCTTACATGGTATTGCTTCAAAGCTTGTGAATACACCCATCCCAAACTATGTTGGTTGCACATACTTTCTCAACAAGCCCTAAGGTTAATAGTGAAATTACTTTTCTCTTTTACTTTCTACAAATACAATGACTATTCAGAAAAAGGGCTTTACAAGGATAGCTAAAGCTCCCCTATTCAGAAAAAGGGCTTTGCAAGGATAGCTAATGGGTCTAGTAGTGGAATGCCTTACCACGTTTTTCGACTGGTTCACACCTCTTCTGACCAACATGAAGAGCCAACTGACCTCTATTCAAAAGAGCCAGACAAAGAACTTTGGCTATGGGACAATCTTATGCTCCTTCTTCTTCGAGAAGGTGCCTGGGCTACGTCCCAAAGTATCTATCTCCATTAGTAGCTCGCAAGATCCTTGGATGGGTAGATGGGCTGACTTGATGAAACGCCTTAGAGGCGGGGACGTGCCTAGGGTGAATATCAATGATGAGCTTTTCGCTTGGTGGGACGAACAGATCATCGAAGTCGACGACTACCCATATACTGGTATGGATTTCCGAGGATATCCAGACTCAGTGTTGCCACCAAACGCAGCATGGGGAGACATAGGTAACAATTTTTTATGTTTTTGTAAATTTTTAATATTTTTTCACTTTTTAAAATATGAAATGAACTTAGAAATATTTTTGACGGGAAAAAATACTGACAAAATGACCATGTTGCAGATGTGGGTCCAAGGAGACCAGATGGATTTCCGAGGCACAGGCATCGTGGAAGAGGTGCCGAAGAGGCAGCAGCTGAGATAGAGAGGGTCCTATATGCAGTTTAGAGAAGCTTGGTGAGACTGACTCACCAGGTACCAATGATAGCCATAGAAGACCTACCTGAGGAGATGCAGTGCCGCATGGTAGAAGTACCACGGGACTGGGTCTACATACTTCGGCATGTAGCCAATGAAGTAGTTAACGTTTTAGCCGCTCATCCTGAGCTGAGTCGGTAGACAGGCTGGACATGATTATGGGCATTTCGTCCCAATTTTGTATAATATTTTTTGAACACTTTATGTATACACAGGCAATTTTATGACATATATATATATATATATATATAGATATATATATATATATATATATATATATATATATATATATATATATATATATATATATATATATATATTTATGTTTGTTTAATTTGATGAATGATTGATATGGAAATCTAATGCTTGATTATCAATAGAGTCTGCTAATGAATTCTCAGAGCGTGGAATGTGAACATATGTAATATAAACAAATGATCATTGCAACACTCTCACTTTCAAAAATTGGAAATATAAATAAGGATCACGAACCCAATAAATGTTATTTAATTGTGACACTACCAGTTGTGAGTCAAGATAAACTACCAATGAATCAATTCCATAAGAAATTTCTTCAGATAGTAAATTAATAACGGCAGTACATTCGGCAATGGTATTTGAAGCAGGACCAATACATACTCCCCTCGACACCATCAACTAGCCAGATGGATAATAAATCACCCAAGCAAAGGAAGAAATGTTTCGAGTGTGCCGACTAGCACCATTGGCGAATACGAAATATATCAAGTCATCCATCAACACCTGCCAAAGTAGATCAAAAAATGTCGATATCACAAACTGCTCGACGAATATGTACAAAAATACAATATATACAAACAAGCAATTGCTCGGCCGAAACCTAAGCAACATACTTCTTGCAGTAGAGCCCAATTCAGGGCTCTGCCAGCTTGTTCCTAGAGATGTTTATAAGTAGAGTTCTTGAGATAACCGACATATTACCTTTGGCAGATAATTGTGCGAGAGCCAAAGGGTTTGAAACTGTACATACATTGCTAGTAAGCAGATTGGAGAACCTGGATTAAACTTCATGTATAGGAAGAAAATATGAACGATGATGTAAATCTTCTCACGGTCGATCTACAGCCGTCAGTTCTTCTAAAATTGCTTCCTTAGATGGTAAAATTGTATCTAAGCAATCCAGAGCAGAAGTAGAGTCAAGGGTCCAAGCTGGAGCCACATCACCATCTAACTCCTCCTATGAAAAAGGCGTGGGATGGTTGTCTATAGAGTTAACAATATATTGATAGTTAAGTTCTATTATAGACATGGGAAATGCCATTCCACCAACTTGCCCTCCATCTAATGTGGTCGTAGATGAAGGTAAGGTCCAAGGGTTTGAAGGCCCCTTGGAGGATGAAATTGCATCGATTCTAGCTATAGGAGGGGGAAGGTCAAATATACCCATCAAGGAAGAGTACATCCCAACTCCTAAATTCTCAATAGGTTGATGGGGATTATCCACCAATGGAACGGTAGAATCCAAAGTTGCACGAGAGTCACTTGGAGAATAATCTAACTGATCAATTTTAACAATTCTCCCCTCATGAGGAAAACAGAGGATGTGGAATAAAGATGAAACTATGGCATCCATCTTGTAAATCCAATTCCTTCCTAAGAGGAGGTTGTAATCCAGGTTGGCATCGACAATTTCTACCTCAATATTAATGACCCTTCCTCCAACACATACAGGAAAGGCCAGGATAATTCCTTGTGGCCTATGAGAATGTCCATCAAATGTTGTTAAGAGAGTCGATGAAGGAACAAATGAAGGTAATCCAATGGCTTTCCAACATGACATAGACATTACGCATGTGTAAGCTCCCTCATCTATAACTGTCTGAAAAATATTGGTTTTTCGGTAAGTGGACTTTATCTAGAAAGCCATATGGTGAGGAAGTCTCTTTTTGACATTCAGCATATCAAAAGTGAGCACTAAAGAATTTTTTGGATCCACTGCCCCGATTGCTGAAAGCAAAGCACTTCTCTGAGCAGGACACGACTGGAGTACCTCCAATGTAGACATAGCACAAGGACTTTGAGCCAGATCTTCTACAATCGAGTAGTTCTGGGTTGCCCTAGCATTAGGGTTAATAGTTGAGCGCTTTGTGGAACCTTTCGATATCTGAGGTATAGACTCAACAGAGGGTCACTCAATATGAAGTGGGTCTGTGGTTTCAGGAATATATTTAGCCTATATGTTTCCATTTCACCATAATCGCATGCTCATATGGTGACGTCGACATGAGAGTTCATCATATAAACATTTGAGGAATTTTCCCCTTCTTGGTTGCCCCCTGCGGAGGTACTAGCATTCAAGTTTGCGTCAGCAAGTAACTGTTGCCCTTGGGGAAAAGGGTTAGTCATGACAACTTAGGAGCTAGAGGACCCTTGCTGCACTAACAAACACTGAGCATCTTGAATCTCAGGGTAGAGGTGAGTCAAATGATCTCCATTGGGTAACTTGCATGGAAATTTAACCTTTTTCTTGGACTCTTTTCTACCCTCACCGACACCATTGCTGGGTTTGTTTGCATTACCCTTCCCTTCCTGATTCTTCTTCTTACCTCATCCCTTCTTCTTCCCATCAGATTCTTGATTTCCTTTGGGGTTAGAGGTCTGGACGGCGTTTATAAAGGTAGGTTGGGAAGGCGAAGGTGTAGACGGTGCTGCCTAGTTAGAAGAAGCAGTTTGTAGAGACAACTACTACAATTGGTTCAAAAGGTTCACCATATTTGCGTCAATTGATCCAACTATACCATCAACGTGAGGGATTGGCTTCGGCTTGACTAAATCAACTTTGGATCTAGGAGCGTCAGGTAGAATTTTCTGAAGAGTCCCAGACTGAGAATATATCAGTTCTAATTGTTGGGCTCAAAAAATAGCCTGCTCTTCCGAATATACACCGAAAAGAGAAACATATTTTGAGATCTCGGGTTGTAATGATTTGAGAAACCATTCGAGATGAAACTCTAGTGGAATTTTGGCTTTGATAAGCCTTTTTCTCTGTCTCCATTCCTGGATATGATCCAAAATGTGAGTTGCCGTGTCTTGATGAAAATTGGCTAGAAGCTCAGTTCCGGCTTCATAGCGAACAAGAAACTGAAAATGGTTCAAGAAAATATTAGCCAAATAAGCGAAACAAGTATAGGTGCCTCCTGGAAACTCTATATACCATTTGGCCACATTCCTAGTTAGGGTGCGCTGAAATAACCTCAACTTGATCGAATCATCTATCAGGGAGTTGGATGAGCACCATAAGTGGAATGTGGTCACATGGTCTCCCGGGTCTTCACCATTCTTCCCTTCAAATTTCAGAATATCCGATGGAAGTTTAGTTGGGATCAGAGGCCAAGTTAGATTGTACCTAATTGGATCATTCGTCAATTCAGTCAAGTCTAGAAAATTAAGTGTGGCCAGAAAAGGAATTCGTGGAGGACCTTGGGAATTCCATTTGGAATGGGCAGGATTCCCGAAGGTCTGAAAAGAATGACCTAGATTTTGAAAGGCACCAGCTTGCTTGAAGTAACTCATAGAGCCAACTGAACCAAAGGGTGATCCTTGTGGTCCAGCAAAATTTGGAGTTTGACCAACTCCTGCCGTCTATAGCCAGTGAAGTTACCCCCTAATGAAGTATTGAAAGGAGCTAACAGCCCCTGATAAGGGTTCCATGCGTTAGCAAAGGGTGAAAAACATTGAAATGAATTAACCGAAGAATACGGAACATTCCCTTGTTGGCCAGAAAATTGATTCCCAGCTCCTATCCCACTAACCGGAGGGTTTGTCCAACTCTAGAAGGGGTTACTACCTTGACTTGTAAAAGGAAAAGGCATTGACCCTACTGTCAGATTGGAATGTGGTATATGACCACTTCCAAATGGGAAACCCTGAAAATAAGTCGATCCACTCATCATGGATGTAGAGGCGGTTGATGGTATATTCAAAGGAACCGAAGGAATACCTTGAGAGGGCATTCCAAAAGGGAAAAATCCAAAACTAGATGCATTAGCCTGAGAAATTCCACTCATCAACAGAATGGAAGTAGACCCAAATATAGATGTGCTGGGAGTGTTAGAAGGGATGGAAATAATTCCTCCCCCTTGTACAGATATGGGAGTCTTCATGCTTACAACACTCGTCGTGGATGCCATGCTTCTTGCAATAGTCATTGAAGGAATATATGTATGTGGACCTGGGCTCGAAGGCTTGTGAGTCGGAGTTCCGACGTATAACAAAATGTCTAGATGATCAGGAGGGAGAGGAGAATTCGGAGCCGCAACCGACTCTGAAAGCTCTTCTACTTCAATACTATCTTCCGACTGGAAGAGTACTTGAGAAAGAACTGGTGTGTTCCTCTCTAACTCTGTACTAGTACCAGGTCTATCTTGTGAACTAATGCCCCCAAGTAGAGGATCAATCTCTGATGCGCCTGCTGCCACTGGTTGGAAACCACTGGCATAATCGCTCCTATGCCTTCTAGGAGAAGGCTCTGGACTCGCAGGCAAAAGCCCATGAACAACCAAGAACCTCTGTACAAAGCCTTGTGTGCCAAAACACAAATCCTAAAACTCACTCAAAAGAAAAACTAGGCCAAATCTTTTCAAAGCGGAAGAGATTTCAAAATAGTAAGCTCACACAATAATAAAATTCTAAAGACAGAAATTGACCACTCAGAGACTAAACAGAAAAAGAAACAAATCTTTCTAGGTAGAGAGATTTGAAAAAACAATGAAAAAATGGTATACGCGACTGTGTTCAAGCACAGAGGCGTGTACACGTGCTTCTGATAAAGGAAACTCGCATATACGCGGGTTCACTTCACAGAAACAAGTGTGTGTATGCTACTGTAAACAGACTAAAGTGCGTATACAAAGATTTGCAAGAAAAATAAAAAATAAAGCCAGATCAAAAAGATCAGACTTAAGGTCTGAGATTCTACTGGACCAAATAATACTGTCACAACAAGAAAACCAAGAACTGAGCCCTGATTGACACTAAACAACCCAAACTAGGAATAACAAGATTGTTATCCCCAGTGGAGTCGCCAATTCTATTACGAGAATAAGTACCCTAGGGCTTTGGGTTGGAACCCCAACAGAGCAAGAGCAAACTACAGTAAGAAACACTCATACAACTCAGGCAAAATGCTTAAATAAACAAACTATGCGATAGCGACCATACCCAAATGTCCTTCATTTGGGTAGTTCCAGCAGGGTTCAGACCCTCTGCAGCTCCTGATGATCTTCGAATCTGCAAATCAACCAATTCGAACATACATAGTAGCATATAGATAAAGCATCTTAATGAAATTAACTTTGTATCATATAAGCAAATGATTAGTTATACATCAAAATAACATTCATATATGAATTACAATACTATCTAATGCATAAACACAGTTAATCTCAGGAACAAGACAACGCTTCTTTTTATTGTAGAAAGTTATAACTAACACGAAGAGAATTCACCTGAGTCTTTTTCTTCTGGCTCCAAGCAGAACCGTCCTCTAGATCCTTCTAGTCCCAATCTTCAACAACCTCCTTCCATAACCAATGACATGATATCTCAAGCAAGTGGGAGAGTATCAACACTCGAGGAAACAAGGGTTTCCTAAAACTTGGGGAAGTGCTTGAAGCAAAGGGATACTTCAGACTCAGTCAGGGAAAATCTCAGTATAATAACTCTATCTCTTCTCCTCCTTAAGGCCTTCCCATAGAAGTCTATTTATACTCCTCCCAATTAGTTTTTTAGTTGGGAAACAGTTGGGCCACTAGCAATAGGAGGTAATCAACAGGTAAAAACTGTGAACTCTGCCCATAATTAAGGAAATTTATTTTTTTAATTGTTTTAACACATATACGCGGGTTGGGTATTGACTAACCCGCATCTACACACTTTTATCTCATGGCAAAGTAGCATACGGGGAATAAAATACTGTTTTTAAAATATTTGGACCAAGTCTGGAAGGAGGGGTTGCCCTACGCCATAAGCCAAGCATCACAAATACCAAGGGTGGTAAATGTTGCTATAACATCGAGAAAGCTACCATAAATGACAATTGGAAAGAGGAATTCCTACAAAACCAAGAGGCATATCAAAGTTCAAGTGAAGTTGAAGATAGCGAACACGATAACCAAGAAAATGATGAACCAACTAAAAAAACATTGGTCCATGGATTCATTGATGCACATACTGTCCATGACCTTGTAAATAAACAAATTAACATTGCACCTACTGTAGGATACATGCCATTAGGAATCTTCAAAGATAAGTACTCAGAATAAATGAGTTTCCCATTGCTTTTCTATGGCAACAAACGCCTGACTGACATCTCCAAAAACTTTACATATCAAAAGATTTGTCACTAGGAAATGCTTCATAAAAACCATGATTTTTCTTATCATACTACTAATGTGTTTTATAAATCAGTTCACATTATCATAAATCAAGTCTTGAATACAATGTGGATTAGAATTAGAAAAGGGAAGTTAAAAGGTAGAAAACTAGTTGCAAAAGACGTTAAGTCAAAGCCGAAGCTAGATCGTATTTTAAAGTCTGAAATTGGGTATATGGACCTAAAAACAATTCGTACGTCACCTGACTACCACCAGCAAATGTGAAACAAACTCTATGCAATGATTTGACAACTAGGGCCACCCACTTTCTTTGTGTCCTTTAGTAGTGCAAAGCATCTTTGGGATCCTTTAATGCATGCATTGAGAAAAATAAAACAAAACACTAGAAAACCAAACACAAATGAACTTGATGAAAGTGAGCCTATCTCATTAATAATAAATGACCTTGTTACTTGTGTACGTTAGTATATATCTAGGAGGGAGGCACTACATCAATTGATATCTCATGATCACAAGTATTATGGAGAGCTCAATGACTACTTCTATGTAACAGAATTCCAAAATCGGGGCAGTGAACATGAACATGGCTTACTTTGGATAAAATTTGCACCAATCTATGGTCAAAATACAAACATTGAAGTCGAAAAATTCGTTGACAAATACTTGTCAACTAATTCATTGCTGATTGCAAAGGAACTTAGAGCTCTACAACACCATTGTCACACAAAACATTGTAGGAAGCATAGAAATTATAATTTCATATTTAATTTCCCAATACCACTGATGAAAGTAACAAAAATACTTGAGCCTCTTGAATTCGATAGCAATAAAACAAAAGCACATGCAAAGCTAATCTTTGAGACAATAAACAGTACAAGATACAATGAAAATGATACATTTGATAGCTTCTTGGCTAACCTTGGACTAGTACATAATGAATACATACATGCCATCCAATGTACTTTGAATCTAACAACTCTATTATTGCAAAGAAAACCAGTTGACACTTGGACGAATAACTTTGCACAACACATTCCGAGAATTTGGATTGCAAACATTGATTCCCAATTTGTACTTGACTCATATGCAGCTGCAATGTATTGCAGTTCCTATATGACAAAAGAAGATAAAACACTCACAAGAACACTTAAAAACATACGCGAAGATCATGTCAAAAGAAAATCTGACATCGTAAATACCATTAGTTCTTTAGGGAAAGCTTTGGTTAAGTTGTAACAAATGTCTGCACAACAAGCAGTGCATATTGTGTTATCGCTTCCACTATGAAAGTGTGTATTCATTAACACATCTCCTGTCGATGAACGTGCATTTTTTCTTAAAAGAAAAAAGGACTTACAAAAGGAAGCAAATGACTTAGAAGACATAATGTGCCCATCAATCATTGACTACTATGTTCTATGACCTATAGCTATTGAACTTGTATGCTTAGCAGAATTTTCATCTAGTTATACAAAGAAAGGACAAAAACACAGAAAATCAAGTAGACCATATGTCATTTGATCTGTTAGATATAAAAAATACAAGGACATTGAAAATCACTGTAGAGAACAATTAATGTTATACTATCCCTATCGAGTAAGTGAAACTACAATTAAGCAACATCACACAAGTTGGCAATCTGCATATCTTGCATTCGAAGAAACAGTCAGGAAAAATGAACAAAAGTTCAAATTTGTTACAACAGCTACATGGGGTGACATAGATGATGCAATGCACACAGTAGAAACAGAAACTGGACAAATATTCAACATAGATAGTTTAAAATCAAATGAAACAGAAACTATAACATTTAACAAATCGATAGATGACAAATACGAAAACTATGACTTCCAAAATGACTTGGAACATTTCCAAGATACAAAGAAGTTTTCTCTACGATCTACAAGGCCATATGAAATCGTCAAACAACCACATATACTTGAAGACATAGAGTACTATGAGTTTATGCGACAATTAAACACAGAACAAGAAAGAATAGTCACTGATGTTGTAACAAGAAAATTGTACATACTAGATGAATTGATCTATTTGCTATTAATAGGAGGTGCAGGAACAGGAAAGACACACACAGCTAAGGCAATCTTCCAATCCTTAGTATGCACACACAATGTGGCATTGCCTTATAACCCATCACAACTAATAGGAATAATCGTTGCATACATGGGCAAAGTTGCTTTTAGTGCTGGTGGTGTGACATTGCATTCCACATTCTATTTTCCCTTTAACAAAGTAGATTGCCCCTCACTAAACAACGAAAAACTAGACACATTATCAAAGAACTTCCAACAATTGTGTGTACTCCTCATAGATGAGGCATCACTTGTTGGTGCAACAACACTATATCAAATTGATAAGCGACTCCGACAAATCTTACACACACCAACTTCATACTTTGGTAATGTTGACATGATATTCTCTGGTGATATTTACCAGGCAAACCCAGTAAGAGACTCTCTGATCTTTGAAAACCCAAAAATAAACAAAAACACAATTCCATACGACTTATGGGTAGAGAAAATAAAATGTTATTAATTACACACACCAATGCATCAAAAAGACCCATTGTTCATCGATGTACTAAATAGGATGAGATTAAACATGAAAACATATCAAGATATTGCTTACATAAACAATAATTGCTATAGGCCCGCACCTTTAAGCCTAGTTTTCCCATACATTTTCTATCGAAACAAAGATGTCCATAATCACAATGCAAAAATGCTTTCACTAACAAAGGGGGAACAAATAATGCTCGTTGCAATTGACAACTACGAGATTCCTGGATCGAGCTATTTTGCCTTTGATAAAGAAATCTCATTGCCATCAACAATTATAGTTAAACAAAACATGTTAGTTGAACTATATGCATGAAACTACAATACTAACAATGGATTGGTTAAAGGTGCTGAAGGGATTTTCAAATCCTATTCATCTAATAACAACAGACCTGACATTGTCTAGATAGAATTTTCAGACACATAAATTGGGAAACAACAAAGAAACAAATTCAAACAGCTCTACGATATAAATATATTGCCAAATTGGACACCAATATTTTGAATTGCAAAATCACTAGCAATGTCTCATAGCAAATTACAAATCACAATTCGAAAACAATTTCCAATCCAATTAGCCTGTGTACGAAAAATACACGAAACACAAGGGTTGACATTAGATCAACTTGCATTTGATGCAGCTGGTGTCACAAAACATGGTCTAGTCTATACTGCACTATCACGTGTTAGGACTATCGACTCACTATACTTGATTAACAAATTGACACAACAAAACTTCCATGTCAAAAACAAGATAATCAATGAAATGGCACGGCTAGAAATAATTGGTGCATGGAAACTAGAATTCACAAAGAAGAAATCTGATAACAAGAATGTTTTATCAATTACAAGTCTAAACACACGTAGTCTACGTGCACATCTTAGTGACGTGATCCATCACAAGGACTTAATGGACAATATGATTCTCTGTTTTCAAGAAACTCATTTGTACATTCCGCCAATAGACAAAGAATTCTTATCATTCAATTTTTCCATTGCACATTCTACACATGGAATTCTTACTTGTATAAACAAAAAAATATCTATTAAAGCAACAAAGACATTTTGCAAAAACAAAACAGAGCTTACACTAATTGACATGTACTTTCAACAGCCGATTTTCTTAATGAACATTTATGCAGCACCATTTGAACAAGTATCCACGATAATACAAATAATTAAAGAAGAAAAATTGCAAACTACATATACTAATTGTGTTTTCTTAGTCATTGGTGATTTCAACATTGACATCCAACTACAAACAGCTCGTAGCAAAATCTTTGTACAGTTTATGGAAATGGAAAACTTACAAGAAATAACAAGCAAACTATCTCCGCAACGAAAAACAATAATAGACCATATCTGGACAACCTTGCCTATAAAACAGTGTGAAATAAATGTAACATGGGCATATTGGTCTGATCATAGCATATTCTATGCCCTACTACAGCTCTAACAACACTTTTCTGTGCAATCTGCTAAACATGCCATAAAACAAAGTCTATGTTTTCCACTTTTTTTGCATCTTTTGTTTTCTCACAGCAAAATCAATGTAACATTGAGATACAAGTTTCTGTACAATTTGCTAAACATCATATTCAAACAAATTCTATGTTCTCCAAGCAACATCAATGTCCAATCGACATACTAAGAGTCTATGTCTTGCAGCTTCCTTGCAACTACTTTGGGCAAACTAATCTAGGTATGTAACAACACATAGAATAACATTATGCACAGACTTACTATTACATAGAACACATTTTTCTTGTAAACCTAATAGCTTGTACTCATGCCCTGTACAGGTAAATAATATGAAAAGACAACACGAAGAAATTACTGCTCCAGAGACTTGCAGTTTCTCAAAATCTGATAAAAAGTAACTAAACAAGATTTATATATATTCTTACAAGTTTTATAATGCAAACAATATGTTAATTCAGATTCTTTTAATATTGTTCTACAGACAAAAACATGAAGAGGAATCTGAAATAAAGGCTAACCATCAACAATGCAATCTGATCACGATACAAGAACTGAAGAGCCTAAAACTCAGAACAATATTTCATGGTGACATTCTTGTAATATATAAAACAATACTTGATCAAATACACGGAATTGAATTGTTACGTGCTGACCTAGTTGATAGCAAAGGGAATATGGCAATTACATTGAATGTGCCACATAATCTCATTGCTACTATTGAAGCCAAACTTGTAGTCGGCTAGGGAATTTGTATCAGAGATTTTAAGATCTCTCCAAAAACAATTTATGACCATGGAGACTGCACTTGCATATTAGTTCTACATGATAAAAGCACCGTAGAAACAATCCTAGCCATCTGTAACCAGTACAAATTTGTACCAACAACAACAATTAACCAGCTCACAAACACAACAACTGCATTCGTGATCGACACAGTCACTGGCCTTGTAACATCTGCAAAAGAAATAGGCGGTCAATATGTGCTAAATATCAAGGATGGCCAATCTCAAAAAGACAAAGCTTCAATATGTAGAAATTCAATCATATATACTTTTTTACATTTACTTAAACAGATTTTAAAGCAATTACTTTTAACACTAGTACATTTTGCAATTCAGGTTTATCTCTTTAGTACATTTGTATCACTTTTCAAATCCATACAAAAACAAATTTCGAAACAAGAAGCACCAATGGTGTTGTTTCGAAATGTTGTTAGAGGAAAAGAACACAGATCACTATGCACGTGCAAGTCCACCTTCATAACAACTGTCAATTCGAACAAAGTACTTGTAGACCTGAGCAAACTAATTGTGTCAACAACAAAGGTTGTTTCATAGTTCACAAAATATAAATTCTGGTCCTTTATTTATTGTCCTCCTAAATTCTGCTCCTTTATTTATTGTCCTCCTAGCATTTTCTATTACAATATCTAATGCTAAAACTACACTAGAACATGAACCAGGTAAAAGGAATGCTGATGATATCAAACATTCATGCATAACCTTTTGTAACAATTTGCAACAATTGCTCTCTTCCAGCAGATACATTTGGAATAGTTTTCGCAGATCAACTTAATTGTTCCACATGTAAAGAGTTAACCACGTATCGACGTTGTTTACAATTGCACTGCATTATCCAAACAGAGGCAAACGTTCAGTACAAGTGCATTCTGAAAAATAGTTTGCTACTAGAGCTTTGTCCATCTTTAATAGATCTGACATATGAAGAATATCTAGAAGACGTTGTTGATGTCACATACAACCTACGAGACTTCCACGTACAAAGCAATTTTTTGCTAGATAGTTCAGATGTCATTTTGTGCATAGAATAATTCAATTTCAGTATCAAAGAGGATTAATCTCTTCTGTCATCTCATGCATCTACCTGCCATGGTGCTCCTCTTCTGTTGTTGCTTTTTCATGAAATTTGGTGCTCCTCCTCTATTGTTGCTTTTTCATGAAATTTGTTCAAATTGCACTACCTCGACATTTTGTGAAAAATAGGTTGCCATTTTGCAAATGTAACCAGGGCCTATATTATTTGATTCCTCTACGAGTTAATATGGAGAGGCTTTCCCATTGGTTTATATCAGGTACTGTTTATGTTATTACATTGTATTGACATATTTTACCCTCTGTAGGGTTTAGTGGAGAAATGATATTTTGTTATAGATTCTAGGGTAATTGGATTCCCTTGCCCTTCTGCCACTCCAGGAGCATGCCAAATGTAACTAAGCTCGCAAACAATCTTTCAACTTTATTATTTCTATTGTACTCTTCCCTTTTTTGTAGCTTTTGATAGTTTTAACTTTTATTATAGGTTGTTGGAGCAAAAGCAAAAATGACATCGTTGTCAAGAATCCTGTACCTAAAAAACTAGAGTTCTCATATAGCAACTTTAAATACCTAGGATGATATATTTGCCTTATGACCAGAGCTCTCTTTATAGTGTCAATGATTTTATGATCTGTGGCTTGTAGTGTCTCCCATGTTTTCAATATACAGAGCCATGTTAACACTATTAGGATTATGAAGGATTCCTCCATAATCTGCTTTGTCTTCATTTCCCTTAGATTTTCCTTCAAAATTTTCTTTGATTTGCCCTACTTTTTAATGTTGTCAGATCTTCTCCTAGTATTTGTTAGCTGACCTTTATTGATGAAGTAGAGTTGTATTTTTTTTAATAGAAAATAATTATATTTGTATTGCTGAGGAACAAACCTCAACTATATTATAGGTTGTTGGAACAAAAGCAAAAATGACATCCTATCAAGAATCCTATACCTAAAAAAGTAGAGTTCTCATATAGAAACTTTAAATGGGAAGAATGACTATCCTCTACTGGGCCATTCTCTAGGGTAGAATGATTGTCCCATTCTAGACTACTAGCCCTAAGGTAAAATGTTTGTCCATGATACTATTCAACCATATTCACTAATCTGGTCAAACATAACACATAGGGAACATGTCTATCCGCTTACTGAGAACCTATCTTCTCAAAGGCTTATCAGAGCTTTGGCTATAAAATATAATTTGATCCAGGTGGATGTTGGTGGCCACCCACCTATGCCATTTGGACCCCCACAACTGCCTCTTTCGGTTTTTTAGTTTCCTTATTTGTAGCACAATTTACTATTTTTAGCATTTTTTCGGGTCTTAAACCTCCAGAGCCATTTTGAGGCCCTAAATGACGTTTTCTGGGAAATTTGGGAGCAACATGGGTCCATGTACCAATGTTTCTCTTCCCAAAGTTGTAGTGCTCGGATAGATCTTTCTAACGAGCTCTTGTATGCGTCAAACAGAGATCGTATGCCAAATTTACGACCTTGGGAAGTTGGTGTACCAATTTACCCAAACGGGGCCCATTGTTTGGCGTTTCATCTTCTAGGGTTAGGTTTTTGGATGTTAAAGGGGTTTCCATTGTTTATCAACAATAAATAGGCCTTCGAGCCTCATTGTAACATAGTTCAGAGGCATGTAGCCGCCACATCTCTTCTCAGAGATAAGCTACCATCGCCCTAGCTGGTTTATTTCCATTTCAGTTTGTAAGCATATTTTAGTATTTTACAGTGATGAAATGAAGTATTATTTCCGCCACATCTATGTGTTTATGGTTATCTCAGTAATTTGTTGCATTCTTGTTTAAATCCGGATCAGTGGTATCAGAGCAGTCTGCATTTTCTCTGTTTTTCTTTGCATGTCCCGAACAAGGTCGGGATATAAGGAGTTAGGGCTTGAACTGGTCAAACCTTTGCAAGACCAGCCTCGCAAATCCAGACGGCCTCCCATGGTGGACGAAAAGAAAGACGAGGGGGTAGGAGATCCTATCAAAATATTTCTCGAAGAAGCCCTCGAGCGACAAAGGAACGTGATGATGGAAAACTTTTCCCAGATCCTTCAACGGCTACCTAGGGGCGATGCATCGACTTCCAACAGCTACTCTGGAAATGCCACATCGTTTAAGGTACAAGTTAATTTTGAAATCCCCATATTCGAGGGTCAAATAGATGTAGATGCCGTAGATAAATGGTTAAATTTGCTAGAAGGGTATTTTTCTGTTCATGATTTTTCCAGCCGGGAAAATATTATTTTCGCTCTTCTTAAAGCAGTCCCCTACGTCAAGGATTGGTGGGAAACCTACTGTGAGCAGAAGGATGAAAGAACGAGCTCACTATTTTCAGCCGCACCCACTTGGGATTCATTCCAGGATGCCATCAAGGAGTAGTACTACCATGTCAAAAGCTACGAGGAAAAATACATAAAGTGGACCACGCTATGGTAGGGAAGTGACCAAGATGTGCGGAAGTTCACAAACATCTTTCATACCCTACGCACACAGTTTGGTATCAAGGATTCTGAGCTACATTTGCTACTCAAGTACCACGGCTGCTTACACAGATACATCTAGGAAGAGATGGAGTTCCTGAACATCTCCTCGCTTGGCACGGTGTACTAATTCACTGTCAAAATCGAGCAAAAGTTTAAACAGAAGAAACGAAACTTTGGTTCTGCAAATCTGAAGACCAAAGGACAAAGCCAAGGCCGGGTGACCCAAGACAACCCATCAAAGCTGCAAGAAAAGAACAACACCACGAAGTCGAAGAAGGACACAGGAAAGTGGCTTGAGTTCCACAAGAGCCCCACTCACAACACAAGTGAGTGTCGGACCAAGCAATCACCGGTGGCCGAGTTGAAGGCAACCCTAAGTCAGAACCTGACAAGGGGAATGGCAAACATAAGAAAATCATTGACACAGAGCCTAGCGCCACTATTGCCACCACCAAGATCCAGAAGAATGAGCCTGAAGATCCAGAAGAGGCGGAGCATCTTTTCCACTCATAGATGTGGGTGAAGGGTTCGCCACTACAATTCATTGTCGACAGTGGCAGCCAAAAGAACCTCATTTCAGCAGAGGTCATGAAGTAGTTGGGCCTACCGACTACACCACACCCATAGCCGTACAATATCTTGTGGTTTCACAAAGGACGAGATCTCTGAGTTCGCCAGTAGTGCCGCCTTCCCTACAGCATCAAGCCCTTCACAGATGAGGTATTGTGTGATGTTTCACCTCTCGATGTTTGTGATGTATTATTAGGCCAACCATACTTGTGGAGGCGACATGCTGTGTATGAGTCAAGGCCTGGCACTGTCATTATCTCTTTGTGTAATTCATTATACAAGATATCGGAGGTAGCCCCACCTACCGCCACCTCTTTGATTGCTACTAAGAAAGGTAGCAAGCTCATATCCCAGACCAGGAAATTCATTTTCTATCTGGTTCGCTCCCAAAGTAAGGGGAAGATTGTCGCCACATCCATGACCCCCATGAAGGGTTCCTCCACACAGCAGTAGCAGCAACAGAGGGATACGGTCATGAAAGAACACAGGAACAACTTCTCCTCACCCACAGGGGTACCACACAAGTTTTAGGTGGGCAACAAAGTTTGGTTGCATCGACAGAAAGAACGCCTTACCAGAACCCATTAGAAGCTCAGACCACTCTGACATGGTCCTTATAGAATTACCAAGGCCGTGAGAAACAATGCTTTGGAGCACAACAATCCTCCATTCCTTCACTTTCATTGAGTGTTCAATGTGGAACGTCGTCGACCATGCTTCCCACCATTACTGGACACATCAGAGATTGCAGAACAACTCACAAGGGATCAAGTTCAGCAGATGGAGAAACTCAATGCAATGGGGACCATTGCTTGCTAAGGGGGGAGGAATGATCCAAGTGGATGTTGGTGGCCACCCACCTATCCCATTTGGACCCCCACAACTGTCTCTTTCAGTTTTTCAGTTTCCTTATTTGTAGCACAATTTACTATTTTTAGCAATTTTTCGAGTCCTAAACTTCTGGAGCCGTTTTGAAGCCCTAAACGACGTTTTTTGGGAAATGTTGGAGCAACATGGGTCTATGGACGGATGTTGCTCTTCCCAAAGTTGTAGTGCTTGGATAGATCTTTCTAACAAGCTCTTGTACGTGTCAAACGGAGATCGTATGCCAAAGTTATGACCCTGCGAAGTTGGTGTACCAATTTACCCAAACAGGGCCCATAGTTTGGCATTTCATCTTCTAGGGTTAGGTTTTTGGATGTTAAGGGGTTTACATTGTTTCTCAATAATAAATAGGCCTTTGAGCCTCATTGTAACATAGTTCAAAATCTTGTAGCTGCTACATCTCTTCTCAGAGATGAGCTACCATCGCCCTAACTGGTTTATTTCCATTTCTGTTTGTAAGCATATTTCAGTATTTTACAGTGATGAAATGAAGTATTATTTCCACTGCGTCTCTCTGTTTATGGTTATGTATGTAATTTGTTGCATTCTTTTTTAAATCCGGATCATAATTCTTAAAGAATCCCTCAAAACTAGAGAATAAAACTGCTCCCTCTGAGTCCAAAGCTTCTTTTAAATTCAAGGTTCTTCTTGTATCAAAAGCTCCCTCTAAATACAC
Source organism: Pinus tabuliformis (assembly GCA_031772625.1). Lineage (NCBI taxonomy): Eukaryota > Viridiplantae > Streptophyta > Pinopsida > Pinales > Pinaceae > Pinus > Pinus tabuliformis. The sequence goes on from CM062810.1 coordinate 567,044,467, forward strand.
AGCGCTTTCAATATTCAAATCTCCCTTTGAATCCTGAGGCTAGTCACAAACTTTGTCCTTGTTTTGATATTATGACTTCCTAGAACCTGCCAATATAATTGCGAGTTCTACAAGAATGCATATGTTGTTACAAGTTCCAGATTTGCAAACCATGTGCTTTCTATGGAGCTTCAACAACTCTTTAGCAATATAATCAAGAGCATTTGAACTTAGGAAGGAAAAGTTAACAAATATTCATGCCTATATCTTGAACAATGTAAAACAAGATACATACCTTGTCAATTTTCCCTATTTATACCTTCAACAGATGAATGTTATCTTCGTATAACAGAGAATTCTTTCAAGCTGCTAGCAATGTTCCTCGTGGTTCACATGGATTGCATGTGCATAGTTATGGCAAGGCTACTTTCAACATCCTATTCTAGCTACTATAACTTGAAAGCACCTTTGCAGGGCTTACGAATCCCAACCTAGATTCCAACCACCCAGTGCCAGAAAGCCAGAGAGAAAGACATTTCCCTTTCAGTCAGACAAAAAGTAAAACCTTTCCCAAGTGGAATATAGAACTTTTTCATGGAGGTATTATTCAGGAAGACAATTCTCAGGGTTCTTGTCCCTAAAAGTAGAATTTTTCTTTAGGTATCTCAACCTTATACACCCAACAAGAGGTTGCCTAGCAAGTCACTAGGTAATGGCCTAGTGTACAAGATCATTAATTCGGACCTCTATCTTAACTTGTACCTCTGCCTTCAAGTAAAGTTTGAATCAATGTCTTGATTCTCCAAAGAGTCAAAGTAAACTATCCTGAGGCCATCTTCAGATTACAATAAATCATCAATTCAGACCTCTACCTTAACTTGGACCTCTGTCCTCAGGTAAAGTTTGAATCTTAGTCTTCAAACTTTTGTCAATAGTATGCTTACAACAAAGTTTATACACAAGGTTTCTTCCTGAATATGATTTGGTCTCTTTATCAGACTATATACCACGTGGTGATTCTCCAAAGAGTCAAAGTAAAGTGTCTTGAAATTCAGACCTATGGCTCTGGATTTTCTTAACAAAGAGATATTTTTGAAACTATAAATATAACTTTGGAGATGATCTACTCAGAGTTTTGGATATAATCACAAAATTTTCATTATTTCGAAAAGTTGTCATAGTAATAGAGAATTCAATATCACATCTTGTTGGCTTATCTAAAGATATATCTCTCTCTAGAAAAGAATACTAAAAAGGAGCAGATGAATCTAGAGAAAATAGTCATGGGTCTACTAAGACTCTGCTTTACCTTTATTGCCTTGGTTCACATGGATTGCATGTGCACAGTTATGGCAAGGCTACTTTCAACATCCTCTTTTGGCTACTATAACCTGAAAGCACCTTTGTAGGGCTTACAAATCCCAACCTAGATTCCAGCCACCCAGTGCCAGAAAGCCAGAGAGAAATACATTTCCCACATGTTATATGATTTCAATGTGGAAGGGGGTGAGCCTTATTTCGTTATATACGTAATTATACACCCAACAAGAGGTTGCCTAGCAAGTCACTAGGTATTGGCCTAGTGTACAAGGTCATCAATTCGGATCTCTATCTCAACTTGGACCTCTGTCTTCAGGTAAAGTTCGAATCTCAGTCTTGATTATCCAAAGAGTCAAAGTAAACCTCTATCTTCAGGTAAAGTTTGAATCTCAGTCTTGATTATCCAAAGAGTCAATGTAAAGTGTCCTGAGGCCATCTTTAGATTACAATAGGTTGCTTAGCAAGTTACTAGGTATTGGCCTAGTGTACAAGATCATAAATTCAGACCTCTATCTTAACTTGCACCTCTGTCTTAAGGTAAAGTTAGAATCTCAGTCTTCAAACTTTTGTCAATAGTATGCTTACAAAAGCGTTTATACACAAGGTTTCTACCTGAAGATGATTCAGTCTTTTTATCAGACTATATACCATGTGGTGATTCTCCAAAGAGTCAAAGTAAAGTGTCCTGAAATTCGGACCTGTGGCTGTGGATTTTCATAACACAGAGATATTCTTGAAACTAGAAATATAAGTTTGCAGGTGATCTACTTGGAGTTTTGGATATAATCACAAAAGTTTCATTATTTCGGAAAGTTGTCACAGTAATAGAGAATTCAGGCTATCTTTTGAGAGTCTACATACTTTGTACTTCCCTCAGATTAGATCTTGAATAGCTAAGGTGAAGGGAAAGGAAAATTCAAGATCACATCTTGTTGGCTTATCTGAAGATATATCTCTCTCTAGAAAAGAATACTAAAAAGGAGCAGACGAATATAGAGACAATAGTCCGAGTTCAGTGAAGCCTTAACCAAAGTCTGTAGCATGATTCAAAATCTAAGCAGTTGTTCAAGGAGGCCCGAGACTTACATTCTATGATCCAAATTACTATCATTCCCAATGGGTCTGCTAAGACTCTGCTTTACCTTTATGGCATGAGTTCTAGACTGGATAAGGTTGAGTGCAAATCCCAAGTGACTTTTTTCGAATACATACCCTTCTTCTAAGCAAGAATGAGCTAGAGACAACTACCAATTTATTAGGTTAGTGGTAACCCAATTTTGTCATTGTCAAGTAGATTCAAGCCATTGTCTTTTTAATCAAATTTTCCTTAACTTGTTGTGTTCCTAAAATAACTCTTATTCATATGCTCAGACTGGCACCCACAGTGTTTGATTGTTCACCAATGTAGTAAAACTATTACAATCCACTTGTTAAAATAAACTTGGAACCAGAATCTTGTAGTTGTGATTTCTTCTTATTTACAGTAGAATTTGATTATAATTTTTTTTGAAGACTTTGAGTGTAAATCCCAAGTGACTTTTGTTGAATACATACCCTTATTCTAAGCAAGAACGAGCTCGATACATCTATCAATTTAGTAGGTTATGAGTCAAAGTAAACCTCTGTCTTCAGGTAAAGTTTGAATCTCAGTCTTGATTCTCCAAAGAGTCAAAGTAAAGTGTCCTGAGGCCATCTTCAGATTACAATAGGTTGCTTAGCAAGTTACTCAGTATTGGCCTAGTGTACAAGATCATCAATTCGGACCTCTGCCTTCAGGAAAAGTTCAAATCTCAGTCTTCAAACTTTTGCCAATAGTATGCTTACAAAAGAGTTTATACACAAGGTTTCTACCTGAAGATCATTCGGTCTCTTTATCAGACTATATACCACGTGGTGATTCTCCAAAGAGTCAAAGTAAAGTGTCCCGAAATTCAGACCTGTGGCTATGGATTTTCTTAACACAGAGATATTCTTGAAACTATAAATATAACTTTGCAGATGATCTACTCAGAGTTTTGGATATAATCAAAAAAATTTCATTATTTCGGAAAGTTGTAACAGTAATAGAGAATTCAGACTATCTTTTGAGAGTCTACATACTTTGTACTTCCCTCAAATTGGATATTGATATGTACTTCCCTCAGATTGGATCTTGAATAACTCTTGAATAGATAAGGTGAAGGGAAAGACAAATTCAAGATCACATCTTGCTAGCTTATCTGAAGATATATCTCTCTCTAGAAAAGAATACTAAAAAGGAGGAGACGAATCTAGAGACAATAGTCCGAGTTCAGTGAAGCCTTAACCAAAGTCTGTAGCATGATTCAAAATCTGAGCACTTGTTCAAGGAGGTTCGAAACTTATATTCTATGATCCAAATTACTATCATTCCCAATGGGTCTGCTAAGACTCTGCTTTACCTTTATGGCATGAGTTCTAGACTGGATAAGGTTGAGTGCAAATCCCAAGTGACTTTTGTCGAATACATACCCTTCTTCTAAGCAGGAACGAGCTAGAGACAACTATCAATTTAGTAGGTTAGTGGTAACCCAATTTTTTCATTGTCAAGCAGATTCAAGCCATTGTCTTTTTAATCAAATTTTCTTTAACTTTTTGTGTTACTAAAATAACTCTTGTTCATATGCTCAAAATGGCACCCATAGTGTTTGATTGTTCACCAATGTAGTAAAACTATTACAGTCCACTTGTTAAACTAAACTTGGAACCAGAATCTTGTAGTCGTGATTTCTTCTTATTTACAGTAGAATTTGATTATAATTTTTTGTGAAGACTTTGAGTGAAAATCCCAAGTGACTTTTTTTGAATACATACCCTTCTTCTAAGTAGGAAATTTTAATCAGATTTTCTTTAACTTGTTGTGTTACTAAATTAACTCTTGTTCATATGCTCATAATGGCACCCATAGTGTTTGATTTTTCACCAATGTAGTAAAACTATTACAATCCACTTGTTAAACTAAACTTGGAACCGGAATCTCGTAGTCCTGATTTCTTCTTATTTACAGTAGAACCTGATTATAATTTTTTGTGAAGACTTTGAGTGCAAATCCCAAGTGATTTTTGTCGAATACATACCCTTCTTCTAAGCAGGAACAAGCTAGAGACAACTATCAATTTAGTAGGTTAGTGGTAACCCAATTTTGTCATTGTCAAGCAGATTCAAGCCATTGTCTTTTTAATCAAATTTTCTTTAACTTGTTGTGTTACTAAAATAACTCTTGTTCATATGCTCAAAAAGGCACCCAAAGTGTTTGATTGTTCACCAACATATTAAAACTATTACAGTCCACTTGTTAAACTAATCTTGGAACTAGAATCTCGTAGTCATGATTTCTTCTTTTTTACAGTAGAATTTGATTATAATTTTTTGTGAATACTTTATTGTTTTTCATATGGTGCAAAACCTACTTGCAGCTTGAACCACCAACAACTTACTAAATGCTACTGCTTGCAAACTACCACTTAAGAGTTCTGTTCTTGTGGCCAATGTGATTTCAAACTGATAGGTTCTGCTTGAACAACTACCCCACTCAATGCAGGGACTTGCTATCTCGCAGCTTCCCTTGTTTTGAATATTGAACAACATTAAATGTGTGTGCTATTGTTTCGTGTACAAAATTTTTGACTCATACAGAAGTCATCAAACATCCAATTTAGGTGCAATAAGGATATTTGATTGAGTATATGGTCAATACATCTTCTTCGAAATGATCGTCGATTTTTTTTATTATGTCATGATTTTAAATATGGAATGGTGGGATGTTTAAATGACTATTATCAAAATTAGAAGTCATATCATTATGCAAGTTTATTTTGGATATGAGGAAACCTACCTCAATATTTAACCAGTATTAAAAGTAGTGGCTATGTATATTCTCCATATTAGAGCGTATTCATATCCATATACTTGAAATATGTTATTGTTTTGAAAATCACATTAAGAAATGAAAAAGGTCGGTGAAATGTCCACATATTTATTAGAAATCTATACAAAATTGACAAGTATTACCGCAACTCGAGTTCTACAAAAAGCAGTAGAGACAGAGGTGTAAAAAAAATACTTAAGGTAACCAAAGTTGTACAAGGACATTGAGTACATATGCTAGCGGAGGGGAGAGAGAAGTCGACCATAAGGAAAGGCATTGGTGGAAATGGTAGATGAAATAGATGCACTTTGAAAGAATGATAAATGGGACTTGGTATCATTTCCCAATGAACTGAAACCCATTGGAGATAAATGAGTGTTCAAAAAGAAGATTACTTTACATGGAAATATTGAAAAAAAAAATGCAAAGCTGGTTCCAAAAGGATATTTCCAAGTTAAAAGGGTAGTCTTTAGTATTTTCTTATGTTTTTTTTTTCTTATTAAACATTTTTCTTTATAAGAAGATTTTAATTCTTTTAACCATAACCAAAAAAAAAGTAAACTATTATGAAAATAAAAAATAAAAAATTTAATATTTTACAAAAAAAAATAATATAATCAAAACACTTAGGGCAAAGTCATAAACAAATTTTAAGAATAAAATGAATTAGAACTCTATTTGATAATAAAAATTTTCTGAATTAAATTAAATTTTGTATTTATATTTATTATTTTTTCAATATTTTTTCATTTACTAATCTAAACTATTTTTTTATTTTAAATCATTTTAAATCTATGGTCATTCATAATTTCATAATTTTAAATTTCTAAATATAATCAATCAGTTAATACAGTCATAATACTTAAACTTTTGTTGGTGCACATGCACCTAGTTAGCTTTAATTAGCTTCAATTCAACTTGAGTTCTTACATGTGGTGTGCACTTGGCTTTAGTTAGTTAACTCTAGTGCTTGTATGTGCTGCATGTGCACATTAACAGAACATAAAACACACTTATCTTCAGTTAGCTTTAACTATCCATAGTTATTGCATGTACAACTAAGCTTAACTTACTTTCTTTATGTTTTAATTCTCAAACCATATTAAGTAATCAAATTCGTTCTTGATTCCAATTTTCTTTCTCAATTTCTTGCAAGTTTTTGAAATTATTCTTTAGCTAGATCTATATTTGTGCTCTAATAATTTTACATGGTATCAGAGCTACAGGGGCTTGGAGAAGGTGCATGAACAATATTTTGCATGTTTCAAGATCAAAGAATTGGAAATTGTTCGGAGATTTGATTTGCAAATCAAAATATTGGAGAACTATCACAATTCTTGCTACAACTACAAGGTGAAGGAATGGATTTATCATCTTCAGCTATTCTTACTCTATATAACTACTTCCAATGGAGGTCAAAGATTTTGCTTTACCTTAGAGGCAAAGGCTTGTATTGGATAGTTATGAATACGAAAGCTAAGACCAAATTCCGCCATTGAAAAATACAAATGATTCAACAAGATGGAAGAGGATTTTGATCTTCTATTGTTGTCCATATATCCAACAATACGTTCTAATGTGGACACATGGAGCACTCTAAATGAGGTCTAGACAATCTTGGAGAATTTATTTGGAAAGCAGAATGAGATGAGAGCTCATATTCTCTAAAATGCGTTGTATTCCTTAGATCCAAACAACTTTGAGAACATTCAAAGTTTCTTTACAAAATTCAAATCATTTCTTCTACAATAACATGATTGGGGGATCAATAAATCCAAACAGGAAGGTCAATTGATCCTTTCTATTTTGTCTAAGTTAGGCCCTGAATATGTTTTTTTCGTTTCTACATTTCATACTGTGAGACTTGCAACTGGAGATAAATGGAGAATGCCCAAACTTGATGAATTTATTGAATCTCTCATTCATGAGCAGGATAATATCATCAACATGGGTTCATTAAAGTCTCCAAATGAACATTCACTTACCATGCATGAGAAAGGAAAGTCCAACTAGAAACTAAATTAGAAATCCAAAGGCAAAGGAAAGGCAAGAGATCCAGATCCAAGAAGGGGAGGAAATCCAAAACCTCTAGATAATTATTCTAGCTCTAAGGGTAAGAAGGGAAAGAATGGAAACTCCAAGTGTCCTTATTGTAATAGAGGTTATCATCCTGAATCCTCTTCCACGTAGAAGACTATTGATCTAAAGGAAAAGGCTCGTCAAAAAAATAAACTTGGTCATCACATTCCAAAAAGTTCCAAGAAGAAGGCGCACGAAAAACCATCAGAAACAACGGCAATGATCATGCTTTGATTGCCCTTCATTCTACACTGCAAGAATGGATCATCGATTCGGGAGCTTCACAGCATATGGCTTCTTCAAAGGAATCCTTTTCTTCTCTACATGCATACTCGGGACCTCCTATTCTCATGGGGTATAATTCTACACTTGAAGCAACTAGACAAGGAATAATGCAATTCGAAGATAGAAGTTTTGAGAATTTCTTACATATTCCAAGGCTTTCTGTTAATCTTCTTTCAGTGTATCAGATGACACACACAAGAACCAGAAGGAAAGTGGAATTTACCCCTGATTCTGTGAGCATTTATTATATGCAAACCAACTTGAAGATTTCATCTGGAAAAGTAAATGATCAATCTCATATGTATACATTTTCTAATTTTGTTCCTCAATCAAATTCTATTTTACTACTTGTTAGCACCTAAATCTGCCTTAGGCTGAAGGAAGGCAAAATTCAGGATAACCACAAACCACGCTCAGTCTGGTAGCTAGCCCTACCAGAACAGGAGAGGGCTCTCTCCAGGTCACACTCAGTAAAAATAAACAATAGGGTCTGAGATGACTCAAAATGAATACTGATTTTAGGCTAGTAAATAAATATGAAAGAGATAATTTTAATGAATGACTGAATTTTCAGGGATGTATGGGACAAAGGACAGCATGAGCTGGGAAATTGAATCAAAGATGCAGAGTATTTCGTGAGGCAAGATAGGCAGGAGGTTTAGCAATCAAATTGAAGTAATATGGAGTGGAAAGACTGTTGAGAGGTTGAAAAGGGCATAACCAATGAATCCTTTTCAAACAGAAGAAGACACACAAAGGATGAATGCTTTTCCAAGGCAGAGCAATAAACTGGATTCTACCTTTCTTACTTAAAAACATTCAACTGGAAATGATTATGAATGAACTGTAAAACATAACAAGATACATATGAAACAGAAAGAAGAAACATATGCTAAACTCATACCACATGAATCTCATGAATCAGAGCTGCATCATTTTATTAATTTCCTGGCCAAACTGTACAGTGAAGCGCTGAGTTTTCTCTCCCACCTTTCCCAGAAACTCCAACCCTTTACAAATGATTTTCAATACAATAAATAAACTCAACTATGAGAAAATGGATCGACCCAAAATAGGGGATTGTTTAATCATTATTAACAAAAGATGAAAAGCCAACCATCTGTAAAAGGAGCAGCGTTACATTTTCTACTCGAATCTGTTGATGACCAATGAAGAGGTGAAATCTGTAGGTGTAAATCCCTTTGAATCGCAACTGAAGTCAAAAATAGGTAATCGAATCATGTTTCTCTACCATGGTAGATATCTACGCTTTAAATTTAGGCGTGTCGGTCTTTGACTGTTCGCTTTCCTTTTGCTGTTTAAATGAAAACCGACTTTTTATAATTAGCATCCATAATCTCATATGTATACAAACGAATGGGTGTATCGTCATCCCTTCTGAACTGTTTAACACTGCTTCTAAATGTAGAAACATAATCATTATCATCATTATTTTCACTCTGGGCATCTGACTCATGGCTAACATCCTCCTTACACTTCTCATTGGTGTTGCAAGAGGTGCTTTGAAGATTTGCATCTGTGGTAATACTAGAATTTTCAACTATAACCCCAGAACTACCCATCTTACGAACTTCAAACAAAGGAGATCGTCCTGCAAGAATAGCATCCACAGTTGCTTCTAAGCTATGATGAACTCGCCATTCAGTCAGTGATATCATCTCCACAGCACAAGTAAAAGCAGGTGGCCCTTTTCTCTCAAGTATTGTTTTTTGAACTCCCCTTCTAAACGCCTCATCATCCCCCAGTGTAACACTCTGGATGCCACCAACAAGCATCTCCAGAGAAGGATTTTTATTAGATTCTCAATTGTCATTCCATGAGCTGTTCCAACTAGTTGTATTCCACGTTGAGCAATCGTACTAGCAGCCAAGGCTTCAAGCTCTGTTCCAATTTCATCAATTACAATGGTCTGAGGCATATGGTTCTCAACTGCTTCCAGGATAGAGGAATGCTGTTTTGGCATGAGTTGTTTCTTCTCAAGATCAAGAGCATGAAGAATCAAATCTGGACAAAGAGCAATGATGGAGGCTCAACCTGTCAAATTCGTGCGTGTTTTGGGCGATGGAGGAAGGTTTCGGCAATTTTTTGGCTTTATGGCTGTGCGTCGCGCAACACACCCAGTGCGTCACGCCGCACTAATGCACCACGCCTGTGATTTTTTACACTATGTGTTCACGCCCGTACTTTTTTACACTGTGTGTTCACGCCCAGTGCGCCGCGCCGCACCAGTGTGCCGCACCTGGTGCTTGCAGCAATTTTCGCCCAAATTCTCACTTGATTGCCCTACCTTGCTTCCACGCCCAGTGTGCCGCGCCGCGCCTTCTGCCTAGTGCGTCGCGCCTGGTGCTTGCAACAATTTTCGCCCAAATTCTCACTTGATTGCCCTGCCTTGCTTCTCTTTTACAAATGATCTTTTCAAATGAAGGAATTGCTTATAAACAAAGAGCCTTTGAGATTTTAGCTCATGAAACCCACTTTCATAATGTTTGCAGGACTTTGGCACTTTCACCTTTTAATCAAACTCTGATTTTGTTTCCATTTGATTTGTTGAACTGATGATGAAACTCTGGTCTTTTTGTGCAGGGATAGCTATCATCGGATTCGGCAAAGGAGACCAGGGTTGCGCTTGAAGAATTTCACGACATGAAGGAGCTTTGAGAATTACATATTCATTACAAAAAACAAATTGACGATTTCTTCTTCAAAACAGAGTTTTGAAGAAGAATCATTCTCGAGCATTATTGATGATAAAAATTTGAAATGAAAACTTATTTTGATCCTCCCTCTAGCCTGCTAGCTTTATGGGACACTTTGAGGACTAAATCAACTAAATCCTAGACCTAAAAATCTTATAATAACTCTTTGCTGAGAAGAGGCCAAAATAGGACTATAAATGATTTCAAAATTGATTTTATGGACAGACCTAAGCCAGCAAGTACAAGGCATGAGGGGTAATGAGTGACAAGGCCCTTCCATCAGATTATGGCATGCCCCTAGCGGAATGCAACTGAGTGAATCGAGCGAGACACCTAAACATGAAATGCAAAAAGAGAAATAATCTCTGACGGAGGGATGTAAAGACCGACTCTAACACTACTTACACATAGAAATGAAGAAATTAGGATTTGGCATGAGATATTTGGGCACTTGAATTTCATATATATACAACAACTTAGAAATAAATGGATGGTTAATAGATTGTCGGCCATTGAATTTTCAAATGGTGCTTGTAATGGATGTGCTCTTGGAAATCATCCACAAGACAAGTTCGAGAAGGGGCATGCATGGAGAACCTCTTCACCTTTAGAGCTTGTAAATAGTGATCTCATGGGTCCATTTCCAGTAATTTCAATGGGTAGAGCAAGATATGTGTTGTCATTTATAGATGATTACATGAGATTCACTTGGGTTTACTTCTTGAAATTAAAGTCTGAAGTTTTTCAACATCTAAAGATTTTCTAAGAACATGTAGAAAATCAGTCTAGAAAACGCATCAAGCTACTCTGCATAGATAACGGGAAGAAATATGTCAAAAAATATATCAAGAATCTTTGTAATGAGTCAGGCATAAAGTTGCAGCATACAGTTCCTTTCACTTCGCAGTAAAATGGGGTGGCCAAAAGGAAGAATAGATCTTTGAAAGAGATGGTCAATTACATGTTGCATGAAATATCTCTTCCATAAAATTGTGGGCTGAACCTATCACTTGTGCCTCATACATCCAGAATAAATCTCCTCATAAATCTATTACTGGAAAAACATCTTTTCAGGCTTGGAATACCATGCAACCTGAACTCAGTCACTTTCACATTTTCAGATCTTCACTATGGGCCCGCATTCCTACAAAGAAGAGAAAGGCTTTGGAGCCTCAGAGTAAGGAATGCATGTTTTTTGGATATTCTGATGAAGTTAAAGGGTATAGATTGCTTGATATCAACACTGAAGTGCTCTTTATCAAAAGGAGTGTAAAGTTTGAAGAAGATGCTTTGCATGCACCACCAGATGAACCTGTTACAAAGTTTCCCTCACCATTAATTGATGAGTATGCAGATGATACTTTAGATCATAATTATAATCTAGATGAGCCTTTTCCTGTGACACCTGTTGGACCACCAGTTTTTGAACATCGAGATCATACTTCCTCATGTAGTTCAAAAGATTCTCAACCACTTTCAACACAAAAATGGCACAGCATGAGTGATCTCCTGGATATTCCTGCCACTATAACTCAGTTTGAGGAACATCCACAAGTACTCTTATCTATGGAGGCATTCATGCATGCACCTGATCCATAGACTTATGCAGAAGCAATTGGACATCATGAATGGGAAGCAACTATGGATGAGGAATACAACTCTCTCATTGAGAACCAGACTTGGGATTTGGTTTTACTACCTTCCAATTGTAAACTTGTGAGGAGCAAGTGGGTTTACCTGACCAAGAAAGTAGAAGATGGCCAAGTTAGTTGATATAAGGCATGGTTGGTGGAGAAATATTTTCAACGATTACAAGGCATTGACTATGATGAGAATTTTGCTCCAGTGGCAAAAATGGTTTCCATTCAGCTAACTCTCTCGATTACAGAAGCAATAAGATGGGAGGTGTGTCATATGGATGTGAAGAATTCCTTTCTTCACGATGATCTTAAGGAGGAAATCTACATGGAGTGGTCACAAGGATATGTGAAAAATTCATCTCTGGTATGCAAATTAAAGAAGTCTCTCTATGGCCTCAAGCAGGCACCTAGAGCATGGTATGCAAAGATGGATTCATATTTGTTATCTCAAAATTTTGTATGCTGTAAATATGATTCCAATGTTTATTTTTTGAAGAAAATTGACTCCTTGATCATAGTACTCTACGTAGATGACCTTTTGATAACATGTAACTCAACTTCTGCTATTGTTGAGATTAAAACTGCATTGCATAAGTGATTTTCTATAACAAACATGGGATTGATAAATTTATTCCTTGGACTAGAGATCAATCAAAGTGGTTCTAGGATTACCATTTCTCAACCAAAGTATGCTAGAGATCTTTTGGCACGATTTCACATGAGTAACTACAAGCCAACAACCACACCTTTCTTATTAGGGATAAATTTTGAGAATAGCAAAGACACACCATTGGTTGATTGCACATTATACCGTTAGCTTGTGGGAAGTATTCTTTATCTCACTCACTCCCATTCTAATATCTGATATGTCGTAGGAACAATTTCAAGATACATGTAGGAGACACATGAGTTGCATTGGAAAGCTGCAAAGTGCATCCTTTGATATGTCCAGGGGAAAATCACCTATGGGATTCATTATGCAGCAAATTGTTCTTTGGATCTCATTGGATTCACAGATTTAGATTGGGATGGAGATAACATTGATCACAAGTCCACCTCGAGCTATTTACTTAGTTTGGGATCTGACCCAATCTGTTGGTCAAGAAAGAAGTAGGTTGCCATTGCTTTATCATCAACAGAGGTTGAGTATAGAGCTGCAGTCAATGCCACTATTCAGGCCATTTGGCTACAACATTTCCTATCTGAGCTTGGTATCAGTGTCCATCGTCCAATTGTCATCTAGTGTGATAATCAAAGTGCACAAAAGTTTTGTAGAGGTCTAGTGCAACGGCACCAGGCCAAACATATCGAGATCCACATGCACTTCACTAGAGAACTAATTCATGATGGGATCATTAATCTTTAGTACTATCCGAGTTCCAAGCAGACTGCTGATATCTTCACCAAGACTTTCACTGAGCATAAGTTTTGATTTCTGTGAGATCGTCTCAGGGTGAAGGACATGACTGCCTAGAAGTTGTATTTTCTCTACTTTTTGCATTATATTTTGAGGGGAGGGTTTCTTCCCAATCATTTTTCCCTCTTTCCTCTTTTCATGCATTGTATATGGGCACCTAAAATGGCCTTATTTCTGGGACTAATTCATTTTGTATCACACTCACCTAAGTTATGCTTAAGGGGTGGGGTGTTGGTGTACATGCACCTAATTAGCCTTAATTAGCTTCAGTTCAACTCGAGTGCTTACATGTGGTGTGCACTTGATTTATTTAATTAACTTGAGTGCTTACATGTGGTGTGCACTTAGATTTAGTTAGTTAACTCGAGTGCTTACATGTGGTGTGCACTTGGATTTATTTAGTTAACTCTAGTGCTTGCATGTGGTGCATGTGCACATTAACAGAACATAAAGCACACTTAACTTCAGTTAGATATAATTATCCATAGTTATTGCATGTACAACTAAGCTTAACTTAGTTTCTTTATGTATTGATTCTCAAACAAATATTGGCTAATCAAATTCATTCTTGATTCCAATTTTCTTTTTTAATTTCTTGCAAGATTATGCAATTATTCTTCAGCTAGATCTGTATTTGTGCTCTAATAATTTTACAACTTTCAATATATAGAAGAAAAAATAAATAAATAAACCTAACAACCTATTATAAAAAACTAGTATAAACTATTAAGTGTCGTGATATACAACTTCTTATATATGTATTTGTTTTTTCACAAGGAAATTCAACTATTCATACTAGTAAACTCTGAGAGATCAAGATATGCCACCACCAAGAAGGAATGTTCCAGTTTCAAGAATATAATTGCCATGAAAAATGATTACAACTTTCAATATATAGAAGAAAAAATAAATAAATAAACCTAACAATCTATTATAGAAAACTAGTATAAACTATTAGGTGTCGTGATATACAACTTCTTATATATATTATATAGGTATTTGTTTTTCCACAGGAAATTCAACTATTCATACCAGTAAACTCTGAGAGATTAGGCTATACCACCACCGAGAAGGAATCTTCCAATTTCAAGAATATAATTGACATGAAAAACAACATATTTTTTTTTTCTTGAAGTCCACTCGCTTATAGTTAGCAAGTATTTGAACTTGATTATAGAATCATCTACTCATCATTGAATACACAAATACTTTGACATAACTCATTCGCTTCCATCTCGAATTCTTAGTAAACTTACAATTATTTTTCATTGCTAAATTCTCTTACCAAACTCCTCTCTTTCCCTCACACTGGTGTCATTCAAATCCCACTCACCCTGAAAATGCATTCTCCCGTCAATAATTAATTTCCCACAATGTTTTTTGCACGAATTTTAATATGAGTTCTTCAAGGAATCTGACATTTTCGAAATCCGATCACTAGTCTATAATTCTACCATTCAGGGATGAGCATCGACTCTCAGATTTCACATCATGATCAGGAGACAAAGAATCATCAGGATTTCTGACAAAAAAATAATAAATCAAAAATCAAGAAAATCCCAGCAGGATGTCGTAGGAATTGTTCCTAGGTCGGTCGAGGAAAAGAGGAATGAATAAAATCCCTAGAAATTCAATGTGAAGCACATGCACGTGAAGCTTCCACGTGTCACATTTTTTTATGGGAACAAGGCAGAAGAAAATGAAGGGATGTGATTATTTGGGGTGAACAATCTCTACCTACCCCAAGCTCGAAAAGAAACACGTATCGACATAAAAATGTAAAGATATTAATAAAGCACATATCAACATTGATTCAACTTGCAATAACTCATATCAACATTAACTCAAGTTGCAATAACTCATCTCGAAGTTTGGTGTTTATTTTTTCGTGTGGAGTTGTTTTCCATGCACTTCATATTTTTTGGCCCACTAAAATCACCATGTTTAATATCTAGATAAGCATGTGGTTCCACTTTGAAGTCCTTCATTGTCTCCCCTACCCATGTTATAACATTACTGATGAATTCATCATATTTGCAACCTTTTCTCTCTGGTCGACAACTTATCGCATACCATTTGTAGTGAAACCACTCTAAAGAAAGTTATTCACATGATTAATCTATTGTGTTATTATTTAAGTTCTAAAATAACTAGAAAATATGAACTTATGTCGATTGCAGAATCAAGTACTTAGGGTTTATTACTCTGTGCATCTAATGAACTTGTTTTGTATCCCTTGAATATACATAATCTTTACATAAAATGGATTAGTCTAGTTAGGCAACAATTTCACCTAGAACATTTTTATTGGTTGGAAAAAGACTTTATTTTTTTATGACAAAGAATGGCCATAATTTAATCAATTTAGTGGGGTGGTGAGATTTTCGTGGATGACCATCACCTTCATCTTGCGTTGTCTTAGACATGTGAATCCTCGATGTCGGCTACCAATTTTTTCATTTTGTTCACCGTATTATTTAGCCTTCCATTTACATTTTTGAATGAAAACCCCCTTATTTTTACGAGTTTTTATCGAGGTTAATGGCATACAAGTCATGATAAAGGTAATTGATCCTTATAATATAAATTTCTTCTTTTTAATTCATAAATATGAATTAAAAGCATTTATTGGGTTATTAACTTCGAAAATTAGCAGCTATAGGAATTTCATGCAATCAAAGGATATCAGCGAGTTCATAAATTCCTATAATTCCACCAAGGATCATATAGTTCTACATCAAAAAATTCCTAGGAGGACATATAGAATGTTCATAAGATGGGAAAATATCTATTCATGCTTTTTGTAGTCAGTCACCATCTTGAAGACAAAACTGTCATTTTATAAATTCTTGTAATTAGTTAGAAAAATCAACAAAATTGTATCCAACATCTGGAATTTGAATATTAGGGCTTCGGGATCATGATTTGGATTCAAAAATATCAAGACTATCTAACACCACATTACATTCCCATTAGCTATAGCTAAACCCCATGTTTAGGAAAATTTGATTATGCCTTTATAGCTTTCGTATAAAGAGAAGGAATGAGGAAGAGAAAAAGTTAGTAAATCGTATTTACTTATTATTTTGGAACAAACACTATAATTTGTACTAAGGTTTTGAAGCTTCGTTAATACCAAAGACATCTTTTGTGACATGGTGTGATATCTTTTTCCAACTTCTAAGTATCTTGTATAGCATCATGTTCTAGGAGGTCCCCTAGTATGTGTTTAATTATTTTCAATGGTTTCAACAAGGTTACTTGTGCTTAGAATTATTTTTTTAATCATTCTTGTCAATTAGTATGCAAACTGTGAATACTCTGTTTTTCCTGCAATCACTTTGTTTTTCCTGTAATTTTTTGTACATGATTATTTATGTGACAGAGCATTTTCTTTCTATAATTGCTATTGCATTGTATAAGCTACCTTTAGACATTGAATTAACCAAAATTAGAAAACTTTTAGTGATAATTAGAAGATTGGATTAAAAAGAATTTGAATTTCAAGTTAACATTTGTAATTATTGGAGTGTGTTTTCTTTTTACCCTCGTAACACTAGTTGTCACATTAAGATTTTTCATTAGACATTATGGACCACTTTAACTGAATGAAGTACATTTTTAGAAAAATGTCTAGTTTGATCGTGTGATTTATTTATCTAGATCGATGGTTCTACCATAGTAAGGCCAATAGTTAGATTTAAAACTAATGGAAGTGGTCTTATGTCTATAACAATTCTAGGAATCACTTTTCTTAAATTACATTTTACCTAGCATCAAAACTCCTATGTAGCTAGTTTGTACAAATAGTGTCTTCACCTCATAATATTACATACCTTCGATTGACAAATAAGTGTTAAGACATTTGTCCTACTATATGACATAAGACTCAAGCATAATTTTGTTGCCTTCCCATGCTCATTTGAATTTCAAATTTTCTATAAAGAAGTAGAATCAATTATGTCTAGTTCTCTCGATGGCATTTTTATTCGTCTTAATAATTTGGTGATAAATTGCATTTCCTCTTGCTACGAAATACTGGAATAATGATGTCTTCATTCCACTCGCTGAAGATGTGGTTTGGACTTCGAGACGAAGTAGACAAGTTTGTAGTGAATCCACCATTGATAGTGGACACAACCTATAAAATCATCCTTGAATATTAGTTGTAAGCAAGATTTATTCTTCATAGATATTTTTAATAGCTTCTTGTTCCAAAATTATGACTTTGAATCCACCTTTTTCTAACACTAGCATTGTTATAGACACTAAATCGACAACAACTACATCACAATCTTGGACATAATCACTGAATTTTATATCTTCTGCATTAGTTTTTTTTTTTCTAAATAAGATTAATCTATTAACAGAAAGGGGGTAAAATTACAACGTGACCGTAGTCAAAAACACTGCCCTGAAGAAAGGCAGAGTTGTCAAGATAAGCATATAAGGAGACTGCCCAATGACAGGGAACTCAGTCTTGAACCAGTTATCAGAACCCACGCAGGGGAACAAGTTATGATCTTCTTGATATTGCAGAGTTTACAGAAATTCAAAAATAAACAAAAATTCCACATAGCAGTTTGAACATAAACTTGCCCAATTGTATGGGCCGCAGGGCACGATAACAAGGCAACAGTGAGCAAACTAATCATCTGGAGGCTCTTCAACTATACGGCACCAACCGGTATCAGGCAGATCCCTTGCAAGAGCAGCTTCAGATTCGGAAGGACCAGGATCAACCGGCGCCATCACAACATCATGAGCACTGCGAGCTTGAGCATCCGAAGCCTGCAAAGACGCGTTGCCAATCCCCATCTGGAGGTTCGAAGTCGGAGCAGTGACAGAGCCAAGGCCCTCCGGATGAGAGCTAGACTCCCCCAACTGGGCTTCCTCATGGAAGACCACCGAAATGTGAGCGGTTATCCTTGGGCGGTTCAGAGAGCAGTTGAAGGTGAAAAGCGCGGAGCCAGACGAGGGAGAAGGCACAGGATAGTGGCTGGAAGCATGAAGACGCCCTCTCCCACTGCGGGTGCGAGGGTAGTGGCCGGCAAAGAAATCACTGGAAAGGGAGGGTGAATCGGAGGAAGGGCTGGAAGGCGCGCGCCGAGGATGGCCCCTGCGGCACCGCATTCTATGGCGCAGACGAGGCATAGGGGAGACAACAACAGCGGGAGAAAAGTGAGGCTGAGCAGCAGCGATGACAGGGCCAGAGAAAATCAGATAAACGTCAAAACGAAGGCCAGAGGCCCAAGAGAAAAACCAGAGGATTAATGGAGGCGGCTCCGCAAAAAGACCAGAGCATAGCTCCAGATTAGCCTCCCCTTTCAAGCCACGAGAGGCAGCAGGGATGACGGAGCCAACACCATACAGACAGAAACCAGAGCTGAGGCCAGAAGCTAGATAGTAATGCGAGTGAATCGACGAAAGCGGCTCCACAGCAAGCCCATGGCTGAGCCTTAATTTATCTTCCCCTTTCACGCATCGAGAAGCACCTGCCATTACTGTTGCATTGAAGAGAGCCGAGGTCTGAGGCAAGCCGGAGCGTGCGGAGGCATTAACCAGAGCGGAGGACAGGATGGGAGATCCAGAGCCACTTGAAATAAAGCAAATGAACCCTGCGCTTCTCAAATGCCGAGATCCTTCGTTCAGAAGTCGATTATCCGTTCTGTACTGGGTAGGCAGGTGTCGTCCCACCTTGCCCCACCCCTGTCCCGTCAAATTTAAAGCCTGTCTATACACTCGCATCCGGGATATCTTCTGCATTAGTTATTGATTATTCATTTAATAAATTGAATGTGCGATACTTGAGTGCCATATCCAGATCTTCTTTTGAGAGCACAAACACATCTATTACTAATCACTATAGCAGCTTATGTTGGGGGTGAGTATGGCACTCATGGCAGTTGGACCAGACCCACAATATCAAGACAGGATCACTTGATTTTATATCTTCTATGTTAGTTGTTGATGTTTCATTTGTTAAACTGAATGTGTGATTCTTATATATATAACCCTCAAGAAGGGGCTAGAGGAGTAGAAGATGAGGATGATGATGGCATTGGAAAGATGAGTGGTCATTGTGATAAGAACCTTTAGAGGGAATTGGTAGGAATATTTCCCTCCATTTGCAAGAGAAAGGAGCCAAAGTGTTCGTCCATTACTCCTCCAACCAAACCACCTTAGAGGAGGTGGCTTTCAAAATCAATAACTTGGCTTCTTCTAGTGATGGTGTTTAAGTGATTGTCTACAGATTCAATGTTTCCAAGCCCTGCTAGGTCTTCCAATTGTTGTAACTGGCTGAGAACGCATTTGACCCCACAATATTGGGTAATCAATGCCAGAGTGCCATAATCAAACTATTCCACACTTGCAAAGAACACCAATGGAGAGTGGGACAAGATTTTCCTAGTGAACTGCTAAGGAGTGTTTCTATGTAGTAGGGAGGCTGCCAAGTGGGATTTTCGGTGGTGATGGTCACATCATCAACCTAAGAATCTCCCTAGTGGGACTTCTAACACTGTGGATCTATGCCTACACATCCAGCAAAGGGATGGTGCAGATGATGACAATGATCCTTTCGCAAGAGTTAATGGCCACTTAGATTACCACAAACTGTGTGGCCTTGGAAATGTTTCCATCGATATCTTGCTTGCCAGGAGGAACGAGGTCGCGATGGAAGCCACAACAAAATTCAATTTATTTCAGTAGTTGGGGAGGGTGAAGCTATGGCTCTAGTGGTTTCCATCTCAGAAAGAAACAAAGGAATATGGGTTAATGCTCATGTTGTCTGGGTCAATGAAGGCCAATTTTAGTTCATAGAGCTAGATTGTTTAAATCCATAATTTGTTTTATTTTTTTTTATTTGGATTATTATATGGTGTTGGGGTTTTAACAAATTGAGTTGACTCATATTTTTCAAGAAGTCACTCAATAGTTTTTTTCACAATAGAAACTAAATTATTCCAATATACATTAAATTCTATTTTTAATGAACAAGGTTTCCAATTTCACACTAGTTAAGCTTTGGGTTCCAACCCAGGCTATGTGTTAGGAGGTACATAATGTGTACTACACTTAATATGATGTTCAAATAATATAGGGAATTTGATTGATTTTATACCATTGAATTTAAATTTATTTAAATTATACTGTGTAATTCAAGAAATAGACTATTAAATACACATGCCTAGTGAGTATTAAATCCAAATACCTTGTAATATGGTGTTGAATGAGCTCCTAAATAACATTCATTTGACCACTCTAAAGAATAATAATTGATCCTTATAAATTTGAATATAACTTATTAAACAAATATTCCCTCCTAAGAATCGAGAACTTTCTGAAGTTAATATAAAAAAAATTAAAGAATGTTAATACATGTGAAGAATTTTTAGAGTTATTATTAAAAAAATCAAATATAAAAAATGAAAAATTCTTATGGGGCTCCTATTATTGAAAATAAAATTGAAAATTTTATTTAATAACATTAAAATTTCATCAGTTAGCATAATAGGGAGTAATATTTATGGGGGTTTTGTAAAAATGGGAGGGATTATGCATGGATTTAAGGGGGTTTTTAGAGATAAGTATTGAGTTTTTACAAATTGAAGTGTGTTAGGGAAGATGAATGACTCCATACAATTTTTTTATTTTTATAGAGACACATTATTAAAAAATAGGATATTCATGAACCCTCATGTAGACCCTACCCTTGTGTCATACCATGAGGATGAAAGCTCAAGTGCCTTGATTAGTTTTTCTAGTAAGTGTCATGTGATGAGTTGCCATGACACCAACAAATCATATAGATTTGTAGATCACCTAGGGAATTTTGGTATCTTTGTAAAGGAAATGGACAAGACATCGAATGAGATAAGTGAGAAGGTTTCCATGGAGACTTTGGAATGTGTGGAGAGCTTGTAATTACTCAATATTCAAACACCTCCTACCTTATTGTTTCTTCTTTGTTTCCTCGAGCAATGTTCGGCCTTAATGGAGTTTTTGCTTTAGGTTTTATTAGTGGTAAATAGGGGTCTTCTTGAGCTTGATGATGATATCTTATACAATGTGCAAGGGAGTTATGAACGGAACTGAAGAAACATAATGAATTTCCAAGGAGTTAGTAGTTCACGTGTGATTGGGGAAAATTTTCAAGTTAGTAAAATCACAAAGTTGAAGGATCCATAAATTGGAAAGTTTTGTGATAAGAGGAAATCAATGGAGAACCTCAACTCTTTGATGGAAAAAGAGTGAGTTATTTTCCTAGAATATGCTTTGATATCTCGCATTCTTTACAAAGAGGCAAAAAAAACCCAAAGAATTTATTTACAACCAACAATATAGTCAAAACGTATATGTATTTATTTGGAACATATAGCCAAAAAATGGTATTCCTCTAGAGCCTGTAACATTTGATATTTTTGCAAAGGTAGTGTTGTGGGGGAAAGTATCCAACTCGGAATGACCCTAACCCACTCTAAGGGTGACAGTTCCTTAGCAACAGCTGAAAGCAAAGCTATCTAAAGTTTCTTCTTTATGACATGCAAGAGATAGAAAGAAGAGGTCCACTTACCGATGTCTTACGCAAGTGGTCGATCCAATCTCCTTTGTTTGCCGCTTGCTCCCAGATCCAAGTCTTTTCATGGGCCCAGCTACACGAGATCCTGCAAATAAGACAAGAAAAGGAAACTACAAGAGGCATGCATTCATAATCGATTCAAGGATTAGCATAAATCGAAGACGCAAGTAAGACAATACACCATTGAAACACATGCGAATAGAAGAACCTCGAATGCTTTATTAATATATGGAAGTAAGATTCAGGCGGCGATACAACCATGAGAGGTCCAATCCAGCATCACCTTCCCGATGGGGAGAAATCTCTTCTTCACCTCCCTCAAGCAATCACCCAATGCTCACAACTGTAAACCAACAACAATTCTTTGCACTAAATTCTTCCCTCCTCGATCCCATGGGATGAGATCCTTATATAGAGTTTTGGAGTGAAGATAAGTCAGCTTGATGTGTGACTTGTTGTCCTCTTCAACTCCAGTTGTTCTTCAGTCCTTCACTCAGAGTTTCTGCCTTCCACTTGGAGTCTTAGAAGCTCTTAACTCATCATTAGGCGAATCTTATCATCAAGTGTCTTTTTAGAAGCTTCCTGGGCACTGGCACTTTGAGAAAAAGATTCCTCCACATGTCCAAGTACGCCCAACGCAGGTAGCCTTTGTTCTACTTGCTATGCAACGTAGGTAGCCTTTGTTGTACCTGCTATGCAGCGCAGATGCCTAGTGGAGCAGCTGCAATGATCCAAACTGACCTGTTTTTGAGTGTTTTTCAGTGGAGAACTGATTTGCAGTGCTGTGGTTTGCTGACCTTGTTCCTCTAAGGGTAAGAACAACTTGTTTAGGGACTTTGGATCCCTTAGATTATTGACATTTCATGCTCTATGTTGTAAGGCACAAAAATGTCTATAACAGGTAGAGTCCATTCAAACGATAATAGGGTATTCAAAAACATCAAAGTTTACTTCCATTTATATATATGATGAAATTAGAAAAGAAATAAATTGTGAGTTCCCTTCATATTTACAAATCCCAATTACGTATTTCATGTCCTTGAATCCCTTGTTATTATATAAATTTATAGACTATTTGTGGAATGCCTTGACCTGGAGAAAATACCAAAAGAGAGAAATATGTGAGAGATACCACATAAAATAATACAATGAGATGATAAAAATGGAAACTTTGATTAAGATATGCAATAATACTATTCACTTTCCTCTTTGATGGGGCAACCTCCAATCGAGCATAACTCAATTACACAACACAAGATTAGACTTCCCTTACTATGTTTGAGAATGTATAGTTTCCTGAGACCTAAAACCCTAACTACTCATGGTCCCTTGCATAATGTGGGTTAACCACTTTATTTATTAGCTATGACCCATTGTAACTAACTGTGGTCCCTTTTTTATAACGTGGGTCAACCAATTACAATTCTTATCAACATTATTTATTAAACTAACTAATCGTGACTCTTACGAGGCTTCATGGGCTTATTAGATTAATAAAGGGGTTAGTTTTGGACCCTAACATGCCCTCCCCCTTCACAAGCAACATTGTCCTCGATGCTAGAGCTATGGAAAATTTTGGAGTATAGTTGATGGTTCACATGTTGCATCTTCTAGTAAGGTGTCCTTCCACTGGACGATGAGTTACTTAATAGTGCAGCCACAAAGATGTCATTCTTGTGAATCTAGGACCTGTTCTATTTGGATCCATATGGAACCTTCCTCTTCCAATTCAGGAAGTATGGTATGTACCTTAGAATTGTGCCCCATCACTTTCTTGAGGCAATAGACATGGAAAGTAGGGTGGATTTTTGAAGTGGTCAGCAAGGCTAGTTTGTAGGCGATGGAGCCAATATGCTAAATCACCTGCTAAGGCCCATAAAACTTTGGAGATAATTTTTGGAAGCCCTTTTCTCTAATAGATGTCTGCTTATAAGGATGGGGTCGAAGAAACACTTGGTCACCCACATGAAAAGACCTTTCTGAGGGATGTTGGTCATCTTGTTGCTTCATCCAGTTTTGCACTTGATGGAGATTATCCTTCAGAAGATCTAGAGTGGTAGCTCAGTTCTGATGTAGGTTATCAGTTGCCTGCATGTTGGAATATCCTATAGGATAATAAGTTTTCTAAGGTCGGATTTGGCCATAAACCACCTCATACATTGGCATATTGGTTTCCTCATGATAATTAGTATTATACCACCATTCTACTAAAGGAAACCACTGCACCCATTTATGTTTTCTATCTAATTGCAAAGCACCACAGGCAAGTCTCCAAAAATTTATTTACCACTTTGGTTTGACCATTCATTTGGGGGTGATTGGTTCTACTCATTTAGAGTTGTGTGCCGCTTAAACAGGTCCTGCCAAAAATTGCTAGTGAATGTGGGATCACGATCACACACAATAGAAGTAGGCATGCCATGTCGTTTGAAAATTTGATCCATGAAGACTTGAGCCACCAAAACTGGAGTGAATGGGTGCGGTAACGCACAAAAATGGGTGTATTTCAAGAGTCAATCCACTACAACATTGATGATTGATTTTTTCCTAATTTAGGGAGACCTGAAATGAAATCCATGGAGAAATCCATCCAAATAGAAGGAGGTAGTGGAAATGGTCCTTCATGGAAGAGGGAGTGGCGTTCCCAAGCATAAGCCTTTTGAAATCTTGGATGTCGTACGATGGGTGATGAGTGAATATTTTCTAGGATGTGTGGTTTGAGAGTGGAGTTAGGGGTGAGAACCACATGATCCTTATGTTGAAGAATATCTTACTTCCAAGTGTAACCCACTAGGGGGTTATGATTCACTTGTAACTTTTGGATTAGTTGGCAAAGAGATCGATGGGAAAACCATTCTTTGTGTTCCTCCTCAATCCAAGTTGATGTGGGAAAGGATAAATATAAGTGTGTGTCATCCTCCTAAAATTTCCATGACAAGACATTAGATACAACATTATCTTGATCCTTCATATAGACTATCTCATAGTCATATCATAACATGTTGGTAAGCCATTTATTTTGTTGTGGAGAGGATAAGCGTTGCTCTAGAAAATACTTCAAACTATGATGGTTAGTTCAGATTTGGAAATGTCATCCAAGAAAGTATGGTAGCTAAGTGTATACTACATGTAAGATGACCAACATTTTTTTCTCATAAGTAGATTGACCCAAATTATTTCCACTTAATTATTGTCTTATGAAGGCTATTGGTCGACCTTCATGCCTTAAGATTTCTCCAATGTCAATCCCTAAGGCATCACATTCTATCACAAAGAGTTTTATAAAATATGGAAGGACCAAAACAAAGGTGGAACACATGGCATATTTGAGATCCAAGAAGGCAAGTTGAGCTACTTTGATCCACAGGAATTCATTTTTCTTGAGAATATTTTTCAAGGGTAAAAAAATGTGTCCATAAATTCTCACAAATTTTCAATAGTATCCCATGAGATCCAAAAATCGCCGCATGCTTTTCAAGGTTTGAGGTTGTGTCTAATATTGAATTTCCTAAATATTTTTTGGATAAAACGATACTCCATTGCCCACAATGTGTCCCAAATACTCCACCTCTTCCATTCCAAAGGAACACTTGGACAATTTGAAAAATAATTTATTATCGTTCAAAAGCTGCAATACCTGGTCAACATGTTGAAGATGTATTTCCCACATTTTGTTGTAGATGATTATATAATCAAAAAAGACCAGGGAAAACTATGAGATATTGCTTGAGAAGGTTATTCATTAGACTTTGAAAGGTGGATAGGGCATTAAAAAGACCAAAAATTCATAGTGACCTTCATGGGTTCTGAAAGTTGTCTTGGGAATGTTTTGTACTTTCGTTTTAATTTGGTGATAGTTTGAGCAGAGAATCAACTTGATAAAGAATTGGGTGTCATGGAGTTCATCTAGAAGATAATCGACTACTAGAATAGAGAAATTATCCTTGATGGTGAGGTTATTGAGGGCCCTAAAGTTGGGACTCATGCGACACTACTCATATTTCTTTAAGACCATTACCACTGGGGACGAATAAGAGCAAGTGGTGGGATGAATCATGCTTGCATCTAGTAGCTTCTTAATAATATTTTTAATCTCGTTATTTTATATGAATGGATACCTATAGGGGTCAACATTGGGTGGGTGTCTACTCATAATCAAAGGGATGCTATAATCATGCTCACATCGTGAAGGGGATAGTTCCTTGGGGTTTTTCAAACACCTATTGATGGTGACTCAACAACTATTGTAGATCTAGATAAATGGTGGCAGGGCTTGATTCAATAGCCTAGATTTCATTGAATTAAGAAACTACCCCATGGTTTCCCTTTTTTAAAAGCTTCTCCATTCTATGTGAGTTGATGATAGTATGTGCACTTGCTTATAGCCCACGAAGCGTATACATGTGTCCATTCTATTTGAAGCTAATATATAGCTCTTGGAAGTCCGTGGTAGTGGGGCATAGTGTTCGAAGCCATTCAACTCTAAGGACAATGCAAAAAACTCCCATTTCAATTGCAAACATGTGTGTTTGAAAGTGATAGTCTCTCATATGGAGTTTTATGTTCCCAAAACGCCCTTTGCATTTCATGGTCCCCCGTTGATTATAAGGACCTAAAAATTGGATATTTCTCGCACAAAATAATGCACAGCTTCTGTAACCTATTTATGGAAAACACTATTCGTGTTGTCATGTCAATCAATACCACCATCATTTGATGCTTAATAAAGCCTCTAATTTTAACCATTTGTGGAGAAGAAATTCTTACTAACGAATGGAGCGATATGATCGGTTCATTAGGTGTTGTTGTAGTATCTGGTGTAGTATCTTGAGCTTCCACTACATCCTCCCCAAACACTTAAGTGGGTTGGGCCTCATTATCTAGGTTATTTTTAGTTGTGTCAATCTAAAATAAATTTAGTTCCTTGCATTTGTGGCTTGGGAAAAATTGTCATCACAATAGTAACACAATTCTTGTCTTCTCCTTTCAACCATTTCCACTAGTGACACCTTTTGCACCTTAATGGTTTGGGTGGGGCCACTGGCAAGGGTGGGACATGCCTTTGATGTCAATGAAGGATGACTATACTGGGAATTAATAGTAGTTTTGCATCTAAATCTTTGTGGCAAGATTTCAACCACATAGCTAGTTTATGCATTCTAACAAGTTCCTAGATGGATTCCTTGAGGCCACTGATGAAACATTACATATAGAAGGTGTCCCCTAGGCCCATGGTCTAGATAACTAGTTATTCAAATGTCATGATGTAGTCTCAGACTATGCTAGTTTGTTTGAGCTTCATGAGGTGACCCAGAAAGTGAGATTCCCTATTAAAATGAGCATAAATGGCTTTAGAGAACATATTCCAAGTCAACTTTCCAACGTAGAATTTCTAATGCCATTGCCACCATTACCAATGTTTTTGGTCCAAATAAAGAGCTCCCACATGTAGTCTGGTTTCTTCACATTAGAGAAATGTTAAGGTCAAAAATGGGCCTCAAAACAAAAATGTACAACCAAAATAAACTTTATAAGAACCAATAGGATTCAAGATGATGATGTCAATCATGGGGGATGATTCAACATTTTTGGAGTAAAAAAGTAAAAATATTAAATATACAAAAATAACAAAAATACTTTTACAACTCGTTGGAGCAGGAGCACTTTTTGGATGAAAATTTTAATTCTTTAACAAAGGAGTAGCCATGTTGCGTACTTTTGATGGACCCTGCTACACAAAAAAATAAGAAATATGAAAAATGTGGTTGCAATAATGTTTTTCATATATTTCTCATTTTTTTGTAGCAGGGTCCATCAAAAGTATACAATATGGGCAATCCTTGGATAAAGAATTAAATTTTGCATCCAACAAGTGCTCTAGCTCGAAATTTGAGTAACAATATAGGAAGATAAGTTGAAAATACGAGTTGAGTTTTTATTTTCTTTTTTTCCATCTAAAATTTGATGATGTAATCTAATCTTTTTTTAGTATTTCCACTATAATTTTCTAATATTCCTTAGGAGACCCATTTTAGAGCTGAAAATTTCTCTAATGTTCGAGATATTGTTGAGTTGAAAATATTGTTCCATTTGTGCCACCCGCACTGTCGAGTTAGGACCATCACATTTGTGCATGTTAATCTTGGGTGTCTTATGGCTATTATATTGGTGACCCCCATGGAAATGATGATACTCCTCATATAAATGGTGGCTAGATTCTCCTTTCAAGTTTCCATCAACATGGTTCCCCTCTCCCACGGGGTCTTTATCCTTGATGTGCGCTAGTATGGAATCCATGTTTGAAAATTTGGGAATCCAAATCCTATTGGAGTAACTGGAAATAATTCTCCTAATTGTTAAATTAATTATTAACAATTTATTTACAATTTGCTACGACAAATACTGAATCAATCAAACTACAACCTACACAGATAAATTGCAGAAGAAATAAATGTTCGAAGAAATACTAGCACACACACATAAAATGACACAATTATTCTTTTACCAATGTCCCCGGAAAAACTCAACTTGGGAAAACTGGTGCAACTGCAGAGGGTTTTATTATTATGCACTAGTGAAATAATATGAGTACAGCTAGATTCTAAAAATGGCAATCCTACAGAGAGAAATTGGTGAGAAAAATCTAGTGAGGAATTTCCTTAATCCACAGGAAAATCTGGGCTCTAACCTTAGCTCAATTTGAGCCGTCCAAAATGGCTCTATGAAGTAATTGCATCACCCTAGTGCCATCACTTCTACACTCAACTTGGAAAAAATTCTTCTCAAGACTTCTAGTCTGTTTTTGTCTGGGAAATTGTCTCTCTTGGCCTCCGGAACCTCTTCCCAACTTCTAGCACTAAAACTCAGCTTTCCCCAGCAAATTCGAAACTCCCTCTAGAGGCTATTGTGCTGCTCTATGTCAGCCTCACTGTGGCTCACTTGCCTCTTTATAAATACACTCACCAGAACTGGAAACCTTCCTCCAAATTCACTCTCTCTACCCCTCTCTCACTGCTTCGATCTCAGTATCTCTCTCTTCAGAAACTGACTTCTACTACTCTAGAAATCAAATTGTGTAAGTAATTTCTTGAAGCCCCATCGACTTCTTCTTATAATCCTTTGTTGATACTTCAACGGCCAAGATTAGATCTTAATTGATGGCTAGGATTAACTTGAAGTCGATCCATGTGAGTTTCTAGAACATTCACACCTTAACTTAATTAATTATGATTAATTAGCCATATTCCCTAAGTTTAGACTTAGGAAATATTTAAAAACTGACTAATAATCTAATTAAGTCATTTTTAGGCGAAATTTCTAGAAACAATTTCTGGGTTTTCGAGATATCATGCATTCTAGCTTCTCCAAAAAATTTCAAGGCTAGAAAACATGCGATGCTACAAAAAATAACACTCCCTCTTACCGAGGAATGTGTTCTAGTTCTACTGCACACCCTGTAGCAACACCTTGTCTTTGCATCATCTCATGTCACGTTGTTGATGTCTCGTTGTTTCCCACCAGCCACTGTGAAACTCTTATATACATTGTATCTGTGATGCTACTAAACTTGTCGAACTACTAACAACACTACATTTGCACTGCAACTCCCTCTCATATGTTGCTGCTACAAATGCAACATCTACAACTAAAAAGCATCCTAAATATTGAATCAAATATGATCAGTATGATGCATCTGTCTCTCGAGTCTCTAACTGTTGTTAGTATCTACGTTGTCACTCAAGCATCTATGTTGCTGCTGACCCTGCACTATGCCACCTGCACTGCTACCAACTCTTCACTGCACTCCCCAATATCTGACTGCAACTAGACTCTGCATCTAACTACATCTATTGTCATTGATCCATTCTGCTATTGAATATTGTGGGCTCCCGTAGAAAGATACTGATTCAAGAGGTGGACTTCCTCAAGAATCCATAGCACTCTAGGGCTACAACACCAAGTCACCCTACGTCACTCCTGGGGGTATCTCAGCAAACATGGAAAAGTCTTCCTCCGGCCTGGGGGAAATATTATCAATCTCTACTAATGTAGCATGTTGATCCTTCTTCTCCTCCTTGTCCTTCTTCCTGAGAGAACACTGGGTATTGTAGTGCTTGAGCTCACCACATCTGAAGCACTTGACCTTTGACAAGTCCTTCTTCTTCTTTCGTTGCTCCCCCTATCCTTGACTAAGACTCTTCAATTTCAAGGCTACATTCTCCTCCTCCTTCACCTACTTCGATCTGCTGCTACTGCCACTGATGGAGCTCTTCACTAGATCTCATCTCAACTCCTCTTGTTGCAAATTGGCCCACATCTTGTCCCACCTTGGAAACGTGTCTCTACCCAAGATACTTTGGAAAAATACCTTCCAATCCTCCAAGACATTGTTTAGTGCCGATCGCACTATCTCTATGGGTTGAGGAGTTGCCCCAACAATTGAAAATTGGTCCTAGATCTCTTGTATCCTAGAGAGGAAGGTGTTTATGTGTTCCCTTTCTGCATCCTACTGCATCTCAACTTCTCCTCTAAGTACATCTTTTGCTGCTCGGAAGTTCGTTGGTACAAAATGGTGAGAGTCTCCCACATCTCTCTAGTGGTCCCTTTGCCTTCTATGTGGGAAAATATGTCATCTCGAACACCATCAAGGATCAACCTCTTCACCTGCGCCATCTCCCTTTTGTACTCCATTAGTTGATCTAATTATGTGAGGATAGATACCAGTACATCTATGAATGGTTTCAAGACATATTCATCTAGAAGGAAGGACATATTTGTGTTCCATATGACATAGTTGGAATCACCATCCAGCCTATCTTGATCTCGTGGTCTGGTAGTGGCCATCTCAAATAATGTTGAAAATCTCCTCTTCTCTTTTGCTCAGCTGCTACTAGGTTATTCACACTCCCTTTTTGAGTGAGAAAATATTCTCACAGCAACTGTTGATCTGCAAGGGAAAACAAACTTCCTAAGACTATAAGTTCCCTGAGGAAATTTTTCCTTTAGTGTGTGCTCTTCCTCCACCCGACACTAGTTCAACTCTGGAAAACTGCTACAAAACTATTGCGTCCAGCTAGAGTTCTACTCTACAAAAAACATTGGCTACTCCCTCTGGCTCTGGAATTCCTCAATCTAGAGAGATCGAATTTTTCTGTCCCCCTCTCAGAAAAAATCAATTCTCCTTAAAAAAATTGACCTCTTTTCCAAGGTGACTGCGCTACCTCTACGCTTTTGACCTACTACCCCTCAATGAATGATGAAAATTCCCTCTTTATTTTCTATTGATCTCTCTGAATGATCATCTGCGCTCTGATACCATGTGAAAATTTGGGAATCCAAATGCTATTGCAACAAGTGGAAATAATTCTCCTAATTTTTAAATTAATTCTTAACAATTTATTTACTATTTTCTACAACAAATACTGAATCAATCACACTGCAACTTACACAAATAAACTACAAAAGAAATAAACAATGGAAGAATGCACACACACATAAAATGACACAGTTATTTTTGGACCAATGTCCCCAGAAAAACCCAACTTGGGAAAATCAGTGCAATAATTGAGGGTTTTATTATTATGCAGCAGTGAAATAATATGAGTATAATTTGATGTCGAAACTGGAAATCCTATAGAGAAAATTTGGTCAGAGAGTAATCTCCTGACTGTTGTCTTGGTGTATTATAGAAGCAAGATGGTCGATGACTCATCTAAGGTCGGTTTCAGGGTAACCTTGTGGGGGTTTTGATATACGAGAGGTACATGTAAAATTAATTTGTGTATAGGTGTTTTTTGATGCACCACTACTGGAAGGGGTACCAACAGGTGTTACAAGGGAGTCCAATAGACATGACCACCTCTTGTAATTCATGTGTATGCTTCTCTAACCTTAGATTGATGCATGTAACAAGAGATCTTTGTAGCTTAAAGACACCGGAACACGTCTCTAGCCTAAAAAAAATCTTTCTAAAATGGGTGGTGAGGCTAGCGTAGGAAAGTGTTGGGATACCACTTGTAGCATGCTTGACCTATAAAAATTACCAAAAGAGTGAAATATGTTGGAGATACCACAGAAAATAACGCAATGGGAAGATAACAATGTATATATTTGATTAATATCTACAACAATATTTTTCACTTGCCTCTTTGAGGGGGAAACCTCCAGTAGAGCATAGCTCAATTACACAAGACAAGACAAGACTTCTCTTACTATATTAAAAATATATATAGTTTCTTGAGACCCAAAAACCTAACTACCCATGGTCTCGTGCATAATCCAGGTTAACCACTTTATTTGTTAGTTATGGTCCATTATAACTAATTGTGGTACCTTTTTTATAATGCAGGATAACCACTTATAA
Organism: Pinus tabuliformis; assembly: GCA_031772625.1. Taxonomy (NCBI): domain Eukaryota; kingdom Viridiplantae; phylum Streptophyta; class Pinopsida; order Pinales; family Pinaceae; genus Pinus; species Pinus tabuliformis. The sequence continues at coordinate 567,076,734 of CM062810.1, forward strand.
TGCTTAAGGGCTTTATTAAACTAACTGACCATGACTCTTACGGGGCCTCTTGGGCTTATTACATTAATAAAGGGGTTAGGGTTCAACCCTAACACTATTTTACGAAGACTTTTGAAGGTATTAAAATCTGAATTTTACATTTATAGAAGTGCTTCTCCAAAAGTGCATTTACAAAATTACTTTCACAAATGTGTATTTACAAAATTTATTCCATAAATGTGTAGGTATGAAATATTATGATTTTATAAATGTGCATTTATGGATGATCTCCCACAAATATGCATGTATGAAAGCTTTTGATTCTATGAAAGTGCATTTGTATAATCCTCCTTCCATACATGTGCATATACGAAAGCCCTTCCATAAATGTGCATTTATGGAATCCCACTTATGCATATGTGCATGTAAGGAGGTGGGCTTTGACATATGCACATTTCTAGAAGCAGATTTCTGCATATGCACATATAGGAAAGGGCACTTCCACATATGCACATATAGAAAAGAAAGGTTTTGTATATCTATATAAAAGGAAGCCAACTTCCATAAGTTTTGTATACTTATCATAGATTGATTCCTATCAATTCCATTTGATTTATATTTTTGTGCTAGTATCATCGTTGCTGTGCAATAACTTAGCAATTTAACTAAGTCTCTAAGTGTTATATGTTTTCTATTACGTTTCTTTTTCTTTATTTTTTTTGGATTTGGAGATATTATTTTTGCGGAATTATAATTTCACATTGTTTGTTTTTATATTATTATTTTTTTTAATACAAAATTGGCTCCAATGTTTTGGATTGTGTAGATTACACAACTCAAATTTGCAATTTCAATAATAACCTACATGATGCATCACTTTAAAAATCTATTTGAATAATTGAAATGACCAGTTATAAATTGTAGCAAAGTCCCATTATTCTAAGTTTTAGTTTATGTTGCCAAATTTAATAATATAATTATTGGTGAAATTATAACTTTTCATTGTTTAAGTTGCATTTCCTAGACGATAAAAAAAAACCTAAAACATATGAATTGTGTAAATTACAAAACTCAATTCTATAATTCCAACACATCCTACTAAATGCTAGACAAATACTACCTAAAAAATTATAACCTAAAAAACTAATATCTAAAAAAATTAAACTATATTATAAATTTTAATATTAATATTATTTAAACAATGGAAAATTTATTTACTATCTGTAAAATTTAGTATAATAATTTTGTTTAGAGAATTTCTTTACTTTTTTAGAATTTATTAGAAATATTAGTGTGATGGTTTTTTCAGGTAATAACATATTACTTCAATGTTTTATACCAATTTAGTTTCTATAAAAGATACCAATTTCCATTTTGCTTTTAAAAATTATATGTGACATTATATAAAAACTTTAATTTCTACGTTATAATCTTCATTCCAACCCTTTTTAAATAATGTTGTTAATTATATTTAACAACTTCCCTATTGTATTTCTAAATATCATTAATTTCCAATTATTATTATTAAATATATGTAATGTTTTTCAAAATACACTTATAGATATACCCCACCCTTCCAAAGTGCACCATCAAATATCTACACAGACATTCCACAATGCAATCTATAAGATGTTGAAATATACGCACCATGTGCATAAAGCATAGCACTAAAGTATATAGTGGAAATTATATTGAAGACTAATACAATGGAAGGAACGTTGCCATGGAAAGAAATAAAGCAATGTCAAATAAAATTAACTTTTCCCATTAATTTTGAAGTAAAGGGATGTTATATAAAATTAAAAAGAGCTTTTCTAAAATGATGGTATTGTATCGGTGTTTATTCCATTATTATTCCATTAAAGGCTAATGACATGCATATTGGTTTTTAAGAAGTGAAAATGAAATTTAAAATCGTGTTTATAATGTAATATTTAATTAAATATCAATATTATATATTTATAAAGAGAATTTATTATAATTTTAAAAGGTATATATTAATATGTTATGGTTATTTTTCACAATATAATTTTTATGTTATGAAAATTAAATGTTGTACTTTAATATTACTAATGTTTATTGTTGTATTTGGTAATACCACTCCTTGTGCTAAATGTACAAGTCCTAATGTATCAAAATGTCATAAAAATCAAACCTCGTAGTTTAGCATTACTAATGTTCATTGTTGTATTTGGTAATATCATTCCTTGTGCTAAATGTGCATGTCCTAAAGAGTTAAACTTCTCACATTGTAATGGAGATCAAATCTTATTCAACATTACCAATGTTTATTGTTATCATTGGTAATATCATTCCTCATGTGTTTACGTCTTCGTGACCATGTGTATTCCTTATCTTGTTACAATGAAACATAAGTTAGATTGTTTTCAACACTTTTGGTGGCGTAGAATATGTTTTTGACTAAGATGGCACTGATATTTTTACTAAGTGATTTATTAACAAGTCCTTTTGTAACCTATAGGTTGGATGTTGCGCAATGCATAGTGATACTTTTTAATGCCATCTTGGTCTTCATGTGTGTTCTACAAAGTTACATGTAATTGTTGCGTTTAACATTTTTAACATTCATTTATTATCAAGAGCCAAGTGCTTTGGATGTTTGTTTCCTTTGCGGAAAGAAGGTGGGAGATCAATGGCATAGTTTAGGACAAGAACTCACTCTTTTTCCATTCAAGAGTTGAGGTTCTCCATTGATGCCCTCCTATCAAAAAACTTTCCTACAATTTTTGGACCCTTTGACATTGCGATTTGAATAACTTGCAAATCTTCCCCAACTATGAATGAAATATCATCTCCTTTCCAATTAATTGTGGTTCTTCATTTCCATTGATAACTCCCTTGCACATTGGATAAGCTACCACCATGAAGTTTAATAAGATCCTATTTACTATCAATAAACCATAAAGAAGGAACCCCATCAAGGTCGAACCTTACTTGAGGAAACATAAAAGGAACAATAGGGTAGGATGTGTTTGAGGATTGAGTAACTGCGGGGTCTCTACACACTCAAAAGTATCCACGACAATTTTCTCCCTTAGGCCATTCAATATCTTGTCCAACACTTTGACATAGATTCCAAAATTCCCTAGAGGATTTACAAATATATGTGATTGGTTAGTGTTAAGGCACCTTATTGAGAAGTGTAGCAAGAAAGGCTCAATTTGACTTAGCCTTCGCCAAATTGAGAAAATTTGAAATTTCCACATCAGCAGATAACTTGGAGGCAGTTAACTGAGGTGACATGTCTCTTATCACTCAGTAAGCTTGGTAAATTCGAGTTAGTGGGCTTGGAGTTTAGTTTTCATGTGTTGATTGCTAATTTATAACAATCCAATTCAGGTATTTCCAGTTGTACTCAATTAAACTAGTTCTAACAGTTAATAGAACTAGTTGGAGGTCAATTACGTTGTGGGACAATAGTCTAACTCGGAGATCATCCAATTGACTGATCAACCAACCAAAAATAACTCATGCATGCAAGGAATTCGAATTGCTTAGTTGTGGTGGAGATTCAAAGGCAGTGTAACAACAATTTTAAACTAGTGTTGAGTGTACATGTGTTGCATGAAATCAATGATCAATCATTGGGAATTGCACAATCAATTTGGAGGAAATTCCTAAAGAATAGGGGACAATTTCCTCAATATTTGTGCAAGGAAATAGGGGCATTGGTGAGAAAATATTTGGCTAAGTGTTGGACAAAGCTTGTTCATTGAGCAGGAGAACAATTATTCTTTTGCAGGTTGATATTAGAGTTGGAGCTAGCAATTGTAATAGTTTCTCAATTCATTGATTAATGCAAACAGGCTTGAGGGGCTTTTCCCAATTGGGTTCCCCTAGAAATCATTGTGTAATTTTGGTTTTGCTTATTGCATGTCTATGCATGTTGCTTTAAATTGTGAATTTCATTTTGCAGATCAGTAGAGTAGAATTGTATCTCTTGATTTTAGATTAAATTTCTTCAGCACTTGAAATTTATATCAAATTTCTACATGGTATTAGAGTAGGATTCACATTAGAACAAGAATTTTGAATTTGTTCCTTAGGAGGTTCGAATTTGCAGCTTCAGTGTAGCAAGATTTCCTTAGAGTTGGGAAAATGGCCTTTAATGGAATGAGATTAGAATATGTCCTGGAAGGAAACTCAAATTTCATTTCCTGGAAGGATCACATGGAGGAAGTTCTTGATGATAATGGATTGTTGGATTATGTCAAGACAAACATTCCAAAACCAGGATCAGTTGATGCCCATAACCTAGCCCAATGGAAGAAATATGTAGCCAAGGTGAGGAGAATAATCTGGAGGGAGTGAGAGACCACATTGTCTCAAATATCCATGGCAAAGAGACACCATTTTCTATGTTGAAGCACTGACTAAGCTATTCGAAAATAATAGTGACCATAGAAAATCAACCCTGAAAGACAAACTTTGAAACATTAAGATGCAGAAGGATGATATTATTTTGTAGTATCTCTTGAGATTTACACAAGTTTGGGATAGCTTGGAGGGTTTGGTGTGAATGTTGCAGAAGATAACCTGGTGAGCCTAGCTCTTCTAGGCCTTCCAAAATCTTGGCATAGCTACCAGGACTCAGTGAATAGGAAGGATAAATTACTGAATTGGGAACACTTATGGCCTGATTTGGTACAAGAAGAAATCAGGTGAAATACCAGAGATGGAGTTTCATCCAAGGGAGAGGATGAAGAAAATTTTCAATTGTTTGGGAAGGGAAGGAAGGGCAAATGGAAGAAATCTCAAACCAAACTAGATTCTAGCAAAGGGGGCAAGAAGAAAGACTCGTCCAAAATAAAATGCTTCAATTTTCATGAATTAGGGCACTATGCTACAAAGTGTCCACACAAAAAGTCTAGCAAGAAGAAATCAGGAGGAGCAGTAGGTGAAACATTAGCTTCACAGTTCGAGTTAGAATTCACCCTAATCACATGCATGGCTAGCACTGTGATAAGGAGTGTGTGGTACTTGGACTCATGTGCCTTGTTCGACATGACAAGATGTAGAGAGTTTTACAGTGACCTAGAGGAGAAATATCTCCAGATGCATATTGATCTTGCGGATGACAAAAGGTATAGTGCTAACGAGATTAGTACAGTAACCTTTATGAGGGAGTCAGGATCCCCTCTTTGCCTCAAAGATGTCATGTTTGTGCTAGGCCTGAAGAAGAACCTCATCTCTATAGCAGTTTTGGAAGACCGTGGTTATGATGTAATATTCAGATTAGGGAAATCCTTTCTGAGACACATAGCCACTGGGAAGGTAAAGAAGATCGGGGTTCGTGTGAAGAACCTGTACAAACTTGATGTGGAAGATTGCACTGAATTAAGTACTAAGGTAGATAAAGTGAAAATTTGAGATGTTGGTGAACTTTGGCACAGAAGACTTGGTCATTTGCACCATGGCACCCTTAAAATTATGCAGCAAATAACTAGGGAAAATTTTAAGGATGGAAAATTACCTTGAAGTTTAAAAACATTAGCAAATATCACTATTCCATAATATGCAAACTATAAAATGTTTATTAATATGTTTGTAAAACTATTCAAATTTATAACTATTTTATATGTATTCTCTATATAATATTGGCGATTTTTAGGGTAAAATAACTATATGTTGTAAAATTTGGGTGAACCATTTTTAGAAAAAATGGAAATTAGCAAATATTTTTTTGGAAAAATCATGGAAAACTAGCCGACCTACGAATATTAGCCCCTAAAATTTTCCATGAAAATAACCCGTCCTCCCTAAAGGATCACTTAAGCAGTAGGATGTCTGCAAGGGTTGTACCTTGGGGAAGTATGTAAAATCCACATGCCATGATCGAGAGAACAAAGCAAATGTAGTCTTTGAGAGAGTCCACTTTGATGTTTGTGGACCCTTCTCGATAGTATCCACTGCCATACATAAATACTATGTTATTTTTATTGATGATTTCTCAAGAAAGTGTTGGATCTTCTTCATGCGAAAGAAGGATGAGACATTCTCAAAATTTACAAAATTCAAGGCACTAGTTGAGAAAGAGACCGATAAGAAGGTGGAGGTTCTCAGGAGTGACAATGGAGGTGAGTATGTTTCAAATGACTTCAAGGAATTTTGTGCCAAAGAAGGAATTTGAAGAGAAATGACAGCTCCCCACAACCCACAACAGAATGGGGTAGTTGAGAGAAAGAACCAGAGAATTATGGGTGTTACGAGAGCTATGCTACATGACTAAGGCCTTCCACTCCATTTGTGGGCAGAGGCATGTAACAAAGTAGTCTACTTGCAGAATCAGAGTCATCATCAGATTCTTGGTATGATTACACTGGATGAGGCCTTCTCGGGGATAAATTCGGATGTGTCTCATTTCAAAAAATTTGGAGCATTTTTTTACTGCCATGTCTCCAAATATTTGAGGAAGAAACTTGAGCCGATAGCAGAGTTGGAAGTTTTTTTCGGTTACACCAAAACTCCACACAATTACCGGGTGTACTTAATTTCCCTCAAAATGACAGTTGTGAGAATGGATGTAAAGTTTGATGAGGATAAAGCAATGAGATGCTCTCTTGAGAGGGAGCTTCAATTCCCACCAGAAGAGGAGATTTTAGCTCCGATGGAGGAGCCTCAGGAAGTTGTGGAGCAACCACAAATGGAGGAGCAGAGAGGAGGTAGAGTGGAGACATACACTCAAGCAGAACCATCCAGAGAAGGTAGAAAAAGAACCAGGGAAGTTGAAAGACTGGTGTAGGATGTGAGGGATAATGTGGGAGCACATTCAAATTTGTGCAGGAAAAGAAGGTCACCTGAGAGGTACATTGGCTACATGGCTCTAATGACTAAGATTGTAGAGACTGAGCCATCCTATTTTGAGGAAGCAGTTGAGCAACCAGTTTGGGTTGATGCAATGGTGGAAGAATACAAATCCATCATAAATAAATTTGTTTAGGAAGTTGTCCTAAGATCGACAAAAAAATCAGTTGTGGGTTTGAAATGGATCTTCAAAGTTAAGCATGCACCATACGCAAGCATAAAGAATTATAAGGTCATATTTGTGGCCAAAGGTTTCTCTCAAGTTGAGGGAATTGACTATGAGGAAACCTTTGCTACCATAGTAAGGTATTCATCCATTAGATCAATTCTTGCACTGGCTGCATAGATGGATGTAAAAACATCATTTCTCATAGGTGTTGTTGAGGAGGAAATTTACATAGAGAAGCTACAAGGATTTGAGATATATGATCAAGAGTCACATGTGTGCATACTCAAGAGATCATTGTATGGTCTCAAACAGGCGCCTCAGGCATGGTACACTCAAATCAACAATTATCTCATTGGATTGAGCTTCACCAAAAGTGAAGTAGATGTGAACCTCTATCACATTGTGGTAGATGGTAAGTTACTTATTCTTTTTTCTTATGTTGATGATTTAATATTAACAGGTGATGAGAAGTTAATTTGCTCTTGAAAAGAGGACCTTGTAAGGGAATTTGAGATGAAAGACATGGGCCTCATACATTACTTCCTTGGGTTGGAAGTATGGCAGGGTGATGGTGATTTGTTTGTGTCTCAAGGAAAGTATGCTACCGAGATACTTCAAATATTTCACATGGAGAGTTGTAAGCCCAAGGAGACACCTCTAGCGACCAACTGGAGGAAGGTGAATGTCGTTTCATGTGAAGGGGTTGATGCTACCATTTTCCAGCAACTAGTGGGTTCACTAATGTATCTTGTGAACACACAACTATATATGTGCTATGCAGTCAACTAACTTAACCAAGCTATGGTTAGGGTGATCAAATTGTATTGGAAGGAAACAAAGCATGATTACGGTACCTTAGAGGCACTACCCAGTATGGATTATGGTACATATGGATAGAAGGAGTGAAGTTGCATGGCTTCACAGATGCAGATTGGGCAGGGAGTCTAACTGACTAGGAGAGTACATTAGGTGAAATTTTCATTGTTAGGTCTGTAACAATTTCCTGGTACAACAAGAACTAGAGGTTTGTGGCGCTTAGCTCAATAGAAGTTGAATACATGGCTACAAGTCAAGCAACATGTGAGGTGATCTGGATGACAAATATACTTTTGGGGCTCTTTGGTTAGGAGATGGATACAATGGTGATATATTGTGATAATCATAGTTGTGTTAAACTCTCTGTGAATCCTGTATTTCACGACCGATCCAAGCATATAGATATATGGTATCATAATTTACGGGACTGTGTGCAGAGGAGGATAATGTTGCTACAATACATTTTGATTAAGGAACAAGATGTTGACATCTTGACAAAGACTTTGTTAAGAGGGAAGTTTGAATTCCACAAGTGTAGGATAGGCGTGGTTGATAATCCCTTTCTTGCTAAGAGGGAGTGTTGAGAAGTATAGCAAGAAGGGCTCAACTTGACTTAGCCTTGGTCAAATTTTGAAAATTCGAAATTCCCACATTAATAGACAACTTGTAGGAAGTTAACTAAGGTGACATGGATATTGTCACTTAGTTAGCTCGGTAAATTCGATTTAGTGGGCTTGGATTTCAATTTGCATATGTTGATTACTAATTTATAGCAATCTGGTTTAGTTATTTCCATTCGTACTCAGTAAAAATAGTTCTAAATGTTAATAAAACTAGTTGGAGGTCAATTATGCAATGGAACAAAAGTCTAACTCAGAGATCATCCAGTTAATTGATCAATCAACCAAAAATAGATCATTCATGCAGGGAAAACGAATTTCTCAGCTATGGTGGAGATTCCAATGTAGTGTAAAATCAATTGAAGATTAGTGCCGAGTGTACAAGTGTTGCCTGCAATCAGTGATCAATCCTTAGGAATTGTGCAATCAATTTGGAGGAAATTCCTAAAGAATAGGGGCCAATTTCCTTAGGATTTGCGTAAGGAAATAGGGGCATTGGTGAGAAAATATTTGGCTAAGTGTTGGCCAGAGCTTGTTCATTGAGTGAGAGAACAATTATTCTTTTGCAGGTTGAACTCAAAGTTGAAGCTAGCAATTGTAATAATAATCTCAATTCATTGATTAATGAAAATAAGCTTGAGGGTTTTTCCTAGTTGGGTTTCCCTAGAAATCACTTTGTATTTGTGGTTTTTCTTATTGCATGTGTTCTAAATTGTGAATTTTATTCTGCAAATCAGTAGAGTAGAATTATGTCTCTTGATTTTAGATTAAATTTCTTGAGCAGTTGCAATTTCTATGAAATTTCTACACACCTCACCACAAGGTATTTACTATAGAAACTAATCAAGGCACTTGAGCTTTCATCCTCATGGTACGACACATGGGTAGGTTCTACATGAAGGTTCAAGAATATATTATCTTTTAATAATGTAACTTTACATCAATCAACAAATTTCAAGGAGTCATTCATCTTCCCCATCACACTCCAAATTTCCAAAACGTCACCACCTATCTCTAAAAACTCTCTTAAACCAATGCATAATCCCTCCTATTATTACAAAATCCCCATAATTATTACTCTGTATCATCATAATTCATGAAATCATAATGTTATAAAATAACCTTTCTAATTTTATTTTGAATAATAAAAGCCTCGCAATAATTTGGCATCTTTATATTTACTTTTTCAATAATAACTCTAAGAATTCTTCAGTGGTGCAAACAAATTTTTCATATCAATTTTAGAAAGCTCTTGATTCTTAGGAAGACCTATTTGTTTAAGAAGTTATATTCAAATTTAGAAGCATTAATTATTATTCTTTAGAGTGATCGAAAAAACGCTATTTAGGAGCCTATTCAACACCATATTACAAGGTATTTGGATTTAATACTCACAAGGCATTTGTATTTAATAGTTTGTATCTGAATTATATAGTATAATTTAAATAACTTTAAATTCAATGGTGTGAAATCAATTTAATTCCCTATAATATTTTTGTGTCATACTAAGTGTAGTACACACTATACACCTCCTCACAAATAACCTAGTTTGGAATCCAAAAGGTAACTAGTGTGAAACTAGAAGCCTTCTTCATTAAAAACATAATTTAATGCATGTTGGAATACTTTACTTTCTATTATGAACAAAACTATTGAGTGACTTATTGAAACATAGGAGTGAACTTGATGCATTATAACCCAACAATATATAATAATATAAATTAAGTGTGTGTGGATAAAATCCATCTTGTTCTATGAATTAAACTCAACCTCTATTAACCCAGAGAACCTAGGAATTAACCCATCTTCCTTCATTGCTTTCCAGGAAGGAAACCACTAGAGACACATCTTCCACCCTTACCAATCACTCAAACAAATTCTATTTAGTTATAGCTTCCACCACGAACTTGCTTCTCTCTGAAAAGATCATATATATGGCAACATAGCCTAGGTCCACACAATTTGCAGTAATATGAGTGCCCCTCAACTCTTTCACTAGAATTCTCATCATCACCTCTATGGTTTCTTTGCTCGATGTGTATGTACTGAGCCTCGACGTCAACAATCCCCCTAGGAAGCTACTTAGTTTGATGATGTGATCACTGCGTGCCCCCCCACCCCACACCCACCCCCCCCACCCCCCCCCCCCCCCCCCCCCCCCCCCCCCCCACCACACCCCCCACCCCCACCTTCCCCCCTCCACCCAGACAAACCTCTTGGAATATTGTTTGGTAAACAAAAATGCTCCTCTATATTTCACTTGGAAAATATTTTCCCACTTCTCATCGGAGTTCTATGTGAGGGTGGAACAGTTTTAGTCTACCACTCCTGTATTGTTTATCGCAATATGGAGGGGCCAAATATGTTCTTATCCAAGTTAGATAATTAGGTAACCTGGGAGGGATAGGTGACGTTAGCTGTATAGATAATTTCCTAAACACCATCACCTAAAGAATCCAAGTTATAGATTTTGGAAGCTACCTCCTCTGAGGTGGCTTGGTTGTAGGATTAATGTATAACCACTTTGGCTTCTTTCTCTTCCAAATGGAGGTAATCTACATACCAATCCCCCTAAAGGTACTTGTTGCAATGGCCACTCTTCCTTCCAATTCCCTTGTCATCCTTAGCTTCTACTCCTCTAGCATCTTCTTGAGGGATACATATAAAATATTCGCACATTCAGTTTAACAAACAAATCACCAATAGGAAATATTACATATATAAAACCAAGTGATAATGTTTTAATATACATAAGGGTGCAATACATCATTCATTACTATCGTGAATGTTCTTGGTGCATTTCATAGACAAAATGGCATGTCTAACCACACGTACAAACCTTGTCTAGTTTCAAAGGTGGTATTTAAGGTGTCCTCTTCCTTGACTTGCACCTAATGATACACTGATTTTAAATCTAGCTTGTTGAAACATTTTTCTTTATACAACTAATCTAATAGATAATCAATCCTAGGAAGGAGGTACCTATTCTTAAGTGTAATATTTTTTAACACTTAATAATATGCACATTCTCCAAGTCCCATCCTTCTTTAGGAAAATTATGATGTTCAACCCACAAGGTGAGGTACTTGGTCAAATCACACCATATTGCAACAACTTCTCCTTCACTTCACTTACTTTCTAAATAGACTACCTATGGAGAATCAAGTTACAATTAGATCTCATGCTTCATTTCCCTCTTGGGTGGTATCCCTTTAGGCTCTTATAACACTCCATTATATGCCTATAGAAAATCTTCTAGTTGATATCTCTATTCAGTAGTACAACTCTCCAAGGATGCATTTTCCCTTATTAACTCCTCACTAGACAATAAAACATATTTCTTGATAGAACTAATCATTTTTTTCATTTTTCTAGGAGTTACTAGTAAAATATTTGACTTTCCCTTGTGCATGTTGGTGATGAAGGGTTTTTTGTACTTAATGAGGTTGTACTATCTAACTCTCTATGTTAATATTGCATCCCTCGTGTACATATAAGAAATATCAAACAAAAATCTACATACATTAAGTGGAACTACATGCAATTCTACTTCATCAATAAAACCAACATTGATATCAAATTCAAATTTACATTTTTTAGTTACATTTGTCTATACCTCCTCATTGACCCATCCCTATGAATATGGGTTTTGATGGCCATGAACCTTCGATCCATGTTTGTTGACCATATCCATTACTATGTTATTTGGTTGTGAACCTAAGTTGAATATAAAATCAATCTTTTCCTTCTTGACATGTATCTTTATGTGGAAGATTTCAGTCATCTCTTTCTCTTCCCTTTGACAAAGGATACTAAGGTTCACCTGCTTCTACATTAATGTGTATATAATATTATAGTCCATGTCAAAATTGTTTTCCGTCCAGTTACTCAAATATGTGGCTATGATATTTTTCTTCTTTGTATCCTTCTTATGGTTCTTCAAGTTGAGTTCTAGATGTAATTTCTAACACTTCTCCTCTATCTGACCATCAATGTTGCAATCATTATAGGGGTTGCTAGGATTTTTTCACTAGCGTGTTGTGGTTTTTGTCTTATTTTCCTTACCCCATTTCTAGTTCTTCTTCCCCTCATTGGAAACTTCTCGATGATCATTCTATTTTGAAACAATTAACCACCCTTTCTTTTTTTTCCTATGTTTTCCAAAAATTCTTCTTGCACACACACCTTTTCCACAATTCTAGGTTTGAATAACACCACTTTCTTTTGTAGATGGTTGTGTAAACTTGTTAGATACTTTATGACTACATATGGGTTCTGAAGAGAAATACCCAACATTTTTTCCATCTTCTTTAGTTATTTAGTAATACTTTTATACACTCTACGCCTATCTCTGACTGAAGTAATGTCACTATATCAATTGATCCTCTACACACCCAATAGGGTATAATTGGGACTGTAAGAGAGTTTTAAAATATTCCCACCTAGTTACTAAAGGATACCCCTCTACTGTAAGAATTTCCGTGTGGATTTATTGTCAATTCAAGGCATGACCCTCTAATTTGAAATGAGTAAATTATTTTTTTGTTCCTCAATTATGTGGTGAACACTAAAGTAAACCTCCCACTGTTGCAATCAATGAGTTAATTTCAAAGCATCAATCTCACCTTGATATAGCTTGATGTCAACCTTTGCTTCCATCTTGAAGATGGAATGTGAATGGTTCATGACACTTAAAATCGACTTCTCCTTTTTGAGTTCTTCCTTGGACTCCTCCTCTAGTTCTTATTGATCCCATGATTTTCACTTTGATCAAACCTTTGAGTTGTAATCTCCACCTTGGCCGATTACAAGCTTGTTTCCCAAAGTCACCATAAGGATGTTCATACACATATGATATAATGTGACCTATGCTTATAGCCTTGAGAATATCTCCTACTTGAGGGTTATTATAAATATATTTCTCGGGCATGGCTAGGGTTTTATAAGTTCCTTCTCAAACTATTTCTTGGATCCCCTATGAATTTAAAAAAAAATCCCAAAGAATCCTACTTTAAAACCAATATGATCTATAAACTACCATGGATATTCCACTAGATAGTTCATCATAATAGATCTATTTAAATAAACCAAAATATATATTATTAAGGGTTATTTCCTTTTAGATTCCATATTTGTTATTTTTTTTTGTTCATGCACACAATAGATAAAATGCGAAAAATAGAGAACGGTAAAATTCAATAAAAAACCAATAGCAATGAACACCGTGAACTACTCTCAGAAACCCTTAGAGGAGAAATCCCAACTAGAAGGTGAGGATTCTCTACTCTCTTTTTTTTGGAAGGGAAATGATGCAATTACAAAGGGGAAGTCACTCTCTACGTAGTTACTCAAGACATATGGTCCACGGGCCACTGCATAACACAAACCCCCTTTGTTTCTATTCCCTCTCTACCCACTCCCAGCTAATCTTCTCTAATATGGAACATAAATGCAAGAAAATAGAATTTAATCCATTTTCCTCTTGGTTTCCCAATTATAACATAGCGCAATAGCCAACTAGGGGTTTTGTTTGACTCCCTAACTCTCAAATAAAATTACAAACTTGACCTTTATAAGGTTATACTCCTAACCTTCAGATGACTAACCTACTTTCCATTAGTTCCACGGGTTTACATGGCATCCTCTCGTATTATGGTAGCAACCATGATAGATCAACTTCTGGGAGGCATAACTTTTGCATACATACTCCAATTAACATGATTATTGTATTGCTGAAAATGTTTTCAAGTGTAGAACAACACCACCTGGTATGACACTTAAGAAAAAAATATATAAAAATAAATAAATAAATTATTGCTAAAATGCACCATTTAAAGCCTCAAAATGGCCCTAGAAGGTTTTAGACACCAATTTTCCAAACTTGGTCTTCCTACTAAAACTATCTCAGTAAGTTGATTTCTTTAATTTTTCCACTCTAAAAGAATTCATATGGATGAAAGATAATATAATGATCCAATCTACAACATGAGTAAAAACAAGCAATGAGTAGTTACATATTAATAGTCAATGATAATGGATGATTTCTCTCACCACAAAAAATGGGACGATAGGAGTAGATGAAGACTCACGAAAATGTTCTTCATTAGACTGAGGAACATAATCATAAAACACTTTGGGTATCCTTTTTCAGTAGAGGTAAATATAATATACTTGATATTGAATTAGAGATGGATCATCCATGATATTTAAATGATTCTAGCTCACAATAAGGTGAATCATTAGGTTATGTGAAACTAGGCTTAAGTAGATTCCTCCCTAATTTTTTACCCCTACTAAGTTAACAACTACACTCCATAAGTATAGTCAAACAACCAAAATTAGTTTTACCTCTTATTTTCAAGCTAGAGCTCATATTAATTATAATATATTCCCCAAAACATGAAGATATGAAAATGTGTATTTTATGTGCCCATGAGTATGTTCCTCGCATGACTATCATCCCTGCTAAGTTAATATCTGCATGCTTAAGAAATATGAACCAAGTAAAAGCTTCCTTTTTTTAAAGATGGTAAAACATATCGTAACTTAATGGTCAACTTTCAATGAGTACATTGATCCATAGCTTTTATCCATGAATGTGGGTTGACTCATCATCATCATTCAAGGAAACCCAAGGTAGCTAAAAAGGCCCATTAGTGATCCATAGGGGGTTAGGCTCTCATTTTTGTCAAATGCCATTGTGTCTTGTGTTGTTAACTTGATTTCTTATGCTTAAGAAATATGAGCTCTTAGCCAATTAGAAGTAGTTTTAGGTCTTTCTCTAGGATGAATAGTAGTTACAACCTAGTTAATATTTGTAAGAAAACCAATATCCCCCTAGTGGTCATCACTAAGGATACCTTAAATGGGGTTATGTGGTTTCTAATCATATCTATCCTTAGTCCCATACATAAGACTACATACCGCATCTTGTCATGGAGGGCCCAAAATGAATGTAACCTCTTATTTGCAATTTTGCTTTTCCTTTATTTTATTTTTCCCTTCTGTCTTATTTACATGTTTTTTTTTTTTTTGAAAATTCCCAAAACCTATTACACTTGTCTATTTTAGAATAGGGCTTTAGAATTTTAATTTAATTATCAATAATTATTAGGTGGATTTTGGTGATTTAACCTTCACAAAATTTTCTAGAATATTCATAGTAGTATATGAATAAGAGGTTGAGATTTATCTCCAAAGTAGTTGTGCTCTTTTTGTCCTTTTAATTAAATTGATTAATTAAAAATATTTATATGAACAACTGTCATATGAAGTGAGTTAGTTTTTTTTGGGCATGTGGTATTGACAAGCCATGGTATTAGGCTAGGGTGTTGTAACAAAGCTTATTTACATATTAAGAATCTCTTGTTAAAGTGGGTGTAAATTATCCATGGTTAAGAATCTTGTTCCAAGTTTTTCTATACATATATATATATATAGTTAAATTATATATTAGTTTATAATTAGTAATAATAATAATTTAAAATAAAGTTATAATTTACTTAATTTTTATGATATTTTTTAATCTTAGCAACCTGAGATATATTATGATGTCATATTTTAATACTTATTATAGTTACCTATCTGTATTTACTAGTCATTTAATATACATGACTATACTTATCATAACTCATTTATCAACTAAACATTTAATTTATGCTTGTCATAACTCATTTTCCAACTACCAATAACCAAAACCAAAAAACACCAAATGCACTAAATAACATACTAATGGTTTATAAAGAGCTAGACCCTGGCCTAAATAATTTTCAAATGTTAACCTATCTCCTTACCCTTTTTATTTAAAAAAAAAACAAATACAAACGCCCATAAAAATGAATTAAATCTTCAAAATTTGAAAAGAATTTAACAAATCAATCCACTAAGTGCTCATTCTCACAAATCGCCACTAAACTACCCGAGAGTAGCCACATGATATCTAGAGACGCCTTATCCTTATTCTTATCCATGAGCTAATTGCATATTAATTTTTGATTTGTCCCAAAACACATAACGATCTATAGTTTATGTGGTCAAATGAACACTTTCAAAGATGAGGCGTACGAAATGTCTTTATTTCAAATTCTCTTCACGTTAAAACGAAACGGACACATGGCACCCTCCAGACCATTTGGCCAGACTGATATTCGATCCATCGACGGGACTATTGCAAACACTTCCAACTTGACATATGCACCCTTCTGATTCCTTCTTGCTCTCAGCCTTCCAACTCACCATATGCAAATATCGTCAAACTGGGTTGTGGCAAATGTGCAGGTCTGCTGGCTGTCAGCGTGTTATTTCTATCTTTGTAAACAATCCACTCCAAAGCTCTTACCGCCGCGAATTGTTGAGTCATTGAAATTCTGTTTATTTATTAGTGCTCATAGATTTTTTCATGTTTATGTATTTTTTTTTCAAGATATTCTTTGATGCAGCAGGATTTCTCAGTATCCACTGTGGAGGCCAAACAAATTATACTGCAGAAAACAACATACAATGGGTTATTGATAATAATCACATAGACGTCGGTGAGACAGCATACATAGCGGATGTCTCCTAGCAAGCTTACGGTTCTTACATCCAGTACCTGCACTACTTCCCACAGCCTCTCAACAAATCTTGTTATCACTTGGCTGTGGCTCCCAATGTGCCTTACCTCTTAAGGTTATGGTTTGTGTTGGACATCTAATCGTCAATGGGTTAGTGTGAAAGCTGAATAGACAAAAGCAGTCCAAGAGATCTTGGGATGTGAAACCCAACTGTCAAACCATGTACTATAAATGTATATCACTTGCTAATAAAAATGTATTCTCATGTTTTATCTTTCAGATTATGTCGCTGCCATGTGTGTGTTTAACATGGTATCAAAGCTGCGGGTGTATTCCTATCGTACATAATTACTGTGAGCCTTGTGAGCCGAATGTTACATATTTGTTGGTCTTCCATTTTCCAGCCCATTAGAACTGTCCTTCTGTATTTCTGCCCCACTGAACAATTTTCAACGTTTCTTTGTATTCTAAAATGTTCACATCTTAATTTAGCATTTTTCTATCCACCAACTCTACTAATTCTCTGCGTTAAGGGCTCTCCTCGAATCTATTTTATTTATGACTGTGAGCTCGTGCCTCCACATAGGATAGAACTGGTGCATCGTTGGATGATGGTTGCATTGAATGGTATGTTGTTTTTAACTGACTGGTTCATGCTCATATGTCTGTGCTCTGTAGGTTTTTCTGGTCTCTCTGCCATTCAATTCTATCTTTCTAACATATCTCTTATTCTAGTGAGCGTTACATACACCTAGACTTGTCTGTCTCAAGATTCCCTAACAGGTTATGTATTTCAGCCTGTTCAACTTTCTTGAAGCTGAGGCATTTATGTGTCTTGTTTGTCTATTCCTCTATCACTTATGACAACTTGTTCATTTATCCCTCTATTTATGAGTTAACCAGAAACACTCGTTGTTCATTTATGACAACCTGTTCATTTATCCCTCTATTTATGAGTTAACCAGAAACACTCGTTGTTCATTTATCCCTCTATTTATGAGTTAACCAGAAACGCTCGCTGTTCATTTATCCCATTCAGCATGTCTTGCGTCTCATATTTTGTCTCTATGACACTCCAAAAATATGTGCAATCTCTCCTTGTGCCATTTCCATTGGCCTTCTTATGCATATTACTTCCAAGGAAAGGCACATACTAAATTAGATTTTGGAACCTCACAGTTAATAGCGAGAGCACTTTTGTCAGTTCACCCATGAGAAGAAGGGTATAGCTAACCATATCGACCACTTGCTTGGTTGCTTCCAGAGCTATTTGCTGCCAAAAAAAAATAGGCTCGCTACTAGAGGAATTAAGATGCCCAAAATTACATGGAGTAAACCAAATTTCAAGAAAGCATACTGATATAGTTTAGAAGTTTTTCCTTACTAGAATTTTAGGGCTTTGAACTCCATAATATAATGATATGGTTGTCAACCCATACTGAAAATTGCTTCCACTCAACTCTACATCTGTCAGAGAGTGAGAGGTTGATTTCACGCACAAATATCTCAGTAATGATGTTGGCTATTAACTAGATTTGATACGGAGCCAGATTTTGTCGCTGAGTTGGAAAATTCAGCTTCTTTTCATTTGTTGGTCGAGAGTCAATGTTAAAACACCGTGCACTACTATCCATCTTTGCATTGAAATTTTTATGAGGGCTACATTGGATTGAGCCATTATATACCATGAAGTGATGGATGCTACATTAAATTTGTGGAGGTCAAAACCTCAACTACAGGTTCAGGCACGACATTTGTCTTAAAAGATAATAGCTTTGAGGGTAGTAAATGAAAGGCGAGGGCCTACTTCAACTAATATAGTTGAGCCAGTCCTCCATTACTATGACCGCTTTGAGGGATTCTGCTCGAGCTTGTCTATTGAGGGAATGAGCATGGCCTGTGGCAACATATCTGTCGAGGACGTAATCATACGAATCGATTTTCTAATAAAAATATTGCACGGGCTCCTGCATTTCTCGGAAGCAATTATTGAAGATTTGTATAAAGTCTGCGGGAGAGGAAGATCCCATGGAAGCTGTCAAATCGCTTCATGAATCCATACAGCTTTTCATAGTCGGTGATTGTGTCTATCTTCAACCCCAACAGATGTCAAGGCCAAAGGCAGAAATTTATGCGTTGTTTTGATAACTGTTGTTTTGATATATATATATATATATATATACACACACGTTGTTTTCATAAATTGTTGTTTTGACATATATATGTTGTCCAACATTGGCACACCACAGCAAGCAATTCACAGCTTATAAGATTATGTACAGTCTCTGTTACACGGGAACCGCTCCCTAGAAGTGGGAAACCCGTTCCAGTGGTTCCCGCGCTCCCGGAAGCTTTGGAACTATATGGGAACGTTCCCTTTTCTGTGGGAGCTGCAATGGGAGCTTGGGAAAGTTCCGGGAGCTTTGAAGACTGTTTTTTTTGGAGTTCCCGCGTTCCGTGGGGTTGGGGAATACAGAGCATGTAGAAAAATATGTTGAACTTCCCACAAAACATGAGGCTTTCTTGAAACCTTCGCAGGGAGAAAGGCCAAAGACATCCTTAACACCGATATCCTTAATTGAGAAACTGGAGCAATCCCTTGATGGGTTAAGGAAGCGTGTGACACCTCAATGTAAGGGGGATATCTTGGGTGTCATGCTGATGAGTATTTTTTTTTTGTTTATGTATATGTATCGCAAAATATTGTGTGCATATTGTATGTGGCAGTCAATGCTTAACCATTAGAGTTGTTTTACTTTTTCTCATAAGAATAACTAGAGAAACATAGGTAAAATTGTTCCTTTGTATTTTTAAGGCAGATTGTTTCAAATACTGGTCATGTTTCAGAGAACTAATAATGAACTTGACATTTTAATATTTTATATATATAAAAGGGAGAGACTCGGGAAGAGAGACACCCAGAGAATATATTTATATATAAGAGAGATTATATATTTAAATTGATTTTAATACTTGAATATTTTGATTTAATATTAATTTTGATTATTATATAATTATATATTTTAAATTTTTTTATTATATAATATTACCGTTCCCGATTAGCCGTTTCCTGTAAATTTTGGGGAAACCTCTAGCCGTTCCCGACACCCGTACCCAAGTTCCCAACGTTCCCACGTTCCAGAAACTCATGCAACATAGTGTACAGTTCTTTCTCTGGCAATCTATAATCCCACAATTGTCGTTGTTCCACATGCTATCATCAATGGTTACAAGAATGTATTCGAAGTCGCTATTGAACTTGACTATTCTTTTCCACTGGCCGAGAAAGTGAACGAGTATTTGAAAGATCCAAGCAAGTTTGCACTTGTTGCTGCCCTAGTGTGGCATTGTATTTAAAACTCATTATAGTTTTTGTCTACATATATATGCATTGATTCCTTGATTCAACTACTGCATAAGAGTTTGGTGGGCTGTATAGAGGCAATGATTGTTTTGACAAATAAAAGTAATCTTTTGTGGAGAAAAGTTTAGTCGGTAGTATTGTCAGAACATAGCGATGGTCATGAGTAAACTCTTATTTTTATGTAATTGATTGTAATTGGTGCTTGCTGGTTGCACATTGATCATTTGCTGCACATTTATAAAGGATATTGTTGTGTACTGTGAGTGGGTATTACTTTTCTGCATTAGGTAGTAGTTGTGATCAATTTTTAAGGTGTAATTCTGACATTAAAGAAAAAATGGCCAGAATCAATGAAGTATTAGAGTTCCTCAAAACTCTGATATTGTATATTACTCATGATACATTAAAAATCAGCAAAGTTTCTCTCACGGACATTCAGGCCTGTCTACAAAATGCACAAGAGAAAATTGATTTTTTGCAGCTAGAATCTGAGCTACAGCAAGAAGAATTAAAACAGAGGAGTCATTCTGGACCTGTTTTTGTTCAAAAGATTGAAACAGACTCCCATAGAGTGGCAAGGTTACATGTAGATGCAGAAGTTCAGCTTGCACTTTCCAAGCCCATCATCAGACCTTGGGAAGAGCTTTTCCACAACAAACATAGAACTGGTCTCGGATATGAGAAGGACTTGTCCTTTCATATGCCAGACTACTCAAAGCCCATTCAATTTCAAAGTGTTGGATTCCTTCATGACAGTTCACCTCCAACTGTTCCAGATTCTACTCCTCTTCCACAACAACAACAACAAATTGTGAAACGCCAACACTGTGACCGAGTTGGCCATTTGAAAGATCATTGTTTTGATCTTCATCCATGTAAGCACTGTCATAAAACCACCCATTCTTCACACAGATGCTTCATAAAAAAACGTCCTACAAAAACAAAGATTCATCTTAGATGGATCGCTTCTTGGCAATGGGCATCAACAGCCAAGAAGATATTCCAATCACATGTCAGAACTTGTTCTAGAGTATTGAACAGTCTTACAGTTGAGTTTTCTCTATCATCTCACCTTGTATCTGACAGGTGGGGAAATGATGGTCATCCACAAGCTTCAAAGCCACATCAAGCGAGCCTCAACCACAACCTGCCACACCACTTTCAAAGTTGTAGCCAGAAACAAAGATGCCCCTGAACATGCCTTCAGTTGGTAATCTGCGACACTTCCTCTAGCAGAAAACTTCAGCTTATTTCCAGTTTCAGAAGAATTCCAGAAACGAAATTGAGAACACTTCATCTAGTAGAAGACTTCATCTTCTTGCCAGTTTTGGAAGAGTTCCAGAAATTGCATTAAGCATTCCAGAGTTGTAGGTCATCCTTAAACCATCATAGGTTGAGACTTCCCTTTTCAGGTTGAAGTTCTCCCTCTTATGCGAGATGAGACCTCTCTTTCATGGTTGAATGTTTCCCTCTTCAAAACAATAGGAGCACTTCCTCTAGCAGAAGACTTCATCTTCTTTCTAGTTTTGGAAGAGTTCCTGGAACTGCACTAAGCGTTCCAGTGTTGGTGGTCATCCTTAAACAACCACCCTTTATACCAACATTTCAGAGAGCACATTCAGCCTAGTGCTGCCATGCATTTTTGCACATTTTGTTTTGCAGCTCTCTTCTTGGACTCATACATAACCCTTCGGATTAAGGGGGGGATGTTGGACACCTAATCCTCAATGGGTTAATGTGGAAGCCGAATAGACAAAAGGAGTCCAAGAGACCTTGGGATGTGGAACCCAACAGTCAAACCATGTACTATAAGTGTATATCAGTTGTTAATAAAAATGTGTTCTCATGTTTTATCTTTCAGATTATATTGCTGCCATGTGTGTGTTTAACAATTTTCCATTGGAAATTACACAGGATTTCAAAAATCCTCAACCTTCGCTTTCTCATTCTCTATTGAGACCTTGGGTATGTTAGTTGTGCAAAAGATACCAATCAAAAACTTGACAAATATAGATCCATTCTTCTATGAGAAAGTGTTGGTTAGTTCCGGTAGTGTGTTTTATATTTGCTTGATTAGAACCTCGGAGGATAACGATCCCTTCATTTCTGCTATTGAATTGAGGACACTCCGTCGTGGCATGTACCGACAGGCTATGCCAGGAACAATGTTGATTATCCAAGCAAGATATGTGCTTGGTGCAAAGTTTACATTGATCAGGTAATTTTTTAGAGTTCATATGTTTCATTCTGGAAATATAAAACTCATAGACGAAGTAGAGCTTTTAAATACCAGCTAGGACAACCAAGAGATTCTTACTATATGAAACCCAGCTTTTGATTGATTAATGTTGGGAAGTTGTGATAACTTTTTTTGACGTTACTTCGAATATCATTTGATGGTGAATTAAGCAAGTATCCCCAAGATGATTTTGACCGCCTGTGGTTCGGTTTGCCTACTGCAACCAGAGTAGTTCCTGTATCGTCGCAAGAGTTCATTTCAACAAACAACACCAAAGACTTTACTCCATATGTAGTGATGCAAACAGTGTTCATATCCAGCGCTAGAAGTCTCGAACCGTTCCCTCTCACTAGAGAAGAAGGGACCAAATTATTAGTGCTATTATATTTTGCAGAGTTAGATCCGCTGAATATAACTGAAACAATATCTGTTGGTGTATATGCACTTAGACTAGCTATGTTGGTGTACATGCACCTAGATTAGCTCCAGTCACATTCTCGAAAATGAGTTAAACTCATTAGATCCGAGAAACTTTGAGAACATTCAAGATTTTTTCACAAGGTATAAAGCCTTGTTGGTGCAGCTAAAAGGATGCGGGATCGACAAATCCAAGCAAGAAAAGCAGTTGATTCTTTCCATTTTATCAAAACTTGGTCCAGAGTATGCAGTATTCGTCTATACCTTCCACATAGTCAGATCTGCAACTGGTGCAGCTTGGAAGATGCCCTCACTGGATTCTTTTATTCAGTCTTTGATGCATGAGCAAGATAAGCTCATCAAAATGGGCACACTTAAAAATTCCAAAGCGCATGCACTTACTGTGCATGCAAAAGGAAAGGAAAATTCCAAAGACCATCAGAAAGGAAAAGGGAAGAAGGATCCTAATCCAAGAAAGGGAGGACATCCCAAACCCCCTGATGGATCATCTGGCTCAAAGGAAAGGAAAGGAACGAAAGGGCAATCAATGTGCAATTATTGCCACCGTGGTTTTCATCCTGAATGTGCATGCATGAAGAAGACTATAGATCTTATGGCGCAGACACTCCAACAACACAATCTTGGAGACCACATTCCTGAGAATGCTAAGAAGAAGTTTGGAGAAGAAGCACCAGATCCAAGAGGTAACGGGCATGCCTTGATTGCTCTTCATTCTGCACCACAAGAATGGATCATCGATTCAGGAGCTTCATATCATATGGCTTCTTCAAAGGAATCCTTTTCTTCTCTACATGCATACTCAGGTCCTCCCATTCTCATGGGGGATAATTCTACAGTTGCAGCAACTGGACAAGGAAGAGTGCAATTCGAAGAAGGAAGTTTTGAAAATGTCTTGCATATTCCAAGGCTTTCTGTGAATCTTCTCTCAGTGTATCAGATGACACACACAGGCAGCGGAAGGAAAGTGGAATTTACCCCAGATTCCATGAGCATTTATGACATGCAAACCAATTTGAAGATTGCATCTGGCAAGGTAAATGATCAATCTCGTCTGTATACATTTTTTGATTTTGTTCTCCAATCAGATTCTATTTTGCTACTTACGCATGCAAATGAAGAAAGTAGGATTTGGCACGAGAGATTTGGGCACTTGAATTTCAGATATATGCAACAACTTAGTAAGCAAGGGATGGTCAAAGGATTGCCAACCATTGAATTTTCAGATGGTGTTTGTAATGGATGTGCTCTTGGAAAGCATCCACAAGAAAAATTCGAGAAGGGGCATGCATGGAGAGCCTTTTCACCTTTGGAACTTGTACACAGTGATCTCATGGGTCCATTTCTGGTGCTTTCAATGAGCAAAGCAAGATATGTGTTGTCATTTATAGATGATTACACGAGATTCACTTGGGTTTACTTCTTGAAACTCAAGTCTGAAGTTTTTCAACATCTAAAGATTTTCAAAGCGCATGCGGAAAATCAGTCTGGAAAACGCATCAAAATACTCCGCACAGATAATGGGACGGAATATGTCAACAAAGATATCAAGAATCTTTGTGATGAAGCAGGCATACAGTGGCAGCATACAGTTCCTTACACTCCAGAGCAAAATGGTGTGGCTGAAAGGAAAAATCGATATTTGAAAGAGATGGCTAATTGCATGTTGCATGCAAGATCTCTTCCGTCGAAATTGTGGGCCGAATATATTAATTGTGCCTCATACATCCAGAACAGATCTCCTCATAAATCTGTTACTGGAAAAACACCTTTTGAGGCTTGGACTGGCATGCAACCTGAAGTTAGTCATTTCCGCATTTTTGGATCTCGAGCATGGGCCCGCATTCCTCCAGAGAAGAGAAAGGCTTTGGAGCCTCAAAGCAAAGCATGCATGTTTGTTGGATATTCTGATGAAGTCAAAGGGTACAGATTGCTTGATATCCACACTGAAGAGCTCTTTATTGAAAGGAGTGTAAAGTTTGACGAAGATATTTCGCATGCATCAGTAGATGAACTTGTTACCAAGTTTCCATCACCACTCATTGATGAGTATGCAGATGAAACTTCAGACCAGCATTCTGATGAAGATGAGTCTTTTCCTGTGACCCCTGTTAGACCACCAGTTGTTGAACATCGAGATCATACTTCTGTACGTAGTTTGGAAGATTCTCGACCACCTTCAACACAAAAATGGCGCAGCATGAGTGATATCCTTGATGATCCTGCCTCTATCCCTCTGTTTGAGGAAGATCCGCAAGCACTCTTAGCTATGGAGCCATCCATGCCCATGCATGCTTATATGATGCATGGATCTGATCCACAAACTTATGCAGAAGCAAATGGGCATCCTGAATGGGAAGCCGCCATGGATGAGGAATATAACTCTCTCATTGAGAACCAGACTTGGGATTTGGTTCCGCTACCTTCAAATCGCAAACTTGTGAGATGCAAGTGGGTTTACCGGACCAAGAAAGCATCAAATGGCCAAGTTAGTCGATATAAGGCACAATTGGTAGCAAAAGGTTTTCAGCAAGTACATGGTGTTGACTATGATGAGACTTTTGCTCCAGTGGCAAAAATGGATTCCATTCAGCTAGCTCTCTCCATTGCAGCAGCAAGAGGATGGGAGGTGCATCATATGGATGTGAAGAATGTCTTTCTTCATGGTGATCTCGAGGAGGAAATCTACATGGAGAAACCACCGGGATACATGCAGAATTCATCTCTGGTATGCAAACTAAAGAAGTCTCTCTATGGCCTCAAGCAGGCACCTAGAGCATGGTATGCAAAGATGGATTCTTATTTGTTATCTCAAAATTTTGTACACTGCAAATCTGATTCCAATGTTTATTTTCTGAAGAAAATTGACTCCTTGTTGATCATAGTACTCTACGTAGATGATCTTTTGATAACGGGTAGTTCAGCTTCTGTCATTACTAACATCAAAACTGCATTGCATAAGCGGTTTTCTATGACAGACATGGGCTTGCTAAATTTCTTCCTTGGACTAGAGATCCATCAGCGTGATTCTGGCATTACCATTTCTCAACCAAAATATGCCAGAGATCTTTTGGCACGATTTCACATGAGTGACTGCAAGCCAGCAGCCACACCTTTCTTATCAGGGATAAAGCTTGAGAATGGCAAAGACACACCATTGGTTGATTGCACATTGTATCGCCAGCTTGTGGGAAGTCTTCTTTATCTCACTCACTCCCGTCCTGATCTCTCCTATGCTGTCGGAGCAGTTTCCAGATACATGCAGGAGCCACATGAGTTACACTGGAATGCTGCAAAGCACATCCTTCGATATGTCCAGGGGACAATCACCTATGGGATTCATTATGCAGCCAATTGTTCTTTGAATCTCATTGGGTTCACAGATTCAGACTGGGCTGGTGACACCATTGATCGCAAGTCTACTTCCGGTTATGTACTTAATTTGGGATCCGGCCCAATTTGTTGGTCAAGTAAGAAGTAGGCTGCCATTGCTTTATCATCAGCAGAGGCCGAGTATAGAGGAGCAGTCAATGCCACGATTCAGGCAATTTGGCTACAACATTTCCTATCTAAGCTTGGGATTAGTGTCCATCATCCAACTGTCATCTGGTGCGATAATCAAAGTACGCTAAAGTTTTGTAGAGATCCAGTGCAGCGGCAGCGTACCAAACACATTGAGATCCACATGCACTTCATTAGAGAACTCATTCATGATGGGATCATCGATCTTCAGTACTGTCCTAGTTCCGAGCAGATTGCTGACATCTTCACCAAGACTTTCACTGAGCAGAAGTTTCAATTCCTGCGAGATCGTCTCGGGGTGAAGGACACGACTGCTTAGCAGTTGTATTTTCTCTACTTTTGCATTATATTTTGAGGGGGGGTTTTCTTCTCATTGGGTTTTCCCTCTTTCCTCCTTTTTATGCATTGTATATGGGTACCTAAAATGGCCGTGTTGCCGGGACTCATTCTTTTTGCATCACACTCACCTAAGTTATGCTTAAGGGGGGGTGTTGGTGTACATGCACTTAGACTAGCTGTGTTGGTGTACATGCACCTAGATTAGCTCCAGTTAACTTATCGCTTGCATGTGGCACATGTACACATTAACATAAGATAAAGTACACTTAGCTTTAGTTAGCTTTAGTTATTGCATGTACAACTAAGCTTAACTTAGTTGCTTTTATGTATTTATTCTAAAACTAATATTGGAGAATTAATTTTCATTCTTTTCTCAATTCTTGGTTACTTCCTTCTTTCTCTTGCAAGCTTGTTTATTGTTTTGCAGATCTAAATCTGTGTATCTCAAAAATCTTGCAAGATCCTTTTACGTTTATATAAATAGTCAATTAAGATCTGAAGCCGTTTCTTTGCCGCGAAATTATTCGGCCATAGAGCTAGCATTCGCGACCACCGCTTTCAGAGGTGACAATTGTGCCGACCATGAACTCTGTCGAGTATTACGCGATGATAGATACGGAATGCCCAACATATATAGAAGATAGTAAGTGACCTTTACCAAATATTGAAGCTATTCATGTTGAGCCTAACCAAATATTGTTTGAAATTTGATGATATTGGACCTATCCAAGCGGTGTTTGAAATGGATGATATTAAGCCTACCATGCAGTGTTTGAAATTGGTGATATTAGGCATAATGAAGTAGTGTTTACCCTGCTTTGCGGCTCTTGGCGCTATCAAATCAAGCTTCGACAGAAAAAGCTGGATTTCTGATCCTTGTTACTTAATCGCGTGGGACGGAATAGCTTGTGATAAAAGCTCTTCCGTTATAAGGCTTTCAGAAATGTAACCTCAATGCTCATTTTTACGTTTTTCTATTTTTAGCTCAAACTGCAGGAACTTACGAATTAATCTCGTGTTCAGCAATTTGTCGGGAATGAATCTTACTAGATCAATACCTCAGAGTATTGGACGATTAACTGCATTAGTTAACGTGTAAGTGGAATTCTACAATGTAATGCTCGCCAATCTTTGTATCTACGATGTAATCCCCAAATAAATACACAAATTCTCATATCTTGATCAATCATTAAGAATTGTTGGTTAAAAGTACCCGTTCATAAGAATCCCACTTAGGATCGAAACATGACTTGTCTTATACACTAAACCGATTTATCCTTTCAGGTTGAAATTAGCACGTCACTTGACAATAATCAACTGACAGGACCCTTGCCAAACTTTTCTAGTTTAACTACGCTGGAGCACTGTAAGTGATTTCTCATTTACATTAACGCTCACCTGACCCAATTATGTGATTTAAACGAACCGGATAGATCTCTATTACAAATAGGGTTGCAGACATCTGCAAAACAAAAATTGAGCGGCAGTCTTCCCGAGTGGCTATCTGAACTCAAAAACCTTAAAGAGTTGTACGTCTCTGCTACTTCTTCTGCTAGCTTCTGAACAATAGTAAAAAGAATTAATTGCTAACAACTTATAACAATATCCTTTTTATCATGGTTGATTAGCACTAAAGTAAAAACAAATTAATTCAGGATGAATCATATTAATTGGTTAGAAACTTCTAGTTATGATATAATTAATCCGAAAAACAATTTCATAAACAAATTAATTACTAATAGTCTATAATTACTAATATTCTACAACAATTCTTTTCTGATCATTGCCAACAAATTAATTACTATATTCTATAACAATTCTTTTATGATCATTGCCACAGGTTTATAGAGAACAATAATTTTACTGGTGTAATTCCTATGCAACTTCTCAAAAAGCGTTCACTGAAACTCAAGTAATTCAATATCTTATTTATTGTATTCGCACAAAATTTCTGTACTTATATATTGATGTTGAGTAGTTTCAATACACACAAATTCACTAAAATATCTTTTTCTTTCTTACTGCAGCTACTTTGGGAACCATGACCTCTGCATCCATATGCAAAAGGGGAAATGCATCGTGTCTGATTCAAGAAAAGACAAAGCGTGTATTCTCCTCGGGACAGCCATAAGCGGAGCTGCAATAATGGTTTTAGTGTTGATGGTGTGCATTGCTGTACATTGGAAGAAATTTAGGGAAAAGAGGTGTTTTAGCAAAGGTTAGGGAATAATTTAATTTTGGCTAGAATATTCAAATATTCAACATCCATTGAGTCATCCCTATGAAACTACTTATAACTGCATTTATATTTAAACAATTGCAGACTACTTGATGACTATGGCACCAAATCCAACAGTGTCCAGCGCCTTCAGTTTGAAAGAGATGATCAGAGCCACACAAAAATTTAGTTAGAAGATAGGGCAAGGGGGTTTCGGATCAGTGTCCTTTGGTAAACTGCCGGGAGGGAAAGAGATAGTGGTAAAAGTGCTCTCCCTCTTCTCGAAACAAGGAATTCACGAGTTCCAGAATGAGGTAATTCAGAGATTCTTAAAACTTAGGGACATGATTTAATTTCTACATTTTTCTAATCACATGGTTTACAATCATATGAAAATTGAAAATGATTCTTTTCACCTCAATAACAGGTTGATCTTCTTTCTAGAGTTCATCATAAGAACTTGGTATCCTTACTTGGCTGTTGTAACGAATATAATGAACTTATGCTTATTTACGAACACATGTCCGGAGGGTCTCTAAGAGACCATCTATACGATAAATAGATGAGCTATATTGTTTGAGTCATTTGCTGCAACTTAGCTGCAACTTATATATCAATGGTTAAAAATCTCTAATTAATTTCAAATTTCTTTTCCAGGTCCTAAAGCCAGAATTTCCGAACTAAATTGGAAAACACGGCTCAAAATAACATTAGATGCAGTGCAAGGTAGCTCTTTAAATAATTTTAATTAAAGTAAAATTGTGTGATGGAGATGCAGGTTCATTTTGATCTATAATTAATCTTTCAAAGGATAAATCGTGCTTAACTATATTTCTCATGTTATTCAATTGCTATTTCTATTTGAAGGATTGGAATACCTGCACTTAGGTTGCACCCCACAGATAATTCACAGGGATGTTAAGACAGCCAACATACTTTTAGACTCCAATTTGAAAGGAAAACTTGCGGATTTCGGTCTTTCAAGGATGGCAATTGATGAGGAAGCGACTCATGTTACCACTACGGTGAAAGGAACGGCGGGTTACCTCGATCCAGAGTAATGACTTACCTTGCCCTCTATATTAAATATGCTTCATACTGAAAAACCACATGAAATGTGATAGGCATACTTCAAACTACAGCGCAATGGTGAAAGGAACGGCGAGTTACCTCGATCCAGAGTAACGACTTACCTTGCCCTCTATATTAAATATGCTTCATACTGAAACAGAAAAACCACATGAAATGTGATAGGCATACGATCAAACCACAACGCAATTCCATTTTTGTTTGGAATGTTTTCACAGGTATTTTCGCACTCAAAAGTTGACAGAGAGGAGCGATGTATATAGTTTTGGAGTGGTGCCGTGGTGCTGTTAGAAATCCTTTGCGGCAGACCACCCATAAATCGAAATCTACCTGAGGAAGAAATAAATCTCATTCAATGGGTAAGGAATAGGATTATATTTAATCATTCAAAATATGCAATTATTAACGAATTAACAACAGGATATTTTATTTTCAAGTGCACTTTCTGCCACAGATTCAAGAACATAATTTATGATTTTCAAGTGCATTTTCTACGACAGACTCCCAGTAATTATAATTGGGCCTTTACAGGTGAAACCGTATGTGGAGAATGAAAGTGTCGAGGAGATAGCAGAGGTCATAGACGGGAGGTTGGGTAGTAACTACGATATCAATCATTGGTATTGCCAAAGTAGCACTTGGATGTGTGGAGGCTAAACCATCGTCCAGGCCGAGTGTGAGTGAAGTAGTAGCAGATATAAAAGAGGCCATCCTACATGAGAATGAGAATAATGCCCCTCTTCCAAATCCTGGGGTGATTGGTATAAAATGTGGAGATTTGCAGTGCAGGCCGGGCTGTTCACAGGTGGATGCCATGGAATGGGGAGACACCAGCTCCAACCTCCCCAATGAAGGAAGATGATTGAAACGTCAAACATACATTAAGAATCTGCAGTGGAGAGAAGTCGAAGTTAATCTTAGCTTTATTCGCATCTCCTTCCACAATAATTGTCCGTAAGATAATTTGCTTCTCTTGTACATTTAACATTCGTGACACCAATTGGCTTGCATTTGGGATCTTACCTTGGATCTTATTTTGTATGCCATGAAGCTTTACACTGAAAGCAAAGTTGTCCAACAGTTTTCTTTTTCTTTTAAATTCAATTGCCATGTCGAAAATTAATACAACATCGTTTTTTTCTGTCAAGGGTATATAATCTAGTATTTATTTATGCAGTTGTCTATAACGCCCACCCCTTTCGTAAATTATCGAATGTTCAACTGAACTGATCTTGATGTGATACCACTTATTATAATTCAGTGTTCCATTAAATGAGGAAAGTCATCGTTGATTTATCTGCCGATCCACCGAAACCATGTTACAATGTAATTTATAAAAATCCTAAATTTCCATGAGATGTCTCGTTAGTTTACACGGTATTTCATATAAACTTAAATTTCCATGACTTATCTCCTTAATTTAAATGGTATTTCATAAAAACTTAAATTTCCACCTAGAAGAGATACGTCTTTATTATGTAACTGGTTGCGCAGTGACATGGAGTATCCATGCCGTGCTATTAGTCACTGCCGTACATATTATTTTCGGCACGTTCAATTTTTTTTCATCGATCTCTAATATTTAGATTAAAATTTACACTTTCTTAGGCGGTGCGCTCAGCCTCCAACACCAGGGCTACAGAGCCCGAGGCCGATCTCATCGCCAGCAGGCCTGCAAATTGACGCCTTACATGTTGTATTTTAAGTTTCAGCGTCTTACATGTTGTATTTTAAGTTTCAGCATGTATTTTAGGGTTCGTAAAAATTTGTGCACGTATTATTTATATTTGGGCGCTGTCATTTTCATCTTTATATTTAATTAGAATATATTTGGGTCAT
Source organism: Pinus tabuliformis (assembly GCA_031772625.1). Lineage (NCBI taxonomy): Eukaryota > Viridiplantae > Streptophyta > Pinopsida > Pinales > Pinaceae > Pinus > Pinus tabuliformis. The sequence goes on from CM062810.1 coordinate 567,108,740, forward strand.
GTGATTTTCATTTTGATGTCTAATCTCTAAAATTATTTATTATAATTAAATCTTTAAAATTATTTATTATAATTAAGGTTGAGTTTACAAAAATCTAATCATAATGTATATATAACACATAATTGATCCACATCGGTGATCCAGTGGAATTGTTTTGTACCTATGGATTACAGGGCTATGGCTAGTGTGCTATATTCTTTCAAGATCTGGTTGTTGAGAATTAATGGGACATTATGGAGACTACACGGCTATGGTAGGGCTATGGCTAGTGTGCTATATTCTTTCAAGATCTGGTTGTTGAGAATTAATGGGACATTATGGGAGTAACCATCAGCCATATGAATATTGATGACAAAATTTAATGACCTATTTATTAGCATTGGAATTGACTCTCTTGCAAAACAACTTTCGAATTTACCACTTTTGACTTTGGCATCTAGCCATATGTGGTTTGATGAATTATGTGTTTTATGGTCTTACATTTTTATTGATGAAAAAATTTAATGACCTATTTATTAGCATTGGAATTGACTCTCTTGCAAAACAACTTTCGAATTTACCACTTTTGCCTTTGGCATCTAACCATATGTGGTTTGATGAATTATGTGTTTTATGGTCTTACATTTTCTTTTGCCATTGCTCTTTTTTGCTAATTGGGAAAAGCAATAATATCCCTGCAATCTTTTAATTTACCCTACTGCACTATTGAATTTGTTAGTGTCTCAATATAGCATGCTTTCTTGTTGAATTTGTTATAGCATGCTTTTTCTTTGAATTTGTTAGCGTCTGAATATGACATGTTTTCTCGTTCAAAAATGTTACACTGGTAGTATCAGCCTATCAGGTATGTACTCTTTATTTACTTATGCCATTAGTTTATTGTCAAATCTGAAAAATATTTACAAGTTATGTAAAATTTGATATGTTATACAACCCTTGAGGAAATTTTGAAGTAAATTTGTTGGGTATACGACCAAAGTCCCACATTGACTAGAGGTGGGGAGGATCATGGATATATAAGGATGGACAAATATCTCCATTGGTATGAGGCCTTTTGGGGTAAGTCCAAAAGCAAATCCATGAGGGCTTAGGCCCAAAGTGGACAATATCATACCATTTTGGAGATATGTGGTGTCCAGAGTCCTTACAAGTGGTATCGGAGCCATGCCCGAAAGTTAGCGAAGTGGATGAATCCTCAGAATACCGAACGAAGGTGGTGGGCCCCGGTAATATCACGATGGGATCCGTGGATGAGCTCGGTTAGACAGGCGGTGTGCTCCGGATTCTTCATGGACGTGTCCTGGTCCCAACACGGTGAAGAGGAGTTGACCTGGGATAGAGCAAGCTCTCGAGGTAGGTGGTGCTCCATGTAAGGCGTGTGCTTCCAACGCATTGGAGCGGAGAATCTTGGTTGGTAGAGAGTGGACAGATGGATAATCGTTTGAGGGGAGGCTCGATGGTCCTTTGTTCGAGGGGAGGATTGTTGGGTATACGACCAAAGTCCCACATTGACTAGAGGTGGGGAGGATCATGGATATATAAGGATGGACAAATATCTCCATTGGTATGAGGCCTTTTGGAGTAAGTCCAAAAGCAAATCCATGAGGGCTTAGGCCCAAAGTGGACAATATCATACCATTGTGGAGATAGGAAATTTTGAAGTAAATTAAGGTGTGATTTCTTCCAGGAGCAGCTCAAACTCAGGTTGGTAGCTCAAATTCAAGAAAAAAAAGTGTTTATTTTATTTTTTGTATTCTAATCTATTATGTGTTTTATGGTTTTATGTTAGGATTTTGAATTTTCAAAATTGGAGTGGATAAGAGGTTTAATGTTATTTGGTATTTTTGTGGAATGGTAAGTTGACGATTTTGAATTTTCAATATTGGAATAGATAAAAGGTTTTTAAGGTATTAGATTTATTTATGAATCAAAATTTCAAAAACATTTTCTTCGATTTCTCTCCAAGTTTTTGCATGATGTTCTAGAAATTGTTTTAAGAATATTTTAAGGTGGGCAACCTTGTTAAATAAGGAACTCCATAATTAAGGAGCCTGCCTGCCCACTACTTAGTAATATATCCAATACTCATCCAAATAAATTTTAAGTAATTAACTAAATGTAACGTGCTTAGAATGTTTGGTATCTAAAGTTTAACTAATTAACTAAATGTAGCGTAAAATTTTCGGTATCTAAAGTCTATTCTGGTTGTATAACTATTTCTAATGTTATTTGGTAGTTTTATAGAATCAGAAGTTGAGGATTTTGAATTTTCAAAATTGGAGTGGATAAAAAGTTTAATGCTATTGGGTATTTTTTATCGAATGGGAAGTTGAAGATTTTGAATTTTCAAAATTTGTCTAGGGCTTAGTAATCTATCCAACACTCATCCAAATAAACTTTAAGTAATTAACTGAACCGTAGAATTTTCAGTATCTAAAATTGTATAATAGTCTTTAATGCTATTTGGTAGTTTTTTAGAAACGAAAGTTGAGGATTTTAAATTTTCAAACTTAGAATGGATAAGATGTTTAATGCTATTTGGTAGTTTTCTGGAATCCAAAATTTAGGATTTTGAATTTTCAAAATTGGAGTAGATAAGAGGTTTTTAACCAATTTAACTAATTTAACTAAAATATAACCAATTTAATTCTATTTCAAATATCACTAGACATTAAATATATTTATGTATTTAAAAATATATTTAAAAAATCACTATGAACCATCACTTTTGGCAATTTCCGTATATTTTGAAATTACATGCTATTGACACGTCACAAATTTCATGTGATAATTTTAAGAAATCATGGTTTGGCTTTTGGAATTTTTTTTTCAAATGCATACAAGAATTCCTATAAAAAAAATAAAAATAAGTAAATAAATACAGATTTCTTAATTCAAACTTCACTGAAAAATTTAAAATTTTTATTTTTTTAAGAAATCATGATTTAGTTGGATTTTTTTTTTTCAAATGCATTTAAGAATTCTTATTAAAAAAAAAAAAAAACCAAAAAATAATAAAGATTTCTTACCTCAAACTTCAAATTATGTAAAAATATAGAAATCATAAATAAAAAATTAAATTGAATTTTAAATAACATACATCCTAATCTTATCATACCTTAAATTTAAGGGGCTAAAATTTACTTGAAATTATGTTGTATTTTTTATTTATTTAATTAAGTTAAGAAAATGAAAATCAAATATTTGTTTTCTATTTTTAGTGAGGCATCTTCTTTTTTTGGATCTGGAAAATATAATAAAACTAGATTGAAAACTAACTGGTGTAGGTTTTATTTTTATTTTTATTTAATTAAGTTGAAAAAATGAAAAACAAATATTTATTTTTAATTTTAGTCAAACGAATCCTATTTTTTTGGATCTGAAAATTGTAATAAAACTAGAATTCGAGTCTGTTAGTGAGAGAAGATTGAAAATTTTCATATATAATATAGGTATAGACCAGAATATGTTAAAAATAATGTTTTTGGGTTGACCAATGTTTGAACATTTTGTCCTCTATACGTTGTTACAGGTGTGTTGCTATTGGTAAAACTACATAAAATATTATTGAAGAATGAAAAATGTGCATGATTAGAATTTTTTGAGCCTTTTTAGAAGAATGAAAAAGGTTTGTGATTAGAATTTTGTGAACCTTTCTAGAACAATGAAAAGGGTTCTTGATTAGAATGTTTCTTTCCTTGTTTTGGAGTTTATGAGGAAAATCGCTTCAATATGGTTTGTACATGCATGAGAAGGATCTGTGTAAGCTGAAGGTCGTTTATGAATTGAACCGTTTATGAAAGGTTGTTTATGAATTGAACCGTTTATGAATTGAACTCTAGTCTTGATCTGTTAAAAAAAAACCTAAATTAATGTTCTAGCCATGTTTGGGATAATCAAATTGTCAACCCAAAGAGAAATTTACGAGAACAATTTGTAATTGTTCAATCCTCTTGCTTTAATGGTGAAAATTTATCCTTGAATGGTCAACTAAAAGTCCACACTGTCCATATTTGTTTTCAAGTGTTTTGTTGTTTGAATATTGTCCAAATTGGGGATCACCTATTGATATTTCAACCATTTGTTTTTGTTAGAGATTGATAAATCTATGTGAAGTCTGAAAGTTTGCAATTATAAGCACAACTTTGGTAATTTGGTTTAAAGAATGTTGTGTTAAGCATGAATACATGCTGGTAGTTGTTACTTTTAGTAAATTACCATAATTCCACTATATTTTCAACATCATAAAGTGTAAGATGATTAGTATTATATTCACATTGGAGGCTTGGGTGACCATGCTCACATTGTGGATGTTGTACAATGATCGCTAGCATCTATGTGAAAACTATATGATTCTACCTTGAAGCTTTATGAACAAACATAGAATTATTTCTTGACTATTACATAGAAGAGTTAAATGCGGGAACATCCAATACTACTAGTTTAGTTTATTAACGTGGTTTATTGGCGTAAAACATAAAATGAAGAGCATGTAAAATGTAAAAATGTCATGAAAGACTTGTAATTTGAAATTCCAGGCATGATCGCGAGTTCTATCTTGCTAGAGTACACGAGATAGAGTACACAAGATAGTTGGATAACTATTGGTAACTTAGTACTACCTTGTTAGACTGTAATGGATTACCTTGTTATATTGTAATGGATTAAATGCTCAGACACTGATTTTGTATCATAAATTGTACTTCCAAAAGACACAAGTAAAGATAAACTATGGATTAACTCCAAAACATAAATCTAAAAATTTGGTAACGATCTCAACCACCGTTTTGTTTATGATTACCGAATATAGCAACTACAAAATGGTTGCCTCAGAGTCAAAATAGGATGTTAAAATTGAAAAAAATATTAGGCCATAAAAATTCAAAATCACAAAGACAGCTCTACTGTAATTGTCATAAACAAAATTTAGATTACTAGTGTAATTACTCATAACCCAAAGATTGCTTTGATTTTGTTGAAAAGGTAGGGGAGACAAAACAGAAATTCACACACAAAACACATGAGTTGCGACTCTTCTATTGATCACACAAAACTTGATGCTTACAATGAACTGAGTGAAGGGTATTTAACCTTTTCCAACAAGCGACTCCCCTAAAATATCTTGACATGCATCCACATGCAACCACACACTAAAATTCGTTATCACTTAACTTGACTTTACTGAACACTCAAACACTCAATGACTCAATGACTCAGTTGACTAACTCTCTATGTTTAGCCAACTCCACATGCTGGAGTAATTACTATTTCTAACACTCCCCTGTTAATTATGACTACCTGATTCAACATGAATCAACATGACTCAATTATGCCTGCTATGCTTACAAGAGAAATTAACTCAATTATCACTGAAATATGTATGTTGGTGACTCAAGACTTTCACAATTTTGCATTTTATTTTTCTCTTCTTGCAAATTTTAAATCCTCGAAATTGCTTCATTCTTTGTTGCACTTTCTTGTTGTAGGCTCCATATTCCGTTACTTGTTGTTGCTGCAATTTTTCTTTGACTTTTCTTGAATTTGTGCCGAAACACAATTTGATCTTGTCTACTACATCTTCCTTTTCAAATATTCGTTCAACCATGGACTGATGCCACAATATTGCATCTTCAAATTGTCTTCTTTCCTTTGCTTCATATGCTTTATATTCCCGAGTTTCTTTCTGTCATATTTCTTGATAGTAGAATCTTATCTCTTCTTGACTCCATTGCTGAAAAATAGTTTCAATGCATTCATCTTTGTCTTCAAAAACATTTATATCATTATTTTCACTTTCAACATCAGGTACTGCTGCTTTTTTCTTGTACTCTGAACACTCAAGATCGTTATTCACCATTTCATTCAATTATTTTATTCCAGATGTTGCTTTAAGACTCTGTTCAATTTGTTTTATTGTTCTCTGAATCCATTCTTCAATGAGCTTCAAATCTGCATCAATTTTATTAACAACCTTGTTTTCAACTTCTGCTCCCATGCTAGTTTGAACACCTGCATATTCAAAAACAATGTTAAAAACATCTTTATTATGCTCTTCAATGAGAGATTCTTGCTCCACCTCTTCCTTCTCTGTATTCTTTTCAATTTCACCAAAACTATTTTCCACTATTATGTGGTTAATGGATATTTTCATCAAAAACTCTTCAATCACCTTATTTTGTTCTTGATCATCAGTTGCTGCTAGATGACATAGTGCTTCATGAGCAGTTCCAACTGCTTCATATCTTGCTGCTATAGTGGCAGCTTCAACCTTCAATGTTTCATCAAACATTGCGCTTACAATATTGTCACAATCAATCTTTGTTTCAAAAAATAAACCACACATATCATCAACACAATGTTTATCCATACTATGGTGGGATATCCGAGCATGCATGTGCTCATTGTCAATTTCGTTAACAATTCCAACTTCACCAAATCCATCAGTTGCGCCTGGATTCACCAATTCACATATAACTTTGCACTCATCATCCACATGTGTCTCGTCACAGTGGGATTTACCATCTGTATCATCCTCATTACAGTTGAGTCCTTGAGCATTTATTTGTTCTTGCTCTGTTTCACACACAGAGGTTTTTGCTTCTCTCTCTGCAATCTTTGTTGCATCTTCTTCATCCATATGCATGCTTGCATAATGGGTTTCAATTTTATGGTCTTGACAACCATCATCCACTTTAAGTGGGGTTCTCTAAGCTCTGTTTTCCTCTCAGAGTCTTGCTCATATACTCTCAGATCTGCAATTGACTTCTTTGTTTGTGACATAACCTGATGTTGCATGTCACTCCCCCTTGCACCAAACTCTGCTTCTAGGAACTTCCATGCTTCCTTGGAAGTTGTAGCTTTTGCTACATTGCACAAAAAATTCTCATCCAATGTCTGTTTTATAAAATTCAATGCTAAAGCATCGTATACTTCATCATATGTGTTATTAGACTCGTACTCAATTAACTCTTTAGCTCTAAGAAAAGTTAACATCTCGATAACCCAATGATCAAAATATTTACCTGTAAACATAAGAGGTAGTAGCAGATCAAAGCTACACCAAACACCCTCAATTTATTCTTTGTCTTTTGCTAGACTTCTTAGCTCCTCGGTTACTGTTTGAACCTCTCTAACCATGACAATGATCTTTTCCTCTTCTTTTTGATTTCTTTTCTTAATATGCTTCAGTCACGCTTTGCGACCCATGACTATTGTCATTCCCTTTTTTTATAGCTACTTTGTTGATTGCATAAGGCTATCTTCCATATCACTCCCAAAAAAAATATGATTTTCAATCTGTGGGCACGTAAAACACAATCTTCACCCAAAAAATCCTGTCATGCTTAACAAAAACAAACAAAATATTTTTCTAGACCAACAAACTTTGCAAAGCCTTAAGTTTTTTTGGTAAATAAAACATTTTTCATAATATTTAATAAAACACCTTTTCAAATCCTTCATGCTTCAAAACCCTTTATAACTCCTTATAATATTCCTTCATAAAGCTTTCGAGGAACCTTTTAAAAAACCCTCCTTTTGAAAACTTTGTTAACCACTTTGTAAAGCTCTTTTAACAAAACCATTTCAACCACTTTAATACCATACCATATAACAAATATGTCACGTATATATTGAAAAGGTCTTTTAATATGGGGCAAAAAATACCCACGTGACTTTGACTTTCCGTCAAACTTCAAACATTAGGCCAGCGATTCGATGGCTCCAAGTTGCTCTGTAAACCAGCGTGCAGACTGCTATTGGATTATCGCTTGGCTTCTGCGTAAACGCTTTCAATCTTTTAAAAAAAAATATGTTCTTTGTTGTATTAACGCGCCTCTTCTTACGATGCGCTACGTGCTAATGCTATCCACGAGAAAGAAGTCCCGCGTTATTCCTCTGACGCTACCAAAATCGAAGGAAATCCCCGTGCTTGCAAAACGCTGTAAGTTTTTCACCTTTTCACGCGACTCTATGATAAGCTCATGAGCGTTATAGTGCCTTGAATACCACTGTAAGGTGCGTTATAGCTCGAACAAGAAGAAAAAATATTTCTCTCTTCTCTATCACGGATAATTGTTGATCCGCTCTTCTTGACTCTTTGTAACCTCGCTCTGATACCAATTTCTTGAAAGAAAGGGGAGACAAAACAAAAATTTACACACAAAACACATGGCCTACGGCTCTTCTATTGATCACACAAAACTTGATGCTTACAATGAACCGGGTGAAGGGTACTTAACATTTTCCAACTAGCCACTTGGCTACAATACCTTGACATGCATCCACATGCAACCACACACTAAAAGTCGTCTATCGCTTAACTTGACTTGATTCAACACTCAATCACTAAGTTAACTAACTCTCCATGTTTAGCTAGCGCCACATGCGGGAGTAATTACTATTTCTAACAGATTTCAACTAATGATAAAAGTCATTTTCTTATGGACCAACTTGCTTTACTAGTCACACCAAAGCCATTTAGAGAAATTCTCAAACTCCGTGTAGTCACTATCTAAAACCATGGTTTTGTACTAAAATTTTCCTGTCGCCTTTATTTCATTCTTGTTTTCCTGCAATCTATGAAACTAAAAATATAAGTACATATATTCTTAATGCCAATACAAAGCCAAAACACCAAATATTCCTATTCAAAATTATGAAAAAGAACACACAAGTGAATACAAAAATCTAGGTAATATATCATAAATAAGAGAACACAGGTATTAAACTAGCAATTTGTTTTCGGGAAAAGTGTCTATTCAGAACGACCCTATCCCACAGGGTTGTGACAGAGACCTCAGAAACAAACAAGGAAAACTACTCTTGTATTCTTCTTTATGAACTATAAACGAAGATGATTAAGATGAACCGACATGTGTCTTGCGCTAGTTGTTCAATCCAATCTCTCTTCTCTTTGCCAGCTTCCACCGAGTTCCTGCAAGTTCACAGAAGAAGGAAACTACACAAAGACATGGATTTATGTTCATAAAAAGCTTAGGATCAGATTTAAGCTAAACATACAAATATAACACACATCAGATATACAAGCATGTAGGAGAAACTCAAGTAATTTTATTGATAAAACAAGAAGATCCAGGAGGAGTTACAACCGATGATTCCTGATCCAGCATCAGCCTCCCAGCATAGAATCCCTTCTTCACCTCCAACAAAGCATAAATCACCCAATACTCTGATATCTATCACAAAACCAATAGCAATTCTCTGCAATGTACAAAATTCCAGCCTCTGGATCTTTTGGTGAGGGATCCATTTATAGATGTATGCAAAGAGGATGAGTCAGCTCTTGAATTGATTAGTGGCTTCTCTCTGTCAGTTCTTGCTTCCACTTGGAGACTGAGAGCCTCTTACTCATCACTGGTTGAATTCAGTGAGGCAAGTGTCATTGGAGAAGATTCTGGAAGCTTCCATTATCTCTCCACCTCGTTGAATGACTCTGCCACTTGTCATTTCCCGCTCAACGCACCCTGGTAGTGCATTCAAGTGCGTTGCAACGCACCTAGCCAGTGTATTTGGGTTCTTTTCAACGCAGCCAGCTAGTGGAGCACTTGAAATGATCCTGTTTTGACTAGTTTTGAGCAGTTTCTGGTGGAGAACTTCTGGGAGAAGCTGTAATTTGTTGACCTTGTTTCTTTAGGAGCTGGAACAACACCTTTAGGGACTTAGGATCCCTTGGTTTATGGACATTTCATGCTTATAGCTGTAAGGCACAAAAATGTCTATAACAATTGCCCCCTAAAGTATGAGGCCGTTTATCAGGTGAAATGCTTTATTAGGAGGATCCGAAGTTCTTCTAATGCTGGAGAGGAGACCTGTAATGAGATACAATACAATACATTATTTTCATACTGTTTTCATGATCTAGCTGAGGCGGGCATTCCCATTCTCAGCTTTATAAATTCATTTTCATGTACATAGGACAGACAATCGTCTGATGGTATACTGACGATTCTGGTGAAGTCATCATCCTTTTGGTAGGATGATTATCTGTGCTGCAATGCTGTACATTTCAATGTCTTTATTTTTCCTGAATGTATATCGTAGCCCAGATGGATGAAACTAGATCCGGGGTCTTCAATATCGTCCGATCTTCACTCTAAGTACAAGTCGATCCATGTGAGAAATGTTTTGAAGTCGAATATGGAAAGACATCGCTTGATTACCAGTCAATGATGTAAACTGTTAACAAGCGCGAGAGGAATCACCGATAATGATAATGACCCTCAAGGTACTGCAGTACAATTCACGTGGTGTGAATAAAGGAATTGGCGTCGAACACCACGCAAAATCTTTCGGTCGAAGGTCATTGATGTATACCTGTCGCCGGAAGTGAGAAACTTGCCATTGAGGCATGCAAGCTTCAAAGTACTGAAGGGGTGTTCCTAGATCAACTTACTTGGATAATGAGCTGATGTCGAAAAGAAGCGATCTGTCAAAGGAGGGCCTTAATGAATCCCACATCAATGACACGGAACAGATCAAATGATTTTGATGGAGGTGAAAACAATCTGGTGACATACGGTTCAGGGTGGCGGTCATGAAAGAGTATAATGTATGGTAGTGGATGGGACACGGGTGACTTCTCTGGATGAATTCTCTTGAACATGTCGGCGACACTTAGGTGATGGATCGGTAGCATTTACCCCAAATGTGGATGGTATGGCGTGACCATGGTGATGTGACCGGTGAATGAAACAACCCAACCCGACTTTGGCACGGAGTGGAAGTGTCATGTTCAAGAGCGACTTGCTACCAATAAGATTTCTTTGAGTTTTCTTCCCAATTTTTCCCCAGTCATTTCTGACCAGTACCTCTTTATTTTTGTCAAGCTTGAGGAGGATAACGTATGCTTGTTCTATAATTTGCCCTTCGGGCAAACCCATCGCTATGTTTTAACGAGCCTAGCAATAGTGAAACTTGTTCTCGTCTAAAGACAAGTTTGTCGCTATTAATCTTTTTAACGAGTCTAACGACAAGGATAACTCGGTCCTTTTCCTTTTTAGGGAGTCTGAAAAGGTACGTAAAGATAACTCTGGAATTCCTTTTTCGTCATCCAATCCCTTAAGTCCGAAAAAGTATAAAACAATACAGAAGGGATGAATTTTCGATAGTTTTAACGAGCCGAACAAAACAAGCGCTCGATCTTTTTGTGCAATAATCCCTCAGGTCCAAAAAGATTAAAATCTAGAGGAGGGATAGCAATTCCTGTCGCTTTAACGAGCTGGAAGGCCAAAACTCGGCAATCTTTTCATATTTTACGAGTCAGATGAAAAGAGCTTAAAGGAGACTCGTCTTTTGAGGAACGAGTGATAAAATGGGTAGCAGCTGATTCCAGGTAAGGTTCGGAATTCTCCAATCACGACAGTGTCACAAGGATGGCTAGTGAAATCACTCTTCGCAGCTGTTCCTCAAAATGGGTAAACAATCAAATGGAGGTGAATGATCGGCCAATGGAAAAGTGGAGGTGACGGTGCAAACATGACCAAGGCTTTAATGGCTGAAAATTCTTCATTCACGGTGGTTATTTATCGAAGGATAGTTCATTTTTTAACGAGCTTAAACGCGGGTGGAAACATTTGCTCGATCTTATGTTTATTTTTTAACGAGCTTGAACTATGCGCTAAAACTGCTCGATTAATCCAGTCATATGATAAGAATGTCTCATATAAAATGGCAACTTTTAGATTTTTGCCCCACATCCTTTCTTTATGCAAGTTAGGTGACGACTAATCCTACGAGTTTAAAGGGTTAGCCTACGGGTTTAAAGGGAGGACCTAAAAATTTAAAAAATAAATAGTCGCCCTTTGCTTGCACTCCAAAAGGTTTGCATGCCCCCAGGTATAAAATATGATTTCAAGGTTACCTCTCAATTTGCAGACAAAACATTTGTTCTATCGGGAAAAGCCTACCTCTTACAGGTTACCCAAAGATTGCTCTATTCACGCAGCAAACAAAACACTTCTTCGGCGATGTCTACCGAAATAGACAAAGGTGAGTGGCGAGATCAACCAACTCACATAACTTTGACAAAAGAATCTTATTCTAGAATAACCCCTCTTCCACCGACGGACGGGGTACAGACTAGTCATATTCTCCCGTGGAAGCCTACCCTATACCTGAAGTTTTCCTGCCGAAGCAGACCAGGACGCATGCCCCCTGGGTTTCAGTCATATCCCTCCGAATTACTCGCGCTCATCGGGAGGACGGACTGGGACTTGAGACATTTCTTGCGTAAAGAGACCATTTAGGGACGGTATATGACTATTTGCTATCCGTGATCCGGGAAATGAAAGCTGGTCCACGAGCTTGACCACTCTTCCTTCGTGCGGAAAACACATTACTCTAAAGAGTTAGGAGATGATGGCTCCCATGCAATAAACATAGTCTCGTCCAAGGAGTAGGTTATAATCCAAGGGTCCTTGAACGACCATGACGTTCATGCGAACTGTCTTCCCTCTCAATGTTATGGGCACATCGGGAAGGATCCCTAAAGGTCGACTGGTTCCTTTATCAAAGCCTGTCAGATTTCTCATTTCAGGCAACAACGATGGTGAACCAAGCGCTTTCCAAGCAATAGAGGAAAGTATACTCACACACGCCCCCTCATCTATGATGGTGCCAGCCATGACCATTCTGTATATTTGAACGATAATTCAGAATGGTATGCTTGCTGGCAAATGGGGTCTGCCTAGTTGATTCCAGTTGAAGGATACAACTAGGTTGGTTGGAGGTGGGACCGAGTAGACGGCCGGGTATGGCTCTGACGAACTTCCTTCCTGCGATAAAGGAATGGGTGGATTGCCCCCGTGTTCGTTGGAGTCTGTGTTGATGAAGAGAATTTGGACGGTTTCATCCTTATCCTCTTCAGTGACTGTATCATTCGAAGATAAAACCTCTGAAGGAAAGACCGGGTCAACTGCCGCCTCGACCTTTTGACTTTCTTCTGGTATGGATTCAGCTGGTTTATCTTCAATGATAGACGCTTTAGCCGACCACTTGAGCGGGCCAGCTGGGTTCTCAACTAGTGACGGACTTGGCAAGAGTTTTTTGTATCCAGGAGGAAGTCGTAACGGTGAAACCGGACGATCATCCAAAACTCTTTTAGCCTCGTCTAAGAAGGGACAACAGTGGAGGGCATGGTCGCCTTCGCACAGTCTACAGGGAAATCTAGCTTTCCCTTTTTGTCCTGGGGCTTCACTTTCACTAGTTGACAGTGTGCTTTCAACATGATCTCCAGAGGTTGATGACACCGGATTGTGCAAACGAGGAGACCAGTCCCTTAGTATCCGGGGGATGCAAGGACAATCTCTGTGAAAGTGGTCTCCTCTACAAATGACACATGACGATTTAGGCCTGGTCGGTGCTGTATGTGGATTCTCATTAGATGACACTTGTTTTTCCCTTATTTGCCTTTGGCTCCTTCTTCTTTTTCTCTTTCTTCTTCTTTTACTTCTTCTCCTTATGAACTTGGCTTTTAGCTTTACCAGTCTCGTCAAGCAAAGAGGAAGGAGGAGAGGAAGAATTATAGGAAGTAGAAGGTTGGTGGGAAACTCTGGACTCGTCTAATTGCTGATTCGATTGTTCAGGAATAGTGGTGTTCTGAACGACATTGGTTGAGAAGAGCCATACTGGCAGGCCAATTGTCAGTCCTGGAAGCGACAATGTGGCCATATGGGGCGCACCAACATCTCCCCAAGAGGAGAAGGGACTAGGATTTCCACCAAGGGGAATTCCTTGGTTGGTAGGCTCCATTTTCTTAACCTAAAGATCGACGCAGGAAAAGGGTATGAATATTCCGTTTAAAATAAATTTTAACATGCTTTGACACAACTTTGTTTTTTCAGTTTTAAAGAGTCGAGAAAAAACAAAAGATGACTCTAGTCTCCTTCAATTTTTAATGAGCCTGAAGTGACAAGTGCTCAGATGGACCTTTTCCGTTAAGGAGTCTGAAAAGGAACGAAAGGGACTGCTCTAGAGGTCTAGGTAGAGGGAGTGCCAAACCAATCGCAAAACCGCAGAATACTTTTTAGGGTACGGCGGTCAATCTTCCCGAATGCTGTGTTCAGTGCATTGCAATCAGTAGGGCGGCCGACACGACTTCCTATGGATAAAGGTTTTATGCCTATAGGGGTCTCCCAATATATACTCGACAGTACGTGGGAGAACAAGTCCGTACTGGCACTTATCGTCTCAAAGTGGAGGAATCACCCAACCAACAGTGAGGACAACAGTTACCAGGCTTTACGATGCCGGAATACGTCTCTAGCCTAGACCTCTAGATGTTGTGCGTTAAGTTACAAAGCGTTGTTAAGTTCATTGAATTTATTTTAGGTTGATCTTTCTTATGAAGTTTGCCTTTTGGGTTCACCACGAGATGTAGATGTAATTCCTAAAATGCAATCTAAAGATGATAAGCAAGCTTTTATCTCTTTTCAGCAATGAAAATCCTAGCTACAAGGGGAAAAGAAAGACACAATCTTTTCTTAAAGAGCAAAGAGCACACTGTAAATGGAATTTTCCTAAATCAAGACATACAAACTGTCAATATGCAAATGCACTTGTGCATGTATTTGTTTTTCAATTTCTTAATATTGATTCCTAAAAAGAAAGTTGTTGTACAAATTTGAATTCGATTTCAAGTGAAAAACACAAACAAGCTTCTTTACGAAATCAAAAAGTAGAGACAATTACGACACCTTATGATTTTGAAGTAAACACTTGTTTCGACACTAGAAATTCACAAATTCAAACCAAAGGCAAAAGTAAAAGCGTAATCAACTGTCAACAACAAATAAACTTTCTCCTAAGATCAAAACGACACTTACGACAGATCTAGATCTAAGGGCGACAATATGACCAGTTTACTTTTGCAATGGGAAACTGTAAATGACGTAACAAATACACAAAAACAAATGGAGTTTCTTTTATACAACTGAGGCGGAATTAAGGCAAAGAAAATGGAATTTTAAACAGACAAACACACTGATCATAGGCTGCAAAAATCAGATGCAAAACTGGAAAAAGTGAGCAAAGAACCTCAGCTAGGCAGGGCTAGGCTGATCAACGCACCTCCTACACAGAGAAACTGAATTGGAACGCAGGTAGCCCTCTCGGGAACTGCGCTGAAATGCAGAGTCTCTTCACAGAGCCTGCGCTGAAGCAGAAACGAGAATTCTTTCTGGGTTCTGGGTCACGGTTTGCAGTTTAATCTATGGTTTTTGGCCGTGTAAAAGCAATCAATTGTGCACAATCAGAGGGTTGATTTACAAGAGGTTTGAGAGCTATCACAAAGGGTAATCAGATCATTCGTGAGTCAACTGTTCAGATCATAAACAGGCCCAGTGAATGGACTAGAGTAGCAGATGTCTACTTTGCATTTGTAAATGGCAAATGCAGTTCGATTCGCCACTCCTAAGTTTATGAGATGAACAACAATAGAAACACAAATAAACTAACTAGACACGATCCCCAGTGGAGTCGCCATTTTGTTTTCGGGAAAAGTGTCTATTGTGAACGACCCTATCCCACAGGGTTGTGGCAGAGACCTCAGAAACAAACAAGGAAAACTACTCTTGTATTCTTCTTTATGAACTATAAACGAAGACGATTAAGATGAACCGACCTGTGTCTTGTTCTAGTTGTTCGATCCAATCTCTCTTCTCTTTGCCAGCTTCCACCGAGTTCCTGCAAGTTGACAGAAGAGAGAAACTACACAAAGACATGGATTTATGTTCATAAAAAGCTTAGGATCAGATTTAAGCTAAACATACAAATATAACACACATCAGATATACAAGCATGTAGGAGAAACTCAAGTAGTTTTATTGATAAAACAAGAAGATCCAAGAGGAGTTACAACCGATGATTCCTGATCCAGCATCAGCTTCCCAGCATAGAATCCCTTCTTCACCTCCAACAAAGCATAAATCACCCAATACTCTGATATCTATCACAAAACCAATAGCAATTCTCTGCAATGTACAAAATTCCAGCCTCTGGATCTCTTGGTGAGGGATCCATTTATAGATGTATGCAAAGAGGATGAGTCAGCTCTTGAATTGATTAGTGGCTTCTCTCTGTCAGTTCTTGCTTCCACTTGGAGACTAAGAGTCTCTTACTCATCACTAGTCGAATTCAGTGAGGCAAGTGTCATTGGAGAAGATTCTGTAAGCTTCCATTGTCTCTCCACCTCGTTGAATGCCTCTGCCACTTGTCATTTCCTGCTCAACGCACCCTAGTAGTGCATTCAAGTGCGTTGCAACGGACCTAGCCAGTGTATTTGGGTGCTTTGCAACGCAGCCAGCTACTGGAGCACTTGAAATGATCCTGTTTTGACTGGTTTTGAGCAGTTTCTGGTGGAGAACTTCTGGGAGAAGCTGTAATTTGTTGACCTTGTTTCTTTAGGAGCTGGAACAACACCTTTAGGGACTTAGGAGCCCTTGGTTTATGGACATTTCATGCTTATAGCTGTAAGGCACAAAAATGTCTATAACACAATTGCCCCTAAAGGTGCAAAGGTACACCGAAGGATATTTGGGAAGGACATTCTGAAAACTAAATCACTAAATTTAGAAACTCGTATTTTTAATAGGATAAATATTATATAAATATTATTTGAAAAAAATTGAGATATATAAAATGTATGATTGCATATACATCTGACGGCACAACTTGGTGCAACATGTATTGTATTGAGATAAAGTAGATTCAATGAATGACAAATGTCTCTAGTAGACAATGCTAACCTTATTGCAAAGTGGAAACTAAATAAACAACCAAGTGGTGTAGATGTGTAGCAACAACAAATTTAGTAAGATGATGCCTTTCGTTTTCAGTGATGCCAAGGATTTTCTTAAGATAGTATATAATTAAAGTTGATTCATTGAATGACAAATGTCTCTAATAGACAATGCTAACCTTATTGCAAAGTGGAAACTAAATAAGCAACCAAGTGTTGTAGATGTGTAGCAACAACAAATTTAGTAAGATGGTGTCCTTCGTTTTCAGCGATGCTAAAGATTTTCTTCAGATAGGATATATTTAATAGTGGATCAACTTGATCATGGATTCATTATGCTCCACTACTCCCATGCCCCATGCAATTTCGGGATAGGCACCATTATTCCAAAGTCATGTCTTACACCTAACCAGGTAGATTTTTAGACATTTTCGTTTTAGTTTTAGTTTTGATTATTTTGAAGTTGAATAAAGCCTTAGGCACTAAGGCCATAGTGAAAACCCACACACTTAATTTAGATTGTCCAATCATGGTATAGGTGAGTTAAACTTAACCAACTTTAACCTAATCTGCAAATTTAATGCGCATGTACCACTAACAAGGAATTTCACATATTTCAATTTTAAAGAATAAAGAATTAGGATTGGGAAAGGATTTCCAATGGTTTGTCTTTCAATATAACATAATCCTTATGCATCGATGTTAATAGGTAGTCTGGGTTATAAGGGAGTTGTGCCTTAGTACGAGTAAGTTCATTGGACTACTTTTATTTCTTTTGTTAAAAAACTAACAAGTCTCATCAATAGTACTACATGGTATCCTTTCACATACCTTCTTGAAAAATGCCCATTATTAAGTGTTTGGAAGAGGTCCTTGGTTTTCCTAAAAACAAGGATTCTGAATGAAACCTTGATTCAAAAGGGTTTAATCCTACTACCTTGTTAAAATCCTTTGTTTTGGATAGAGGTCCTTGGGTTTAGGAAAACACAAGTTTTGAATGAAACCTTGGTTCAAAAGGTTCAACCCTATAATATTGGTAATATCTTTTGTTTTGGGGAAGGAGGGGTGGGGTTCCTTGGTTTTAGGAAAAGGCAGGGTTATGTATGAATCCTAGTTGCAGAAGATTAACCCTACTACCTCAGTAATATCCTCTTTTTCTATTTAGATATGCTCTTGAATTTGTCCTACACTTCTGAGTTAATGAT
Organism: Pinus tabuliformis; assembly: GCA_031772625.1. NCBI lineage: Eukaryota > Viridiplantae > Streptophyta > Pinopsida > Pinales > Pinaceae > Pinus > Pinus tabuliformis. The sequence continues at coordinate 567,126,701 of CM062810.1, forward strand.
GTGCTTGAATGCCTCACTAATATGATCATAGAGTTCATTCGAGTGTCCAATTCAATGACGGGGAAGCCATTGGTTTCATGTGCTAGAGCTTGTTGTTGAAATGCACGTATGAAAATGGTTTCCAAAAGTACTCTTGTTAGTGTTTGAAGGTGCCAATAGGAAAATGTGGTCTTTCAACGCAAAATTTGCTAGGTGACGATGAAAAACTACTTGAATTGGGGATCAACCTCAAGATATATTTAGGAAAGTGAGTCATTTATAAGGGAACAAATGCAGCACACAGAAATACCAAGACTAAAGATAAAATGATTGATTGTTTTTTATTGTCAACCAATTTAGTAAATTTTGGGTTTTAATTCCATGTAAGAATATTGCCTAGGACAAAAAGAAGCACACACATTCTAATAAGATGTTTCAATTCATTTCGATTAGGTAGGTCTACATCTTTGATTCTTTATGTTTTGGACCATCCTTTGGGAATAGATGGAAACCAAGTTAGAGAGGCCTACAACATTATATTCATGGACAAATGAACAAACTAAAATTGAGAATAAGACACTGGCACAAACTCATACTAAAATATAATCGGAAAAGGCCAAAAACATAGGATGTATACCTTCACTAAATTCAACATTGTCATAATAGAGGAATTCATTATCCATAGGAAAATGCACAATCCAAAGTTGAGAATGGGGTAATGGTACAAAATCTTATTAAAGTATAATAAGAAAAACCCAAAAACATAGGATGCATACCTACACTATATTCAACATTGTTACAATAGAGAAATTCATTGCTCAACCAATCAGTCCTCTTCTAAAACAAATTTAGGTTTTCTAGCTAAAACTCCTTTTAACATTTTTATTGAGAAATGTATTGATGCAACAAAAGAATAGATGATACTTTAAGCAAAGCACCCAAATTGATCGAAAGAATACAACAAATCCATAAGAAGGTACAAGAACAACTCCAAAAATATTATACAAATTATAAATCAAGGCATGATTAGAATATAACTTCCCATAATTTAGTCAAAGGGATTAATTCAACTCATTGTTGCTAATAATATTGGGCATTTAGCGACTTTTATGCCAGTGGGGGCCTGGTTTGAATCCTCTTGGTGAGGTGCACTAGTCTATACCAACAGGTTTACTACGAATGCTATCTAGTGATGTGGGGAAACATCCATTGGGTTTCCCCTGATGGTTGTCATTGGAAAAAAATCACTACTAAAAATTTCTAGGATGAAGATATTGTGTGGCTACATTTAAGCAGAGGGATTCCATGGAGAAGGGAAAAAATTGAAACGTTATCAATTAGGCCCTTTCAAGATCTTACAGTAGATTAGAAGCATTCATTCAAGTTCTACCTCCCATCATAAATGAACATCATTTCCATACAAAATGATGAAAACTTGAAGTTTTTGAACCATCAATATCAGATGTGGGATAAAAATGAAGAATACTCCTAGTAGTTGAGGAGATACCTAGTATTATGCAAACTGAACCTGTACATGATACAATATTGCAAAGAAAGATTCGTAGTTATATGAAGTGGCCAAAGAGCACTTACAAATTGGTTTAGAAGTTAAAATTCCAAGAAAAGGAAAGTGACATTAATGGAAAAAAACAACAAACAAAAGAAATACCACTCTCATCTTAAACAAAATAAGTTAGTGCAGAACTAGAAATGTATGTCCAGTATACATTTCATAAATTTTGTCAATGTAAAGTAAAATTGGTGTACTAACCATGAGATGAACGAATAAGACACTCACGAAATAGTGAATTACAAAGTTATAGTCCATCAAAATACATCATTAATCCTAAGTCATTAAGTGCTATAAGAATAACTAAACCTACTCAAATAACCAACGAACTGGACAACAAGGAAAAACAAAGAGTTGTTGAAAAGGAACATGGGAGTTTGCAAAGGAAAACAGGATGGAGAAAAAACAAGGGACACATGAGTCAGAAATATAAACATTGGGCATCTTCCAGAGAAATTAGGAAAATAATTCAGCCTTAGGGAGTTCACAGATTTATATCATGTAAGAACAAGAAACAAAAGGAAAAGTAGCAAACTTATTATACAGTCAGTTGGCATTTCAAAGATTATTGCAACATTGATATATTTTGAAGATTTTATTGCCTGAGAGGATTTTCTCGGGTTAAAAGTTTGTGTATAATCATTGGTGTGTATGCATTTGTTGTTGTTATTTCCTTGCCTGTAATTGGGCTTTTCTAATACAAGTTTATTATACAGACAACATAGCTGCATTTTTCTATCACCCAGAAGAAACAAAACATTTAAATCAGTAACAAAGGCCAATTAAAATTCTCTCTGACACAATCAATTTTGTATAATTTAGTTTCAATAAATGAAAATTGTCTCATAACTCCAATCTATGGAAGATGTAAGGATGTAGTTCGATCATAATTAACAAAAATAAAAGTAAAGTCTGAATAAAATAACTTGCTACTAACTAGTAGTATCTTTGGATAGCATGGCATCCAGAGAAAATAAGGTTCATACTGATCACAAAGGCCAAAAACATAGCTCCTTTATGAGGAGGAAATAACAATGATTTGATTAAAACAAAACACAGTTTAAGTAGAAACTTAAGCCTAGAATCCATAATATCAATAGCCTAGAGCAGTAGGTTAGGCTTAGATTACTACGAAGTCATCCCCAAGGTTTTTGAATGCCTTTCCTTTTATAGTCTTTTTCTTTTTCCTGTTTTCATGTTTCGTTGTTTGACTCCTATGCTCAGTTGCTGCAACTAAATATGTTCCATGGGCTCCGTTAGAAGGCATCCCAGGGTTGATCATAAGATATATCAAATTTGACTTATCCATATATTTAGAATAAATATTTAAATTCATAACAGGTATCTGGCTAAAAATCTTTTCCAAAATAAAAATAATAATAATTATGCAGAACCTTTCTGCTCTATTTTGACACGTTGAACTGCCTAACTTAATGATGGTTTCTTAATGCATTTGATTAATCTGATCTCAGTTTTAAATGGAGATGGTAAACTACTCATAAGATAAATTGTATCAATCAAGTGAGAAAGAATAGAAATAATATAAATAAATTGTATATCTCATTCAAACTACAACATTATATTGCATGCTGAAACTCATTATCTTCCTCTTAGCCTCAAGAGAAACTACGTAGAACAAGCATAAGGTAATTAGAAAAATATATCTCCCCACATACAAATGTAAACAGTGCATGCCCTAGCCATTACCAATGGCTGTCATTATTACAGCAACACTAGCTTTAGAGGTTGGCTTGGAGTGTATAGCATAAAACCAATTTTCTAGCGCCTCCTTCAGAAGAAATAATCACAACTCAAATAATAGAGAAAATCAATTAACACAACCGACTATAAAGGAAAAGTTTCTAAGGTATGGAACAACACCTCTGAAGGTTAGTACTTGGTAAACATGATTTTTACTGGCATTAGAATTGAACAAATATCTGGCTAGAAACTCATTGGCGGTAGAACCCACTTCCTTAACTCTCCACAACATAATCTTGCATTGTCATTTTCCATACTAGAAAGCTAGAGAACCATCCACGAACCTGCCAGGCTGTATAAGTTTTACTAATTCTTCTATGAACTTTGGCATTATTGAGGAGGCAATGTTTCTGAGCCCTAGTCCTTGCTTTGAGCCATGTGATTATCTAGGGCATCCGCAGTCATGAATCTACTGCCTTGGCCTTCATTATCTTCAGACATGCAAGATATAATCAACAACTTTGTCCAGTAACCATTTACTGCATTCCATAATGTGACTTCCCTACAGAAAACTTCCAAACCTAATCTTTTAGGTTTCAATCAATTTGAGCAGATTTAACACACATTTGGGAAGATATTCACCTATATGCATTCTTAACATCTCAAATCTGCTTTTACAAATTTCACAGAGAAGATATGTACGAATTCCCCACTTCACCCAAACCAGGTCCTGAAGAATACTTATATTACCATCTCCAAAAAAACGTTATACCCAAAGTTCCTGCTACTGTGCTGCCTGATCCAATGCACACTATCTCCAATGCATAAGAGGTTTGGTTCTCTTTGACAATGAAATCTACCCAAATATTAATTTAAGGCTTCCATACCCAAACCAATACCAATAGCTTCCATGATCACAACTACTCTTGATTTAGAGGATGGGATGGAGTATATATAATAAACCATTTCAATAAGAACATCCCAACCAATAGAGCTAATCAATTTGATACAACCCACTAAACTATAAGGTTCTGAGCCCCAGAAGAACACCTCTTAAAGTCAACGCATGGAAATCATCGGTGTTATGGGCATTATAATTAACCAAAGCTCTAGTTAGAAACGCGTGGCAACAAACCCATTTCCTTCTTAGTACAAGCTTGACAAATATTTTTTCTGAACTTTGGTCCTATTAATGAGGCAGTGCCACATTATGATGCATTCATCGTGAGTTTTGCGCCATGTAGTTTTGCAGGGCATCTGAAGCCATGACTCTGACACCTCCTAATCAGTAATTTTTAGCCCTGAAAGATCTGATCAACATCTTTGTCCAATCAACTTAGCTTGAATTCCAAAATAGATTGGATCATATGCTTAAGATTCGGGAAGATATAATTGGAAAATATATTTTCTTACATGATCATGTAAACAAGTAAGAATGGGGAGCAAATTGCAACATAGGGCATACAAAGAATTTCAAATGCTTATGCTAGATAGACATAGCCTTTTACCAATTAAATTCAATGTCTTCTCCAGGAATATCACCAACTGTTTAGCTTAGATCATGGAGAGGAATATAGAGGAACTACCTACGGCCAAAGGCATCAGGGGGAAGAGGATCAAACTTGACACCTAACATGGGACCATCTTCTCGAAATAGTCTGCACAACTGAGCTTTGACAACAGAAATAGGCTGGTGTTCGAAAACATGTTGTGAATATATTGGTTCAATGACCATATGTAAACCTTATTTCTCTCTTCTCTTGCTCCTTGATTCAATTTCAAATGAATTCAGACTCTTTGATGGCAGCCTCCTTGCTTCCATTTCATAAGAACTCCCATTTTGCAACAACGATCTCTCTTGAGATAAGAAACAGAAGGGTCTTTGACAATATCATGACTCCCTTTGAGTAGTTCACGATTAGTGAGCTCAGCAGTGAGGACAACAAATGGATAATCATGATTATTCACAAACTTGTGGTTCTCACCTTAAGCTTTAAAACGATTCTAATTTTTTTCCTATTTAGATTTGGTTTCTCATGGTCATTAATTTGATCATGAATAGTGCTTCTACTGCAAGTGAGTATTAAATATTCACGAGCATATGAGGCATTAGAATATAATAAAATATGGAAACTACACATGCTAGGAATTGAGCACAATTCTTTCAGCTCAAAAAATTAATTGGACATATGGAAAAGTCTTGTAACACTGATTTTTTTAACAATTTAACTTATAAATTATTTGTCAATCATATAAATTATATTACTAGTTTAAATTTTATAATATATTAATTATATAATATTTTTTTAATTTTACATATTTTTAATTTTATTAACAATACAATTTATTTTTATAACTCTAATCTTCTAAAAATTACAAGTGTAAGTGTGTTATAACTTATGTTATGAAATATAAATTTAATAATATAATAAATTATTTCATACATATAAATACATGTTATTCATGAAGAATAAACAAAAGCTAAATAATGACAACGTGCAAAAATACAAGTACAATGACATTGCTACCCATTAACTCTGGTTTTAGATAAATTTATGATTCAAATTAATAAAATATTTATCAAAATTTCTAAATACTTTTTATAAATAAATTTAATAATAATACTTAAATTTATATATTAATTTTTTCCCTCCATTAAAATTATTTTAAATTATTTAATATATATTATGTTTTAATAATATATAGTTTATTTTTTTATATATATTATGTTTTAAGACTATATATTTTGAAAAAAGATAGGCACCGGAAAAAAATAAAGTCTTTTCAAGTAAGCAAATGACCATCAAGAATTTTTAAAGTTGATTTTTTAACGTCGAAGATTTGGATAATATTGATTTAAAAAACTGATTCTATATAAACAAAGCTTATCTTAAAAAACTAAGCTGTGTTAAGTATATACAAGTTTAAGGGTGTTTTTTATTTATTTCTTAATTTATTTAGTGTTTGAAAGATAGAATCATGCATTAAAAAACCGATTCTAGATAAACCAAAATTAAGCTAAGCTATGATAAATATAAAATGGTGTATTTTTGTTTATTTATTAATTTATTTAGTGTTTCAAAGATAAAATCATGCAGTTGTTAATGTTGGAAGGATAATGAGCGCTAGCAATGGGATAAATAAGTGGATCCAAAGAAGGAATACTTCTTTACTCCCATTTTTTTATCTGTAAAAACTTAATTTTATTTGGAAGAGGTGGGTAAAGATTTTATTTAATTAATATTTATGGATTATCACTAATAAATGAATTATGAAACTTTTTTTTTATGATTTTCTCGTTAGAAGCGATATGTTCCAGAATTTTTTATATATATACACACACGTGCGAGGTAAGTTACGAATTTATGATTCTATGCTCTAAGTTTTAATGTTTTTCATTTTATTATTATTAGTTTAGAAGTTAGTTTAATTAAGTAAAGTTTTTTTGGTAGAAATTAAATAAGAGAAATTTTTGGCCAACGCGTTTTGAATCAACAAGTGTGGTTTATCATTTGGTCCTGATGATGAACCACACTTGTTGGTTCGAAACACGTTAGCCAAAAATTTCTCTTATGTCACTTTTAATTCATTATGGATTACAGAAGCTTAAATACAGAAACTTAGCTTAATGTTTATAACAACATCTTTCGATAAAAATTACATAAGAGATATTCTCGTCGACGGGTTTCAAACCAGCCAGTGTGATTCATCTTCGGGGCAAGATGAGGAACCAGATCGAGGCATTGAGATAAATAGATGTAGAACGCTGCCAACTAGCTGTTAGCGGGTAACAATGAATTTGACTGAGGGCAGAAATTAGATAAGGCTTTGACCAATAAAGTAAGGCTTTGTACATTAGAGAAATTTTTAAATAAAAAATGGAATTGAAAACACTTCCAAGTTATATGTGAGTTTACAATGTGTTTCATGTTTGGCTTTTAAAGAAATATATATGATCCTAGACACATAAAAAATTGGCAAGATGTGCAAGTAATGTCGATGTTGTAATTTTATGAACCCAAATTCAATGTAAAGAGTAAGATGAACTAATAATCATTAGTTTGTAGGTCAAACCGGATGGAGAGTTTTTGGTGTAACCTTTATTTATTCTCGACCATAGAGAAAAAATGTTACGGACGTGAGATATCATCCAGGTTAAATTGTAGTGGAGACACTTTAGCCTAGAGGAAGCCACATGGGAAGATAGAAACTTTATGTAGGAGGCATATCCCAAGTTGTTCCAAGATGCGGAAAAAGAAAGGAACACTTTCACTCAACGGAGTCGAGATGTGACACCCCCAAGTGTCGTAAATATTTACTTTTTAATTTTACTGAAATGGACCTAGTAATTCATATAGTTAGAGTAAGGTTATTAAGTATTAAAGAAATTAGATTATTTCTAAAAATTTAGTTTGTTAAAATAACTATGTTAACTCTTAGAATTTAGAAATGATATCTTAATGAATTCTCAATTACCACATAGTTAAAGACAATTATCTTTTTTTTTCCTTCCCTAGATTATAAAAACATCTCAGTGGGAAGGAGGATGCCAAGGATAGGATTTTGGAGAAATTATGGGGGCGTCAGAGAAAAGAGAGGACCTGAACAGGAAACTAGGAAGGCAGGCAGGCTGCTGCTTGTGGAGTATTCTTGAGTTGGACTAGAGCTAGTGGAAATTCTAGGATACAGACTTGGTTTGTGAAAAAATCTAGGCTGGAATGAGTGGTCCTGATGCCATTGAATTTAATCTAAAAAAATACTTTCTAAGTGAATGTTTTGGAAGTGAAGAGCTCGAGGGAGAAATTGGACATAATTTCCAATTCTCATTGGAAGGGTGGTTTGGTCACGCCTGTAAATTCTTGGTCAACAACATAACAGATAAGTATGAATGTAGTTGTACTTTATTTTAAGTGAAATAATGGTGTAGAGATTTGTTTTAAATATTTCTCTCCAATAAAGAAAGGGTTTTGTTTGTGTAAGTTCTGAAATTTTTTTATCTCCATGAATGGCCTGTGAAATATATTATAGAAGGAATTTATAATCTTCATTTTTTGAAAGAACAATTAAGAAAATATATGTAAATAAGTTTCATTGTTCTTTTGAAGAAACCTTGGTGAAACTTAGTAAACCCTCGGTTATGGAAACGTTATAAAGATTGTAACTACCTGAAAAGATAGAATAATCTCGTAAAGATGGTGATTAAATGTGATGTGAGAATCTAAGTTAGAGAATTAACACCGACCAGAATTCAACCAATAAGAATGGATAAACAATAAACCATGTACATGTTTTTTTCTAAGAAAGAAAATCAATAAATGCACATTTACAACATAATACAAAAGAAAATAGGTATAGGAGTAGTTTCTTCATTCAGAAAACCAAGACCATTCATAGAAAACCTTCGATATTTATTCCCTAGCCCAGTCAGATCACTAACAACCATAGAAATTGTTTTGGAATTAATTGCTCTGTAGACTAAGCCAAGGTGGGCAGTTCAGATAAGGGTTGTTAGAGGACACTCGTTACCCCAAATGAGGAAAAGTGATTTTCTTTCAAACCGAACCAAATGCATGCATATATTTTAAGGGTTGTAGAGACATTAAAAAAAAAAAAAACTGATAGTTATTAACACACATAAGCTCTTTTTAGAAACTTCACAAGGATTGGGTAAATTACAGTTTCTATTAACAAAGAAACAAAGCAAAAGAGTAAATGCCTCTGAAGAATACAAGGAACAATAACCGAATAAAATGTCACCAGAGCTTATGTCTCAATAAAAATATTAGCTAATCTCAAATGTTAACATCTCATTACAAGATAAATTCACTACATCACAGTTCGTTCAAAAAATTTACATGAATATCAAAACTGAGAAGAAATAAAAGAAACCCTGGAAAGAGCTTAATCGCTCTCGGGTAAAATACAATAGTAAGAATTTTTTTATGTGAAACATGAAAATCTATTAACAATAACATATATTCATAGTCGTGGCCATTTCTAACTCACCATACAGCACAAGCAGAACCCTTAGGGAAACCCTCGAATAAGGAAAGGCACTAATGAGCACCTGTAAACCTGAGTAAGAGCTTGAATAAATCTGGACAACACATGAAGGTAACCTTTGCATAAAACACTTCCTTTGCATAAAACACTTCAACTAGGATGAGGGATTTCAATCCAACCTGATTGTACTTAGAGTCACCATGAAAACCCAAAATTAGATATGCAACTTAATAAACTTAAAAAATAAACAAGATGGCTAAGAGGGTTCACATAGTAATACCTTAGGTCGTCAAGATGTTGAACCAAGAACCCATGAGCTACGACCACCAGAGGACAAAGGTCATTCACTGTGAGTGCAATCAATGAAACCAGTAATTAAGGAAGAAAAAAAAGAATTGTTAACTTTAAACCAGATCAACTTGCCATGCCATGCACTCCAAAGCTCTAGTTGCCTTACTAGTTGCGACTTGGGCAGGAACATAACTTGTATCAATCATAATGAAGTAGCCACAAGAAACATAGGATGAAACCATGACTAACCATTATAGGCAGCCTATAAACACCATAACTCTTACCTGTAGTAGTGGAAGAAGCCCTAGCTGAATGAGGCTTTAGCAGAGGGGGTTTTCCTAGCGGCAGGAGCAAAACACTAACTGGTTATTTGAGCTAGAAAAATGGGTATCTACCGATACCAAACTAGAATCCATTCGTGCCGTCAGATCATAAGTCTCGTTTATCAACAGTGGGGATGTGAAAATTCCAACACCGGTATCCTATTGTAGCAACTAGAAATTATTCTCCTAATTGTTAATTTAATTTAATAATTTATTTACTATTTGCTACAACAAATATTGAATAAATCACATTGCAACCTACACAAATAAAACTGTGGAAGAATAAACGTTGGAAGAAATGCTTGCACACACACATAAAATTACACAGTTATTTTTGGACAAAAGTCCTCGGAAAAACCCGACTCGGGAAAATCACTGTCGTAGCTAAGGGTTTTAATATTAAGCAGCAGTGAAATAATTTTAGTACAAGTGGATGTCAAAACTAGCAATCCTATAGAGAAATACTGGCAAGAAAAATCTAGTGAGGAAATTTCCTCACTCCACAGGAAAATCTGGGCTCTAACCTCAACTCTAGGTGAGCCGTCCAAACTGGCTCTACCCAACTGCAACATCACACTAGTGTAGTCCCTTATGCACTCAGTTTGAACCAACTTCTCCTCAAGCCTTCTGATCTATTGTTGTCTGGGAAAATGTCTTTCCTGGCCTCTGGAACCTCTTTCCAACTTCTGGCATTGAAACTCGTCTTTCCCCAGCAGAATCGAAACTGCCTCTAGAGGCTAATCTGTTGCTCCAATGTCAGCCTCATTGTGGCTCTTCTTCCTCTCTACAAATTCACTCGCCGGAGCTGGAAACCTTCCTTTAGCTTCACTATCTCTGCCCCTCTCTCATTACTTCAATATCACTAGCTCTCTCTCCAGAAACTGATTGTTGCTACTCTAGAAATCAATATGCTCATGAAATCGAATAGTCCAATTGTCTTCTCCAAGTGCCCATCAACTTCTTTTTATAATCCTCTGTTGGGACTCCAACGAACAATATTAAATCTTAATCAATGGTTAGGATCATCTTCAAGTCGATCCGTGTGAATTTCTATATCATTCATGCCTTGACTTAATTAATTTTGATTAATTAATCATATTCCCTAAGTTTAGACTTAGGATATATTTAAAAATATGGTTAATTATCTAATTAAGTCATTTCCAGGTGGAATCTCCAGAAATGATTTTTGGGTTTTCGAGATATCATCTATTCTAACCTCTCCACAAAATTTCAAGGCTATAACACATATGATGCTACAAAAGCTAACACTCCCTCTTAGCGAGGAATGTGTTCTAGTGCTACTGTACCTCTTGTTTTTGAATTATCTCCTATCACGACGTTGATGTTTGGCCATATGGCCCACCAACCACTGCACAATTCTAATGTACGTTGCATATGTGTTGTTGTTGACCCAACTGAACTGCTTCCAACACTGCTTCTGCACTGCAACTCCCTATCATTTGTTGTTGCTGCAACTACAACAACTATAACTAAGAAGCATCCTAAATTTTGAATCAACTATGATCAGTATGATGAATCTATCAACTGAGTCTCTGACTGCTACTAGTATCTTCATTGTCACTAAAGAATTTGCATTGTTGCTGACTCTGCACTGTGCCATCTGCACTACTACCAACTTTGCACTATGCTCCCCAACATCTGACTACTACTAGTCTCTGCAATTGTCATTCTGGCATCTGACTGCATCAACTATCACTGATCCATCCTGCTACTAAAAACAGTGGGCCCCCATAGTAAGGTATTGATCCATGAAGTGGACTCCTCAAGGATCCTTCCCAACTGTAGCACTCTAGGGCTACAACACAAAGTCACTCCACCTCACTTGTGGAGGTATATCTGCAAACATGGAAAATTCTTCCTTCAACCTAGTGGAAAGCCTATCGATCTCTATTGAAGCAATGTGATGGTCCTGCTTCTCCTCTTTTCCTTTTTCCTGATAGGACATAAGGTACTATAGTGACCGAGGTCACCACATCTGAAGCACTTGACCTTCAACGTGTCCTTCTTCCTCCTCCGATCCCCCTGTCCCTGACTGGGACCCTTCAATGCGACGGCCATATTCTCCTCCTCCTTCACTTGCTTCAATCCGTTGTTGCTGCCATTGATGGAGCTCTTCAATAGAGCTCATCTCAACTCCTCCTGCTGCAAATCGGCCCACATCATGTCCCACCTTGGCAATGTATCTCTGCCCAAGAAACTTTGGACGAATACCTGCCGCTCCTCAGAGACACTCATTAGTGTCAATCTCAAAAGGTGGGTTGAGGCACTGCCCCAACAACTGAAAATTGATCTAGAACCTCCCGAATCCTAGTGAGGAAGGGATTTATGCCTTCCCCTTTTTGCATATTGGTGAGCCTCAACTTCTCCTCTAAGTACATCCTCCGCTGCTCGGAAATACCCTGGTATAGCATGGATAGAGTATCCCACATCCCTTTGGAAGTATCTTTGCCAAATATGTGAGAAAAAACATGATCCATGTCACCATTTAGGATCAACCTCTTCAAGCCCATGCCATCTCCTTTTTGTACTCCTTTATCTGATAAGGGTCCTAGGGAACTTCTACCATTGCATCTATATACATCTTCAGGCCAAACTCATCGAGAAGAAAGGACATTGTTGCCTTCCAGATGACATAGTTGGAAGCTCCATCCAACCTGTGATGATCACAAAGCCCAATAGTGTCCATCTCAGCAAATGTCGAAAATCTCCTCTTTTCCTTCTTACTCATCTATTGATTAGTTATTTGCACTCCATTCTGGAGTGAGAAAATCTACTCGCAACGACTGCTGCTTTGTAAAGGAAAATATTGAACTTCTTGAGACTAGAAGTTCCTTGAGGAAAAATTTCCCTTAGTGTGTGCTCTTCTTCCTTCCACACGGTGTTGGCTCTACTCTAGAAAACTATTGCAAAACCGCTGTGTCTGGCTAGAGCTCTGCCATGAAAATATGGAGCTTCTCCCTCTGCCTCTGGAATCACTCTATCTGGAGAGATCGAATTTATCTGTCCCTCACTTAGAAAAATCGAATCTTCTCAAGTAACTCGGACTCTTGGTAAAGTCACTATGCTACCCCTGGGAATTTTGATTTGTTGTTCACACTGAATAGTGAAATTCCTTCTCTCTTCACCTCTAAGGTCTTTTGTTGATCAACTGCGCTCTAATACCATGTGAAAATTCAAAACCCGAAATCCTATTACAATAATTGGAAATTATTCTCGTAATTCTTAATTTAATTTAACAATTTATTTATTGTTTTCTACAATAAATATTGAATAAATCACACTGCAACCTACACAAATAAAAATGCGAGAGAATAAACGCTGGAAGAAATGCTAGCACACACACATAGAAATAACATTGTTACCTTTGGACAAAGGTCCCCAGAAAAACCCAGTTTGGGAAAACCCATGTAGCAGCGGAGGGTTTTAATATTAAGCAACACTGAATAATTTGAGTACAACTTGATGTCAAAACTAGAAATCCTACAGAGAAACAGTGGCAAGAAAAATATAGTGAGGAAATTTTCTCACTCCACAAGCAAATCTGAGCTCTGAACTCATTTCTACGCGAGCCGTCCAAACTGGCTTTGTGCAGCTACTGCGTCACACTAGCGTAGTCCCTTCTCCACTCAATTCAAGCCAACTTATCCTCAAGCTGTATGGTCAGCTGGTATCCGGGAAAATGTCTCTCCTAGCCTCCAAAACCTTTGTCCAACTTATGGCAATGAAACTCGTAATTCCCTAGCATAATAAAAAATGCATCCTGAGGCTACTGCACTGCGCCAGTGTCAGCCTCACTATGGCTCTTTTTCCTCTCTACAAATGCACTCACCGAATATGGAAACCTTCCTCTAGTTTCATTGTCTCTGCCCCTCTCTCACTGCTTCGATCTCACTAGCTCTCTCTCTGGAAACTAACCGCTGATACTCTGGAAATCGATATGCTCATGAATTTAAACTGCTCAAGTGTCTTCTCTAAGTGCTCATCAATTTCTTCTTATAATCCTCAGTTGCGACTCCAACGACCAAGATTAAATCTTAATTGATGACTAAGATCATCTTGAAGTCAATCCATGTGAGTTTCTAGATCATTCACGCCTTGATTTGATTAATTCTAATTAATTGACCATATTCCGTAAGTTTAGACTTAGGAAATATTTAAAAAACTAGTTAATAATCTAATTAAGTCATTTCTAGGCAGAATTTCTAGAAACAATTTCCGGGTTTTGGAGATCTCACGTATTCTCGCTTCTCCACACAATTTCAAGGCCGAAACACATCTGATGCTACAAAAACTAATAGGGGAGAAGGTCCATGTGTTCTTCAACATAAGTGCTAGAAGGATTGAGAACATGGGAAAACATGCACGATGTTAATAGCCCAGCTATCACCCATCCATCCATTGATAAACCATGCTTAATTAGAGAAAGTTAACTATGCCAAGTCAAATATCAAGATAAAAATAATATTAAGCAAGCCTACCGCTTAAACACAAGTATTGACAAATATATTTAACAAGAGCCCGAATGTTGTATAAATAATATGAAACATTTGTCATCATATATATAGTTTCCTTGTTATTGTTGAATAAAACAATAATTAAGTTTAATTTCTCTACTTAAAGAATTGTTTTTGTTGTTGTTCAAAACTATGGTTGTTATGTGCATGTGACATAAGTGTAATTCATTCAAATTTTAATATAAAATTAATATATGGAATAATAATAATAATAATAAAACAATTTGAATTATAATTAAAATATTTCAATAGCTATGATTAAGTAGCATTAATACGTATTTAAAAATATACTAATAGCATAAAAAGATTTCAACATAAACAATGTGGTTCCGGAAAAAAAAAAATATTTCAATGTCCATGTTAAATAATATATTTCAATGTCAACAATTTATATATTTTATATTGTTTTAAAATATTATAAAAATTTATATAAAACAATTGAAAAAAATAAATTTTTATGGTTGGAACATCCCAAGTAGAATCACTATTTTACATTTTGGTCTCTTTTAGGTATATTTTTAAGTTAGTGTTCTCTAAAAGAAAAACACTGTTTTCTTGGAATTGCAAGTTTAGGTTGTGCAGTTTACACAATCCAAATGTCCAAAGTAATTTTCAAGACTTTGAATTGTTTATGTATCTGAAATTGTAAAAATTAAATAACCAAAAAATATACATGGTATTTGTATACAATATAAATTCATTTTAACCATAAAGTTTTGAAAATAATCAATTTTTTCATAATATAAATTGTTTTTCAAACTACATTTTTATACTTTAAATTTTTATTATTTTTATTTTTTTAATAATTATTAAATACATAGTTAAAATAAATATATGCTAATACTTATTTAAACCAATCACATTAGAATTGTGTTTAGAGTTGATTGATTAAATACTCACATTGGAATTGTGTTTAGAGTTAATTGAACAAATCAAATGGGAATTTTGTGTTTACAATTTATTATGAGAGGTATTGATTTGTTTTATCTGTGAAGGATATTCTTGATGTTTGAACCCATCTTCCTACAATTTCAGAAGGTGTTGAAAAGAAAAAATCCATATGCAGTGTTAAAGTCAGCAAAGTCAAGATATCAATATTGATTTTGATTTGCTTTATTTGTGAAGGATATTCATGACGTTTGACCCCATATTCCTCCCATTCATAAAGTTCTGAGAAGTAAAAATCCATATGCAGTGTTGAAGCCAGCAAAGTCCCTACAGAATAGGAATGGGAAAGTAGTTGCTCATGGATGTTTTTAGAAATTATTTTTAAATTTTATAATTTAATTAAAACTGAGAAAATTGTAATTCTATGCCTAATTTAAACATGCCATGGGATCATTCTTAATATGCTTCACTCTTTTACTGCATTCCTTGTTAGGTATTACCGTTATTATAGTTTGTTTTAGTTTAGTGCAGTTTTATTAAGTTCAATTAATCTTACTACATTTATTATCAATAGCTCATAATACTAGAGAAAATCGCATACCTCAATACTCAAATCATGGAAAACCACCTTGTAGTGCAGTTTTATTAAGTTCAATTAATCTTACTACATTTATTATCAATAGCTCATAATACTAGAAAAAATCGCATACCTCAATACTCAAATCATGGAAAACCACCTTGTATGCAGTACATTCACAAAGTTGTTGAATGCCCTCCTTACTGCCAGCCTAGTAAAGTTCAAACTTGGCTTTAGGTGTTGCGGGGCCTATCTCTTTTCGATAATCACCAATAGCATATCTAAATATCCAAGCCATATAAGTTGGGATAGCCAGATAAAGCAAGCCATACAAAGCCAACAACACTCCTTCTAGTTAGAGAACCAACACCCTTAGCCCTTGATGTAGCAGTTTATCCAGCACCAACAATCGTTTCAGCACCAGGGTTTTCATAAGCAACATGGCCAGTAGTAGTAGTTCTCTTTTCGTATCAAGTTCCATATGATGCAAATCCAGTTGTTAGAGAGCCCCCAGTAAAAAGATATGTCTACATTTAAAATGTAATCTCGACTCCAACCTCTCTGTAAATAATATCTCGATGAAATTTCTCTTGCCTATGCCCTGTAATTTTGTCGGTGCCTTTATTTCTATTTATTGCACTAATACTAAATTGAATTTGTCCCAGGTGCATCTATATCTGCCTCTCCTCTCTTAGTGGGCCCATTTTTACTTGAGGGAAGAAGCCTTAACTGTTGGCCATGATAAATAGATATGTTGTTGCTTATGCCTGAACCCACATGTGGAATTTGTAAATTTCTGGTTCTTGTTGCATATCCATTACCCGTCCTCTTACAATTGTACTTTTAATTTATGCAGTGATGTAATTAGGCAAGAAACACTTATATATTAATTCTTGTCTTTATGTTAGAAAACAATTTACATTGAGTCATGTGGGTTTGAGTTATTGTACAATTATTTCCAGAGCATTTTGTCAACAATCTTTCTTCTTATGTCAGTGGTATGCCAAAGAAAACTTCAACACACAGGAAAATGCTTAAACTCTTGATGATTTTATTATCGGTAACATGATCACATTCATTCGTCAATCAGAGGGGATAACTTCTTGTGAACTACACATGTTAATTTCATTCATATGTTCCCACTAAAGCTTCAACTTCTTGAAAAATAAATCAACAACAATTGTTTTGTAGGTTTTGTTTCCAAACAAGTGTGTATATTTTTAGGTTTCTTGATTGATATTTTATGAGCAATGTCATTTCCTTTAAGATTCTCTAAGATGTTGACGAGCTGAGATTTTTCTTTCACTATTAGAAAATAAAGAGAGATCAAAGATCAATTACACACTCATATTTTTATTGATTACAAAAGTTATATATATATATATATATATATATATATATATATATATATATATATATATATATATATATACAAATGACTGAATTCGACAAATCTAGATCCTAAGAAAGTGGATCTATGACTCGGACATGACACAACAACAAATCATACACATGGGAAACAACGACATCTATAATAACACCTCGGAATACTCACTGACAACTTGTAATACATATGGAACACATGATATGGAAGCATTACTTCCAACACCCTCCCTTAATGCTTATTGGAAAACATTGAAAACACATATTACAACAAGAAGGATAATTTATGTCCAACAGGTATTCATCAACACTCACACCCACTCTATAATCTCGCAAACACCTCTCTTTCACTACCACATCTTCAAGCTATCACTTGACCTCCATTTAAAATGTAACCGCCTCTAACCATCATTGATGAACATTGCAATATCAACAATATTAACACCTCGCCTCGTTGGGGCTTCCGCGATAAGAGTTGTCAAGTAATGAACTATCCTATGGACCAACCACCACATTAGGGGAATTTTGAGGTTTAAAATGGGCCTCCTAAGAAAAATGTACAACCAAAATAAACTTTATAAGAACAAATAGGATTCAAGATGATGATGTCAACCATGGGGGATAATTCACCATTTTTGAAGTAAAAAAGTACAAAGATTAAAAAATAATAAAATAATAAAACTACCTTTTCAACTCATATTTTGAACTTATCTCCCTAAGTTTTTACTCAAATTTCGAGTGGGAGTACTTGTTGGATGAAAAATTTAATTCCTCATCCAAGGAGTACCCATGTTGCATACTTTTGATGGACCCTGCTACATGAAAAATGAGAAATACATGAAAAAATGTGATTGCAATCACGTTTTTCATGTATTTCTCATTTTTCGTGTAGCAGGGTCCATCAAAAGTATGCAAAATGGGTACTCCTTGGATGAGGAATCAACTTCTACATCAACAAGTGTTTCCACTTGAAATTTGAGTAAACCCATGTGGAGATAAGTTGAAAATACAAGTTGAAGAAATAGTTTTGCCTTTTTTTCCTCTAAAATTTGATGATGTAATGTAATCTTATTTTATTATTTCCACTATTATTTTATAATTTCATTAGGAAGCCCATTTTAGACCTCAAAAATCCCCTAATGCCTGTCGGATATTTCTCTTTCAGCTATCCATCAATTTATAGGATGGGGATCTGGATATTGAATATGTTCAAAAGTTAATCAAACAACTTTACCTTACTAACACACAATAATTGATGTTTCAGACACTGGGCCTTCCATTTTAAGAACTACCAACCTTTTCTGTAACCAGAATTGAAACGTTTCACAACTACAAACTCAATAATGATCAAACTATCAGTGGTCATTCATGCATAGACAAGTCACCACGTCCCTCCTTAGCACAAGTCAAGATTTGTTCATCTAGTTCAATCTTTGTCTTGGATATTTCTTGTCTTCATAACGCAACATTTGTTAGAGTGGTCAATTCCAACAAACTTACATTCACATATTGAGATGACCAGACTCAATATATTTAAAATGAAAACTCCAAAATTTATGATCGGAACAAGATTGCAACATAAACATTTGACGCAAAGATCTCTTCCCCGTAGAAGCGAAAAATTGATATTTGCCTCTAATTTTAACACTTTTCACATATATCATTGGCCACTTGAAACTCCTCCACCCCAAATCTCAGATCTAGATCTCAAATCTAGATCCATGCAGCAGCATGTACAGTTCATGGGCATGATTTTGAAGATTTATAATATGATAGTGCACACAACTTTGATAAAACCATTCAGGCATGAATTTAACTCCATTGCACGTTCCAGGCAAATAAGCACAAACAAAATTTTACAGATAGTAAGATAATGGATGGATCTAATGATGCTTGAAGCAGCTGCAAACAAACAAACAGATCTATACACAAGATCATAAAAAAAATTCACACACTAAAAATAAACTCCCATAGATATAAACAATGTAAACTTTGAAACGACAACTGATACTGTTATCTGTTTCGTAGAGATAGCAAAAAAGTGACTCGATTTTGAAAAGGGGTGATGCAAATACACATATGTTTTTTTTAGAGCATAGTATTTGGTACTTTAATTTTTTTTATGTACATTATGTTTTAGAATGGTAGTGATTTTCATGCTGATTTAAAAAATTGGTAATTCTGCATCAGGCCCTTTTTTTAAAAGCCCTATTTTTTGACTTTAAATTTTCTAATGTATGAAATGTAAATAATTATTTTCTGAATTTAATAATTTTTGAAGTGGTCTTCTTCTTCATATTTTCTTGTTTTTATTTTAATTTTTCTTTTTGTAGTGAGGTTTTTATTGTTTTACATATTTAAAGAAGAAGGTCGATATTTTGAATTTTCGATATTCTACATATTTATACATCATTAATTAATATTTCAATCCACATGAAATAATTGTCTCTAAAAAACAATATTTTTGAACAATTGACATAAAAATGACCATTTTTAACATAAATATAACTAAAAAACTACACGTTTTGATAATTTTTTGTAATTTTTTGCTAGAGATGACACGTCCAAATCACAATTTTTATAGGAAAATTTTAACTAAAAATGGTTAAATAATAGTTTTTTTTTATGAATTTCATGTCAAAAAATAATAATAATCACTTTTTTTCTTCAAAAAATATTGATTAACATAAAATTAATGCGAAAATCACATAATACAAATATTGAATGCATACCAACCTTAATTGAGTGCTTATTCTTCTCATAAAATGTCAAAGTCAAAACATTACAAATATAACTAATTAATAGTTACAAAAAATGAGTTTGATTTCCAAGCATAAATTAAATTTAATCAACAATGTCACGTAATCCAAACTCTTCATTCTCTAGAGTTTCATCATTGTCTTCTTCTACAATACTTTCTATTTCATTTTGCTCATTTTCCTCCTCTAATGGATCTTTGGTGTCTGCGAATCTCCCAATGTATGCCTTTCCAATCATTCTGTGTAATGGTGGTTGGGGTTCCTTTGCCTTTTTTGCCACACGAGATTCACTAAAGTCCCCTTTCTTCAACCCAATTTCTTTCATTGCATCTAGAAAAAATTGAAGAGCATTAATTCTTTGCTGAATAAAATTGCACTGTATTGGATCTTTTTCAATGGCAATGCAATTTCTTCCTTTTTGAAGGCAACATGATAGTGTTGTACCTAATTATCAAGCACAAAAGAGATAATGAAGTAAATTAGTACAATGACATATAAATTAATAAATAACATATTGAAAGTCAATTCCATATAATAAAACTTACCTGAGCCAGAAAATAAATCCAAAACCCAATTTCCTTCATTTGAACATATGTCTATAAGATAGTTAATCAATAACTGTGATTTTTGATAAATGTTAACTATCTCTCCTTTTTCTTCTTTGTTTTCATATGTTAGTTTTCTCACAACAACATCATAAATCAGTGTTTGGCTATGACTCTTTCCATCTACCTGATTAAAAATCACAGACATATAGCTATCATCTTTTGCCCAACTATCAATATGGATGAACTCACAATCATTTATAAATGGTTGATCTTCACAGTTAAGAAGATTTTACTTTTGCCTATAACATGAAATAGTAAAAATTCAATTAATTTGTACATAAATGAATTTTTTAAAATTAATCAAACTTACATTTTAAACATCTTACCATGTAAGTTGCATCC
This sequence comes from Pinus tabuliformis, assembly GCA_031772625.1. Classification (NCBI taxonomy): domain Eukaryota; kingdom Viridiplantae; phylum Streptophyta; class Pinopsida; order Pinales; family Pinaceae; genus Pinus; species Pinus tabuliformis. Next base: position 567,147,660 of record CM062810.1, read on the forward strand.
TTGAATTTGCTTTCCCCTTGAAACTTAACAATAACATTGCCAATTGTGTGTCTCAATGAAATGTCACAAATCTCCATAATGGTGATGACGTGACTTCTAGAAATCCTGCAACCACTTTACTAAGAGCTTGATAATTATAAGGGTCACTATCATAGTCAATGTTTGGAATATTGAAACCATGGGGAATATCTGCAATAACTAGGGCATAATCCCTTTTAGGTATGAGTTTAGCATTGTCTTCACAGTGGCCTTGTGTTACTTGATATTGAATAGTGTCTATCCCATTCCAAATGAAATGAGTAAGAGTTGGATCAAGTTCAACATTCTTAAGACGTTGCTTCTTCAGTCTTTCGATCTTTATTTTTTCAATAAAAGTTCTAAAACTATCTGGTGCTCCATTTCCATCCTTCTTTATCTTTTAAAAAATAAACAAATATGTGTGTAAGTTATAAATTAAAAATAGTATACAAACGAATAAAAATGAATGTATAAATCAACATACCTTTTTAAATGCAAGATAATTTTTTTTAATGTTGATGTAGAACTTGGATCTGGATAGTTGCGTACAACATTATCCCAACTATCTTCACTCAACAGTTTAACCATTTGTTCTTGAATTTTCATGTAAACTTTGTGACTACATAGATAAAGTAAAAAAAGTTAATATAATGATATGTATAATAAATACTACCAAGAACAATATGTTATATTTAAAATAAAATTATAATCTAGAAATAAATAAAAATAATTCAACAAACTTACTTTTGAAATTCCCTAGACATTTCCTCCAATGATAATTCCCCTGACCTCACACCAGATAATATTGTTTTGACAAGTGTTTTTATCCTTCACTCCTTGCAATGCTCTCCAAGGTGTGATAGTCATATTTTCTGGAAGCTACTCCATTTTGGGACCTGATTTATTGTTGTAACATATCAATGGCTTAGACTTTTTGACCTTCTGGTTTTTAATTCCAATGTTCTCCCACATGCTAAAAATCTCATTAATCAACTCCCATATCTCTCCAGTTCTTAATGCCAACTAGAAAATGTTATCAACACCTCTGAATAAATCACTAAATTTGCCGCCTTTTCCACCTTTTGAATTGATTTTGTCTTCAATTTAATAGCCCATTTCCATACAACATTCCTTTCGGAAATCTACAGTAACATTTATCCTATCCTCATAGAATTTTTCTTCAAATTCACTATGAATAAATCTAACCCTTTGGATGAAAGTCATAGACATCCTATATTCATTATTTGAATTATGATCCCATGCCACTAACTTTGCTTATGTATTTGATAAACCATCACAAATGATACATTTCATTGTTTCAAAACATGGGTGATTTGGATATTCCTTCATCAATGATATTTGAGTTTCTACAGAATGGTTCCCCCCCAAGCACATAATAATTGTATTCAAAACATTTTGACTTATCAAATGCTTCTTTGTTGGGAACTTGAATTGGATCAACAAGAAGCACCTAATTAACCACACAAGCATATGGATTATACTTCATCAATGTCTTCAAGTTGTGAACATGGAGATGGTGTGACTTTCTGATTTGATATTGACATTGTCCTTCACTTGTCTTATAGATTTGTCTGACATTAAGCTGAAATGTACGACCACCCTCAATTAAGTTTCTCTTTGTCAATTTTTGTCGAACGGATTTTTGTTTTTGTTTTGATAATGTTATCGTCTAACTCAGCTCTTGGTGTAATGATTTCTTTGCTTTCTTTTGAAGCTTCACTAGGTTCTTGACTGTTGGTAATGACTACTTCGAAATGTTCAACTTTACGTTTCTTCTTCATAACATTCTCATCATTAACTGTAACGGATTTATTCTTGAGAATTGTTACTTTTCGTCGTTTACGGCTCTTCTCAGTTCCAATGTCATCCTCAGTAATGACAACATATTCTTCACTGCCAGTTTCAACTTCCCCGTCTTCAAAAGTAACTTGTCTACCCTTGTTAGATTTATCCACTAGAGGCTTTTTTTTTTCTTGATCCCTTGGATGTAGTTTTGTAACATCATGAATTACTACATTTTTCTTGTTTGTCATATCTTCTTCTAACACTGAGTAGAAACTATTGAAAACTTTCATAATATCATGCTCTATGAAATGAATGCCTCCCAACCTAATTGAACAACTTTCAACAGAATTCTGCCAAACAAAATATCATATGTCAATAAAAATAAAGTTAAAAAAATATAGTGAGACAGTTATAAGAACACAAAACACAAATATAAATAAAAATACTTACGATATTTTGTTTCATCTCATTTACTACTTGTTTACACAACTTTGTAGATACCTCTCTCGTGTCATACAATGAATATGATAACTGATATTTAGTCCTTTCATGTGACTTGGGCGGTTTTGTAAGTATGTAAAAAACTTCACTGTCCGGTACTGAACACATGTCTATGACTCTTCCCATTGCGTCATAAATTCCATTATCATTAGGTATATCGACATATAGATATATCTGCACATTTTGGCTTTTTCTTTCTTTCACATACCAAAATTTTGATGGAAGTTTCACTTCTTTTGATTTCTTCTAGTATGAAATCATCTTCTTATTCCAAAAAGATTCACAGAAATCTTCTTTGATGCCATTTTCCTTGAAAAAAAGACACACATAAATCAGTAAATGAAAAAAGCATAGTAACTTAAATTAACAACGAAAATGATAAATGATAATTAATTTTATAAATCATAACAATTTAGAAAAAAATTAAAAATACATCGCCCTGACGCTACACCTTCAAAATCGGCCAGCCAACCAAGCCGGCTGTTAAGTCCAGCCCCCTAGCCCGCGTTGGCGGCCTAACCATTGCCCCCCACCCAACCCCGGCAGCCCTGGCACCTCGTGGACCGTCGGGCCGTCGAGGTGGGGCAGAGGGTCTGCCCGCGGGCCGTCGGGTCGTTGGGGTGGTGAACTCCCCTGCGCCATCCCGGCGGCTCGCCACCCTGTAGCTCCCCCCCACGCCACCCCGACACCCGCCTGCTCGCGGGCTGGCAGGGCGATTCCGAGAGCTCCCCCCTGCGCCACCCCGACGGCTCGCCCACCCGCACGGTGGCGGGGCAATTCTTGGAATCGTCTGCCTATGGGGCAGCTCCCCCCCGCGCCACCCCGGCTGCCTGCTCGCCTACGGGGTGGTGGGTTGACTCAGGATGGGAACTATAAACCCAAAATGGGAACTCTGGCCAAAAAACCCCGAAACAACATCAAAAACAATGTTAAAAATGAAAAGTGTGTATACTGGAATGATGGTTTTTTTTAGGGTCAATTTTGAACATGTTTTAAAAATGGTAGTGAAAATGAAGTTTTTGTGAAAAAAACACCTTGAAAACAAAAAAGTGTTTATACTGGAACGATGATTTTTTTAGGGTCAATTTTCAACATTTTTAAAAAATGCTATTAAAACCAAACTTTTATGTGCAAAAAAATAGTTGTTTATGAGGAAAACACACACTAATGTTTTTGGTGGAATAAAATTTTTCTTTCCTAAGTATAAATTCAACATGTTTTCAACCATAACATGTTAGATACAAAAAAAAATGGAATTTTTTCAACCATAAAATTAAAAACCATGAAATTATGAACAAATTACATGACTAAATCAATCAAAATGTCATTATTTGTATATTGAATGAAACATACATTATATCTCTAATTTGATGTTGCATTAAAGATATTCTAAACAATAAAAATTATAATAATTAAGACATATAATCCAACAACATAAAAATGATTCATAACTTCTGATTTAACACCATATGTAAATCAAAATTTTTATTTCAAGATACAATGCAAACATCAGTTATATAAACTATCTTAGACGATTATTCAAAATCACTCATATTTTCTTGCACACCATCAGAATTTACATCTTCAGATGAATGAATGGATGCTGATGAAGATGTTCTATATTCTTCCCTTTTATTAACAAGTGCCCCATTTGAGTCCACATGCATGCCCACCATTTCAGGTTTCAAAATTCTTCTAGATCTACGACTGGTTTCAGCAGATTCCTATCTCAACAATGTTCCTTCTGATAACAACCTTTTCAGAATCTCTATTGTCTTGAAGCGAAGAGTTCCTGTTTTTGTTAAATTGAAGTCCTAAACAAGTATGTCAACATCCTCCAATTTTAAGATGTCTGTGCGGCGACGATTTATATTTGTACCCTTTCTTTTTCTCTTTCCATCATTTTTTTGTCAACTACCATCTATGGCTTATACACACCATTGAATGGGTGTGTATTTGTTGGATATAAATGTACTGCAACACCTGTAACATCCTCATTTTCTGTAAAGACCTTTATAACCTTAGCAACCTAGAATGGATAGCCATTGGGATCTCCATCTGCTAGCACTGCGATCATGCAACCCTCCTTAATATTCTGTAGTGAACCCCTGTAAAGGTCTTCCATGGCTTCACGTTGTGCACAAGATCTTCTGGAATCAATATACATATCTCTTTCCTCTGCCTATGAAGAATTAATAATACCTTGAGATTGTTGTTGTTCAACAGTGTTTATTTCCTCATGTTCATTTGACACATTTTATGGCCAAATAAATGGATTTTTCAAAGGTATATCTTCATTTTTTGTTGTTGAAATGATATCACTTTGAATGTTGAAAAATGACTCCCACTAAACTAAATCAGCAATGTCAAAGTACTCACATGTATATCTAATACATTTTTTAATTTCATCTAGGCAATCAAAATAATTTATATCTCTATTCTATCTGCGTGCATTATGAACTTCACCAACTGATTGTAATAACAGTATTTTTGATGCAAATATTGGATGATTTGGAATGAACTTCAAAAATTCCAAACCTGATGACGGTGCCCATTCTGTAGCAGTTGAATACTTCTTGCCCCATATTAGTGTTTTCCCATCAATTTTTTTGATACGAAATTGATGTTGGAAGCTAATGTCATTAAGTTGTTCAATGCATTTGTCCTCACCATGCGATCTCATAATAAACCTTCGCATGTCAACAGTTTCTTCCAACACATCAAAAGTAGGCTCTGGCATGTATGATTTCTTGATACATTCAATTAATGATGGCAAACTCCCAACTTCCTTCCTCGTCAATGTGACTGAAAAATGGTTGAACATCTAATCAATATGATCATGAGTGTGCCGAACAAGAAGGAAACCAACCTTTACCTTCTGAAAAATTCTCAATTCAGCAAGCATGTTTAAATATCCAAAAACAACCTGATTTTTGTTTTCCCAACAAGTGTTGTCCAATTGTAGATACAAAACTTCAGGAAGATTACTAGTACAATGAGAAAGCACATCATGAATTATGGTTATTGTTAGATTTGCATCATTATGAATATTTGGAGTTGTGAATTACACCCTTGGCAACATTTTCCCATTGAAGACCATACAACCGACCAAGTGATACTGAATAAAATTTTCCTCCTGTAAATGTTTTGGTGTGGGAACAAAAGGTGGTAAAAGTGTTTTCTTCTGGTCCATACCATCAATTATCAAACACAAATATTTATTCAGATTAACATAACACTTCTTTCGATGCTTGTATAACTTTTTCCTTTCACTTGTTTGTTGTTCACGAAGCCCCTATAAGTTCTTTGACAATTGAATCTACACAACATAAAAGAAAGCCATTAAGAAATATATTTTCATAGTTGATGACTGTACAATTTTAAAAGTTAAAGTTATGAATGTTTACCTCTTTCTGACCCTTCACATTTGTCCCTTTTTTACTTAAGAGAAGCACTTGTATTGCAAATCCTCATCCTTTTCTTCTTAGGAATACATACATTGTTGAATTCTTTCTTCCATACCTTCACAAAATATTGATATGTAATAAACCAACCATGTCCCTCAGCACCTTCTGCATTTTCTTTGTATAAGATGTAGGTTTATCATCTTGGAAAATTATCTGGAATATGTATTGTCTCTCTATTCGGCATACACTCTCCATGCTTTGAAAAGAAATATTTCATCCATGAAATTGCAGTATTTGATAATGGCCCAAACTGTCATTTATGACGTACTTCCGAATAAAATGTGGGCTCATTTTCCAAGTTTTCTTGAATTCTCGAGAGATGAAAATTCCCCATCGAATGAAACATTTTGAAAGCCTTTCTACAGATAAATAAAGACCCAATATGATAATCATAACCTGACAATGTAGATTCAATGCACCCAACTAAATATGAATTTTGCATGCTTTTATTCATCGAAAAATATCTCTTCCTTTTCTCTAATGCAAATTTGAAATCCATATGTTCAAGAAATCTTTTTGACAACATTGACTTGAAATGAGAGCACTGATAGAACTTCTTCTTGTCAGATATTCTGCTCTACCCGTTGTATAACTAGAACATTTTGCATTGATACGAAAAGGTCTGCTCCTACTCCTCGATGCAAATTATATTTCTTGGCAACATCTACATCATTGGATCATCGTTTGTATAAGCATTTTCATCATCATTAAGAGGAATTTTATCCACACTATGATTAGCTGTGCTTTTCAAATACTGACTTGGAGGATATTCTTCATCATCCCCTTCTTCAGTGCTACTATCATAGTCCTTAGAACTGGGACTAAATGGAAAATTTGACTCGATGTTTATTGTATATTCTTCCTCATGTGCATTGTCAGTGCTGCTCTCATAGTCCATAGAATTAGGAATATGTCGAAAATGTGACTATTTACTTACTAAAAATGCTACATCATGTCCTTTGTCACTGCTACATTTATAGTCATTAGGATTAGGATTAAGTGCTTCATCCTATCCTTCATCACTACTGCTCTCATAGTCCATAGGATTAGGACTAAGAGGACACTGTGACACTCCATTCATTTGAAATTTTTCATCATGCTCTTCATCATTACTACTCTCATAGTCCATAGGATTAGGACTAAGTGGACACCGTGACACTCCATTCTTTTGAAATTTTTCATCATGCTCTTCATCGCTGTTGCTCTCATAGTCCATTGGATTAGGACTAAAAGGACACCATGAAACTCCATTCTTTTGAAATTTTTCATCACACTCTTCATCACTGCTACTCTCATAGTCCATAGGATTAGGACTAAGTGGACACCGTGACACTTCATTCTTTTGAAATTCTTCATCATGTTCTTCATCACTGCTGCTTTCATAGTCCATAGGATTAGGACTAAGTGGACATTTTGACACTCTATTCAGTTGAAATTCTTCATCACTGCTGCACTCATAGTCCATAGGATTAGGACTAAGAGGATACCGTGACACTCCATTCTTTTGAAAATCATCATCATGCTCTTCATCACTGTTGCTCTCATCGTCCATAGGATTAGGACTAAGAGGACACCGTGACACTCCATTCTTTTGAAATCCGTGATCATGCTCTTCATCACTGTTGCTTTTATAGTCCATAGGATTAGGAATAAGAGGACACCGTGACACTCCATTCTTTTGAAATTCGTCAATATGCTCTTCATCATTGCCGCTCTCATAGTCCTTAGGATTAGGACTAAGTGGACACCGTGACACTCCATTATTTTGAAATTCATCATCATGCTCTTCATCACTATTGCTCTCATAGTCCATAGGATTAGGACTAAGTGGACACCGTGACACTCCATTCTTTTCAAATTCATGATCATGTTCTTCATCACTGCTGCTCTCATAGTCCATAGGATTAGGACTAAGAGGGCACCATGACACTCCATTCTTTTGAAATTTGTCATCATGCTCTTCATCACTACTGCTCTCATAATCCGTAGGATTAGGACTAAGAGGACACCATGACACTCCATTCTTTTGAAATTTTTCATCATGCTCTTCATCACTATTGCTCTCATAGTCCTTAGGATTAGGACTAAGTGGACACCGTGACACTCCATTCCTTTGAAATTCATCATCATGCTCTTCATCACTATTGCTCTCATAGACCATAGGATTAGGACTAAAAGGACATCGTGACACTCCATTTTTTTGAAATTTTTCATTATGCTCTTCATCACTGTTTCTCTCATAGTCCTTAGGATTAGGAATAAGTGGACATCGTGACACTCCATTCTTTTGAAATTTGTCATCATGCTCTTCATCACTGCTGCTCTCATAGTCCATAGGATTAGGATTAAGCAGAAACCGTGACACTCCATTTTTTTGAAATTTGTCATCATGCTCTTCATCACTATTGCTCTCATAGTCCATAGGATTAGGACTAATTGGACATCTGACACTCCATTCTTTTGAAATTATTCATCATGCTCCTCATCACTGTTTCTCTCATAATACTTAGGATTAGGACTAAGTAGAATCCATGACTCTTAATTTATTTGAAATTCTTCATCCCCTCTTTCATTAGTGCAACTCTCATAGTTCTCAGGATTAGGACTAAGTGGAAAAATTGACTTTCTATTCATAGTGGAAGAATTTCCATTATATTCATCAATATGATTAGAGTTGTTACACGATGAAGATGTTGATGCTTTACAAAGCAAAACTTCACTATCAGAAGAATCCATCCCTTTCAAATAGAAGAGGTTGAATGATACAAATATAGACTCTTCTAAAGATATTATATAGCTTAGGGAATGAAATTTTCCCTCCAAAAAGTTTCGCCAAAATATTTCCCTCCGAAAATTTCATTTCATGTATTTCCCTTCATTATTTTATTCTAGAAAAATTTTAACTAAATTTTTTTATGAAATAAATCTTTACATTTAAAATTGTAAACAAAAACTTTTACCTAAATTATTTTAATAGTTAAACTATATAATATTTACTAAACAATTGAATGTTTTTTTTTAAATTTTTATAATATCTTCTAAAACAAATTAATCCCACATTCACTGCACTATAAAACAATTCCATAATATTCATTTTATCATAGTTTCCTATATCGCCATAAAAAAATTAACATGTTAATTGTTTTTAAAACAAATTAATCCCACATTAACCGTACGGTAAAACATCTCCATAATTTCACCTATATAATAAATTTAATTATCACTCTTACTCACATCACATCAAGGTTTTCTTAGGTTTGTTAAAATACTTGGAGTGAATTTGTGGAGCAGCTACATTACTATCAACAACATATTCAACTGAGGATTCTCGCATTTGAAAGGTTAGTTAATTTTTTTCTTTGCAAATTTTAAAATTAAATAAGTTTAATGATTTTTTTTTTTAATTAAAACTTTTTGTGGACCAAATTTACTTACTATGTCCACAGTGGGCATGGTGGGCCCGGTAATGTTCATGGCAGCCAAATGGGCTCGTAGGTTAGGGGCGATGGGGATGGCTACTCGACCCTCCAACCCCATCCCATTGGCTAGCGGGGTGGTGTGGGGGCAGGCGGGCGGGCTGTCGGGGTAGCGTGGGGGGGAGCTGTCACGACGGGTGGTCTGCAAGGGTGGCACGGGGGTGAGCTGTGACAGCCCCCCCCGCGCCACCCCGGCTGCCCGCTAGCCCCGCGGGGTGGCGCGGGGGGGAGCTGCTGTGGCAAGCGGACTGCAGGGGTGGCACGGGGGCGAGCTGCAGCAGCACCCCCCCCCCCCCCCCCACCTTGGCAGCCCGCCAACCTCACAGGGTGGCGGTGCGATTCTCAGAATCGTCGCCGGGGGAGCTGCGACAGCTCCCCCCTTGCGCCACCCCTACAGCTCTCCACCCCACAGGGCGGTGCGGGGAGCTGGGGTGGTGTGGAGGGGAGCTGTGGCAGCTCCCCCCTGCACCACCCTGGCGACCCACCGACTTACAGGGGGGCGTGAGGGAGATGGCCACCCCGACGGCCCAACAGCTTGCAGGTAGCCCTTCCGCCCCACCCCGGCGTTTCAACGATCCGCGGGGTGGCGAGGCCACCGGGGTTGGGTGGGGGGCAGTGGTTGGGCTGCCAAGGTGGGCTAGGGAGCCAGACTCAATGGTCGGCCGATTTTCAAGGTGCGACAACAGGGTGATGTATGTATATATATATATATATTCTAAATTGTTATGGTTTATAAAATTAATTATCATTTATCATTTTCGTTGTTAATTTAAGTTACTAAGTTTTTGTGATTTACTGATTTATGTGTTTCTGTTTTTTTAGGAAAATGGCATCAAAGAATATTTCTGTGAATCTTTCTGGACCAAAGACTCTTAAAGGTGGATCTTCAAAAAAAACATTGGTGAATGAACCCCACCTGAGCTGATGGCTACAAATATTTCAAGTGCCTCAAATGATAAGAAGATGATTTCATACTGGAAGAAATCAAAAGAAGTGAAACTTCCATCAAGATTCTGGTATTTGAAAGAAATAGAAAGCCAAAATGTGCATATATATCTATATGTTGATATACCTAATGATAATAGGATTTATGACGTGATGGGAAGAGTCGTAGACATGTGTTCGGTACCAGACAGTGAAGTTGTTTACATACTTACAAAACTACCCAAGTCACATGAAAGGATTAAATATCAATTTTCATATTCATTGTATGACATGAGAGAGGTATCTACAAAGTTGTGTAAACAGATCGTAAATGAGATGAAACAAAATATCGTAAGTATTGTTATTGATATTTGTGTTTTGAGTTCTTGTAACTGTTTCACTATATTTTTTTAGCTTTGTTTTTATTAACATATGATATTTCGTTTGGCATTTTGTTGAAAGTTGTTCAATTAGGTTGGGAGGCATTCATTTAATAGAGCATGATATTATGAAACTTGTTAGTAGTTTCTACTCAGTATCAGAAGAAGATATGGCAAACAAGCAAAATGTAGTAATTCATGATGCTACGAAACTACATCCAAGGGATCAGAAAAAAAAAGCCTCTAGTGGATAAATCTACCAAGGGTAGACAAGTTACTTTTGAAGACGAGGAAGTTGAAATTGGTAGTGAAGAATATGTCGTTGTTATTGAGGATTACATTGGAACTGAGAAGAGCCATAAAAGACGAAAAGTAATAATGCCCAAGAATAAATTTTTTATAGTTAATAATGAGAATGTTATGAAGAAGAAAAGTAAAGTTGAACATTTTGAAGTAGTCATTACGAACAATCAAGAACCTAGTGAAACTTCAAAAGAAAGTAGAGAAATCATTACATCAGGAGTTGATTTAGAGGATGGCATTATCAAAACAAAACAAAATGCCATTCGACATAACTTGACAAAGAGAAACTTAATTGAGGGTGTTCGTACATTTCAGCTTAATGTCAGACAAATCTATAAGGCAAGTGAAGGACAATGTCAATATCAAATCAAAATGCCACACCATCTGCATGTTCACAACTTGAAGACATTGATGAGGTATAATCCATATGCTCATGTGGTTAACTATGTGCTTCTTGTTGATCCAGTTCAAGTTCCCAACAAAGAAGCATTTGATTAGTCAAAATGTTTTGAATACAATTATTATGTGCTTGGGGGGAACCATTCTATAGAAGCTCAAAGACAATTGATGGAGGAATATCCCAATAGCCCACATTTTGAAACAATGAAATGTATCATTTATGCTGGTTTATCAGATATAGAAGCAAATTTAGTGGCATGGGATCATAATTCAGATAATGAATATAGGATGTCTATGACTTTCATCCAAAGGATTAGATTTATTCATAGTGAATTTGAAGAAAAATGTGGTGGGGATAGGATAAATGTTACAGTAGATTTCCGAAAGGAATGTTGTATGGAAATACGCTATAAAATTGAAAAGAAAATCAATTCAAAAGGCAGCAAAGGCTACAAATTTAGTGCCCATATATAAGCATTAGCTGTTTCCAGCCAAGCTCGACCCAGAATCAGAGGGTGCCCATCCAATCAACTCTTTGGTTTTATAACGCAAAAGTCTACTGGATACTCCCATGAATCAACATAAACCATAATATCTTGTAAATTTCCCTCTGGCCTTACCACAAAATGATCAACAAGTTCTAGCAGGGTGGTGGTTACTTCCAAAGCTGTAATACCAAGTGTCTGACAGGTTTCTGCTATTAAGATGTTAATGGTTGCACCCAGATCAAGTAGTGTATTTGGAAAGAAGCGACCATATATTTGAACTGTAAATATGGGATTCCCAAGATATTCATACTTTACCAGAGTTTCCCCTCCTAAGAGTAAATCAGATAAGGTCCCTACAACATGAATGGTGTGTGAAGTTTTTTCTTTCTGCATAGGCTTATTTACACATAGCTCTTTAATCGTTTTAGCATAAATAGGAATATCTTGGATGGTCTGGAGGAGACAATTTTTAATACAAAGATTTTTTAGTTCCCCTACAAGATCAAAATCTGGATAAACAATTGGTTTAGGTATTGTTAACCTTTCGAGGAACGGGGGAGAAGTGACTATGAGTTTCCTAGGATCTTTATGATGATCAGTACTTATCCTTATTTTATTTATGTGTCAATTACAGTTGATGGTATATGTACAAGTGGGGTTTCCAACTCAATTGATGGATGGTCTCTATTTTCCTCAGGTGTAATGATACATCCCAACCTCAATCTAATTTCATTACATTCTTTTTGTTCAATCTCATAGTCTGAGCTTTTGAAAATTTGCACCAGCTGAAGTGGTCTGATATTGGGATTCAGATTCGGTTGAGCTGGAAATTGAGGGTGCAGAAGTGGTTGAGGATTTTATTGTAATGGATATGGAGTTGATAATGTAGTTTGAGGTTGAGCACTTGTCCCCATAGGTGTATTGGATATTCCCAAAGGTCGCTGCCAATTTAGAGACTAGTTCAGATTTTGAGAAGTAGAGGAAGGCCACTGGGATGGACATGTATTACCTTGCCAAACAGGAGTAAAAGGAGAATTTGGCCAGCCATTACCCGGAAAGGAATGAGTTGGCCAGGGTGTCATAGGGAATGGCTGGGATTTCCAATTCGAGTAAGATGACTGGCCTAGCAATGTTGTCCCAGGGTTCTATTGCTAATTAAATCATGAAGAAGGAAAGAACTGGGATGTGTCTTATGACATACCTGTAGGATTGACCTGCCACTGTCGATGCTGGTTCATTAAATATACTGGCTCTGTCACTTCTTCTACTTCTTTGAAAACTTCTTTCAGCCCTGGAAGTGATGGAAATTATTCAATGGTGTGATCCTTAGCGCAGATGGCTCATGTCTGAACCATGTCCCCGTTGGTTGTGCTTCTTCAGGAAGCATGGGCAAAAAATGACTAAGTTCTGTTCTGCTAAGGCTTGTTTCTGTTTAGCCTGTAGGACATTGAGCTACGTTGTGAGGGTGCCCGGGATGTCTGTCTATAAGTCTTCTAGGAGGTTACCGATTTCCATTCATGTTACAACTCCACTATGTGGTTTGCTTCCCCTGGTCATAGGATCTCGACTTCCTGCTCCTGTGCGTGTACTTCCTCGTGAACACTTGATACACAAGTGAATGATTTCATCATTATCTTCTTTAGAAATATCTCCTTTCCCCATTAAATTTAGAGTTTCTATCCATTCTTCTTTCATTCCCTTAATTAAGATAGCTCTTAGGACTTCTTTTCATAAGGTGGTGTGAGGAAATCTCTGCAAATTCTAGTGAAACCGTTTGACATATTCTTCTAGAGTTTCATTATCCTTTTCAGCCATCTTGAAGATTCCATCTTTTAATTCTCTAGTCTTGCAAAAGTCCTCGTATCTTGTGAGGAAGGAATTTTTCATGTCATCTCAAGAGTTAATAGGACGTCCACCCAGACTCATGAACCATCTCAAGGTTGCTCCTTTTAGAGTAGTAGGGAACGGTTTTAGCTTTTGAGGCTTTGTGGTATAATCATACCCTCTGCAGAGGAGATCAAACTCGAATAGGAAGGCATCGGGATCCTTAGTGATCATCCCATGAAAAGTTGGGATGCTCTCCAAAGGAATAGATTTCATCGGGGCATTGGCCACTTGGTCAACTATGGGGTATTCCAATGTCGAGGTCTGACCTAGAGGTGGTTGATTTTCCATTTGGTTAAAGATGTGACAATATCCTTCAGGGATTTCAGGGGGTACTATTTGAGTAAGTGGAGGATTCACAATCCGAGTTGGTTTTGTAGCACTGCCTAGATATGGGATCATAGGAGATCCTTGTTCAGACAGTTGAGGTCCTGCCTTAGCAGTTCCACTGGTTTCTCCCTCTCCTTCTCTTAAGTTATAGGATTTTACCTCTTGTAGAGGATCATAATCTAAATTTGCTGTAACCTAAAAACTTTGTTCAGATCCTCCAATTTGGCTTCGAATCTCTTAGTAGGCTGCAGATGGTGAGCCTGTTGCCTGAGGGATTACAATAGGGTTTTTCCCAAGTACAGTCCGGAATCCTACTGTTGCTTGAGACTTTGCTTTTCTTACGATTTCGTCTATGAAAGTTGTTCACCCAAGTTTCACAGATCCCTTGGGTTTTGTTGATTTAGGTGGGGGGTTCTGATCTTTTTCTATCTTTCTATTCCTAGTCATTCATAAAAAACCTATTCATATTTAACCTCTATGCATTTGCTGAAAAGAGGGCTGGTGGGCAAGCACTTTACTTTGAAACACTCTCCCCGGAAATGGTGCCAAAATGTTGGTGCACTAAAATGTCTTATTACAAGCAATCTTAATTCCTACATTAATCATCAACCTAGGGCAAGTCTTTTTATTTCAAGAGTGTCAGCACTATATATGCAGTGAATTCAGAGGTCAACTGATAATGAAAGAAATTGGAATCGTTGCAATTGCTAATGTCTATCTCTTTAAATTCAATCCAAACAACTCTGAAAGGAATTCATAACACACTTTGAAATTCTACTTAATCTATTCTGAAAGCAAATGAATCTGAATACAAATAGAAAGAATCACACTTGGAAATCTTAACTGGTATTGAAACTAACTTATTTAACATGAAAGAGAGCTATGATAATTGAACAACAAATGATAATTGAACAGCAAATGACCATATAAGAATCTCATGGAAAGCAATCAATTCTAACTTTGAAATCTATGATAATGTTACTTAGAATGAACAACAATCTAATGTTGGAATTAACATAACCAATTCAATACAAAGCATCACGCATATGTAACACACAACTAAATCTTGAATCTTGAATGAATAGCAAACGCAAATCATAATCGTCAATCATCACGGTAATCAGAATGATATTAACTTAACAATAACAAATAATAAAGAACAAACATAAATGATTATAACATAGTGGAAGCAGTAGATCTTCTCTTGATTGGGCCCAAAGTCTTGAGAACTCCCTGCTATTAGATACTTAGAATATGATTATGAATTAAATGCAATCTTCTTCATTAAAATAAGTAACAGAGTTACAACATCACCAAGATGAAAGTATTATATGTCCAAAAGAATAGTTACAATCTGTGAATTTCTGAACTAGTTGTTCAATTTGCCTTTCAACCTTATATAACATTTGGAAAAGTAAATAGATAGAAGAAAATCCTCAGGATCAGGGGATCCTGAGGATTTTGCAACACTTGATCTAATTTCAGCATAAAATAACATTGGTCCTGCCTTGTTTTCCGCTGTCTTCCATGCCCAAGACGTTGTCTTTTTCATTTACTGGCTGCTGTTGTTCTGTTGATTGAACAACCATCGTCCCATCTGCGTCTCTGCACATAAAGATAGTAAAAGTCAATTTTTTATGCTTAGATTTATCTAATTTGTTACTAATCTCTTTTACCCAACTTTAGCTGTTGTTTCCTCCACTTTTATCCATAAAATGAAGATAAACATGTGAAGAAAAATGCTTAATCAAGCTATTTATGAGTAGAAAATGTATCTTTTTCTCGGCCCAACAATTTTTCCAAGCCACTTATTTATGATGATCTATCTGTTGATGAAGTGAAACCCCACAGAGTGTCGAGGCACTTTAGCCTGAGCTTATGGTTATGCTAGGCCCTTGCTGTCCTAAGGTTGGTTTCACTTCTGATCAAGAAGTTGTTGAAACACCCAAGGCTCCTCATCACTCATCTGTATGCATTGAAGATCAATCTCACACACAAATTTCGCTTCCTCCACTCAAACTACATGATCCCATTGGTCATGAATTTGAGGAATCTTACATAGAAAGTACGTGTGCACAACGCAAGTTGTCTTTGTTTCTTTCGTTTTCTTGCATGTCACAGTTAAGAATATGTGTGTGCTTAACAACTACACACAATGTCGCACAACATCATAAGTCCACAGATGTCATGCACTTGCACTCACTTATGCTCTGTGGACACATTTAAACTCAGAGTGTGTTTGTCTTCATTGTTATATCTTTATTGTTTGTTGGTCCGCACAGATATCTTGTTCACGAACCATGCCTTCACCAACATGGGTCGACCAATGCGTCGGTGGCTGCATTGGAAGTATCACTTCACGTGAGCAGACCCATGCACCGTTAGCTTAGGAGTAGGAGTAGTGTTTTCTTTTGGTTTGTTTTCTTGCATGCCATGTTTGCTTCTTACTTTTCATGTTTGTTTTCTTTCTTTCTTGTTTTGTTACTCACTTTACTTTCACATTTACTTTTGCTTCTGCTTTTCTTTGTGTTTGTTTTCTTGTTTATGTCCGTAGGTTAGTTTCGCATGAAACTATGCACGACTCTTGAAACAAGTTAAATAAAGTACAAGAGGACTTGTGTAGTTATCTTTATTTGGTTATCTTTAGTCATGCCTCTGTATGAAGAACTTGTTATCTTCAGCCCATGATACGTCGATGGAAAATATGCATTGTTCGAAGTGAACCTTGGTGAAAACACAACGCTTGCGTGCTAACTAGTGTCACCTACTCTAGTCGATTGTTTTCGAGTTAATCCTCATCAACTCAGTCAAGTAGAGTATGGTGAGGGGGAAAAATTTAACAGGCACCTTAGAGGTATATATAAACTACTTCTCTGAAGGAACAACCTCTTCTGCTCTGAATAATTTGGGATCCCTCTTCCGCCTCTTAAATGAATAATTTCTATGCATAGTTGCAAAAAATGAAAAAGTGAAAAATTTCGAAAAAATGAAAATGAATAAGATGAATGAAGAGAAAGGCTTCTTTCTTAGAGAGGTGATGCAAGTAATTCCGTCGGGGTACTAACCAGGCTCGCTAGCAGTGGAGTGATGCTTGTGTTCTTGTGTGACTCCATCGGGGTACTGTCCAGGCCTGCTAGCAGCAGAGAAACACCAGAGATGAAACTAAAACTCTAACAATCATAAAGCTTGTGCACCAATATACCCCTCATCCCCAATCAAAGCAATTGTGTTGTCATAGCTTGGAATGTGTGTTGACTGACCAAGATCTTGGCAGATGCTAAATCTTACAATCAAGCAGGTGTGGAAACCAAGACGAACAGAGAAAGGAACAATACTTCCGGAGGTGTTAGAATTTCTTTTCATGAGCAAGGTCCATTCAGAGAGCTAGATTTCTATTAGTGTGTCACCAAGTGTTGTAGCAGCTATAACCACCCTCCAAAATTTTTCCTTATCTTTGTTTTGGAGCCTCCCTACCAACCATCCTTAGAAGCATGTCTTGCATTATTAAGTACATGAGCTTCACTAGTTTTTCAGCAAATTTCCAGTCTATGCATGATTGTTTGCTTCACTCCCCTCACAGGCTGCCACTTTGGACTTGGACCAGCTGCTGGCTCAGTAACTCCCTCAGAAAATTGCACAATTGTGGAGGGGAACCGACCTTCCGTCCAGAAATTGCGTAAATATGAATGGTAGTTGTTGGGCTTAGAAATTGCACAATCCAGTCAAACAACCTTCCTCAGGAAAATTGCACAATCTAGACTAGCAGTGTAGCTCAGCCCAGAAACTATGCAATCCCTCTAGATAGCCAGCCCAACTTCCTCCCATAAATTGCCCAAAAATCCCTCTCAGTCAAGCAGGTTGTTGCACGTGCCTTTAGGTTGACCGGTTCCACCCGGGACCCAAAAAACATGACATGAATGCATGGGCTGCTTTTCCCAAAATAGAAAGAAGCTACATGAAAAAATCATCCCTAGATTTTAGGGATCTATTTTTAGCAGTTGGAGATTACATGCAAAGATAGTTTTAGAAACTTTCCTCTAAGTGTTGATTTTTCCTAGATCTGTGGCATGCACGTTAAGAGCCTCAAACTTATTTATTCAACGCTTGAAAGATAATTCTTCACATTGACCTTGGAGCTCTGACATCCAACAACACATCTAGGAGTCTTTGGCACATCCATCTCAACGATTTCCGGGTAAGTTTGCTTTACTTGTCTTTTGCAGCATTTCTCTCGCTTTTTGTGTTTTTGCTTGCGTGAGTGTTATTTGCTTGATTTATATGAATGCTTGTTTTCATTTGCATGCATGTTAGCCTATACAAGCATCGTTTCAGTTTCCATTTGCATCCCACTGCTATCACATGGATGACATTATTTTGCACGAACAGTCGTCCAAACGGCAACTCGTTTCACACACATGCATGCTGTTCCATTTTCTACATCTTGCATTCGTTTTTGTCATGCATGATCATTCACTCCTTCTTACACTCAGGATCACCATGTATTCACATCTTCATATGCTTTTAGTTTCCTGTCAGCTGGTCTGGGAAACCTTGGGCCAACTTTGCCTTGCCCGGACAATATTACGCAATTCTATGAGGGAAGGCTCTTCCTTCCTCCCAGAAAATTTCCAAATCTGGGAAATTAGTGCCCTCCATTCTTGCTCTGTGCAATTCTGAGAGGCAGTGACTATAGACCCAAAAAATTGCACAATGCAGTCCCTGGGCCTGCATCACTTGCGAGCTGAAATTGTGCATTGCGCAATCTCAACACCCAACATGCTAGTTTGGATTGCGCATTTTGCAATTCCAGTAGTCAACCAACCTCCTGACAATCCGAGCTGCCTTTTGTGTAGTTCTAGTAGTTAGTTTCCCAGCCTCCCAGTGAAAATTGTGCAATCCTTGCCAGCAGTTCCTCGGGTATGTTGCATTTCATTCCTCAAGTTTGCTTTGGTTTTAACTGACAGATTTCTTGCCATGCATGTCACCATGTCTCTAGATATAGCAAGTGTTCGTCCATCTCTCAGCAGTTCAAGATGAATGGCCTCCAAGAGAGCAGGGTCAAAGGATATCGATGGAAGCGCAACTGGAGCAGCAGTTGAGCGAGTGTTTTATGAGTTTGCCGATATACAAAGATACCAAGATGATCGTAGACAAATACATCAAGATGAAATGGAAAGAGGTCAATGATGCATTCTCAAGCACATTTGGTGAAGGTCATGAAGATCGCCAAGTCTATGTGAAAATCCATAAGTCCGGATTATAATGGATTGCATGCAGATACCCCACGTTCCCATGCGTGGCCATGACACATTGGATCGTCTCACACACTGATCCCGAGACGATGAAATTGAGAAGTTTCAGCGGGACAGAGATTTCTACCTTCAGGGCGCAAGACTATCAGTAGATGTACCACTTTCCGAAGCCAGTGATCACCATAGATACACCCTTTAGCATACTCAGTAGCAATGCCAGCTCCAAGGATATCTTAAAGAACTGGGTGAAGGAGCCAACCAAATTTAGGATGACACCCAACCAGATTTACAACAAAAAGATATTGTAGAAGGAGTCAATACTTGGTCATATTTGCATGTCTCTTGTATGGCCAAGAGAGCACAGAGACCTTCCCGCAGAGTTGGGTAATCTTGTTGGACCAACTGGCTAGTGAAGGCAAAGCATGTAATTGGTTAGACATGTTGGCTCACAGGCTTAACGAACAGGCAGCAGGAGCTCCGCAGCCGCCCAAAGGTCAGCAAGCAGAAATATACATGTCCACATACATATTTGATGCAATATGTTCCCATCAAGAGTTCCTGGGCTTGAAGTGGGCATGGACACCAATGGAAAACTTTGTCAATACTTATTGTAAACGACTTTCTGAATGCATCTTTCAGATCATTTTTTCACCACGGTGTAAAAGATGATATTTGAGCAGGATCCACCTTGGATTTCAAAGGCATCAATGGAGACACTGATCAATATAGATGATCGATATGCCTCATCATTTGGCACCTTCATACAGATGTACAACGCGCAGAAGTGTCCGCATGTTTTTTTGAAGTTTTCCATGGACAAGCTCATCATGCAAGAAGTATCGTACCACATCTCAGTAGGACTGTCAGCTAGGTTGCACTAGAAGAAGAAGGCACCTTGGCCCACCCTTCCGTTGCAGATCGAGTTGTACGAGATACAGAATCTCAAGCATGTGGATGTCGAAATAGAAGAGCTCAGAAAATATCCTTTCAACACCAAAAGCTTTAATCCGTATGACCCGCATTGCTTTGTGAAGGATCACTGTGTGAGAGTACAGTTTCCGTAGATCCACAGGGCACGTAATAGGGCTGAGGAAGACCCATGGAGATATTTTCAAATCTTCTCCAGGCCAGATGAATTGGTCAACATCGCTGTGGAATGGTTAGCGAAGCAGTGTGAAGCATCGTCTAAAAGAGCACCAGCAGTAGTAGTAGGAGAGGTAAACATACCGTCACGTGACAAAGGCAAGAGAAAGATTTTCGATTGCGCAAAGGTAGAGAAAAGCTGCAAGTTCAAAGCAGACCCACTCGTGGAGAAAGCAGCTTTGGAAATAGAGGCGAAGAGGCAAAAACGCAACAAAAGGACCATGCAAAGACAGAGAGAAAAAAAGAGGATGGAGGAAACAATGAAAGAGTTGCATGAGTTGAAGGAGAAACTCCGGAAGGAACAAGAGCTTCGCAGGTAGGAGAAGGAAGAACAACAAAGACAGTTACAACAAGGGGCGTAACATGTACAAAAATATGAAGTTTCACCCGTACAAGTAGTAAACTCATCCGAGCAGCTGGCACAAAGCAGACAAGGTGAGAAGTTGTAGGAGTAGGACTTCACTCAAGAGATTAAAGAAGAACTTGAACTGATGGGTACAAATATGGAGCAACCAGAGTTAGAACAAGACATCGACCTCATGCCTTGCCTCCAAGAGGTTGATCCACCTGCTTCATTGGATCTAGAAGCAGAGAAATTCCTAAGTGACCAAAGAGACATTGAGATCATTGGAGATAATCCAGAAGAATAGATGCACAACATATCATTTGACGAGTCGCAGCATAGAGTTGTGCAATCATGCATAGTGTCTACTCTGGATGACCACACATCTCCTGCACAGTTTGAGGAACCAGTGATCATATCTGATGTGCGTAAGCATGCAACAACATTGGTCAATTCTACCAAAGCATATGTCAAAGCCACTATCTTGAGTGTTCGCTTCATGATAATGGAGAATGAGCGAATGGCTAAGGAGTTACAGACAACCAAGCAGGGAGGAGAACTAGTTACAGCATCCGCCCAAACAGAGTTGAAGAAGGCGATACTGGATTAAGTATCGTCACTTGAGATAATCACGCGGATGTTGTATTCCAAGTTTGGTATCGTGCATAATGCAATTTGTCCATCTCAACAGTTGGCAACAACGATGTGCTAAGAGAGCATGTACCTTGTCAAACTTCCATACTACTATTGACCACATGAAAACATGGACGATGAGATACAAGGGAGCCCCGTTACACTTTCCCAAGATGATGAAGCCTAGAGTGGTCGATCTGAAGGCATGCATCCAGAGTCAAATCTAGAACTATGAAGAACTCCCGCAGCTCATCACTAGCTTGCAGACTTCCCATTCACGGGTATTCAGAAGCATGGATGTTGTTGTGTGTGCATATGTGATCCCATCTATTGGGACACTCACCTAGTCAAAGACAAAGGCACAAGTTTGACTCTAGCTTGACTCATACTTTAACGAGTTGATGCACATAGCCACCAGTGTAGACTTGGCGATTAGTGCAGACACCATGCATCAGTATGTCCCTAGTCCAACCGAACTCAAGACAATGATGCGCATGTTATTAGACAAGTTGGACAGAGGAGCTAAAGTGGTGAACCCGGATGCAACAGAGGCAAGAGTTCGTTTCCAGAAATATGTCACCACAGAGCACACAGACACCATCACAGACTACCGAGCTTGTCATAAATTTTCCACCGCCGACCATCATGAGAATGTTGAAGAGGTATCTTCCCATAGTTTTTCGAGTCATAGTGATGTCTTGCATGGCTTTCTCAAGCCTATTTTGTCTCACATGGGTACATGTGCAGATTGTATGTAACATCTTGTCAAGTGGAAGTTCAAGTGTCAATAGTCAAATGTAACAGTCATAGAGTAGAGAGTCATGAGGGTAGATGAACAGTCACAAAGGGGAATGTCAAGGGTCACCCCACCCTTTTCTATATATAGTCCCTCATAGCTCATTGTAGAGGCTTTTGGTCAGCCAAGCTTATGATAGGAGTATCTTAGAGAAATATTGGAGAGTATTATAACGAACCTTAGCTTCTCCATAGTTCAGAGCTAGTACATCTCTTTGGAGGAGCAGGTGGCAATCATTGTAATGTTCCACTACCAAGACTAGTGGTTGGTCATGGTTGTACTATATGATTGGAACTTTCACTTCTTAATATAACAGAGCCAACACGTTTCATGCATATGTTGTTATAGTATTTCAGCTATCTTGGTTACTCTAATGATATATGTATCTATTTGCTTATGCATGCATGTATGGAATCTTTCTGTATAAGTATGTATGAATATTACCGAGATGTGTTGTTGGTTTAACCATCACTTTGGATTGTCAGCTTACTTGCTTTCCAATTTGTGATGCATTTTCGCTCGTGTGTTTCCTTCCAACTTGCGTGCTTCCACAAGTTTCCAAGGGGCACACTCACCTCACTTTATGTGTGTTAGAAATTTTCATGCACCTTCCCCTACTTGATTTGCATGTCACACCCTTGCTACCAACAAGGACATCTCACTTGCTTCTGTGGGCATACGTAGTCAATGCGATACTGTATGACCCACTATTGGGACTCTTACACCAGACGGTCTGAGGTCTAGTTGGGACTTCTTACCAGGGAGATCCCCTAATATGTTGGCGGGTCCAGCACCACCAACACTTTTCAATGGTTTTGCTAAGGTATAGGTGTGATTGAATACTGAGAATGGTGTCCCCCAAGGGGGAGGGTTCTATAACAAACCTGGTGAAAATTGGATGTAATAAAAGTTAATAAAGGAAAAATAATAACCATGGTTAATGGGACACTTATTCCAAGTTGATTCAATGTTATGCAAGACATCCTAGTGTAGGTGTTCATTTGGTTTATTATGGATAAGGAAATTGGCAAAGGAAATGGCTAAGGATTTAGAAAGGAAAAATGGAATTTTTGGCACATTTATTTATGAAAATAATGGAAATTAGGAGAGAAGGAAGGTGAAAGGTCAGAGGTTTCATGTAAGAAGGAAAATGAAGGAAAGTAATGCAAAATGAAGAAAATAGAGGCCTAATTGATAAAAAGGCTTCTAAGGATCAGTTTGTAACATTTTTTCAGTTTAGTTTTGGAGCTCTTTCATTATTCTCTCTCTCTCTCTCTCACTCTTGGACACTTTGAGTTTTCTTGGAGCACTTTGGCATTGGATCAAGAAATGAAAAGAAAGTAGGAGGAAGGAAGGAAAAATAAAGGAAGAGCAGGATCAAGCACCTACAACCAAATTCTTTGCAGGTATCGATTTGCATGTGTTTTTTCCTTACTATATTTGGTATGCATGTGGTTATTTTCTATTATGGCATGGGTTTTTCTAGGTGTGACAATTTTTTTTTAGGTTTTAATCCTGTATAGAAATTACCTGCATACGAATTCTAAAAAACAGAAAATAACAATGGCGAGAGCATAACACATAAAACAAATATACACAGAGGTTTTCCCCTAGATCCCAAAACTGGGACTACCAGATTGAATTTTTGTTATGTTCCTTTCAATGTTACAATACATATATATAAATGTTGAAGCATCCATAAACCCCAATCCATTAACCCTAGATTAAAACATAACCATAGTTCTTGACCAAGTCTACAAAATACCATGGAATGAAAACCATCCTGCCCAAAATCATGTGTGAAAACCATGCACAAAACCATAGGTAGGTCCGCCTACCTAATATAGGGTCCAAAAAAATAGGGTCTAGTTGTGGAAAGAATACAACACAACCCAACAATTTTCAGCCTAAACTTTCAATTTCTAGATAGCCATAGTATGATGGGGTTCAAATGTTTTGTTTGAGCTAGATTTTCAAATTGATTCAAAACTGAGTGAGGTGGATCTTTGAAAGAATGAAAACATGGCCTAGTGATCCCTGAACCGGGATATGAATTGTGGTAAAGCGACTAGCCTAGTGACCCCTGATCCAGACTGTGGGTTGCAGTAAATCTAGGTAGGTTAATGTCAGGATATATGGTAAAGCCTAAAGGTGGGTGCTGCCCATCAGGCCTAGTAATTGCAAGATGGGATGCATGGTAAAGCCTGGGGAGTGGAGTCTCGGTTAGGTCCTAGTGATTTGGGATGGATTGCGGTAAAGCCCATAGACTGGTGTCTCGGTTATGGCCTAATTATCCCTGGATTAAACTGTGGATTGCAGTAAATCCTAGAGACTGGGAGATAGGAAAATTCCTCACGGTGTAGGTGGATAAATCTGGTGGCATCCATGCTTGTTTTTTCCTAGTGATTTGGTGGAGATCATGGTAAAGCCTGTTATTATATGTTTATTGTTTTGGCCTTGTGATTTGGTGTGGATTGTGGTAAAGCCTAGTTTCTATTGATGAGGATGAGTTGGTTTAGCCTTAGGATTCCCTGGTTGGTTCTTTTGGTTTGAGTCCCACATTCATGCTTGGAATATGGCACAAGAGTGAATAAATGAATAGATATTTTCCGAAACCAATATATGGTTGGGTGGAATTTGGTAGTCCAATACTAGGTTGGCTTTTGCATTCATTAATAAGAGGTTATTTCCTTTGTATCTTATGTGTAAATGTATTGGTTTATATGTGGATTCTATGGCTGATGTATCCTTAGTATTTTTGTTTTGATTATGTTGGTTATGAATATGTATTATGAAAGTGATGATGTATGGCTATCCTCATGTTTTGATTTGTGAATGAATGAACAATGTATCTATGACCGAATAGATGATAATGCAACTAATGATATAGGGGAAGAATGCTTCTTAGCAATTTTTAGATAAGTATGAGACCCCTATGCTCAGATATGTATTTTAAACCTATAGCTTACATATTTGTGACATGTTTAATGAAATTCTTGTCATGACTAGTGATGAGCCTCAGTATTGCAACAAGAATGTTGCAACTTCCAAGGCTACCGACTTTAATTATCAACTCAGGGTTCATACAAACTTAAGAGGTATCAACACTATATGTGCAGCATACAATGTGTCCTTCCTCTACTATCATGAGAGAAAATAAATGTTTCCTATTTGCAGGAATGAAAGACTGAATTTAAAAATTGTTGGGTCCCTATAATACTAGTGATTACCCCACTACTATTGTAGTTATACCCCTTATTTATATTGTTGTGCCCCTATTACCCCATATTGTTATTTCTTTGCCCATATAATCCCTCTTTTGTTATTTTTGTGGCTTTATATTATTATTGTTAGGTCGGCTGGATTATATTGTGACTCCTTAGACTCCTATATATAGAAAGGAGGTTTTGTCATTTGTATCATCCAAGAATTGTTCATTTATGTAATGTAAAGGAGGTTGCCCCCTCGAAGAGGCTGAATTCTAAGGCGTTGATCTATCTTTTCTATCTTTTCTTGAGCTGGTTTCATAACATTTGGTATCAGAGCTTTGGATTCTAGGGTTTCGCTGCTCCAAACAGGTCATCGTGGAATTTTCGCTATAACGTTTTTTCTGTGACGTTTCAGAAGTCGCAAAAAAAACCCATTTGAGAAGAATTGGCGCTGAACCTTGGGTCCAAATTTCAGAGCTTTTCGCGCGATATTTTTGGGGATATGATCTGAGGAAGTTGGTCTTTTTGCAGACTCCTGAATTACATTCAAAACAGGTGACCTGGGGAAAATCGTCATAACTCTCTCTCTGAGGATCGGATTGAAATTTCGTAAAAAGGTACAGAAAGAGGACGGACTGTAGTTTCTTGTATGTGTGTTTCAGATTCAAAGGTTGAAACAGTGACTCGTGGCACGTCGTACAAGTTCGCTCTACTGAACCAGTCTAAAAGCAAGTCACTGTGGGAGATTTCACATAACTCTTCCTTGGAGAATCCAATTTGGCTCAGACTGTGGCATTGGAAAGAGGACGCAGAAGGCTACTACAGGTAGCAATTTCAGAACTGGATGATCCGAAATTACAGAGATACATCAGATTCAATATCAGGCTTCTATAAAGTGAAAAAAGGTGTGTAGTTTTTTTTTAATTTTTTGTGTAAGCTTTGTTTAACGGAATTCAAAGGGCATAGTAAAGCATTATTATCGGTAACTGATGCCCCGAGGAAAGAAAATGCAAACACCTAGTAAGGAACCTGAAAGCTCTAGCATGACTCATGAAGAAGAGGAAGAAATGCTACATGATATATCAAAATTACAAGAACAAGTGCAACAAATGTCACGCTCACAAAAGCTAACAGAAGCTAAGATAAGTGGCGTGGAATCTAAGATAAATGGCATGGAATCTAAGATAAATGGCGTGGAATCTAAGATAAAGGGCATGGAAGCTAAGATGGAGGATTCGATGATAAATTTGAAGATAGATTTGAAGACAGACATGGAAGAATTGAAGAAGTTGCTACAAGAAAGGGTCACTAATGGTGAAAAGGTAGTAAAGGAAACTCATGATGAGAACAAAAGAAATGTTAATCATGATTCCATAGACTCTAATGTTGGATCGAAGACTCACCATGTTCCAAAAATCGATATGAGGAAGTTTGATGGCAAGGATCCCGCCACATGGATATTACAGATGGAGCAATTCTTCGATCTCAATAATGTGCAAAACACACAAAAGGTACGTATGGCAACTTTATATTTGGAACCAAATCAGTTTGTATGGTATCAATGGCTTTGTTCTCGTAAACAATTTATCACTTGGGCAATTTTTACGGAAGAATTGATAGCACATTATGAGGATACAAAAAGCAACACTTTTTTTAGCCAATTGATAAGTCTCAAACAAAAGGGTTCAATAATGGAGCACATTGAGGAGTTCCAAAAATTGAACATAAGGGTAAAAGATATTCCAGAGGAGCATAGGATTGATGTGTTCATAGGGTCTTTAAAGGATAATATCCAACATGATGTTGCCTTTGGGAACCTGATTCATTAGAGAAGGCATTCAGGTTAGCAAGAAAAATGGAAAGCAAAATTATGGCAACTAGGAAGCATACCATTCACAACTATAAAGACGGAAGTGTTGTTGCCCATAGTCTTCCACAACCTACAAGGTTGACACCACAACAATTGGAAGAAAAAAGAGCAAAAGGGCTTTGTTACAATTGTGATAGCAAATACACAAAAGGTCATAAGTGTGCTGAGAAGAAATTATTCTACATAGATTGTGAAGAGGAAGAAGAAAAGGAGCAAGAAAGGTCAAAAGAAGAGGATATATTCCAGGAACAAAGCCTAGATGAAGAACAAATAAATCCGACCATATCTTGTAATGCATTGGCGGGAATTACCACTCCTCAAACCATCAAGATAGAAGGACAAATCAAGAAGAAAAAGGTAATAGTGTTGATTGATTCAGGAAGCACCCACAATTTTATTCATTGTAGGGTAGCAAAAGAATTGAATTGCTTCCTATATCCAGCACCAGAGTGTCAAGTGATGATTGCAAATGGAGGAACAATAAATTGCTCTGGAAAGTGCCATAATATCAAGCTATCCATGGGAGAATATGTATTGACTAGCCCAATGCTTTCCATTCCAATGGGAGGTGCTGATGTTGTACTAGGAGTCCAATGGCTACAATCCTTGGGTACAATAGCTTTTAATTTTCAAGAACTTTTCATCAAATTTTCTTCGGAAGGAAAGGAAGTTGAATTAAGGGGTATTGCAGGGAAACCAGGAAAGATAATCAGCTCTAATGGTATGACAAAGCTTCTAAAAAAGGAGCAAAGAGGTGTAATTGCACAATTATGTTCGCTAGATGTTTCCACATTGGAATCATCTATTTCTCCAGATCTCCAAAAAGTCTTGGACAATCATTCCAAGGTATTTGAGACTCCCAAAGGTCTCCCACCTATGCGTGATCATGATCATGCTATTCATCTGATTCCAGGAAGTGTTCCTCCAAACATCAGGCCGTACAGATATCCCTATGTCCAAAAAAGTGAAATTGAACGTATGGTTGCAGAAATGCTAGAGGCTGGTATAATTCAACCGAGTCAAAGTTCTTTCTCAGCTCCAGTAGTATTGGTGCACAAGAAGGATGGATCATGGCGCATGTGTCCAGATTATAGGGAGCTCAACAAGCTCACTATTAAAGATAAGTTCCCCATTCCTGTTATTGATGAATTACTGGATGAATTGCATGGATCAATTTACTTCACCAAGTTGGATCTTCGTTCGGGATATCATCAAATCAGAATGAAGATTGAAGACATTCCAAAAACGGCATTTAGAACTCATGAGGGTCATTATGAATTTTTGGTCATGCCTTTTGGCCTTACCAATGCACCTTCAACATTTCAAGGTTTGATGAATTCAATTTTCAAACCATTCCTTAGAAAATTTGTGTTAGTATTTTTTGATGATATACTAATCTACAGCAAGTCTTGGAAGGATCATGTTGAACATGTTGACAGGGTGCTACAACTATTGGAGGAGAAACAATTATATGCAAAAAGATCCAAATGTTTCTTTGGAGTCCAGGAGGTGGAATATTTGGGTCATATTGTATCTCATGAAGGAGTTAAGGTAGACCCTAGCAAAATTAAAGCCATTAAGGAATGGAAAATCCCCACATCCATAAAGCATCTGCGAGGATTTCTTGGGTTGACAGGGTATTATCGCAAGTTTGTTAAGAATTATGGGAGAATAGCAGCACCTCTAACAACATTATTGAAGAAAGATTCATTTTCATGGACTTCGGAAGCAACAAAGGCCTTTGAACATCTTAAAGAGGCAATGTGCCAAGCACCGGTCTTAGCTACACCGGACTTCACAAAAACCTTTATTGTGGAATGTGATGCTTCAGGAAATGGAATTGGTGCTGTTCTAATGCAAGATGAAAGACCCATTGCTTTTGAAAGTCGTCCAATCAAGGGAAAGTTTTTAAGCAAAGCTATTTATGAGAAGGAAATGTTGGCAATACTCCATGCACTTAAGAAATGGCGACCCTACCTAATGGGAAGACACTTCAAGGTAAAAACGGATCATGATAGCCTTAAATACTTTTTAGAACAAAGATTATCCTCTGAAGAGCAACAAAAGTGGGTCACAAAGATGTTGGGTTATGACTTTGAAATCATCTACAAAAAAGGGAAGCAAAATGTGGTGGCAGATGCACTCTCAAGAAAGGATGAGGATGTGGAAGCATTGTTGTGTGCCATTTCTATTATCCAACCAGATTGGATAAACGAAGCAAGGGAGGAATGGAAGAATGACGAAGAAGTGTGGGCACTTATTCGAAAGCTACAACAAGATTCCAGTACTTCTGATACATTTAGCTGGCAAAATGATTCGTTATGGTACAAAGATCGCTTATACCTCTGTAAGAATTCCCAGCTAAAACAAAAGATTCTTATGGAATTGCACACTTCTCCCTTAGGAGGGCACTCAGGATTTTTAAAAACTTACCACAGGGTTAAGAAGGAATTTTTTTGGGATGGCCTTAAATCAGATATTCAAAAGTTTGTGGCGGAATGTTTGGTTTGCCAGCAAAATAAAGTTGAAACAATTAAGACACCGGGTCTATTACAACCTTTATCCATTCCAAGCCAACGTTGGGAGGAGGTTTCAATGGATTTTATCACAGGTTTACCCAAGTCTGAGGGAAAGAGTGTCATCATGGTGGTAGTTGACAGACTTACCAAGTATGCACACTTTTGTGCATTATCACATCCATTTAAAGCCAGTACAGTTTCTACTGCATTTATGGAAACAGTTCAAAAGCTACATGGAAACCCAAAGATTATTGTAAGTGACAGAGATCCCATTTTCACTGGAAATTTTTGGACAGAATTATTTTCTTGTCTTGGTACTCAGTTAGCTCATAGCTCATCTTATCATCCTCAATCTGATGGGCAAACTGAGATAGTAAACAAATGTTTGGAAGGATATCTTCGTTGCTTTGTATCTGATAAACAGACACAATGGGTCAAATGGTTGCCTCTGGCTGAATGGTGGTATAACACTTCCTTCCATACAGCAACAAAAATGACCCCATTTATGGCACTTTATGGGTATCAACCACCATCCATCACATCATATTTAAGAGAAAATTCTAAGGTTCAGGCAGTGGAACATCACATCGAACATCAACAACAAGTCCTCCAACTCTTAAAGGATAACCTCGTGTTGGCACAAAATAGAATGAAACAACAGGCAGATCAACATCGCAGTGAAAGAAGTTTTGATGTAGGTGATTGGGTATTCCTACGGCTACAACCATATAAGCAAATGTCCCTAAAGCAAGCTAAGAAGGATAATAAATTATCACCAAAGTATTATGGTCCGTACAAGGTGTTGCAAAAGATTGGTACTATGGCATACAAATTGGAGCTTCCTGCAGCTTCTCGATTGCACCCAGTTTTCCATGTTTCATGTTTAAAGAAGGTTATAGGTGACAAGCTCCCAATTCAAACAATATTGCCAGAACTTGACGAGGAAGGAAAAATTATATTGGAACCGGAAGCAGTCACAGAAACAAGAACTCGACAGCTACGAAATCGATCAATTTCAGAGTATCTTATCAAGTGGAAGAACTTATCCGCTGAAGATTCCACATGGGAGGATGAGAATTTTATGCAGAAGTATCCAGAACTACTCAAGCGTTGAGGACAACACTTTTTTGAAGGAGAGGGGCATGTTGGGTCCCTATAATACTAGTGATTACCCCATTACTATTGTAGTTATACCCCTTATTTATATTGTTGTGCCCCTATTACCCCCATATTGTTATTTCTGTGCCCATAGAATCCCTCTATTGTTATTTTTGTGGCTTTATATTATTATTGTTAGGTCGGCTGGATTATATTGTGACTCCTTAGACTCCTATATATAGAAAGGAGGTTTTGTCATTTGTATCATCCAAGAATTGTTCATTTATGTAATGTAAAGGAGGTTGCCCCTTCGAAGAGGCTGAATTCTAAGGCGTTGATCTATCTTTTCTATCTTTTCTTGAGCTGGTTTCATAACAAAAATGCTTGTAAAGTAACATGAAATCCTCTATCTACTTATTAACACACTTTTCTTGCAAAAGGACCCTATTTTAACCTTATTTGTCACATTTGATGTTTTAACTAATCTAAGCATGAAATCTGATCTAGAGAGTATTAACTGCCGTGTGCATGTGTAAATATAAAAGAAACCAATTTTTTAATCTGTTTTCTTTATAAATTCAAATGCTAATCTTTCCTTGTTCTTTGGCAAGCGAGAAAGGTATGGAGGAAGAGGGTTAAAATGGTCTTGATGGCATGGAGGTCAAGTGGAGGCCTAATCTGAGCTTCAATGATGATTTTTCTCAATTCGGGTTTAAAACAGGATGCTACATGTTTTCCTACAAGATGTACTAGTTCTCCTACAAGATCCCCTGATTGACTACATGATGTTACATATTTCCTATACGAAATTATAATTCATCAAATGAGCAAGAAAATCAAATCCAAATTGGATGGGACAATTTTTTTTATTGAATAGGATGGCTTAGGTTCCCATTCCAAGTGGAATCAAGCAAAAAGACCTCTGTTAACCCATGCTAAAAAATAACACAAATTTTCTAGTCGAAAAATCCAGAAATTCGAGAACTAGTGAGCTAGTAAATCTATAAAATGCCTAACCTAATCAAGTTCAAATTCAATGGGGTAGTTTTTTTATGAACTAGAATGTTTTTTAATCTAATTCAAGTGGAACAAACACGATTGAAGCTCGTTAGCATGCTCTAAAAAATAGCATAAATATACTGTTCTTTTCCACAAAGGAGTTCCAGAAATCTAGATTTGGGAATAAGAAAGCTAATCCAAGTAGCTCAATGATTACTATGACCTTCCAAAGCTTTTCCAAGGATGAAATGATTCTTTTGATCTTGCAAAAGAACTTACATCAACCATTTAATCCAATCATACAACAAGAAATCTAAATGCAGAAATAGATCAAAATAAAAACAAGAGATGCATGTGAATAAGAAGTGAAAAGAAGGAAAGTAAATGATACAAAATGGCTCCGAGTCTCCTTGGATGGCCAAGAAAAAGGAAACTCAGATATCTATGGAGGAAAATAAGATTTAGAAGCTGAACATGACACCAATCTTCATTATTTTCATCAATAAAATTACATCTTTGCAAGAAAATACAATGGAGCTGCAGAAATACGAGTTCTCTCCACAAGAACACTAATATAAATCTATCGCTAGAGGAAAAGTCAACTTGGTACTTATAAAAAATAATTAGGAATCATTCCCCGTGAATGGAAGAAGCTTTCCCCACCAAAATCCCTTGAGTAGTGGATCTGGTTCCCAATACTAGGAATCTGCATTAAATGGAGGGAACACATTCCTATATTCTCTCAATCATTGGAGTTCCACAACCTGTACCATAATTCCATAATATCTTTTTGATTTATTATTTAATAGTGATCCTCCTGTAGTAGGGATCAAGTCCCTAAATTATCTCCTCCTCCAAATCTTCATAATCTACCCAATATTCTCATAATATTCCCCAAAAATAAATAATATTAGGCACAAATATGCTATTATTCATATACCTTCCTAATGAATATATTAAACTTAAAAATACATTATCTAATGAAAAAATAGAGGTTTAATGTGCTAAAGGATGGTCATAGGACTTCATTTATGTTTAATTTAGAGGCATGGGCCTTAATTTATGTCCAATTTAGAGGCCCATCAACTAGTAGGGGTCCAATCTAGACCTTGTCAAGGTTTTTGCAAATGTATCATTTTTCCATTGTGTAAATTCATTTTTTAACCTTCCATTGAGTTATGGGCAGTGACATGGGCTCTAGGCCTGAAAAAGTGGAACAAATCCCGAAGTCGTAGGAAGAGGTCTAAGGAGAAAAGTCCTCGGACACATGCATACCCATGTGATGGGAGCATCTGGAGCTTCCTAGATGCACCCTTGTCCATATCAAGGGATTTTCCAAGGGTTTAATGGTCAAAAAACATAGTGGGATCAAGGGGTTGGTTACCTGAGTGGTTGGGATGGCTCCTAGGAGTTATGTTTCTGATGTAAAAGGTTTGTGTGGTGTGTTTTCATCAATTCCACTTCCTTAAGGTCACCTAGGAGGTTTAATTCCATTATAGTGGCCTCTTGTCACATATTTACCCTGGTTGTCTAGTCACTTTGGTAGATGTGGGATGAGGGTGTTACATTGTACCTACATCTCCAACCATGTCCAGAATGGAGGAAACATCATAGGTTATGTAAAGTCGATTCACAGAAGCCCTTCATCTTGATTTCTTTTTAAAATCTCTTTTGCCCACAATTTCGAAAGGCATAGCCACAATTATATGACAAACAAAGCAAGAGGTCATTATTAAATATCAATAGTTCAATCTTATCTCTAAACAATCACGTACCTTTACAACGTACTCCCTAATGCCCCTCTCTCACAATCTTTTGGACAAGATAAATTTGGAACCCCAAATCTCATAGATTGTTTGATTGGGAACATTACCCAAAGTCACCCTAGAAGTACCTTCCAATACCATGAAAACATGTACGGTTCAAAAACTAACTTCCAATCATTTGGTGGGCCCCCAGCAACACGAGTCCCATCACACAATAGGTACTGTCTCAATCAACCTATTCCTTCTCAGAACCCTCCCATGCAAGGTCATATGTACCCTTAACGTGTCGCAGAGATGGTTTCAAATTCGTAATATAGCTATGCCAATCCAAGTCAATGAAATCCTTATTATCCTTTCCTAGCACTTCAAAAAAATAACCCCTAATATCATCCAAACACAGAGGTTAAGTTTATGCAACCTTCCTTCCTTGAGTAACAATAGTCATTTGAATAACTCAACACTATAAACCGTCCAATTACTAAAAAAAACAAAGGGAAGAATAAAATGAAAAGAGAACAAGGACAGGGGGGGAAACCAACAACAATAACCTCTATGAGCACTGGCTAGGGGCAATCCCCCTAATCAAAACTAAAACAAAAATTAGTGTACAAATAACCCTCAAAATAGAAAATGGAACAACAGTCTTATGATCAACTGTGCTTTTTCTATTTGTGGAGAGTATGGGCATTACACCCATCACTGTCGTCAACTCCTTGAGTTGAAGCATATGAAAGAGGAAAAGGGGCAAAGGGGAGTGAATTTGAAACGATAGCTTGTAGTAATGTAGAATCATCTCCCCCACCAAGGAGTGGTAGCCATGCAACGTGAGGTTGACCATCCACCATATCAAAATCAAACTGGGGTCAGTTCTAATGATGTAGAAAATTGTGACATTTACATGGTAGGGACAAATGTTCTCTTAAAAACAGAAACCATGTTTATGGAATCCCTCTGGAATAAAATCATTTAACATCAACCAATACTATAGTTACACCACCTTTGAATTTACCACGACCCCCTATTGAACCCATCTGAAAGATGGTCTAAGGGCCATTATATTGTGCCACTCATAATTTAAAGGAAGCTTATAGATATAGAATTGTTAATGACCTAGTGTAGTCTCCCTTAGCCATGTCAACATTAGAGGTCCTACAAACCTATCCAAATTAGTCGACAACCATACTTTCCGGAACAGGTTCCGTCAAGAGAGATAAATAAAAAGGTAAGAAGACTAACACCTCCACTAACTCTTCTCCTAGGGTGCCTCCCCCATGTGCATGGTGTAATATATCGGGGCCACTGTTATAGACATTTTTGTGCCTTACAGCATGGAGCATGAAATGTCAATAATCTAAGGGATCCAAAGTCCCTAAACATGTTGTTCTTATCCTTAGAGGAACAAGGTCAGCAAACCACAGCACTACAAATCAGTTCTCCACTGAAAAACACTCAAAAACAGGTCAATTTTGGATCAAAGCAGCTGCTCCACTAGGCATCTGCGCTGCATAGAAGGTACAACAAAGGCTACCTGCGTTTCATAGCAAGTAGGACAAAGGCTACCTGCGCTGGGCGTACTTGGACATGTGGAGGAATCTTTTTCTCAAAGTGCCAGTGCCCAGGAAGCTTCCAAAAAGGCACTTGATCATAAGATTCGCCTAATGATGAGTTAAGAGCTTCTAAAACTCCAAGTGGAAGGCAGAAACTCTGAGTGAAGGACTGAAGAACAACTGGAGTTGAAGAGGACAACAAGTCACACATCAAGCTGACTTATCTTCACTCCAAAACTCTATATAAGGATCTCATCCCATGGGATCTGGAGGGCGGAATTTAGTGCAAAGAATTGCTGTTGGTTTACAGTTGTGAGCATTGGGTGATTGCTTGAGGGAGGTGAAGAAGAGATTTCTCTCCGTCAGGAAGGTGATGCTGGATTGGACCTCTCATGGTTGTATCACCGCCTGAACCTTACTTCCATATATTAATAAAGCATTTGAGGTTCTTCTATTCGCATGTGTTTCAATGGTGTATTGTCTTACTTGTGTCTTTGATTTATGCTAATCCTTGAATCGATTATGAATGCATGCCTCTTGTAGTTTCCTTTTCTTGTCTTATTCGCAGGATCTCGTGTAGCTGGGCCCGTGAAAAGACTTGGATCTGGGAGCAAGCGGCAAACGAAGGAAATTGGATCGACCATTTGCGCAAGACATCGGTAAGTGGATCTCTTCCTTCTATCTCTTGCATGTCATAAAGAAGAAACTTTAGATAGCTTTGCTTTCAGCTGTTGCTAAGGAACTGTCACCCTTAGAGTGGGTTAGGGTCATTCCGAGTTGGATACTTTCCCCCACAACAGACTGGCGACTCCACTGGGGAACGTGTCTTGTTGGTAGCTTGTGTTTATTGCTATTCATTTCTTAAACAAAGGGAGTACCGAATCGAACTGCATTCGAGTCCTTCGAATGCAAAGTAGAGGGCAACTACTCTAGCCCAGTGCTGGGCATGTTTATGATTTGAAGAGCTGATCCACAAGGACTCTTTTTAGCTCTTTGTGATAGTGTTCATCTTCCTTTAATCATCCTCTAGTGTATACTTGACTGACAGCCTCTGATTTGGCCAAAAACCGCTCATTTTTGAGCAAACTGTGACCCGGAATCTGAGAGAGACGTGAGTTGTCTCATCAGTGCAGCTGCCACAAAGGCTACCTGCACTGCAACGCAGGTCCCGAAGGGGCTACCTGCGCTGCATCTCAGATTGACAGTGCAGCACCTGCGCTGATCCAGTTTTGCCTTGTGCAACTGGGATTCCCCACTGTCTGTTGCCCAGTTTTCAGTATTGTTTTTGAAGCCTGTTGTCAACCTGTATACCCAGCTGAAACCACTTCTCTTTGCCTTCATTCTGCCTCAGTTGTATGAAGAAAC
Source organism: Pinus tabuliformis (assembly GCA_031772625.1). Classification (NCBI taxonomy): domain Eukaryota; kingdom Viridiplantae; phylum Streptophyta; class Pinopsida; order Pinales; family Pinaceae; genus Pinus; species Pinus tabuliformis. Next base: position 567,184,176 of record CM062810.1, read on the forward strand.
CGTGATTGTTCTTATTGTATTTCTTGCTGTCATTCATAGTTTCCCATAGCGAAAGTGAACTAGTCTTGCTATGACCTCTTGAATCTAGACCTGTGAGAAAGTGTCGTTGTGATTCTAAGAGCTAGTTTATTGCTGTTCATAGCTGCTTGAGCATTTGCTTTCGTTATATGGTTCGAATTTCAGTATTTCTTGTGTTGAAACGAGTGAATCTTAAGGTGTTCTTTTGATTATTGGACAAAAACTTGTTTGCTTACGCTTGAAATCGAATTCGAAATTATACAACAGCTTTCTTTTTGTATTCACCAACATTAAGAAAGAAGAAAAGAAATACTTGCATTGTGCATGTGCATTTTGACAGCTTGCATGTCGATTTAGGAAAAGTGCATCAGTGTGTGCTCTATGATCTGTTTGAAAAGATGATGTCTTTCTTTTCCTTCAGTAGTTAAGGTTTTCATAAGTTGAAAGAATTGAAAAAGCTTGCTTATCATTCTTAGACTGCATTTAGGAGTTGTATCATACATCACGTGGTGATCCATAAAGGCAAACTGCTAAGCAAGATCAACCTAAAAAGAACTGAATTTATCTAACAACGCTTTGAAACATAACGAAACACAGTAGAGGTCTAGGTAGAGACGTGAACCGGCGTCGTTAAACATAGTGACTGTTGATCTCTACGAAGGTGGGTGATTCCTCCTGAGGGACAATAGCACTAATACAGACTTGTGCCCCCGCGTACCGTCGCGTATATTGGGGGACCCCTATAGGAACAAAGCCTTTATCCATAGGAAGCCGTGTCGGCCGCCCTACCGATCGCGATGCAGTGAACACAGCATTCACGAAGATCGACCACTCATACCGTAAAACGTATTCTGTGGTTTCGCGAAAAGTTTGGCACACCCTTGCCTAGAACTCCAGAGTAGTTTCTTTTGGCCTTTTTCAAACTCTATAACTGAAAAAGTCCATCCGAGCATTTTTCACTTCGAGCTCGTTAATACATCGAAGGAGACTAGAGTCATCTTTAGCTTTTTCTCGACTCTTAAAACATGAAAAAGCAAGTTGTGTCTTAAAAGCGTCTAAAATTAATTCAATTCGAAAACACATTTTACCCTGTGTATTGTTGGTTGATCAAGTAATCCGCAATCGTGGAAGAAAGTCAATCGATGAACCGTCGTTCGCGGAGGAATACGAGACAAACGTCTTTGTCCCCGGAATCGAAAACAACCCGGGCAAAGCGACCTCGTTCAACTGGTTCCAAATCTCCTGTCAAAGTTAGAACAGGTGTTCCAACGACATCTGAGGTTCCAGTTACTCCAAACATTTCTAGAAACCCTGCCCCTATTGAAGAAGTTCAACAGCCCCAGAAGGACAGTAACACTGATCCTAGTCTGAAAGAAAATACTTGTGTTACTGAATCAGGTCCATCAGTGATCGGTTCAGAGAGTCTTGCTCCTCAAACAGCTGTCGCTATCGAAACAACCCCTTCTTCGGCACCAGAGATATTCTACGGACCTGACGGTCTTCCTCTTCCACCCGGTCTGATCGCAATAGAAGAGATTGTAGAAGATCCGCAAGCAACCACTCCAACACATTTTGGAGCAGGGATCCCTCTACTTCCTACTGCATCAGAAGCTAGCATATCACCCAGAGAAGTTCCTGAAGAATCACTAGGCAATTTTCTGGATAGACTAAAAATGTCTGAACAACCGTCGACATCTAGGACTGTGCCAAGTGACACAGCGACAGCAGAACTCCCTGCAGTCATTCCGACAATGTTCGCCGGTACACCATCTGTCCCTAACTCTCAACAGCCGGAGGGGGTCCCTTCGGGGGCCATGACGACAGTATGGTCTGTTCCTGTTTGTTCTCCCGGGATAATACCCGGTAACTCCTATGTTGGAACTCAACAAATCGATCCTTTCGGGAATCCATTTGGACAGCCCGGTCCTCGAGGTGTAATAAATCCTCTCGGTTCTGGACCCCCACCGTATGTGGGGCAATATGCTTTCTCATTACCTCCTCCGGGAGGTTACCCATACGGGAGTTCACAACCATACCCAAGTTATACTGGAATAACTACCAGTGGTTGGATACCCATGCTGCCCCAGCAACCAAGAGTTGTGTATTCTATGCAACAACAGATGCCTGTAACGAACATCCCGACAACACCAGCTATTGTGACTGTGTCGCAAGTTCAAACAATACCTGTTGCATTTCAACCTCAGTTTTCTTAGGTTGTAATGCAACAACCCTTTGACCCTGCAACTCAACCACAATCGCCAACTGGCGGAGCAACACAAGCACAAGCGGGTACCCTTACCCCTAATCTTGGCCCAATGGTAAGCATAGCACAACAACCAATGGCGTCACAACCATGGTTAGTGCAGTATCAACAACCGCAGTTCCAACAAGTGTACCAAGGTACCGAGCAGCGGATTTTTGCGAACAATGGACAACCATACTTACAGTACGGTCAAAACCAACCACTATATAGTGGAGTAGTCCATCAACCGTATCAATCATATCAGCATCAATTACATTATGCCGGTATGCAAAGGCCAACTGCTCAGGCAATTCCGTCATACCCTGGGTACGCTTCACCTAACTTGAGTCAGCAGCTGCCATTCGTGGCGACTCTGGAGTTACCCGATCTACATCGGTTGACAAACGATCCTATCGCCTACACCCCTTGGTGGCCCATGATTCCTCACAAACTTCCATCGGACATTCCTAAATTCAATGGAAATCCAGGTGAAGACCCGTTGAATCACGTCATGACCTTTCATCTGTGGTGTTCATCGAACACCCTGAACGATGATTCGATAAGACTTCGCCTCTTCCAGAGGACATTGACAGGTCCGGCGGCCAAATGGTATATAGAATTGCCGAGAGCCTCTTTCGACAATTTCAGTTCCTTAGCCACGACTTTCTTAACCCATTTTCAATTACCAATCAGGTATGAAACAGGAACCGAAATACTGACCAACTTCAAACAGACGACAACTACTCACATATCTGATCATATACATGAGTGGCGTCGTTGACGTAGGATGGTGAAAACATACGTTCCTGATCAGCTATTAGCCGAATGGTTTATAAAGTCATTACTTCCAGCTATAACGGAAGATGTGGCCAAGGGGGGAGTCATAACCGAGGAGCAAGTCATTGCTCGTGCTCAATATTTAGACTTGGTATATACTCAGTCTGGCACGCTCTATGACAAGATACCTGATGCCCCTAGACCTGAATTTTCAATTCCTCCCCCTCCTAAATCGAATATTGACTCTCATGCCGGAGATGGTGTGATTGGCACTGCAAGCGCGAAGTCAAAAAAGGCTTCACCTCAGAAAGCCCGTAAGACTTCAGATCGAAATGCCCATGAAGAGATTCTTGCTTCGGAAGTAAATGCCATATCAGCAGATAGAGGCAAAGAAACCAATCAACCAGGAAGCAAGAAGAAGCAAAACAAAGGGAAGAAGAAGCAACAGGATGATCCGTCACCTGAAAAAACTTCTTCGAACTCTCCTGAGAAAGGGAAAAAGAAATGGTCCTGTTCGATATGTGATGAAGATCACAAGATAATAGAATGTCCATACAAAGCTGAGCTCAAGAGATTCTTTAAGAGTCCAAAGAACCCAGCTGTATTGACAGATCCTTTTCCCAAACCAGGTCAAAATATGGTTGATAGTGGAAATGCTTCCCCGTCGCAAGTGCTAATGTTATCGATCTCCCAGCAGCAAAATGATGCTTTGATTTCGACAAGGAGCAAAGATTACGGGAATCCGCAACTGTCAAACGAAAAAGGTAAAGATCAACTTAGTAGTTCAACAACGACTTCGTCAGAAGTTGACCCACCCATAATGCCAGAATTAGCGATAAAACCACCTAAGGGTGTAGTACACAAGTCGACGTTTAATCCTCGTGCCAGAGCGGCGCAGCATTATAACATAGTAGAAGATTTGGCTCAATCGCCATCCGCTATGTCGACTCTAGAAGTACTACAAAATTGTCCATCCCAGAGGCAGGCATTGTTATCGGCAATAGGGGGGGTTGATCCTAAGGATTCCAATCTTGTGTCCTTTGATCACAAAGGGTATGACACTCAGTTACCAGCTCAGCTGGCTTTCCTGATTCAAGTGAAGGCCCTCAACAAAACTGTTCACAGAACAATTATTGACGAGGGAGCATCGACATGTATTATGTCAATGAGCTACTGGAAAACGCTAGGGTCACCAACCTTGTCGAGATCTTTGACAACACTAAAGGCTTTCGACGGTAGGACATATACCCCTTACGGTATCCTAAGTAACTTGAAAGTTGAACTAGGTGGAAAAACAGTAGAGATTGATGTTGAAGTCATAGATGGAAATCTGGATTACAACATCCTACTGGGAAGACCATGGATTTATGCCATGGCAGCTGTCGTGTCGACTTATTTTAGGAAGATCGCTTTCCCGTTTGAAGGAGGGATTACGGTCGTCGACCAACAGAACTTCCTCCTTAATGGTTCACAAGTTACGGGAAGCATTCCCATGATCCATGAAAGCGACCATTCAATTCAAGATATAGGAGTAGGCCTGTTGAAAGACCCCACAATGATGGGGACTTTCTCGCTACCAAATCATATGTACATAGGAAATGTACCATTGGTGGCCACCTGCAACATGATATCTTCCACGAAGGTCGCAAAAGACAAAGTCATCATGGATCGGGCAATGGTGTTACACCCGAGCCCAATCGAAATATTGTAGCAATCAATGTTTCAGGCATGGGAGGCGAGCCCAAATCAATGCTCGTCAAGCGTTTGGGTAGATAGGTCAGGAGAATGTGGTACCCCTTTGGATCCTTGGTCACGAGTGCATGCAAGTGACGAAGGAATCCTGCAATCAATGATGATTGAAGGGGCACCATGGGATGATAACCACCATCGTTCCCTTCCAAAGGAAGATACTCAAGGTGACCTGTATCACCCTTCAGTATTTGAATTCCTAACAAATACTGTAAATACGGTGGATTCCGAGAGAAACCTATCCAATATAGAAGAGACTATAGCCATAAATATCTCGACCAAAACAGACATTGTAGAGAATATTTATGTCGGCAAAGGTTGTTCCCCTTCAGAACAAGAAATATATAAAGCTCTTTTCCGCGAATTTAGAGATCTCTTTGCTTGGTCATATGATGAAATGCCAGGCATTGACTCGAGTATCGTTGAACATGAAATTAAAATGTATCCTGATGTCAAACCAGTAAGACAACGGCTTCGGCAGGTACACCCCAAGAAAGCCGTTGCTATTAAGGCAGAAGTTGAAAAACTCCTCCATGCTGGTTTCATCTACCCGGTTCCTCTAACCGATTGGGTATCGAATATTGTCCCAGTTATGAAAAAACAAGGAACAATACGAGTGTGCGTCGATTATAGGGATGTAAATCAAGCTTGTCCAAAGGACAACTACCCTACACCCTTCATCGACCAGATAATTGATGAATGCGCCGGATGTGAAATCTTTTCGTTTATGGACGGATTTTCCGGGTATAATCAAATTAATATCCGCCCACAGGACCAGTCAAAGACTGCATTTATTTGTCCGTGGGGCACATTCGCTTATCGAAAATTACCCTTTGGTTTAAAGAACGCAGGGGCGACATTTCAGAGAGCAATGAATTATGCTTTCCATGACATCAAGAACATCGTTCAACCTTATCTCGACGATCTTCCGGCTCATTCGCAAAAGCGGACTGATCATCCGCATCATTTAAGAGCGATATTTCTACGTTGCCGACACTACAAGATAAGACTCAATCCGCACAAATGTGTGTTTTGCGTCGGTTCTGGTCGTTTAATTGGCTTTATAGTCTCCAAGGATGGGATTCGTCTTGACCCCTGCAAGGTGCAGGCAATCATTAATTTGCCTCCACCTTCGAACTTGCTTCAGATTCAGAAACTCCAAGGGAAAGCAAACTTTCTGAGGAGGTTCATTCCAAATTACGCAGAACTTGCTAAAGGTTATACCCGTCTCCTGAAAAAGGATGTACCTTTCGTCTGGGACCAGGTTGCACAAGCTTCCTTTGATGCTTTGAAAGAAGCGCTAGTCAAAGCATCATTAATGTACTCCCCAGACTATCTAAGGGATTTTAACCTGTATCTGGCTGCAGCAGATACGACCATTGCAATGGTTTTAGTTCAAGAAGTCGATGGAATTGAACACCCTATATATTATTTAAGTAAAAACTTAAATGATACGGAAAGTAGATATTCTCATGTTGAAAAGCTGGCATTAGCAGCTGTTCAAGCGATTCAAAGATTTCGACATTATGTCCTCTTTAGGAAGACCACTGTATTGTCAGATTGCAACCCCATGACTTATATACTGTCGCGACAGTTGCTTGGGGGCAAATATTCAAAGTGGATAGCTATCCTTCAAGAGTTTGATCTGGAATTTGTGAAATCCAAATCAAAGAAAGCTTTAGTTTTCGCAGAATTATTATGCGATCTCCCGTCATCGTACAACGATGAAACGTCCAAAGAATCGATCGTGGACGAAATTTTGTTTCTGATATCAGCAAGTGATGAGTGGTATGGAGATATAATAGTTTATCTCCAAACCCAAAAGTTTCGGCCAGACACCTCTCACTCAGAACGAAAACGCATTCGATACCAAGCAAAAGACTACATGATCGTCGGTGATACGCTTTACCGTCGTGGTGTCGATACGGTCGTGAGAAGGTGTCTAACCCATGAGGAAGCCGAAAAAGCCCTAAATGAATGTCATTCAGGCACCTGTGGGGGGCATCAATCTGGATATGCTACAGCACAAAGAATCTTACGAGCAGGATACTTCTGGCCAACCATGTTCAAAGATTGCATAACCGCAGTTAGAAGTTGCCATGCATGTCAGATTTTTGATAGCAAAAATAGAAGACCCCCCGCTCCTTTACAGCCAATAATAGCTGTGGGGCCTTTCGCCAAATGGGGCATCGATTTCATGCAATGTAACCCCACCTCGACCGGGGGGCATGGGTATATTATAGTCGCGGTTGACTATTTTACCAAATGGGCCGAGGCGATGCCTACATTGGATAACACTGGTGAAACAGCAGCCCTATTCTTTTTTAATCATGTGGTCGCTAGATTCATCGTGCCACAGGACATAGTGACAGATCATGGATTGCATTTTCGCAATCACATGATGGTTGAATTAACTGCCAAACTAGGATTGTCTCACGACAGCTCTACTCCATACTATCCGCAAGCTAACGGACAAGTTGAAGCGATCAACAAGGCCCTGAAGCGCATGCTGCAAAGGATGGTGGGGGTTCACAAAAGAAGATGGCATTTGATCCTGTACTCGGCTTTGTGGGCCTACCGAACATCGGTAAGGAATGCCACTGGGTTCACACCGTTTCAACTGGTGTATGGCCTGGAGGCGATCCTACCAATCCAGTGTGAAATTTCGTCCCTTAAACTCGCAATTGATCTCCTCCCCGGAACCTCAGAAGAAGAAGCTCGTTTCTTGGAGTTAATCCAGTTGGATGAAACCCGTCGTGATGCTGCTTTGGCTAACGAAGCCCATAAGAAACAAGTCAAGGCGCAGTTCGACAAAAATGTCAAACCTCGTGTCTTCTCAGAAGGGGATTTGGTCTTGCTTTATGACCAAGAATCCGATAAATTAGGAGCTGGGAAATTCAAGTCCTTATGGATGGGCCCTTATATTGTTAAAAGTGTATTAGCAAAAGGTGCCTACGAGTTGGTAGATTATGACGGAGTTCCACTGGCGCAACCCCGCAACGGGTTGTACCTTAAGCGTTACTATGCCTAATAGTAACCTGTATGCTTTTGTTACATTTTTGTTTTCGCTAAAGCGTTTGTTCCGGTTTAAGTAATCCGCTTTTTACACTTATTGCAGATGTCAAATCCATTGGAACCGTGGGTTGGATATGCTGACGGAGCGAGTCGTAGTTCGAGGAACCTATCCTCTGCAGCATGGGCCATTTTTAACCCAAGCGGCGAGTTAGTGAGTTTCAGGGGGGTATGTATTGGTCAATCAACAAATAATATCGCTGAGTATAGCGCATTGATAGAGCTCCTCTCTGATGCCATCACTCATGGCATACGCCGGCTAGTCGTCAGGCTAGACTCACAGCTCGTGGTACTACAGCTCAATGGTACCTACTCTGTCCGAAATCCAGCTATTTATCACAAGTTCCTAAGAGTTAAAATCTTGGAAAGACAGTTTGATTTTATCCAATATCAACACATTTCCAGAAACTTAAACACATTAACCGACTCATTAGCAAACTATGTGTTAGATAGACATATGCAAAATTGATAAAAAGAGAAGCATCATCGATGTTTCATACATGGATCACATAAAAACTGGAATAAACCCCGAAAATAAAAAATATACATAACTGTTTACGGTTTACATGTAATGTTCTGTAACCAAGACAAAATCGGTCATATGACCCCAAAACTCAAAAATGGCTGGGGGGCACCCTAACCTAGTGATGCTCATGATAACATGCCACGGCCTGTGCAATCATGCGCAGAAGACGAGACCATCGTCTGGGAACACCGACAGTATGTCGCTGCAATCGTAGAGGCAACTCGTCGATCTGTACATCCGGAATCCCAAGGGTAAGACCCTCGACATGTTCCTGCACAGCTGTAAGAGTCTCGGCCAAGTCAAGGTCACGGAGAATAGCTCTCCCAGGAGCCTCCCCTGCGGGGGCAGCGGCCGGAGCTCTCGGACGAACTGCTGGACGGACAGGGCCCACATCTGCATGCACACATGACCTTATAAAGACATTATAAATAAAAACAGTAAACAGTGATAAGGTCAAAATATTTACCAAGATCACCCCACTGCTCGCCATCCGGTAGTACCAAATCCGGATCACCTCGGAAGTCCATGCCAATATATGGATACTCGGAAAAAGCCATATCCTGCCGCTCAAACCACCTAAAGAAGGCATCAGTAAAAGTAATCTTAGATTGACCCGCATGTCTAGCCATGCGGTCAACCCACCTCTGCATGCGTGGCTCAGTGGGAGAGGGCAAGTCGAGAACAATGTACTGAGGTTACATCAGGGGTATCTTCTCCAAAGCGAAGGCAGTCAAAACTGAACCAAAGCCAAAATTCTTCAGTCTCCTGTCCTTTACTTTGGTCAACTGGTTTTTCATCTGAACTAGTACTGCATCACACCAGTTAAAAACTTTCGGCTGAAGACACTCCAGGGCGTGCTGCACATATGACCTGTTGGCAACATGAGGGGATGCACTACCGGCCATCCTACAAATCGTGTACAGAATAGACCTGAGAGACCTGTCAGTGACATCACAGATAGAAATCTTGTCGTCTCTGCTTGGCTGAGATCCCTCCCTGTAATACTGACGGATATAATCTTTCACGGAATCACTCCCTCGGGCCGAACCGGACAAGGAAATGGGGGCACCCCGCCTTGACAACCCAGTCAAGAAGTAAATGTCCACTATGGTCAAAGGGATGGACTTGCCCCTAATCTGGAACGCTTGGTTAACAGGATCCCAACCATCAAGCAGGTACTGCAGTAAACGTATCTGTGCCCTCATGCTAGATATCCGGAAGAATTTTAGCAAGCCACAGTTCCACAACGCGCTCACGGTAACAGGATCATGGAGGGCAATCATGTCCTCCTCTTCACGCTCTCGTTCTCGCCACGTAAGAGTCATTCTGCTCTAATAAACTCTGCAAAACAAACAAGAGGAGGAGTAAGATCCCTTACTCAGTAAAGAAAATGGCAAAAATCTCATGAAAAATTGTGAAACCAAGATGTTTTCTGCGCCCAACGCAGGTAGGGAAGGGTCTCACCTGCGTTGGGGCACAAACTGCCTTTGAAAATGAGAACCCCAATGCAGGTTTCGATATAGGGAACCTGCGCTGATGGCAGAGCGCCCTAGAGAAACCCCAGGGGCTCATGGGGGCAAGAAAACAAGCATAAAACTGAGAAATAAGAACATGAAAAGATAGAGCTAGGGTTTAGCTCCTACCTGGTGGAAACGGCGCTGAAAATCGTCCACAGAATCTCCCGAAATCAGCTGGTGAAAAATCAAGAGGAAGAGGCACCTCCAAAGCTCCAACAAACCAAATGCACACGAAATGGCAAAATGAGAGCAATTGATGATACAGTACTATCTCTGAAAAAGAAAAAGCTAGTCATGGTAAAATATGAATTTGATCTTATCAAACGAGCAGTTTTGGCAAAGTTCATGCTCGTTAAAAAATAAACGAAAAACCGAGCAGTTTTCGCAAGAGTTCATGCTCGTTAAAAAATAAACACACATGTGAGCAGGCTTCCCCCCAATGTTCAAGCTCATTCAGAAAAAATGAACCGGTAAATAACCATTTGAGACCGTAAATTCATTAGCCATAAAAGCCTTGGTCGTGTTTGTGCACCGTCACCTCCACTTTTCCTTTGGCCGATCATTCACATCCACTTGATTGTTTACCTATTTTGAGGAACAGTTGCGAAGAGTGATCCCATTTAGCCATCCTTGTAATACTGCCGTGATTGGAAAATTCCAACCTGTACCTAGAATCTGCTGCTATCCCTGTTTATCACTCGTTCCTCAAAATACGAGTCTTCTTTGAGCTCTTTTCACTGACTCGTAAAAAATGAAAAGTTTGCCGAGTTTTGGCCTTCTAGCTCGTTAAAAGGACCGGAAGAGCTATCCCTCCTCTAGATTTTAATCTTTTTGGACCTGAGGGATTATTGCACAAAAAGATCGAGCGCTTGTCTGGTTCGGCTCGATAAAGATATCGAACATTCATCCCTTCTGTATTGTTTTATACTTTTTCGGACTTAAGGGATTAGATGACGAAAAAGGACCCCTGGAGTCTACTTTATGTACCCTTTTCAGACTCTCTAAAAATGAAAAGGACCGAGTTGTCTTTGTCGCTGGGCTCGTTAAAAATAATTAGATAGCGACAAACTTGTCTTTAGACAAGAACGAGTTTCCCTATCGCTAGGCTCGTTAAAACATAGCGATGGGCTTGCCCGAAGGGCAGGTTATAGATCAAGCATATGTTATCCTCCTCAAGCTTGGCAAAAATAAAGAGGTACTGGTCAGAAATGACTGGGGAAAAATTGGGAAGAACCTCAAAGCTTAATGGTAGCAAGTCGCTCTTGAACATGACACTTTTGGCCTCCGTAAATATCGGGTTGGGTTATTATCATTCACCGGTCCCTTCACCATGGTCTCGCCATACCATCCATACATGGGGTAATGCTACCGATCCATCACATCAGTGTCGTTATATGTTCAAGAGATGTCATTCAGAAAGGGTCAACCGGGTCCCATCCACTACCATACATCATCTTTCATCCTTCCATGACCGCTACCCTGAATCATTTTTCACAGATCGTTTTCACCATCATCACTAGCTCCGTTCCGTGTCACTGATGTGGGATTCATTAAGGCCCTCCTTTGACGGATCACTTCTTGTCGACATCAGCTCATTATCCAAGAAGTTGATCTAGGGACACCCCCTCAGTACTTTGAAGCTTGCATGCCTCAATGGCAAGTTTCTCACTCCCGGCGATAGGTATACATTAATGACCTTTGACCAAGAGACTTTGCGTGGTGTTCGACGTCAAATCCTATATTCACACCACGTGAATTGTGCTGCAGTACCTTGAGGGTCATCATCATTATCGGTGATTCCTCTCGCGCTTGTTAACAGTTTACATTATTGACTGGTAATCAAGCGATGTCTTTCCATGTTCGACTTCAAGAAATTCTCACATGGATCGACTTGTACTAGAGTGAAGATCGAACAAGTTTGAAGACCCCGGATCTAGTTTCATCCATCTGGGCTGCGATATATATTCAGGAGATAAAAACATAGACATGTGCAGCAGATGATCATCCTACTAAAAGGATGATAATTAAAAGCACAGAATTATCAGTCTATTATCAGACGATCGTCTGTGTATGTACAGCAAATGTATTTATAAAGCTGAGCATGGGAAATGCCCGCCTCAGCTAGATCATGAAAAGAAAGTATGAAAAGATAATGTATTGTATTGTATTTTGTTACAGGTCACCTCCCGACGATTGAATGAACTTCGGATCCTCCTAATAAAGCATTTCACCCGATAAACGAACTCATACTTTAGGGGCAACTGTTATAGACATTTTTGTGCCTTAAAACATGGAGCATGAAATGTCAATAATCTAAGGGATCCAAAGTCCCTAAACATGTTGTTCTTATCCTTAGAGGAACAAGGTCAGCAAACCACAGCACTACAAATCAGTTCTCCACTGAAAAACACTCAAAAACTAGTCAATTTTGGATCAAAGCAGCTGCTCCACTAGGCATCTGTTGGAAATAATACTGAGAGGGGGGGGTGAATAAGTATTATCAGATCAATCAAACTTTTCAATTTCATACTCAGAAACATATACGCTACTTCAATTAAGTGATCCCGCGTGTACACGCTACTGTGTCTAATGAAACTCGCGTATATCCAGAGATCTTATAATTCAGTTAGCTTAATCTTCAGTAAATGCATCAGATCATTATTAAGCATATTAACAGTAAACAGGTGCAGAATAACAGAACAGAACATTACACAAGAGCAACACTCATGAACACAAAGATATAAGGTGGAAACCCAATGTGGGTGAAAACCACCTGCTGCAAGTCATCTCAATCTTCTTCTTAATAAGAAAATCCTTTTACAATATTTGTACTGGTGCAGTCTTATACCAGTACGGGAGCTACAACCCCCTTTGCTCTTGTACTAGCCGATCCATTTACTAGTACGCAGGCTGCTACCTGCTACAATGCTCCAAAGATCTCCTTTAGCTTTTGTACTAGCTTAGATACTAGTACGTAGGTGCTTGCCTACAATCTTCTCACCTCCAGGTACCACGTTTCATCAATTTTCAGACTGGATACACTGAAGCACAACACATAATCTGTAAGGCCACTTTTCATCCAATTTTCATACTGGACCCATAACTATCATTGAAGCTCAAAACAATCATCGAACTCTGAATCACTGAAACCCTGTTAACAACAGTCACCAGAACACAGAGCAGACACAGAACTCTGTAATAACCATCAGATCCATCTGCAACTTCAAATATTAAGATTTACAATGTATACGCTACTTCGATGAATCAAACCCACGTGTATACGCGCTTTTATCAAAGCCAACCTGCGTACAGATCTAAAAATAATTTCTATCAACTTGCAGCTGTACCAGACATTAGTCATACTCATAACACTTATAGAACTATACATGCGTCAGTATGTAGATCTAGAATAAGCATCATAAAGATAGTTCATTTCAAACCATTTGATCCCGATCTCTCCTTAGATCTAGTTCTCCATCAACCGGTGAGATCTCTCCTTAGCTCAGATCAAGCAATGCATCATCAACCCATAACCCTGCATACTGGATCTAATGCTTCATCAAATATTCAAGACATTTCAGATGCTCTTGCCTAATGATTTCCTTCTCCTTATATAGCCTTAGGCCTTGTTCAATACCAAGAGCCAAAACCATAGTAACACAATACCATCAACTTCAAAACTAGGGATCAACACGTCCGCCGAGACGCCAAGGTCCAAAACCATAGGCACAACTTCCAAGGACTAACCACCATGGACCAAAGGTACGTTTTCATATACACGTTCTTTTCCTGAAGTCAACCTGCGTGTACACGCGACTTGGGCTTAACGAACCTGCGTGTATGAACTTTCTCTTCTTCTTATAGTCTGATCATCAATTCCTTGCTGCTGACCTTCTGTACTATGATTTGTCATCAGTGAGGTTTGCCATCAAGGACAACACTTATCTCATAATGCCAACAATCTCCCCCTTTGGACTTGATGGCAAAGCTAACTTATCACACTTAGAACTATCATCTGATTCCTTTGAGCTGTCCTCCATCAGTCACATCTGATATCTCTTCTGAAGATTCATCCAGTTATACATAAGTGAGATATTCTTCTATGAGAGGGTTGCCATCAAGTACAACACATGCATCATAATGCCAACAATCTCCCCCTTTGGACTTGATGGCAACAACACCAAATCACTCTCCCCCTTTGACATCAAGGGCAAAGGGTGGACCAAGATATTCTCTTCCTTTGCTGAATCATTCCACTTTCCATACTCCCCCTGAGTACCTGGTGAAATCTCTGAATAATCTCCCCCTTTGTATATGCCAAGGTGTACCAATCTGTCCATGCTCCCTCTGAGTACATGCTGAATCTCTGTTCTTGCTGAAGTGTGCTGATCATGCTCTTCCTGACTGTAAGCAAGGTCTACAAAAGATGTTCTTCAAGAAGAACATGACTCTATACATTATAAAGGACCTTCCTATCACTTAGGACTCATACATACATCCATCTCTCAACTAAGTGAGGATATACAAAAATTGACTCATCCACCCAACCAAGTGGGGATACATTGAAAGTTTACATATGACAACCAATCATATTGCATCAATCATCCCAGGCATAGTGGGGAAACCAAAATAGGCCGTTACATGACCTTGACACCATGAAAGAGATACCACAAAAGAGATATATGACATAGAGACGAAATAACTAGACCAAGACTTATGAAAGTCACCAGCAGCATCTGATAATCACCATTCAGATCAGCAACCAAGAGATCCTTCTGTTCTCCTTTCACCTTTGTTCCTCCTGAAATCAACACCAAATGTGAACTAGAACCAAAAGCTTTAAGATAATGCCAACAATGCATCATTGGAAGATTATCTGCTCCCCCTGAACCTGTGCCAGATGATCTCTGTCAGACCTATATCAGACTTTCTGCAACCAACATCTGTCCCTGCTGATTTCCTTCAAAACTCCATATACGCGTCTGTATACACATAAACAAGCGTATATACGCAGATATCCCTTACGCAACACGCGTACCCCATATACGCGACTATCCCCTTGTAAAACGGCGTATGTACGCGGATATCCTTTAAACAACACGCGTACACAAATTTCCATATCAGCAACCTGTAAATGTCCTGTAGAGAATAGGTCATCAACCTATAACAAGGTATGTCTGCATCAATTCATCCCTTTGAACAGAATTCAGAGTCATTCACATTGTATCATGTGTGAAACCACCATAGCCATTTCATCAAGCTCTACATGATCCAAGTATCATTACTTGGGAACATCTGCATCAATTAACATATGTAAGTATAAACCTATCATCATATAGATAAGAACTCATCACCATGTCTCCAATAAAGCAACTTTGAGTAGTTATCCATGTATCAGCATTATGTATCTTGAGCTCAAGCTCATTTGACAAAACTTCTTGATATCATCAACAGCAACAATCCTTATCCACAAGAGTGCCTGCATCATAACTGTATGATTTTTATGCATATGACAACAACAGTATATGAGTGACTCATCATCAAGTGAGGAAGATGTGTATTCAAGCTTTGTACTTCTCGTTGTCCTTATGAAGATCACCATGTAAGCACCATATATGCATCATCAAAGAATCAACCATAAATCTGATCTGAACATCTTCTATGTAACTTCAAGAATCATATGAGAGTTTATCATAGACAACTCACAACCACATCATAGCAAGATATATCATTTAGCCATATAAGAATCATCACCAAGGATTATAAGCCATAATGCCAACAATGAATTACTAAAGGCATATGCTCCCCCTCAACCAGTGCCATCTGTTAGATCTGATTATGCATATATCAGCAATAAGCATCAAAACATCATCATCCTCAAGTTAGGATCAAAACACTTCTAGACATCATACAAGTAACAAAACATTTCCACACATCCTCAGCAGACTGTAACCAATAGAGCAAATAACAGACTGAATCATATCAGATCATTTTTCTGATCCTGTTCCCACTGCTTTTCCTCAGACTGACATATACGCGACTTTGCAGTGTCTAACTCGCGTATATACACGACTTCCCTTTAAGGAACTTGCGTATGAGATTCAGGACGCTGAAGTTTTACACTTTCAGCTCCCCCTGAGTCTGATATGTCTGTGCTGTGATGTGTCTCAGTACATTGTGCTGACTGTACTTCCTTCTTCCTCCATATCTTCAAGTGTGATGAGGTTTTCTCCTTTTGGTGTGATGTCCATCCTTTGTTCCTGCATTCCTTTGCTATATGTCCAAGCTTGTTACATGCATAACATCTTACATGTTTCATATTCCTCCTGTAGCAATCAGCAGCTTTGTGACCATACATATTACAAGCAAAGCAATATCCATTAAAGTACCTTGATTGAGATGACTTGTCTGCATAATGGTCTTGAACTCTTCTTCTTTTACATCTAGCTGCAACATGTCCAAGATTATGACATACATAACATTCAACATTATTCATAGGAGGAGTAAAAGATTTTCTTTGAAGACTTTCTTTCCTTGGTTGACCTTTCATCTCCTTGTTGATCATTTTGGATTTCTCTTTAGAGTTCCTTGCCTCACCTTGTGAGCTAGATTCACCTTCAACAGATTCATGAAAACCAAGACCAGTCTTGATTGCAGGAGACCTTTGACTACTAAGAATATCATCCAAGGCTTTAGTACTATCTTGAAATCTCAAAAGTTTATCCTTTTCTTCTAATTTACCTTTCAAGATATTTACCTCAACTTGAAGTTGTTCCTCCTTTTCTAGACATTGCTTCTTCATGTCTTCTCCATCTTTTCTTCCTTCTTCCATTTGTTGCCTTAGATTGAGTATCTCCTTTTCTTGCTTTTCATACAGATCCTGCTGAATTTGACGAACTCTAAAGGCACATTCCAACTGTGATTTTAAGCTGATGACTTCGTTGTCTTGTTTTTCAATTGCTTGGTGTAGATCTTCATTCTGCTTCTTGGATTCTTCAAGATCTTCCTTTAGTGAGAGGATCGTAGCTTCAAGATTTTCATAGTAGCTGGATCTATCTTTGAGTTTCTTGATGGTTGTGCTTCTTTCGTTGACTTCTTTTCTTAATGATGTTACTTCATGCTGCAATTTTTGACATTGGTCTTCCTTGTCCTTGAGTAGCTTTCTTACCTTGTTTCCTTCTTCTAGTTGGGCCTTTAGTTTGGTAACTTCTTCTTTGAAAGCACATTCCCTTTTGTTCAATAGATCTTGTTGATCTTTAACTTTGTCTGCCAGCCTTCTAAATACTGCCTCTATTTGATACTTTTCTTGCTCACCCATAAAAGCATGTTCAGTAGTTTCACTATCACTTCCATCACTTTCACAAGGAAATATATCAGGAACATCAGAGGATAACACATTCATACCTGATAATGATTCTGAATCTGAATCTGATTCTGAATCTGAAGAATTTCTTATACCTAATCCCCAATCGACTCTCCCACTGTCATAGTCCTTCTGAGATGTCTTCTTCTTCTTATGAGCTTTCTTCTTAAGCTTCTTTCCCATTGTTCCACGGATCTCCTTCAAGCGATCAAGCTTCTATCAAAGGACCTGCTCCGATACCAATTGTTGGAAATAATACTGAGAGGGGGGGGGGGGGGGTGAATCAGTATTATCAGATCAATCAAACTTTTCAATTTCATACTCAGAAACATATACGCTACTTCAATTAAGTGAACCCGCGTGTACACGCTACTGTGTCTAATGAAACTCGCGTATATCCAGAGATCTTATAATTCAGTTAGCTTAATCTTCAGTAAATGCATCAGATCATTATTAAGCATATTAACAGTAAACAGGTGCAGAATAACAGAACAGAACATTACACAAGAGCAACACACATGAACACAAAGATATAAGGTGGAAACCCAATGTGGGTGAAAACCACTTGCTGCAAGTCATCTCAATCTTCTTCTTAATAAGAAAATCCTTTTACAATATTTGTACTGGTGCAGTCTTATACCAGTACGGGAGCTACAACCCCCTTTGCTCTTGTACTAGCCGATCCATTTACTAGTACGCAGGCTGCTACCTGCTACAATGCTCCAAAGATCTCCTTTAGCTTTTGTACTAGCTTAGATACTAGTACGTAGGTGCTTGCCTACAATCTTCTCACCTCCAGGTACCACGTTTCATCAATTTTCAGACTGGATACACTGAAGCACAACACATAATCTGTAAGGCCACTTTTCATCCAATTTTCAGACTGGACCCATAACTATCATTGAAGCTCAAAACAATCATCGAACTCTGAATCACTGAAACCCTGTTAACAACAGTCACCAGAACACAGAGCAGACACAAAACTCTGTAATAACCATCAGATCCATCTGCAACTTCAAATATTAAGATTTACAATGTATACGCTACTTCGATGAATCAAACCCGCGTGTATACGCGCTTTTATCAAAGCCAACCCGCGTACAGATCTAAAAATAATTTCTATCAACTTGCAGCTGTACCAGACATTAGTCATACTCATAACACTTATAGAACTATACATGCGTCAGTATGTAGATCTAGAATAAGCATCATAAAGATAGTTCATTTCAAACCATTTGATCCCGATCTCTCCTTAGATCTAGTTCTCCATCAACCGGTGAGATCTCTCCTTAGCTCAGATCAAGCAATGCATCATCAACCCATAACCCTGCATACTGGATCTAATGCTTCATCAGATATTCAAGACATTTCAGATGCTCTTGCCTAATGATTTCCTTCTCCTTATATAGCCTTAGGCCTTGTTCAATACCAAGAGCCAAAACCATAGTAACACAATACCATCAACTTCAAAACTAGGGATCAACACGTCCGCCGAGACGCCAAGGTCCAAAACCATAGGCACAACTTCCAAGGACTAACCGCCATGGACCAAAGGTACGTTTTCATATACACGCGCTTTTCCTGAAGTCAACCTGCGTGTACACGCGACTTGGGCTTAACGAACCTGCGTGTATGAACTTTCTCTTCTTCTTATAGTCTGATCATCAATTCCTTGCTGCTGACCTTCTGTACTATGATTTGTCATCAGTGAGGTTTGCCATCAAGGACAACACTTATCTCATAATGCCAACAGCATCTGCGCTGCATAGCAGGTACAACAAAGGCTACCTGCGTTGCATAGCAAGTAGGACAAAGGCTACTTGCGCTGGGCGTACTTGGACATGTGGAGGAATCTTTTTCTCAAAGTGCCAGTGCCCAGGAAGCTTCCAAAAAGGCACTTGATCATAAGATTCGCCTAATGATGAGTTAAGAGCTTCTAAAACTCCAAGTGGAAGGCAGAAACTCTGAGTGAAGGATTGAAGAACAACTGGAGTTGAAGAGGACAACAAGTCACACATCAAGCTGACTTATCTTCACTCCAAAACTCTATATAAGGATCTCATCCCATGGGATCTGGAGGGCGGAATTTAGTGCAAAGAATTGCTGTTGGTTTACAATTGTGAGCATTGGGTGATTGCTTGAGGGAGGTGAAGAAGAGATTTCTCTCCGTCGGGAAGGTGATGCTGGATTGGACCTCTCATGGTTGTATCACCGCCTGAACCTTACTTCCATATATTAATAAATCATTTGAGGTTCTTCTATTCGCATGTGTTTCAATGGTGTATTGTCTTACTTGCATCTTTGATTTATGCTAATCCTTGAATCGATTATGAATGCATGCCTCTTGTAGTTTCCTTTTCTTGTCTTATTCGCAGGATCTCATGTAGCTGGGCCCGTGAAAAGACTTGGATCTGGGAGCAAGCGGCAAACGAAGGAGATTGGATTGACCATTTGCGCAAGACATCGGTAAGTGGATCTCTTCCTTCTATCTCTTGCATGTGATAAAGAAGAAACTTTAGATAGCTTTGCTTTCAGCTATTGCTAAGGAACTGTCACCCTTAGAGTGGGTTAGGGTCATTCCGAGTTGGATACTTTCCCCCACAACAGCCACCCTACTAGCCAATACCTAATATTGGAAGAATTGAAATATCTCCTTCATTCCCCAAAGTCACTCGTGGCCCCACCTTTACCTTTAGGAGACAAGGCCACCCTCTCGCATAGCAAGGTATTATGGATTAACCACCCATGCATTATTAGTGCACAACATTACACACAACATTGCCTCGATCTCCCTCGCTATTGGGATGAATTAGTGGCCCTCCATCAGGACAATACTCTAACACGATCACTTCCTGCTAATCTAACTATGGATGATGTGTTTCAAACAATTTACTGTGTCTTTGAGGAAGAACGTCCATTAATGTTTCACCCTTGTATTTATTTTCATTCAACGACCGATGCTATGTTAGACCCCACTAGGATGGTGAAGCAACCAAAATCAACATCGTAAAAACCTACCTATACATGTGCCCTATGTGACGGAATTAGACATTTGATTAACGAGTGTCCATATTTAAAATCACTTAGGAGTCTATTCCTCTTAATGGTCCATATTCCTCGACCTGTTCATAAAAGACTGTTTAAGAACAAGCACAATAACTGTCACATTTTCACGCAATAACATCATACATGGCTTTCCCCATATTGCCCCCAATTTCAAGAAGCCTGGAAAACCTTGTGAAGACCTGACACATGGCCTTCAATCCTTCTTCCTTCAACTACTTAAACTAAGATCAATAGGTAGCACATGCCTTTAACTAGCGCCGTACCTCAATACGTCACTTCCGAGTCATCGTCGAGATCTATGAGAGATGTTTCCACATAAACCATATAATATGTAAGCATAGGATATGCATTAGATGCATTTCATCCTTGTGATATTTTCACTTGCACCTCTCACCCCTCATCCATATGTCCACTTATTCACATATTTGGAAAACTTAGTATGACACTATTCCCCCCTCCTTACAAATCCAGAAGAACTTCCTCCTAGAGAGGAAGACTCCTTGGCTCCTAGGACACCGACACCTTCACAAGAAACTTCTCCCGCTCACCATCAGGCAACCATCCAAGAGATACTCACACCTTCTGCTGTAGATGATACCCAAAAACATATTTGATTCATTTCTGTTGGGTGTGGAGCCTGATTATCTTCTATAGTACCGGAATATTGGACCCCAGTTCAAAATGGGGCGGCAACGCCGCCCGTAAAATAATCGCTGCCCCCCCCCCCCCCCCTTGGCGGGGGGTTTCGGGGGCAGCGCCCCCGAAGCTAAAAACAGCTGTAAAATTGCCTTGTAAAAGTATAGTAATTTCTAGTCAATCTGGGCCGTTCATTAGGCGGATGATCTGACGGTAGAACTTATGTTTAGTTTAGGGTTTTTTGCCCTAGAAGGCAACCCCTCTCTTTATATGAGGGCATTGTATTTGAGGCTGTGATATAGATGTGTATTCGATGAGCGAGAAACATAGAGGTGAGACTGTGAGAGAAAACAGAGGATATTACAACGGTTTTGCTGTAGGTTGTATCTCTTCATTTTGCTGGATAATAGAAAGGAAGGACTGGCTGTTCGGGGTGGACGTAGCCCAAACTGGGTGAACCACGTATATCTGTGTCTCTCTTGTTTTGTGTGTTTTCTGTGTTTATATTTCTGCAATATTATATGTGTTCCATTGCTCCATAATATATAATTTTCTAACAATTTCTTCTTATGTAGGAACCTTGATTCATGTGTTTGCACATCATTCCTCAGTGTCGAGATTGAGATGAAATGTAAATCAAAGCATAATACTATAACCTACTTCTATTATCAATTTGGGGAAGCTTAAAGATCGAGCTAAACAATATAACCAGAAGAAGAAGAATCAATGGCACAATACACATGAAAATATTTTGGGGAAAGCCTCAACTAAAAACCCCACACTATTGTATTATCATACATGGTGGAAATACATAGGAATTATACAAAGCCTTAGCTCTCACAGCTAGCCAATTCTCAGTACAATCCTCACAGATGCTCACAGGCAATCTTGGCTTCTCTCCAACCTTCCTCTCCACCCTCCAAGCTCCTATTTCCTTGCGATGTTCCTTTGGGATGATTCTCCTGTTACCAAGTGGATGATCTCCTACCAAAACTGTGCAATCCTCAAGGATTAAATCCTTGACTGCATGCATGAGTTTTCTCCGTGAGAAAACACATGTAACTGGTAGTACATTGTCCTTGACTTTAATCTCAACTGGGTCTTTCTCAAAATAGACATGCATGAGTTTCTGATGAGGGAATCTTTATTTAATTGAAGTGGCACTAGTTGAGTGCATGCATGCATCAACTGACTATTAAATCTCTATTAGTTCCTCAAACAATTTGGAACTAATTTAACTGGACTTAACTCAATAAACTAAATTAACTAATTACAACTCAAATATAACTCAATCTTAACTCCTTAATTTAAGGGATAACTCTTGCATGACTTTAGAAAGACTTCTAACTTGAATTTCTCTAACTAATTAATTTAAAATTAATTAATTATTTCCAAGTAGCTGTTAAGACTAAATTCAATTTTAATTCACAATTTAATTCCAGGACAAATTAAATTGGAATATTACTGTTTCCATAATTCAACACTCCCTCCAAACAAGAAAGGGATTATCTGCCACCCTGATCCTGTCCCTATGGAACTCGTATCTACACTTTGACAATGTCTGTCAAAATGTCAGCATCTTTCTCCTTTGTCTAAATATACTACAGCAACATGATCCTCTCGACCTGTGAAAAGCCACGGGTAACAATTCTTGCCTTATGCTTGTCCACACTTCCATCAACATCCTGCTTTACCTTGTAAAGCCAACGGGAACTCACAACTGACTTGTTCTCCAATCTCGGAACCACGTCCCAAACACTTGCGAACGATGGAGTCATACTCCTCCACAATATCATCAAACCAAATCGGTTGCTGCACTTCTTCCTCAAAGGAATATGGCTTGGTCTCAACACATTCCCCAACAAGGGCCATGTATCCAGTGTACCTCTCAGGTGACCTCCTCTGTATGCGCTGAGAAGGTGGTGCTCCCACATTCTCTCTCGCATCCTCCAGCAATCTATCAGCTTCTGTTGTGTGCTTTCATCCATCTCTGGAATACTTTGCTTGAGTGGATGTCTCCACTACTGGAACCTCTGCATGTGGCTGTTCCACATCAGTCTAAGGCTCCTCCTCCTTAGGAACCAACAGTTCCTCCATAGCTTCTAGTTGGAACTCCCTCTCAAGGGAAACTCGCATGGCCTTCTACTCATCAAACTTGAGATCTCCGTGAACCACTATCCTCCGACTGGTAGGCAAGTACACCCGATAGTTGTGAGGTGTATCAGTGTACCCCACAAATATCCCCAACTCTTGTGTCGGCTCAAGCTTCTTTCATGCATCCTTTGTCACATGGAAATATATTGATGAGCCAAAGATCCTAAAGTGACCCACATCTAGTCTCTTGCCGGAGAAAGCTTCCTCTGGTGTCTTCATCCCAAGTATGCGATGTGAGCTTCTATTATGCAAATAGACTGTTGTGTTGCATGCCTCAACCCACAAGTGAAATGGTAGGCCTTGGTCATGCAGCATTGCCCTTGCTACCCCTACAATAGTTATGTTCTTCGTCTCGGCCACCCCATTATGTTGTGGGTTATGAGGTGCCGTTAACTCTCGTTTAATTCCTTCCGCTGCGTAGAAGTCCATAAACTCTTGAGAGATATATTCTCCACTATTGTCGCTTCTCAAGGCCTTGATATTCTTCCCTGACTCTTTCTCGACCAAAGTTTTGAACTCAGAAAACTTTCTGAAAATTTGGTCCTTCTTCTGCATGAAATAAATCTAACATTTACGAGAATAGTCATCAATGAAAATCACATAATACCTTTGCTTCGCTGTGGATTTCATCGAGAATGGTCCACACAAATCAGTATGAACTCACTCTAAGATAGCCCCTGCTCGACTATCTCGATCATCAAAGGAAGACTTGGTGTACTTTCCCAAGGTACAACCTTTGCATGTGTCAACTTGCTCAAGTTTACCTTTGGGAAGTCTTGTAGATATTTGTTGCGTTATCTTCAAACCCCCATGATGCAAATGGCCCAACCGCCTATGCCAAAACTCGCCAGTGCCTTGGCTTTGCACCAATTTTGCTTTCATACTCAATGCTACACAATCATCTACCTCTAGTTTATATAGATTCTTCACCCGAATCCCTATCCTCTTGGTCTAACCCGTGGCTATGTGTCTTAGGAATGCCTTTCCTTTATTGAAGACAACATCATAGCCTTTGTCCTCCAACATCGTGACCGATACCAAGTTCTTCTTTAGTCCAGGCACACACTTCACATCTATTAAGGTGATAGGAGCTCCATGCTCCCTCTGAAAAGAAACCATGCCCACTCCTGAAATACTATACCTTTCGCTGTCACCCATCTCTATGCACATCTTGAGGTCTTTCTCCTCCAAGGCATTGAATAAACTTTTATCACTGGTCATGTGGAATGAGGCTCCATTGTCAAGATACCAGACACAACCCATCATCGATGACACCATGCATGCGATGACGGTATAGTCCATTTCGAACTGAGAGGCTAATGCATCACCTTCCGATCCCTTCGAGGATCCTTTCTTGGACTTCTTCAATGGAAAATTAGTCACATAATGTCCCATCTTGTGACATTTAAAGCATCTCACTTTAGACATGTCACCCTTCTTCCCTCCATGAGAAGAATTCGATTTGAAATGGGAAGCCTTCCCCTTCCCTTTCCTTGCCTTACTTGCTAAGGCCAGATTTTCTTCATCATCATTCTTGGATGAAGAACCATCTCGTGTGCTCCTCCTGATCTCCTCCTACATAAGATCCGACCATAGTCATTCCCAATCCGGCAGTTTCTCCCTTCCATTCACAGAGTCCTAGTAGCTATTCCAACTCTTTGTAAGGCCAAGGAGATTGAGGCTCACCATATCATCATCGACAGTAGTTATTCCCACACTGCCAAGCTCATCTCTGCAGGTGGTGAGCTTGTTCAGATATGTGGAAATAGTATCGCCCTTCTCCATCTTGATTCTTCGAAGCTTATCCTTGAGCACCAATTTCCTTTGGTCACTATTGTTCTGGTAGAGGTCCTTCAATGTCTTTCACATTGAAAATGGAGTATCCTTCCCATGGATACTCGAGACAATATGGTCTTGAACTCCCTCAAGGATGATCTATCTCACCTTTGCCACACACTTCTTCCACTCAGGAAACACTTGTGAATTAGTTGAAGATGGCTTTGGGATTTCTGGATCAATGAATTCCTTCAAGCCATTGTCTTCTAATACAATCTCCATTCTATATTTCCATGCTATGTAATTTTATCTACCTTCCAAGGCATACCTGAGTCTCAAGCCATAGAATGCCATTGGCCAACCTTGAATTATGATATGAATTCGATGCACCTGCAACCCCGAACTTCAAACTTTGAATTTGCTTCTCAGTATACTATTCACAGCTCTGATACCATGTAGAATTTTCTACAAATCTAGCTCTGATACCATGTAGAAAATCTGATGTAGGTTAATCCGATAATGCAATATAAATCAAAGAAAAATACTATAACCTACTTCTACTATCAATTTGCAGAAGCTTAAAGATCGAGCTGAACAATATAACCAGAAGAAGAAGAATCAATGGCACAATACACATGAGAATATTTTGGGGAAAGCCTCAGCTAAAAACCCCACACTATTGTATTATCATACATGGTGGAAATACATAGGAATTATACAATGCCTTAGCTCTCACAGCTAGCCAGCTCTCAGTATAATCCTCATAGATGCTCACAAGCAATCTTGGCTTCTCTCCAGCCTTCCTCTCCACCCTCCAAGCTCCTATTTCCTTGTGTTGTTCCTTTGGGATGATTCTATTGTTACCAAGTGGATGATCTACTACCAAAATTGTGCAATCCTCAAGGATTAAATCCTTGATTGCATGCATGAGTTTTCTCCATGAGAAAACACATGCAATTTATAGTACACAGTCCTTGACTTTAATCTCAACTGGGTCTTTCTCAGAATAGACATGTATGAGTTTCTGATGAGGGAATCTTCAGTTAACTGGAGTAGCACTAGTTGAGTGCATGCATGCATCAACTGACTGTTAACTCTCTATTAGTTCCTCAAGCAGTTTGGAACTAATTTAAATGGACTTAACTTAGTAAACTGAGTTAACTAATTACAACTCAAATATAACTCAATCTTATCTCCTTAATTTAAGGGATAACTCTTGCATGACTTCAGAAAGACTTCTAACTTGAATTTCTCCAACTAATTAATTTAAAATAAATTAATTAATTATTTCCAAGTAGTTGTTAATACTAAATTCGATTTTAATTTACAATTTAATTCAAGGACAAATTAAATTGAAATATTCTTGTTTCCATATTTCAACATATCGTGTTTGTCAACTAGCACTTTAAGGTGTCAATCCCAATTGCATGACCTCTCACCACCTTTATCACCATTGGAAGACCTCTTTCATTTTGATTAGGACATTTTAAAGGATATGATGGAACTTGAATTCCCTTGGGAGGATATGCATCAGTGCTTTTTCTTCTCACTAGAAAAAACATTTTCACCTACTGATGCACCAAGACATAACATTTACACAGCAGAGACCAAATATTTTCTATGACCATGACAAGTAGATTGGTTCAAGAATCCCATCCTAGAACCCAATACATTTGAGGAAGGAAATATGTCTAATATTCCATCCACAATCAATGTAGATATCTCCACTAAACCCGATATAGTGGAATAAATCTCACTGGGGGAAGCTTGTTCTCCTGAAGAAGTTGCTTCTTATAAAGACCTATTCCAAGAATATAGGGACATTTTTGCATGGTCATATTCTGAAATGTTGGTTATCAATCTTACAATTATGGAACATCACATTCATATGTGATATGATGCCTATCTCCAATAACACAACCAATATTGCCACCTGATTTTTCTTTAATCATGTCATCACGTGGTTTGGAATTCCCAAGAAGATATCATTAAATCATGGTAAATACTTAAAGAATGATATTTTACAAGATTTATCTTAATTCCTTGCCTTTTGTGATGAATTTTCTTCTCCATAATACCCCAAGTTCAATAGCCTGGTAGAATTTGTCAACGAATTCCTTAAAATAATGTTAAAGTGTATGGTGAACAAGCACAAAACCAACTTGTATCACATGTTATTCTCCACCCTATGGGAACACTACACATCAATCAAAACATACATAGGTTTCATGTTTTTTGACCTCGTTTGTGGGGTCGAAGCAGTACTCCACATTGGGTGTGAGATCCTTACCTTACACACAACCATCGGGCTTCTCTTGGACACCTCACCATTAGAGCAAATGTTAGTACAATTTGAAACTATGTGGAAAGGCCCCTATATTTTCAAACATTTCCTTTTGAAAGGAACCTAGCTATTAGTAGAGCTTGATGGGACTGGTCTCAAAGACCTCATCAACAGGCTCAACCTCAAAATATTTCCTCCATATCATCAAGTTTTTCCTTATCATGTGTGTTATGTACCATGATTTTTTTTTTATGATCACCTCATCATCAATGTACTCTAAACTATACTCTAACTATGTTTCATAGATGGATTATTTGATAACTTACCACCATGGGTTCACTGACGATGCTTCTCAATGGTCGCAAAATATTGCAGCAACAACCTAGGCCATATATTCCCAAGATCAGATGAGTCTCCATCAGAATGACATCTATATTAGGTCATCCACTAACAATTAAGCTAAATACGATGCCAATCATTAGCCTTTTGGCTGACATATATCACTTGGGAATCAGTCACATGCATGTATTCCTTGACTCTAAGCTTGTTGTATCACAATTTAATAGAACCTTCAATTTTTGTGACCCTTTTCTTTTCCAAAAATACCTGCATGCACAAAAATGAGCACATGGTTTTGACCATATCACATATTCACATATACCAAGAAGTCAAAATCATGTTGTTAACGACATTGCTAATCAAATACTAGAATGGAAAATGTTACATACAAGTCATCATCGAGAGATATAATGCATAAACATAATCCATCACTTCAATAGAATGCATGTACATCACATGTATATAAGCATCACATGTATATAAGAGACACATCATGAAAGTTGTAAAAAGATATCTTGTATATATATATATATATATATATATATATATATATATATATATATATATATATATATATATATATATATATATATATATATATATATTGTTTGTGTACATTGGTTAGCCATTGCCAAAAAAATGAGTGATCTACAAAAAGAGGGGAGCATCCTCATAATGGGTACTTCCCGTAGTAGATCGCATAAAACACATAAGGTCCAAGCTCATCACTCCCTACACCATTTGCTAGAGGACTTAGTGCCCACCAATGTCCTAGACCCAAAATGGGCCACCTTGTGGATGTTGCAACTGCCACTCGATAGAGAACTAGGCACCAAGACTTATTAGGAGTCATCATCCACTTGATGATGTCCTATCCCACCCTTTCCCATTAAATTTTAGGCACCCCAAAAAACAAGTCTATTAATTGTTTATGCATGTCTATCTCCCTCATCTTGCAAGCCTCAACATGGGGTTACAACCTATGGTTCTCCAAGCGGATGTTTTCCACCTCTTCTCTATCTGGAGGAGCACCTATTTTTGATTGTTCCCTCTGCATTGGGAACTCCTCCATAACACCCTCTTTATGACAATGATTCCCAGCTACCATTCCTCCCTCACTAGCCTTCCTATAGTCACCATTAGCACCCACTATTCTGCCATTCTGGCACTCATGAGGACCCATATATGTAAGGAAACATATAAAAGGTTAGTTCCTAGTGCATCATAAGTCTCACATAAATGAAAAAAATGCATAAATGAGATAAATACATATGCGCACATACATGTGGGTTCCCGAACATCGCTTGTGGGCAACCCCATGTCAGGGTCACTCCTAAAGCCCATTCCTTCCTATGGGAAGTCTAGTATTAGTCGGGAGTTGGATAAAAAACAATCCTTGGCGATGTCAACCCAATAAGATCCCATCTGTGAATCTATGGATCCCTTCAAAGACGAGGGTCCACCATGGGGCATAAGATGAGCCTATCTATGGATCCATAGATCCCTTGGTAGAACAGTATACACACTGATCACCAGTCTTAGCATCACCACCCACTCATATAGGATGTTGCAAAGATCACTCCCAAAGTGGAAGCCCTAAACCTCACATCGCACCACCAGTGATAGCTACACAATAATCCTTTGATGTAGGAAATTGGCCATGTCAAAAAAGGCTCCTCCTCACACCCTCTCTAGAACTACCAACTATACTCTTGTAATACAAAGTGGAGTCATCATCCCACATAGGTGGACAATCATGGTTTTCGTCGCTCATGTCACTAGGTCCAAAATAGACACAATATGGATGTTGTCGGCATAAAAGGAATCTGGCCCATAATATTGGTTAACCTAGGCAGTCAACATAGTCCCTCCATGAGGGATATTAGTAGGAAACACCTCCCCTTGAGGTGCCAGTCTAATCCTGAATTATACGTTCGCGTCAGTGGTGAATTCCAAATCCATCACCTCACTCGAATATTAAAGACCTCCCTCATAGGCTGCCAATGATTGATCACAAAATGCAGGAACTCCTCCTGCAATCTCAACAAGGGGTTTTGAAGGGACTTTTTCAAACCCCACCTAATATGTTATGCCCAGGCCTATGCATTTATAGACATTTCCGAACAAATATCAGACCAACCCCACTCTCGCCATAAAACCATCCTGTAATGGTGACCCCCATGTGGTAAGTCAAAAAATAAAAACCCAAAAATGTTTGGCATTGATACCAAAGTTCCTAACCTTCCTAATCCATGTGGTTCTTTCTCAAACAATCGTGTGGGTGTCATTTTAGTTTCTTAGATAGGTGTGATAGTGCTATCATTTTTTCTCCTTACAGTCATGTGCATCACATGACAATTTCACTCTAACCCACAAGGCACTCATCCAGAGATCCTCGCATATGTATATATAATAGTCACACCACCCACACACCTATTTTTCCCTCTGTCGCAAGCTCATCATAACTGAGTTTCCCTTAC
Source organism: Pinus tabuliformis (assembly GCA_031772625.1). Lineage (NCBI taxonomy): Eukaryota > Viridiplantae > Streptophyta > Pinopsida > Pinales > Pinaceae > Pinus > Pinus tabuliformis. The sequence continues at coordinate 567,214,175 of CM062810.1, forward strand.
CTACATTACTATCATGTGGTTGTCCACTAGGGATTTGGGAATTCTTCCTAAAAAGGGCTATACAAGGCCCCCTGTACAACCCAACTACCATAAGACTACTAAATTAACAAAGGGGGTGTCATGATGACTAACCTAACTCTCATCATTTGAAACCTAGGTATTCTTGCTGACTGCAATGGCAAGAAATAATGGTTATTCTCCATACTAAGGTTCATGACAACAAGTACAAATGAGGTGGAAATGTGGGCCCTATAACCCTTATATTCTCCATTTCTACCCTTATTCCAAAAGCTCCTAAGGGATACCATGAGCTTCTTTCATAAAACTATCAAGGGCATTGGCAATCAAGGCATCTTCATCTATTTCATGTTATCCTCCATTCAATTCACCAAAATTTTTCATTTTCAGGATCATTTCACATTTCAAAGTACCCTTCAAGTTCACCTTCCTATGTTTTTGATACGCCTTTTTCAGTACATTCATGTTTGCATATTTTCATATAAAGATGTTTTCACTCGGTGTATTAGATTTTGAAGTTGCAGGTTCATGGTAGCTTCACAGTAAACTCACTACCTCGGTGTCAGCTGACAATTAAGGTATCATTATCCACTCAACATGATAAGTTTCCTTAGAATATATGAATATCCTAACATCATTTCTCTGAAATAAGCCATAAGGTCCACCATCTCGACCACATTTACCATCAACTTCCACCTGTAGATGGTAAATGTCTACATTGGTCTATAGAGCTTCACCCACATGGATTACCCTAGTTTATAGTTCCCTTAACACTATTGGTATTCATGGACCTTTCTTAGGCTCGAAAGCTAGTTCATTCACATGACTTGAAGATCAACCTCATTTCCATCTTCTTCAATTCCTTCTTACCACTCTAGTCCTGAGCCACTATTCTTTTTCATATCACAATGAATGCACCACCACATTCTTCACTTGGTCGACCATTCATCCATATTGTAATAGACAATTTGCGCTATCACATCTGTTTCATTCACCTCACACCGAGACTAACCAATGGGGCCCCTATTCTCTGAAAAAATGCATACCTACATCATTATATAGGCCACTAGATTTTTGGGGCACCCATATCCATGTTTGTACATCCAAAACCACTTTTAAATTCTTTTTGAAAGATTACAAATGTTTTTTCATGAGAAGGATTCTCACCCATATTTTTATGTCAGTTTCCTGGTGGCATTTCTTAGTCACCCTTGGTTGGAGATTGCTTCTTTACCAACCACATATCCACACCATTGATCACTGTTTTCTCATAACATACCCCAACAGTCAAAACATGCATATACCACCCTTGGAAGTCCTACCAACTTCAGGGACATATACCTCAACACTATTGTTTTGATTACTTCCACTTGAATTAATGCTCCAACCTTGGGTAAGTTTTTCCTATCCCTCTTGTATTGTCATATCTCTCTATCATATCTTGTTACACTAAAAAAATGTCACCATGACTATTTACAGTTAGTATGGCTCAATCAACAGTCATGTTACCCTCTTAGGCAAGTCTTATGCCTCTGCTCTCCATGTCAAACTCCAAAAAAGAGAGAAAGTCTTGTATAAATGTATTTATCTCTGGGGACGCATGTTCTCTCAAACTTACCTGCGGGGACGCTCCCAATGTTCACAAAAGCTGCGTCCAAAGACGCTCTGTATGTAAAGGGACAGGTGCGTCCCCCTGTAAAAGTTAGAATGCGCAAGTTTCATCTTTAAAAAGTTACTTGTGGTCATTTCTAGAGCATTCTAGAAGGTTGTTCGACGTGTATTGGGCGCCTCCAGATGGTTCATGCACTCCTATCAAAGAGGAACTTATCCCATCAATAAGGGAGTGATCCCATCCAAAGAGGGGACTATCCCATTGATGGTGGACCTGATTAACCTCCTCTTGAGTACTATAAATACAGGCATTGGGCCAGAAGGAGGAGGGGTTGAAAGCTATACATTTCTAAGGGTAAATGTTGCAGGAATTAGGACTCCCATTTAGAAGCTTGTGAGGAGAGATTGCCATCTTTGCTTGTTCTATTTGGAAGTGGGTGAGCTTTGTCAAAGTAGAGGAAGACTCTTGTGGACCCTGGAAGGAGCTTGCACAACACCAAGGGTCAGGTTGTAATGGTTCCTTTTGATTACCTTTAATGCAAATTGGTCCATTCTTCTCAATAACTTGTTGTTTATGGGTTATTTCATGTACTCCTTGGTCTATATGTTGAATATGCTTTGTTTTATGTTATAATCAGGTGCTATTTAATTGTTTGACTGTTGGTGATTGCAGGTTTTGGAGAAAAGGAGGAGCTCATCCAGATCAACAAAGCTTGGACTTCTACAACAGCGTTTGGACAAAGGTAAGAACGAAACACTTGATTTCTCATATCATAATGCATGTTTAGAGAAGGATAGTTCTAGTTTGTTTTGTTTGTCATTAGAATGTCTTAGACTTCTAGGAAGGTCGGTTGTGTCCGCACTCTTGACTGATTCCGTGTGACATATCTATGGACCCATCTTATTATAAACATATTCCTTAGTTTCATATGGATTTCATGGAATCATCTTTCAAAATCAAAGTAGTACCTTGGTTTCTCCCTCCTTTTGGGACAAACATGAGTGGAAAAATGGGAACCATTATTTCCCATTGATATCATTGGTCTCACTGAAATTTGACACCAACATAACCTTTCATGTTCGGGTAGCATCATACTTTATGACCATTGCAGTTCTCTCATTTAGTCGAAGACCCATGCATGCAATCACACCTCATTCAACAATGCTTTATATTTGATGTATGGGGGCACCTAGTTTAGCCTATTTTTTACAGATGCCCTAGAGGGTGAAAAAAGTTATGTTCTTCAGTCATCAACGCATAAACCACATTGACATTAACTAGATAGGATCTTTCCTAGAGTGTTCTAATGCGTAGTCATAATCATCATAACAAGCATGGGACATGCTCATGTGATATAGACACTTTTGTATCAATATATATTCATAGCGTGGTTTTATTTTAGTTCTCAGTTAAGGATCTTTCCCTAATCATCTCCACAGAAATTTTCTTTATATCTCAAGATTTAAGAAAGACTCGTTATCAGAACAAAAAAACGTGATGTATTTTTTCTATACATTTGTTCCTAACGTCACACATCAGGGGGGAATTGTTATTATGAGAAAATGGTACACTCATTTGTATGGAGTAGAATACACTAAGAGTAAGTGAACAAAATGTATAGGGGTTACATTTTCAGTTGGAAACATCATGAAGAGAAAAAATTCAAAAGCTTTTACTAAGGTTGAATTAAAAAATCGGCCCCTACGGGTTCTCTAATGTTGGAAATTCACTACATCACAACTTTTTCTTCAATGGATGTAAGGTTCATGAGGTGCAGTCTAGATGTAAGGTTCATGAGGTGTAGTCAACACCTCTAAACATGAACTTGCTCGAAAAACACTTCAACTCTTTACATGATGGGTTGACCATTCAAGCCTTGAGCCCCAAGAATCATTAAGAATAAGAGGGTGGTAGCTCTCATCAAATTTATGAGGCAAACAACCTCATTGATGAGTCAAAGGAGGGAAGGAGTCTTCAATTTTTTTATAAATATATGTTCATGGAGAGCTAGAAACAAGAAGAAGTTGTGCATTGTTATGCTAGAAATATTTCTCCAAACCAATCTAGCATACCATTTGTAGCATATGAGCCCGAGATTCACTTGATTATGGCCATGTAATCACATCATGTAATTGAATTTCAAAAATTAAATGGGATGACGGGATTACTTTCTTAGGATGTTCAAGGTTCCTTGTTGCAAGAATATGAACTATTTTGATAGTCATTAAAGGTTGTTTGTCGAGCTTTAAATGACTTCTTAATGAATTAAATTTGGATGCAAAAAAATTACGCATACCGATGCTACCTTGGAAAAAATTACAGGCCAGGAAGGAAAAAGAAATTTATGAGGCTTGGAGGTTGTATAGATAGCTAGGAAAAAACAAAGGAAGAAAAATTCGACTTTTGGGGGAGTCAGTTCATCCGTTCACTCTCTCTCATTCAACTATTATTTGAGTAATAAAGGAGTATATTTTTGGGGTTGGAAAAAGTATGGAATAAAAACACTTCAGGTAAGGAGGATTTTCCTCTTCAGTCCCCATGATCTAGAGGGTGGAGATCGTTTCTCATAAAATTCCTGAGGACTGGGGTGGAGGAAATACTTTTGGAAAATTCCTAGAATTTTTTTGAAGCACCAATATTGTTTATTTGATTGGTTTTGGGTTATAGAGTCCCTATAATTGGGTGGAACTTCAATGTATATTTGCATTGGCTATGTTATAGTTTGGTTATGGAGAGAGATGGCAAAATCTATGGTTCTTGGTTCATCTATTGGTTATATTTAATTTCCAAGAATAACTCCTTAGTCTATAGAAGTTGGCTCGGGGCTGACAGTTGCAAGTGAGGAATAGTTGTAGTTGTCTATGGTTGGGGGGAGAGTCCTTCTCCCAGACTTAGTTGCCCATAATATTTAAGATAATTACTTTTTTATACTTGCAATTTTAATGAATGATGTCTCTTTTCTGGTTGAATGATGACAATAATAGTTGAGGAATTCTTGTGATCTTTCTATTTACATTTCACAGTAATGTGGCTTGGAACGGAAAACCCTAGTTAAATAAATTGATATATGCTTTTACTCTTAAATATATGCTACATTGACTACTTGAAATGCCAATAGTTTACATTGATAATATGAAAAGAAAGAGACCCTGTTAAATGGTTATTGTGACTAGGATTTTGCTCTAAATTCTCTGATATATATATATATATATATATATATATATATATATATATATATATATATAGCGAGAGAGGGAGAGAGAGAGAGAGAGAGAGAGAGAGAGAGAGAGAGAGAGAGATTAACATGTTGCAAGAGCCCTGTGTCATGTCATATTTGGTTTGGTTCCCTTAACAAGAGATAGAGGTACCATATCTATATTGGCCATTGAAAAAGCCGACAATGAAACCTTCATCAAAGTTGGGGATGATGTGCACTGGCGAAACCTTGAAGGTGTTTTTCTTCCTTAGCATAAGCCAACACATAGTGGGATGATGAGGAACCAAGATGGCATGTCGTAGAACTCCCATCCTGGAGGTGCGAAGGAAGTATTTGGAAGGAGGTGCTAATGTGATGGGACCAGGATGACATGTCGCAGAGGTGCAGGAAGGAATGTTGAGGAAGAGCGCGAGGATAGTAGGGATTGAGATTACATGTCTCAGAGGTCCCATGTAGGAGGTGCACAAGGGAGTAGGATAGGGAATCACCAGGGTGATAGGACTGGGATGATGTGTTCCAGAGGTCCCACCCAAGAGGTGCAAGGAAAAGAATCGGGTTGAAGTGTCGGGAGGAATCATAGCACGAGGATGTGGTGGTTCAACACTAGGGAGAAGGCCGAAGGAATGGTCCCCAATTGTCATCATGTGCACATCAAAATAACCTGCAAGTGGGTTGGAGAAACAAGAAATTTCCTTCTCCGAATCCCCTACAGTGGTTTTGGAGAAGGTGATGGAGGGTGTCAGAATGAATATGAGGTGTTGATACACTGATCATTGGTTTCTTCTTTGCGTCCATTCTAAGGGGTGACCTCCTCGTAAACACCATCCACATTTCCTTGCCATAGTTTCTTATGGCGACTTCACTAACCAAACATGAAAGGATTTTCCTAGAAGTTGCAAGTCTTTTATGCGATGTGGTGATTTATTAGGGGTCCCAGGGATTAATATATGTATGGGTAGGACCCATCTAATGTGGGTGTGTGGAATATTTATATATGTATATAAATATTAAAGATGCTCGGTTAGCATATGCTTAAGGTTACTTACGGAAAAGTTGATTCTTTAATTAATAAAGTTGGTCTAAATTTTGGATGCCATGATTAGTAGCCTTGGTATAAATGATGAATTTAAATTAATGTTTCGTCTCGGTGCAAAGGCTGAATGGAATTAATGATATTGGTTTGGGCCTAATAGTTGATATCCAATAATAATTAAGAGGAGAGGGAAATATTTTGAGAGCTGACAAGTGCATGTAGCAATTTTAGTTCTGAAAACTATGTTGAAAATAAGTAGGATTATTTGTGTCAATGGATTTTACGACATATTGCTAATATGTAAATTGAGGTATGTGTACAATTTCAGGGAAGCATGCTTATTACAAATGGGAAAAGGTATTGGTATACTACTTTGTTTACTAATGCACTAACATTTGAGTGTATGTGGCAACATATTGCGAGTCTTGGTAGAAGTGAACGGAAACATGTATCATGGCATGGTGTTACAAGAGATGGATCAAGTCCATTTGGAATGAGAAAGAGAGACATCCCTCCCAAGGAAAAGAACCTTTAGGATTTTTGAGGTTGAGCTCAAGGGCTTAGAGTATGAGCTAAAGATCTGCAGGGCATAACTTAAGAAACTCACTAGGAAACAACTAGACCTAGTTGAATGGCATGATGAGCTGCAAAAGAAGTTGCTAGAGATGAGATACTAAGATGAATCCTCAAGAAGGAAGAATGGAAGTGGTAGGAAGAGGAATCACGAGACAAAAGAGGAGAAGAGGACATTCTCATGTTGGTGTTGTCAAGAAGAGCATTTGAAGAAATTGTCCCCACGAGAAGTATAAGAAAAAAATTAGCCCCTATGAGCTGCAAGAACATGAATTAAAATACAAGACACCAAGGAGAAGGAGGGGATGTATAACCTCAATCTCCTTGAAATGTACATAAATGTGCTAAGAGATCCCTTGTGAACTTTTGGGGAATGTAAGACTTCAAGGTTACTGTTAGTCTTGTAAAGAAGTATTGAATTCATTTGGTGTATGAGTATGCAAATGTACATGTATACATATGTATATGTATGTACACTTGTGTGATGGTTAGAAGTGCCATGAATGTTGGATTCATGGGGAAAAATTCGATTTGGACTGTGTTGTTCCAAATGAACGTGTTCCTTGCATGAACACAATAGGTTTTCTTAACCTTGATTTTGTCTGATATTATGTGAATATGTGTTATACTCATGAACATGTTGATGATTAAGTGAGTATATGTAATTCCATTTCATTTGACAGAGTGTTGTTATAAATCATTCTTGTATAAGGATCAATTATTGTGCTGATAAAAATTGAGGAATATATGCATATTATGTTTGGGGTGACATAATGAGGTTATCCAATGAGTTTCCTTGTTTTGTGAGAAATCCAATGAGAAAGTGGGAATTATTATTGATCATTACTTCTATCACCATGTGAATATGAAATTCATGTTCACATGTTTGTATTATGTTTCTAACCAAACAATATTGACTATGATGTCAACAGGTATATGGATTACGAAGTAGAATCCTTGGTCAAGAGGATTGAACATATAATCCATTGGGTGTCATGCCTTTGGGATGATAAACAAATTAGAAGGATGGTTGGGACCATGAGAAATAATGGAAACCATAAAAATAGCACAAAAGAGGTTTCTTTGATACTTTATTTGTAACTCTTCCACCACCAGCAATCAATAATGAGGATCCTTTTCCTACTCCTTTTTTTATTTGTTTTGCTTCATAATATTTTTTTGTGTTATTTAGTTTATCTTTGGTTATGAATTATTTCAATTACATTTAATTCTTTTTTAGTCCATATTCACTCACTAATATCATCCATTTTTTTGTATGCTCGTTGTAGGAAGAAACTAGCTGTAAGGAAGGTGTTTTGGGGACTCATAGGCAACCAAACACACAATAAAATATCATACTAGAATCTTGGAACATGGAAATGTTGTGTCCTTTCTTAGACCACAATCAAAGGCCTTATTAAATTCATTCAAGCCTAATATAACCGAAGTTTTACAGAGCTGACCCTTCAGTAAAGGAATAAACTGTTTTTGAAGAAGCAAGACTGGAATAGGTAGAAGAAGAAAGGCATAAATAGATAGAACAAGAAGAGAATAGAGAAAGGCATGATCAAGAGCTTGTTCAAGATATTTATGAGTAGATATCAACCCATTGTAGAATAGATTATCAGTCAGCATTTGCCTCCGCTCATAGATGGGTACACCCAAGATGATGAAGAAGGAATCTCTCCTCAAGATGATGACATGATCAAGGATATTATCAACCCGACCTTCAATCAATTCTAGAACGTATGGGAAAGGGGTAAATATTTCCCTAATGATATGACACATCTTGATTTCATTCACACATAAAGGGTGATCATTAACGACAACAAAAGGAATGCACAGACGAATTTAGCAGCAAACTTGGCCCTTGGAGGAGCTTCAAAAGAAAATACAAATTTCCTAATGGAAGAAAACAAATAGATGGAAAAGGATTTAGATGATGCAAGAAAACAAATAGAACAACTCCAAACTAAGAATCATAGACTGTCTTCCACACATTCTTACCTGAAATAGATTCAACCAACCATATATGGTGAGATCCATGCATTGGGAAACACCATGAGGCAAATTTATGAAGAGTTGGTCACCTTACATAAGGAAATAGTTCCCTTACATGATATGAAAATGAGATTGCAATAAAATTTGAAAGCAATCCATGAAACACTACAAGAAAAAAGGACATTGGCGAGGGGCAAAAAATGTCACCATAAGCTCATTGGTGATGGTCAAAAGAGCCATCGTCACCAAAAACTGAATGCCACCAAAAGTATAGGTGTTGTGGTGAAATTCAAAATCCCTCACTAATAATGATTTATAATGATGGATAGCGACTATCACCATTTCATATAAAAAATGGTGACAGACCATAGCCTTGGTCACTAAAAATTAACGTCACCAAAGGTGGTGTCGCCAAAAGTATAGGTGTTATGGTGACATTCAAGGTCCGTCACGAATATTGATTATAATGACAGATAGTGACCGTCACCATTTCATATGAACAACAACGATTTGTTGTGATGGATCTTTCATAGCCATCACTATTGGTGCATATATATGGAGACGTTTTTTGACCATCACCAAAAGTCGGATTGCCAAAAGTATAGGTGTTGTGGTGACATTCAAGGTTCATTACGAATAATGACTATAATGATGGACAATGACCGTCACCAAAAACTGATCATCGCTATTCCATATGGATGTCAGGGCACGATGGAATCGAACCACCAACCTCCTTCTTGTAAAGAAAGTTCTCTTCCATTGATCTAACACCCTTTAAAGAATTATACTTTTAAAAATTAGACCTTGAAACTTCATAAATTGTAAATTCTACAACTTTCAATAAATTAAAGTCTCGACAATCTTTTACTAAACAAGCAAAGAAGCATCGAAGTTGTTTGTCCCTACCTAATGGTTATGGAAGTTATGAAATGTGGGTGGAGGTAAAAATAGTTATGTATAAGAGAATCAATATGTTTAGTTGAATACTCAATTAGAAGTGAAACTATGAAGACATTTATAACCTATAAATGACCTATAACTAGAAAATGCACCAAATATTTCAAAGGAAATGTCATAAGTGGATAGCATATGGAAGAATAGAATTGATGAAGAAAGATGCAATATGTTATAGATTGAGTGAAAGAAAAATCTCAATGTCATTGCTATTGGGTGTTTAGATATCTGAATGAATATCTAAACTTATGTGCAAATGTAACACAGATCTCCGAAAACCATGACATATATATATATATATATATATATATATATATATATATATATATATATATATATATATATATATATATATATATATATATATATATATATATATATATATATATATATATATATATATATATATATATATATATATATCCCCTTCATAAAAACCAACATGCAATTTCGAATTTCACAAGTTCGCACTCAAAACATGACAGCAACCAACAAATAAAAAAATTGACTTGGATAGAACGCAATAACTTCACCTTCATTCTTGATCTACTTCTGTTTATTTGAATTTGACTTGTGACATTCTTTATCTGACAAGGAATCAAATTCATCACTAGTATTAAATTCAACCAACACGAACTTTGGATATCCCACTGACATCTGCATTTTTGTTGCCATGCTTGAAAACCATGGAGATCCATGTTGATAGTAGAATAAGATGTGTGTCTGTTGCTTAAGAACACATTCTTTATTAACCATTGTTACCTGACAGAAACCAAAGATACAACACAATATCATCATACATAAAATACACTACCAAAATATAATCATAAGTTAGCTAAGAAGTCTAAAATATGTTCTTAATTAATATACTTTGTATTTGGAAATTTTTTTCTTTATATTTGAAAAAGACTACATTGTACGACACTTCTATCTATTTATCTAGGAAATTATATCATAGCATATGTCACACAGTAGCAATCTACAGTACCTAGAGTAAAAAGACAAATTTTCTCAAGAAAATAGATTTAGAAAAAAGCTTTGAAAACTATATGTTTGTCATCAAAGCTTTAATTAGTTTAACAACAAACTAGTCAGAGTTTGAAAATAAAAAACATTCATAGGAAACGAACAGGACAATGGCCAAAGTATCTATTCATACAAATAAAGATAGAGTCACTATTTCCATTGCAGATAACTGAAATTTGGGCAGTGGTCTAACAGTTATAGCTTATTTGTAGGAAAGACTCGTCAATACCATCATTTTTTTTCTATGGTATGTTGTGTCTCTAGATCCAGATTAGATAACTTCTTATTCTCAAGTTCGACCTTTCAAGTATTGATTTCTAGCTCACCCTTTAAAACACAGTTATACCACTCAATTTGATTTTGTTTTGTCAAGAGAATTTGCAAGACCTTCCCATCCTCTGTTTTAAATAAATCAATAACCATCCATTGATATAAATAATAACAGATAGACAACAAAGGCCAAATATGCACTTGTTATATACCTATGCTCTAGGACTCATCTGACCTTACTGGTGCAAAGAACTCACCCTGAAAAAATAACATCCACGTGGAATTTACAAAACTTTTTTAAATCAAGCTCCAAGTAAACCAATCAAAATATGAACATCCTTTTAATCAATAAAATCTCTGACTTAAAATAAAAGTGGCATAGAATTGAATGTTATATCAACCATGTCAAGTAACTAACATCGAGTGAGAAATACAGGCCATGCATATTGGATTAGTGAAATAATTGATCCGATAAAGCTCAAAATCAAGCAGATGACTTATAGCTAAGAAACGAAAATAAATGACTTAGAACTAAGACATGAGGTTTCCCTTTCATCCCTGCTGTTAAATAACTCTTCTTTCTGTCACTTACCATTTATCTTTTTCTGATACCAAGTGGAGGTGGTATTGTAACATTAACCTCTGATAGATTTTGTGTCCATGACTACTTCTCAAGATCCACTCCATTACCAGTATATTGGGCTAGATAAGGTACATGGAAAAACCTTCAACATGAAAATGAAATCTACATCCTTGTAAAAAAAATGGGAGGAAAAAAAATTCCACAAATTGAAACAGATTGTAGGATAACTCATTCCTGCAACATGATTATCTTTTCATGAAAAATAAAAAAAGAAATTAGGAGAAATGTAATTTTTGCCACATATTGAAAATCATTTCCTTTTGAATATTATATGATCAATTGATGAAAAAAGTCGGCTAAATCTTGTCAACATCAGGATTATAGTGAAACATAGGAACCGCTCCAACACATATATAATTCTAAACATAAGTATCTATACATATAAGTATTTATTGAGGACATTGTATTTTGTGAAAATATGGAAGTCAAATCTTTGAAATAACACAATTTATGGTACCATTGCCTTACGAAGTCCATTCATTCAAGTATTCATGAAGTCCATTAAGGAATTTCTTCAAAGTTCAAAGTTCAAACAATTAACATGTATCCTAAAAAAAATCATATTTGAGAAGGAGATAAACCAAAGATGTAGAGTATATATCTCACATTTATATCTCCTAATTTCTAGAAATTGAAATGACACTTTTTAGGATACTATTGTGAATTCAACCTAAAATGCTAGAAAAAAAATATTGATGGTTATTTTTGTTAAAAATGGAAACTAGGGCCAAATTACTTTGAAAAACTTCTTTTTGGAAAATAATTGCGGAATTGAATTCCTCTTTTCGAGAGGATCAAAATCGATCTAAATATCGTCAAATTTGGATAAGTAGAAGTGGAATTTTGAATTTATGTTTCTCTCACATGTATTATTTAGGTTGGCCTCAACTATATGTTTGCTTAAGAATAAAAAAAGTCACGTCCTCTCAACTCTACTGAATTGTATATATAGAGGAGAATTCTCTCTCATTTGGGACACATCAATAAAAAGAAAAGGATATCTTTGTGGTAGTGAAGATTAAGGAGGATAAATTCTGGTTATGGGTGGCACTGTTTTGGTTAGGACTTTGTCATAACAGGTTTGAGTTTGGAAGAAGTGCTTTGCTACGGTTAAGGACAATCTTATATATGTTTTGTGACTTGTTTCATGTGGGACTTCTTCCTGTAGTTTGGTCGTGGATAGAATATATTCTCACAGCTTGACCGCAGGCCTTGAATCACTTGCCCAGGAAGCTGAAATACAAAAGAAAGTCATTGACCTTATATGATAGTATTCAGGTGCTTGTTGAGGATGACGTGGAAACTTAAAAGCATGCTAGGACTACTAAAAGTAATAGAGCCCATGTGAGAAGAAAATGGCCACATTTTTTACAGATATTCAAGGGTTGGAGCAACGTGCTTAAGAAGCCCTAATTCAAAACCACAGAGATAATATCAACGGTAACCTTAATGTGGTCATAAATCAACTCCTTAAGCCATTGAAAGGGAACATCATGTGAAATAAGGAAGGTCGCAGTAGAAAGGAGGATTTTTGGATTAGTCAACTTAGAAGGAAGTGGATTGTTGTTTCCCTAACCAGGCCGATCTTCTACAACAATATGATTTTTCCTCTATGAACAAACTGCCAAGATTACAAAATTGAATGGATCTAAGAGAAGTGATGCTTGATCTTCATATTGGAAAGTTATTTTATATCATTGTACTCTCTCTCTTTCTCTGTTCAACATTTGATGATAATAATAAGAATATTTGATGAAGGGTCTTCCCCATCTTGGGGTTTTTCCCTAGCTTGAGCCATATTCTCATGTCTATCTGTCTTGGCTTGTCTTCTACATCTATCATTTATGTTCTTTCATTAGTTACTATTATATAATGTCTAATGTGATTGGTAAAATGTATTAATGGGAATATGGTTGAATGAAGTATCTAACCTAATAAGAGAATATGTTAACTGAAAATTAACATGGTATCAGAGCTTAGGTGAGGAAAAGCCCAAGATTAAAGAGATTGCAATCACTAAAGAATTTCAATGATACCTCTAGATCTCTGTGGTAAATCAAGTTAGAGTTCAAATCTGGGTTATTTATTAAGGCCTTCTTCAAGCCCTAATCAGTAAACATGGGCACCAATCCTAAAGATATTCAACTATCATGGGAAAAAGTTGGAAGACATCAAGGTATGTTCCTATACTTTATAACAATCCTACTCAACAAGTTTAAGATTGTATCATCATCATAAGATTATGGAAAGATATTTTCTATGATCCTTGGAGGTAAGGTCAATCCTCTACAGATCTTTGTTTGAAGTACTATTCTCATCTCTAGAGGACTGATCAAGTGCAGGAGATATCTATCTAAGATATCTGGAATACTTCAGATAACACGCATAGGCTTGCATTCATTCTATCATTACTTTTGAAGCTGAGATTATTTCCTAAGAAGTTACAGTCATGGACATCGATCAAGGGTACCAAATCCTAGACCAAAACATATTGCAGAAGGGTCCCAGAATCTAAAATTCCTCCATCAAATTCTGAGCATGATCACCATGATCATCGATTAGTATCAACTGTTCAACACTTATTATCTCTATTAGTGCCTCTAGTTTTGGAAAGATATTTTGCTTTGAAGATAGAAATTTTTTGTGATAGGGTTAAGTCACTATGATTCCTTGCTTGAAGGATTGAATCATGTGACTTGTTGTAGGAATAAGGCTGAGGGATTGCATAAGAGATAAGTTAAAGAAGGATCATATTGATCTCAAGAGGAAGATTATGGTTATGTTGGAGGTATCCCTACAAAAAGGTTATTGATAACCTGAGCATTGGAAGGCTCGACTATTCAACACCGGGCACTCGATGGTCATTTTACAAAATCTCTCAGCCTCCTTGAAGATCATTGTTGTAGTGAAATTATAGTATATTCCTGTTGGTGAAAGTTGTAGTAACTATGCACACTTGCTTATTATTATTTGGAAGGCTCATATCTGAACCCTGTGGCATATTGAACTTGCTCATTCAATGAAGCATGATAGCCTTGTCATTGACATAACTATGTGGCCTCCTAGAGAGGGAACTGATTCATTATACCATCCTACAAATCGCAAGCTGATTGGCTACTACCTTTATATCTACGCGAGCATGAAATTTTAAATAAGTCATCTTTGTCAAGATTCTGACAGAGGTAGACTGAAGTAGTAAGACCAATATGACTCTAGGGCAGTGTATTGAATAGAAAAATGTATGTTTACAATTATGAATAACAGTATAAAATTCTAGTTCTAAATATGTGTTGTTGCATTAGTATAAATCATATTCTTGAACATGTATGCAACTAAAAGTAACATATACCTAAAGAAGACAACCTTTGCAGCAAACCAATATAGATATTTTTTAAGCCCTCTTCTTTCTTAATCTTTAGCAGTATCAAGCGGTAAGGGAGATCATCAATGCAGTCTACTATGTCATACTTCTTGGCATTGTTGGGTTGTGTTATATTATTTCCATGACTAGCCCATGTAGTTAATCGAGGGGTTGGGGGGGGGGGGGGGGGGGGTGTGTGGGTAGAGCCCCCCTTGTTCGGGGGGTTTGAGGGGGGTGGGTGGCCCCCCTCTACGAGGTCCGGGGTAGGGCCCCGGGGAAACTTTTTCCCTATATTAGGTTGGGCGGACCTACCTATGGTTTTTTGCATGGTTTTCGCACATGGTTTTGGATGCGATGGTTTTCGGTCCATGGTTTTGGACACGATGGTTTTTGGTCCATGTTTTTGGACGCGATGGTTTTCGGTCCATGGTTTTGGATGCTTCGGCATGAATAAATATGTATTGTAACATTGAAAGGAACATAATGAAAAATCAATTTGGTAGTCCCGATTTGGGATCCAAGGGAAAATCTCTGTGTATATGTGTTTTATGTGTTATGCTCTTGCATTGTTTATCTTCTGTTCTTAGAATTTAGATGCAGGTAATTTTTGTACAAGGTTAAAGCCTACATTTGGTATCAAAGTTGTTTTGGCTTCAAGGGGATGCCTTTGTTGCTGATGGGTTTCGCTCGGGCCTCTGGTAGACCCTGTTCAGTGGGAGATTTGTGGGATCGATTTTGGTGGTGAAAGAAGATGGCAAGTAGTGGAAAGATAGAGATCGAGAAATTTAATGGTCAGACTTTTGAGTTGTGGAAACTCAAGATGGAGGATCTATTGGTCGATAAGGATCAGTGGATTGCGGTAGGTCTAGGTACTAAACCAATGGGAGTGTCTGGTGAAAAATGGAAGAAGTTGGAACGGAAGGCAAAGAGCATAATACGATTATGTCTCAGATTCAGTATTGTTGAATGTATCAAGGGAAGCTAGGGCTAAGGCTTTATGGGACAAGTTACAGACTTTGTACCAATCTAAGTCTCTGGTGAATAAACTATTCCTAGGGAAAAAGTTGTATAACATGAGGATGAAAGATGGAGACTTGGTGACAGAGCATCTGAACGCATTTAATACTGTGGTAAGTCAGTTATTATCTGTTGAAATTAAAATTTCAGATGAAGATAAGTGCATCAGTTTGTTGTGTTCTCTACCAGATTCATGGGATAGTCTGGTTATTGCAATAGGTAGCAATGCAGCTGCCTTGCAGTTTGATGAAATAGTCTCATCCATGCTGACGAAGGAGATGAGATGGAAAAATATGGAGAGCCAGAATGGTGATGCCTTGTCTATATGAGGATGGTCCCAGAACAAAAACAAAAATAAGTCATCGATTGGGAGATCTAAATCTCTTGGAAAACCTGTAAAAGTAGTTTGCTGGAAATGCAGAGAGGAAGCGCACTACAAAAGGGACTGTAAATCTAAAGCTCCTCACAAAGGAAAGGGATCTGATGATGCTCCTTCTACAGAGGCAGGAACCACCTCAGATTAAGGTGGGGATGTGTACTTGGCTTCTTCAAGTACACATGTAGATCATGAGGCAGGGTTGATTGACTCAGGTGCATCCTTTCACTTCACTCCCCATAGAGAGTGGTTCTGCGAGTATGAGAAATATGATGGTGGTGATGTCTTCTTGGGGGATGACAGGAAGGCTATAATAATTGGTCACGGAAAAGTAAAGTTGAAGTTACAAGGTGGAAGGGTTAGAACACTTCCGAGTGTTCTACATATTCCTGCATTGGCCAAAAATTTGATTTCTGTAAGCACGCTGGATGATGCAGGTGTAAAAACAGTGTTCAAGAAAGATACCTGCAAGATGGTTCGGGGAGCACTGGTATTGATGCAGGGAGTTCAGATTGGAACTCTATACAAATTACAAGGTAGCACTGTTATTGATGGATGCAATAGTTCTGTGGTTACTGAAAGTGGAGCAGAAAATATAGTGGTCTCTAGAGAAAAGACCATACTATGGCATCAAAGGCTTGGACATATTGGAGAGAAGGGCCTTCGAATACGTTATGGTAAAGGTATGGTAGAAGGTATGACTAATAGCTCTCTGGATTTTGATTTCTGTGAAATTGTGTATATGGGAAGAAGAATCAGGTGAGCTTCCCCTCTGGTGGTAAGAGGGCGAAAAAAATATTAGAGCTTGTTGACAGTGATGTGTTTGGACTTATGAAGGTTCCATCACTGGGTAAGTCTGTGTACTATGTATCATTTATAGATGACTTCTCAAGGAATACATGCATATATTTCCTCAAGAAGAAATCTGAAGTCTTTAACAGGTTTAAGAATTTAAGGCTCTAGTGGAAAACTAGACAGAGAAGAAGATAAAGGTGTTGAGGACATATAATGGTGGAGAGTTTTACAGTAAGGAATTTGAAGGATTCTGTAAGAAGTGTGCTATATCATGGTAGAAGACTACTCCATATACACATGAGAAAAATGGAGTTGCAGAAAGAATGAGCAAGACATTGATGGAAAGGGCAAGAAGCATGCTTAGTGGTGCTGGGCTAAGACACAAATTTTGGGCAGAGGCGGTGGAGACTGCATGTTACCTGGTCAACAAGTCACCTTCATCAGCGTTCGAGGATAAGACTTCACAAGAGGTATGGACTGGTAAGAAACCCTCTCTTTCACATTTGAGGGTATTTGGATGTGATGCATATGTACATGTTCCAAAGGAGAAAATAACAAAATTGGATAGTAAATCTGAAAAATGCATCTTTATTGGGTATAAGGATGGTTTAAAGGGTTATAAGATTTAGAACCCAGTCACAAGGAAGGTTTTGTATAGCCGAGATGTGGTGTTCAGAGAGGTTAAAGACGTTATTAAACATGAAGTCCAACCAAAGGAACCAGAGAAGATAAAGTTTGAGCTAAAGGAGGAAGAATCAGACTCTACAGCAGAGGAGGAATCAGAATATGAAGAGCCACAAACTCCAGGTGTGAGAAGATCAATTCGAGAAAGAAAGTAGCCAAAAAGGTATAGTCCATCTACCTTCTATTCAAATTTTGTTTTATCTATTACTGATGATGATCCCAGAACCACGAAGGAAGCAGTAGATTCAGAGGATGGAAAACTCTAGAAAGAGGCCATGGTTGATGAAATGGCATCTTTGCAAAAAAATGAGGCTTGGGATCTGGTGGAGTTGCCAGCTAGAAGGAAACCCATTGGTAGCAAATGAGTGTTCAAGAAGAAGACAAATGCAGAAGGAAAGGTAGAGAAATACAAAGCTCGGTTGGTAGCAAAATGTTGTTTCCAGGTGTCGGGAATTGATTTTGGTGATATTTTTTCTCTTGTTGCCAATGTAGCTTCTATTAGATTATTTCTAGTTGTTGATGCTGCTTTTGATTTTGAGGTAGAACAAATGGATGTGAAGACAACATTTGTTCACAAGAATATGGAAGAGGAGATCTACATGAAGCAACATGAAGGTTTTGCGGTGAAGGGTAAGAAAGAACTGGTATGCAAGTTAAAGAAGTCTCTGTATGTGTTAAAACAATCACCAAGGATGTGGTATCAGAAATTTGATACATTTATACGGGGACTTGGCTTCACCAAAAGAAAAACAGATCACTGTATTTTAAATTAATTGGTGACTGTGTTATTTATCTAGTCTTGTATGTGGATGATATGTTGCTGGTTGGAAATGACAAAGAAATTATCCAGGATTTGAAGACCCAATTTTCCTCCAAATTCGACATGAAAGATCTTGGTGCTGCAAACTATATTTTGGGCATCGAAATTAAAAGAGATCGGGAAAAGAGGAAGCTCTGGTTAAACCAGAGGAAGTATGTCGAGACAATACTCCAAAGGTTTAATATGTAGGATAGTAAATTGGTTAAGGTTCTTGTTCATGTAGGTGTGAAGTTATTTGTTGAACAGTGTCCCAAGACACAAGAAGAGGAAGAGGACATGTCCTGTGTTCCATATGCAAGTGCAGCCGGTAGCTTGATGTATGCAATGGTCTGTACTAGACCAGACAATGCACATGTAGTGGGAGTACTGAGCAGGTTTATGTCAAAACTAGGAAAGGACCATTGGACAACAGTGAAGCGGGTTTTCAGGTATTTGTGTGGCACTAGTGATTATGGTTTATGCTACCAAGGAAGACCATAATTGGATAGAGTGTTGGATATTCATGGCTTTGTTAATGTAGACTGGGCTAGAGATCTGGATCAGAGAATATCTACAAGTGGGTATGTGTCTAACCTATTTGGAGGTGTAGTCAGTTGGATGAGTAAGAAACAATCTGTAGTGGAACTATCAACTAAAGAGGTTGAATACATGGTAGAAACTCATGCAAGCAAGGAAGCAGTTTGGTTGTAGAGATTGTGTTCAAGTATGGGGTTAGTACAGGGAGCTATAAGGATAGACTATGACAACCAAAGTGCAATTTTCTTGGCAATCACTGCTTATCATTCAAAGACAAAACACATTGATGTTCAGTATCACTTTGTGAGGGATATGATAGAAGGCAAAAAGGTTTTGCTGGTAAAGGCGGATACTTTGAAGAATACTGCAGATGAATTGAAAAAATTTATGAGCTCTGAGAAGTTCTTTTGGTGTAGAGAAACAATGGGCGTTGCAGGGCTAGATAAATGACTAAGCTCTCCTGTGCCCCCTTGTGGAAAGAAAACAACAAGTGGGAGAATGTTGGGTTGTGTTATATTCTTTCCACGACTAGCCCACGTAGTTAATCAAGGGGTTATAGGGGGTGTGAAGCCCCCCTTTGTTGTGTCGATTGTGCAACGGGGGGTGGGTAAGCTCGGGGAAATTTTTTTTGGACCCTATATTAGGTTCCTATGGTTTCGTGCATGGTTTTTGCACATTGTTTAGACGAGATGGTTTTCGGTCCATGGTTTTGGACACGATGGTTTTCGGTCCATGGTATTGGATGCTTTGACATGTATAAATATGTATTGTAACATTGAAAGGAACATAATGAAAAATAAAGCTGGTAGTCCTGGTTTTGGGATCCAGGGGAAATCTCTGTGTATATGTGTTTTATGTGTTATGTTCTTGCATTGTTTAGAATTCGGATGCATGTAATTTTTATATGGGGTTAAAACCTACAAGCATTTGTTGTCATTAGTACTTCATAGTTATGTAGTAAGAATTTGAAGTGATACATACTTTCATAATTTAAGGAGGTTTCATTGTTATAATTATTCTATAGCAACATTTGTCAGTAAGAGTATTTTTGCAACACTGTAAAGGTACAAAAATCTACTCATTCAAAATTTTGAAAACTGAAGCAACAACAAAGGTATGTGTGTAGTTGTGGTATCAAAATTCAGTTGTAAGAGTTTCTTTGTCTAAAGATCATGATGCATTTGAAGGGGTTTGTAGTAATCATTGTAAATGTGCCTACCATATATATATCTCCAAATCAATTTATGGAGTAGAAGTTTGCTTCATTATTTTAAGGGTTTCATTAAGCTCATTTACATGTGGTTTCATTCTCCATTTGTAATTTAAGACAATTTGAAATTCCTAGAAATAGAAGGTTTGACCCTCCACTCACTGTTCTATGTATATCGTTCTCATGATTTGGTTATTTTGATTCATTTGGTATCACTGTGGTATTAGCATCTCTATAGCAGATAGTCTCCAAGTTTAATGAAATATCACTAAGAATTGTGCCAAAAAATTTAGTATGTATGTCATATTGTTGCTCCTCTTCTTCATGTGGAAGGCATAAGAATTTTATAAAAATAATGAAAATATAAACTAGGGATATGTTGGAACCCATCAATTTTCCTTTTTTGTATATGGTAAGAGAGGAATAAAAGTCCATGAGGATAGTAATTATGTGCATGTGAAATCATGATAGTTCTTGGAATGACAAGCAAGCCACTAATAGTGACTCATGGTAATTGTAAGTGGTCATAAAAATATAAATGGAAGTTTGTATCGAAGGATTTTAACAATCATTATTTGTTGCTAATTGAGAAAGTTTAAGGAGTCCAATATAGAGATAAATTATCAAAAATCCTTAGTGATTGAGTATGGTTGGGGAGGATATTAATTTATCCTCTCAAGTGCCTGAGATAGACCAAGAAAACTGTGTATAATCATACTCAATCACTAAGGATTTTTGATAATTCATGTGTAAACTTTACATTAATTAGGAAAATATCTTGAGAAAATAGAAAACACATTTAATCAATTGGATTTAAAATATTTGAAAAACAAGTACTTTTGAAAAGATTGATTTTGTGCTTGCAGGGGCTTCCCCATGTGGTCAACAACTGTTGATGTTGTTTGTAATGCTGACTTGATGGCAGTAGGGCTCCAATCAGGATGCTTCTGCTTCACCAAAGCTGCAATGCCAGCTATATGTGGTGTCACCATGCTTGTCCCTGATATCATGGCAAATCCTTCTCCTTGATAATTGACTTCATCAATGCCATTAGGAGACCATGCTGCCCATATTAGACCAAGACCAAGAAAACTATGTATAATCATATTCAATCACCAAGGATTTTTTATAATTCATGTGTAAACTTTACATTAATTAGGAAAATATCTTGAGAAAATAGAAACACATTTAATCGATTGGATTTAAAATATTTGAAAAAGAAAGTACTTTTGAAAAGATTGATTTTGTGCTTGCAGGGGCTTCCCCATGTGGTCAACGACTGCTGATGTTGTTTGTAATGCTGACTTGATGGCAGTAGGGCTCTAATTAGGAGCTATATGTGGTGTCGCCATGCTTGTCCCTGATATCATGGAAAATCCTTCTCCTTGATAATTGACTTCATCAGTGCCATTAGGAGACCATGTTGCCCATATTAGACCAAGACCAAGAAAAATGTGTATAATCATACTCAATCACTAAGGATTTTTTATAATTCATGTGTAAACTTTACATTAATATGATCCTTGAATCACTCTCCAGTCCTCCATCAATAGTCGAAGACGCACAAGACAGAAAATGAGTTCTCCATCCGCAATTGTGTTCCAATGCTCATGTGGGTTTTGAAGAAGGGCCTCCACGACTTGGTATCCAAGAAGGTGCTTCTTCAGGTAAGGGTGTTGCAGGCTACAAAAATGGTGATTTTAGAAGCCAATCATGGAGGAAATAGCTCTTAGAAACTGGTGAGTTTCTTTTACACTCAATTCTTCAACAAGATGGGACTTTGGGTGAAATTCTAGATTTGACCCTAATACAAGAAGGAGATATTTTAGAAATATTAAAGGGTCTATGTGAATTTAGAGAATGGAAGAAGGCAAGACACGCCCTCGAGGAGAAACAATTAATCATGAGAACTTTAGCTAAGTTGTCGCAAGAAGGAACCTCAAAATCACAAGTACCTACACCTGGCACATACTGCTTATTCATGCTTCTGTGAGAATTGAAGATTCATGGGTGGCCTGGAATGCCACTGCCTTTGACACTGAAACATCGATATTACTTATATCCAATACCCGAAGATGAAGTTTGCAATAGTTAAAACTACTAAGTATTAAATTGTTGTGGATATCATTTTCTAGTAAATGTCAAAGTAAACTTGAATAACAAATTATAATTATGATAAATTGTCCTAATTTAGCGTAATAGATATGAGCAATGAAGAGCTAAAAAAGATAGTAAAATACAAGAATTTACCTTCTTCTTCTCCTCTTCTTCAAGACGCCTCTCCTCTTCCTTCTAGAAGATATTTGGTTATGTCTTCAAATCCCTGCACACAAAACACGATCCTAAATAAATAATTATGGTTTGCGTTACTCAGAAGCATTAACCAGTGAAATGGCTTCAAACCTTGGCAATGAATGTACCGAAAAAAATGGAAAAAACAACAAGTGTAGGGAAAAATGAATGAATAAAATTCAAACGAAAATCAGAGTACAAACACATTATTTAATCAAACGGTTCTTTGCACTGCAACAACAAGGTTTTTCAACACCTTTGCTAGGTAATTCATCCTGGCTTCCATGTCATCATCAGGTCATTGACGTTGTGTCTAGCAAGACAACCCCGTGAATAACCTCATTTCCTTGACATAATTGGTTGTATCGAGGGTAAAACAGTGGTACATGCCGGATGGAAGGACTATGAGATGCCCTTTCTTTTTGCGGAAGCGTATCCATTTCTCATCGTTGTCCCGGATGTCGAAGTAACCTCCTCCTTCGAGAACAAATTGGATCTCATCTTAGGCATGGAGGTGCTCAGTGAAGAAGTGTTTGATCTTTCCTTCATAATATTCAACCTATCGTTGTGCAACCGTCACTATATCCGAATAATTATAACATCGTTGTTTCTTGATGTTTTCAAGGTTGGGGTTCTTTTCATAGTTATCAATGTCTAGATCCCATATAAGAACCCAAAGCTCTTGGAGATGGTGAGGAGAAACGGGCCGGTTAGGGTAACACTGGTGCAATATCCTCCAATAATCTCTGGTCAGGTTGTAGTCCCAAGCTTCCAAAACAAAAGCTATTTGCATGGCATAAACTTCCATTAAATACTTGACGGAGTAGAAGAGTAGGGGCGAGTCTGAAGGAATATGTATTCATTCAACATCTTGGCCCAACTGTTGGCCGTGAATGGACAAATGAATGAATATAAAATCAATTCTTATGATTACTACTCAATTCTTGCTAGGAACAATTGTAGGGGTTGCATGGCATGAGGGTTCATGCTGGGAAATAGACATTGATTGTTGGTCCTTTGTAACATTTCTGATCGTGTTTTTTGCTCCCCAAATCCCTTTTGCCTATTACGTCCTCAAGGAAGACTTTAGAAAAGAGATAACTTGTCTAATAAATAATTTTGTAAATCAGAAACATTGGCAAAAAAAATTGATGTAGATCTAACAAATCGTGGCCCAAAGTTTTATAGGATTGTGAAAGAAATCACCAATTATATTATAAAGAACATATAGAATCTTCAAACTTAGAAAGAAAAAATAAGAAATATTTCTTTTTATATTTACGACCATTCTAAAGATTGGCCAAGGTTTCTAGTTAGAATAATTCCCCTAAGAGTTTAGGGTGAAACCCTAACCAACAATCGACCATAAGAGATAGAGGAAGTTGTAAGGCATTATTGCAAAGGATCTTGTATCGATCTCTACAATAAGACTGTATCATACGTATTTATTTGTTGTATACTTTTTATTTAGAAGTTGGTTTCTATTGTTTTATTTCATTAAAAAAAAAGGAAAAAAGTGTTTGGACTCATTACTAAGGTAAGATATCCAAGACTGAAAGAGATTTACAATTAAATGAAGATATTTACCTCCCTACAGGAAATTTCAGCTTTCCAGGCAGCCTCTCTTTTAGGTACTTCATGCTCTTGTTCCTCAATGTAACTCTTCATCTCCCTCTCCTTCATAATCTTGTCCTGAATATCAGCTTTCAGAGCTTTTGTCAGCTCCTTTACGAACTTATCCACCATGGTGTTGATGTGAAGATATATTTCTTACGAAGATTTGAACCCTAAACCTTCCTCCTTCCTTCATCTGATCTGAAAATCCTAACCCACCATGTCACGTGTGCCCTCAGGGAAGACTGGCTCAATGGAAAAAATGTGGAAGCCAAACCCTAATGCCCCTTCTAGGATATCTCATCTCATTAGCCCATTTTCCCTATGAAAATCCTAACCCACCATGTCACGTGTGCCCTCAGGGAAGACTGGCTCAATGGAAAAAATGTGGAAGCCAAACCCTAATGCCCCTTCTAGGATATCTCATCTCATTAGCCCATTTTCCCTATGGACGTTGCGTGATACCTCTTTACAAATTCCTCCTCTTCCTCCCGCTACTATTGGCTGAGCACTTTTCATAATCCTTGAAAGGAGGAATGTCGAAATCCTTCAAAGAAAGAATCGCCTCATTTTCATCATCTACAAAACCTAACAAAAGTCAAAATAGAGGAAAAAGCAAACCCTAGGAAGCAATAACAATTTCTTAAATGTAGAGAGATCGCTAATAGTGGCAGCTCACCTGAAGAAAATTCATGCTTGGATTTGAAAACATTCTTGTTGGCTGTATTGTTCTGCTTGTATGCCTCGTCGAAGCTTCTTGATTTATTGAAGGGTTCCGGCATGGCTTCGCCATTGATGCACAAGTAAGTGAATGTATCAAAATCGGGCCATAAATCCCTCGGAGTTATACGTCGAGATCGGTTGGCAGGAATGAAATCCGTAATAATGGAACCTCCACACATCTTTTTGTTTTAAAAATAGCTGCTTCTGCCTCTCCAAAACACAAAACAACGCCCTGGTGAAGAAAATACTGGCTCAATGGAAAAAATGGGGAAGTATTTCGGTCGAGTGGGTTCGCACCTCACCCGCTCTCCCTGTTGATCGAGAGGTGAGGTATGTTTCTCCACACTCTATGCTTTGAGACGAGTAAGACATCCATTAAGTCATTAATGGAAAAGAGGGAAATGCAAGAAAATTCAATTGAAAATCATTCTTAATGTTATCCTATTTGATTAGTTTTTTTAATTTTTTAGGTTTTTAATTTATTGGGACAAAATTCAAATTAAAATATTATTATTTTATTTTATTTTATTATTATTTTATTAATTTTTAATATTATTTTATTAGTTTTTTTAGTTTTTTAGGTTTTTAATTTATTGAGAGAAATTTAGTTCCTCCACTTTTAATTGTGACTAGAGGCTTTCTAACCTTTATGGTAGAGATGTTGCCATGTCTAGTTAAAAGTGTAATATGTTGTTAAACATTTTGACTCTGTAAAAATAAACAAAATGAAATATAAATATAAATAAAAGCCCATCATAATAGAGATGTTCTAATGTTTTGTTAAAAAAATTAAATTAAATTAAATTTATAATTAATTATAATTAATAATTAAACTACCCTAGATCCATTTTAACTCTAGATCTACCAAGCACCAAGAGGGATCAAATATCTTGAGATGAAAATCTCTTTTAGAGTGAAAAGCAATTTCATCCCTCTAAGTGCTTGGTAGATTTGTAATTGAGATGGATCTAGGTTGGTATAAAAGTAAGTTATGATTATTTAAAAAAAAAACAGAAGAAGACGAGGAAGAAGAGAGTAAGAGAGAGGTGTCACAATGTTAAACTTTTTATTTTATTTTAAAACATTCCTATATAATTATAAAAGTTTAGTCATTATTTAAGCATGTTATATAATTATAAAAATTTAGTCATTGCATAACATTGATAGACTTTTCTAGTTAGGCATAATGATCTATGCTTAACCATCATGTTTTAATTGAACCGAAGTGAAGCACCTTAAATTATAAAAAATGTTGAAATGTCCATTTAGTGGTAAGTAATGCTACATCATCACCACCCAACCATAGGCAACATTCTACCACCTCCTTTAAACCAAGAACTCTTGAACAACTAACCACCCAATATGGAATTGTGTTGTCTCCATCAAGGCCAACCTGTTGTAGTCCTCAACGATCATGTACCTAATGGAAAAAATATTCCACTTACATTTAACTCATCAATGATGATGCCTTTCCATGGCTAACAGAGTATTCAACACATTTCCAATTTAAATCATCCTCCCCTAAGCTTGTGTTACAATGCTTTGTCAATGATCAACCCTTGTTAAGGGGATTTCCTAGTCCACACCAAACTAGTACACCATCTTAATTGTCTCATGAAATAACCTAAGTCACTCAGAAAGTATACCAAACATATAAAATCATTGTCCACTCTTAGTTGTGTTTACCCAACATGCCATCCATTTTACCATTTCTAATGGAACCTCAAGTAAGATCCTTGCATTATCCCCCCACTTTAATTATTGGCATCTTCATCAACATGGCTTCATTTGATTCTCTAATGGACATGGCATTGATGGTGAAGATACACTTTGTAATTTTTTCATCTGAACATGGTGTTGATACCATTTGTCATGAGGGTAAACTTTTCAATCTAGTTAAGCATCTAATGCAACTCAATAAGCGTAGTTGATGTATGGCATTGACATGACATTACTAGTTGTGCATGACCATCAACCTCTTGTATCACTCGAACTATCCCTAGCCAACATGTCCTAACCAAACCCAAGTTAGGCACCTTAAACTATAGGAAATGTTGTAGTGATTATTTCATTATAGGTTGTGGTGTGTCATCACCACTCACACATAAACAACCTTTTGGTTTCTCCCTCAAGCCAACACACTTGAATAACTAACCACATAGTGTAAGACTATGTTGTCTCCATCTAGGCAAAATTATTGTAATTATCTAAAGGTCATGTACCTAGTGGCAACATGCTTCCACTTACCTTCAATACACTCATCAACGATGTTTCCTTGCCATGGCTAACACACTATCAAACACGTTTCCAGATTGTGTTATGCTTTGGTGAATATTTGTTACAACATTTCATTGATCATCCATCCTTGTTAGGATAGACATCCTTTATCCTCCTAGTCCACACCAAACTAGTACATCATCCTAAATGTCTCAGGGATCATTGTGAGTTGGTCATGAGGGCTAAGAAACAGATAAACTAGTCATGCACCCACAATCAAAATGACTAACATAAATGACTGATTCATATTATTGTATTACTTGTTTGGTAGTCATATTTTTGTTCCTAGACTAAATTAGTCATTCAAGTTAGTCATTTTTAGTTGTATGACTTAGTATCTAGTTGTATATCTTAACCCAAGACTAAATTATTTTTTGATTTCTACAATGGTGAGCGGCAAGAGTTGGGCGAGTGTTGCGAGTAGCGATGATGATGATGAGTTACTTCCTAGTCTTGGAAGTACCTCCCTCGCTAAGAGGGAGTGTTGATTTTTTTGTAGCTTGGGAGGTACTCCAAGCCCTAGGGTTTAGGGTTTGGAGGGGGGAGCACCACAAGAGTCACTTATGGGATTAGCCCAAGGTTGGGGTTTTACATGCATTGTTTTTTGGGCCAAAACCATGGACACATTTCGACATGTTATGGATGAGGATGATAGTACTCATTGAGACGAATCTGATGCATCAAAAAGCATCTGATTCTGAGTTGTAGAAATGGGGTTATGAATTTTGAAACTTATGTGTGGGTATGTTGGCACAAGATCAAGGTTGGCTTAATCTTAATAAGCCTCATGACAACTTTTCAAGCCCTATGATGACATTTTCTTGGAGCCCTCATATTGGATATAAATATTAGGTGATTAGAGTGTCATTTCTCTCATCCAAAGTGAGAAACACAACACAAAAGGAGCTCGTTGAAGGAAGGAGACCTATTATGTATTGGCCGCAGGAAAAGGAGGGAAACCAACGAGGATTTGAGAGCTCATTAGGGTTGTTTTGGTGAGCGAATTGCAGTGCAGGAGGGCCGAGGAGTAGGTGTCAAGGTCTGGAGTGATTTGGGGCTTCTTTACGGGTAGACTATCCTCAAAAAAGGTTTTTGCAAGCCTGTGGAGCCATTTTGAAGCATGCTGCAGTGATTAGAAGGAGGGTCAAGGTCTGTATGAGGGCTAGAATGGCCCAAAATTGTAGCATACTAGCATGACCTCTCAAGAAAGAACTATCACAGTTGTAGAGAGCAAGTCTGGGCAAAAAAAAAGGGTTGGAAGTGACTGTAGTATTGCCCTAACTAGGCCAAAGTTGACAATAGATAAACAAACCCTTAAATAGTAAGCAAAGGTATGTACCTTGGTTCGTTCTTATAGGTGTTGGATCCTTGTTATTGGATCAGTTTTCGATTAGTTTTACTAGAATCATGTGGGAGCCATTTGGAGGACTTTTGTTTATGGTTGAAAGTCCCTCCTGGAAGTAGATCTTGTAGTGATTGGATTAGGTACCATTGGATTGATGGAGGGCAGTGTGTTGGCTACTCAAAGTAGTTCGTGACTAGTAGTCATAAAAAAGGTTTGACCACTGAAGTTTGGGGAGCCTATGTGTAGCTCTTTGATGGACGAAAGAGGTTACTAGAAGGAAGAATGGAGCTAAGGGATTTGCCAACCTAGAAGAGCATATGGGATCAACCCGTGTTCATTAAAGAAGAAGCGACTTATAGTAGTGATAGGTGTCAACGTTCCTGGAGACTCTATGTGTTAATCTTTGATGGACTAAGGGGAAACTAGATAGTAGAACGAGAGTGAAGGACTGACAAGAAAAGATACAACAAAGAGTCTACAACATGATTGGCATTGTATCTTGTGTTCCATAGATTGTTGTCTTATCCAGATTGGTTTAATATAACGAAGATTGAGTTGTACATATTTGTACAATATTTTTGTAAAAACTTGTCTATACTTTTGCATGTGTGATTCACTGTTATTTATTTTCTGTTGTGCAAAGTAGCTTTTGTTGAGATTCTAAGTTTATAAGATTCTATCCTAAACCCAAGATCATGGAAATTCAAGAGTATTTCCTAGTTAAATAGAAGCAGCTTATGCGCATGGGTTGTTGGAAGTAGATAAAGGGTCTTGTAGGTGTTTCAAGCTTAGGAAAAGCAAAGAAAACTAGATTGGTTTCTAGTGAAACAAAGTTCTATTGTAAGAAATCCATTGCTCATTTTCTATCAATAAAATTCTCAATCAAGGAGAGGGTTTTCCCAGTTGTGTTCCCTAGAAAATTTGTGTGACTGTTATTTAATTATGTTCTATTTTTCTGCAATTAGTAGAGAAATTATGTGTCTTGGTGTTACAATTTAGTTTCAGAATTGTTCACTACATCAGTGAATAATTTTCAAATATTTTTTACATGGTATTAGAGCAAGGAACATAGTAAATACCAACATAAGTTGATCCATATATCACAAGAAGCAACGCAATCATAGGAGAAATTCTGAAGCAACCGTAGCCTCTTGATCAATCCACATCACCATTGAATTTCCAAAAACTCTTTAAGATCATAATTCCACAGGAGTGCCTGGTCTTGCTAATCACAAAAAAATATGATTGAATTTATAAACTCTTGTCAACCATAACCCTGCCTTCTTCTCCATAATTCGGTATACAAGTTTAAATCCTTTGAAATTTTAACAATAAAAATCATAGAAATGAGATCAGAAAAATACCTTTCAAATGTATCCATACACCTCAGAGTTCTCGAAGGTTGCAATTTTATCTTCATATGCAAACAACATGTTTTCTGCTCTAAATTGCAGCAAAAACCTCCAAATCCAAATCAGGAGAAGAATATCTCAATTAATGCTCAAAAAAGAGCAAACCCAGATCTGATATAATAAATACACGTTAAAAATCTAGTCGAATTGATAGGGCAGTGAAGAATTGAATATCATAGAAGGGTATGGAATCTGCTGCGAAATCATAAAATATTATGAGTAGAGAAAGAGCAAACTTAGTCCCAAACCTGGCAAGGGAGAATAGCGGTGGGAAAATAAATTTTAATAGGTCCATTTAGATTTTATCGTATCCTCCAAATTAGATTTTAATAAGTAGTAAAATATTATAAATAAATTTCTATGGTCACTTAGGTTTTCATTAAGTTTTATTTTTATTTGAGAAAAAGGAGGTCATCTCACATAGAAGTTATATCTAATGATGTTGAAGATAAGTAATAATGTTAGTCTAATTAGGGCATCAATAAAAAATATATGAGGTCTCTCTAATATAAGTAAGTATGTTCATATAAGAAGGGAAAATGGACATGAGCTTTACACATAAGGGAAATATCTATCAATCTTTAAGGAGGTGAAAAATATTCTTAAATTTGTAAATAATGTTATCAATAAACTTAAATAGCTATAGGTAGCCCATTATTTTTGAGGAAGTTCACTTAGAGCTTAAAAATACCCTATTAGAAGCTAGTCATAGCTTAGAAGGCCTTCACATGTGTTGTTAAGAGAGACATGGGATAAATTTTGACTAAAGGAAATAAGGGGTACAATAATATCAAAGTATATCAACTACTCTCAAATCACGAATAATATACCCAAACCATCAAGACGGCACACTTCTATGAGAAAAATTACAAAACACCATGGAACAACTCAGATTAAAACTTATAGCCAAAGCATCAAGAGTTACAACAGAGTGGTTAAGTGAACACAATAAAAATAGTACACATGGGACATAATATCATATACACATGGATCATACATATCCAGCTAAATGTGGTAGCTAAAGGAACCTCTTCCTACACCTAGTGTCCTAGATGGCTAACGCAAGGTGTGATCAAACCAATGATACATACATCAATTACATATAGATTCATACACCTTAGATGGAAAATGATCAATGTGACAAGAATCGTAGGGGTTGAGATGACAATCTATTAATTTTAGTTAACAATGGTATGTTCTATTCTTAGCACAATTACTTCAATGTTCCTTAAGTAGCCCAATAGAAATTTCAATTTAGATTTCTAGTAGCAATCACATTAACCATTAATCACATTGACAGTAAAAGTAGATAGAACATAAAACAATATGCAGAAGACAAGTCAAGACAAGAGGACACTAGATTTGGCAGATGTCAGGGAAAAACCCCAATGTTGGGAAAACCCTTTGATCAATTCTTCTTATTATTATATCAAAAGTTCAACATAGAGAGAGAGAGAGTACAAAAGTCAAATTGACTTGTCCAATTCAAAGTCAAAACAGTCCTGTCAATTTATGCAGTCAAACTTCAGCCTAACTAGAAAGTCAATGTTGGTCAAATCAACAATAAATCATCCTCAAAATAGCTCGGTCTTCCCCAGTCGAAGTCAACCTGATCAAGAGGTTAAAGTCAGCCTAAAACAACTCTGTCAAGCTAAGTGAAAGGAGAGAGAAAAGTTGTTATAATTTTCTGCAATCAAACTTCAGTCAACCATGAAGTCAGCTTTGGTCAAACTTCCCATATTTTCTCAACTTTTGTGCCCACAAATGCGGCCTAAAGAGACAAAAAAGATCCTCTGAAAATTGCAGTCAAAGCTGGTCAATAACTCCTTGGTCAATGTTGGTCAAACTTAGTCTGCTACCCGAAATTTCAGTCCTACAATTCAGCCCAGAAAACTCGTCCTTCTTGCCACACGTGTGAGAGAGACAAGTTACCCAATAGTTGTATGAACCAATGAGAGAAGGAGAGAGAAAAATGTGTGAGTGATGATGATGCCAAATGAGGTGTGAGGTCACTTTCATCTATATAATTCACTGTGGCTAAAGAGACACATCCATTAGGCTTCTTGAGCCTACATGTTTATGAAGCCGACCTGAACAATTTATACTTGTGTTCAAAAATCACACTTACTCTTGTCTAAATGAGATGATCTTTATATCAATTTTGGTCCTCTCGAAAAGAGGAACTTAATGCAATCATCATCTCCATCAAAAGAGCTATCCCAGTGTGGAATTTGTCTCTAGTCCAATTTTAACACAATCAAAATTTTAAAATATCCTCTAAAATCACAAATAGAAGATGAGGTAATAGATCCCATGACATCCAACTTGTGATCTATCGTGGGAAATCCTCAAAGCATCTCTGAAGAAATATGTCTCATTGAGGTCGAGGTCAAGAATAGGTTTGATGATCCAGGTCGATATTGGTGGCCACCCACTAATTCCACTTGGACCCCCACCATTGTTTCTTTTAGTTTTTCAGTTTCCTTAATTGTAGCATAGTTTATTATTTTTAGCAGTTTTTCGGGTCCTATGGAGCCGTTTTGAGGCCCTAAACGACATTTTTTTTGGAAATATTTTACCAACGATTTTCTATCCAAAACCATGTTTTATGTCGTAGACCTCAGAGATATCTTTCCAACATGGTATCATGTGTGTCAAACAGAGATAATATGACCAAGTCGCAACCCTGGGAAGTTGGTTGTCTAACTAACCCCAACGGGGCCCATAAGCTCTTAGTCTTACATCTCGTCAGGTTAGGGTTTTCTCTTATTATTCAATAATAAAAAGTCCCTTAAGCCTCATTGTAATGGATTTCAGAGGCATGTAGAAACCACATCTCTTCTCAGAGATAAGCTACCATCACCCGAGCTATTCTTATTTCCATTATGTTTGTAAGCATATGTCAATATTTGATATTAATGAAATGAAGTGTAATGTCTACTGCATCTTTGTATGTATGGTTATATCTTTAATTTGTTGCGTTCCTATTTAAATTTGGATCAGTGGTATCAGATCGGTCTGCTCTTTCTCTGTTTTTCTTTGCACGTCCCCAACAAGGTCGGGATATAAGGAGTCAGGGCTTCAATTGGTCGAACCTTTGCAAGACCAGCCTTGCAAGTCCCGACAACCTCCCATGGTGGATGAAAAGAAAGATGAGGGGGCATGAGATCCTATGAAAATGTTTCTCAAAGAAGCCCTCGAGTGACAAAGGAACGCGATGATGGACAACTTTGGCCAGATCCTTCAGCGTCTACCCAAGGGCAACACATCTACTTCCGGAAGCTACTTTGGAAGCGCCACACCCTTTAAGGTAAAAGTTATATTTGACATTCCCATATTTGAGGGTTAGATAGATGCACACACTATAGATAAATGGTTAAATCTGTTAGAAGGTTATTTTTCCATTCATGATTTTTCCGGCAGGGAAAAGATCACTTTTTCACTTCTCAAAGCAGCCTTCCATGTCAAGGACTGGTGGGAAACCTACTGTGAGGAGAAGGATGAAAGTACGAACTCATTGTTTTCAGTTGCACCCACTTGGAACTCATTTCCAGATGCCATCAAGGAGAAGTACTAACCTGTCGGGAGCTATGAGGATAAATACATAAAGTGGACAATGTTGTGACAGGGAAGGGACCAATATGTGCCAGAGTTTACCAATGTTTTTCATACGCTTCGCACAAAGTTGGGTATTAAGGATTCTGAGAAGCATTTGGTTCTCAAGTATTGTGGCTGCCTGCACAGATACATCCAGGATGAGATGGAATTCCTAGACATCTCCTCGCTCGACACGACATACTGATATGCTGTCAAGATCGAACAAAAGTTTGAACAATAATCGAGACTTTGGATCTGTGAATACGAAGTAAGGGAAATGTTCCCCCAAACCGTAGAACAAAGGACAAAGCCAAGGCGAGGCGGCCCAAGACAACCCGCCAAAGCCGCAAGAAAAAAAAAACATCGCGAAGCTGAAGAAGGACACGAGAAAGTGGTGTGAGTTCCATAAGAGCTCCACTCACAACATAAGTGAGTGTCGGGCCAAGCAGTCATTGGTGGCCGAGCTAAAGGCTTTAGAATTAGATGCATGTTCTTTCTTTGAGCCAGAACTTGAGAAGGGGAATGAAAAAGGGAATCAGATTATCAATGCAAATCCCAACACCATCGTTACCACTAGGAATATCTAGAAGGAGGAAGTCGAACATCCCGAGGAGGAGGAGTCCCTCTTCCACTCCTAGATGTGGGTAAAGGGTTCCCCGCTATAGTTCATTGTCGACATAAGAAACCAAAAGAACCTCATTTCGGCAGGTCGTGAAGCAGTTGGTCTTACCGACCATAGCACATCCACAACCATACACCATCGGGTGGCTTCACCAAGGACAGGATCATTGAGTCAGACAACAGTGTCACCTTCCATACAACATCAAGCCCTTCACAGATGAGGTATTATGTGACGTTGCTCCCCTTGATGTTTGTGATGTATTATTAGGCCAACCATACTTATGGAAGCGACATGACGTGTATGAGTCAAGGCCTTGTGCTGTTATTGTTACTTTGGGAAATAAGTTGTACAGGATACCAGAGGCAACACCTCCTACCGCCATCTCTTTGGTTACTGCAAAACAATGTAGTAAGCTCATTTTCAAAACCAAGAAATTTGTTTTCTTAATGATACGCCCTTAGGGAAAGAAGAAGACGGTGGCCACGACCTCCAGACAAGGCCCCTTCGCACAACAACAAATGGAAAAGTTTGTGGAGGAGTACGATGGAATCTTCATCTCCCTTGCAGGGGTGCCTCTGCACTGTCAGGTAAAGGACTCTGGCCATCGATATGGCCCTAGGTGCATTGTTGCCCAATGGACTAATCTAACGACGCTACTTCCGAGTTCATCGCCTTGTGGTAGCCCGATCGTGTTGATACAGAAGTAGGATAGGACTTGGAGACTCTGTATTGATTATCAAGTGCTGAAAATGATCACTGTCTGGAATAGGTACTCGATCCCACAGATTGATGACCTTTTGGACCAACTGAAGGGGGGAAAATATTTCAACAAGATCGACTTGAAATCAGGATATCACCAGGTACCAATCAAACCCTCAATGTGTGGAAGACTGCCTTCAAAGCCAAGGAGGGCCTTTTCAAATGGTTGGTTATGCCTTTCAGGTTGACGAATGCTCCTGCAACCTTCATGAGGCTGATGGATGACATCTTGCAGCCAGTCACCAATTCATTTTTAGTGGTATACTTGGATGACATCCTGATCTTTAGCCAAAGTTGGGAAGAGCACCTCCACCACATCTGATAGGTTCTTTAAACATTCTAGCAACACAAACTATGTGCCAATTTGGAGAAATGCACTTTTGGCATGACCTAGCTTCATTATCTTGGATACATTATTGATGAACGGGGGGTGCATTTGGATCCAAACAAGATCCAATTCATTCGAGATTGGCTAGCTCTAACCACTCTGACAGAGCTTCGCAACTTTCTAGGTCTTGCCAATTTCTACCGTAAGTTCATGTTGGGATTCTCTCATATCACTTGTCCCTTGAGTCAAGTCACTAAGGGAGGGTCAAAAAAAAAAAAAAAATGGACTGAATCTCAACAGAAGGCATTCACAAAGTTGAAACATTGCCTCTGCTCTACACCAGTGCTCACATTACCAGACTTGCAATAACCATTTGAGATCGAGACAAATGCCTTTGACTATGTTATTGGGGTAGTCCTTACTGAACAGGGGTATCCAGTGGCATATCACAGTGAGACACTTTCAGACATAGTCCGCAAGTATCCCACTTATGACAAAGAGATGTGTTCCACTGTGCATGTCTTCTAACAATAAAAGCATTACATTTTGGGGAATGAAACGGTCATCCACACAGACCACCTACCCCTGTAGTTCATACAAACACAAGGGAAGTTGTAGAATGATTGCCATCAGAAGTGGTCCACATACCTACAACAGTTCCATTTGAATATCAAGTATAAGAAGGGCAGCACTAATAATGTTGTAGATTGCCTCAACCGACCACCGATCATGGCGTTAACCACTATGCTCAACTCTTATGGGCATGAGACTTCTGATTGGCCACTTCTCTACAAAAGTGACCAAGAATTTGACCACACATACCATATGCTCTTCGGGGGACAACAAGTTCTAGATTTTCACCTCCAGGATTCCCTATTATGCCACCTGGGACACCTTTGTGTTCCTTCAAGCGAGCATTCCAAGATGATTTGGGAAGCACACTACAGTCGAGTTGTTGGGCATTTCAGGGTCAAAAAAATGGTGGCAATACTGCAGAAGTATTTCTATTGGCCGAATCTTTGACAAGATGTCAAGAAGTACATCAGATCCTGCACTGTCTGCACCATTACCAAACCAACCATCAAGAAACAAGGCCTCTATACTCCGCTACCTACCCCTAGTCGACCTTGGGAATCTATCTCCATGGATTACATGTAGGGTCTTCCTTCTACTAAGCATGGCAATGACTATGTTTTTGTGGTCATCAACATATTCTCGAAGATGGCGATTATGGCTACCTACAAGAAGAATATCACAATGAAATCCATTGATAAATTCTTCTTTGAACAAGTGTGGGTACACTTTGGGATCCCACAGTCTATCATCTCATATCGGGATAGCAGGTTCCTCAGTACATTTTGGTCTAGTCTTTGGTTGATGCTGGACATCAAGCTCACTAATTCCACAGCTTTCCATCCCTAAATGGATGGCCAAACAGAGGTCATCAACAAGATGATCGTATACATTCTGCATATGTACAACTCAAAGCATCCACGCACATGGGATGAGAGCCTCCCCTATGTCTAGCACATCTATAACTAGGCTCTCCACATCTCGATTGGCCACAACCCTTTTCAAGTGGGCTTGGGATTCTAACCACTATGCCCCATTGATCTGGCCATGCCATTTGCAGCTATTCAAGCAGATTCAACTCATGTCTAGTTTGAAACCGATAAGGCAAACAACTTCATTGAGCACATCCAACATATCTGCCCGTAGGTCCATGACATTCTGGAGAAATCAAATGCCAAGTACAAGCAGTGACATGATCAACATCAAGTGCCACACAAGTTATAGGTGGGCAACAATGTCTGGTTGCATTTACAAAAGGATTCCCTTACTAGAGCCTATCAGAAACTCAGACCACTCTGATATGGTCCTTACACCATTATGAAGGCTATGGGAGATAATGCATTTGAGGTCAGCATTCCCCCATTCCTTGGTCTACACTCAGTATTCAATGTGGATCGCCTTCGACCATACTTCCCACCATTTCTAGACACATCAGACATTGCAGAACAACTCACACCTACAGAGTTAAATCCAGATTGCATGGAACAAGCCACAATTGATCGGATCATGGACATGCAAATCAAGCACACTCACTAGCAGAAGATCCAACTGTATCGAGTTGTCAAAGCAGGCCAACTCCTTCACCAAGGCAAGTGGCTCACCAGGGACCAAGTTCAACAGAAGTTTCCCCATCTCATGGAGGAACTCAACGCAATGGGAACATTGCTTCCTAAGGGGGGAGGAATGATCCAAGTGGATATTGGTGACCACCCACCAGTTCCACTTGGACCCTCACCATTGTTTCTTTCAGTTTTTCAGTTTCCTTAATTGTAGCACAATTTACTATTTTTAGCAGTTTTTCAGGTCCTAAACTTCGAGAGACGTTTTGAGGCCCTAAATGACGTTTTTGCGGAAATCTTGTACCAAATTTTTTTTGTCCAAAATATCCTTTTTTGTCATAGTCCTTAGAGAGATCTTTCCAACGGGGTATCATGCGCATCAAACAGAGATAATATGAGAAAGTCGCGACCCCGGGAAGTTGGCTATCCAACTAACCCCAACAAGGCCCATAAACTCTTAGTGTTACTCAGGTTAGGGTTTTGGTTGTTTAGGGTTTGCTCCTATTGTTCAATAATAAAAAGACCCTTGAGCCTCATTGCAACGAAGTTCATAGGCATGTAGCCACCACATCTCTTCTTAGAGATAAGCTACCATCACCTGAGCTAGTCTTATTTCCATTCTGTTTGTAAGCATATTTCAGTATTTGATATTAATGAAATGAAGTGTTATTCTACTGCATCTTTGTAGTTATGGTTATATCTATAATTTTTTGTTTTCCTATTTAAATCTGGATCATTTGATGCCTCACTAATTTGGTAGTTGAAGAAGTTTTAATCTTGGTTTTTCAATTTGGCCCTAAGTAGGCAAGGAAACATGGAAGGAGTTGACCCCTTGGAATATTTTTATAAGGGAAGGCCACATGAGGCCTTATATAAAGATCTAAATCAAAGTACCTCCCTCATAAAAAGTTCTAGAGATGTATTTAAAGAATGTAGATAACGAACCATCCAAATGTTGATAAAGACAATAGAACATCCCTTGAATCTCATAATAAATGGGAACATCTACAGATGAGGTGATCCTTTAATTCTAGTATCTCATGTAGCTAACATATGTTATTAAGAAGAGGAAGGTAATTATTATTAGTTTCAACTCGACAGGAATGTAAACCCACTTTGAACGCAACAAGGGTCATCTAAAGGGCAGCATCTGGTGCTCGTGTCCATATGTGGTTAAACAAAAAGCCCCATTTCATTTGCATGAAGTGTTTCTGGTACAAATCCATGTTAGAGTCGAGGCCCTAAAAAGATGAAGTCTAAGTACATTGAATGTATTGTCTATAAATAACCTCCCTAACAACCTATTATAGACATACAATGATGTCATTTACATTGGAGGTATAAATCACTTGAATTTTGTTACAACTTTAATCGATCCCCAACAAAAATGTGTCATGCTTCCTTTTGATGATTCTTCAACCCTATTGGATAACAACCTCACAATGTAAAAGGAATTTAAACATGACGTAACTTTAATAGTGCCCCACATTCACCCCTTGGCTCATACTCATGGCTAATTTAAGTCTATTCCCATCATTGATGTGGATAATATCATTTTATTTTCTCTTATGTATATTATTCTACATTGACACAAATATTGAGTTTATAGGTTAAGGACTAAAGAATTAGGGGATTTAGGTGTTAGTGGTTAAGCGGTTAGCAATTAAGGTGTTTAGGTGGTGAAGGGTTAGGGTTGAAGGTTCACAAGTTAAGAGGATAAGGAGTTATGGCTTAGGATTTGGTTCATGGATTATAGGTTAGGGGTTCGTGTCTTAAGATTTAATGAGTCAAAGGGTTTATAGGTTATGAGTTGTGAGTGTAGGGTTTAAGGGATTATGGATTCGGGGTTAAGGGGATAGGGAATTTAATGGTTATGGGTTAAGGGGTTATGGTTTGTGACAATTGGACTCCTAATCCCCTTATCAACACTACTGGGGGTTCCCCTATCAATTTCTCTTGCTACCTTCCCTCTAGGTCCCCTAGACCCTATGAAATTAAAGCCTAAGCCCCCTTCTCATTCTCTAATGATGGCATTATATATCTTAGTAAACCATGCTTTTACCTCTGATTTCTACCATCCATGCTACCCCTGTGTCCCCTTGCCTAGTTCAATGCACCATAATATACCCCCTATAACCTTTTTGGTCATGTCATTCCACTTTTCCTAATGTTATGATCCCCGAAACTTGGTCCCAATGCCCCTACAAATACACCCTCAGGCCCCCTTGGATAAGGGATTAAACAAATTAGGGGTTATGGGTTGCGATAAGGGAGCCCCTAATCCCCTTATCACAACTAGAAATAGGCTCATGAACACCATCAATATCTACTGGAGATGTTGCGATGAAATAAATAATGAATACAAAAGTTTTGGTCAATAGGAGAAGGATCATCAAGATGTTAAACCATCCAATGTAAATATGGTTTTCAATGCTAGTGATCTAGTCACATAAAAGAAACCATAAATTTGTGCTTTGGGACACCCCTAGGATTCAATAATTAATCCAAATTGAGAGGATTCATTGTTCAAGTGACAATGGAAACAACCTTGAGTTTACGGAAAGTGACACTTTGTGAGCCTTGCACAACTAGGGTGTCATTTTCATCATCAACAAGAGGCACAATTGACAAGTGGAAAACATATCACATTTAGGGCACTTGGTCACAAATCTTTATGAATGTTTTTCCATCGAGGGTACCTTTCACATTTCCCAAGGCACAAATTGCATACTTGGATAAATTTTGGATAACTTGTCACATTCCACTAGCTTCATGCATGAAGAGGAGCTCCCATCCTTTAAGAATATTTTGGAGGATTTCATGGCATAGTCAAGGGTCACATGTATAAAAGAATAACACCATAGCCAAGAATAATAAAATTGGCATTTGTGCCAGGTTTCAGGGAGTGTTAGGTAGTTTCATGGAAACACAAGGGGTAACTGGCTCAAAATGCATGGAAATGAAAGAATAAGAGTGTGTGATAGGGAGTGTCGATGATTTTCAAGTGTGTCAAGGAGGGAGTGACAAGGATATATGATAGGTGGTTCCAAGGCATGCTATATTTCCAGGGCATATCAGGGAGTGCTAGGGAGTGCGAAAGCATGCCAAGGAATGTAGGGGTGCTAAAACATGCCACATAGTGCCAAGGGATTGTTATATGTTCCCGGTGCTATGGAATTTCAAGATGTAAAATATGTTGCTCCGTTGTTTTATGGACACAATTGGATGTGAGCCTTGACATGGTAACTTGTAACTTGTTAAGTTGGATAAGTTGAAATTATACATGAGTATCCTAAGATGAGTTATAGTCAGTTCTTAGGTGAACAAGGCATAGTCTAGTTGTAGTAATTGTAACTTGGTCAAGTTGTTGTAGTCGAAGCAAGACTTGGTTAGGTTCCCAAGTCCCAAAGAAGGTAAGGGTAGTTGTGAGGGAATTATAGCTAAGGAGTGTCAGGGCATGTCAGGGAATGAAAAAGACATGCTAACACATGTCGAGCATTACCAATGCATGTTGAGGAATGTTAGGGAGTGTTAGGTCATCACAAGGGAGAACTATGTAAAAATACATGTTAATGAACAAATAAGTTTATGTGCCAAGGAGTGTCAATGAATTCCAGGTGTCTCAAGGAAAAAGTGTGTTAGGAGAAGGTCAGAATAGGAATTGTAGGAGGCAAGCATATTGTTACAATTATAAGGGGTTGGTTAAAGAAGTTTCATACAAAGGGAGACTTTGGGTTGGGCACAACATTTTTTTTCCAATGACTTGGTTGGGTTCCCAAGTCGCAAAAATAGTAAAGCTATCTATGACGGAATTACAATTAGAGAGTGCCAAGGTGTGCTAGGGAATGTTAGGAAATACTTACTCATGCTAGAAAATTCCAAGGCATGTTAGGCATGCTAAGATAAACCAACTGCTAAGGCATGCCAAGATGTCCCAAGTGCCAGGGTGTGGCGTGAATGCATGCTAGGAAGTGTTAGGGCCAAGTGCCAAGGAAACACAAGGGAACACTAGTTTCAAATGCATGGAAATGAAGTATCAACAAGTTCTAGGTGTGATAAGGAGGGAGTGAGAAGGTATGATATGTAGTTCCAAGGCATGCTAGTGTGCTAGGGAAGAATACAAAGATGTGCCAAGCACCAAGGTGTGCCAATGTGTGCAAAGGAGTGTTAGGGAGTGGAAAGGAAACATAAGGGAGAACTAGGTCAAAATACATGGAAATGAATGAATACGAGTGTGTAACAGGGAGTGTTAGCGAGTTCCAAGTGTTCTAAGGAGAGAGTGACATGGTATGCTAGGTTGTGCTAAGTCATGCTAGATCTCTAGGGCGACATGCAGCCAAGATGTGCCCAGTGCTAGGGTGTGTGAACATGTGCTAGGAAGTGTTACAGAGTCCCAAGGAAACACAAGGGAGAACTAGGTCAAATTAATGCATGCAAATGAATAAATAAGAGTTTGTGAAAGGAAGTGTTAATGACATACAAGTGTGTTTAGGGAGTAATAAGGTATGGTGTGCAATGCTAAGGCATGCTAGAGGCTAGGGAAACATGCCAAGATGTGCCAATTGCTAGGGTGTGCCAATGAATTCCAGGGAGTGTTATGGAGTGCGAAGGAAACAAAAGGGATCACTAGTTTCAAATACATGGAAATGAATGAATAAGAGTGTGTGACAGGGAGTGTTAGTGAGTTCTAGGTATGGTAAGGAGGGAGTGACAATATATGTTAGGTAGTGCCAAGGAATGCTAGAGTTCCAGGGAAACATGCCAAGGTGTGCCAGGTGCCAGGTGTGCCAATGCGTACCAGAAAATGTTAGGGAGTTTCAAAGAAACCCAAGGGAGAACTAGTTAAAAATGCATGGAAATGAAGAGATAAGAGTGGGTGATAGGGAGTGTTAATGAGTTCCAAGTGTTCTAAGGAGGGAGTGACAAGCTTATATGTTAGGCGGTGCTAAGGCATGCTATAGTGCTAGGGCATATCAGGGAGTTCTAGGGTGTGCTAGGGAATGCAAAGCATGCCAAGAAATGTAGGGGACACTAACACACACCACATAGGGCTAAGTGATTGTTAGATGTGCCAGGTTCTATGGCATGTTAAGATGTAAAAATGTAAATTGTGTTTCTTAGTTGTTTTATGGCCATGGTTGGATGTGAACCTTGAATTAGTAACTTGTTAAGTGTAATGAGATGATATTTGACATGATTAGCCTAAGATGTGTTATAGGCAATTCTTAGGTGAACAAGGTATATTCTAGTTGTAGTAACTATAACTTGGTTAAGTTGTTGTAGTCAAGGCAGGACTTTGTTGGGTTCCCAAGTCTCAAAAAAAGTAAGGGTAGTTGTGAGGGCATGATAGCTAAGGAGTGATAGGACATGCCAAGGAATGAAAAGTGTGCTAACACATGGAAGACAATGTCAATGGATGTTGAGGAGTGTTAGGGAGTTTCAAGGGATCAGGAGGGAGAACTAGGTTAAAATGCTTGGAAATGAACGAATAAGGGTGTGTGCCAAGGAGTGTTAGTGAATTCTAGGTTTCCCAAGGATGAAGTGTTTTAGGATAATTTTAGAATATGATTTGCAGGAGGCAAGCCTATGGTTGTGATAAGGTGTGGAAAAAGAAATTTTAGAGAAAGGGAGACTTTGGGTTGGGCACAATATTGTTTTTCTAATGAACTAGTTAGGTTCCCAAGTCACAAAAAAAGTAAGGCTATCTATGAGGGTATGAAAAATAGGGAGTGCCAAGGTGTTCTAGGGAATGTAAGGTTCCCAAGTCATGGAAAAATGTAATGCTACTTGTGAGGGCATGACTGCCAAGGTGTGTTATGGAATTCTAGGGCATGCTAACATGTGCCAGATAGTACGAAGGCATGTCAAACAAGCTAAGATGTGCCAAGTGTTAAGGCATGGAAAAATCTGCAAGGGTGTGACAATGCATGTCAAGGAATTTCAAGGAAACAAAAGGGAGGAAGAAGTTAAACTACAAGTAAATGAACACATAATAGGGTTAATAAGTCATCAATTTACCTTTTCCTTGAGGGGCATGCTAGGAACACCAACACTAATCAGTGATGGGCCTTTAATGACCCTCACCAAAAGTGTCGCCAAAGAGAGAATCCCTTTAATGGCCCTCACCAAAAGTGTCATTGAAAATAGATTTGGTGACAAACCTTAAAGGACCATCACTATATACACTGACAACAATTATTTTTTAAGGACTATCACCATATGCGACATTGGTGACGGACCTTAAAGGCCCGTCACAGGCATAACCCTCACCAATGACCTTTTTTGTTGTAGTGAAACAATTATCATGATCCATGAATGGGTAACCAAGTACAGGAGAACACTAGCACAGTTGGACAAGAAGACAAGAGAAGAAGCAAAGTTGGAGAAGTTAGAGATCAGAATGCTCATACAAACTAACAAGAAACTCAATACTTTCATGGCCAAAATTTTAGTTGCTTATGCACAATTATACAATAGTTTAGATTCCTTGGTTCAGGTGCACAAGATCCCCTCAATAGGTCCATTTTCATAGATAAAGGTCAGAAACGTTGTCAGGGATGAAATTAAGGTATACATGAACAAGTTGAATCATGTCACTACCAAAGAAGACTTGGAGATCAATAGACAGAACATGTAGAAGTATATAGGTGGGATTGCTAAGGTCAATATGAAAATGTTCTTGTTGCATAAAGAAGCACAAAATGGTTCCGAAACCATTTACCCATATGTTATGGAACCTAGCTTCCATTATTAGTTGAATCTTCCTACAAATTTTAAGGAGACAATTTCGCAATATAAAGCTTGGTATCAATATGTGACTCCAAAATTACAAGTTGAAGTTGTTGAGCTAGATTTTCCTCAAACACAAGCTTAATATATATAGGTTTTCTTATTAGGCTCTACCCATTTTTGTCATATATGGGTTTTTGTCTTGTTGTGTTTGAAAATAAAGTATGTAAGTGGAAGTCCAAGAGTTAGATGTGGAATGTGAAGAGTCATTAGTTAGAATAAGGACTAAATAAGTCTGAGAGTCACGAGGGAAGCTCAAAAGTGACAAAGGGAGATGGAGGGTCATCTCATTTGTTATAAATAAACCCTCATAACTCAAACAAAGGGCTTGGAACCTAAGATTTTTAGCCTTGTACTCTCTAATATAGCATAGGAAGAGTATCATTCTTTGGATAAGCAAGTTCAGATTCATGCTGCACTATTGTGGCTAGTGTCATGTTAATGTAATTGTATGCTTGGAAATTTCACTTTATAATGAGAAGATCTCAGAGTCAACATGATTTTATGCATATGTCGTGAATGTTGTAAGACTATTCTTTATATGTTTATGATGTATGTTGTTTCATGTATACTAATGTTAATGAAATAATG
The DNA here is from genome assembly GCA_031772625.1 of Pinus tabuliformis. Taxonomy (NCBI): domain Eukaryota; kingdom Viridiplantae; phylum Streptophyta; class Pinopsida; order Pinales; family Pinaceae; genus Pinus; species Pinus tabuliformis. Next base: position 567,258,782 of record CM062810.1, read on the forward strand.
TGCCGGCATCAATATGTATCTTGTTGAATGTGTGTTGTTTATGCGCTCATGTTCATTGTTATCTTGTGAACTATTTTGCAGGTCAACTAACATTTTTTTATGATTTTTATGTGTCTCTTCTAATATAGTACTATTACTTTCTTCCAAGAGGCCCACTCTTTTCCCTTTGATGTGAACGAACCGTTCATGCATTACATTTGATATCTCGCAAAGTTCATACACGTTTTATCACCAATTCATGTGTATTCCATCTTATGTGTTCATTGCAGCCAAGGCACATCTTTGAGACCATCAATTTTGGAAACCAGTTGTATTCTGGTTAGGGCTCTTATTCCAAATGGTGTGAGGTAAAATTGGGACTTCACATCGGGGAGACCCCCTTCACTATTGTTGGCTTTCAGCACTGTCAACACCTCATCTTCTCACAACGGATGTACGAAAAGTGAACTTTTAACAATTTTTACTTTGATGGACAAAGATATAAACATACATATGCACACATATTGCTTGATCATATTTGAATTAATTATTTGTTTACACTTGTGCACAATTTGTAATTCTCACAGTCAAAATTCTAAACTAGTGACATAAGTTATTGAATTGTTCTGCCAAGAACAAAGAGCAAATGCACAAAAATGGGCTTATAAAAATTCTTGTTGAAGACTGTACAAATGTAAATAATTGGAAATAAGCTTTTGGTGCTGAATAAATGTGCATTTCTGACAAAAACAACTCCTTCGCATTCCTCAAATTATGTGTCAATTTAATGCGATTGATTTAACAAAATGACAATTTCACAGTTTTTAAACTAGTTTCACCCACCTCAAAAAATTACTTCCATGCTCTCATTCTTCATTCTCAAAGAGTGATTTCAGTTTTAAATGGTTTTTTCTAAGATTTTTCATCTAATTATACACCTTCTTTTTCCAATTTTGGCTAAAAAGGTGTTTTCTGAGTAAAAACACCTCAATGTTGTCTTGTATTCATGATAAATCCCTTTAGTTTAATAAAAATGTAAGCCATCCCCTGCTTTGAAATGATTATAGTAAATGGATTTTGGAATTAGATAGGTACACATATTAGGGAATAACATTCCTCTATTGGATTTGTATAACCCTCCTTCATTTGCTAACAATAGATGTATGAAAAGTGCATGTTTAACATTTTTTACTATGATGGACATTTGGTGTAAAATGAAAGCCATAAAATTACATACACATGCAAAGATTTCATGATAATATTTGAATGAATGATTTATTTACACTTATGAACAATTTTTAATTTTCTTGGTCAAAATTTCAAACTAGTGACTTAAGTTCTTGAATTTGTTTGTTAAGAACATAGTGCAAATGTACAAAACTAGGCTTATATAAATGCTAGTTAAAGATTATACATATGTCATAAATTAGAAATAAACCTATGGGGCTGAATGAAGATGCATTTGTGAGAAGAATGTCTTTCACATTCCTCAAATTTTGTGTCATTTTATTGCAATTGATTTGACAAAATGAAAATTTCTCAGTTTTTAAACCAGTTTTACCCATCTTAGAAAAATGTCTGACATACCCTCATTCTTCCTTCTTTATGAGTGATGTCAGTTGGAAATTGTGTGTTCTACTATTTTCCACCTCACTATCCACCTGGTTTTCCAATTTGGGCTAAAAAGGTGCTAGTGGAGAAAAATCACCTCAAGGTTGTCTTGTATTCATGAGATGTCCCCATAGTTTAATAAGAATGTAAGCCAATCCCTATTACGAAATGATTATAGTAAATGAATTTGGGAATATATTGGGTACACATATTGGGAAAGAACATTCCTCTGTTGGATTTTTATAACCTTCCCTCATCTGCTCACAACGAATGTATGAAAGGTACACTTTTAACAACTTTTACGATAATGGACATTTGGTGTAAAATGCAAGTGATAAACATATATATGCACACAAATATTTCGATATCATATTTGAATGAATATTTTATTAACACTTGTGCACAATTTGTAATTTTCTCGGTCAAAATTCTAAACTAATGACTTAAGTTCTTGAACTTTTCTATCAAGAACATAGTGGAAATGTACAAAACTAGGCTTAGAAAAATACCCACCGAAGACTATACAGATGTTATTAATTGTAAATAAGCATACGAGACTAAAGAAAAATGTGTTTTTGATAAAATTTTCTTTCACTTTCCTCAAATTATGTGTCAACGTTTTGCAATTGATTTGAAAAAATGACAATTTCTCAGTTTTTAAACTTGTTTCATCCAACTCGGAAAAATTCCCACCATACCACCATTCTTGCTTATTTCAAAGTGATTTCAGTTGCAAATGGTGTTTTCTACTATTTTCCACCTCACTATACACTCAATTTTCCAATTTGTGCTAAAAAGGTGCCTATTGAGCAAAAACACCTCAGGGTTGTCTTGTATTCATGAGATGACCCCTTATTTTAATAAAAATGAAAGCTAGTCCCTATTATGAAATGATTAGAGTAATTGTATTTGGGAATTGGAAATTTACACATATTTGGAAATCACATTCCTTTGTTGGATTTTTATAACCTTCGCTCATATGCTCCCAACAAATGTGTAAAAAGTGCACTTTTAATAGTTTTTACTATGATGGTCATTTGGTGTAATATGGAAGCCATAAACATACATATGCACACAAATATTGTGCAATCATATTTGAATGAATGATCTATTTACACTTGTTCATAATTTGTAATTCTCTTGGTCAAAATTCAAAACTAGTGACTTAAGTTCTTGAATTGTTCTATCAAGAACATAATGCAAATGTGCAAAACTAGGCTAGTAAAAATGCCCATTGAAGACTATACAAATTTCATCAACTAGAAATAAGGCTATGAGGTTGAAGGTAGATGCATTTGTGACAAAAATCTCTTTCACATTACTCAAATTCTATGTCAGTTTCATGTAATTGATTTGAAAAAATGTCAATTTCTTAGTTTTCAAACCAGTTTTACTGATCTCAGAACAATTTTCACCATACCTGTCAGGCCAGGGTAACTCCAGAATGAATGAGCAGAAGAAAACTGATTGATTTATTCATTAGCTAACTATCAGTTATATACATAAATATGACGGATCAGTTCATCTTCTTGATGACAGTCCAGTTCACCCATCCGTTGAGGATTAGGTGTCAACATTCCCCCCCTTAATCTGAAGGGATGTTGGTGAGTCCAAGCATCATTCTGAATCTTTCAAGCTTTTCTCTTCCAAGCGCTTTGGTGAAGATGTCTGGAATTTGCTCGTTTGTGGAACAATGACGGAGATGGATTGTTTTGGCTTCAACATGATGTCAGATCAGATGATATTTAGTATTGATGTGCTTAGTACGATCATGGAACTTTGGGTTCTTGGCCAACTTTATTGCAGAGGTGTTATCAATCATGAGTGGAGTTGATTGTATTTGTTTTACCTGCAAATCTTCAAGAATTTTCCTGATCCACACAATTTCTTTCGTTGCTTCAGCTGCTGCCACATATTCTGCTTCTATTGTGGAATCTGCTGGAACTGATTGTTTGCGTGATCTCCAGGAGACAGCTCCTGATCCAAGACTCATAGCATATCTTGAAGTAGATACCCCAGTTTCTTTGTCTCCATCGAAGTCTGAATCAGAGTATCCAATCAAGTTGAAGTCGTCCACCTGTGTATACTTGATTCCAAGGTCTTGACTTCCCTTCAAGTACCTTAGAACTCTTTTTGCAGCAGACCAATGTCCCTCACAAGGCTTTTGCATAAACCTGGAGAGGATTCCAACAGCAAATGAAATGTCTGGTCTGGTAGTAGTGAGGTAGATGAGACTTCCTACAAGCTGTCTATACTTTGTTGCATCCTCAAATTCCTTTCCTTCAATAGATGTGAGCTTCAAGTTTTGTTCCATTGGAGTAGAAAGAGGATTACACTCTGTCATGCCAAATCTGTTTAACAAATCTCCAATGTATTTCTTTTGAGAAAGAAATATGGACTTTGGATGTTGGGTTACTTCAATGCCAAGATAGTAATGAACATAGCCCAAATCAGTCATTTCAAATTTTTTTCCTAATTCTTTCTTTATGGATGCAATATAGCTTTCATTGTTCCCTGTCATTAAAAGATCATCTACATATACCACAAGATATACAACTGTTTTGCCAACTTTCTTGACAAATAAAGTTGCATCATCAAGATCAAAATGATTGAAGTTGAGTTTCAGAAGATGCTCTGTTAGTTTTTCATACCAGGCTCGTGGTGCTTGTTTGAGGCCATACAAGGACTTCACAAGTTTGCATACTTTATGTTCATGTCCTTTCACAGCAAATCCTTCAGGCTGAGACATAAAAACATTCTCTTTTAGATCTCCATTCAAGAATGCAGTTTTTACATCCATTTGATGGACTTTCCAACCGTTCTGAGCAGCTAGTGCAAAGAGTGTCCGGATGGTGGCCCATTTTTTTGTGGGGGAAAAAGTTTCCTCATAATCGACCCTTTCCTTCTGTGCAAAACCTTTTGCCACAAGCCTAGCTTTGTGCTTGTCAAGTGAGCCATCAGCTTTGTACTTGTTCTTGTAGACCCACTTGCAGCCAATTGGTTTGGTTCCAAATGGAGGATCAACTAGCTTCCAAGTGCCATTCTTTATGAGGGCATCATACTCCTTCTGCATCGCTTCTTTCCATTCATCATGAGAAGCAACTTCTTTGAAGGAAGTTGGTTCAAAATCTGTAGACAAGTTCAATTCACAATCATAAGTAACATCCATATCAACAGGTGAATTAGAGTTATCTACATCACCTCCATCTTGTCAGTTTGTATTTCTGGTTCCTGTTTTTCCAATTTCATCAGGATGAACACTTTCAAGTGTCTTTGTCAGCCACTTTGGGGGACCTTTCTGAGATGGTCCAAGCTGCTCTGTTGATTGAGTTGGGTCTGAATCAAGATTGAGTCTCCCAATTCTATCAATTACATCACTTAAAGCATCATCCGTTGTTGGAGTGTCATGCAGGGGAGATTGTTCTTCAGAAGAAGATTCCACATGTTGATCTAGTATAGGAATCCCCCCTTCAAGATGTGGAATCTGATTATCAAACTCTTGAAATGATTTCGGTTGTGTGAATCTATCCAAGCGATCAAGTTGCCGCTCAACAACACTGTCAGATTTGGATGATTCAAGAAAAATGACATCTCTAGATAAAACAAACTTTTTATTTACTTCATCATAGAGGCGGTATGCTTTAGATGTGTTTGAATACCCCAGGAAGATACACTTACGACTTCTAGCACCAAGTTTGTTTCTATGTACCTTTGGTATTAAAGCATAACAGGTGGAACCAAAGATCCTGAGATGTTTTACTGAAGGAACATGTCCATACCACAATTCATAAGGAGTCTTGTTTCTTATAGCACTAGATGGACATCTATTCTTTATATATGCAGCACATAGAACAACATCAGCCCAAAACATGGTCTTTACATTTTTGAAGAAAAGCATGGATCGTACCATATTCAAAATTGCTCTGTTCATTCTTTCAGCTACACCATTCTGTTGAGGATTATAAGGCACAGTTGTTTGATGTTTAATCCCATGTTGGCGAAGATAGTGTTCAAATTCATTTGATGTATATTCTTTTCCATTATCAGTGCGAATAGACCCAATATGAGATTGTGCATCATTTTCAATCCATTTATGAAAATTCTTGAATGTTTGAAAAGCATCAGATTTGTTCTTCAATAAATAAACCGAACACATTCTGGTGTAATCATCAATAAATGTCATGATATATTTATTTCCATTTGCAGAAGAAACATGCATTGGACCACATGAATCTGAATGAATGAGTTCAAGCTTCCTATGTGCTCTTGGATGTGAATCATGAAAAGACTGTTTGCTATGCTTTCCTAGAATGCAAGCATCACATTGCTTATGTTTTCTAGGAATTGTAGGCAAACCAGCAACACCATTTTTCTTCAATAAGCAGAGACTATCATAGTTTAAATGTCCAAATCTAGCATGCCATAATAAACTTGATGGAAGTGTAACTTCTTCATGATGAGAAATATATGAGAAATGTTGTGCATAAGCAGAAGTTCCTTGCAGTTTAAGAAGTCTTTCTTCTTCTATACCCCTCATGACAAGTGAGTGGTCAGATGCCTTTCTTACCTCAAGCTTGCCATCAAACATATGAATGGAGTGACCTTGCTGGCGGATGTGGAACAGGGACAACAAGTTTCTTTTGAGCTGTGGGAGATATAGAACATGATCCAGAAGAAAGTCTGGAATACCAGGCAGTTTAAGCTTGATTGTGCCAAGCCCTAATGGCTTGATTTTTGACTGATCTGCAAAGTATACTGCTCCATCAATATTATCAGTGAAATCTTCAAAAAAAGCTTTCCTATGAGTCATATGACAGGTTGCTCCTGAATCAAGCAACCAGTCATTTTTTGAAGAAGCAAGTGAAGCATTAAACAAATCTTCATTTACTCCAATGTTACATTGTGCCTCAATATAGTGAGCAGATTCAAGTGCTTTACCTTTGTCTGTGTCATCAGTTTTACCTTTCTGCTGATTTCTTCTCTGCTCAATTTTGTCCCATGGTAGCTTGCATGTAGAAGCATCATGTGATCCATTTCGTTTGCAGCGAATGAAATACAGATCTGCCTTTTCTGCTTGAGAATGTCTGCCCCCCTGCCTCTGAAGTATCTTCCTCTTCCTCTTCGTCCACCTCTTCCTCTTGTAGAATCTTGAGCAGGATGCTTTTCTTTGTGAGCAAGGCAAACAGTCTCTTCAGAAGATTCAGGGACTGTTTTCTTTCCAAAGGCTTTCTCTCTTTCAGCAAACTTTTTCAAAAGAGAGTCAAAGGTTATATCTTTAAGATTTCCATTTGCTTGTAAAGACTCAAGATAATTGGAGTAGGTAGGATAGAGTGCTTTGAGAAAGGCAATAAGAGAGATATCCAGCTCAACCTTAGTGGATTTAATATCATGCATTATAGACTTTATTTCAGATGCAAGAGCAAGAGGATCATTATTTTTCAGTTCAAGAGTGAAGAGTTTAATCATGAGCTGAACAACGTCTAGTGCAGAATGTGTATCATAGAGTTCTTTCAGCTTTTGTAAAGCTTCAAAGGCAGTGGAATAGGATGAAATATGACGACTTACTTCTTCATTTACAGATGTTGCGATCAATGCATAGGCTTTGCTGTTCTTGTTTTCCCAAATGACAAGTTCTTTATCTGATGTAGGCTGCACAGGGTCTTTGTCTTCTTCTCCGACACACACTCCTTTCCATAGCTCATTGTAGATGAGGGTGTCTTTTACCATCCGAGACCATTCTGAATAGTTCTCCTTACTAGTGAGAACTATTACTACCATAGAAATGATTGAATGCATTCTGTAAAAAATATCTCTGCTAAAAAAACTTCTGTTGATAAAAAAACTTCTGCTAAAAAAAAAAAAAAAAAAAAAAAAAAAAAAAAAAAATATATCCTTATGCCACAGCCTTATGCACTTTATTTTCTTCTAACATTTGCATCATCATTTCTTATATCAGCATTTCTTATATCACTGCAATATTACTATGTTTTGAGAGAAAAAAAATTCTCAAGGATCACTTCAATATATATCAATATATCATGCAATACTACAGATGCTTTGATATAAAACACTCTGAAAACACCGCAATACTTGAATGAATGAATGAGCGTTGATACCATCGGTCAAACTGCCGGAATTCGAACACCCAACCTAAAGAAATCCGCAGCCCACTAGCATTTCACAGAACCCAAAAAGGAGCAATGTGGCAAGCTAATGTATAAGAAAGAAGTCGGAGACGCCAAAATTTTCAAGCAAATAGCGGAGGCTCACCTCGGTCAAACCCCCAACCGCTAAATATCCGCCATTGGTTTGGCAGTAGGCGGAGGAGCGGAGAGGTATATTTTACAAGGGAAATAAATGTGGAGCAGATACAGACGAAGTGTTTGACAAAATGTCTGCCGGCCAACTATTTGACAAAATGCGTGAGTAAACAGGGGTATGGCAGACTAGGGATCAAACGAATATACGGTGTGTCAACTGCTCAACCAAAACTGCTATCATACCATCACATAAAACTGCGTAATACCCAGCGTTAAAGTGCAATGTTTGTTTCTAACTCGTCGATTACGCCCATTCATAGTTCCTTTGCCAACTCCATACAATGCTTCCGCCACAGATACAGAATAAGGGAGCACCAAAGAAGGAAAACGAGTTCTCTCTGATAGTCTGAGATACTAATTTAATGCAACCAAATTACAAGTTTAGTCAAGGAGATTCTGCTTGTAAATGGAGCCTTTCACATTGATTGGGAGACAAAGTAAGTCGAGAAATCCAGATTAAGTATAGAACCAATGACCTTGAAGAATTTAAAAGTTCTTTCAAGAAAGTTCCCACAAGTTTCTGTGACAAGTCGAGGGAGGCTTTCTTACCAAACGATGATACCAAACAAGTTTCTGCGACAAGTCGGCTTTCCGTGCAGGCTCTTTCCGTCGTTTTTGTGGCGGGGTAGGACGTACCGCCCAAACAAAGTCTCAGCATTCATGCAAAGGAGCACACAAAAGCGGGTAGTATGAACGACCGTCCTCTTGCCATACAGAGTCCACCTTCATTGCCCTGCGGCTATGCAGAAGGAGAACGCTCAGGGAAATCAAAACGGATGCGCAGATAATGTCAGGGCAGAGAATGTCAGGACAGAGGATGTCAGGACAGAGGCACGGATGCGCAGAGAATGTCAGGACAGAGGGCGCAGTCTCAGGATAGAGGCAGGAGTTACAGCTATTTTAGGGACTGGGACCTGTGCTCTGATACCATGTCAGGCCAGGGTAACTCCAGAATGAATGAGCGGAAGAAAACTGATTGATTTATTCATTAGCTAACTATCAGTTATATACATAAATATGACGGATCATTTCATCTTCTTGATGACTGTCCAGGTTCACCCATCCGTTGAGGATTAGGTGTCAACAATACCCTCATTCTTCCTTCTTTTTGAGTGACTTCAGTTGTAAATGGTGTTTTCTACTATTTTCCACCTCACTGTACACTTGGTTTTCCAATTTGGGTTAAACAAGTGCCTATTGAGCAAAAGCACCTCATGGTTGTCTTGTGTTCATGAGATGTCCCCTTAGTTTAATAAAAATGCAAGCCAACCCCTGTTACGAAATGATTATAGTAAATCGATTTGGGAATGGGATAGGTACACATATTGGGAAAGAACATTCCTTTGTTGGATTTTTATAACCTTCCCTCATTTATTCATAGTATATGTATGAAAAGTTCACTTTTAATAACTTTTACTATGATGGACATAAAAATAGTCAAAACTATTTTACGGTTATATTTGAATGAATGATTTATTTAAACTTGTGCACAATTTGTAATTCTCTTGGTCAAAATTCAAAACTAGTCACTTAAGTTCTCAAATTATTTTGTCAAGTACAAAGGGAAAATATATGAATACTACACATATGCCATCAATTGGAAATAATCCTATGGGACTGAAGACAGATGCATTTGTGACAAAAAAACCTCTTTGACATTCCTCAAATTTTGTGTCAGTTTCTTGCAATTGATTCGATCAATAACAATTTCTTAGTTTTTAAACTAGTTTTACCTAGCTTAGAAAAATGTTTTCCATGCCCTCATTCTTCGTTCTTTCAGAGTGATTTGAATTGAAATGGTGTGTTCTACTATTTTCCACCTCAATATACACCTGGTTTTTCAATATGTTATATAATGACTATGTTCTTGAATTATTCTGTAAAGAACGATTTGTAAATATATAAAACTTGGCTTAGAAAAATCTATAAAGTCATATACTTCATGCAAATGCTATAAGACAAATCTGAACCTTTTTAAGACAATGTGAGGAAGAAACATATTCTCTAAAAATGAAAGCACTTAAAATTACGAAGGGATATAACTCAGGCTTGCATTTTGGTCAACTATGCGGGCATTTAACATTTAGAAGGTAACCTTGTAGTGTATTTACACAACAAGATTTTTTAAATCCAAAATTAGGAAAATAGAAGTAAACGAAGATGTCAAGTTAAAATAAAAAAACATTCCCTATCAAAATCACTCAAAAATACACAAAAATGAGGATTGGGTATGCATTTTACTGAACTAGTCAAATTCAGTGAAAATTTGAGGAATACCAATCTTGAGAACATCGATGTAGGCAACCTAAAAAGACTTTCAAAACTCGGAAGGAATTTTTTGTCATATATATATATATATATATATATATATATAACTCCATTTATATGCTCTTATGTTTTAAAATTTGCATCTATAATGCTCGTGGTTGGTATTTTTCTAAGCCCATTTTTATAGTTATAAGACAAACCTATAAGGGTATGAACTCCATGAAAATGTTATGAGACAAATATAGACTTGTTTTAGACCATGGGAGGAAGAAACATATTCTCTACAATTTAAAGGACTAAAAAATACCCAAGGATAGAACTCAGGCTTGCATTTTAGTCAACTAAGTGGGTATTTCACATTTAGAAGGTAGCCTTGTAGTGTTTTTACACAGTAGGATTTTTTAGTCAAATTTAGTTAAAAACTTGGAAATACCAATTTTGAGAACATTTCTATAAACAACTTCTAATGAGTTTCAAAATTCTGAAGGAGGTTTTTGTAAGCTATATCTATATATATATATATATATATATATATATATATATATATATATATATATATATATATATATATATATATATATATATATATATATATATATATATATATATATATATATATATATATCGAGAGAGAGAGAGAGAGAGAGAGAGAGATACACACACACAAGGTATGTAGACTTTAATTGATATTTCCTTATTAGTAAGGTTATTTTGATATGTTTTAAAGCTTTTAGTCTTTATGGAGTCTACCATGGAGGTTTGAACCATCATGGAGGAAATTCTTCCCTCGATCCATGTGATTGTTAGTTCATATGATGGTATAGCCACCTGCCACATCACTCAGTGACATGTAAACACATCAATGGTCTTGATGGCATAGGCTTTAGATCAATGGTGAGAATATTTGAGGTTATTTTTTGAGTAACTACTCCTAAGGCCTCCCCACCGTTCCATTCTCATTTGTGCATACACTGTTGGAAGAAATAGCTCTGCAGCTAAGGTTTTATACCTTGACAAAATTAGTTTATTCCTTAATTGGAGGGTCAAATCTGTAAACCTTTGGTTATCTTAGGATTGAATGGATTTAATAGGGTCCCTACTTGCAGTCTAAGAAAAGATACAACATCTTCATGTTCCATGATTCTAGTGGGATATTTTATTGTGTGGTTGGTTTCCTATGAGTCCCAAAAACACCTTCCTTGCAGCGAGTTGCTTCCTAGCACGAGAATACAAACAAATGAATGATATTAGTGAGTAAATATGGACTAAAAAACATTGAATTTAATGGAAATAATGCAGAACCAAAACTAAACTAAAAATAAACTAAATAACAAAAAACCAGCTTGTGATGACAAACAAATAAAAAAGAAGTAGGAAAAGGATCCTCATTATTGATTGTTGGTGGTGGAAGAGTTACAAATAAAATATCAAAGAAACTTGAAGAGAGTTTCTTAAAAAATGTTGCTCAATAGATCTCCACAAGGATTTCCCCTTTTCAATCTCTTTTTCGGGCTCTTTCTCACTCAAAGAAGCATGGGAAACTCTCTACAATGTGGAATTCTCTTCACAATGGTGTAAAAACACCCCACTTACCCCAGAGGGGTGGTTATTGCTAATCCAATTCCTCTTGTATTTTTAGAAGAATGGGATAAACAAAATTTTCTCCTATCTTCATATTCCTTTTAGAGGATTGAATTTATTTAATTAGGGTTTATTGCTTCTCCTTTTTATATCTATGCAAAAAACTCAAATCACAATAGCTTCATTTTATTTATTTAAAAATAGTTATGCCACTTGTATATATATTACCATATGTGAACCGAGTCTCTTTGATATTTATATAAATATATGTATACATATATAAATATGCCACGCACCCGGATCAGACAGGTCCCACCCTTACATATATTAATACCTTGGACCACTAATAATTCGTCACAACGTATAAAAGACATGCAATTTCTTGGCAGATCCCCATGTGTTTGATCAGCGAAGTATTCATAAGAAACTTCGATAGGGTAATGTGCATGGTGTTTATGAGGAGGTCACCCCTTGGAATGGGAATAAATAAAAAATCATCGATGTCCAAATTAACGACTCATATTCATTCTAACCACCTTCATCACCTTCTCCAAAACCACTGCAGGGGGTGTCAGAGAAGGCAGTTTCATGTTTACCCAAACCACTTGTGGGTTCTGCTAACATGCACATAATGACAACTAGGGCCCATTCTTCTAGCCTCCTCCCAAGTGTTGGCCCGTCACATCCTCCTGTTGTGATTCCTCCTGACACTATTCCTTAAATGAAGGGTCATTTAAATAATCCAACAAAAATGATGTGTAACAAACTCCATGCAACCTCACTATCCCCCTAATATTTGAGCTACTTCATTGGTTGAATTAGTGGATGTCACCTCAATAAATTGAGCTACTTTGCTCAACTTGTCAACCACATCCATGATGGAATCATGTTTCCTTGATGTCATAAGTAATCTTGTAATGAAGTCCATGGAAATGACCTCCCATTTCCATTTTGTAGTTAGAATAGGCTGCAATAGACCAGTTGGATGCTTGCATTCAATTTTCACCTCTTGATAGTCTAAGAAATTGGCAACAAACTCAACCACCTCTCTCTTCAAATTTAGCTAATAGTATAACTTCTTAACAATTTTCAACGTCTTTTGGTATCTCAAGTGGCCTAAATATGGCTTGACATAAAACTCTCTCAAAATAAGCTTCTTCAACTTACTGCTATCTGGCACATAAATATTTCTCCTAAATCACACCAAACCATCTTCTATGAGGTGATACACCTCATCCTCATTAACCTCACCCTGCTACTGTAACCTCTACTTTAGTTATTATTACCTCTCATAATGCTACCCGACATGCAAAATATACTCCTTCAAATGTCACCCATAAGAGCTCAAATTTGAAATATTATTTACCTGCACTCTCCTAATGAGAGAATCTACAACTCACCTCTCTTTAGCTTTGATGTACCTGATCTCAAAATCAAACTCACTAAGGGTATCCTATGGGAATAATCCTATGGGAATGAAGATAGATGCATTTGTGACAAAAAAAACTCTTTCACATTCCTCAAATTTTGGGTCAGTTTATTGCAATTGATTTGATCAATGACAATTTCTTAGTTTTTAAACCAATTTTGGCTAGCTTAGAAAAATGCTTTCCATGCCCTCATTCTTCGTTCTTTCAGAGTGATTTGAATTGAAAATGGTATTTTCTACTATTTTCCACCTCAGTATACACCTAGTTTTTCAATATGTTATATAATGACTATGTTCTTGAATTGTTCTATAAAGAACAATTTGTAAATATATAAAACTTGGCCTAGAAAAATCTATAAAGTTATAGACTTCATGCAAATTTTATAAGACAAATCTGAACTTTTTTAAGACAATGGGAGGAAGAAACATATTCTCTAAAAATGAAATCACTTAAAATTACCAAGGGATATAACTCAGGCTTGCATTTTGGTCAACTATGCGGGCATTTAACATTTAGAAGGTAACCATGTAGTGTATTTACACAACTAGATTTTTTAAATACAAAATTAGGAAAATAGAAGTAAACAAAGATGTCGAGTTAAAATAAAAAACATTCCCTATCAAAATCACTCAAAAATACACAAAAATGAGGATTGGGTATGCATTTTACTGAACTAGTCAAATTCAGTTAAAAATTGACGAATACCAATCTTGAGAACATCGTTGTAGGCGACTTAAAAAGAGTTCCAAAATTCGGAAGGAATTTTTTGTCATATATATATATATATATATATATATATATATATATATATATATATATATATATATATATATATATATATATATATATATAGATATATATATATATATATATATATATATATATATATATCCATTTATATGCTCTTATGTTTTAAAAATTGCATCTATAATGCTCGTGGTTGGTATTTTTCTAAGCCCATTTTTATAGTTATCGGACAAATCTATAAAGGTATGGACTCCATGAAAATGTTATGAGACAAAGATAGACTTGTTTTAGACCATGGGAGGAAGAAACATATTCTATACAATTTAAAGGACTCAGAAATACCCAAGGATAGAACTCAAGCTTGCATTTTGGTCAACTAAGTGGGTATTTCACATTTAGAAGGTAGCCTTGTAGTGTTTTTACACAGTAGGATTTTTTAAATAAAAAATTAGAAGACTATAAGTAAAAAAATGTGTCAAATTAAAAGAAAAATTATTTCCTATCGAAATCACTCAAAAATACTCAAGAATGAGGGTTGGACATGCATTTTACAAAACTAGTCAAATTCAGTAAAAAACTAGGAAATACCAATTTTGAGAACATTTCTATAAACAACTTGTAATGCGTTATAAAATTCTGAAGGAGGTTTTTGTAAGCTATATATATATATATATATATAGAGAGAGAGAGAGAGAGAGAGAGAGATAACTCCTAGTATATTCTCTTATGTTTTAAAAAATTCCTCTATAAAGCTCATGGAAGGCAATTTTGCAAGCCCATTTTTATCTCTATTTTTTTCATAACAAACATAGGGTTTTAGCCATTCTTTTCAATTATGACAATGTTTCTTATAATTTATGCTTTAGTATATGAATAACACATATAGTATGATCATTTTAAAAGGACTGAATAGCTAGGCATCATTGGAAAAGGGATGTCTATTGATAATGAGGAAATTACCAGCTAAAAGTCACCACAAAAATCAGATGAAGAGTTTCCAATGAAAATTTGCTAATACCAACGAATATTATATGAATTCCAGAACAAATTATTAGTCTTTTAAATCAAAGTTGATATCACTTCTCCATTTTTTGATCCCAATTACGGTTTGGTTTTTCTTTTGAACGTCTAACTACAATATGTCTGGGGATAGCTTCATCGATTCTTTGAGATGATTTCGCCCATGAGCTTACAAAAAAGGGAAAGAATTTTTTCAATCAATGCGTTAATGAAATTTTTTAAGTTACCCACCATATGATAACATGTCAGTTTCCTTTTTTTAGCTAATATCTTAATTAAATATATTTTTCTCTCATATTTTCTATAGGAAGAGTGTGCTCGACGACAAATATTTATAGAAATTTTCAACTTATATTGGGTTAACTCAACATGGGTTAAGAAAATCATTTGTATAACTCATTTTCAATGCCTCTGTTGGGGAAAACTGGCAGTTTTTCTGCAAGATGTGCCCAAAAATTCTCTTTGTTTCTCCATTTCTAGCTACAACATGTTTGGTTAGTTCACCAACAACACATTCTTAACAATAAAAAATAATATTTTTAATGCTCTGTCAGAAATCCTAGCCAATCAAATAAAGAATCTTTTGACAAGGAAAAGCATCATTTGTATAAATGTGATTAACAAATAGGATACATGCTAATGTTAGCCAGAATGTTATAGATATTTCTTTTATTGGGCCATGATTTTAAATTCTCCTTCCTCTGTTTCAAATGCTAGTAATAAATTCTTTCTTTTCAGATAGCCTCATCCATGGTTTTGGGTGTATCATATTCGATTCATTCTTTAAAATAAAGTGGAATGCAATTTATAAACCATTGTATCTTTTCTTCTTCTTCCTTTATGTAGAGCACATATCGTAATAGGTTAGTGAATTTAATTACCAAGTTGTTCGTGGACATTTGGCCTAGTTTTAAGTCATGGAATTCCTTAGCCTTATCATCAAAATATCGCTCGATTAATATTTTCCATTAAACAATCACTAGAATTCCTCCCAATTAACATCCTTTCCTGATCAATTATGAATTTTTCTAACCTCTCCCCCCCATGTGCGAGATTTTCCTTGCAATAGGTAAGTATCCAAATTGGATTTCAATTCAGTAGAGTATTCATATATTTGAGAATATCAGTTTACATTGAGTACCCATGCTTTTATTTCTTCCTTAGATTCCCCGTCATTTGTTTGGCGTTTTATATTTTTAAATTCTCCATGCAACTTCATCTTGACCTTCTTCCTAGGCTTCGAATCAAATTTTGTTGAGCTATGATCCTCCCCTTCATATTTTCCCCCCTTACTTTCAACCATGTATTCAACTATTTTTCATTTTGAGGTTTCTCCTTTGTCCTCTCCCTCCCTCATTGTTTCTACTATATTAGGATTTTATTTTTCTGTCAGGTTTTAAATCAATTGATCCTATTATTCACTTTCCTTCGGCAGACTTTCATGCCCGACATGAAGATTCGCTAATTTGATTTGTATATCTTTCATCATATTCAGTAATTGTATGGTGGGTACTTGTGCCTACTGCCAAAGTGCACATAAATTTCTTCTTCACCTATGTGAGTGTCTACATGGGGCTTTTCCATTATGGTTCTCTTCTACCTTCTCTTGGTTGTATTCTCTCTCTATGTAAAATCAAGCATTCACTGTTAGATGAAGTCATGATCGTCATAAGGGATATCATATACCTGACTCTGATACCACATGTAACATCCCTATAAAATTATCTTAAAATTGATTACAATTTACTCGGCAATTTTTTTCTTATATATATATAAGTCCACATATTTAGGTCTATTCATTTATTGCAACATGAATTACTTTAACTATTGAAAACCTTGCACATTCTCTCTTTATTGTTCTTAGTTTAAATTGTTGATCTCTCTTTCTCAAATAATACATACTTCTTTTCAATTTTGATTTCTAAAATGAGTTATGGCATGTTCTCCCATTGAGTAATTTATTTGGTTTTTCTTACACTTAGAATACTTATTATATAGACATATTTTTCTTTGAATCATTGGTCTACCATACCATGCAATACTTATAAGTTTGTGTAAAACTTGTGTTTTATATATAAATCTCACAACCATTGTATATGATAATATACACTACAAATTTTAATTACCCTAATCTATATGTATTGTGCTTTCAACCCATGGTGTGATATTATTATTTGGATTTTTCCCAAGGTTTCAAATTATATACAAAAGGATATATATATATATATAGATATATATATATATCTATATATATATATATATATATATATATATATATATATATATATATATATATATATATATCTATATATATATATATATCTATATATATATATATATCTATATATATATATATATCTATATATATATATATAGATATATATATATATATATATATATATATATATATATATATATATATATATATATATATATGTATGTATATGTATATGTATGTATATGTATATGTATGTATGTATGTATAGATATATATACAAAGTTTGTAGACTTTAATTGATATTTCCTTATTAGTAAGGTTATTTTGATATGTCAAGGATTTTAGTCTTTATGGAGTCTACCATGGAGGTTTGAACCATCATGAAAGAAATTCTTCCCTCGATCCATGTGATTGTTAGTTCATATGGTGGTATAGCCACCTGCCACATCGCTCAGTGACGTGTAAACACATCAATGGTCTTGATGGCATAGGCTTTAGATCAATGGTGAAAATATTTGAGGCTATTTTTTGAGTAACTACTCCTAAGGCCTCCTCACTGTTCCATTCTCATTTGTGCATACACTGTTGGAAGAAAGAGCTCTGCAATTAAGCTTTTCTACCTTGACAAAACTAGTTTATTCCTTAATTGGAGGGTCAGCTCTATAAACCTTTGGTTATCTTAGGATTGAATCGATTTAATAGGGTCCCTACTTGTAGTCTAAGAAAAGATACGACATCTCCATGTTCCATGATTCTAGCGGGATAATTTATTGTGTGTTTGGATTCCTATGAGTCCCAAAAACACCTTCCTTGCAGCTAGTTGCTTCCTAGTATGAGCATACAAAGAAATGAATGATATTAGTGAGTGAATATGGACTAACAAAACAATGAATTTAATGGAAATAATGCATAACCAAAACTAAACTAAATAGCACAAAACAATCTTGTGATGAAAAACAAATAAAAAAGAAGTAGGAAAAGGATCCTCATTATTGATTACTGGTGGTGGAAGAGTTACAAATAAAATATCAAAGAAACTTGAAGAGAGTTTCTTAAGAAATTTTGCTCAATAGATCAACACAAGGATTTCCCCTTTTCAATCTCTTTTTCAAACTTTTTCTCACTCAAAGAAGCATGGGAAACTCTCTACAACGGTGGAATTCTCTTCACAATGGTGTAAAAACACCCCACTTACCCCAATGGGGTGGTTATTGCTAATCCAATTCCTCTTGTATTTTTAGAAGAATGGGATAAAAAAATTGTCTCCTATCTTCATATTCCTTTTAGAGGATTGAATTTATTTAGTTAGGGTTTATTGCTTCTCCTTTTTATATCTATGCACAAAAATCAAATCACAATAGCTTCATTTTATTTATTTAGAAATAGTTGTGCCACTTGTATATAAATTACCATATGTGAACCGAGTCTCTTTAATATTTATATAAATATATGTATACATATATAAATATGCCACGCACCTAGATAAGACGGGTCCCACCCTTACATATATTAATCCCTGGGACCACTAATAATTCGTCACAACGTATAAAAGACATGCAACTTCTTGCCAGATCCCCACATGTTTGATCAGTGAAGTATTCATAAGAAACTCCAATAGGGTAATTTGCACGATGTTTATGAGGAGGTCACCCCTTGGAATGGGAAGAAATAAGAAATCATCGATGTCCAAAGTAACGACTCATATTCATTCTAACAACCTTCATCACCTTCTCCAAAATGACTGCAAGGGGTGTCAAAGAAGGCAGTTTCATGTTTACCCAACCCACTTGCGGGTTCTGCTAACGTGCACATAACGACAATTGGGGCCCATTCTTCTAGCCTCCTCCCCATTGTTGGCCTGTCACATCCTCCTGTTGTGATTCCTCCTGACACTTTTCCTTAATTTAAGGGCCATTTAAATAATCCAACAAAAATGATGTGTAACAAACTCCATGCAACCTCACTATCCCCCTAATATTTGAGCTACTTCATTGGTTGAATTAGTAGATGTCACCTCAATAACGTGAGCTACTTTGCTCAAGTTGTCAACCACATCCATAATGGAATCATGTTTCCTTGATGTCCTAAGTAATCTTGTAAAGAAGTCCATGGAAATGACATCCCATTTCCATTTTGTAGTCAGAATAGGCTGCAATAGACCAGTTGGATGCTTGCATTCAATTTTCACCTCTTGATAGTCTAAGAAATTGGCAACAAAGTCAACCACCTATTTCTTCAAATTTGGCCAATAATATAACTTCTTAACAATTGTCAGTCTTTTGGTATCTTGGGTGGCCTAAATATGGCTTGACATAAAACTCTCTCAAAATAAGCTTCTTCAACTTGCTGCTATTTGGCACATAAATATTTCTCCTAAATCACACCAAACCATCTGCTATGAGGTGATACTCCAAATCCTGATTAACCTCACCCTGCTATTATAACCTCTGCTTTAGTTATTATTACCTCTCATAATGCTACCCTACATGAAAAATATACTCCTTCAAATGTCACCCATTAAAGCTCAAATTTGAAATATTATTTACCTACACTCTCCTAATGAGAGCATCTACAACTCGGCTCTCTTTAGCTTTGATGTACTTGATCTCAAAATCAAACTCACTAAGGGTATCCAACCATCTAGCTTGCCTTGCATTCAGATTGGGTTGGTCAAAAAATCACCTCAATCCATTGTGATCACTCATCATGACTAACCTCCTACCAACGAGATAATTTCTCCACATATTCAATGCAAAAATGATAGCTGCCAACTCAATGTCATGAGTCACATAATTTTGCTTATGTTCATTCAGCTTCCTTGATTCATTTAAAACCACCTGCCCTTCCTGCATCAGAGTTCCACCAATTCCTTCCTTTCATGCATATGTAAAAACCAAAAACTCCTTATCAGGATCTACAATCTTCAAAACTAGATCATTTGTAAGAAAATCATTTAGTTGATCAAAGCTAATTTCACACTCAGGAGTCCATTCAAACTTCTTACCTTTTCTCTGCAAAGATGTGATGGCACAGCCAATCTTGGAGAAGTTCCTGATGAACTGCTTGTAATAACCTTCTAGGCCCATGAATGATCTAACGTCATCCACATTACTTGGAGCTAGCCATTCCATGATAGCTTTAATCTTTTCTGGATCCATTGTCATCCCTTCCTTAGAAACGACATGTCCTCGGTAATGAATATGAAATTGAAAGAAACTGCACATGCTGAGCTTGGCATAGAATTTATGTGCTCTCAATAATATTAATACTGCTGCTAGGTTCTTTGCATGCTCCTCGTCATTCTTTGAATATACGAATATATCATCAAGAAATACGATCAAAAACTTATCCAGATAAGGGTGCAACATGTTGTTCATCAAATACATGAAAGTGGTTGGAGCATTGTTAAGACCAAAAGGAATCACCACAAAGTCATAGTGCCCATACCTTGTATGAAATTTAGTCTTGTAGATGTCTTCTTCTTTAATGCAAACATGTTGATATCTTGATCTCATATTTATCTTTGAGAATAGTACTTCTCCCTTTAAATGATCAAAAAAATCATCAATCCACGACAACAAATAGTTGTTCTTGATTTTCACCTTGTTTAGTTGTTTCTAATCAATGCACAATCTAAGAGTACCATCCTTATTCTTTATAGACAACGTTGGTGCACCCGAGGGATATACAATTATCTTGCAAATTCAACTCCACCAACTGCGAAGTGCTCATCTTATATGGTGCCTTAGATGTTGGTGCTACTTCTGTTACTGACTCAATAGAGAAATCCACCTCTAAGGTGGAAAATATGGAATCTCTATAGGAAACTCATCCTACAATTGCTGCAAGATATGATACTTCCTCAAGACCTCATTATCCTCATATTCCTTCCCTTTGTCACTTGAAACATGAATGCAAACAATACACACCCTTTCATGCAAGCATGCTTATTTTGCATAGCTATAACTATTCTCACTGATGTAGGCTTCTTCTTTCCGTGCAAGGCTCTTTTTTCTCCATAATAATCCAATCACTTAATGGCCTTCTCATAGTAATATGCCTTGGTCATGTGAATAAATAGCCAATCCATGCCTAAAATCATGCTATATGTACCAAAATGAAGCACATTCCAGTGTGCTTTTGTAGGCATACCATTAAGCTCAAATGCACAAGATGTCACCCAATTATGAACTCTTCTCTTGGTCCATGTAGCCAAATGCACCAACCAACATTTTGCATGCACTTCTTTATTCAAACGATACTCACCCACTAGGTTAGGACTAACATAATTGTAATTAGATCTAAGATCAATCAAAATGGAAACAAATCAATCACAAAACTTACCTTCCATCTCAATAAGAGATTCATGATGGTCTTCCTGCTTATTATCAAGTTATGCATATATCTGGGGAATCCTCTAACCTACATCTCCAATTGTATGTGCCTTGTGAGCACTATAGATCCATAGCATACCTACCTAGTAAAATGGACAATCCTTCTTGTGATGGTCTTTACCACATATCCAACACTTTAATGGTTTCCTACTACTACCTTTATTATGTTGCTCTTCGGGATAAGACCCATGTCATTTCTCAGCTACATTAAACTTCTTGTAAGGAGCCACATTTTCCTTATCACCTGTATCCTGAGATATTACTCGCTTCTTAGGAGATTATCTTGTAATCTTCTCATTACCCTTCCAGTAACTCTTGAAATTAGGCTTATGATTTTACTGCTCATAACAATGCTTCAACTATCTAATAGATTCCTCCAAAGATTGAGGATCATTGATCCGCATTTAAACAGGAATGCAATAGATTACAGAGATAACCATAAATATAGAGATGCAATAACCATAAACACAGAGATGCAGCGGAAATAATGCTTCATTTCATTAATGGAAAATACTGAAATATGCTTACAACCAGAAATGGAAATAAACCAGCTAGGGCGATGGTAGCTTATCTATGAGAAGAGATGTGTGGCTACATGCCTCTGAATTGTTCTGAACTGAGTTACAATGAGGCTCGAAGGCCTATTTATTGTTGAGAAACAATGGAAAACCCTTCACATTCCAAAACCTAACCCTAGAATATGAAACGCCAAATTGTGCGCCCCGTTTGGGTAAATTGGTACATCAATTTCCCGGGGTCGTAACTTTGGCATACGATCTCCGTTTGACGCGCGTGATAGCTCGTTAGAAACATCTATCCGAGTACTACCACTTTGGGAGGCAACATCGGTCCATGGACCCATGTTGCTCTAGATTCCCAAAAAAACGTCGTTTAGGGCCTCAAAACGGCTCCGGAAGTTCAGGACCCGAAAAAATGCTAAAAATAGTAAACTGTGCTACAATTTAGGAAACTGAAAGAGCTGAAAGAGACAGTTGTGGGGGTCCAAATGGGATAGGTGGGTGGCCACCAACATCCACCTGGATCATTCCTCCCCCCTTAGGAAGAAATGGTCCCCATTGCGTTGAGTTCCTCCTTGAGATGAGGAAGCTTCTGCTGAGCTAGGTCTCTGGTGAGCTGTTCTGCACTCTCTGATGTGACCAGAAATGGTGGGAAGCATGGTCGACGACGGTCCACATTGAACACTCGGTGCAAGCCAAGGAATGGAGGAATGTTGTGCTTCGAAGCATTGTTGCCCATAGCCTTGGTACTGGTGTAAGGACCATGTCGGAGTTGCCTGAGTTTCTGATGGGTTCTGGTAAGGCATTCTCTCTGCAGATGTAATCAAACTTTTTCGCCCACCTGAAACTTGTGTGGTACCCCTGTGGG
Source organism: Pinus tabuliformis (assembly GCA_031772625.1). Taxonomy (NCBI): domain Eukaryota; kingdom Viridiplantae; phylum Streptophyta; class Pinopsida; order Pinales; family Pinaceae; genus Pinus; species Pinus tabuliformis. The sequence continues at coordinate 567,281,736 of CM062810.1, forward strand.
TGAGGAGAAGTTGTTCCTGTGTTCTGTCATGACCGTATCCCTTTGCTGCTGCTGCGTGGAGGAACCCTTTGCAGGGGTCATGGATGTAGCAACGATCTTCCCCTTACTTTGGGAGTGAACCAGACAAATGAATTTCCTGGTCTGCGATATGAGCTTGCTGCCTTTCTTGGTAGTAATCAAAGATGTGGTGGTAGGTGGGGCTACGTCCGGTATCCTGTATAATGAATTATTCAAAGAAATAATGACAGCACAAGGCCTGGACTCATACACAGCATGTCGCCTCCAAAAGTATGGCTGGCCTAATAATACATCACAAACATCCAGAGGCGTAACATCACATAATACCTTGTCAGTGAAGGGCTTGATGTTGTAGGGAAGGCGGCACTGCTGGCGAACTTTGAGATCTCGTCCTTCATGAAGCCACCCAATACTGTACGGCTGTGGGTGTGGTGTAGTCGGTAGGCCCAACCGCTTCACGACCTCTGCTGAAACAAGGTTCTTTTGGCTGCCACTGTCGACAATGAATTGTAGTGGCGAACCCTTCACCCACATCTGTGAGTGGAAAAGACGCTCCCCTTCCTCTGGATTTTCGGGCTCATCTTTCTGGATCTTGCCAGTGGCAACAGTGGCACTGGGATCCGCATCAATGATCTGCTTCCCTTTGCAATTCCCCTTGTCGGGTTCTGGCTCAGGGTCAGAACATGCATCTGATTTGGAAGCCTTCAACTCAGCCACCAGCGACTGCTTGGCCCGACACTCACTTGTGTTATGAGTGGGACTTTTGTGGAACTCACACCACTTTCCTGTGTCCTTCTTCTGTTTCGTGGTGTTGTTCTTTTCTTGTGGCTTCGACGGGTTATCTTGGGTCATCCCGCCTTGGCTTTGTCCTTTGGGCTTCGGATTTGCAGATCCAAAGTCTCGCTTCTTCTGTTTGAACTTTTGCTCGATTTTGACAGCGTATCGGTATGCTGTGCCGAGTGAGGGGATGTTCAAGAACCCCATCTCTTCCTGGATGTATCTGTGTAGGCAGCCGCGGTATTTGAGTACCAGATGCAGCTCGGAATCTTTGATACCCAACTGTGTGCGAAGGGTATGAAAAATGTTTGTGAACTCCGGCACATCTTGGTCTCGTCCCTGCCGTAGTGTGGTCCATTTGATGTATTTGTCCTCATAGGTTCCGACAGGGTAGTACTGCTCCTTGATGGCATCCTAAAAGTCATTCCAAGTGGGTGCGGCTGAAAATAGTGAGCCTGTACTTTCATCCTTCTGCTTGCAGTAGGTTTCCCACCAGTCCTTGACGTGGGGGGCTGCTTTGAGAAGGGCGAAAACAATCTTTTCCCGATTTGAAAATTCATGAACAGAAAAATACCCATCTAGCAGATTTAACCATTTATCTACGACATCTGCGTCTATTTGACCCTCGAAGATGGGGATTTCAAAATTATCTTGTACCTTGAAGGGTGTGGCGTTTCTAGAGTCGCTGTTGGAAGCCGATGCGTCGCCTCTGGGTAGCCGCTGAAGGATCTGTGCAAAGCTATCCATCATCGCATTCCTTTGCCGCTCGAGCGCTTCTTCGAGCAAGATTTTGATAGGATCTCCTGCCCCCTCATCTTTCTTCTCATCCTCCATGGGAGGCCGTCGGGATTTGCGAGGCTGGTCTTGCAAAGGTTCGACCAGTTCAAGCCCTAACTCCTTATATCCCGACCTCGTTGGGGACATGCAAAGAAAAACAAAGAAAAAGCAGACCGCTCTGATACCACTGATCTGGATTTAAACAGGAACGCAATAGATTACAGAGATAACCATAAATATAGAGATGCAATAACCATAAACACAGAGATGCAGCGGAAATAATGCTTCATTTCATTAATGGAAAATACTGAAATATGCTTACAACCAGAAATGGAAATAAACCAGCTAGGGCGATGGTAGCTTATCTCTGAGAAGAGATGTGTGGCTACATGCCTCTGAACTGTTCTGAACTGAGTTACAATGAGGCTCGAAGGCCTATTTATTGTTGAGAAACAATGGAAAACCCTTCACATTCCAAAACCTAACCCTATAAGATGAAACGCCAAATTGTGGGCCCCGTTTGGGTAAATTGGTACATCAATTTCCCGGGGTCGTAACTTTGGCATACGATCTCCGTTTGACGCGCATGATAGCTCGTTAGAAAGATCTATCCGAGTACTACCACTTTGGGAGGCAACATCGGTCCATGGACCCATGTTGCCCCAGATTCCCAAAAAAACGTCATTTAGGGCCTCAAAACGGCTCCGGAAGTTCAGGACCCGAAAAACTGCTAAAAATAGTAAACTGTGCTACAATTTAGGAAATTGAAAGAGCTGAAAGAGACAGTTGTGGGGGTCCAAATGTGATAGGTGGGTGGCCACCAACATCCACTTGGATCAATCATCAAACTCAATATGGTCTTTGAATGATAAGGGAAATCCATTGATGAACCTTTGGTTCTTTTCTTTTTCTCATCCTTGAGATAGGGAACATACCTCAACAAATCTAGAAATCTGGTTGTGTACTCTTCATCTATCATGGAACCCATCCTGAGCTCATAAAATTCCTTGGCCTTCTTATCATTATATCTTTTGGACAAGTAATTCTTCCTGAAGAGTCTTTCAAAATCATCCTAAGTCAGCTTCTCTTCTTTGATGCCTCTAACATTCTTAACATATTTCCACCAGATATCCATTTTTCCTTTAAGACTGAAAGTGCTTATCTTGGCTTTCGTGCTCTCTGGGTAATATTGTAATTTGAAAAATATATTCATCCTAAGTAGTCATGCTCCTACATCATTTGATTTCTTAATTTCCCTGGATTTCTTGAATTCCTCTAGAAAATACTCACTCCTATGATGCTGACAATGATGGCAATGATTTCTCATGGAAGAAGAGCTAAAATAAAATACATATGTACTCAAGGATCTGGCAACTTTTATTGTGTCATCACATTCCATCCTATATCTTTTCTAAGACCTGCTTCCATCTGCCCCATTAGTCTTTTCCTCCTGCCTATCGTCATGACCGATCCCTAGTTGTCCCTTCTTTTGCAAATCTGAAAGGATCTAAAGGATAACTGCATTGACTTCAACTTGCTTTTATTCAGTATTTGCAAGTCTTTATTGTTCCTCTATCAACCTGTTATTTTCAGCTTTACAACTTCTAATATTTTCCCTCAGACTCCTCAATGTATCTACTATACAAGGAGAATATTCTTCTCCTTTTTTCTCAAGTTACTTCTCCCATTCCACTGATTTCACTTTGGGCTTATGCATGGAGTCATTTGAACTATAATCCACCATTTTTCTCTTCATTTTTTGGCCTTCTATTTCCTGTAAACATGCCATGTTATATAAAACAAATATAAGACATAATCAAAATCATACCTCAATGTATCTCAGGGGAGGCTATTACATCTACACAAGTCAGTCTAGATTAGCAAAATATATAATAATAACAACATCATATCAACATCATGCATGAATAAATATGATAATACAAAATTTTAACCCTAATTACATGCATGATAACCATAACCAATTGCACTTACCCCAAGGTCTAATGTTGTAAATGTCGTTTTGATACCACTCCATAAACACTAGTACTAGAGAAAGGTTTATAGATATTAAAACTACTCTGATGAAACCTTGTAGCCACCCCACCACACATTTACCCAATTTTACAAGCTCTCCAAGGTAAACATGAGCTAAGAGTTACTATGCATGACCCAACATCCAAGTTCCACTTATGGAAGTGGGGCCTAATGTCCTGACACTTTACTGCAACCTTCCGAGGACACTTGATCACCCAGATGTTAGACAAAACCCATTGGTAATCCTTCCTTGAGTTGGAACTTTCTTTTTACCTAAATTTATAGCTCATTCACACGGATGCCATGTTTTCCATGCATCCAGAAGGCTTTAGCCACATGCACAAGCCTTCCCCCATGCAGATGTAGCCAAAATTCCCCAATTTTGTGGATGTGGTCAAAGACTTTGTTCCAGTGTTTTAGGCTAGTCTTCAAGCCACTGCCCTGATCTACCTAGAAATTTATATAACTCTATCATCTAGCTATTGGAGCCTCCAAAATCAATTTCCAGGCTCTAATCATAATCCAAAATACAAAAAACACAATTGTCATTTATTAAAACACTTTATAGACAACGTACCTATAGCTAATAAATGCATATATATGTTCATTGATTCAATAAGTTCATCAAAGAATCATTAAGAAGGCTTGCTGCCCTCTATTACTTGTTGAAACAGCACACATTAGCACATGCATTCATATAAGATAACTTAGATCCCATCAAACCACGGAATGGATCCATAACAACAACACATTATAAAATCATAAATATATCATGCATGTAACCAACATTTAACCAAAATGGAACCATGACAAACCAGTCATAAAATCATGAAATTGTGTTGATTAATCTCAATAAGAATCAACAAATAATAACATATGAAAATTCCAACCAAGTCAGGGACTTCCACAAACCACCCGACCATACATTGGGCTGAACCAAATCTTTCTTTCATCCAATCACCCCCATGCCACATTCCAAGCATGAATGTGGGATCTCATGGGATAAACCAAAACATAACCAATAGGGAATACTGAGGTTAAATCACATCCACCCTCAAGCCATCATGACCTCGCTTAAATTGTTCCAGAGATCACCAAACCAACAGGAGCTTGGATGCCTAAAAATTTCTTCACCATACCCAGAGGAATTTTCTTGTCTCGACCCACTTGTCAAGGGATTCCAGGAGAAAATAATCTCCACTAACAACCTTTGGTATTTTATTGAGATCACCTCACCCAGTTCCAAAATATTTCTGCAATCAAAAGCTCAACCAAATAGGAGACCCACTACATCATGGTTATCTAGGAAATGGAAAGCTAAATTTGAAAACATTGTTAATCTAGGAAATCCCATGCTAATGAAAACAAAATAATAATTTAACCCAAATTCATGCACCATGCATTCAATTCCTAGCAGGTAAATCACACATGCAAACTATTACCTACAAAATCCTCATGTTGTAGCTACTTTTCCCACCTTCTCCTTGCGCTCCTTTTCTTTTCCTTGCTTGCTCTTCGCTTGTATCTAGGTGCTCTTTCTCTCCACGTCCACATGAGAATGCCTCAATTTCCAAGTGAATGCTAGAACGTCTAAGAGTAACCAAGAGTTTAACCAAGAATAACTAAGAGTGTATCCAAGAGTAAGTAAGAGAGTCATAGAATTTTCTCTCTCTCCTTTTATTTTATTTTCCTTCATTTTCCCTTGCATGCATATTCTTGTCTCTTCATCTCCCTTTTCTCCTATTTTCCATTATTTGTATAATTAATTATCATTTATTTCCTTTCTCCCTTGCCAATGGAAATTCCAATTTCTATATCCAGTTATTAGGCACAAGTGATTCCCACTATAATGTTTGTCCCTCCATTGAGCTTGGAATATGTGTCCCATGACCTTGGTCTTATTTTTTCTTTATAATGCCTTCTAATTACATGGAAAATCAACTTGAGGCTATTACAAAAATCATTATAGTAATAGGATTTGGGAATGGGATAGGTACACATATTGGGAAAAAACATTTCTTTGTTGGATTTTTATAACCTTCCCTCATCTCCTCACAACATATGTATGAAAAGTGAACTTTTAACAATTTTTATGATGATGGGCATTTTGTGTAAAACACAAGTCATAAACATACATATGCATGCAAAGATTTCATAATTATATTTGAATGAGTGATTTATCAACACTTGTGCACAATTTATAATTATTTTGCTCAAAATTCTAAACAAGTAACAATTAAGTTCTTAAATGCTTTTTTTCAATAACATAGTGTAGATGCACTAACTTGGGATTAGAAAAATGCATGTCGAAGACTGTAAAAATGTCATCAATTGGACATAATATTGTGGGCCTGAAGATAGATGCATTTGCGATGAAAACCTCTTTCACATTCCTCAAATTCTATATCAGTTTCTTGTAATTGATTTCACAAAATGACAATTTCTAAGTTTTTAAACCAGTTTTACCCATCTCAGAAGAATGACTACCATGCGCTCATTCTTTTTTCTTTCAGAGCGATTTCAGTTTTGAATGTGTGTTCTACTATTTTCCACCTCACTATATACTTGGTTTCTCAATTTGGGCTTAAAAGGTTCCTATTGAGAAAAAAACACCTAAGGGTTCTCTTGTATTCATGAAATGTCCCCTTAGGTTAATAAAAATGCAAGCTAGCCTCTGTTATAAATTGATTATAGTAAATTTATTTTGGAATGGGATAGGTAAACATTGGGAAAGAACATTCCCTAATTGATTTTTAATAACCTTCCCTCATCTGCTCATAATGGATGTATGAAAAGTGCTCATTTATCAATTTTTACTACAATGGACATTTGGTGTAAAATGAAAGCCATAAACATATGAATGCATGTAAAGATTTCCCGATCAAATTTGGATGAATTATTTATTTATAGTCTTACACAATTTGTAAGTCTCTTGGTCAAAGTTAAAAACTAGTTACTTAGGTTCTTGAATTCTTTTGTCAAGAACATAGTGCAAATTTTGAAAACAGGGCTTTAGAAAATGCCCGTAGAAGACTTCACATATGTCATAAATTGGAAATAGCCTAATATGGGGCTGAATATATATATATATATATGTATTTGTGGAAAAAACCTCTTTCACATTCGTCAAATTATGTGCCAATTTCTTGTAATTGATTTGATAAAATGATAAAATTTTTGGTTTTTAACCCAGTTTGCCGAACTCAGAAAGATGCCTGCCATACCCTCATTATACCTTCTTTCTGAGTGATTTGAGTTGCAAATGGTCTTTTATACTACTTTCCACATCTCTATGCATTTGGTATTTCAATTTGGTATTAAAAAGTGTTCATTGAGCAAAAACACCTCAGGGTTGTCATGTATTCATGACATGTCCCCTTAGTTTAATAAAAATGCAAGCCAACCTATGTTATTAAATGATTATTGTAAATAAATTTGAGAATGGGATAGGTACACATATTTAGAAAGGACATTCTTCTGTTGGATTTTTATAACTGTCCCTCATCTGCTCATAGCGGATGTATAAAAAAGTTCACTTGTAACAATTTTTACTATGATGGACATTTGGTTTTAAATGGAATCTGTAAACATACAAATGCAAGAAAATATTGTATGGTCATATTTGAATAAATGATTTATTTACAGTTGTGCACAATTTTTATTTCCCTTGGTCAAAATTCAAAACAAGTGACTTAACTTCTTGAATCACTATGCTAAGAACAATGTGCAAATGTACAAAATTGGGCTTAAAAAAATGTCTGATGAATATTGTACAAATGCCATCAATTGGAAATAAGTCAATGGGGCTAAAGACAGATAATTTTTTGAAAAAACCTCTTTCATACTCCTCAAATTTTGTGTCATTTTCTTGCAATTGATTTGACAAAATGACAATTTCTCAGTTTTTAAATTAGTTTTACCCATCTTAGAAAAAAGGCCTTCCATACCCTCATTCTTCATCCTTTTAGAGTGATTTCAATTGCAAATGGTGTGTTCTCCTATTTTCCACCTCACTATACACTCAACTTTTCAATATGGGCTAAAAATGTGCTTGTTGAGCAAAAAAACCTAAGGGTTGTCTTGTATTCATGACATGTCCCCTTAGCTTAATAAAAATGAAATCCAACCTCTATTATGAAATGATAATACTAAATTGATTTTGGAATAGGATAGGTGAACATTGAGAGACAACATTTCTATGTTGACTTTTTATAACCTTCCCTCATATGCTCACAGTTGATGTATGAAAAGTGAACTTTTATCAATTTTTACTATGATGAACATTTCATGCAATATGCAAGCCATAAAGATATGAATGCATGCAAAGATTGCTCGATCATATTTGAATGAATTAGTTATTTACACTTGTATACAATTTGTAAGTCTCTTAGTCAAAATTCAAAACTAGTTACTGACGTTCTTAAATTCTTGTATCAAGAACATAGTGCAAATGTACAAAAGTAGGCTTCGACAAATGATTGTTGAAGACTTCACGGACATCATTAGCTCGAACTAAGCCTAGTATAGGACTGAATAAATATGTATTTGTGGCAAAAACCTCTTTCACATTCCTCAAATTATGTGTCTGTTTCTTGCAATTGATTTGACAAAATGTCAAATTTTCAGTTCTTAACCCAATTTTGTTGAGCTAAAAAAATGCCCTCCATACCTGGATTCTTCCTTTTTTCAGAGTGATTTGAGTTGCAAATGGTGTTTTCTACTATTTTACACCTCACTATAGATCTGGTTTTTCAATTTGGGATAAAAAGGTGAATGCTAAGAAAAAACATCTCAGGGTTGTCTTGTACTCATGAGATGTCCCCTTAGTTTAATAAAAATGCAAGCTAACCCATATTATGAAATGATTATAGTAAAGTGGATTTGGGAATGGGATAGGTACACATATTGGGATAGAAAGTTCCTTTGTTTATTATTTATATATTTTCCTCATCTGCTCACGATGGATGTATGAAAAGTGCACTTTTAACAATTTCTACTATTATTGGAATTTGGTGTAAAATGAAAGCCATAAATGTAGAAATGCAAGGAAATATTGAATAACCTTATTTGAATGAATTACTTATTCACACTTGTGCACAATTTGTAAGCATCTTGGTGAATATTAAAAACTAATGACTTAAGTTCTTGAATTGTTTTGTCAAGAACAAAGTGAAAATATACAAAATTGGGCTTAGAAAAATGTCCGTCGAAGACTGTACAGATGTCATAAATTGGAAATAAGCTTATGGGGCTGAAGGAATATGCATTTGTGAAAAAATATTGTTTCACATTCCTCGATTTTTTTGCCAGTTTCTTGCAATTGATTGGACAAAATGACAATTTCTCAATTTTTAAACAAGTTTTACCCAACTCAGAGAAATTCCCACCATACCCTCATTCTTCATTCTTTCAGAGTAATTTCAGTTGGAAATGGTGTGTTCTACTATTTTCCACCTCACGATACACTTTGTTTTCCAATTTGGGCTAAAGCATTGTTTATTAAGCAAAAACACCTCTAGGTTGTCTTTTATTCATGAGCCCCTTATTTTAAAAAAAATGCAAGTCAACCCATGCTATTAAATTATTATAATAAATCGATTTTGGAATGGGATAGGTACAAATATTGGGAAAGGGCATTCCTTTGTTGGAATATTATAACCTTCCCTCATTTTCACACAACAGATGTATTGAAAAGTGCACTTTAACAATTTTTACTATGATGAAAATTTGGTTTAAAATGCAAACCGAACACGAAAATATTATACAGTCATATTTTGATGAATTATTTATTTACATGTACTTAATTTGTAATTATCTTGGTCAAAATTCAAAACTAGTGACTTAAGTTCTCGAATTATTGTGTCAAGAATAGAGTTCAAATGTACAAAATTGGGCTTAAAAAAATGCTCGCCAAAGACTGTATAGATGTCATAATTTGGAAATAATCCTATGGTGATGAAGATAGATGTATTTTTGAAAAACAACTCTTGTACATTCCTCAAACTTTGTGTCAGTTTCTTGTAATTGATTTGACAAAATGACAATTTCTCAGTTTTTAAACCAGTTTTACCCATCTCAGAAAAATTCTTGTCATACCCTCATTCTTCATTATTTGATAGTGATTTCAGTTGCAAATGGTTTGCTCCGCTATTTTCAAGCCCAATATACCCTTGATTTTCCAATCTAGGCTAAAAAGGTGCAGGTTGAGCAAAAATACCTTGAAGGGTTATCTTGTATTCATGAGATGTCCCCTTAGTTTAATAAAAAAGCAAGTCAACCTCTATTATGTAATTATTATAGTAAATGGATTTTAGGATGGGAGAGGTAAATAATGGGAAAGAAAATTCCTTTGTTGATTTTTTATAACCTTCCCTCATCTGCTCACAGTGGATGTATGAAAAGTGCACTTATATCAATTTTTATTGTGATGGACATTTGGTGTAAAACGTAAGCCATAAACATGTGAATGCACACAAATATTGTACAATCATATTTGAGTGAATGATTTATTTATACTTGTACACAATTTGTAAGTCTCTTGGTCAAAATTCAAAACTGGTTACTTAGGTTCTTGAATTCTTCTATTAAGAACATAGTGCAAATGTATAAAAATGGGCTTCGAAAAATGTCTGTCGAAGACTGCACAAATTTCATTAATTGGAAATAAGCTTATGGAGCTGAAGACAAATGTATTTGTGGAAGAAAAATCTTTCACGTTCCTCAAACTGTGTGTTAGCTTCTTGCAATTGATTTGACAAAATGAAAAAATTTCAGTTATTAACACAATTTTATTGAGCTTTAAAAAATTACTGTCATACCCTCATTCTCCCTTATTTCTAAGTGATTTGAGTTTAAAATGGTGTGTTCTACTATCTCCACCTTAGTATAGATTTGATTTTTCAACTTGGGATAAAAAGGTACATGTTAAGCAAAAATACCTCAAGGTTGTCTTGTATTCATGAGATGACCCCTTCGTTTAATAAAAATGCAGGTCAACCCCTATTATTAAATGATTATAATAAATTAATTTGGAAATGGGATAGGCACGCATATTGGGAAAGGAAATTCCTCTATTGTATTTTTATAACCTTCCCTCATTTTCTCACAATGGATGTATGAAAATTGTACTTTTAACCATTTTTACTATGATGGACATTCGGTTTAAAATGAAGGCCATAAACATACAAATGCACGTGAATATTGTACTATTTCCACCTTAGTATATATTTGATTTTTCAACTTGGGCTAAAAAGGTACATGTTAAGCAAAAATACCTCAGGGTTGTCTTGTATTCATGAGATGACCCCTTTGTTTAATAAAAATGCAGGTCAACCCCTATTATTAAATGATTATAGTAAATTAATTTGGAAATGGGATAGGCACACATATTGGGAAGGGAAATTCATCTATTGTATTTTTATAACCTTCCCTCATTTGCTCACAACGGATGTATGAAAATTGCACTTTTAACCATTTTTACTATGATGGAAATTTGGTTTAAAATGAAGGCCATAAACATAAAAATGCATGCAAATATTTTAAATCATATTTGAATGAATGGTTTATTTGCACTTGTACACAATTTGTAATTCTCGTGGTGAAAATTCAAAACTAGTGACTTAAGTTCTTGAATTGTTCTATCAAAAAATGAGTGCAAATTTACAAAACTGGCCTTAGAAAAATTTCCACCGAAGGCTGTAAAAATGTCATCAATTCGAAATAATCCTATTTGGCTGAAGATAGACACATTTATGCAAAAAAAACTCTTTCATCCTCAAACTCTGTGTGATTTCCTTGCCATTGATTTGACAAAATGACAATTTCTCAGTTTTTAAACAAGTTTTAGCCATCTCAAAAAAAATGTTTGTCATACCCTCATTCTTCATTCTTTTAGAGATATTTTAGTTGCAAATGTTTGTTGTACTATTTTCCACCTCACTATACACCTGGTTTTTCAATCTCGGCTAAATATGTGCATTGTTGAGAAAAAAAACCTAAGGTTTGTCTTGTATTCATGACATGTCCCCTTAGTTTAATAAAAATGCAAGACAACCTATGTTATGAAATGATTATAGTAAATGGATTTCAGAATTGGATATTTAAACATTGGGAAAGAAAACTCCTCTATAGAATTTTTATAACCTTCTCTCATCTGTTCATAGTGGATGTACGAAAAATGTACTTATATCAATTTTTAGTATGATGGACATTTGGTTTAAAAGACAAGACATAAACTACGAATGCACACAAATATTTCCTGATCATATTTAAATGAATTATTTATTTACACTTGTGCACAATTTGTAAGTCTCTTAGTCAAAATTCAAAACTAGTTACTTAAGTTCTTGAATTCTTCTGTCAAGAACATAGTGCAAATGTACAAAACTGGACTTCAAAAAATTCTTGTCAAAGACTACACAAATGTCATTAATTGGAAATAAGCCTAATATGGGGCTGAAGATAGAAGTATTTGTCGCAAAAACCTCTTTCACATTCCTCAAATTATGTGATAGTTTCTTTCAATTGATTTGAAAAAAAGATCAATTTTCAGTTTTTAACCTAGTTTTACCGATCTCAAACAAATGCCTACCATACCCTCATTATTCCTTATTTCTTTGTGATTTGAGTTGAAAATTGTGTTTTCTACTATTTTCCACCCCACTATACATCTAGGTTTTTAATTTGGGTTAAAAAGGCCTCTGTTGAGAAAGAACACCTTAGGGTTGTCTTGTATTCATGAGATGTCCCCTTAGTTTAATAAAAATGCAAGCCAACCCCTGCTATGCAATTATTATAGTAGATTGGATTTAGGAATGGGATAGTCACACATATTTGGAAATAACATTCCCCTGTTGAGTATTTATAACGTTCCCTCACCTGCTCACAATGGATGTTTGAAACGTGCACTTTTAAATAATTCGTCCTATGATGGACATTTGGTGTATAATGCAAGACATAAACATACAAATACAGGAAAATATTATGTGATCATGTTTAAATGAATGATTTAATAACACTGGGGCACAATTTGTAAGTATCTTGGTCAATATTAAAAAAATAATGACTTAAGCTCTTGAATTCTTTTGTCAAGAACAAAGTCCAAATGTATAAAATCCGGCTTAGAAAATGCCTGCTGAAGACTGTACGTATGTCATCAATTGGAAATAATCCTGCGGGTTTGAAGATAGATGTATTTTTGAAAAACCAGTCTTTCACATTCCTCAAATTTTATGTCAATTTCTTGCAGTTGTTTTGACAAAATGACAATTTCTCAGTTTTGAAACTAGTTTTACCCATCTCAGAAAAATGCCCACCATATCCTCATTATTCATTCTTTCATTATGATTTCAATTGTAAATGGTGTGTTCCACTATTTTCCACCTCACTATACTGCCAATTTTCCAATTTGTGTTAAAACATTGCCTATTTAGCAAAAACACCTCCAGGTTGTCTTGTATTCATGAGATGTCCCCTTAGTTTAGTAAAAATAAAAGCTAGCCCCTATAATTGAATTATCATAGTAAATGGATTTGGGAATGGGATTTGTACACATAGTGGGGAAGGTAATTCCTTTGTTGGACTTTTATAACCTTCCCTCATCTTCTCACAGCGGATGTATGAAAATTGCACTTTTAACAATTTTTACTATGATGGACATTTGGTTTAAAATGCAAGTCATAAACATGCAAATTCATGAAAATATTGTATGTTCATATTTGAATGAATGACATATTTACACTTGTTCACAATTTGTAATTCTCTTGGTCAAAATTCAAAACTAGTGACTCAAGTTCTTGAATTCTTTGGTTAGGAATAGAGTGCAAATGTACAAAATTGGGCTTAGAAAAATGCCCACCAACGACTGTATAGATGTCATAAATTGGAAATAAGCCTATGGAGCTAAAGAGATATTCTTTTTTGAAAGAAACCTCTTTCACATTCCTCAAAGTTTTTGTTAGTTTCTTTCAATTGATTTGAAAAAATGACAGTTTCTCAATTTTTAAACCAGTTTTACCCATCTCAGAAAAATGTTTGCCATACCCTCATTCCTCATTATTTCATAGTGATTTTAGTTGAAAATGGTGTGTTCTACTACGTTCCACCTCACTATACACATGGTTTTATAATTTGGGCTAAAAATGTGTATGCTAAGAAAAAAAACCCTAAGGGTTGTCTTGTATTCATGAGATGTCCCCTTATTTTAATAAAAAAACTAACTAACCTTTGTAATGAAATGATTCTAGTAAATGGATTTGGGAATGGGATAGGTAAATATTGGTAAAAAACATTCCTCTGTTGAGTTTTTATAACCTTCCCTCATCTACTCATAGTGGATAAATGAAAAGTGCACTTTTATCAATTTTTACTATGATGGACATTTGGTGTAAAATGTAAGCCATAAACATACGAATGCATGCAAGTATTGTGTGATATTATTTGCATGAATAAATTATTTACACTTGTGCACAATTTGTAAGTCTCTTGGTCAAAATTCAAAACTAGTTACTTAGGTTCTTGAATTCTTCTATCAAGAAAATAGTGCAAATGTACAAAAATGGGCTTCGAAAGATTTCCGCTGAAGACTGCACAAATGTCATTAACTGGAAATAAGCCTATGGCATTGAAGATAGATGTAGTTTTGACACAAATCTCTTTCGCATTCTCCATATAATATGTTATTTTCTTGCAATTGACTTGAAAAAATGACAGATTTTTAGTTTTCAACCTAGTTTTACTGAGCTTAGAAAAATACCTGACATACCCTCATTATTCCTTCTTTCTAAGTGATTTGAGTTGAAAGGTGGTTTCCACTATTTTCCAACTCACTACATATATGGTTTTTCAATTAGGGCTAAAAAGGTGTCTCTTGAGAAAAAACACCTCAGGTTTGTCTTGTATTCATGATATATCCCCTTAGTTTAATAAAAATACAAGCCAACCCCTGTCATGAAATGATTATGGTAAAGTGGATTTGGGAATGGGATGGGTACACACATATTGGGAAAAAAATTTCCTCTATTGATTATTTATAACTTTCTCTCATCTTCTCACAATGGATGTATGAAAAGCGCACTTTTAACCATTTTTACTATGATGGACATTTGGTTTAAAATGCAAGGCATAAAGATACAAATGGAAGAAAATACTACGCGATCATATTTGAATGAATGATTTATTTATACTTATGAAAAATTTGTAAGTATCTTGGTCAAAATTCAAAATTAATGACATAAGTTCTTGAATTGTTCTGTCAAGAACAGAGTGCGAATGTACAAAACTAGGCTTAGAAAAATTCCCACCAAAGAATATATAGATTTCATTAATTGGAAATAAGTATATGGGGCTAATAAAAATGCATTTGTGACAAACACCTCTTTCACATTCCTTAAATTTTTTTTTCAGTTTCTTGCAATTGATTTCACAAATGACATTTTCTCCATTTTTAACCCAGTTTTACTTAACTCATAAAAATGTTTATTCGAATGGAAAATGACATCTAGCCATGGTATTCATCCACCCATAGAATTTACCCATCGTATTGTAAGTGGCATCCACCCATGGTATTCATTCACCCATGGTATTTGCCCATGGTGTTGGGCCACCAAATTAACATATATTTTCACTCCATTTTCACCTTTATCCTCATTTTGTCACCTCATTTTATGACATTATCATTACATAACTCTATATTTGCAATACCATATGGGTTCATATCTTCATTTTCCAAAGTTATTAATTTTATGTATTTAGAGTGAATTTATGATTAAAAGTTAGAGAAGTAACATGTATTTGCTTATACCTAAAAGTGACTTGAGTTTGATGACATGTGTAGATCATTTGGAAGCTTCCAAGGCACCCTTATGTGTCCTCCCAAGATCAAATTCGAATTTCAACTCAAGAGGTGGACCATATTCCAAGGAGAAAGATCATGGAGATTTTGATGTGTCATGGGATTTGTATCTAGTATTTAGGGGTAAGTTGAGACAAGTATGGGTCTAGTAGATATTTAAGGGATCTACATTTATTGAGTAGATATCCCTAATTCATGTATAAATAAGAGGAGCATCCTTCAAAGGAAAAGAGAGGAGAATAGTTATCATTTATTCATTAGCATCAGATTTATGATTGTTCATTCAACATGAATAATATCATTTTCTCCAAATCATGAGTTATGAGTGTTGTTTGATTCTTAAGGTGTGATAGTTGTTCATGTGTGCTCATTGAGAAATGGAAGGATCCCCATACTGAGATAAGTACACTTTGTTATAGAGTAATGTTGTGAATATACTAATTTTAACTATGATGTTCATCTTATTTCTTTGTTGTAACTACTTATAGATAATTTCAATATGAATTCATGTTATGGCCATGTTTTGTTGTGTGAAGGTTGATCTCTTTTCAGTAGCTAGTTTTTATGTGAGAAGGACAACCGGGATCTCCTCAGTCAGGAGCCTCTTCTCCATGAGCTAGACTAAACTGAAACAATATTTACTTTCTTATATGCTTTCCTATAATACATTTATGTGAAGATTGTTTTCCTTCCAGTAGCTAGTTTTTATGTGAGAAGGACAACCAAGGTCTCCTCAGTTAGGAGACTCTTCTCCATGAGCTAAGAACTGAACTGAAAACAATATTTAATGCTAGTACAACCTTGTAATGCTTGTGACCAACTGTGATATTGAAAGTGTGTGGCCTAACAAATGGAATTTGATGAAGTGTGGGTTTGTGGATGACCCATAACCATGATGAACGAATATCCTAGGATAGAGATACCCTGTAATGATTGTGACCAACTATGATACTAACAGTGTGCGGCCTAGCAAATGGACTTCGATGACAAAGATTTTGTGCAGTTGACCCATAGCCATGATGTTGATAGTTGATGAAGTAGCAGGTGCCTACATAGCCTCGGGTGGGAGAGAACGTCTCCAAAGAACCCAAGTCAGATGTTTCTATACTGAAAATGATGAATGTGAAGCAGGTGCATGCTAAAGTGGGGTTGGAAGGCACATCTCTAAAGGAAACTCACTCTAAATGTTGCTCCAAATTTAAAATGGACACAAATCAGTCAATATAGCTCAGAATATTTATTATAACCTGTTTTTGAAAACAGAATGACCATTTTGCATCTTCCCATGTGTTGGAAATCCTTATGTGGACACTCTGGAATCTCATATTCGCACTGTAATTGTTCCGTCACCACATAAGTTCTAAACAAATAACTGATTTTAAATCAACGATATCTCCCACATTCGAACTTTGATTCAACTCATTGTTTTTTAAATTGGGTGAATTTTCAAGAGAATCTCAGATATGTAATCATTGTTATGAAATTATGCTTAAAAACTGCAAAAAAATGATAGGAGATTCATCGTCCACGAATTGTGTTAGAAAAATTTCTGCAACACAAGTGATTTTCAATCAGCGATATCTCCTTCATCAGGGCTCCGATGTGGCCAATTTTTCTTTTTTTTAATTTGGGTATTTGTTCACAAGGAATCTAGATATTTTACTTTTTTCAAAATTTTTTCAACAAAAGTTTCAGATATGATCTGCAAATTCTCCACTGATCTGGATCTTGGGGGGAGGCCCCCAAGATTTGAAATATGTATCTCTATCCTTAGATCTTTGTTTTTCATGGTTATGGGTCATCCACAAATCCACATTTCATTGAAGTCCATTTTCTAGGCTGCACACTGTTAGTATCACAATTGGTCACAAACATTATAGGGTATCTCTATCCTCAGATCTTCAAATTTCATGGTTATGGGTCATCCACAAACCCAAACTCCGTTGAAGTCCATTTTCCAGGCCACACACTGTCAGTATCACAGCTGGTCACAAGCATTACAAGGTATCTCTATCCTCGGATCTTCGTTCATCATGTTTATGGGTTAACCGCCAAAAACCCTTCTCTTTTGTGGTTCTTCATACTCAACACAAGCTTCTTAGAGGGAAATTCATGCAATGGGGACCATTGCTTCTTAAGCAGGGAGAAATGATCCGAATGGAAAATGGCATCTACCCATGGTATTCGTCCACCCATGGAATTTACCCATGGTATTGTAAGTGGCATCCACCCATGTTATTCATTCACCCATGGTATTTTCCCCTGGCATTTTATGTGACATCAACCCATGGTATTCATTTGCCCATGGGATTTACCCACCCATGGAATTTACCCATGGTTTTGTAACCAAAAAAGACTATAAGTAA
Source organism: Pinus tabuliformis (assembly GCA_031772625.1). Lineage (NCBI taxonomy): Eukaryota > Viridiplantae > Streptophyta > Pinopsida > Pinales > Pinaceae > Pinus > Pinus tabuliformis. The sequence goes on from CM062810.1 coordinate 567,299,559, forward strand.
CAAGTCACATTTTGTAAAAGGACATATTGTCCACCACAATGCATCCTTTATAGTTATTATCTATTTCAATAGAAAAATTGTTTGTGGTTTTTTTATTGTGTATTCTCCTCTTTTCTTCTGGCATTTCAGTTTTTCAGATCTTAGAGGCTTCTCCCCCCAAGATCCATTTCAATTTTTTTAGATATTGGGGAACTCCCCCCAATATCCAGATCAAATTTCCACCATACCCTCATTCTTCATTCTTTCAAAGTGATTTCAGTTGAAAATGGTGTACTCTACTATTTTTCACCTCAATATGCATTTGTTTTTTCAATATGGGCTATATGGGCTATAAAATTGGGCTTAGAAAAATTCTTGCTATAGAACGTACATATGTCATTAATTTTATATAACTCTATGCGGCTAAATATAGTTGTAATTGTGCCAAAAAACTCTTTCACATTCCTCAAATTTTATGTTTATTTCCCACACTTGATTTGACAAAATGACATCATTTTAGTATTTATGCCAGTTTTACCCAAGTTAGAAAAATTCATGTTGTGCCCTATTTCTTGCTTATTTCTGAGTGAATTCAATTGGAAATGGTGTGTTCTACTATTTAGCCAGAGAAATATTAAAAGATCTGCACATTTCTTGCCTTCAAAGTTCTTCCTATAGGATATCAAATCTATAATTTGATTTTAAACTTTGAAATATCAAAGATAAAAAAAAAAATCTATTGGAAAAGAAAAAACATTGGTAACATACATGACTATATGTAACCATGTATATTGTATAAAAAGAGATTCATAATATATATTATACAATGATTGTCATACATAATTCATCATATATTTACATCCCCAAATAGGATGCACCAATTATCCTCCCTAGTTCACAAACAATGGACATGATCCCATCTCATAACATAAATGGTTGTATACCACAAATTTCCTTACATAATTGATCATATCGATGGGTCCAACATTTATATATTGAAATGAGGTGCACCAGTCCTCATGCCCAATCCATAAAAATGGTGGAAAAGATCCCATTGTTGTGAATCCCATGAAAGGTGCACTTGTACACAAGGTTGTAGGCTATTATATAAATAGCGAAATCTAAATGTTCGACCCACTCTCCATTTTCCAGGAGGTTGAATATCATCTCTTGAGCTTGAATATGGATGATATATATCAAGAAAGATTAGACATGTATAGAAAACAACCTCCTTAATATCAGTGTAGCCATCTACGATAAAATCCAGTGAATTATTTTTCTTCACAATTTGAAGAGGTACAAAATGCATTACAATCAGCTCAAAAGAAACCATGAAAATTTCATCTACAAGGAATTTCCACATGTCATTCAATTTGTATCATGTTTTGAGACCTTATGTTGTTGAAAAATTTGTATGAAACAAGATGAATGTTATGTCTATGGATTCATTATGGTTGGAATACTCCAATATATGATGGTAATGCATTGTAACTTCTATATTCTGCATAGGAAGCTAATCTAGCACTTACAACTTGACCATCACCTTTTGTTGCAAGAATTTGGAAATTTGTGTGATCAACATCTTTCATTGCAATAAATTGACAAAATAAACATTCACCATTTCTGGTAGTAGTGCCCCACCTTCTGATAGAGATCAGAGTAAAGAAAACATCAACAATACCTATAATAAAAATAAAGATAACATTAAATATTGTTAAAGGAGAGTTAAACTATTGGGAGATACCTTGATAGATCTAAGCCAAGGTACTTTCAAGTACTTTTAGAATAGAGCTAAATTTGTATATAGAAATGTTGTAATATAAAGATTAGATAATGTAATATAAAGTTCAATATTTCTTATTATAATTCCAAAAACTTTTTCCTGCACTATCTCTAAAAATTTTGACCATTTTTATGAAGTGACAAACTACAATTTTGGTTCAATCCTACTCAAGGAATAACATATACTATACTGAAAATTTCTTGATATGAGATGAAAAATGTGAATTAAAGAGATACACATGTATGCTTACCATCAGTGATTTCAGTTGGTATCAATAATCCTTGTGTTGTATAGAAAACCCCACTTGGATGCTAATTTCCCACCTTCAGGAATATGATGCCTCTACCAATAACATCCACATGATTTTCAAATATTGTTAGCCAATAGAACTTTCCAGCATCTTCACATCTACCAAGCAATTCAAAACTTGCACAGGATATGGATTTTTCAATGAATCTTCTTGAGACATGCCAGGGAAATTTTCATAATAAATATGGACATACATGCCTACCTTTCTAGTAAAATCAAATGGATTTTTGTTGCGTACCATAACTCCATCCATTTGAATGAATTTTTTTTCTCCAATCTTGATAAAACGACCATCTCCCAATAAGGGAGTCACATATGAACTGTATCCCAAGAAATATCCTCACTTGATGACTACAAAGCACATTTTTGTGTGGCATTCATCTGACCCACTCAAAGATAATTGTGATTTCGTTTTAGAGAATGAAGTATTGTGCAACATAAGCTTCCCACTTTCATCTGCATACACCATTTGAATCGGAAAAACACCATCCATACTACATATCCATGTTCCACTGTTACCAAGAGTGTAAAGAATTGGATCATTACTGCAAGGATCCAGGCATGTCAAATCTAAATTTTTTTGTATGGAACTTATCAATAACTTTGCATATAGTGATCTCTTCTAAAAGAAATTCTTCTTTAAGAAGAGAAACTATATCAAACATTAGAGCCTTGCCCCTAACAATCTGTATAGATGAGTGACATTAGAGTTCATAAGGTTTTACTGTATTAGATTTGGTTATGGGCATCATTACTATTGGACTCTACTTCATCATCACTCTAGGAATCATTTTCAGAAATTTTAGTTAATATTTATGACTTTCATCATTGTATCACTAATTGTTGCTTCATTTGTCTTTGGTTTTATCATCTGACATCTTCTTTGACAAGAATTTCAAATGATTCTTCCACAACTTCTGGATGAAACGACTTTTGTTCTTTGTATGGAAATGGATTAGAGTTTGTTCTAGACATGATTGATTCTATAAAATGATATAATATGTGGTAATGATAATATGCCCAAATGGGCTACACTTGTTACACATGCCATCTTTGATTTGGAAACCGACCATGGGTAAAGCAATAAATTTCTTTATGCATGATATAAATGCTACACTAACCCTTAATATAATATTCAATTTGGTTTCTCATTGTGACGGATATGATTCTTACATAAAATAAGTTGATTCTTAAATTATTTCTTCAATAAAATATAAACATCTTGGTTAGAAAAGAAAAATGCATAATGGAAATTGAAAAGGAATGATGAAATAGAGATTTTCTAATGGTTTTCTTCAACAAACCTAAATAAAGGTCACGAGAATCCTAAATGGAATCATATATAAAACAAAAAAAACATCATTCTACAAATAAATTTAAATGTCTCTTACTAGTGACTTCCATCATCTTATAGTCCCTTCTGGCTCAATTTGGAATCACATCGAATATGGTTTGATCTAGAATAACATCCTTTATTCAACCAGGTATATCTTGAGGAAGGTCACAAAGGTGAGAAAAAAGAAGGGAATATTGGTGACTGAGGTTCACTTGGGTAAGTTGAAATGGGTGGAAAAATAACCCACCAAATGAAAATTAAAAATTCAAATTTCTAAGTAAGGGGAATCAAAATCAGAGCTTTAGTGAAAATAATAATCATTTTGAAATATCTTAAGTGCAAACTCAAACCGGGACTAAATAGACTAAAACTATTAAAGGATTTAATGGCGAAGATAAACATCCTTTGAAATGTCAGGGCTGTGGTGAACCCAACCTACTACAAAATTGTCCTTATAACATGATATCAGTGTACTGTATATCGAATACCCAAGAGGCCTCCACCATAAATGATATGGCAAGAAACATTCTACATATTAGCGCAGCATTGGAGGAGCACCAAGTAGAGCATTAATCCACCATGGTGAAAATATAAGGTACTATATTTAACTCATTTGTTTCTCTTTTAATAGACCTTGGTGCTATCCTAAGCTATGTTAGCCCTTGGGCTATATAGTGACTAATTTTAAAGGTAAAAAAATATAAAAATTCTTGGTTGGTTCAGTTAGCTACTAGTGCAAAAAGAAAAGTTGCTAGCTGTGCAAAGTCATGCCTAGTTGTACTGAATGGAAATCATATTGTAGTAAATCTAAATATACTTCCCCTAGGCTTATATGATGTCCTAATAGGAATGGATTGGATGGAAGTTCATAAAGAAATTTTTAATTTCCTTGATATGAAAATCACATATACCAAAAAAAATGGCGAAAGCCATATCATAAGAGGGATACCAAGTCCCATATTTGTGTGTCAAATATCTACATCACAATTAAAGAAAGTTACAAGAAAAGGATACCAAATTTTTGCTATTAAGGTGGAAGACCACTCCAAATATAAGTCAACTAAGTCACTGGATGAGTTAGAGAATATATGAAATTATCAAGACGTATTCCTTAAATACATTCCTAGTTTTCCACCTAAGAGTGAAATTGACTTTTTCATAGACCTAATACTAGGAGCAACACTAGTATCAAAGGCTCCTTACCAGATGAGTGTACCAAAACTAATGTATTTTAAGATTGATGGTTTTTCATCCAAGATTGATGGTTGTTGATGGTGTTTGATGAATGGTGAAGTGTGTTAAAGAAAACAAACCCTATCTCTTCAAACTTTTCCAAGGAGATTGCTGCTAGGGTTTTCTGTTGCAACTAAGTATCCCCTCACCTCATCACGCCCTAATCCCATACTCTCCTTACTTCCCTTATTCCCAAAGTTAACATACCCCCAAAATTCACTAAGCCCATGCTCCCAATTCCCAAATCACTTATTCCTAAGTTCTATTATTCCTATTCATAAACCCTACCATTCCCTATCACTCTCCTTCTCTCATTTCACTTGTAAAATCTTCAAATCCCAATTCCCAAACATAGTCAAGTGACTGTCCTCACCTTCACTTGATTGAACCTCATTTTTCCCACACTCCACTATACCCACTGTCCCTATTCATCACAGTCCCTTCCTACTTGGCACATATTTGGCATTTAAATAAAGGGTACCAAATTCTCTTTTTCAACAAGTTGCTAAACATACACCTTGCATGGAAATTATGGAGACAGACACTGAAACATCATATGAACAAGACAGTCATTTACACCACCGAACTGCATGCACCAAGAAGGCATCAAAAAGGAAAAAGAGGAAAAAAGAGCATGATCGGCTCCGGATATTGGCCGAGACAATCTTTGGACCACCATAACACTTAATGAAGAAGCTCCATCCCAAATTTCAAGAAATGTGGGGCAGTTTTGGTAATTTTGTAAAATTTTTTGCAAAAAAAAGGGTTTTTCTCCCTGTGCGCCGCGCCACGTGGCGCACACTTACGATAGGAGGCTCCAAATGCAAAAAAATTTATAGTTCTGGATTTTTCATGAAAAATTATGATTGTTGGTGCATGGCCAAGAAGTTTGGGCAAGTTTTGAGTCCTCAGGAGGTCAAAAACAACCTAAAAATGACCTCTCTGCCCCTAATTCAACTCACAAAAAGAAGTCTTGGGACATTGAGGTTTTGGAGGGGCAAATTACCACCAAATTTAGAAATTCCACTTGGGTTGGAAAGTAGACAGGTAGGGTTTTCCAACAAGCACACTTGGGCACAATTTGGACTCTAGAAGGTACCTCAAAATCGCCTCCAAAGTGGCGTGGCGCATATAGCTTTTGGCGCGGCGCACAGGGGCCCAAAGGCCAAAATCATTTCCACTCTGCGACATTTAGATTCGCAATTTTCTCCAAGTGGGCACACTCATTTACAATTCATTTTTCCCGGCATCAAAGGTAAAGTTTAAAAAAACATTTTTGGCTTCTATTCAAGTGGCCAAATGAAGGCGAACAGCCACCCAAAAATTCTACGCTCATATTTGTTTTTTTCTAATTGCTCTTCATAGAAAACTGAATGTAACTGCTGATGGTTGGCTATTCACTTCCTGGGTTGATCGACCTTCTCATGGCAAAGCTTATTTATTGTATTGAGAGTCATTTTGTAAAGGGTTGGCATTTCTGGGAACTGTGGGAGAGAAACTCAGTCACTCACTGTACATTTGACAGAGAATTAATGAAATATTGCAGCTCTAGTTCATGAGATTCCTGTGGCGTGAGTTTAGAAAATGTATCTTCTTTATGTTTCATATGTATTTCGTTATGTTTCATATTTTCATTCACATTCGTTTCCAGTGAAAGCTTTCTAAGTAAAAAAGGGTTGAATTCAGTGCACTGCTCTGCCTTGGGATAGTTTTCATGTTCTATGTTTTCTTCTGTTGAAAAGGATTCATGTATTTATGCCCTTTTCACACTCTCAAACAATCTCTCCACCTCACATTTTTTCAACTCTAATTGCTAGACTTTCTGCTTGTCTTGCCTCACGAAATAACCTGCGTCTTTGAGTTAAATTCTCTACTCATGCTGTTCCTTGGCCCCACACATCCCAGAAAACTTAGTTATTCTTCAAACATCTCCATCATATTTAGTTACCTAGCCTAAAATCAGTATCCATTTTTGAGTCATCTCAGACCCTATTGTTTATTTTCCTGAGTGTGACCCAGAGAGAGCCCTCTCTTGTTCTGGTAGGCCTAGCTACTAGAATGAGCGTGGTTTGTGGTTACCCTGAATTTTTCCTTCCTTCATCCTAAGGCAAATTTAGGTGCTAACATAGTGGCGACTCCACTGGGGAAGAAAATGGTTTTCTTGTAGATTGTCTTGCCCCAGTACATATCTCAAGTTTAGAGCTGATTGTTGATGGTGAACAATGCTTAGACATAAGAAGGCTGAAATCATTCACCTGATGACTCTATTCACTGAAGAATCTAGCAATTGGTGCTTCATGGTGACTCCACTGGAGGACTAACTTTTTCTCTGCGAAAATGGAAGGATCTTACACAAAGTTCGGGTATCCAAAGTGGAATGGTATTCAGGACCTACTCTACTTTCTTGTGAATTACTTCTTTGCTGTTCTTGAAGCTGCCCTGAAAGTTTTTCAGAACTTTTTGTATGATAAAGGTGATCAAAATCTTCAATCGACCCATTCAAAAAGCATAAATACTAAGTTTCCCTTTGATCCTTGCCTCCTTACGTTTCCTACATCTTATGATGATTCTCTGCAAAGTGATGAGCCTAAAGAAAACAAAACTGATCCCATAGCTCTTGTATATATTCCTACAGCTGTTATAATCCTAGATAGGTATAAACCTCTTGTTTTACCTTCTGTTCTTCATGCTTTCCCCAAAAACTATGATCTATACTTGCCAAGATTTGACGGTGAATGTAAGAATGTCAATGCTGAGCAACATGTGCAGAATGTTGAGACTTTTCTAGACCTTTTTGAAATTGATGAAGAAGATGTCAGTATAAGGCTTTTTGCTCTTTCTTTGCGAGGCAAAGTCAAGAGTTGGTTCAAAGCCCTGCCTGATGTGAGCATCACAGATTTACAGTAGTTCATCAAAGTTTTTCTTGACAGGTGGAGGATCAGACAGAACCTTTTCCTTATTGTAGAAGAGTATAATCAATTGAAAAGACTGCCAGGGGAGACAATACAATAGTTTTCAGCCAGATTTAATCAAGTTTATTATTCAATGCCAGTTGATATAAGACCCCCTCCTAGATCTGCTCTCTTGCATTACCCGGGTGCCTTTGATCCGGAAATGGAGTTTCAGCTAAGAGAAAAGAATGTCGCAAAACTTGAAGAGATGCAGAAAAGTGGAGTAAATGTAGAGGCTCACTTGCTGATCAGAAGGGAAAGGTTGAAGGAAAAAGAGATGAAAAACGTGGATCTAGAGAAAATGACACCTTCAGAGGAAAAGCTTGACATTTTGGTGAGTGCAGTAGAAGAGATAGTGCGGAAAATGACTGCAAAAAATGAAAATGACGTTCATGAACATGTTGTTGATCCAACGCACATTGTTTCTTGTCTGAGTTGTCATAATGATTATTTTGTAGATCATCTTGAGGAAGAAAGACATGTTGATATGACATGTACGCTTAATGATGTGTTTTATACTGACGATTCACCTCAGTTTGATCAGTATGATGATGATGATTATGTTCTCCAAACAAAAGCTAATCTTGTAGACAAATCAGCAGCTAGTTTGTGGGATGAGGAAGTTCACTTACAGCAGCTCGAGTACAGTGACCAACCGATACATATCAGCTATGACAATGACGAGGAAAGTGCAGCAAATTGGGAAGTAAGTGAAGGATCTTTACCTTTTTGCTTTGATTCATGTCAGTTCATCAGAGACAATTTCCGTGCAATCAGAAATCAGCTATCGACTAGTCTTGATTTGGAGCCTCTTGAGGGCGATGAAAAATCAGTGCCAGACTTCTCATATTCAGATTTCCAGCCCCCAAATGCCATTAGTTGTCAAGTTGCGGATGAGGACATGGAAGCTGGCACATGCGATCAAATGATACAAGAAGATTCCTTACCTTTCTGTTTTGAATCATTTCAGTTTTTGAGAGGTAAATTGCATAGTAAATCTTCAAATGAGCAGCCTATAGGAAATCAACAATCTCTCAGTTCTAATATTTAGGATGAGACTGATGGAGAAATTCTTGAGCAAGTTGTTAATAAGAAATATTCCCCTGAAATGATTGACGAAATCATTTTGGATATAAAACCCTCTCTAGCACCAGATTCGCAGCCACCAAACACAATTGAAGGTCAGATTACAGATGAAGGTGTGGCAGTCGAAGTACATGACCTAATGGTGCAAGAGGATTCTATACCCTTTTGTTTCGAAATATCCCTGTTTATATGGCAGAATCTTCGTAATATCTCTAAAGAAAAAGATGAACCGCCAATAGGATGTCATACAGTTTCAATAGATACATCGCAACAGTCCCCTCAAGTTTTTGATGATCCTTTTGCTCATGTGTTAGATTCTGTTTGCTGTAAAAATTCTTCTCCATCAGCCAACCATGTGACAAAAGAGAATGTTGATAATAATATGATTCCAAGGCCACCTTCATTGTCTTGTTTAACGGATTTTTCATTACAAAGCTCAGATCAAAGTTTGCAGTCATATGAGGAGATTGATAAAGGAGGCTTTGGTTCTGTTTGGAATCAGCAACAGAGTTTGGTTCTTCACGAAATTCAGGATCCTTTTGACAGCCTACTGCTATCACCAAAGAAAGACAACACAGATGTGAGGAAAATTTTAATATCCAGCTATGAAGATTACTTGGACCAGAACAGTAATGTGTTAATGGAAATCAATGGCGATGCTTATGAAGATCCTTTTGCAGTATTCTTGAATTCATCCAACCAATTCATGCTTTGTAAGTTTGTCAGTAGTGAACTTGATTCCAAGTTTCCATGGGAGTTTCCTTTTGATTCTTCCCTTTTCCTGTGCATCAGAAAGCATTTGGGAAGAAATCAAATATTAGCCATGATACTTACCTGGTTGCATTGGTTGTTCCATCTCACTTGATTGGGTGGTGGAAAGAGTAATTAGGGTAGGTTTGCTGAATAAGCTCAAATATGAGCATCTTTCCAGTTTCTTAGTTAGGATTTAGTCATGTCTGGTTTTATTATGGTTTTTAGTTTGAGTCTTCAGTCAGAGTCCGTCTGCATAATGTCAGTTTCCGTGTTTTGATTCCATAGCCCAATGGACGAAGGCACTGTCTGCTCACCCAAAGATCTGCAGTTCTTGGCACCTCCAAGGAGCTAGAGCTACCATCCCCATTGGAGCCAATGTTAGTGTCAGTCTTTGCAGCCTTCCTCCAGTGATAAAATATGCTCTTACAAAGTGGTCTCAGAGTGTCAAGGTCAAATTTTGTCATTTCAGTAAGTCTTCAAGCAAAATTTGGTCATTAGGCATTAGATCTAGGCTTTGGTTTTATTCTTGTCAAAGTTGTCCAAATGTCGGTCCATGTCACCGTTGAGCTGAGTGTACCATCATTCATAGGGTTTTCATTATCATGTCAAGTTCCACTGGGTCATTTTACACCTTGTTCATGCTACAAGTGCGCCTAGGTAAGGTCATTTCCCTCTCTTAGGGTTTTGAAGGCAATTTCTCTTGGATGGTCAAATCATCTGAAAAACTTGTATCCTGATGTTAATACACCTTCCCATATCATTAAAGTACCTTATCAAACACTTCCCATCACTGAGATCCCCCAATTTCCTCATTTTCGCACAAACCCTAGTTTCTTGCTACAACCTGGCAATTTTCTAGGTTGGACCTGTGTTTTGCCTTTTTGGACCCCTTCCCTCACTAAATCTTTGAAATTCCACTTTCTCCTACTTCTTAAAATCCCTCCCTACTTCCAAAAATTTTTCCAAGAATTTAGAAGCCGCTTATCCCCTTCATTTCGATTCATTTCAACAAATCTCTTGTTCCACACATCGAGATAGGTTTTACTCCAATGATGTTTTTGTGCAATAAAAGATGAATTTGGGAAACATGAGAGAGATTTTTGTCCAAAATAAGCCAAGGAAGAAAAACCTCCTTCACTCTTTACACAGGTGTCATGGTTTTATAGAAATGTCAAAAATACAATTGCCTCGGGAGAATTGATGCACCTCTGAAATGACCTTGGGAAAATCAAGTTTTCTCCTAGCTCGGTTGGCCAAATGACTTGCTTGATGAGTCAAATGATAACGCGACACAAATTTATTTCCAATGAGCTATCATGATCTCAATTTGGAGTTGAGAAAGGCATTCAAAAGATTACTGTAACAACACTCTGCCTTGAGGCAGCCTCATTTGGCACATTTTGACCAGTCTTAGGAGATTTGATTTTTTACAGGGAAAATGAACTCCAAATTGACAAATTATAGTTTGTTTAGGAAGTAGACTCAAATACCTTTCTAACAAGCTATCCTACACCAAATTTGGACACTGGGAAGGCCTCCAAAAGTCACCTGGAAAAAGGCGCGGCGCACAGGGGAGGCGCGGCGCACTGGGAGAAAATTTCCAATGTAAATTTACACTGGCGCGGGGCATATAGCTGCCAAGGCTGATTTTTTTTTAAAATTTGCTCCAATATTGCCCCAAACTGCATGGATTTCCATTGGTACAAGTAGGTTGAACTTCTCTTATGGTTTTTCATCCAAGATTGATGGTTGTTGATGGTGTTTGATGAATGTGAAGTGTGTTAAAGAAAACAAACCCTGTCTCTTCAAAATTTGCCAAGGAGATTGCTTCTAGGGTTTTGTTTTGCAACTAATTATCCCCTCACCTCATCACTCCCTAATCCCATACTCTCCTTACTTCCCTTATTCCCCAAGTTAACATACCCCCAAAATTCACTAAGCCCATGCTCCCAATTCCCAAATCACTTATTCCTAAGTTCTATTATCCCTATTCCTAAACCCTACCATTCCCTATCACTCTCCTTCTCTCATTTCACTTGTAAAATCCTCAAATCCCAATTCCCAAACATAGTCAAGTGACTGTCCTCACCTTCACTTGATTGAACCACATTTTTCCCACACTCCACTATACCCACTGTCCCTATTCATCACAGTCCCTTCCTACTTGGCACATATTTGGCATTGAAATAAAGGGTACCAAATTCTCTTTTTCAAAAAGTTGCTAAACATACACCTTGCATGGACATTATGGAGACAGACACTGAAACATCATATGAACAAGACAGTCATTTCCACCACTGAACTGCATGCACCAAGAAGGCATCAAAAAGGAAAAAGAGGAAAAAAGAGCATGATCGACTCCAGATATTGGCTAAGGCAATCCTTGGCCCACCATAACACTTAATGAAGAAGCTCCAGCCCAAATTTCAAGAAATTTGGGGCAGTTTTGGTATTTTTGTAAATTTTTGTGCAAAAAACAGGGTTTTTCTCCCTGTGCGCCGTGCCACGTGGCGCGCGCTTACGATAGGAGGCTCCAAATGCAAAAACGTTTATAGTTTTGGATTTTTCATGAAAAATTATGATTTTTGGTGCATGGCCAAGAATTTTGGGCAAGTTTTGAGTCCTCAAGAGGTCAAAAACACCCTAAAAATGACCTCTCTGCCCCTAATTCCACACACAAAAAGCAATCTTGGGAGATTGAGGTTTTGGAGGGGAAAATGGACACCAAATTTAGAAATTCCACTTGGGTTGGAAAGCAGGTAGGGAGGGATTTCCAACAAGCACACTTGGGCACAATTTGGACTCCAGCAGGTACCTCAAAATATCCTCCAAAGTGGCGCGGCGCATATAGCTTTTGGCACGGCGCACAGGGACCCAAAGGCCAAAATCATTTCCGCTCCGCGACATTTCGATTCGCAATTTTCTCCAAGTGGGCCCACTCATTTACAATGCATTTTTCCCGACATCAAAGGCAAAGTTTAAAAAAACATTTTTGGCTTCTATTCAGGTGGCCAAATGAAGGCGAATAGCCACCCAAAAATTCTACGCTCATATTTGCTTTTTTCTAATTGCTCTTCATAGAAAAATGAATGTAACTGCTGATGGTTGGCTCTTCACTTCCTGGGTTGATCAACCTTCTCATGGCAAAGCTTATTTATTGTATTGAGAGTCATTTTGTAAAGGGTTGGCATTTCTGGGAACTGTGGGAGAGAAACTCAGTCACTCACAGTACATTTGACAAAGAATTAATGAAAGATTGCAGCTCTGGTTCATGAGATTCCTGTGGCGTGAGTTTAGCAAATGTATCTTCTTTATGTTTCATATGTATTTCATTATGTTTCATATTTTCATTCACATTCATTTCCAGTGAAAGCTTTCTAAGTAAAAAAGGTAGAATTCAGTGCACTGCTCTGCCTTGGGATAGTTTTCATGTTCTATGTTTTCTTCTGTTGAAAAGGATTCATGTATTTATGCCCTTTTCACACTCTCAAACAATCTCTCCACCTCACATTTTTTCAACTCTAATTGCTAGACTTTCCGCTTGTCTTGCCTCACGAAATAACCTGCGTCTTTGAGTTAAATTCTCTGCTCATGCTGTTCCTTGGCCCCACACATCCTAGAAAACTCAGTTATTCTTCAAACATCTCCATCATATTTATTTACCTAGCCTAAAATTAGCATCCATTTTTGACTCATCTCAGACCCTATTGTTTATTTTCCTGAGTGTGACCCGGAGAGAGCCCTCTCCTGTTCTGGTAGGGCTAGCTACCAGATTGAGCGTGGTTTGTGGTTACCCTGAATTTTGCCTTCCTTCAGCCTAAGGCAAATTTAGGTGCTAACAATTACCATAGATTTATATAAGGGTTCTCTAAGTTAGCATAACTTATAACCTCCTTACAAAATAGAGGGGTGAAATTTGTGTGAATTCAACAATGTCAAGAAAGTTTTGAGAAACTAAAATATTTTCTTATTGTTGCTCCAACGCTGAAAATAACATATCTCGATAAAGAGTTTGAATTATGTATTGTTGCATGTTTGAAAGGTCTTGGAGGTGTAATTATGTAGGAATGATATTTAGTGGCTTATGAATCTCGTAATCTAAAATGGCATGAGAAAAATTATGTGGTTTATGATCTTGAATTGGCATTCATAATTCATGCACTTAAAATGTGGAGACACAAACTAATTGGTAGAAAACTCATTTTGATTACGAACCATGTAGGTCTGCAATGTTTTTTTTATCCAACTAGACATGAGTTCCATATAGGCCAAATGGATGGCCTTCTAGAGTGATTATGATTTTAACATTGAACAAATAAATGGGAAAGAAAAAATGTTGGAAGATGTGTTAAGTCGAAGACTTAAGCAATTGTATGAAGTAATAGTATGTCAAGATGAAACATATTTTGTTCATAAAATTAAAGAAGCAACATTAGCATATCATAATTATAACCATCTTTTTTAAGATATGAAAATTAAAACTAACCAAAGAAAATGGGTTGAGTATGAAATCAATGAAAGAAGATTGTTGACAAATAAAAATAAAATTTGTGTTCCAAATGAAGATAAAATTAAGAGATTGATATTAGATGATCACCACAAGAGAGCATTTCCAGGTCACCCAGGATACCAATGAATGATTACATTGATTCAGAAATAATATTTCTAGCCAGAGATGAAAAGTGAAGTTGATGAATACTTGGAAAGGTGTCAAGAATTCTAACATGTGAGAGTAAAACACCAGCACCAATATGGGTTACAAAACCCCCCTACCTATACCATAGTCTAAATGGGAAGCAATATCCTTATACTTTATTTTTAGATTATCCTAATCACGGGTGAAACATGATTCCATTATGGTGGTGGTAGACAAACTATCTAAGCATGCCCATTTTATTCCTATGCAATTTAATTATAAGACACGTAGGTGGATGAATCTTTATGAAGGAAATTTTGTTTACTGAGATGGGTACGCATCCATAATTTGGAACCACTATCATCCACACACTGACAGGAAAATAGAAATGGTTAATCACATTGTTGAGGATATGTTATGTATATGTAATGAACCATCCCACAAAGTGGGAGGACTATCTGCATTTGATAGAATTCACCTATAAAAATAGTTATCAGGCATCACTGAAAATGAGTCCCTTTGAGGTTTTATATGGAAGGAATTATCATGTCCCCCTAAGTTGCATTCGACCTTAGGATAGGCTCATGTAAGGACTCAAATTGTTACCAAAAATGGAATAAATGGTGAGGAATATCGTATATAACTTGAAAGTAGCATAAGATAGGCAGAAGAGTTATGCTCACATGAAAATAGCCCATAAAGAGATTCAAGTGGGTGAGCATGTTTACATTAAAGTACAACGAAAAAAGAGCTCCTTGAAATTAGGGAGTTGTTCTAAATTGGCTCCCCATTTTTGTGAGTCATTTTAGATATTGGCCATGGTACACTCAGTGGCATGCCAAATGGAACTACCTGCTCATGTTGGAATTAAGAATGTATTTCATGTGTCTCTTTTGAAGAAATATATATACCTAATCCTACTCATATAATTGATTTATTATAGGTATAAACAAAAGGAGAGCTATTGGTTGAGCCTCTACAAATCATGGAATGGAGACAAACTACAATCTGGAATCAAGCAATTGCCTAGGTTAAAGTGCAATGGAAGCACTTTGGGCCTGATGAGGCCCCCTATGAAATGGAACATGAAATGATGGGTACTTTCCTTATGTTGTTTCCAAAGAAGAATGGAATCTAAAAAAATGAGGATGGTGTTCATTTTAAGGGGAATAAAAGTGTAATACCCTTAGACAAATTACTTTATGACTTTTACATTTAATTGTTGGCTAGAAGTTAAAAGACAAATGACATGATATGTTGATGTAAATATTTATTTTCTTTTTAATCATGAAAGAAGATTTTTTTTTATGTGTTAACACTCTTGAAAGTATTTTAAAGACTATCATGTGATAACTAACTCCTAAATATCAACAAAATAGTTGGAATTAGTTATCCCCAGAAGGGGGCAAGAACAAGAAAAAAAATCCTGCTTTCACCATTATTTAACATAATTTAGCAAAGACAGGCCATGAGAAGATTTCATGGTTAGGGATAGATTTCATGAGGTGGAACCTATACTAGAGAGCCATGGAAGATAAATAAATTTTCTCAGGAGAATAAAACTGGTGCAAGAGAAAGACTAGTTTTTGGACCTGGAATATTAGTAGGATGTTGCTAAAGGGTTTAGGAAGTGAAATTTACTAAAGAATCCTATTGTTTTCCTCGTAGAGAGGAGTGGAGCTCAAGGGTCACTGACAAAGAAATTTAGTTCATGGTTGGGAGGAATGTGGAAGTCTTTAACATGTTTTTAGGAAGCTATAGATAAGCACCTAGATGATCTAAAATTATGATATAAATTTTATGTTGATTGGTTATATTTGGAAAATGGAAAAATAAATGCCATTCATTCAAGAAAATTTTAGCCTAAAGGTGTGCATGAAATTTTCATGTATATAATATGTAAATCAATCAAAATACTTTTATTCTAAAAAGAGATACATGTAAATATTTTGGAGGGAAAAGAAACAAAATATTCTTTTTAATTGTATTTTTAGTTTATCTCCTTATATTTTTACTCAAATTTCAAGTGTAGACATTCATTAGATGATGTGGAATTGAATTCCACATCCAACGAGCACCCATTACGCATACTTCTGAGAAGAATTATCTTAATAAAAATTGAAGATACATTAAAAGCATGTGTACCCATTATGTGCACCTCTGAAAAGACCCACATTGGTAAAAATTGAAGATACATTAAAAAAGTGTGTTCAACATTTTTTTAATGTATCTTCAATTTTTATCAATGTGAGTCTTCTCAAAAGTATTCATAATGGGTACTCATTGGACGCAGAATTTAATTATGCATCCAATGAATGTCTACAATTGAAATTTGAGTAAACCTATAAGGAGATAAGTGAAAAATACAATAAAAAAAAGCAGTTTTCTTCTTTTCCCTCTAAAATTCATAACTCCTATTTTATTATTTTAACTGTTAGTTTATTATGTTTCCCTAGGAGACCACTTTTAGGTTGATTTTTCCTCTAATGAGGAGATTAGAGATTAGATTCTCAATTAGTCCTATGAATAATTGTTCATAATGTTATAGTTGTATCAGATTTATGTGTATGCATATGTTAGTGTTGGTATATGTTTTATACCTAACATGTTGCAAGAAGCAAAAAGGTTATAGATATAGCATAGGTCTTACCTCGCTAAAGAGGTTGGTAAGAGGTTAAGGTAAGAACTTGTCGTGGAATTTCTTTTGAAGATGGAAATGGCGTGGAAGAAAGGAAAAGCCACCTAAAGTAAAAGTAATATAAAAATGTTGTGAAGAATGAGGGTTTACATATCTAACCCTATCTCTCTAGTCTCTTTTCATAGGAGAAAACAATAGTATTAATAATATAGCAAAAGAACTCTATAGGGGTAATTGTGTGTATAACAAAAGAACTCTATAGGGGATATTGAGACTGAAAGTAATAAGGAGAGTTTTCCAAGTTAGTTTTTATTTCCCTCATGTGGGTAACAAACCCTATTGACTAGTCAGGAACAACTGTCCTAAAAATTTGGAAGCGTAGGGCTCAAAGAACACCTGGGAGTTTCAATGGTAGGATCCATTAAGACTCTAGCCTCGTACAATCTACAATGAACCCAATATACTAATTAAATGGTTAGGTAAGATATGTTGAAGCCATGAATATAATATGTTGATTATACATAGTAAGAAATAACCACAATTTTACAAAGTACTAAAAGATGAGAATATGGCATAAACCCTTGCATAAGTAAATATAACTAGAATTGTAAGGATGTGGAATCCCTAAAAGAAAAGTATCAAGAAATTACAAACTTTACTATGAGAGAAAATGCATAGACTATGTCTCTTACTTTGGAACTAAAGAATTTTGAAAATTTAAATTTATATTTAAAAGGCCACATCCTTCTCTAAATTTGTGAAATTATACATAAATTAAAAGAAAAGAAAAGAAACCCCTATCGGGCTCTGTCGTGCATTAGCTAATGAAGGGTTCTTAACAGAATACATGTTACAATCCCTTACAGTGG
The DNA here is from genome assembly GCA_031772625.1 of Pinus tabuliformis. NCBI lineage: Eukaryota > Viridiplantae > Streptophyta > Pinopsida > Pinales > Pinaceae > Pinus > Pinus tabuliformis. The sequence goes on from CM062810.1 coordinate 567,317,132, forward strand.
ACAAAAAACACATATGTGTTCAAATTATGAACATATAAACACGACCAAGTAATTGGGCCAAACATCTAGATACGTACACATAAAAATTGTTTAAATCTCTTCAAATATGAAAAGAGTCTTTATACCACAGTAAAAATCCATAAGATTATAAATTGCCACCTTCTGAGGGTTGTCTTTTGTTATACATATATAAAATTTCAGAGAAATTAGTATTCAAGTATCAAAATTCATAAATTAAGACGATCTCAACCTCTTCATTAAAAATATAAGCTACTGAATCCCGGAAGGATCTTGGCCATTTAGAATGTGAGTACCCTAGCCAAGAAAAACATATATATGTGGGTGTGTGTGTATGTATATGTATATTTATATTTAAAGTTGGATATCAAGATTGAAAGTAACTAAGAGATTTCTTCAAGTTAGTTTTTCTTATCCATGCACATAACAAACCATATTGACTAACCAGGAACAATTGTCCTAAAGATTTAGAATATTAGGGTTCAAAGAACATGTGGAAATTCTCATGATAGGATCCACCAAAATGCTAGTGCAATACAATATATAATAAACCCAATACACTAATTAAATGGTTAAGTAATATATGTTATATCCATGAACATAATATGTAGATTATACGCAGTGAGAAATAACAACAATTGTATAGAGTATTAAAATATGAGAATATGGCATAAACCCTTGCAAAAGTAAACATAACTAGAATTGTAAGGGTGTGGAATCCCTAAACGAAAAGTATCAAGAAATTACAACCTTTACTATGAAAAAAATGCACAGACTATGTCTCTTACTTTGAACTAAAGAATTTTGAAAAATTAAATTGATATTTAAAAGGCCACATCCTTCTCTGAATTTGCAAATTTATAGAGAAATTAAGATATAAGAGAAAACCCTATCAGGATCTATCATGCATTAGCTAATAAAGGGTTCTTAATAAGATACATGTTATAGTTCCTTACAGTCGAAAAAAACACATATGTGTTAAAATTATGAACATATAAACATGGCCAAGTAATTGGCCAAACATCTACATACATACATATAAAAATTGTTTAAATTTCTTCGAAGATGAAAAGAGTCTTTATAGCCCAGTAACAATCCATAATATTATAAATTTCCACCTACTTAGGGTGGTATTTTTTATACATATATACAATTTGAAAGAAACTACTATTCAATTATAAAAAATCATTAATTAGGTCAACGTCGGCCTTCTCACTAAAAATATAAGCTATGGAATTCTAGAAGGGTCTTGTTGAGATGTCAATGTTGTAATTGATGGTATGGATTGAAAATATATATAGAAATAATAGAAGCCTCAGACCCAAGGAGCAGTTCTAAGGAGAAAGAGGAGGAAATCCATCGGAAGCCATTGAAGCCATCGGAAAGCCATCGAAAACCATCAGAAAGCCATCGAAAGCCATCAGGAGCCAAAGGAAAGCCATTGGAAGTCAAGAGTAGGAGAGACAAGCCAAGGAGGAGAAAATGAAAGAGAAGCAGTTCAAAGAGAAGCCATTAGAAGTCAAGAATAGGAGCGACAAGCCAAGGAGGAGAAAATCCAAAAATAAGATCACATATGCCCAAGAGAAAGAGCCAAAGGATAGAAATAGTGATATCAGAGGAGAAAAAAGAAATGATATCGATGAAATATCCAAAACAAATCAGATAAATCATATCGATGTTTTTTTATGTGTCTCCAACAACAACAAAAATCGACCTCCGATATGAGATTTTCACCAACTTTCGATATGTGGACCTGAAGTGATCTAATAACGAATTTAATTGTTTAATCGCATCCACCACTTTATCATAGTTTTGAAATGACACCTCCTATAAGATCTTCTAATGAGAGCAAAGCTCTGATTGCCGATATGGTTGCAGACTCGACTGGCCTTACCATAACATTTTAAAATGTAATATTGCGTTCGTGCATTAGAACTTTCCTATCACAAGTTTTGAAGGCATGTCATGTTAAAACCTATGATAAGATCCTCCGATAAGACCAAAGCTCTTATTGCAATATGTTGTGGACCTGGTTGGCTTATCAAAACAGTTTTATTAAAATATCGCATATGTTGCATCGAAAGTCAAAGCAAGTAAGAACGACATGAGATATCGCAATATTGACATTGTTGACATATCGAAACTTTGGCATGTGCACAACTTAAAAAATATCTGATATTTGGATGGTTGTGTTGTGTGGGAGTAAAGTGATGATGTGGCATGTGGGACCTCTTAGCATCTATTATAATATGTTTTCCGTTCAATGAAACTATGTTATATTTGGTCAATTATTAATGAAGACCCCTTCAATATATTTTTAATGTGCCACCTCATGCACAAGTCGGCCTCTCCTCCAATGAACATGTCTTTTTGTTTATTGGAAAAACTCATATAAATTCAATTCAAATACCTCATTTCCATGATAGATCTTTGTCATCCGATATAGAGAGTAAGATATAGTTCACAACTTGTGAAGTTGAAAGAACATAGGAAAGGAAGCTTAAGGTAGAGAAGGAGAAGCGAATTTTGTTTGGGTTGAAATTGATGAAACAAAATCTCTCAGAATTGTGATGAATTAATCTGTAGAAGAAGTGCAGTCCTCAACCTGAAGGACAGTCCTGTGGAGGTTTGTTTAGTAGCTTGGTTCATTTCTATATCTCTGTCTCGAATTTGTGAAAAGATTAATTCTCGGATCTGTATGACCTCGGACCAGCAAAGTGAGGTTACATCTATCATCATTTGAAGGAAACTGAAGACGACACCAACATTGAAGTGTTTTGTGATTTTTCCTTGGAAGTAAGCATATCACAAACTCTTGAAGCAGTCACCTCGGCATTGTGAATAAAGGCTCGAAACAGAGGTATACACCTCAGACTATCTGTGGAAGGCTCAAACTATATGGAACATATATCTTTGGAAGGCTCGAAGCTACAACAAATTTGTGAAGGACCAAAGCTTTTGTAGCTAGGCAGGGCAATCTCAGACCTATAACTATGTCATGGGAGATTGTCGATACATTTCAGAGTTGTGAAGAAAATATTCTCATGCTTGTGGACAGTGATTCTTTGGTGTCTTGATTCATTACATAATGCGATTTGAAAAGACTTGAAGTGGACAAATCATGTTATTGGAGAGAGACCTTCAAGACTATGTGCATGATGTTCTGTTGAAGCCCTCATGGAGTAACCTTGGAGATTATGTTTGGTTACCATGAAGAGTTGTGGAGACACCTTCATGTGAAGACAATTTTTTCATTGATGAAGTGATTTGGAGGAGCCTTTTCTCAAGAAATACAATGTTCGTTGCAGAAAATATTTGGAGCCATAGAGAATCATCAAACTTATCCTTAAAAATTGTGGCTAAGGGTTGGAACCCTAGAGGTTGGATCCTCATAGAAACAAGGTTAGTGCCTTGGAATATAGGGTTGGATCCTTAGAGGATAGGATTCCTCAAGAGACCAGGTTGGAGCATCTACCGAAGATAGGGTTGGAGCCCTAGAGGATAGGAGTCCTCAAGAGACTAGGTTGGAACCTGTACTAAAGATAGGATTAGAGACCTAGAGGATAGGAGTCCTCAAGAGACTAGGTTGGAGCCTCTACTAGACAAAGGGTTAGAGCCCTAGAGGTTAGTGTGTCAAAGTTGACAAGGTTAGAGCCTTGGAAATTCCAAGTCGATGCTTGGAAAATATAGGTTGGAGCCTGGGAGACTGAAGATTAGTGTCTTCATCTAGGGTTAGAGACCTACACATTATTGTATTTCATTTATTCTAAACATTATTGGAGTCCTCGTCATTGATTAATAAAAAATTTATTCTATCATTGTTCATTTTTTGTTCTAATTATAAGTTATCTTAAATGGTAAAAATAACAATTGAAAAGAAATATTGATTCACCCCCTTCTCCGTATTTCCAACGAGTCTTGGCCATTTAGAGTCTAAGTTCCCTATCCAAGAAAACCAAAGGAATTGTAAGCACTTGGAAGTCCTGTGTGGCCGTGAAACAAACTTGCAAATAATCCCAGTTAAAGAAAAAGGCTCAGTGAGGGTTTCCAATGGCATAACTCACTAGTAATATAAACAAGAATCCGAGTTGGAAACCTAAGGGAAATTTTTTTTAAGTTTATTATATATTAATATGCTAAACACAAATGGACTCAACAAGGGTTTACCTGTAGAATTGTCATAGAGCCATAGTTCCAAAAACCTTGCTCCTAATCACATAAAATATCATTGTTGAAGTTTTTAAATAATGAGTCCATAAAGATGGAGTTTATTAAAATAATAATGGCATAAGTTGTTATAGATTTTTTAAACCCAATGTTTCAGACTTCTAAGTGATTCCATCATTAGGGGAATGTCATTTGTCTTGAGAAGGTCAATGTTTTCTCTGTATAGAGTTAATGTTTCTTATGTGTGTGTGTGTGTGTGTGTGAAGTATGTTATTAATAGGAAAAATTTTGGTTGGCTAGGTTTAATTATTGTTTTAATTATTTTAAATTTAGAATATAGCGATAACTTAAAAAAATATGGAGCTAGGATTTGGATTTGACAAATTTAGGGTTATGGATTCTTTACCTTGTATGTGTGAGAGGGTGTGATATCCTTCTAGAATCTTGGAACATGGAGACATTGTAACCGAAAGGCCACCACAAGCCTCGTGATTCACTTGGAAAAGAATCCACAAACGCTAATTAGCCATAGGATAAAAGAAAATTAATTGGTGAAAGAAACCATAAATGAGACAAAATAATTTAAGAATGAAGTGTACAAAGAACCAAAATAAATAATGTGTATAGGGTTAAATTCAAACCTGAACACAAATTCCTTGCTTAGACCACAAGTAGTGACCCTATTGAAGCCATTTGATCTTGAGATAACCAAAGTTTTACACAGTCGACCCTCAGATTGAGGACTAAAGCATGATTGTCAAGATATAAAATCTCATATATGGAGCTCGTTCTTCCAATATTGTATGCACAAATGATACTGAAACAACAGGGAGACCATAGGGGTAGTTACTCCAAAACTAATCCCAAATTTCCTCACCATCGATCTAAACCCTATGCCATCCAGACCATTGATGTGTTTACACATCATTAAGCGGTGTGGTAGGAAACCATACCACCATTTGCACTAAAAATCACATGTATTGAGGGAAACGATTCCTCAATTATGGTTCAAGCGTCCATGGTGGACTCCATAAAGACTAGAAGCTTTGAAATTTATGAAAACAATCTTAGTAATAAGGAAATATCAATCAAAGCATTAGAGAAGTATTGAGATGAAAAATTAGCCTCAAAATAGAAATGTATAACTAAAATCAACTTAATAAAAAACAATAGGATTCAAGATGATGATGTCAACCATGCATGATGATTCGCCATTTTTGGAGTAAAAAAAGTAAAAATAATAAATAATAAAAAATTAGAAAAACTATTTTTAAAACTTTTATTTTAAACTTATCTCTCTATAGGATTACTCAAATTTTGAGCAGTGCCACTCATTGGATGCAAAATTTAATTCCCCATCCAACAATTATCCATGTTGCATACTTTCGATGGACCCCACTACACTAAAAATGAGAAATACATGAAAAAACATTATTGCAATCATAGTTTTTCATATATTTCTCATTTTTGTGTAGCAAGGCCCATCGAAAGTATGAACATTCGTACTCCTTAGATGAGGAATTAAGTTATGCATCCAACAAGTGATCCTGCTCGAAATTTGAGTAAAATTATAAGGAGATAAGTTGAAAATACGAGTTGAAAAGGTAGCTTTTTCTTTTTTCCCTCTAAAATTTGATGATGTAATCTAATCTTATTTTATTATTTCCACTATTATTTTATAATATTCCATAGGAGGCCCATTTTAGACCTCAAAATTTCTCTAATGTCGACATACTTTTCCACACAATATATATATATATATATATATATATATATATATATATATAGATATATATATATATATATATATATATATATATATAAACACCCATGGGAAAGCCCTTTTGTATACAGGTTGAAACCTTGGAAAAACTCCAAATAATAAGATCGCACCGTGGCTTGAAAGCATTAAAAAAATATAGATTAGGGTAATCAAAACATGAAACATATATTACCATATACAATGGTTGTGACATTTATATATATAAAGTAAGTTTTACACAAATTTATAAGTATTGCAAGGTTGGGTAGACCAACATTTAGAGAAAAATATGCCTATATAATAAGTAGTATAAGGATAAGAAAAACCAAATAAGTTACTCAAGGGGAGAACATGTTGTGGCTCATTATAGATAGTGAACTTGAATAGAAGTACTTATTGTTTGAAAACAAGGGATACGAAATTTAAACTAAGAATAATTATGAGATTACTTGTAGAGTTTTCAATAGTTAAAGTTATTCATATTGCAAATAATGTATAGACAAAAATATGCATAATTATATATATAAGGAAAAAAAATTGTCAAGTAAATTGTAAGAAATTTTAAGATAATTTTAGAGGTATTTCCATATTTGAAGCTACAAATCGTCACAAAATAATCAAATCCAACTGATCCTCTATCCTAGGGTACAAAGGTATACATGTCCTTCAAGAGTTAAACTTGAGTAAATCATGCCATTTTTCACCCCACTAGAACACAATGGGTGAGTGGTTCAACCCAAGCGCAATTGGTATCATGATCCAAGTAAACATGGCACATGGAGCTAGTTTGATTAATAAAGTGTCATATTATATGGTTCCATTAGAAAGGATTCAGGCACATAGATTGAGCACCACCCATCAAGACTTATTTAATACCTCCACAATGTCACCTCTATTCACTTGCGTGATTCATATGGGGTAGTACACTCAAAAAATGATGCATATAGGAAATTAATATAAGCATGGGAGATCTAGAATCATGTTTTCCGTAAGAAAGGGAAGTTTCACCTCATAATCATGAGGTGTGTTGGGCCTCCATTGCATATTCATGTGAGTTTTCAGTCATTATGTATTGGTTCACTTGGAAAGTTAGAGGACTTAAGAATCATTTAGATGTGGGGTCATCTCTACGTTGCATCAACCTCTCATATATCGATTGTGCTCCTCAACCACAGTATCTAGAAAAGGAAAGCTCATTTTCTACTACAACAAAAGAAATCTAGTCGAATTTTTTAATGGAGGAATGGGTGAGGAACAAAGCATCCAATTAGGTATAGATGTCATGGATTGCGAGGAAAATTGAAATATTTTGATTCAACATATTGCTTCTATAAAATTGAGCTCCAAGGGCATCAACAATACCTAAGGCTATGCATTGATCAGTTGGAAACCCTTCTAATGACAATGATGGGCATAATGATAGAGCATTACTTATTTGTTCGAGTGACAAGAAGATCAAATTGATATATTGTAAAGTCAACTAGAATTATAATAGAAAGGGGTTTGTCTAGCCACTCTCACATCATTTATAGCATATTCATCCAACTCAATTTTCTTCCATCATGTATCTATGCTTGATTTAAATGTGAAACCACTTTGAATAATTTAAATACAACTGAAATGATTTCTAACATTTATATATTTTAATGGTTTACTATGAATGATGAATATGGTAATACAATGATGTTTTTTAAATAGATAATTCACATATAAATCTCTTTATATTTTTTATTTTTTTTCTCATTTAAAAAACATATCAAATGAAAATCTTATGTAAAATAATTTTAAAAAAAATCAATACTATAAAAAAAAAATTATAAAATACTTTTATATTCTTATACATTACCAATACAACCTACCCCCCACACATATATATAAACTAAAACCAATTAAAAAAACCAACATATTACAAACCATAAAACAAATAAACAAAACATGTTTTAAAGGGACACCTAGTGACATCATCGAGATTAGTAAAATTACCAAACCCCTCTTAAACTATCCGCACTATATTGTCCCTTGGGTCAAACCATTGTTCCTTTAAATGATGGGACCCCTCCTTTTAAAGGAACGACAAACATGGGCAAAGGTGAGCTCAGAGAAATAATTTGTATAAAATATATATATATTTATAAGAAAAATTAAAAGTTATTCTTATTTGTTTATATTAATATCTTCTTCCTAAAGAACTAAAATGATATTCAAAAAATTGTATCAATCATTTTTCTGAAATTAGTGAAAGTTTATTTTTATGCATAAATATGAAATTACACATATAATAGTTATAATGAGGTATAATGGTATTGATTATATTAAAACAATTTAAGTTCTTTCTTCCACTCTAAATTATTTTTAAGAGTTTATATCTACATTAATTTTCTTGTCTTTCTAATTATGAGATACAGATAAAAATGAGAAATGTGTTAATATATTGAAAAATTTATCACATAAAAATCATAATTGGGCTTAGAGACGTATTCTATAGCCTAGTATAACCCCGATGTATAAGCATGTCATGTCCTAAAAAATAATAAAAACAATTTTAGTTAATGGCGGCCAAAATATTAGCTTAAATTATATATAGCTTGAATTTTTAGATTATATATAATTTTTTAATCTTATTAATGGACTAAGATTAATTATTAAAATATAACTATGTATTATTATATATAATTTGAATGGATAATAAATTTCATACTTTTAATAGTTCCTTTATCATATAAGTGAATTTGAATGGATCATAAATTTACCTTTAACAAAAAAAATTACCACATTAAAATTTCAAATTAGGTAAATTTTAAACATCTTTACTCTTTACTAAAGCCAATAAAGAATCGCAAATCCTGCTACAAAATCTTTTAATATTTCTTTTAATTAAATATTTGTAAAATGAATCTTTAAAAGGAAAAACAATATCTTATGGATATATTAAAATATAAAGACATAAATATTTCCATATCAAATTTGTAATATTTGAAAATACAAATTTAATGTAGTTTTATTATAAATTTCATTATCATGCCATGTAAAAAACATCACTAAATCTAACATTTATATTAAAATATTAATGTTAATATTAATATTATTAAATTTAATGACTTTGGATTAATACAATATCAAATTTAATATAACATTCTATTTGTTATATTATAATATATGTTAATATATCATGATATATATCAACTCTAGATATATATGGAGGGAAGAACAAAGACATAGAGTGATAGAGGTGGAGAGATAGAGGGAGTGAAAGTGAGAAATGGAGATAAAATGAAGGATATGGTAGAGAAGGAATGAAGAAAGAGAGAAAGAGGAGTGAGAGAGGGAGAGAATGGTAAGAGAGAAAGAGGGAGACACAAAGATGGAAGGGACAGACAGGAGGAGAGAGGGAGGGAGATAGTGACAAGGTTGGAGGGCAGAGAGAGAGAGAGATATGGGGGAAAGGGAGAGAGGGGAAGGACGAGAGAGAGGACTTGAGAGAGAGGAGGAGAGGGGGATGGAGGGAGAGGGACAGATAGTGAGATGGAGTTGGAGGGGCAGAGAGGGAGTGAAGAAGATTGACATAGAGAGAGAAAAGTGGGGAGAGAGAGAGATGAAGTGAAGAAGAAAGACATATAGAGAGAAAATTGGATAGAGAGAGAGGGGGATGGAGGGAGAGGTACAAATAGTGAGATGGAGTTGGAGGGGGAGAGAGGGAGTGAAGAAGAATGACATTGAGAGTGAAAAGTGGAGAGATAGAGAGAGAGAGAGAGATGAAGTGAAGAAGAAAGACATGTAGAGAGAAAAGTGGATAGAGAGAGGGGGGAGTGACAAGGGAGAGATGGAGAGAGAGTTTATATGTTTTAGGGTGAGATAGAGAGGCAAAGAAGGAGACATAGAAGGAAGGGGGGAGAGAAGGAGAGAGGGAGGGAGATAGTGATAGAGTTGGAGGGTAAAGAGAGAGAGGGGGGGAGAGAGGGAGGTGAGAGAGAAAGGGAGAGAGATGGAGTTGGAGGTGGGGGGAGAGGGAGGTAAGAAGAAAGACATAGAGAGAGAAAGGTGGAGAGATAGAGGGAGTGATAAGGGATATAGAGAGAGAGGGAGAGGGGAGAGCAAGAAGGAAGAAAGATAAAAAGGGGAGAGAAGGAGGAGAGGGTGAGGGAGAGGAAGAAAAAGAGGGAGGTAGAGATACATATATAGAGAAAGAGTGTGTATGTTTTTGGGGTGATAGAGAGAGACAAAGGAGAGGTAGAGGGAGATAGAGATATAGATGGGAGGTGAAGAGAGGGAAGAAGAGAGAGATAGAGAAAGGGAGGGAGGGAGGGAGAGACATATAGATATGGGGAGAGAGAGAGAGAGAGAGAGAGAATGTGCGTTTGGGTAGGTGAGATAAAAACACAAATAAGGAGATATGTATGAAGAAATAGATATAGATGAGTGGGGAGAGAGGGAAGAAATTTTTTTATAGTAGAGACATTGATTTTAGTATAAATGATGATTACTAATCCTATTTGATTGTTTGAACTAGATACATTGATTTCAGTTTAGATGTAGATTTATAATTATATTTGATTGCGTACACTAGATGCATTGATTTGAGTGTAGATGTTGATTTATAATCCTATTTTATTGCTTTCTCTAGATGCATTGATTTCAATGTAGATGGTGATTTCTAATCCTATTTGATTGCTTCCACTAGATGCATTGATTTTAGTGTAGATGTTGAGTTATAATTATATTTGATTGCTTACACTAGATGCATTGATTTGCGTGTAGAAGCTAATTTCTAATCTTATTTGATTGCTTTCATTAGATACATTTATTTCAGTGTAGATGTTGCTTTCTAATCCTATTTGATTTCTTGCATTAGATGGATTAGATGTTTTTAGTATTGAGGTTGTAAAGTATTAAACAAAAAATTAAAGATTAGATGGAGGAGGGAGAGAGGGAAGAATATTTATTGCACTAGATGCATTGATTTTAATGTACATGATGATTTCTAATCCTATTTTATTTCTTGCACTAGATCCATTGACTTAAGTGTAGATGTTGATTTCTAATTATACTTCATTGCTTGCAATAGATGCATTTATTTCAGTGTAGATGTTGATTTCTAATACTATTTGATTTGCTAGCCCTAGATGCATTGATTTCAATGTAGATGTTGATTTCAAATTATATTTGATTGCTTGCACTAGATGCATTGATTTCAATGTAGATGTTGATTTCTAATCCCATTTGATTGCTTGCATTAGATGCATTGATTTTAGTGTAGATGTTGTTTTCTAATCCTATTTGATTCCTTGCATTATATGTATTAGATGTTTTTAATCTTGAGACTCTAGATTATTAAAAAAAAAATATTTTTCAAGATATATTTAGTAATACCTAGAAGGACATTATTAAGAATTAATTAGCTATTAAAAGTTGTGATACCTAGAATTAAAATGAAATAGATGTGCTAAATAATTAAATATATTCAAAATTACATATATTTAAAATTACTAATACAAAATTGCATACAACAATGTATTCAAAATATCTATAAGAGGAAAAAATATATTTATAAACATTCAAAACAAATTAAAATATTCTTGAAAGGAATAACCTATTCAAAAAATAGCAAAGAAACAAATTATTTCAAAAATAATACTGACACAATAAATTATTAAAACTACTCTTCAATATATATTTAGTAATACCTAGAGGGACACTATTAAGAATTAATTAGTTGTCAGAAGTTGTGATATGTAAATTAAATGAAATAGATGTGTAGTATCAATCCTCCTACAAACTATTGACAAGATTGTCTCCCTTCTCTGTCACCTACTAATTACTAATAGACAATTACACACATATAAAAATATAGCACAACAACTATAACATTCACAAACATTACCATCCAAATCCAAACACATTAACACAGAAATCACTCAAAGCATCCAAACATAGACGTACAAACCATTCAAGGCAAGCAACACATACCAAATTAAGGAAGAGAATGATATGGTCATGTCAAGCAAAGAAAACATAATGTGAATGTTGAAGGTAATCTCAAAGATATACATAATAATGATAATCTAAAAATATGTTGTTTCCCTCAAGTGGAACTAGCTTAGATCCATCTAACAATGGATTTATCATGCGCTGAGAGGGGTCAAATCTCTCGAGATGCAAAGCTTTCCTCAAGTTCTACACTCCAAAAATAAGGTTTGCACATCGAGAGATTTTATCTCTCTCGATGCATGATAGATCCTGTATTAGATGGATCTAAATTGGTGTAAAATTCATTAAAAAAAATTATCTATACACTTATTGAATTGGAGTCTCCACGAATTTTTTATTGGGTTACGCCAAATGGTTATGCTAATTCAAGACCAATGTTACATCAATTCATAAAAGTTGTTTGTTAATTGACTAATTCTAGCTTTATAAGTAATTTTTTAATCTAAAGGTAAGTATAATGCAGTATAATATGGTTCTTAATATCCCTTAGAATGTTTCTGTTATGACATACCATCAAATTATTTCCTTGTGATATCTTTATTTATCAACACTTTATCTTCCATGTAAGGAATAGATTTTGTGATGTCTTTATTTATCAACACTTCATCTTCAATGTAAGGAATATATTTTTCATATACCTATGGGTATGCATTTAAAATATTGAAGTATGCATTTAAAATATTGAACTATTTATTGGACAACACATCTTAGGTAAACGGTCTTTTTCTTTATTAAATAGCTTTAGATTTCTAGAATGAATACTCTTGAAACTATGTTGAGTAGAAGTGTTTTAATTTTGGAATTCTTTTTTCTATTACACTAGAAAGCATTTTCAAGTCCTTTTTTCCTTTTAGATATTCTCAATATGGAAAATCTGAAGAATATTTCTAGTATAGTTGGCATAGAAGGTTGAGATATGTGTTAATGGTAGTTATGTCATTTTTTTCACTTTAATTAAAAAAATTTATAAAATTAAATTAACATAAAATATATATAAATATTTTGACTGTGAAATGGGTCATGGTTTTTTGGGCATGTGGTATTGATAAGCCATGGTATTCTCAAAAAGCCTATGTATAGGTTAAGCATCTCCATGCTAAAGTAGGGTGAATTTCTGTGGCTAAAAATCTTGTTATATGTTTTTTAAAATGATAATTATTTTAAATAATAATAATCTAAAATTAAGTTATAAATTATTTTATTTTTACGAAACTTTTTAATCTTGAAAATGTATGATATATCATGGAGTAAGTATTTTGATTCCTATCTCAGGATTGATGCCTATCAACTTTCACCATCCATTTAATTTATATACACACACTAGTTATTATTATTTCCCTATCTTTCCATGACATTGTGGAGTATAAGTATTCCACATGAGGTGCTCTACCATTTATTTTGTTTGATGACGTTGACAACATCATCTTATCCATATAAAAATATTCTTTTGAAGAGCATACCATGTAGGATCCTTGTTGTTTAAGCTCAAACATATAAATATATTGATTTTTTTGGGGCATTTTAATTCATATGTAATTTCCATCACCAAACTAACTAGTCTTCTCTTTCTTCTTTTGTTGGTTCTCTTCTCTTTCTTCTTGTGCTAGTTCTTTATAATATGCTCTAGTAGAATTCAATGACCTTATCAATCAGTCCCCTTCTTTGTTGAGTCTAATATTGTTGACTATCATGATGTTTGTGTGTCATTTCTAATCGACTTCATATTACTTACTCAATCCCCAATCAAGGCTATTTTCAGGTTAGGCATTATTGGTGCCAAGTAGTGGTGTTTGCCAAATTTGCCACTTGTTAGACATTGAGATAATCCTTTAACTCTTGACTCATTTGGAGTAGAAGTTTATACATATCATTCTTTCTTACCCAGGGTCAAGACTATTCCCTTTTTTCAATTTTCCAAATCAACTAATTACATAATAAATAAAAAGCATAGATAACAAGTTTCTAGATTAATGAAATAATATCCTAATACTTGATGGGTTTTTATCGAGTACTCCAAACATATTAGGGGTTATACACTTATCTATTACTACTTGGAACCACACCCTTATTCCTTAAATTATCACACAAGTTTCGCAGCAAAAGGCTAATAAAGAAAAAAAATTGAGAACCATCCTCTAAAAGTTTTTGGTGATGTCAAATTTTTCCATGAAACCAACACAAAGCTTTATTTTTTGGGTCGCCAAACCATATGAACTTGTAGTAAAGTTTTTCAATGGTTTCTAAAACACTTTTGGGACCGAGAAAAACAATATTCAAAAGACTAGAATTACTTACAAAATTATTTTTGTGAAAACTGGAGTATGTCGTTTGGACGAGGCGTTTATTTTTGTCTCCACTTTCATTCTCAGGCACTGTTAATCACATTGTTTATATAGATCTGCCTTCAATTCGAAACTCAATATTTGATGGGGCCAGCCCACGTGGTCCCGCCGTTGACGTGCTGAGGTGTAAACGACCGTAGTGAATATAATAATATTGTGGTTCTGTTGGATATTTATGTTGGTTGATTTGCAATCGGCGCCGTATGGATTTCGTTTTATGAGGGTTTGTACCTTAATACCCTACCCTTTGAACACCTGTCCCTCCTCGGGATCCCACGAATCCGTTCAGGTTTTGGGGTTTTTACCCTTTCACGCTCATCTCATTCTCGTTGTTTCGCTTGGTCTTTCGCTCTGCAAGCTCTGTAACTTGGCGGTTTGTTTGTTCTGGATGCGGATTCCTGCAACTTGTTTGCTCGGTTCGTTGGTTATGGCTCCTGGTTACCCTCTCGGCTTCGGTCGTTGGTATCTGGTCTGATATGACTCTGTTCCTCCGACGTTTTATGAATACTTTGGTAAGTTTGAATGGCACTATTCCTCGGCTTGCATGTCGAACACTACTGTGATTTGAGGTTTCGTTTTTCTTTCGAGGGTCTCTGTCTCTGTGTATGTTGTTTGTATCCTGTGAGTGATTTCAATTTTCTCTGTTGAAAACTTCTGCCCCTGTGGCTGTTGTTTGCTTCCAGAGAGGGTTTAAGCTATACGGTGGTTGTATAATGTTTGTTGTTTGTTCCAACACTGGTTCAGCTTCTCTTCATGGTCCTTGGCAATTCGATGGCGACGTCTTCAGTTGGAATCTCTGCATGCTCATTCGGTAAGTTTTTGGGTTCTATGCCAGAATTTTTGTATCCTTCTTTACCTGTACCTGATGTAGTGGCTCCTTCGTGAGCAGGGGTCTTCTCGGGGTCGGCTGAAGGCTATGGTTCACCGAACAGGTAGGGTGCCATTACCTTCTGTTTGCTTGTCCCTTTCAAACTTTCTTTAATTCGGTTAATGCTGTTGCTTGGTCTAACCACTCCTATGCATGCTCTTGCAGGTGTGACTGTTCGTGGGTTCCGGTGTTTGAGCTTTCGGCTGTTCGGGCAAACACGGGTAGTTTCTATGATGTTCGGCAGCTTGTTTTTAAGGGTGTTTCGACTTTACTTGCTGAACCTGGTTACTGGTCTTAGACTGCTCTCTGTCTGTACTTGACTCTTCTTTAGCCACTGGGCACGACGTGGGTTATAATTCTGAGTCTTGCGGAAAGTTGGTTTCTTGTTTACTGTAGAGGTTAATGTCTCTTGACTGTGGTTTTAGTTCAGGCCTCTATTTCAGACAGTATGTAAAAAAAAAACTTATATTGAAATGTTTTTGGCCGGCTGTACAATGTATTCATATGAATTTAATTTTTGATGAATAGTTAAAACTTGTGTTGTTTTTCCCACATACCTGTTACGAGGTCTTTCTTTAATGGTCTGGTTGTATGGACTTTTGCTATTGCTTGTCGTTCAACTAGTTATTCTCCCCTCTGGGCTCGAAACCTGTAGCAACACGTTCAGCAGTCTTGTATAATACTCTACTAGCGCAATTACACAATTTCTGAGGACACGTTAGGAAGATATATGTGCACAGAATGTTTTTTTATTATTATCTCTGTTCTTTTTCATACAAAGTCCAACCCCTGTGATGGTTTATTTCACCCATTTTATAACACTGTATACAAACAGTTTTGTAACTGCTGTTAGTTGTGTTGTTGGTTATATCAGTTATTTCATATACGGGCTTTTCCATAACTAGTTAGTACATTTTGTTTTACATGCATTCACAACCGTAATATAGCTGTTTGGGAAACAAAGAATTCTACCTAATCACTACTGCTCCTAATTAAAATTAAAAATCATAACAGTATTTTTTTTTGGCAATTTAAAGAGTAAAGTAAAATAAAAAAAAACAAAGACAGATCTACTGTCCATCCAACGAACTGTGTCCTCTGTCCTTTTCGGAAACCACTGCCCTGTTAGCCAGATGCTCCTGCATCAGGCTCCCGGGGTAAAAGAAATTCATGGCTCCGTTCCATGAGTTCCTCTACCGAATAGCCAGCCTTCTGTATCTGCGCTGCGTCGAGCCATGAGCTGTCCTCCATTGGACGGTCTCTCCACTTGACGAGGTAACGTAGATATTCTTTCCTACGTGTCTTCTTGGCTACCTGAGTACTGAGGATCCCTTCAATCTCATGGGACTGAGCCGAAGGCAATTGTTTCTTCCAAGAACCGTCTCCAAATTGGGTGTCCTGTTCTGGCTGTACCACACTATCATCCTTTGCTTGGGCATTATATGGGAACAGGTCTGCCACATTGAAAATAGGTGATATGCCTATGTCAGGTGGCAGCTGAATCTCGTAAGCATTGGCTGAAAATTTTCGTAGGATCTTGCATGGACCAATTTTCTTATATTTTAACTTATTATATGTGCCCTTAGGAAACCATTCCCGGCGCAGGTGCGCAAGGACCTCATCTCCAACATTAAAATGCACCTCTCGTCGCTTTGAATCTGCCTGCTGCTTGTATTTCTGTACGTTGTCCTACAACCTTACTTTAACTTTTTCATGAAGTTCGCTCATTGCTTCAGCAAAGTCTTCCCCATCCGCGCTTCTCCATTCCAGCTTTCCCAAATCTCGTAGTTCATGTATTCCCCGAGGACGCATGCCATACAAAATCTGAAATAGGTTGTGTCCGGTGCTACGATTGGGTGAATCGTTATAAGCGAATTCTGCCTGGGCGAGAGCTCGATCCCATAATCGTGAGTTTTCTCCAGTCAAACTCCGTAATATATTCCCCAAGCTCTTGTTCACCACTTCTGTTTGTCCATCAGTCTGCGGATGATACGCAGAGCTGAAATTCAGTTGCGTGCCCAACTTTTTCCACAGGGTGCGCCAAAAGTGTCCTGTGAATTTTACATCCCTGTCTGAAATTATAGTTCTAGGTAGGCCATGTAATCTAACAACCTCCGTGAAAAAAAGGTGTGCCACATACGTGGCATCACTAGTTTTCCGGCAAGGAATAAAATGAGCCATTTTTGAAAATCTGTCTACCACCACCATTACTGAATCATATCCCCACTGCGTTCTCGGCAGTCCTAGGACAAAGTCAATGCTGACTGAGTCCCATGGCCTGCTTGGAACAGGTAGTGGTGTGTAAAGTCTAGTATTCTTACTGTGTCCTTTCGACAGTTGGCAGACTTTACACCTGGTTACATATCTCTGTACATCCCTGCTCATTTTAGGCCAATAATAAAAATGTCCGAGTTGCTCCAAAGTTTTGTTGGTGCCAAAATGTCTCGCTAAACCACCACTATGCTTCTCCCGTACAATATTCTCCCTCATTGAACAGTCCGGGATACATAACTGCCCACCTATGAACAATAATCCTTCCTGTAAATTACAGTCCAACCATAGGCTTGCATTCCTTAATACGGGATTTTGGCAGGCTTCAAAATCTTCCTTGAAATCTGTGTCCGTTTGGTACAAATCTTTCAAATGTTCGAATCCCAATACCTGTATGCTACTCTCCTGTAAGAGCAAAGCTCTTCTGCTCAAGGCATCCGCCACTTTGTTGGCTTGCCCACTTATGTGTTTTAACACGAAAGTGAAACTCTGCAAGTATTCAACCCATTTGGTGTGCTTATGGTTTAACTTGTGCTGCTGCATTACATATTGTAATGTTGAATTATCAGAAAATAAGACAAACTCATTGCCCAGTAGGTAGTGCCTCCAATGTTTTAAAGCTTGGACCACTGCATAAAATTCCTTGTCATACGAGGAATATTTCTGTCGGCTCTCATTTAGTTTTTCACTAAAAAATGCCACTGGTCTGTCTTCCTGACTGAGCACAGTGCCAATAGCTGTTCCACTTGCGTCACACCGAACTTGAAAAAGTTTATTGAAATCGGGCAGCCTTAAGATTGGCCTCTCCGTGATCTTCCGCTTCAAAAGCTGAAAACTGTCTTCTGCCATCTGGGTCCAACAAAAAGGCTGGCTGGCCTTTTTGATGGTCTCTAACATCGGTGCGCAGATTTCACTGAAATTTCTAATAATTTTTCGATAAAAACTTGCCAATCCGTGGAAACTACATACCTCAAATAAGCTCTTTGGTGACGGCCAATTTATAATTGCTGCAATCTTCTCGGGTCCATTTTCAATTCATTTTCCGCAACTACAAACCCCAAATAGACCAGCTCCTTCTGTAGGAAAGTGCATTTCTTTAAGTTTATCAGCAGTTTGTTCTGTTGTAACTTCTCTAACACCCTTTGAACATGTTGAAGATGCTCTCTTTTTGTTCTGCTGAAAATGAAGATATCATCAAGATAAACTATCACGAACTTGCCAATAAATTCCTTTAACATCTCATTCATCAATCTCATGAAAGTACTAGGAGCGTTTCTCAATCCAAATGGCATGACCAGCCATTCGTACAACCCTTCATTAGTCTTGAAGGCTGTTTTCCATTCATCTCCTTCCCTAATCCTGATCTGATGATAACCACTCTTCAGATCTATTTTTGTAAAATAAGTTGCTCCGCTAAGACAATCCATCATGTCGTCCATCCTGGGTAAGGGAAATCTATATCGAATCGTGATTTTATTAATAGCCTGTGAATCTGTACACATTCGACATTCTCCACCCTTCTTAGGTGCAAGTACTGTTGGTACTGCATAAGGGCTCAAACTTTCTTTGATCAGTCCCTTATCCAGCAACTCCTGCACTTGTTTACGAATTTCTTCATTGTCTTTCGGACTCATCCTATACGCTGCCTTGTTTGGTAAGCTTGCTCCAGGTATAAAATCAATATGATGGCTAATACTCCTCTTGGGAGGCAACTTATCTGGTAGATCGTCAACTACAATATCTTGGAATTCTTTCAACAACTCCTGAATTTCTACAGGCAATTCTGATTTTTCTGTATTCAGCAACATCGGTCTTGTCCTCCTTACAATTGCATAATTGACCTCATTTTCCTCAATCTGCTTCACAAACTGTTTTCCTCCAATTAATAATGTTTTTGTTCCGCTCGGTTCTGTTGCGTCCTCCTCTTTGATGGGTACAAGCGTATGTTTGATCCCATCTTTCACAAATTTATAACAATTTGTCTTCCCATCGTGTGTCACCTTCTGATCATACTGCCACGGTCTCCCAAGCAGTATATGGCACACGTCCATTGGCATAATATCACAGACCACCGTGTCGTGATATTTGCCAATGTGAAATTCTACCTCACACTGTTCATCAAATAGTAGCTGGTGGCCTTTCTGTAGCCACGACACCTTGTAAGGCGTGGGGTGTTTAAGCCGCTTCAAGCCCAGCTTTTCCACCATTTCGGTGGCAACCAAATTGTCTGTACTCCCGCTGTCTATAATCAATTTACAGCACTTCCCCCGTGATTTGAAAACTGTTCGAAGCAGTGCCTTTCGCTGGGTCTGTTCAGCCATCTCTTTGGCTGGTTTCAATAGCACTTTGTTCAAAATTAGAGCTTCCCCTGTTTCTGCCACACTTTCGATCTCCCGGGGTTGTGATTCAGCTTCCTCAGGCTACGCAACAAATGCTCCCCTCTGGCCAGCGTGCTCAGCTTCCGGGCATTCGAAGGATCTGTGCCCCCACTTATGGCACCTGTAGCACTGGACATTAGTCCCTCTTCCGTGACCATTTCCTCTTCCCCGCTGATATGGTTGACCTCCTCTAGTGCTTTCTCCCTTCTCTGTTGTCCCTGAAGTTCTGGAACTGCTGCCTTCTTCGCTATTAGTGGCAGTTCTCCCTCTGCCATAGGACTGTCCTCGTCCTCTGCCATTTCCTCTCCCTCTCCTATTATTCTGTTTCCTGTTAATTTTCTCTTCAGCCTTTACAACACTCTGGAAGGCTTCTTCAATATTTCGGGGAGAGAGAATATTGATCTTGTCCAATATTTCCAACCTCAAGCCATTCACGTACCTTGCTGTTTTTTCTGGAGTATCATCTGTATAACCAGCACGTAAATTTACTCGATAAAATTCCTCAGTATACTCCTTTACAGTCATACCTTTCTGCCTTAAATTCTGTACTCGCCGATAAAGTTCAACCTGGTAGTCTTTAGGCAAAAACCTGCCCTTCAACTTTGCCACCATCCTTGGCCACTTTCTTATCGGCAACTTGTTCATCCGTCTTCTGTCCGCTTGGACACTATCCCACCATAGGGCAGCGTGTCCTTTTAATTTAGTCGCAACAAATCTAACTCTTTTGTCCTCACTAATCTCCTCATTTTCAAAATACTTGTCTAACTCACTCACCCAATCCAGTAAAACATCAGCGGACAGACTGCCATCATAATTAGAGATCTCAGGTTTGGGTTTGCTGCTGGCTAACAGTACTGATCTCAACAGTCTTAACTCCGGGGCTTCTTCCTCTGACCCATCTGTAACAGTTGCTGCCTCGTCTTCACTATCATCTCCAAGTTCCGGGTCTCTTCGCCTACCTGCCTCTACTGCTTCCAAGCGAGCAGTAAGGATTCTCAGCTGTTCTCTCAAGCCCTCGTCTGCTACTCTGCGTGCACCTCTTCCTCGTCCTCGTCTTTGTACTTCCATCTTTCCCTGTTTCCTTAAAATGCTGCTCTGATACCACTTGATGGGGCCAGCCCACGTGGTCCCGCCGTTGACGTGCTGAGGTGTAAACGACCGTAGTGAATATAATATTATTGTGGTTCTGTTGGATATTTGTGTGGGTTGATTTGCAATCGGCGCCGTATGGATTTCGTTTTATGAGGGTTTGTACCTTAATACCCTGCCCTTTGAACACCTGTCCCTCCTCGGGATCCCACGAATCCGTTCAGGGTTTGGGGTTTTTACCCTTTCGCGCTCATCTCATTCTTGTTATTTCGCTTGGTCTTTCGCTCTGCAAGCTCTGTAACTTGGTGGTTTGTTTGCTCTGGATGCGGATTCCTGCAACTTGTTTGCTCGGTTCGTTGGTTATGGCTCCTGGTTACCCTCTCGGCTTCGGTCATTGGTATCTGGTCTGATATGACTCTGTTCCTCCGGCGTTTTATGAATACTTTGGTAAGTTTGAATGGCACTATTCCTCGGCTTGCATGTCGAACACTACTGTGATTTGAGGTTTCGTTTTTCTTTCGAGGGTCTCCGTCTCTGTGTATGTTGTTTGTATCCTGTGAGTGATTTCAATTTTCTCTGTTGAAAACTTCCGCCCCTGTGACTGCTGTTTGCTTCTAGTGAGGGTTTGTTCCAACACTGGTTCAGCTTCTCTTCACGGTCCTTGGCAATTCGATGGCGGCGTCTTCAGTTGGAATCTCTGCATGCTCATTCGGTAAGTTTTTGGGTTCTATGCCGGAATTTTTGTATCCTTCTTTACCTGTACCTGATGTAGTGGCTCCTTCGTGAGCAGGGGTCTTCTCGGGGTCGGCTGAAGGCTATGGTTCACCGAACAGGTAGGGTGCCATTACCTTCTATTTGCTTGTCCCTTTCAAACTTTCTTTAATTCGGTTAATGCTGTTGCTTGGTCTAACCATTCCTATGCATGCTCTTGCAGGTGTGACTGTTCGTGGGTTCCGGTGTTTGAGCTTTCGGCGGTTCGGGCAAACACGGGTAGTTTCTATGATGTTTGGCAGCTTGTTTTAGGGGTGTTTCGACTTTACTTGTTGAACCTGGTTACTGGTCTTAGACTGCTCTCTGTCTGTACTTGACTCTTCTTTAGCCGTTGGGCACGACGTGGGTTATGATTCTGAGTCTTGCGGAAAGTTGGTTTCTTGTTTACTGTAGAGGTTAATGTCTCTTGACTGTGGTTTTAGTTCAGGCCTCTATTTCGGACAGTATGTAAAAAAAAACTTATATTGAAATGTTTTTGGCCGATTGTGCAATGTATTCATATGAATTTAATTTTTGATGAATAGTTAAGACTTGTGTTGTTTTTCCCACATACCTGTTACGAGGTCTTTCTTTAATGGTCTGGTTGTATGGACTTTTGCTATTGCTTGTCGTTCAACTGGTTATTCTCCCCTCTGGGCTCGGAACCTGTAGCAACACGTTCAGCAGTCTTGTATAATACTCTACTAGCGCAATTACACAATTTCTGAGGACACGTTAGGAATATATATGTGCACAGAATGTTTTTTTATTATTATCTCTGTTCTTTTTCATACAAAGTCGAACCCCTGTAATGGTTTGTTTCACCCATTTTATAACACTGTATACAAACAGTTTTGTAACTGCTGTTAGTTGTGTTGTTGGTTATATCAGTTATTTCATATATGGGCTTTTCCATAACTAGTTAGTACATTCTGTTTTACATGCATTCACAACCGTAATATAGCTGTTTGGAAAACAAAGAATTCTACCTAATCACTACTGTTCCTAATTAAAATTAAAAATCATAACAGTATTTTTTTTTGGCAATTTAAAGAGTAAAGTAAAATAAAAAAAACAAAGACAGATCTACTGTCCATCCAACGAACTGTGTCCTCTGTCCTTTTCGGAAACCACTGCCTTGTTAGCCAGATGCTCCTGCATCAAGATTTTAGACCTTTTTCGAAATCAGTCACCTAAATAATAATTAATTTTAAACCTCTGTTTGGCTTATTTTCATTTCTTTTTAAATTAGGGGATATATATGTTTGTGTTTTGAATGTTTTTGTTTCTTATAAATTTTATTTTAGTCTTTTTTTAATCTTTTAAAATTAGAATGTGTACTTAGTTATTGTGAATGTATTTATTTTATTGCAGTGAGTTTTATTTGATTTCTTCTTGAATATTTAATTCCGTTTCTATAGTTTCCATTAATTTTTTTAATTTATTAGATTTATTAGTTTGGTCACTTTTTAATTCAGAGGTTGATTTTAGGATTTTAACTACAACCATATTTATTTTGAAGATTTTTTTTTTTTTTTAAATTACAATTCTATCTTGAAAACAAATTGGGTTGTTATTAATAATGTTATTTTTTCAGAAATTGGGTTGTCATTAATAATGTTATTTTTTAAGAAATTGGGTTGTTATTAATAATATTTTTTATTTAGGATTTGATTTTAAGGTTTTGATTAACAATATTGCAATGTCGTTATGGCTACGATTACAAAAATATTGTAATTTTAATTTTGAAAAAATGGTGTTATTGGTAGCACCACTATCAAAATAATGGTTGATTTTAAAGTTTTTGATTTGTAAGCCTGCAGTATAAACAATATATTATATGGGAAATTCTTACAGAAGAAGAAAACTCAACTGGAAGGTGTATTTGTTATGCTTTGTCTTTTTCTGAGTGGAAATAGATGCAAGTAAAAAGGAGTGAGACTTGTTGCATGTGGGTTGCTGCAGTGAACAATCACTCTTTGTTTTTTCTCTTTATATCCAATCCCTATTGCTATTGTCAACTATGGAACAAATGCGCACCAATAGAATGGAATAGTTTTCCTCTGGGTGGCTCAGTGATATTGCAACCTAATAGCCTAGTAGTGGTTATGTTTGACTCCTTCAACTCTTAACTAGAGTTACAATATTGCTCCTTATAAAGTATTCTTCATCATGATCATGTGGCTAAACCCTTCTCCATAAATAGTGGGAGATAATGTGGTATTCTCTAGAATCATTGTGGTCAAAAGAGGAAGGTCAATTTCATGATGGCATAACTTTTGAATACAAACTCTGTTGTAGAATTGTATCTAACTATATAATAGCTCTCAAAGATGTGATGCTTAACTAACAAAGTTTCACCAAAAAAAAAGTTGTTTGATGCCTCAAATTGCTTCCAGAATATTTCAAACCCCAATTTTTCAAACTGTAACCGATTGATAAAAATGGTCTCATGATCTAATTCCTCCAATCTTTCCACTCCAAATGCATCAAGATAAACGAAAAATAATATAATGTTCCAACCTAGACCCGTTTTTGTTTGCAAAATTACAAAAGTTTAAGACTATGGTTGTAAAATATTATAATTTCCACTTCAAAAAAAATAATATTGTTAATCGAAAATATAAATATAAATATATATAGATATATATATATATATATATATATATATATATATATATATATATATATATATATATATATATATATATATATATATAAGTTGATTTTGATATTTCTAACCTAAAAATATATGTTTTTAAAATTTAAAATTAAAATTACCATTTTAATATCATAGTTCTAACCAAGTTGCTAATTATATTTGACTACATCTATATAAAACTTGCCTAAAACAAATTAGAAATAACATCAATCCAAAATTTCTACGATAAAATTATATATATATATATATATATAATAACATAGTTTTAAAACAAAACAAAAAACACACACACCTAAAAAAAAAATCAAAACTAAACTAAATTTGCTACTCAAAGGACAAAAACAAAACCAAACTAACTTTACACGCGATGAGTAGCCATATTTTCAACCACGTCACTTTACAAATAGATAATAATTTAGAATAAAGAACAATTTACGATGTTGTATGAAGCCTCTCTTTATGTGAAAAATGTCATACCTGTCGAGCAATTTATTTTTTTAATATTAAATTTTAAAATTTTCTAAATATCATAAATTTAATGGAATATTAATATTAATAATTATGGATTATATTAAATTTAAATTTAAAATTATTTATATATATAGTTTAATTTAATCTGAATACCAGAAGTGGTAGAGGCAGAGCCTGCCTCCACTACTCAAGACGCGACGAGGCTTCAGTACGAACTACTACCTTTTCTCTGCCTCCGCATCAAGTCCCTCACACGACGTAGTTCCGGTTCTGTAGCTCTCTGAATTGCCCGGTTATTGTTGCCACCATCTCCATATTCATTTCTGAAGAGACTGAGTAGCAAATATCCATGACTATTCCCATGGAGGAGAAGAACAGAGTGGGCCCAAGCCGGAATAGAGATAATAATGACGAGCTAGATCGTAATGGAGGTCAGAACAGAAGACATGGGAAAGCCATTGTTGGCAGCTCGCATGATAATTTGGGCGTTCCAATTGACACGCGGCCGCGGAAAGCCGTCTGGAGAACACGTCGCGCCTGTAGGTTGAGGCTGGAAGTAGGGAGGGAGGACATCAGGTAGCGGGACGTGGCGAGGCAGACAACCTAGATGACTGGGCATGTCCAATCGTGGAGGAACCTGCTCCGGATGACCTTGTGACGCGTGTCACATCTGACAGGTGGCATTTCATTTAGTTCTGGGTCTAGTTTTGTCTTGCTTATGTGTCCTCAGGGTAATCTGCTGGTTGGTTGGTCCAGTCAGGACAAACTGTTGTTTTTCTGGGTGGTTTTGTTGTTGTTTTTGATAGGTTGGTCTCATCAGGAAAACTGTGGGTTAAATCTGGTTGTATTTTGGACATTTTTTCTTTTGGACTGGTTTCCCCTTTGTAGGGGCAGTCTCAGACAATTTTCATGGTTGCGTGCTGATTAAGGCTGAGACCCTTTACGGCCCGGATACTCTGTAACTATTTTTGTATTATATCAATAGATTAACCTTACTTAGAATATATATATATATATATATATATATATATATATAGATATAGTCTAATTTAAAAATAACTAAAAAATAATAATTTAATAAATTTGTAATAATTTTATTTTGTATGGTATGAATATTTTTAATGTAAGAACATTACATATTTAAATATAAATATTTAAAATGACAAAAATTTCATCAAGATTTCCATAATGTTAAGTTGGAAGAGAAAATAATATGTATTAAAAATTATAAGAAAATATTTTATAATCTATTTAGATAATAATATATTTTAAATTTTATTTTTGCAGCTTTTGTCTTATGTTCATTTGAATGTCAATCTCAATACTGTTCTGAGGGAAGGTATTCTGATATCTGTCAAATGGAGAGTCCATATCTAATAATGGATCCTAACTTTGATGTGGAATTTTTTTATAGACGTGACCATTGCTATAGAAAAAGAAATTGTTCATAGAGGTGTTTTGAAAAAACTCATAGGGGGATGGTCTAGTGCCAGGTAGGATGTCATGAGAAATGTAGCAAAATCTTTCAAGTTCTCTAATTGCCTAGACCACTCCCTGGGGCAGGAAGAATCCCAAGTTAGAATTGAAGAGGGCGATGCGGTGCAGGCATCACTGGACAGATTAATCAGGGGACATAAACACAGGGAAAAGGCCAAGAAACCCATTAAGGCCAGGGAGGATGTTGAAAAATTAATCTTGGGTGTTGACCTTTATTGGGACAATGTGATCAGACTAAGGAAACATTTATTGGTTGGCCGCTGGGAATACATCAGAATGAATGGTGCACAAATTAAGGAATGGATACAGAACAGTTGGACTTCCCTCCTCGGTTATAGGCCAAAAGTCAGCGTGATGGTAAACGATTGGTTTGGCTTCCACTTTCTAACGGAAGAGGATGCAGCCAAAATTTCCACTTTACCTTGGGTAAAAGGACGTGGTTTCCTGGCATTACAAAACTGGAAAGTGGGTTTCGACCCAGTGGTGGAGGCCCCCAAGCGTAAGATCATCTGGGCTAAATTGCCTGGCCTTCCCATTGAGCTTTGGATGAAGAGGGAAATTCGGGAAATTGCCAACAAAATTGGGAAATTGTATTACGTGGATGAAGGTTGCATGGGCCTATTAGATAAAAAAGTGGCTTGGTTCCTGGTGGAAGTGGATTTATCAGGAGGTCTTCCAGCCACTATCAAGATCTATTGGGCAACCTTCTCCATTCGTCAACAAATCGACTACTGGGGGATCCCATTCAGGTGCCTAGTATGCCACAAAATTGGACACCTGATGGCCAATTGTCTCAGTCGAAACTATGGAAGCCACTGGAGGAAAAAGGAGTCTATCTTTGTGACCGGACAACTTGTTAATATTGACAACGAATTTTCTTCGGATTGGTCCCCTAAAGATCTGTTGGACGCTGCAGGAAAATCCCCCTAAGCTGCTCCAATCTGAATAAATTCCTTGGTCGGTGGGGCCACTGCTCTTATCAGGGATGATGTGCCCTGCATCATCCCTTTATGTGCCCAGGAGAAGCCCATTAAACACTCGCCAAGGACTCCCTCAAAAAGGAAAGGTAAAGAGATCGAGTTGACTCCAAAGAAGTCGAGCAAAATTTCTTTGTTGTCCCCAATTCGTAACACTGAAAATGGCGATGTTAATTTGTCCCCCACATTAACAGATTTAGAAATACATTCACTACTAGGTAATCCCAAAATTGGTATTGAAGCTATATCAATAAAGAAACTTTTACTTCTCAATATTTGGGATCCAAGTCCACGAGGGGCGAAGAATGCCAATCTCGGTCGGGGAAAACAAAGAAGGAAACTAAGTATAAGAAACTCTCCCTATGTGGGGATATTGAGACTGAACTGAACTCACATTTCTCTAAAGCTGTTGGGGAGACGTTGTATCCTTCTTTTGATCCTGGACCAGCGAACAAATCTCTTGAATCATAGAAGGAAGCTCCTTCCTGGGACCTTAGAGCATCATATCCCGGCACATCCATTCCTTAATGAAGGTGATGTCTCTCAACATCAGGGGCTTGGGATCTGCCAATACAATTCGATCCCTCAAACACTGCATATCCACAAACAGACCCTTGATTGTCCTACTCCAGGAAACTATGTTGTCTAAGGAACGTGCTCTAGAGATTCTTCTCAAAATATGTCCATCATGGCATGGTTGTGCCACTAGCTCACAGGGTTTCTCTAGGGGTCTAGCCGCCATCTGGAACCCCACACACTTCTCCTTTCAGGCATTCAAATTTCCTGCTTGTATTATATTGTTCGGTCACTGCAGGGGTTGGAATCACAGACTTCGTATTATGAATGTTTATGCCCCATACAAAAATCGTAAAGATTTTTGGGACCTGATGGACTCTTCTAGAATTATGGACATTAATCATATGATCATGGCAGGGGATCTAAACTTTACATTGGAGGTCGATGAGTGTTGGGGTCACAGGTAAAAAATGGATGCACTTTCCCCTTTCCTCATTGACCTTTTTGACGGGAAAACCCTCAAAGATATCATCCTTGATCCCGTTTGCCTGTTGAGAATAACAACAAGAAATGCTAAAAATAGCATTCAGTATATTGCAATTTTAATTTGTCCTTGAATTAAAATTGAGAATTAAAATTCGAATTTAGTCTCACCAGCTGCTTGAAAAATAATTAATTAATTCATCTTGGATTAATTAGTTGGAGAAATTCAAGCTAGAAGTCTTTGTGAAGTCATGCAATAGTTTTCCCTTAAATTAAGGAGGTTATCCCTTAATTAAGGAGATAAGGATGAGTTGTAATTAGTTAGCTCAGTTAACTGAGTTAAGTCCAATTAAATTAGTTCCAAATAGTTTGAGGAACTAATTGTGAGTTCAGTTAGTTAATGCATGCATGCATGCAACTAGTGTACTCCAGATAACTGAGGATTCTCTCATAAATAATTCATGCATGTCAGTTCAGACAAAGACCCAGTTGGAGGAATTTTCCTATAAAGGAAACTCATCCATGCAGAAGGAACAAAGTTAGATGTACTGAGGATTGTACTGAGAGTTGGTTAGTTGTGGGAGCTAATGCTTTATGTAATCTTGATGTATTTCCACCTTGTATGATAATATAGATAGTTGGGTTTTTCGCCAAGGCTTTCCCTAGAGTATTTTTTTGTGTTTCATGTGTATTGATTATTCCTCTCTGTTATATGTGTTCTTCTTGATCTTGCTCAAATCGATTAAGCTTTCGCAAGTTTGATAGTAGAAGTAGATTATAGTATTTTGCTTTAGATATATTGAATTATTAGGTTAATCTTGCAAAAAAATACCAAAATAAAAAAAAAAATCGGCTGAATTGGAGTTCAGATGAGGGAGATATCGCTGATTTAAAATCAGCTCTTTTTCTAGAAAATCTCGTGATGGCAGGAAAGATGAAACAGATTGGTGTGCTAGCCAAGAACCTGTATTCACTTGAGGTACAAGATGCATGCAAAGCCTTGAGGAGCAAGGCAAAGGTTAGATACTTGGTGGTTGAGAGGTGTTATCACTCAACTTTTCCTTGAAGTTGTCAGAAGAAGGAAAGGGGTCCTAACCATAAACCAACTTTTAAGTACATAATCTAGCCAATTTGTACTCAGAGAGGGCTCTTTCTTTAATATTTAGCTTTGTTTTTAGGGTTTTGATAGTGTTTGGTGGTGGAATTCAGGAGCAGATGGATAGAACAGAGTATCTCAGGGCATTGGGCTATGGAGCAAGGAAAATTTTAAGGATGGAAAAATTTCTTGAAGTTTAAAGACATTGGCGAATCTCACTAATCCCTAATATGCAAACTATAAAATGTTTATTGATATATTTGTAAAATTATTCAAATTTATAATGATTTTATATATAGCCTCTATACAATGTTGGCGATTTTTAAGGTAAAATAATTTTATATTCTAAAATTTGGGCGAATCGTCTTTTATAAAATTGGAAATTGGCGAATCTTTTTTGTGGAAAAATCATGGAAAATTAGCCCACTGGGCGAACATTAGCCCCTAAAATTTTCCATGCTATGGAGTCAACTGATGATGGCTTAATTGGATTAGGCTGATTCAATAAAGGAGGGCTTCACAGGGTAAGATAACTAAACAGGAGACAAATGGTAACTTGAAAAGGTGAGATAGTCTCAAAAAGGGAAGAAAGGCAGTTAAGAATCCTTCAACAAATTTCGAGAGGAGGGAAAGTGGGTGATCACTAATAAAAAGAAATTAAGAATTTCTTATTAAATGACCACAATGATAAACTAAGAAGCAAGGAGCAGTTAAGAATTCCCTGCCTATGATAGTTTAGAAGAAAACATTTAGAATAAAAATGATTTTAAAGACAGAATGTAGTAAAGCACTTTCTGAAATATACTTTTCCGTTTATTATTCAGATATGAAACACAAGTGAAATATTAAACCAGAAAACAGTAAACACATAAGATATAGAATACTTATTTGTCCAATGTTTGACACATAGATCCTGTAAAAGTCCTTTGCTTTATTTCTTCATCCAGCTAGCCATACAAGAGTTGTTCAACAGCACTTGATTCCAAAATAATAATTCTACAGAAATGTCTAAGAATCCACACTAAGTACTTCAAATGAGGAAGTACTTATACAAAAATTTACAACAAAATATCTCCTAACCGAGGGAGATCCAATCTTGGAAGATTAACTATATTTTACATAAAAGTAGAGACAGATGGTCTCAAAGATAGAAACTAAAAGTGAACCGATGGCTTGCTGTCCCTGTTTTTGTGAATGAGCTGGAGGCAGGAACTAAAAGTGAACCGATGGCTTGATGTCCCTGTTTTTGTGAATGAGCTGGAGGCAGGCCCTATGATTGAGCATCTTGCTGTCTTGCTCGTAATTCTGTGCTAGCTATTTGCTTTTCATCTTCTTACTGATACTCTTTGACCTGTTCTGATACTCTTTACCTGCTTTATCCTTATTCACCTTCTTTTACCAAAATTGACTATGGTAAATACTGAAAATTTTATTTTTTTACCAAGGTAAATCATAAAAATTTTGTCATATATGTCCACCAATCATCCCTTGGTATCCTAGTCCTTTGTAGCTTCCTGAAGATTTCATCAGCCTCAGTGTATTTAACAAAATTGGGCTGTACTGGAAACAAATGTTTTAATTCATGCTCAACATAAAAAAGGTTCTCTAGACTGTCATAGAGAACTCTGCCTGTAGGTAGTGCCTTGGGTGCAGATGCACTAGCTGATGAACTGGCTTGGTTATTTGCATACTAACCCAATTTTTCGACATAATCTTCATGCCTCATCAATTTATCATTAATAACTAAAGGACTGGGAAGTCCTTTACTCTGTAAAATGCCAAACTTTTCCATAAATTCATCTATGTCCTCCTGCATGTTTTGACATTTTCTTTCTAGGTTCTGCATTAGAGCTCTTTTAGTCAATACCTTCTTGATTTCTAGGATAGTCCTAGTTCTATCCTCAATATTCAGCTCTTCTAGCTGGTGCCTGGTCCTGTTGTTCAAAAAGTTTATCAGCCTGATAGCTTCCTCAGGCTTCCCTCCTAGCTCTTCCTTGGTTTTTTGAATTTCTTGAAGAGCAACTTTCACCAGTTCAATCTGTTCAAAAATGATCTATATTGATGACCAAACATCATTTATTGATTAAGTGATGTTGGTCCATAGAATTTTCCTAATATCTGTTAAATACTTTTCAAAGGTGAGATCCTTTTCCAATGTTTTCACTTGTTAAGCCAAGCCTTTAGTTTTCCCCACTTCTTTAGCAAAATTAATTTTAGACACATCATATTTCTGCTCTAAAGTGACAAATTTCTCCTTTACTTTCTGGAGTTCAAAAAATTGGAGTTTCATTTCCTCCATTGACTTGATTAATTCTTCAGTGCTCTGAACTGAAGTTCCCACCTATGATATACCCGTGTTTGTAACTGTAACTGCACTTTTGATGGTTTTTGTCATGGCCAAAGGGACATTTGGTGCAAGAGTTGTTGCCAATGTTTAAGGAACAACTGTAGAAACCACTGGGATTACATTCTGAGGATGAGAGGTCGACTCACTCTGCCTGTTTTTTAGTGATTTCTCTAATTCCTGCTCAGTCTCCTTTAATTGTTCATTTAGCTTGAGGACTAGGTCCATAAGCTCTTCTTCGGCCTTCTTTTGAATAAATTCAGTAGTTTGTGGATGCCTTAGTGAAGGTAACTTTAACTGCTTTCTCAAGGCAGCTATGTCTTCATGTTTCTTCTTTATCAAGGCCTCTGCAACTTCTGCATCTTTTGGGTTGTGACCCAATCCAATAATAAACTCCTCCAGTGATTTGATTATATTATCTTTTGCCTGTGAAGAGACTCTCTCTAACTATAACTGAGTAGTAGTGTTGTTCAATGAGTTTTTCAATCTTTGTGCCATCATGGCCTTACTTGTCAATGTTGAATACACCATTTCCCCTGTCTTCATATGTAATTCAATCTAGTCTAGAGGGTGAATGTCCTTGGCCATGACCTCAAAATTGGTTTTGAGGTAGTCTGCAAGTGATTGGGGCTGTTGTACTTTGGGCTTCAAGAAGCTCATCTACATTTTGTCTTACTTGATATCATAAGCTAACATCAATCGAGTCTAATTGGTAGGAGCCATTTTCAAATATTGATTGTAAACTTGGGCCCTTAATGGTTCATTTCTGGCCTTTATTTCTTTGAATTTTTCTTTGATGTCTAGGGACTTGTTAGATGAAGGCCTGAAGGATGATACTTCAGCACTTTGCTATATTTCCAGCTCCTGTCTTTGTGAGCTAGAAGGTGTCCCATCTACTGGGAAAGTATGCTAACTGTCTGCACCTTCTTTCCTCAAAATGCCTGTTGTTTCTTCAAAAAATTCTTCTTTTGAATGGGGATTTAGCCTGTGCCTCTTAACACCAGGCTGGTCTAAAGGACCACTGGCAGGGGTAGCTACTTTTCTGTATCTTTTTAAACTTTTTTCCTCATTCAGAGGAGTCTGCAAAATTGGGGGATCTCCCATATTAATCTGAGTTGGGTGGGTTTGTCTTTGAGCTCGTTCTTGAGAGATTTCAAGCTGCTTTGACATGCTTGATTTCCCTATTGCTGGAGTGTTGGTTTCTTGTCCTTTTCCCTGTGAATATTCTGCAAGTGGTGTACTAGTTTCTTGTGAGTGCCTTTGAGAAGTATCTGTTGTTGAGGCACTAGTCCCTGGTATTGGCTTCTGAGAAGTCCCAACTGGCACCTGTTCAAAAGAATCCAGGTCAAGTGTCTTTTCTAGGTCTTTCATTACATTTTCTACATTGACCTGATCACTATCCATCTCTACAAGAGTCCCTTTCCTCCATTCATCCATATTAGAAAATTGCTCAATTTCTAAGATTCTGTGATGAAAATAAGGTGATAACCTATTTTTCATTCTCCTATCACAGATGAAACTATTGGGGTCATATTTCCAACCAAAGATTTTGTTTAATCTCATGTGGTTTTCTAGGATTTGCTCTACTGCTTTGCCTGCTTCCATGTTGTTGCAGACAAATGGGCCTAGGTGATCCTTGATTCTTAATTGTGCTTTCTTCTTAGCCTTGGTAAAATGAATCTGATTTGAGTTGATCATTTGTCTATAATATTCCAAAGAAAACAGTCTCATTGGAACATATTTTGGTAGCTTCAATGGAGGAAGCTCACAACCATATATCCTGATCTTTGTGTGGTTTTGGTACAAGTGCCAGTCACCTACTTTGTACTGTTTTGATAGTTGAAGGATCCTTTTAATTTCATCACTACTCCTAGGAGGAGGATTTCCTATTAGCATGGTGGTCACTGGGTGGAAAAACTGGTCAATGAATTCATTATATGAATAAGGGCAAGCAAAAGATTGGTGGAAGATAGAAGTCCAAAAAATGACTGACCTTGGATTACCCTTTCTATCAAGTTTATTCACAGAAAATGGGAACCTGTCAGACTGATAGTAGAGGATGAGGTGATATATGAATGTGAAATATTTGAATACTTTCTCATTTTCCAATCTCATGAACTGGTCATGGATTTTCTCAGCAATGAATGCAGCATAATTGTACTTGACAGCAGGGGGCTGACTAGGGGTAGAGATGGACATCAAGACTAGGGTCAATTCATCTACATATTCACTAGTGTTGAATCCCATGATTGCAGCTATCATATCAACTACAATTTTGCATGTATCTACGAAGAAAGCTGATATATAAGGAGAGGGATCTTTGGCTTAATGGTTCTTATCCACAAAAGTTTGAAAAAGGTGACTGA
Source organism: Pinus tabuliformis (assembly GCA_031772625.1). Taxonomy (NCBI): domain Eukaryota; kingdom Viridiplantae; phylum Streptophyta; class Pinopsida; order Pinales; family Pinaceae; genus Pinus; species Pinus tabuliformis. The sequence goes on from CM062810.1 coordinate 567,351,174, forward strand.
GTTCAGATTGGGATAATTTAGTTGATTTTCAAGAAAATGTCTAAAGGAAATGGGGGTGAGGGCCTAACTAGGATGAAACTACAGCATCTCATTGATTGAGTCTGTAGTTATTGTGAATAGGACAATTTGATTGGGAGACATCACTACTTTGAGGTTGGGGTCATAATTTGCATGGCACTGATGGATAATGTCATGGAAAACGTGTACAGAGAGGAGAAAATACATTGGGAGATTTGATTCCCACAGTCCTATGGCATCATATCCATTCAAATGATTATCTCAACATTGGAAAAACGCTTTCAGGTGGTCTTTATCAGTGGTTAGGTCTTTTATTTGAAAATCCTTATCTGCCAGGGGCAGATAGTCTAAATCACGGTGAGGGGTGGTAATGGGTGCAATATTTAGGGCCACAGGGGTTTCCATTCTGGTTCTTGTGGATTCAGATAGGAAACTGGGGTTTTTTAAATAAAATTGATGAAACAACGGGTCTGGGGAACTTGAATTTCAGGTGTAGCAACTGAATTATGATAAAATTTGGGTTTTTCAATTTTAATTACATAGGAAAGCATATATTCACAGGGTTTCTTGACAGGAAGCTGGTAAATACCTGTTTTTAGTGAGGGAGATAGAATGCACGTTCATTGAGTGTAATGGCGGACTCTGAGTGGCATCGACTACAAGTTTTGAGGGTGGTGAATAGTTGGGTGCATGAATTAGTTGACCTCGACATTCAGTTTGCATGGATGTGTGCGTTCACAGAATAGGACGAAAACTGATTTCTTTTGTTTTTTATACAAAGTAAAAAATTTGGCAAGTTTCAGGATTTGGACAGGTGGCATCAGCGGGCGAATGATCTGATGTTTTGTTATTTAGTGGGAGGTGGTAATTGGTTTTTATCGCACTGCTAATGGAGAGGAGGAGGTATTTGGGCGCGACTGCACAATACCATACGATGAGCGACGCGTGGCAATGGCATTGTTTGCAAAACCACTCACGATCGCGTGCTAACGTTCGATCGCAGAGGGCCATGCGATATGGATGACAACCATAGGATCTGATGGGCTTGATCGGACGACTGTCAGGGAGGTGAGGTGATGGGAGGTTAATGAGGGCGGCCCAACATAATTAAAGGTTTTTTAATTGTATCAGGATCCACGGGATTGGTGGAAAAAGTCATTAATTAACCATGGGGGTTAATTAATTCTTATATTAACACGGCGGGGTCGAGGTTCTTAATCTGTTACAGATTAACTAATTAATCCCAATTAAGAGTGTATTATGGTTATATCTTAACCGAGGGTGGGATATGTAAAATTTGGGGACTTTGCATAGTTATAGTAATACGGGAATGGGTAATCTCTATAGGGGAACTATATAATAATATGAGTTAGTAGTTAATATAACCAAACGAATGGAAAAAGCGCTAGGTCTAAAACATTTTCATGTGTATATTTAAACTTAGGCTAAGTGGAAAATGAGGGTTTTTATGGAAAATATTTTAATTTCCCTAAGTAAAATAGGATTTTCCTTAGGAAAAACTTTATAAAGTGGATGAATGACTTTTGAAGGGGTGTTATCATTGATGAATAGACTTAAGTGCTTAAGGTATTATAGATTATTGGGCCGAGGGTCCGATCCCTCCAAAAGTCAGAGAAATGCTCTGAGCCCCTCTAATTTGATAGATACCTTGGCACTTAGGGGAATTTAGTGAATTTTTAGGGGAAATGAGTAGGGAAGTTAATTATTTTGACTTTGCTTGCTTGATGGGCCTTCCATGTTTTTTCCTTTGCTTTGTCATGAAAGTAAAAAGATTTACACATTTACACTTATCATTCACCACATATTATTCTGCAACCATCATCTACCTACCCTACCTACTTAACCTAGCATTTTCACTTCTTTATTAGGGTGCACTTAGACTAGAAAACCCTTATCAAACTTTCTTTTCTTTTACATGGTAATGCCTATCTAAGTCTACACTTATTACATCCAAGGGCTCAGATTAAACTGTTGAGCTCATTTTTTCACTCTACCTATCTACTTATCTGCCAAGATTACATTGTTTGGTCAGATCTTTATTCTCTACTTCTAAAACATGAAATTGAAAATATGAATTAGTCAAGCATAAACTGTTTGACTATTCATGAATTGTGGCATAGGTGACAAACTGCACACAATTGTTTATTATACAAAAGTAAAAAAGTAGTGGCATTTAGACTTGCACACTTTCCTAGTCTTTCTTTTTGTTGGGGTTCATTTTCTTTCATTTTTTGACCATCTTTTATTCTTTTCACCCTTTGATTTTTCTTTTAGGGTATACCCTCTTTACATTTTTTAAATTTTTTGATTTTTTACAAATATGGAAAACCTTTGCAACAAGTAAAGGTATGAACATATTACATAACTCATCAAGTCAATCATGATATATGACACCTATTGGTATAGAGGCATAACAGTGGCTCCATTTAGGGATGGCTTTCCCTGATAGAAAGTCAAGAACAGTAGATCAGAGGCCTCTTAATGACTTTGACTATGCTCTGCAATCTTCTTCTGCTTGTTGCTTTATTGTAAGTATGACAATAATACTTCTGAAGCTGAGGGCCTTCTCTTCGGGCTTCAACTCCAAAATTTTATTGTCCAATCAACACTTTGACATTACAAAGGATATAATATGTACATGAAGAACATGGTAACATTAGTAAGTAGGATCAAAGTCATTCTTTAACATCCGACCATTGTCTGGTCCTTCTTCAGCTTTTGTACCATCTAACTGTTTAAGAAAATATGCATTGCTTCCCTTGAAAGCATAGATGATGTATGGTCCTTTCCATAGGAAGTCAAACTTCCCATGTTTCCCCTTATCCTCTCTTCTAGAATATCATCTTAACACTTTGTTTCTAAGGTAGAAATCTTCTGCCTTGGTTCTTCTGTCAAATATCTTCTTAAGATTTTCCTGCAACACTTGGAATCTTTGGTACACCTCCTCCCTGGTCTGCTCTAAATTGATGATTTGGTTTATCCTTCGTTGAATATCATTAGATTCCACTTGAGCTTCTTGGAGTATTTTCATTACAGGAACTCCTAATGATGAAGGAATTATATCCTCCATGCCATATACTAACTCATAAGGACTGGTTCTAATGGATTTTTTGGTTGTAAGCCTGTCTGCCCATAATGCATTTATCAGTTTCTTGTTCCAAGTTTTCTTGTTTTCTTCTAACAGTTTTTTGATGATATTAATGAGACTCTTGTTGGAAGATTCAGCCAGTCCATTCCCTTGAGGGTAGTAGGCTGTGGAATGGCCCAATGTAATGTGATACTTGTTACAGAAATTGATCATTTTCTTTGATTTGAAAGCTGCAGCATTATCAGTAATGATTTTAGTGGGGCAACCAAACCTGGACAATATATTGGTCTCTAGGAAACCTATGATCACAGTGTCATTGGCCTGTCTAGAGGGGATGACCTCTATCCATTTAGTAAAATAGTCAGTGGCAGTGAGTATCCATTTGTGTTGGCCTGAAGAGGGTGGATGGATTTCTCCAATGAAGTCAAGACCCCATTGTTGAAAAGGTTTCTCAATGGAAATAGGTTTTAGGGGTAAAGGTAACAATTTTCTCTTGCCTTCAAAAATTTGACATTTATGGCAAGAAGTTACAAATTTCTTCACATCTGCAAACAAGGTTGGCTAATAGAATCCAGCCCTTAGGATTTTATCTGCAGTTGACTTCCAATAGAGATGTCCACCACAATCTCCTGCATGAAATTCCTGGAGATCCCTATCAGATTCATCTTTTAATAAACAATTCAATAAAATTCCTTCATGATTTTTCCAAAAAAGAGTATTATCTAAGACAAAAAATTTTGAAGCTTTCATTTTTAAAAACCTATTCTTTGTTTTGGATAACCCTAGAGGAGCCTGCAGGTTTTGTAAAACATAAATTACATCAGCATACCAAGGTGAGTCTAAAAAGGCCTGGCCGATTTGTGGAGTCACCATCTCCTGTTCATCATCCAATTCATTTATGTCCAGGGCTTGACAATTAGTTTCTGCCATGAGTTTGGTCAATCCCTGACCTTTTATCAGTTTTGTAGGTTTTATCTCTATATCATACTCTAATATGGTAGCAATCCATTTACCCCTTTTGCCATCAATTCCATCCAGGGTTAGGATGTCTTTGACAACTGCATTAGACACGTAATCTATCACATGAGAGTATAATATGTAGACTCTGAAGTCTTTAATGGCTTTTACCAATGAAAAAGCTTGTTTCTCCATTATTTTGTATTTTAATGATGCATCTCTGAGTGCTTTACTAAAAAAGGCTATAGGTTTCTCACATCCTTGATCATCCTTTTGTAATAAAACTGCTGCTATGGTGTGTTCTGATGCAAAAGAAAAAACGATGAAGTCTTTATCGAATTGTGGACTGGTAAGGACCGGTGTTCTGGTTAAGGCCATTTTTATTTCTTCAAATGATTGCCTGGCCTCTACTGTCCATTTGATACTTTAATCCTTTTTTTGCATGTTATTTAGTAATATAATGAGTTCTGCTAAGTTAGAAATGAATCTTCTCAAAAAATTTATCTTCCCTAGGAAAGCTTGAAGTTCTTTAATACTTCTTGGATGAGGTATCTATAAAATAGATTCGATCCTTGAAGGGTCAATTTGAATGTCATCCTTGGAAATGATGTGACCTAAAATTTTACCCTCCTCCAGACTGAACAAGGACTTCTTTGAATTCAAAGAAATGCCATATTTTCTGCATTTTAAGAAGACTTGCGTGAGATGGTCCAAATGTTGTTGATCTGATTTAGAAAAAAACAGTTAGATCATCTAGATATATAACAATAAAATCATAAATTTCTTTGGCGAAAGCAATGTCCATTGCCCTTTGGAAGGTTGCTCTTGCGTTTTTTAGTCCAAATGGCATTTTGATATACATAAAAGTGCCCCATAGTGTTGTAAAAGCAGTTTTCTCTTGGTCATTAGGATGAACCAAGATTTGGTTATATCCTGAAAACCCATCTAACAGTGAAATTATAGAAGAACCCGCTACCCTTTGCAAAATATGATCCATTTTGGTTAAAAGATAGTTATCTTTAAGAGAGACATTATTCACATTTCTCAGATGAACACATAACCTTATTTCCCCAGTTTTCTTCCTAGTTGGTACCAAGTTAGACACCCACTTTGAAAATTTGATAGGGGCCATAATCCCTGCTTCATACATGCATTTAATTTGTTTCTCAATCAATGGTAACAACACAGGGTTAATTCTTCTGAGTTTTTGTTTAATGGGCTTTTGATTTTTGATGAGCCCAAAAAATGGGTAAATTATTGGGCTCATTTTGCCTATTATTCTCGATTAATCCATCATTCTTCATAGTTATATGCATGCTTTTGAATATATTTATGTTAATTGAATGAATGAGAATAGTCACTTGACCACAAAGTCTAATACGTGCTTATTGCAGATTTTTGGACATCTTTTGGACCAAGGTCAAGCATTATGAGAAATTTGATAGCCAAATACGAAGAAACAAGGCTGAGGATTTGTAGGAAGGGTGTCTCCAGCACTAAATGATCCCTTCCTTGAGTTCTCCACCATTAGCTCGGAGTTCAACAACCCACCAAAGATGATTTCAAGGGGCAACCAAGCAGATTTTGTGAAGTGGCTAATTAACTGTAGCTTTGAGCAACCAATCTCCTAAAGTTATGGAGGGCTATTGGGAGTTCTCGTGGTGCATAAGTAGGAAGGCTTCAAGCCTTGGTAGTTTAGCCATTGAACAGTTGTTTTTCGCACTTTAGTTTAGCTCTGCATTTCAGCTCATCTTCGAGCTTTTGTTGTAAACAGTTTTGTGACATGATTATTTTTTGAGTAATGGAGATAAATTTCACTTTGTACCAGCTCTGAGCTTCTCTAGAAGGTTGTATCTCTTAGGGTTGGGCCCAAACCAAGTGCCAATACCTCCTTTGTGTACTTTTATGTGTCTTTGCTGCATTCATAGAATAATTTCTGTTAGTTAGGTTAAGATCTTGCTTTGCTACTTAGGTTGTTTTTCATGATTAAAATAGCTTTTCATACTTCAGGTTGATTTGATAGTTTGGTAAAGGAAAATATCTACAAAAAGGCCATTAAGAAATCTTTGATCCCATCTCTCCCTCCTTGGGACCATGAGCTGAGACCAAGGCATACTTGCTTCCACAAAAACATTGTTTTTGTCTTTCCATGCAATTGCTAGTGTTAGTTTTTTAGTTGGAAAAGTTGATATCAGTTGTACTTGCATGTTTAAGATCTGTTCTTGCTTAGTTTCCATATTTATCTTGCATGATATCCTGTCTATAAACTTGTGTTCATCATGTTTCTGGTTTTTAGGTCAGATTAGGTCAAAATAGCTAGATCTCTAGTTTTCCTAGTCTTTGTTCGATCAGTTTTGGAAAATAGTGTGCAGAACACCTGTAATACATCCCTGCCTAGCCTTTCTCCATCATATAACCTGCTCCAACCCCTAATCCAAAATTCCTTCCCTTCGTTTGCCACACTTTTCCAATTTTCCCTAATTTCTACATTCTTGTGCAGCATTACTCCCTCCATCCTTGAACAAATCCAACCACCTTAATCACTCCTTGGCTTCATTCACCAAGTCCTAGACCCCTTCACATCCTCAGCCATCCTCCATTTCCAATTTCCCACCATTTTTTCCACCATCAACCCTCCAAATTCTTCTTTTGGCTCTTCCTGTAAAACATCCCGTAGAACCCATACAGACTTCCTGTAGAAGTTCACGTGAGCAATTTTTCGAGATCTGATCGCTGTGAAAATCTCTGGAAGGGTGTTAGGGACCCCTTAGACCCTCTTTTCACCTTCCTAGCCTCTTGCAAGTGCCTACTCCATTTCCTTTCGCCAATCAACCTCTACACAGTAAAAAATTGTTAAAGCACATGCATAATAATTCTGCAAAATTACTCAAAAATACAAAATGATGCTTTTTCTAGATTTTACTTCAAAAGTAGCTTATTCACATGCATTTTACCTTTCGAAGAGTCAATGGCATCCATTTCCACCACTTTCATCTCTTTTCTTGCACCGGTAGGGTTAGTTGGTAAAACTAGGGTTTGCTGCATTTCTTTTAAGCTTTCAGCTTCTTTCTACAAGTAGACTAGCCTCCTTTGAGTTAGCTTTCGTCCATTACAGTTAAAAGCTTCTTCTAAGAGATCATAGAAGTTGTCTTAAGCTCCTAGAGCACTTGTGCTAGCTGATGAAGTGATAGCTTGCAGCAAGAGCTAGTACTTATGCATATAGCACCGTCGCTTCCAAGTTTGTTACGAACAACCGAGTTGATAAAAGTAAAGAAGGGAGTCCTAGGAGTTGCAGCATCATTGCTGCAATATTGGAGCTCATCATCTTTTTGGCGCCATTTCCAGGGAAGCATCAGAGTATTTGTGATGGCTGCTTTTCTTCTATTTTCTACTGCAACCTTTTGCTAAGTAGTTTATTTCAGCAAGAGTAGAGTAGTTGTTTCATTTCCATTCTGCAATTTCATTTCCGCAAAAGTAAATTAGACATTTCCTTCTTTCCTAGACTATCATTCAATTCTTCAAGTGTAGATTAGCATTTCAATTCTGCAATTTCATTTCAGCAGCATAGATTAGTCATTTCCTGCTTCCATTTCAATTTTTGCAATTTTCATTCCAGCAAAGTTTACTTTAGTTAGTTGCAGCTTGTTGTTCAATCAATTTCATTTTTGCAGGTACAAGCAGAGAAAAATACAAAAATCAACCAAAAATATTTCATTTCATGCCTCGTAGGAACAGAGACAATTCAGGAAAATTCTTACCCAACACCCCCACCACATCACTGAGTCACCCTTCTCTCTTCTTCGGTGGCAGTGAACCTCTATAGATACGCGAAGATCCTCTAATAGAAGAAGAGCAAGAAACATTCCTCCTGAGACCATGGCTGAACACAGAAATGGTATAGGAGATGAGGAGAGAATATAAGGTGCCTTTCCCATCTGAGAGACCAATGGGGACACAAAAATGAAAAACATAAGTCCCTCAGCCTTACCTCACTTCCATGGATTGACCACTGAAGACCCTGATACCTTCTTGTTTGAGTTTGATGTCCTTTGTCGAACCTATGACTATGCAGAAGATGAGCAAAAGTTGAAACTCTTTCCCTCTACCCTCAAGGATGCAGCACTATGCTGGTTCATGGGGTTACCTGGAAACAGTATCACAACTTGGGCTCAGATGCAACAAGCCTTTAACAACTGAGATTACTATAGGTCAAAGGAAACGAAGGGAGAAATCTTTCGGATGACCATGGGAAGCTATGAATCTTTGGAAGATTACGAAGGAAGGTTCCAACTCAATTATAAAAGGGCCAGGTGCACACTTGACCCCGAATATCTGAAGTTGGTTTCGCTCAGAGGAATCCCTGAAGACCTTCTAGATACCCTCCATTTGCTGGCTGGAGGATACATCCACCAACTACCTTATGATGACATAAAGACTGTGTTTAGAAACCACTCGGAAAAGAGGTAGGGGGAATCAACTTTCAGCCAGCGCCACCTTCTCCAAACATGAGTTTGGAAATCAGATGGAAAACCTTAAAAGTGAGATGAGATAGACCATTGCCATGCAACTGGATACTTTCTGAATCCAATAGAAGAAAGAGGAAGCTGAGAGGGGTTTGGCCCTCTTTTGTCCCAGATGTACAAGGAAACATCCTTGGAATGAGTGTCCATTACACTCATTAGAGGTATGTTTCGTTTGTGACGAAGACCACCCTACAAACCAGTGCCCAACCTTACCCGGACTTAAAGCTATGTACCAAGGGGCTGAAGGGGCCACGGAACCGCTCTACTTCCTAAACCAAAGGAGGCCACATGGATCCAGAATTTACGAGTAGGGGATGCAAGGGACATCCCAGACTTATTACAACCCCAACCAATCCACTCACATACTTTCCTGGGGCCCCCCTACTCATCCTTCTTGGTCCGCACTTCCTCCTTGGTCATATCCATCTCAATACCATACTCAACCTGCTGCTCATTCATTTCATTCTCATGTTCAGTCCCAACCTCAGTGGAATGCACCTTAATAGGGGTGGAGGCCCCAATACAACTCTCCTCCTGCCATTTTGCCTCCACCACCTGCTCAACCACAACCATTACCTCCTACTCCTCCAAGACAACCCCAAATGCCTGCTCAACCAAACCCGAACCCCAATAACAGACAGGCCCAACAGGTATATACTAGAGAGACAACATGCCCTACCTATGCTGTGGATATTCAGGAGATCAACCAACGATCTGGGAAGGTCCTCCCAGATAGCCAACCTCCTCCTAAGGAGGATGAGGAAGAGAAACAGGAAATTGAACCCAAAGCCATTCCACCCTTTCCTGAGAGACTAAATGGAACCACGCAACCAAACCCAGAGGAGACTGAACTTCTAGGCGAACTTAAACAGTTATATGTGAAGATACCACTTCTCCAGGCCATAAAAGATGTACCAATCTACAACAAATTGATTAAAGAGAAGTGTTTTAGGCACCCAAGCAAGTGCAAGAGAGATGCCCCAACTATTAATGTCATAGGACAACTGTCCGACCTAATGTTGGGACAAGTAATCTGTCCGAAATATTTGCACTCTGGGAGTCCTGTAGTTGATGTCCACATCAATGGCACCATAATCCACCACACCCTGATTGATCTAGGGGATACCATTAATGTGATGACCAGGGACACTATGCTCAAACTCAACCTTTAGAGTTCCCTAAGAAACACCTCGACAGTACTGCAGTTAGCAGACCACTCCACCGTGACCCCCGAAGGGATTGTGGAAGATGTCATGGTCTCCGTTGATTCTTGGGAGTACCCTGTGGACTTCTTGGTCCTTTAGCCAAAGGCAAAACTCACTGGATACCCCCTCATTCTGGGAAGGCCTTAGTTCGCTACCGTAGATGCTTACATCAGTTGTCAAGCTGGGAGCATGACCATGAAGAATGGGCCTATGTCCAAACAGCTCGTCCTATATCCTCCAGCCCAACCTCTGCTTGAACATGACTTACCTCTTTGGTTAGAGGAAGAAGATAAGGATGCAGTTTACTCTGCACCAGTGTGCACAGTGGAAGCCACCACGAGAGGTCCTCAAACCGAGGATGACCTTATTGAGAATTTGATTCAGAATCCACTTCCCAGCGTGCTACCATTAGAAGAGTTGGTAGAAGACACCCAAGCCAGTGCTTTAGTGGATCTTTTTGTGGCTGATCTGACCTCTCCCCAAGTTAAGAATGTGGAATTTGGCCCTGTAAGAACCTTGAGGATCAACTCATCCCTATCCCCCTCTCAGGAGAAGGAGCTGTATAGCTTATTGAACCGCTATTTGGATGCTTTTGCTTGGAGCTATAAGGAGATGAAAGGAGTCCACCCTTCAATCTGTACCTATCGCATTTACATTAAAGAGGATTGTAAACCAGTTAGGCAACCTCAGAGGAGAATGAATCCAGCCCTTAAAGACATTGTCAAAGAAGAACTGCAAAAGTTTCTGGATGCAGGATTCATCTACCCCATCTGTGACAGTGAATGGGTTTCTCCTCTGGTGCTTGTGCCTAAGAAAAATGGGAAGTGGAGAATTTGTGTCGATTATCGAGAACTTAACAAAGCCACCAAGAAGGACCATTTCTCTTTGCCTTTCATAGATCAAGTGTTAGATGGGCTGGAAGGGAAGAAGTTCTTTTCTTTCCTAGATGGGTTCAGTGAGTATAATCAGATCCAAATCAGCCCAGAAGACCAAGATAAGACCACTTTCACTTGTCCATGGGGCACCTTTGCCTACCGGGTCCTTCCCTTTGGGTTATGCAATGCTTCTGCCACTTTCTCGAGAGCAGTACTGAGCATATTTGTTGAACTGGTTCATGATTTGGTGGAAATCTATATGGATGACTTTACTTTTTATGGAGCCGACTTCCAAGAAGCATTGACTAACCTAGGAAAATTTTTAACCAAGTGTATTGAAATGAACCTGTCCCTCAGTCTAGAAAAATGTGAATTTCTGATGACTGAAGGGACTGTGCTAGGTCATACAATTTCTCAGTAAGGATTACAGGTGGATCCCAACAAGATTTCTATCATCCAAAGGGTTCCACCTCCTCAAAAGGTAAGAGATATTCGTAGTTTTCTAGGCTTAGCAGGATATTATAGAAGATTCATTAAAGATTTTAGTAAGCTATCCTCTCCATTATTTGGTCTTCTGGGGAAGGATGTTGAGTTCATATGGACTGACAACTTTCAAGAGGCTCTGGATGCATTGAAAGGTAAGTTGGTAACTACCCCAATCTTGAGAGGTCCAAACTGGGCCCTACCTTTCCACATTCACACAGATGCCTCGAACAAAGCCATAGGAGAAGCCTAAGGACAAGTTGAAGAGAATCTACCATATGCCATATATTTTGTCAGTAAAAACCTGTCCAAGGCAAAGTTAAACTATATCGTAACCGAGAAAGAGCTCTTAGCTGTAGTCCATTCCCTAAACAAGTTCGGACACTACATCACTAGTTATCAAACATTCGTACACACTGATCATGCTGCAATTAGATATTTAATGAATAAACCTGATGTAAATGCTTATATCATTAGATGGTTACTTTTATTGCAGCAATTTGATTTGACCATTGTTGATAAGCCAGGTAAGGAAAATGTTTTTGTTGATTTTCTATCTAGACCAGATTTGTCTGCAGGTGAAGAAGGGGTGGTGGACGATCAAATGCCAGATGAACACCTGTTTGCTATTTCAATACTCTCTCCATGGTTTGCTGATATAGCAAATTACTTGGTTTCGGCACAGTTCCTGCCACACCTATCCTCAAAAGAGAAGAGTAAGATCGTGAGGAAAAGCACCCCATTCACATGGATTGGGGGTAACCTATTTAAACTTGGCTCGGATTAGATTTTGAGGCATTGTGTTAGGGAGGAGGAAGTTTTTGACATCCTCCTAACCTGTCATGATGGGCCATGTGGACGCCACTTTGCAGCAAAAAGAACCGCTTTCAAAATTCTAAAGGCAGGCTACTATTGGCCCACTCTTCATCAAGATGTCAGGAGATACATCAGCCAATGTGACCGATGTTAAAGGATGGGGAAACTGACTCCAAGGGATGAAATTCTCCTCCAACCTCAAGTGACTTTCGAGCCATTTGAGAAGTGAGGCGTGGACTTTGTGGGTCCTATCAACACTCCTTCAAAACAAAAGTCTTACATCATTGTGTGCACGGACTACCTGACAAAGTGGGAAGAAACAAAGGTAATCAAGGAAGCAACAGAAGAAAAAGTGGTTGAGTTTTTGAGGGAGAATATCTTCTACAAGTTCGGCTACCCAAGAGAGTTAGTCATAGATCAAGGAAGTTAGTTTACTTCTAACCTGATTGAATACCTGCTTGCTCATCACCGGATTAAGCACAGAACTTCCACCCCTTATCATCCGCAAGCAAATGGACAGGTGGAAGTCAATAACAGAGCTTTGGAAGAGATTTTGAATAAAGTGGTGAGCAGTAGCAGAAAATATTGGGTAGATCGCTTGGTTGAGGCCACCTGGGCCTACAACACTACTTGGAAAACTACAACATGTTTCACACCATATGAGCTGGTCTATGGGAAGAAGGCTTTTTTGTCCATAGAATTTGAATATAACACATTGAGGTTGGCAGCTCAGTTGGACCTAGATCTTAGCCATGCACAACAAGAAAGGTTACCTCAGCTGAGTGGACTAGATGAACATAGAATGCAGGCCCTTCTCCACTCAGAGGTGGTCCAACTTCAAAGGAAGATATGGCATGATCGGTACCTTAAAGAAAAGCAATTTCAGCCAAGAGATTGGGTGTTGTTATACGATTCAAGATACAAGGATTTCAAAGGGAAGTTGAGGACAAGATGGCTGGGACCATTTACAGTGGAGAAATGCAACGACAATGGTTTAGTCCTTATCAGGACCATTGATGAAGAAGCCATCCCCATGCTTGTTAATGGGCATCGATTGAAAATATACAGGAAGCCCCTTTCTAAACAGGAGTTCATTGAAACTCTAGATAAATCAGTATTGGTAGTGGAGCAGGCCCCTGCCTCCACTCCACCCACACCTTGAACAAAAAAAATAAAAATAAAAAATAAAAGATCCTTGGGTGAAAACCTTTTGGAGGCGCCCAAGGCAGACAGTGAGGGTGAAAACCTCCTGGAGGCACCCCAACTGTCTCAAAAAAAAAGAGAGAGAGAAAGAAGAAAAGAGAAAAAGAAAAATGAACCTAATTTTTGTTGAATAATTGCAGGTTACAAGAAGGACATTACAGGTTAGGAGGATCACACAAGACAAAGACAGAGGTCAGCACCAGGCTACAAGCATCCCTCACAATCCATTCCTCCATGACCACTACCCTTTCCTAAGATATGGTCTCATTCGGGCTAATATTTCACCTTCTACAGGAAGTTCTGTGTCTTCTACAAGAAGATCCTGTAGAGCCTACACACAAGCCAAAATTGATCTCTGAAGAGGACCTGAAGGGTGGGAATCTCTCTATGAGGCCTCTAAACATCCCTGCTTCTATCCATCGCCATATGTCACCTTTTTCCATCTCCGTACACCTCCATTGCACTCATTTTTTTTTTTATGTTCCTGCACAGTCACACACAGAAATCCTGTTTTCTTCATACTACTAGCAAAAACTTCTTAATGACAAATCAAGCAGCAATTTTTCACTCACCATACTTGTTTCCCTCCATCTAGATTCCTCATCAGCCGAGACCCTCATCAACAGTATAGCCCTGCTCATTCTAGCTTGCATTCCAGGAGGAGAAGCAGCTACAGGACATCCTACAGGAATCCTGTAACAGCTGATCCCTCTGAAAAACATACTCCAGAGACAAGGACAGAAAAGTATGGCAGAAGAGACATACATGGAGCTCTACTCAAATGTATGAACATCAGCAACAACAGAGGCCAAGCATGCAGTATGTATCCAGCAACATCAAACGAAGGAATGGGTTCCAGGACCTGAAATCTGCATAACACGGCCGCGACGACGCAGGTAAGTGCCTAAACTCATTCTTCAATTGGATAAATCATATTTTAAATGTTGCATGACTATGGGAATGGTTCAGACTGGGTGAAATCGGTGGCCAGTCAACTAGCCACCCTCGGTTAGTTACATATCCTCGTGAAATCCAAACGAGCCCCGTTACATTCAAAATTGCCTATTAGATGTGCATCCATCACATGTGGAGTGTCCATTCAGAGAGAAATCATCAAGACTGGTAGTGGTGGCAGCGGATAACGGGAGAGCGGAGGTGATGGTTTTCAAAAACACGCAGAAACATTATGGCTGTGACGTCGGATCAATGGTCTGATCCGGCCACCTCATCCCCTCACCATGAATCATGCCGCAGTTAAAAGACGCTCAGTCAAAACATGCACCACCCTCTGTTCATTTTGCACTCACGATGTTCTCCACTGGAGTATGTATCCACTGCTTCCAAAAACAGTTAACCAGTCATCCTCCACCAGTTTTTCAGCCTGTTTTCAAAAATCTCCCGCTTATCAGGCTCTATCGGAAGCACAATTCCATTCTACACGAACCGGGAGCCTTCTACAGGAAGGGTTCTATAGGAAAGGTAGAGAACCTCTCGGAAAAAGGGAAACTTGGAATTTTCGTTCAATTTCAAGCTCCAAACAAGGTAGGCCCGAGAGAACTTCTCTGTGCATGATTTGTTTGTACAAGGTGGTGAAATTAACGACATCAGTTTGGAAAAAATAAAAGTCTACCTATGTATTGAACAAACTGTGAAAGATTGCATGCATATTTCACTGAATTTACCCAGTTCTTTCTCTACATTCTGAAATTTCCTCATCATTTTTTAAAATTCTCCTGTAAGGAAGATACATGTTGCAGTAGAGGCCACCCTGTGTGTGTGAAAAAACTGAATTTACATATCTATCTATGTGCTAAGAAGAGAATTTGTGTCCTTATGCTTTGTTCTGTAAAAACAAAATTCTTCTTTCCATAAACAGACAGTCGAATCCCAGGTGACAGCGGTCTTAAAACAAGGGAATTATTGCTATCTGGTATTGTAAGGAACACACGAGAAATTCCTTCTTGGGTTCAGAAGAAACCAAATTCAGCTATCCTCTGTTTCAGTGATTGACTGTTGTTTTCCTGAGCATTTTCTTTTATGGTTAATACATAAGAAGAACACTCAACACCATGCTAGGGGGATTCATAAGGAAAGAGCCCTTAGACACTAGCAAGCTGTACGAGCACTATGAGGTGGTGGACCTTTTCACCTGAGCAAATTGGATATCCTTCTTTGAAAAAATGCAGGGTCATGATGAGGAGATAACTGAAGAGTTTTTAATATCCCTGAGACCACATTCAAAGACACATGTCATAGTCAGTTTTAGGGGTTTGACCCTAGAACTCACCCCGGAGCTCATCAGTAGAATTACTGGTCTGTTACACAAAAATATCGTCACCATGATTATTTTCAGTCAGTATGGGTCTATCATCACTTGTACTGTCCTCCTAAGCAAGTCTCAGACCTCAGCTCTTCAAGTAAAGCTTTGAAAATGAGAGAAAGACATTAAAAATCAATGAAACTCTGGTTCCGCACTTTCTCTCACTGTTACTTGCCCTCTCGCACCTCCTGTTTACAAAAACTGCGGACCTGCCCACTCTGTCCCTAAAGGTGTGGGTGCGGACCCCTGTGAAAGTCAAAAAGGCGCAAGTTTATTCTAAAGAACTCACTTTGGGTTAATTCTAGATGATTCTAGAAGGAATTTTGACGTGGATTTGCCGCTCTTAGGTGGTTCATGCATCCCAAAAGAGAAGGAGCTAATCCCTTGATGAGAGGAGCTATCCCTTTGAAGGAGGGCTTTATCCCTTTGAAGGAGGACCTAGTAACTTCTTCCATTGCACTATAAATTCAGGCATAGGGCTGGTTGCTGGGGAGGTTAGAAGCTGAACATTTTTTAGGGTAAATGCTGGTGAAATTAAGACTTCCTAGTTGAGCTTAAGAGGAGAGATCACATACCTTCTTGGCTTCATTGGGAAGTGAGTGAAACTTGTCAAAGTAGAGGAGACTTCTTGCTGGACCCTAGGAGGAGCTTGTACAGCGTCAAGGCACAGGTTGTAAAGTTCTTCTTCTTTTGAATTAATACAAACAAACTCATTTTTCTCAACAAGTATCTCATGTTATTTGTTTCATGAACTCCTTGACTTTCATGTTAAATATGTTTTATGATATTGGCTTTTCAGGTGCTATTTAATTTGTTTGCCTTGTTTGTGTTTGCAGATTCGCGACAAAGGAGCTCATTTGGACCGAAAGAGCGAAGGCTTCCACAAACTCGCGTTGGACCTAAGGTAGGCCCTAAAACACTTGTTTGCCTTTGTTTATAAAAGCATATTTAGAGAAAGATAGTGTCTGATTGGTTTGCTTGTCATTAGGTCTTCTTTAAATCCTAGGAAGGTCTATCTTGTCCGCAAGATCGACTTATTCCATGTGACAAAATGGCGACTCCACTGGGGACTTGATTTTTTCCTTGTTTTTACTTTGACCTGAGAAACTGTGTTTTTGTTTCTGTTTTTGGCTTGTTGTGTGTAAAATTGGGTAGAGTTTGTAGATCCAGGTTCATTTTTCGTTTTTCATAGCTTTGGGAGAGGACCGTACCCTAGCCTTTTGACACAGAGCGTACCTATCCACACCTTTGCTTTTAGCACAGAGCGGTACCGCACCTGTGTAAACTGTGGGCCTGCGGACCCTGCTAAAATTTTGAAAAACTTAAGATTTTCTCTTTCAGTCAGTTTAATTTTTGTTTAGATGTTTTTAGCCTCTGCCCAAATCTGCACGTGACTTGTCACGAACTTTTCTTAGGTTAATTCCATTGGCATTCCTATTTTAAGCTTTTATCAATTGGGTGTTTTGAGTCTCTTTTTTGAGAAATTCTTAATTTGATTTCCTTTGGTCATTACTTGGAGGTTTGTCTCAGTCTTTTCACAATTTTGCATCTTTTTGCTTTTGTTTTTGCAAAAAAAATTCCCACTCATTCGCCAGGAGGGCAAAATTGTGTATGAGTGTTAATTGCCTTTGAGTGTTTTAATTTTTGATCTTTGGAACTCTAACCCGATTTTCTTGACTTGCACTTGATTGGTTCTTAGATTACATTAGAATCACCTTGTGTTTGAGAATTCTCTTGCATAGATCACATTTGCATAATTAGAATTCTCATTTTCAGAATATGAATGAAAAATGTGCATAGATTACATTTGCATACTATTCATGTGAATTGTGCATAGATTACAATTGCATAGTTTACATTCTGAAAAATCAATCGTAGATTTAGATCAGTTTTCTTTGATTTGAATTTACATATTTTTATGCTTGTTTTTAACACATAAAAATAAAAATAAAAAATGTTTTGAAATTGATTTACATTAGTTTTTCTTGATGAAATTAGCACATTAGAGAATTTATTATATTTTCTCTTAGTGATCAATTTTTGCATTGTTGGAAGTGAATGGAAACTCTCTCCTTACTTTAGCTAGGATTCATCGAATTGAAAGGATTACATTATCATATTCGATTGCATTCAGTTTTGAGTCGGGTCATAACACCATTGGTTTCATATCCATTTACCCCTTTGAGTAATAACAGCCTAAATAACACAGCGCTTAATTAAAATTCATGTAGTAATTTTTACATTTTTAGGGCTCTTTCCACCAATCTAGCTTAGGCTAGTGCCTTGGAATAGGTTTTAGTTAACTCTCCAAGACAGTAAAACAAACAAGTAGTTGTATCTTGTGGTAGGAGATAAATTCAAATTGTTACATCTATGCTCTGGGAAAGCTCCTCTTAAAGGAGAAGCACGAGATCATATCTGAACCAGTGTGGGAATCAATCCTTCCTCATTGGGAATGATAGAAGATATTCACGTATTAAAAATGGTAAACCTTGGATTGACCATTGTTGAGGAGCCTGGGGTCACTTGTTGGTAAACCTTGGATTATGTCAAGGAGCCTTCAAGGGGATTGAGCTTGTTACTCTGCCCTTGCGTGCGTATCGGATCGTAGACTGTTCCCCCAGGTATATTTGTTTCAGTTGGTAACCTTAGTGGCCATAATCCATAGGATTCTTTCCTAAGGTGATGGTGGAGGGAAGATCCCACTGTACCTGGAGCAGACGTCGACTAGACTCACTTGGATTTTCTGGGGGGTTCTCTTCACTTGAGACGGTTTAGTGGAGAAACTTGTGCCAGTCTATTCATTAAGCAGGTTGTCGGGGTAACTGTTCCAACCGCCATTTCTGTATTGAATTCTGCGACGTTGGATTTCATCACCAACTAGTGTTTTCGGTATGGAAAGTTACTGTTTGTGTGTGGTTTGACTCCTAGATTTGATAGCGCGTGTTAATTTGTTTGTTTTTACTTTTAGAGACCATAGGTGTGAATTGTGAATTGTTAATTTTAGTTTTAAATTCACTGAAGTTGAATATAATGGCAAGTGTTCCGGAATTTACCGACCAAGGAACCCCTCTTAACGAGAATCCTAGTACCTTTCCTTATTTTGGAAATGTTGGTCCTCCTTATATGGCTACTTTGTCATTACCTGGATTTACAATAGGTTTACCGATATGGTTATTTTCAACTTCGTTGGCCCCAAATACTCCAATTGTTCCACCTCAACCGAATGCTTCACCTCAACAGAGTTCACCATCTCAACATCACCAACCTTCTGTTGACCCTTTACCTTCTTCGCCTAATTTTTCTTCCTCCATTTCTTCCTCTTCGCTTGGTAAAAGCCTTGACGCTAGTAACCAGGTAGCTAAGAAGAAGAAGAAAGGGAAGAAGAAGAAGAAGAAGAAGCAAGATAAGAAAGAAGTCAACCAACCAACCACGACTGTAAGTGTTAGTTGTGCTGAGGAAACCTCCAACATGCATCGTAAACCCAAATACCATTGCAAGCTTTGTAAGGGTGACCATTTCCTTGTCAATTGTCCTGGTATTCCAAAGGTTTTGGAAGTATGGTCAGAAAAATCTCATCAACTTTCCATTGATCCATCAACCAGTGATAGTCAGGTTCCTGGGAAAAAAGGTAAAGTTAGGTTTCCTTGTAAGTTATGCAAAGGGAGTCATCAAACTCACATTTTCCCTCACATGGATGAAGCCTCAAAATTGTTGGAAAACCTTACTGTTCCACAGCAAGAATTTCCAACTGGTTACCGTAAACTTTCTCCAACCTACCGTCAACTGATGGAGTGATTGATCTAATTTCAAGTACAGACGATCACACTCTTCCATTGGAGAGTGAAACTCATGTCACTCAGGTTGATGATCCATTAGTTGATCAAGTGGTCGATTCAATTTCACATTCGGTTGATCCCACTTTCCCTTTAGAGAGTGAACTTCATACCGCTCAGGTTCTTTTTTTTACATCAGATTCTTCTAGGCCGTGGGGCATTTCACCTGTTTCTTTAGAACCCCCTCCAAGTACTAAGGTCTTTTCCTTTGATTGGAATAGATTAACAGAACCTCGTCTTCCTTCCTCCATCCCTTTCCAAATCATTGTCAAGGCTGGTGGTAGGGACATGCATCGCACACAGGTAGATGAAGGTGCTTCTGTTAGTATTTTATCATCAACTGCTTGGAAAGCTTTGGGTTCCCCTCAGCTTGCGCCTATTACGCAGAATCTGAAAGCTTTTAAGAGAACCATTAGTGAACCTTTAGGGATCCTTCCTAAGTTTTCTATTACCTTGGAAGGTAAAACTGTCTGTATTGATCTTATGGTAGTTCGAGGTCCCTTGGATTTCAATTTACTCCTTGGACGAGACTATGTTTATGCAATGAATGTTGTCGTATCGACACTCTTTCGCGTGATGTCTTTCCTTCACAATGGAAATATTGTGACTATAGACCAGCTTTCATTCCCTAGTCTTGTTTCAACTACCAATAATATGACAGCCCTAAATGTTCCTGATTCTCAAGTGGTATCTACCCCGCCACGGGTTAATTATGTGGCAACTGGTCCCATGTTTTCAGTTACCAATGTAAGTGAGCCTCTCACTGTTTTCTCATCTTCCTTTGATTTAGATCCGGTAATTGACATGGAAAACTCTATGTGATTACTTGAACACGATGTTCTTATCGCTTTTGAGTCCCTTGACATGTGTTCCTTCCAAAGAACTATTCTTCCTTCTGATGAAGACCTTTTCGAAGCCATGATCAAGGTGTGTCCATTGACATGTCTTTCTTCCAGTTGGAAGCCATGAAAAGGGTTTTGAGGATAGTTCTTTTCTTGTGTCAACCTCCTTAAAAAATGAAACAACTCCCTTTTCAAGTTAAATCTTGAAAGTAAACCTTCATTCCATCCACCTGGTTGAATGCAATGAAGCTTGGGGGGCATGTACCTCGCTTTGCATCATTATGCTGGGGGCATGCGAACTTCTGGAGCATAGTTCCTTGTCTTGTGTCAAGCTCGTTAAAAAATGAAACAAGGAGTCTTGAGCATAGTTCCTTGTCTTGTGTCAAGCTCTTTAAAAAATGAAACAAGGGTAGGTTATATAGGTAGATTGTAGAGAGTAGAAGCGAGGATAGTTTTGTTCCTGTGTCAACCTCGTTAAAAAATGAGACAGGGTGTTAGAGGATAGTTCCTGTTACTGAGTCAACCTCATTAAAAAATGAATCAGGTAGATTTTAGGATATATAGGTAGATTGTAGAGAGTAGTCATGAGCATAGTTCCTTATCTTGTGTCAAGCTCGTTTAAAAAATGAAACAAGGGTTTTGAGGATAGTTCTTTTCCTGTGTCAACCTCACTAAAAAATGAAACAACTCCCACGAGTCTTTCCAAGATTTCGAAAGTAAACCTTCATTTCATCCACCTGGTTGAATGCAATGAAGCTTGGGGGGCATGTACCTCGATTTGCATCATTATGCTGGGGGCATGCGAACTTATAACAAGCATAGTTTTTCGTTTCAAGCTTGCATAAACATGAAACTGGATCCGAGCATAGTTCTTTTCCTATGTCAAGCTCATTAAAAAATGAAACAAATCCTCCTCTAATTGAGTCGAGAGTTTGACTAGATCTCATAAATGTTAAGTTGTATATTTAGGTTAGTTATTTCAGTTTTTTGCATAATTTTCTTACAGTTTTAGGTCGAGTCTTTCAAATGATCTCGTAAATTAACCTTCATTCCATCTAGATATTAATTACCAGCAGTGTACTTAGTTGAATGAAATGAAGCTGGGAGGGCATGCGCTCTAGCAATTACGCTTAGGGGGCATCAAGCACAGTTTTCTCTCTGTTTCAAGCTTGTGTAAAAATGAAACTACTTTGAAGCATAGCTTTTCTCTGTTTCAAGCTTTTGTAAAAATGAAACCTATCTCGAGTCAATTTCAGTTATTTTCAAGACTCGTTAAACTCATGAAAATCTCGAGATTATTTTGCTATCTTTCATTCTCGTAAAACAAATGAAATGCCGAGTTATTTCCGTCTTTTCCTGCTCGTAAATTAAATTGAAAGTCAGCCATATGAGTACATTTTTATCATTTTTTCGAACTCATTAAAACTTACGAAAAAGTGAAAACCATGAGTACATTTTTATCATTTTTTCGAACTCATTAAAACTTATGAAAAAGTGAAACCTTAGAGTCACCTTTAAGCTCTTTTCTGACTCCTAAAATATGAAAAGATTGCCGAGTTTTTCTTTTTAAGCTCGTTAAAACGGAACTAAAAAGACGGTCCACTTACAACCCTTTTCTGACCGTAAAAACATGAAAAGATTGCCGGATTTTTGTCGTTTCAAATTCGATATTGGTTATAAAACGACGTGTCATTGATCGCTTTTTTACTTTTTCGGATCAGAGGCACTAATTACGAAAAGTACTCCTTGGTCGTAAAGATCAAGCGGTTCTCTCAAGTATTATTTTATACTTTTTCGGGCTTGGGAGACACAAATTTACGAAAAAGGTCAACCCTGGAGTTTTCTTAAGTTTTTTCAGACTCTCTAAAATTGAAAAACGCCGAGTTTCTCCTATACTGGACTCGTTAAAATTTCACAGTAAAGGACCTGTTCAATTACAAACAGCAACGAACCACTCCTTCTTAGGGTTCGAATTTAAACTAAGTTCATGAGCTTATAATCAAGCAAATTTTATCCTCCTCAAGCTTGTCAAAAATAAAGAGGTACTTGCCAGAAATGGTGGGGGAAAAGAGAGAAAAATGAGCCTGTTTGTCATACTTTGTAACCACTCTTGAACATGACACTTTTATTCACCTGGGTTGGGAAATCCTTTGCCTAACAGTTGATCAAACCACATTGAAAGTCTTCAGCCGGTTTCTGGGTATTAACTTTGGGTCAATTGTCACCAAGCCATCAGTCATGTCGTTATGTGTTCAAGAGGTCACTGCCAATAAGCCATTCATCTGCAAAATATTTGTCATCCATCTTGACCATCCCTGAGTCAGTCCTTACAACTAAATTCCTTCAACTTGATCTATGATTTCGTGTTGTGGGCTTGCCTGCGACGGATTGCTTTCTATCGACTTCAGCTCATTATCTAGAAAGGTGATCTAGAAATTGTCAGTACCTTGGATCTGCATGCCTCAATGGCAGGTTTCTTGCCTTTGACGATAGGTTGCATCATTGACCTTGGATCAAAGGATTCC
The DNA here is from genome assembly GCA_031772625.1 of Pinus tabuliformis. Lineage (NCBI taxonomy): Eukaryota > Viridiplantae > Streptophyta > Pinopsida > Pinales > Pinaceae > Pinus > Pinus tabuliformis. Next base: position 567,373,886 of record CM062810.1, read on the forward strand.
GTGACATGTTCGACATCAACACATTTATTCACATCTCATGGATTTTACTGGGTACTTTGAGAGCCATTGACATCACTGGTGGTTTCTCTCACACTTGTTAACAGTTTACATCATTGACTGGTAATCAAGTGGTTTCTACCATGTTCGACATCAACACATTCATTCGCATGGATAGAATCGTACTGTTTCGGGAAGTAGAAATGAAGACCTTGGATCTAGTTTCCACAATCCAGGCTGCGAGGAATTTTGTATTCATTATATAATGGACTATTCATAAACAGATGGTTGCATCCATACTATGTCCACATGAGTCTATACTTGTGATGTTTTACAAGATCATTCCTGTATCAGAGCAGTAGTTAGTTTTCTAAGTCAGTTTTGATCTGAGTATGGGAATGCCTACCTCAGCGATGATATGATCTCATATATATATCTTGCATTGAATGTTTTTACAGGTTCCAACCGGGCTCTCCACAAGATGATCCTTGAAATGATAAAGTACTTCACTCTTCCTAAATGATAAATGGAATCCTCATCTACTACAGACTTCGCACTTTAGGGGTCAATCTGTTACACAAAAATATCATCACCATGATTATTTGCAGTCAGTATGGGTCTATCATCACTTGTATTGTTCTCCTAAGCAAGTCTCGGACCTCAGCTCTTCAAGTCAAGCTTTGAAAATGAGAGAAAGACATTAAAAATCAATGAAACTCTGGTTCCGCACTTTCTCTCACTGTTACCTGCGGTCCCGCACCTCCTGTTTACAAAAACTGCGGACCTGCCCTCTCTGTCCCTAAAGGTGTGGGTGCGGACCCCTATGAAAGTCAAAAAGGCGCAAGTTTATTCTAAAAAACTCACTTTGGGTTAATTCTAGATGATTCTAGAAGGAATTTTGACGTGGATTTGCCGCTCTTAGGTGGTTCATGCATCTCAAAAGAGAAGGAGCTAATCCCTTGGTGAGAGGAGCTATCCCTTTGAAGGAGGGCTTTATCCCTTTGAAGGAGGACCTAGTAACTTCCCTCCATTGCACTATAAATTCAGGCATTGGGCTGGTTGCTGGGGAAGTTAGAAGTTGAACATTTTTGAGGGTAAATGCTGGTGAAATTAAAATTTCCTAGTTTAGCTTAAGAGGAGAGATCACATACCTTCTTGGCTTCATTGGGAAGTGAGTGAAACTTGTCAAAGTAGAGGAGACTTCTTGTTGGACCCTGGGAGGAGCTTGTACAGCGTCAAGGCACAAATTGTAAAGTTCTTCTTCTTTTGAATTAATACAATCAAACTCATTTTTCTCAACAAGTATCTCATGTTATTTGTTTCATGAACTCCTTGACTTTCATGTTAAATATGTTTTATGATATTGGCTTTTCAGGTGCTATTTAATTTGTTTGCCTTGTTTGTGTTCGCAGATTCGCGTGAAAGGAGCTCATTTGGACCGAAAGAGCGAAGGCTTCCACAAACTCGTGTTGGACCTAAGGTAGGCCCTAAAACACTTGTTTGCCTTTGTTTATAAAAGCATATTTAGAGAAAGATAGTGTCTGATTGGTTTGCTTGTTATTAGGTCTTCTTTAGATTCTAGGAAGGTCTATCTTGTCTGCAAGATCGACTTATTCCGTGTGACATGGTCTACCATTGGGGCTCGCTTGGAGCAAGGAAGAGAGATCATTGGGCCAAATTGCTAAGAAAAAAAAATTTCTTCCCGAGGAGCATCCTGTAGAAGACAAAAATGGAGTTAGAAGGACAAGCATGCCCCCTCTCTGGAGTGAAGTTAGTTATCAAATTATGAAGTACATCACATGTGAAGGGAGGTTTAGCATCATCTATGGATACCATTTTAGGTTTTTATGTGAACTAAGGCATGGGATTGACTTGCCTCCAGCCAAGAAACTAAGCATGCCATATTTCCTTCTTCAGTCCTCAATTGAATGTGGTACAAAGCTAAATGAAGGGATCCTAGATCAGTTGGCCCACCATGGGCTCATCAAACTGTTGGTGGAAGATGCTTTACACATCTACATTGTCCCCATATCTTGGGAAATCTTCAGAAATATGTCCAGAAATGATAACATTAGAACTTTGGCTGAAAATATAACTCCATCCAACAGTGAGGAGGGGGTAGAAAACTGAAGAAATGGAGAAAAAAAATGATGAAGGAACACAGGACATCCAAGCAGAGGGCAGAACAGAGGAAGCACATGAAGAATAGAAAGAAATTAGCAAGACTATTGAGTCTAAAACAGAGGAAGAAACAACAACAAAAATAGCAAGGGAAAAGAGGATACAAAGTAGAAAGGAAAAGGCCGAAAAGGCCCAAATGAAGGCTTCCACAGCTAAAGCAAGCACCCAGAAAGGAAAGGAAAAGGCACACCTTGAGATATCAGTCACACAGACAGAAATAGTGGACACAGAGATTTCTATAGGAAGTGAAGAAAAAGACTAGCAGGAAGAGAAATCCCCTAAAACATTGGCAAGGGAGGCACCAGTTGTGCTTGCTGCATTAAGCACACTTGCAAAACAAAAGGGAAAGAGAAAGAGGCAAACCTTCATGTACTCTAAAGCCAGGAGATTCACACGGATCAAAGTGGACAAATCCCAGCCACAATCAAAGGAACCAATTGTCATTGAGGACACGACCACTAAACCGAAAGAACAGTCTCCTTCAAAGATATCTATCACCTATGAAAGAGGAAGCCCAAAAACCTCCACTTGGAGAGAAAGAATTAGGATGATGGACTCAAAAACAACTCTACAGGAAGTTGAAACATCTCTACAGGAAACTCTAGCGAAGTTAAAAGAAACCGAGAAATTAGAGGAGAAGAAAGCCAAACAATCACAAGGAGAAGAAAAGACTGAAGAAATACTGGAGCGAAGCCCTCAGCCTAGCTTGGGCTCATATTACAACCTGTTAAAAGGTGGTAAGATCATCCCATAGAAGTTTTTTGTACCACTCTTCTTTGCATTGGAACAAGAATGGGTTAGGACTCACACTTGGATGAGGATTGCCAAATCCAAGGGTGTTGTAGACATAGGCCACCTGGAGGAATAGCTAAAGGAATCAAGGAAAGAGTTGGCCATGGTGAGGCACATGGAAAGCAGTGAGAAAGTCAAATTACAGGAAGAGAATGAGTTGTTGAGAAAGCAGTTGCAGCTACAGGAAGTTCATAAGGAAGATAGGCCATCCATTGTGGAAGAGCAACAGCAGCAAGAAGGACCTCCAGCAGACAGGGAAACAACCGAGGAATAGCAGAGAGAAGAAAAGCTGCCAACTGATGTTGAGATGCTAACAAAACTGCTACAGGAAAAGGAGTCACAGGTCGCAGAATAAATATAGGCTTTGAAACAACAGGTGCAAGAGAAAGAAGCCCAAATGGCCTGCATGGCTAGCTGAGCAGTAGAAGCCTTACAATGTAGGCAACCTGCTAAGTCATATGCATTATATCTTAAGGATCAATGGTTGCAATTTCAAATTAACACACTAGCCCAAAGGGGCACCATTCCATTCCATAACTACAATAAGTTCATGTATTTGTGTGATAGTAGCTCAACTGAAGATAAGGCCAAGTTAGTAGAATTCTATTTACACAACTTGGCACTTCCAAACATGAATCTATGGGACCCAAATGCAGCATTGGGTGATGTGCAACTAATGGTCATGGCCTCTTGGTTAAAATATGAGGAAAAGAGGGCAGCAAAAGTTTGGGAAGTTATGGACAGGGAGCTGAGTGAGCCACTCATGATCATAGCAGAACCAGAAGATTCCTCAGCTTTAGTGTATGCCCATCAGTACCTGGCCAACAACCCTTAGGTTCTCCCAGACTACATTGAAAGACAAGCTCAGACCACTGCTCACTTTGAGAACATGGAGAGATTGTTGGGTGATAACTACATCCATGCTTGCACAAGGAGATGGAACACATTGTCCCACAATATGAAAATAAGAGAGTACCACTCCCCCACAAGGATGTGGGAGGCTTTGGCCAGAGTACCCCTCTACAAACAGTCAATGAAAAATCTGAAGGCCAGCTGGATTGGCTTAAATTTCAGTCCTCCATTGCTTTTGGGACTGTTGGAAGGGGTCAAAGAAGAAGAAGAACACAGGGAATGGGAGGAGGTAGAGAGAAAAGCAAGGTTTCATGACCAAGAAGAGGACATCACCTCGGAAGCTTGGGATGTCAAAGAGGTAGTCAAAACAATCAAAGATGATGAGTTGTATTAGTTGCTCAGAGGATGAGCAACACAGTCAGCAGGGGGGTGATGATGAGCCCCAAAAATTGGTAACTTATTGGGCTCATTTTGCCTATTATTCTAGATTAATCCACCATTCTTCATAGTTATATGCATGCTTTTGAATATATTCATGTTAATTGAATGAATAAGAATAGTCACTTGACCACAAAGTCTAATACGTGCTTATTGCAGAGTTTTGGACATCTTTTGGACCAAGGTCAAGCATTTATGAGCAATTTGACAGCCAAATACAAAGGAACAAGGCTGAGGATTTGTAGGAAGGATGTCTCCAGCACTAAATGATCCCTTCCTCGAGTTCTCCACCATCAGCTCGGAACTCAACAACCCACCAAAGATGATTTCAAGGGGTAGCCGAGCAGATTTTGTGAAGTGGTTGATTAACTGCAGTTTTGAGTAGCCAAGCTCCTATAGTTGAGGAGGGCTATTGGGAGTCCTCGTGGTGCATAAGTAGGAAGGCTTCAAGCCTTGGTAGTTTAGCCATTAAACAGATGTTTTTCACACTTTAGTGCAACTCTACATTTCAGCTCATCTTCGAGCTTTTGCTATAAACAGTTTTGTGACATGATTATTTTTTGAGTAATGGAGATAAATTTCACTTTATACCAGCTCTGAGCTTCCTTAGGAGGTTTAGCTCTTAGGGTTGGGCCCAACCCAAGTGCCAGTACCTCCTTTGTTTACTTTTATGTGTCTTTGCTGCATTCATAGAATAATTTCTGTTATTTAGGTTAAGATCTTGCTTTGCTACTTAGGTTGTTTTTCATGATTAAAATAACTTTTCATACTTCAGGGTGATTTGACAGTTTGGTAAAGGAAAATATCTGAAAAAATTCCATCAAGCAATCCTTGATCCCATCTCTCCCTCCTTGGGACCATGAGCTGAGACAAAGGCATACTTGCTGCCACAAAAACATTGTTTTTGCCTTTCCATGCAATTGCTAATGTTAGATTTTTAGTTGGAAAAGTTGATACCAGTTGTACTTGCATGTTTAAGATCTGTTCTTTCTTAGTTTCCATAGTCATCTTGCATGATTTCTTGTCTATAAACTTATGTTCATTATGTTTCTAGTTTTTAGGTCAAATTAGGTCAAACTAGATAGATCTCTGGTTTTCCTAGTCTTTGTTCGATCAGTTTTGGAAAATAGTGTGCAAAACACCTATAATACATCACTGCCTAGCCTTCCTGCATCATACAACCTGCTCCAACCCCTAATCCAAGATTCCTTCTCTTCATTTGCCACACTTTTCCAATTTGCCCTAATTTCTACATTCTTGTGTAGCATTGCTCCCTCCATCCTTGAACAAATCCAACCACCTTAATCACTCCTTGGCTTCATTAACCAAGTCCTAGACCCCTTCACATCCTCATCCATCCTCCATTTCCACTTTCCCACCATTTTTTCCACCATCAACCCTCCAAAATCCTCTTTCGGCTCTTCCTGTAGAACATCTTGTAGAACCCCTGCAGACTTCCTGTAGAAATTCACGTGAGCCGTTTTTTGAGATCTGATCGCTATGAAACTCTCTGGAAGGGTGTTAGGGACCCCTTAGGCCCTCTTTTCACCTTCTCAGTCTCCTGCAAGTGCCTACTCCATTTCCTTTCGTCAATCAACCTCTGCAGAGTAAAAAATCGTTAAAGCACATGCATAATAATTCTGCAAAATTACTCAAAAATATAAAATGATGCTTTTTCCATATTTTACTTCAGAAGTAGCTTAGTCACATGCATTTTACCTTTCCAAGAGTCAATGGCATCCATTTCCACCGCTTTCATCTCTTTTCTTACACCAGTAGGCTTGGTTGGTAAAACTAGGGTTTGCATTTCTTTTCAGCTTTCAGCTTCTTTCTGCAAGTAGACTAGCCTCCTTTGAGTCAGCTTTCATCCATCACAGTTAAAAGCTTCTTCTAAGAGCTCAAAGAAGTTGGCTTAAGCTCCTAGCAAACTTGTGCCAGCTGATCAAGTGACAGCCTACGGCAAGAGCTAGTACTTGTGCATATAGCATTGTCGCTTCGAAGTTTGTTACGAACAACCGGATTGATAAAAGTAAAGAAGGGAGTCCTAGGAGTTGCAGCATCATTGCTGCAATACTGGAGCTCACCAATTTTCTTTCAGAGGTATAGTATGTTGAATAATAGATGTATCATAGGACTTTAAATCTTCGTAACTCCAGGAAAAGACACCCTGGAATTCCCTCATAAGTTCAATGTAGTTTAGCTTCCGATCAGGAGGTAAATATTTTGACAGTTTTATCATTTTTGGATTGTCCTCTATACCTAAGTTGTATTCTTCAATATCTGCTTTTAATGGTTCCATTTTAGGTTTCTTGGGAATGTCATTGGAATCAAATAGATCTTCTAGAGGAGTCAATCCTTTGGGTAGATGATTGTCTTTTAGGTTGATAACCTCTGTTTCTTCTTCAATTATCTCATCTAGGTCCATTTGTTTCAGGTCTTGAACTTCTTTTTGTGTGAATTTTGTGGGATGAAGCATATTTATTGAACTTTCCTTGAAAATGTTTGTTTCTACCTCATCTATTTGATTAGAACTAATAATTGTATCAACATCTATGTGACTGTTAGAAAACTCTTCATCTAAAGTTAAAAAGTTATTGATCTTCTCATCACTATCAAAAACTTGCCAGTTCTTCAGATTATCAGGTATGGCTGGTCTATGCCTAATTTCAGCAGTAAACTGATGATTATGTTTGAAAGGTAATTTGCAGGTGCTGGCAAACATGGCCAGGCTGTAGGCTTGCAAGTTATGTTTTCTAGGGATTGTAGCAAGCTGAGTTTCCAGAAAAGTATTGAGAATCTCTATGACTGTTCCTCTGTAATATCCTAATCTAGGATCCCTAGTTAAATATTTTCCTTTAATCTATTTGATTATTAATTTTGAATCTCCTATGATAGATACTCTGATTGCTCCTAATCTTTTGACAAGTTTAAGACCCAGCAAGAGAGCCTCATATTCTGCCATATTATTGGTGCACTTAAAATTTAATCTGTAGGCATGGCCTTCAGCATGGTCATTTTCTAAATTGTACACCCAAACTCTTGCTCCTGCCCCTAGTTTATTGACTAAGCCATCAAATTCTAAATGCCAAAGAATTTCATGCTCATAATTGGTGTCTGGGGTAGTAGGAATTTGTTTAACAGTGGGATCTGGTTTTTCATTCTCATCTGATTTTTCTTTGTTATCTGATATTTCCTGAATATGAACACTTGATTTTTATTTTTTAATTTCTTTTGGTTCTGCTGCTAAAACTTCTAAAGTATTGGAAGGATTGGTTTTTGCATTGTAAAGAATGAATGAGTCCATATCAGAGTGTACTGAGTAGATGGGGAAATTTTGTGGTTTTTCCTGACTACTTACTACATATTTCATCAATGTTTCTCTGTATAGTTTCTTTGGTTGTCCAAAAACTAAGATAGTAGCATATGACATATCCAATTGAAGAGATCCTTGAAGTTTGGCACCCCAGGATCTGGATAATAACATGCGATATTTAGGTGGTATATCTGCTACCACTATATCCATTAAAATTGTTTTTGCAGGGTATTGAACTAATGAGACACACAAGTCTTTTATCAATCCTAAACATCTCACCTGACTAGAGTCAAAAGAAAACAAATCTTTGTATGGTCTAGTGATGTCTACGTCTAGCTTTTCCATTACAGACTTGGGCATGAGATTATGAGATGCCCCAGAGTCAAACATGGCATTCTGAAGAATCTTATCGTGTATGTTTAAGCTCACATAGAAAGGAGGAATTCCTCCTTCCAATGGTTTTTTGTTCACTTCTAGGCCAAAGATTAATTTGGGCTAGTCATCAAAAACATTAACTGAGTCTTCAGTTCCAGTAATTTTCAGTGATCTGTTGATTTGAGTTTGGTAGGCATCATGTTTAGCTAATTCAGATAAAGGGATGGCATTTTTCAGCTTACCTACTTTAGTTTCTAGATTAAATGGTTTTTCTGTTTGGGCTTTTGGATTTCAAACAACAATATTCTCTCTGTTTTCTGTGTTTTCTGTGTTTTTCTCCTTTTCAGGAGTGGGATCATGATTTGTTGGTTCTCCTAAATCAACTTCTGGAGGTTCTTCCACAGTTCCTTTAGAATGAAGAGAAGTGGAGGGATGTTTATTGTTTGGTTGAGTATCAGAGACATCTTCAATTATGGGGTTAGAAGGATTATTGTTTGATCTAGAAAGGATATGTACAAGTGTGGTAATTGTCTTACCTTTTATGGGTTGATTTGGAACCTTTTGCTTGTTTGCTTCAGGGACATCAATTCTCCTACTTCTTAGGTTGTATTGCTTATGCACCTCAAAGATTGTGGTGTCATATCCTTCCGTAAAGTTGAATGACTCCCCTGATTGAGTTTGAAATTGTTTAATAATGTGGGCCTCTTAATCCTCTTGGGTCAAGAAAACTTTTCCTTCATTACAAAGTCCCATCAGATTAATTTGAGTATCTTCTTCTGGTTCTTGAGAGTTAGAAGCTTCTTCATAATTCTCCTGGAAAGGGGGTCTAATGTTTTGGTCTGGACCAGTCTTCCCAGTGTTCTGGTTTTCATTTTTTCTAAAATTTAGATTTCTCCCTGTGTTGGTTGGCTGACCATCCCAAGGAGCTTTCCTTTCAATTGTTTCTACTCTGTCTCCTAGTCTATCCATCCCTTTAATTATAGCATCTAGCTTCTGTTCAAAGGGTGAGGCTTCTTCCTTTAATGGTATTCTCCTTTCACTCCTAGCCTTGGCTCTTTTAGACATCAGGTTGGCTTCAACACTAACTGCTATGCTTTGCATATCTTCCAAAGTACGAGGGGCTCGTTCTCTCAGCTGGAAAGCCATATCAGAATCAAATCCATCTGGGAATTTGATTAAGGCTAAATCAGGTGGGGGTCTAAGATTTTGAGGGATGGCTTTATAGACATTATTGAATCTAGTGCAATAATCCTGCACAGTTTCTTGTGTTCCTCTCTTTAGGTTTTCATACTTAGATAGAATCTGAAGAGGATCTTTCTTTTTCTCCCATTGGTTCAGGAATTGTCTATAGAGAGTTTCTAGGCTGTCTATACTATTTGTTGCTAAACCTCTGAACCAGGTTCTAACTTCCCCAGATAAACTCTGAACAAATATTCTCATTTGCACATCATCAGTGTCTATTTCATAAATTTCAAAATAATCAGTCATCTTCTTGGTGTGTTGTTGGGTTGTATAGGTACCAGTGCCATCAAAAGTAGTGATCTTACTTTGGTAATCTTGGGGCATGGCACCTTGGTTTGCTGGTAGTACCAGGGGGGCATATCTGTTTGCCATTGCTTTAGATAATGGTCAAACAACAACTGGGGTTGGAATAACGGTGGATGTTTGAGTTGTGGATGGAGAGCTAGAGGTGATGGGCTGATGTGCAGTGGTTCGAGGTTGAGATGTATGAGGAAATGATGATGAGCTTGCAGAAAAAGTAGTGATTACAGAGGGATTAGGTGTTCCTTCAGTGGTAAGATCAGATTGTGGTGAGTTCTGCAAATGTCTATCAATTTTCAAATTGACAACTTGAAGCTGTAATTCTTCAATGAACACTAGGTCTGGGACTAGGTCAACTAATTCAGAATTGGATGAATTCCTAAACAAAGAGGTCTCAAAGTATTCGTCAAAGGGTTGATCTTCAAGGTAAATCCACCTAATAGGATAGGATGATGATCTGAAGGTGGGCCAAGGACTAACAGAACTTTCTTGTCTCCTAAGAATTCTGGGGATCAGATTGGGGTTCTCAAACACTTGTGGTGGATTGGGATCAGGATTAGCTCTAGTGTAACGAGTCCTTTTTGAAGCCAGGTTTTTAAGTTTTATTTTTTATTTTCTTTAATTGATATCAAAACAACTTCTATGATTTCTTTAAGATGCTTTAGATTTATGGTTTTAAACTTTCTTAAAGATTTATTTTGACTGAGGAATTGGCTTCCCCAGTGGAGTCGCCACTATGTTATCGCTCAGATTTTCCTTGAAGTTGTCAGAAGAAGGAAAGGGGTCTGAGGTAACCACAAACCAACTTTTAAGTACATAATCTAGCCAATCTGTACTTAGAGAGGGCTCTCTCTTTAAGATTTAGCTTTGTTTTATGGGATATTAGGCTAGTTATGAAAGCTTGAGGGTTTTGATTGTGTTTGGTGGTGGAATTCAGGAGCAGATGGATAGAACAGAGTATCTCAGGCCATTGGGCTATGGAGTCAACTGAAGATGGCTTAACTGGATTAGGTTGATTCAACAAAGGAGGGCTTCACAGGGCAAGATAGCTAAACAGGAGACAAATGGTAACTTGAAAGGGTGAGATGGTCTCAAAAGGGAAGAAGGGTAGTTAAGAATCCTTCAACAAATTTCAAGAGGAGGGAAAGTGGGTGATCACTAATAAAAAGCAATTAAGAATTTCTTATTAAATGACCACAATGATAAACTAAGAAGCAAGGAGCAGTTAAGAATTCCCTGCCTATGATAGTTTAGAAGAAAACATTTAGAATAAAAATGATTTTAAAGACAGAATGCAGTAAAGCACTTTCTGAAATATACTTTTTCGTTTATTATTCAGATATGAAACACAAGTGAAATATTAAACCAGAAAATAGTAAACACATAAGATATAGAATACTTATTTGTCCAACGTTTGACACATGAATCCTGTAAAAGTCCTTTGCTTTATTTCTTCATCCAGCTAGCCATACAAAAGTTGTTCAACAACACTTTATTCCAAAATAATAATTCTACAGAAATTTCTAAGAATCTGCACTAAGTACTTCGAATGAGGAAGTACTTATACAAAAATTTACAACAAAATATCTCCTAACTAAGAGAGATATAATCTAGGAAGACTAACTATATTTTACATAAAAGTAGAGACAAATGGTCTCGAAGATAGAAACTAAAAGTGAACTGATGGCTTGTTGTCCCTGTTTTTGTGAATGAGCTGGAGGCAGGCCCTATGATTGAGCATCTTGTTGTCTTGCTCGTAATTTTGTGCTGGTTGTTTGTTTTTCATCTTCTTACTGATACTCTTTGACCTGTTCTGATACTCTTTACCTGCTTTATCCTTATTCACCTTCTTTTACCAAAATTGACTATGGTAAATACTGAAAATTTACTTTTTTACCAAGGTAAATCATAAAATTTCTGTCATATCTGTCCACCAATCATCCCTTAGTATCCTAGTCCTTTGTAGCTTCCTGAAAATTTCATCAACCTCAGTGTATTTCACAAAATTGGGCTGTATTGGAAACAAATTTTTTTAATTCATGCTCAACATAAAAAAGGTTCTCTAGACTATCATAAAGAACTCTCCCTGTAGGTAGTGCCTTAGGTGAGGATGCACTAGCTGATGAACTGGCTTGGTTATTTGCATACTGACCTAATTTGTCGACATAATCTTCATGCCTCATCAACTTATCATTAATAACTAAAGGACTGGGAAGTCCTTTACTCTGTAAAATGCCAAACTTTTCCATAAATTCATCTATGTCCTCCTGCATGTTTTGATATTTTCTTTCTAGGTTATGCATTAGAGCTCTTTTAGTCAATACCTTATTGATTTCTAGGATAGTCCCAGTTCTATCCTCAATATTCAGCTCTTCTAGCTGGTGCCTGGTCCTGCTGTTCAAAAAGTTTATCAGCCTGATAGCTTCCTCAGGCTTCCCTCCTAGCTCTTCCTTGGTTTTTTGAATTTCTTGAAGAGCAACTTTCACCAGTTCAGTCTATTCAAAAATGATCTGTATTGATGACCAAACATCATTTATTGATTTAGTGATGTTGGTCCATAGAATTTTCCTAATATTTGTTAAAGACTTTTCAAAGGTGAGATTATTTTCCAATGTTTTCACATGTTGAGCCAAGCCTTCATTTTTCCTCACTTCTTCAGCAAAATTAATTTTAGACACATCATATTTCTGCTCTAAAGTGACAAATTTCTCCTTTACTTTCTGGAGTTTAGAAACTTGGAGTTTCATTTCCTCCATTGACTTGATTAATTCTTCAGTGCTCTGAACTGAAGTTCCCACCTGTGATGTACCCGTGTTTGTACCTATAACTGCACCTGTGATGGTTTCTGTTGTGGCCAAAGGGACATTTGGTGTAAGAGCTATTGCCAAATGTTGAAGGAACAGCTGTAGAAACCACTGGGATTACATTATGAGGCTGAGAGGTCAACTCACTCTGCCTGGTTTTTAGTGATTTCTCTAATTCCTGATTAGTCTCTTTTAATTGTTCATTTAGCTTGAGGACTAGGCCCATAAGCTCTTCTTCAACCTTCTTTTGAATAACTTCAGCGGTTTGTGGATGCCTTAGTAGAGGTAACTTTAACTTCTTTCTCAAGGCAGCTATGTCTGCATCTTTCTTCTTTATCAAGGCCTCTGCAGCTTTTACATCTTTTGGGTTATGACCCAATCCAATAATCAACTCCTCCAGTTATTTGATTATATTATCGTTTGCCTGTGAAGAGGATCTCTCTAACTATAACTGAGCAATAGTGTTGTTCAATGAGTTTTCTAGTCTTTGTGCCATCATGGCCTTACTTGTCAATGTTTAATACACCATTTCCCCTGTTTGTTTATGTAATTCAATCTGGTCTAGGGGGTGAATATCCTTGGCCATGACCTTAAAATCAATTTTGAGGTAGTCTGCAAGTGATTGGGGCTATTGTACTTTGGGCTTCAAGAAGCTCATCTACATTTTGCCTTCCTTGATGTCATAAGCTGACATCAATCGAGTCTAATTGGTAGGAGCCATTTTCAAATATTGATTGTAAACTTGGGCCCTTAATGGTTCATTTCTGGCCTTTATTTCTTTGAATTTTTCTTTGATGTCTAGGGTCTTGTTAGATGAAGGCTTGAAGGATGATAATTTAGCACTTTTCTATCTTTCCAGCTCCTGTCTTTGTGAGTTAGAAGGTGTCCCACCTACTGGGAAAGTATGCTAACTGTCTGCACCTTCTTTCCTCAAATTGCCTGTTTTTTTTTCAAAAAATTCTTCTTCTGAATGGGGATTTAGCCTGTGTCTCTTAGCACCAGACTGGTCTAAAGGACCATTGGCAGGGGTAGCTACTTCCCTGTCTCTTTTTAAACTCTCTTCCTCATTTAGAGGAATCTTCAAAACTGAGGGATCTCCCATATTAATTTGAGCTAGGTGGGTCCGTGTTTGAGCCTGTTCTTGAGAGATTCCAGGCCGCTTTGACATGCTTGATTGCCCTATTGCTGGAGTGTTGGTTTCTTGTTCTTTTCCTTGTGAAGATTCTGCAAGTCGTGTACTAGTTTCCTGTGAGTGCCGTTGAGAAGTATCTGCTGTTGAGGCACTAGTCCTTGGTGTTGGCTTCTGAGAAGTCCCAACTGGCACCTGTTCAAAAGAATCCAGGTCAAGTGTCTTTTCTAGGTCTTTCAGTACATTTTCTACATTGACCTGATCACTATCCATCTCTACAAGAGTCCCTTCCCTCCATTCATCCATGTTAACAAATTGCTCAATTTCTGGGATTCTGTGATGAAAATAAGGTGATAACCTATTTTTCATTCTCTTATCACAGATGAAACTATGGGGGTCATATTTGCAACCAAAGATTTTGTTTATTATCATGTGGTTTTCTAGGATTTGCTCTTCTACTTTGCCTGCTTCTCTGTTGTTGCAGACAAATGGGCCTAGGTAATCCTTGATTCTTAATTATGCTTTCTTCTTAGCCTTGGTAAAATGAATCTGATCTGAGTTGATCATTTGTCTATAATATTCCAAAGCAAGCAATCTCATTGGAACATATTTTGGTAGCTTGAATGGAGGAACTCACAACCATATATCCTGATCTCTACATGGTTCTAGTACAATTACCGGTCACCTACTTTGTACTGTTTTGATAGCTGAAGGATCCTTTTGATTTCATCACTAATCCTAGGAGGAGGATTTCCTGTCAGCATGGTGGTCACTAGGTGGACAAACTGGCCAATGAATTCATTATATGAATAAGGGCAAGAAAAATATTGGTGGGATATAGAAGTCCAAAAGATGACTGACTTTGGATTACCCTTTGTATCAAGTTTATTCATAGAAAATGGGAACCTGTCAGACTGATAGTAGAGGATGAGGTGGTATATGAATGTGGAATATTTGAATACTTTCTCATTTTCCAGTCTCATGAATTGGTCATGGATTTTCTCAGCAATAAATGCAGCATAATTGTACTTGACAGCAGGGGGCTGACCAGGGGTAAAGATGGACATCAAGACTAGGGTCAATTCATCTACATATTCACTAGTGTTGAATCCCATGATTGCAGCTATCATATCAACTACAATTTTGCCTGTATCTGTGAAGAAAGCTGACATATAAGGAGGGGGATCTTTGGGTTGATGGTTCTTATCCACAAAATTTTGACAAAGGCGACTTAGCTCAGATTAGGATAATTTAGTTGATTTTTCAAGCAAATCTCCAAGGGAAATGGGGGTGAGGGCCTGACTAGGATGAAACTCCAGCATCTCATCGATTGAGTATGCAGTTATTGTGAGTAGGACAGTTTGATTGGGAAACATCACTGCTCTGAGGTTGGGGTCATAATTTGCATGGCACTGATGGATAATGTTAGGGAAAACGTGTATAGAGGGGAGAAAATACATTGGGAGATTTGATTCCCACAGTCCTATGGCATCATAGCCATTCAAATGATTATCTCGGCATTGGAAAAATACTTTCAGGTGGTCTTTATCAGTGGTTAGGTCTTTTATTTGAAAATCCTTATCTGCTAGGGGCAGATAGTCTAAATCACGGTGAGGGGTGGTAATGGGTGCAATATTTAGGGCCACAGGGGTTTCCATTTTGGTTCTTGTGGATTCATATAGGAAATTGGGGCTTTTTAAGTAAAATTGATGAAACAATGGGTCTGGGGAATTTGAATTTCAAGTGTAGCAACTGAATTATGATAAAATTTGGGTTTTTCAGTTTTAATTATAGAGGAAAGCAGATATTGATAGGTTTTCTTGACGGGAAGCTGGTAAATACCTATTTTTAGTGAGGGAGACGGAATGCAGGTTCACTGAGTGTAATGGTGGACTCTGAGCAGCGTCAACTGCAAGTTTGAGGGTGGTGAACAGTTGGGTGCACGAACTGGTTGACCTCGACATTCAGTTTGCATGGATGTATGCATTCACAGAATAGGACGAAAATTGATTTCTTTTGTTTTTTATACAAAGTCAAAAATTTGGTGGGTTTCGGGATTTGGACAGGTGACATCAGCGGGCGAATGATATGATGTTTTGTCGTTTAGTGGGAGGCAGTAAGCGGTTTTTGTTGCACCGCTAATGGAGGGGAGGCGGTATTTGGGTGCGACGATGCGATACCATACGATGAGCGATGCGTGGTGATGGCACTGTTTGCAAAACCACTTGCGATCGCACGCTAACATTCAGTCGTGGAGAGCCGTGTGATATGCACGACAACCGTAAGATCTGAGGGGCTTGATTGGATGGCAATCGGGGAGATGAGAGGTTAATGAGGGCGGGCCCAACATAAATTCAAGGAAGCTATTGAGATTGAAAGAAGGCCTAACAATCTCAATAGAGATCACGGCTGGAAAATTAGTCGCTGTTGGATCCCTGCCCTGTCATCTTAGTCTTTCTCCTCCGCCCACCCCCCCGCCCCTTATTATCATTTTGCTAGCTTTCTGTATTCCCCCTGGAGCCTTCCTTCCTCCTTGCGTTTATCCGTTTTGCTCTGTGGTTTTTATTGGTCTTTTTCCTGTCCTTTCCCCCCGCCCGCCCCCCCGCCCCTTATTATCATTTTGCTAGCTTTCTGTATTCCCCCTGGAGCCTTCCTTCCTCCTTGCGTTTATCCGTTTTGCTCTGTGGTTTTTATTGGTCTTTTTCCTGTCCTTTTTTTTTCTATTATATATATATATATATATATATATATATATATATATATATATATTATTTTTCATATATTTATTATTTTTATTCATTTATTTTATTTTTACTTTCATTTTTTCAACTAACTTTCACCTTAATTAGCTTTGTTCTCTATTATATATGTTTTATTTTTATTTATTATTTATTTATTATTTATTATTATTTTTATTATTATTATTATTATTATTTCAACTAACTCTTACCTTTACTAGCCACGTTATTAATTATTTTTCCTAATTTTAGTTTTATATTATTTATTGATTTTTATTGTCTTGTTTTTATTATTTTTATCTTTATTTATTTATTTTATTTATTTATTTATTTTAATTATTATTATTATTATTATTATTAATATTATTATTCATTTACTTTATTTTTACTTTTATTTTTAATTAATTTTTAAACTAACGTTTACCTTTATTTACTATGTTCTTTATTATAGTTTTATATATTTTTATTTTTATTTATTTATTTGTTTTTCCTCTTTTATTTTTATTATTAATTTTGGCTTTTCAACTAACTTTTACCGTTCATTTATTTTATTATTTCCTATTTTTATTCATTTATTTATTTTTAACTTATTTTCTCGTTCTAATTCTAACTAACTATTATCCTATAAAGTACCCTATGTATATTGTTATTATAATATCTCTTATAACTTTTAATTTTTAATTATTAAACCTTTTAACTAACTATTAACATTAGCACCTATTAAATTATTTTATAAATATTTTTATATATTTTAAAAGGAATGGTCACCGAATATAACTTTATTATATAAATGAATTTTTGACTCTGGTCCCAAAGTCAAAATTAGCTGTTGGTCAAGATAGCCATTGGGGGCTCTGCTTAGTCTATTTAACTTGCATAGCTGGATTTGTTTCTTCAACTTGTCCTGACAATGAACCACATTGGTTGGTTCGAAATGCGTCGACGAAGGTCTTTCCTCGTGTGATTTACGCCGAAGTTCTTCTTACAATAATTAAAGGTTTTTTAATTGTATCGAGAGCGACGAGATTGGTGGAAAAAGTCATTAATTAACTGTGGGGGTTAATTAATTCTTATATTAACATAGCGGGATCGAAGTTCTTAATTAGTTACAAATTAACTAATTAATCCCAATTAAGAGTGTATTATGGTTATATCTTAACTGAGGGCGGGATATGTAAAATTTGGGGATTTTGCATAGTTATAGTAATACGAGAATGGGTAATCTTTATAGGGGAACTCTATAATAATATAAGTTAGTAGTTAATATGACCAAACGAATGGGAAAAGCGCTAAGTCTAAAACATTTTCATGTGTATATTTAAACTTAGGCTAAGTTGAAAATGAGGGTTTTTATGGAAAATATTTTAATTTCCCTAAGTAAAATAGGATTTTACTTACGAAAAACTTTATAAAGTGGATGAATAACTTATGAAGGGGTGTGATCATTGATGAATAGGCTTAAGTGCTTAAGGTATTATATATTATTGGGCCGAGGGTCCGATCCCTCCAAAAGTCAAAGAAATGCTCTAAGCCCCTCTAATTTGATAGATACCTTGGCACTTAGGGGAATTTAGTGAATTTTTAGGGGAAATGAGTAGGGAAGTTAATTATTTTGACTTTGCTTGTTTGATGTGTCTTCCATGTCTTTGCCTTTGCTTTGTGATGAAAGTAAAAAGAGATACACATTTAGACTTAACATTCACCACATATTATTCTGCAACCATCATCTACCTACCCTACCTAATTAACCTAGCATTTTCACTTCTTTATTCAGGTGCACTTAGACTGGCAAACACTTATCAAACTTTCTTTTCTTTTACATGGTAATGCCTATCTAAGTCTACACTTATTACATCCAAGGGCTCAGATTAAACTATTGAGCTCCTTTTTTCACTCTACTTATCTACTTATCCGCCAAGATTACATTGTTTGGTTAGATCTTTATTATTTACTTCTAAAACATGAAATTGAAAATATGAACTAGTCAAGCTTAAACTATTTGACTACTCATGAATTGTGGCATAGGTGACAAACTGCACACAATTTTTTATTATACAAAAGTAAAAAAGTAGTGGAATTTAGACTTGCACACTTTCCTGGTCTTTCTTTTTGTTGGGGTTCATTTTCTTTCATTTTTTGACCATCTTTTATTCTTTTCACCCTTTGATTTTTCTTTTAGGGTATACCCTCTTTACATTTTTTAAATTTTTTTTATTTTTTACAAATATGGAAAACCTTTGCAACAAGTAAAGGTATGAACATATTACATAGCTCATCAATTCAATCATGATATATGACACCTATTGGTATAGGGGCATAACAAGAGGGAAAGTAAATTATTGCTCAACATACAGCCCTAAAAGAAGTCTTAGACAATTGTGGAGGAGCCACAATTGGAGATGCTGAGAGGAGATCAATTGAAGGCATCCACTCATGCAGAGACTCCATTAAGGGAAAATTTTGAGCCAAGTGGAGGGATCACATGTAGCCATACCTCCAGGTGTGAGGTGGGGCGATGTGAAGTGATAGTGCTAAGAAGGTTGAAATTGGGTAGGATTCATTGAGATGTTTTATCTCATGGATCGTACCTTGATATGGGAGCCCAAAGCACATAGTAGTGGGAGGAATTAGTGGGATTGATGCAATCACAGATCAGAGTGACATAGGCTAGAGTATTTAGATACTGAAGAGTGCATAGAAGGACTGACAATAGTGTAGAAAGACAGAGTCAGCAGAAGCACAAAGTTTTCAGTTGACAGAGGCAATAGCAGTCAGAGACTTTGATGACAGAGGCATCATTCTGATTCAGGTTGGATATTTTTTTTGTTTCTGGAGTTGTCGGAGCAACAACACTAGAGAGAAGTGCTGCATGCAGAACATTCCATATGTTCAGGATCGAGATCGAGTTGAATTCCTTTCTTGTTGAGAGGAAGTGTTGAGAATAGCAACAAGAAATGCTAAAAATAGCGTTCAGTATATTCCACTTTTAATTTGTCCTTGAATTAAAATTCGAATTTAGTCTCACCAGCTGCTTGAAAAATAATCAATTAATTCATCTTGGATTAATTAGTTGGAGAAAATCAAGCTAGAAGTCTTTGTGAAGTCATGCAACAGGTATCCGTTAAATTAAGGAGATTATCCCTTAATTAAGGAGATAAGGATGAGTTGTATTTGAGTTGTAATTAGTTAGCTCAGTTCACTGAGTTAAGTCCAATTAAATTAGTTCCAAACAGTTTGAGGAAATAATTGTGAGTTCAGTTAGTTAATGCATGCATGCATGCAACTAGTGTACTCAAGATAACTGAGGATTCTCTCATAAATAACTCATGCATGTTAGTTCAAGCAAAGACCCAGTTGAGATTAAAGACAGGGACATTGTATTATTAGCTGGAGGAATTTTCCTATAAAGGAAACTCACCCATGCAGAAGGAACAAGGTTCCTTGAGGATTGCACAGTTTTACAGGGTGTGAGATTAGTGTTCCACTTGGTAATAGTAGGATCACCTAGGAGAAATAGCACAAGGAAATAGGAGGCTTGGAGGGCAGATGAGAAGGTTTGCGAGAAGCCTTGGTTTCGTGTGAGCATCCAGGAGGATTGTACTGAGAGCTAGTTAGCTATGGGAGCTAAAGCGTTGTGTAATCTTGATCTATTTCCACATTGTATGATATTACAGATAGCAGGGTTTTTAGCTGAGGCTTTCCCCAGAGTATTCTTCTGTGTTTCATGTGTATTGATTCTTCTTCTCTATTATATGTGTTCTGCTTGATCTTGCTCAAATAGATTAAGCTTCTGCAAGTTTGATAGTAGAAGTAGATTATAGTATTTTTCTTTAGTTATATTGCATTATCAGGTTAATCTACAGTGAGAATTTCTACATGGTATCAAAGCTAGATTTATCTGACTTAGATTTGTAGAAATTTCTACACTGCCCGACTTGGAGAAATGGTAGATTAGGGGTTGATCTCATTGCGAAAAGATTAGATAGGTTCTTTATGGATTCTCACTTGTGCCAAAGGTTGATCAACATCAAATCTTGGACTCTATTCTCCGAAATCTCATACCATGATGCTATCTTTTTTGATTGGTGGGATGAATTGACACATGGAAATATACCCTTTAAATTCAATCATATATGGGTCAATTTTCCTGAGTTCCAGAACCTGGTCCATAAATCCTGGTCCGCATCGATTTCTCCACCTTTGGATGATCCCATATATCGGATTACATACAAACTAAGGAGATTGAAGATTGTTGTTAAATCTTGGGTCCATTGCCATCGAGAAGCACTCAATCAGGAGTTGCGCTCCATTGAACATGAGATTCCCCTCCTTATTGACCCGGTTTCTCTTGGTCTATTCTTTTCCAAACAACACAAGGAGATTCTAAATCTGATTCAAAGGAAGGAGGAAATCATCAAAATACAGGAAGAGGAATGGAGGCAGAAAAGCCGCCTTGCTTGGATAAAGGGTGGAGATAAGAACACCAAATTTTCCACCACGCTACTTCCAAAAGAAAACAACAAAATACAATTTGGAATATCAGAAACGAAGTAGGTATTACCCTCTCCTCCCCTATGGACATTAAGCTGGTGGCATTCCAACACTTTAAAAAGAAATTCATGGATAGGGACGAAGCTCATATGGCATATAAAATGGACTTAATAAATCATTTCCCTGTCATGGTCAATGATGATGATACATTACTCATGGATGCTCAAATACTAGAAGGCAGATTGCTCTAGACTCTAAAGGAGATGGGCAAAGATAAGAGCCGTCAACCTAATGGTTAGCTAGCTAAGTTCTTCCTCCACTTCTTTGAGCTAATGGGATCAGATCTAGTCAACTTGGCAGAGAATGTGAAGCTTTCTAGTCTCATTTCAAGTTCTATTAGATCCACCTAAGATTCATAAACCACTTTCTTTCTCTAACTATAGGGGAATTTCCTTGTGCAATGTTATTTACAAAATGATGTCTAAAATCCTCGCTAACCGTGTCAAGAAGATTATTTCTCCTCATTTATCTATGCAGAAATTTGGTTTATTGTCCTCTAAGAGGATACAGGATGTGGTGGCAATTGCATAAGAATGTATATATTCAATCAAGGCGAGGAAGCTAAAATCTCGTCTCATGAAAATCGACCTTTCCCCAAAATTTGACTGTGTGGACTAGGAATTTCTCACCATGATCTTGTACAAAATTGGGATTAATCATAGCCATGTTTCATGGATCAAGGCATGCATATTATCAGCCTCAATGGTCATCCTCATCAATGGGGAGCTAACTCAGTTCTTCAAGATGCATAGGAGCCTTAGGCAAGGCTGGTGTTGTCACCTTCACTCTTAATCCTTGTTATGGACTCCTTCACCAAGGATACCTCTACAATGAGAGAAATTGGCAATATTTCTAGTTGTAGGATTTCCAGCACCTGAAACCTATCCCATCTTCTATTTGTGGATGACATTCTTTATGTTGGTTCCGCAAACATTTCAAAATGGCCATTCTTCCATAGGGTATTCTTGAAATTTGGCAATGAGACTAGGCTACATATCAATAGCTCCAAATTAGAACTCATATCGAATCATGATAATTTGGCGGAGATAATTGAAATTGCAAATTTATTTTTCATTTCCATCTGCCCCTGCTTAATGGCTTTAAATACCTCGGGTTGTTTTTAAAACCCTCAAAATAGAAAGTTCTTGATTGGGACTAGATTGTATGCAAATTCAAGAATATCCTCACTCGATGGGACCATAAATGGTTGTTGATGGGGGGCATGGTCATCGTGACCAAGGCGGTGTTGCAAGGCCTTCCCATTTTCTAGATGCATATATTTTATATTCCTCAGAACATTGTTCATATATTGAACTCCATCAGTGCTAACTTTATTTGGTCTGGTGCGTGCCTGTTATCGGGAAATCTAGTGTCCACTCAGAGCTGCTAGTCCCACTAAGACTGGTAGCTATCTTAGAAACAAACAAACTAAAACTACTTTCGCTTTCCTTTATGAGAAGTAGATAATAGGGGAATGAAGGACACCAACCTCAGTCTTGCGCTTGGTTCCTTGCTTGATTCCTCTCCCTTCTGACAGATCTTCGCCGCTTAATACTATCGAAGAACGGAGATCTACAATCATAAACAATATAGGACCAGATATATATTGACCACACAAATGCATATATCATCAATCATATAAGAATGTGGAGGAAAACTTGAATAGCTTTATTAATATCAAGAATAGCAAAGAGGATTACAAACAATTGTTCTGACCCAGCGTCATCCTCTCAGCATGAAAGCCCTTCTTCACCTCATGAAAAGCTTAGATCACCCAACACTATGATGTTGCACCAAGAAACCAGTAGCACTTCCTTACAAGATATAAAATTCCAGCCTCTAGATCTCTGGGATGAGGGATCCATATATAGATGATTGCAGGGAGGTGAGTCAGCTTCTGGGATTTTGATTAGTGTCCTCTCTCTGATAGTTCTTGATTCCACTTGGAGATTGATGATCTCTTACTCATCCTGGGCCAATTCAGAGAGGCAAGTGTCACAGGAGAAGTTTCTGGAAGATTCCATGTTGATCCACCTTGCAAACTGTCTCTGCCATTTGTCCACTCTCGCTCATCGCACCCTACAGAAGGGCTATCCAGTATGTATCGCACCTTTTACTCTGGGCAGGTGAGATGCATCGCACCCTCTGCACTAGGTAGTCTGTATGGTCTAGTTTTGACCAGTTCTGAGCAGTTTTCTATGGAGAACTTCTGGGAGATGATGTAATCAACTGACCTTGTTCCTTTAGGGTGTGAAGCAAAACGTTTAGGGAATTAGGAGCCCTTGGTTTATGGAAATATATGATTGGGGTTGCAGTGCCCAAAAATGTCTATAACAGTTGCCCACTAAAGCATGAGGTCGTTAATCTTTTGATGTCGGGTGAAATGCTTTATTATGAGGATCCAAAGTTTTTTCGAGCTGGAAGGCGACCTGTAATAAGATACAATACAATACATTATCTTCATAATATTTTCATGATCTAGCTGAGGCGGGAATTCCCATGCTCAGCTTTATAAATTCATTTTCATGTACATAGGACAGACAATCGTCTGTGTGCAGACTGATGATTCTGGTAGAGCCATCATCCCTTGATTCGGATGATCATCTGTTCGGCAATGATGTACATTTGATGTCTTTATTTTCCTGAATATATCGCAGCCCGGATGGATGAAACTAGATCCAGGGTCTTCAAACTCGTTCAATATTCACTCAAAGTACAAGTCGATCCATGTGAAAGATGTTCTGGAGTCGAACATGGAAAGACATTGCCTGATTACCAGCCAATGATGTAAGCTATTAATAGGAGCGAGAGGAGTCACCGATAATGATGATGACCCTCAAGCTACGATAGTACAATTCACATGGTGTGAAAAAGGGACTTGGCGTCGAACACCACGCAAAATCCTTCGGTCGAAGGCCATTGATGTAAACCTGTCGCCGGAAGTGAGAAACTTGCCATTGAGGCATGCAAGCTTCAAAGTAATGAAAGGGTTGTTCCTAGGTCGACTTCTTGGATAATGAGCTGATGTCGACAAGAAGCGACCTGTCGTAGGAGGGCCTTAATGAATCCCACATCTATGATGCAGAACGGAGCAAATCATTTATATGGAGGTGAAAACGATCTGATGATACATGGTTCAGGGTGGCGATCATGAAAGAATGGAGCGTGAATGTATTGCAGCGGATGAGACATAGGTGAATTCTCTGAGCGACTTCTCTTCAACATACCAGCGACACTAACATGGATTGGTAGTGTTAACCCCAAATATGGATGGTGTGACGGACCAATGGTGATATGACCGGTGAACGAAATAACCCAACCCGACTCTGTAATGGAGTGAAAGTGTCATGTTCAAGAGTGACCTTGCTACCAACAAAGTTTTTCAAGTTTTCTTCCCAATTTTCCCCAGTCATTTCTGACCAGTACCTCTTTATTTTTGTTAAGCTTGAGGAGGATAACATATGCTTGTTCTATAATTTGCCCTTCGGGCAAACCAGTCGCTATATTTTAACGAGCCTAGCGACAGTGAAACTCGTTCTTGTCTGTGTGGACAAGTTTGTCGCTATTCGGTTTTAACGAGTTTAACGACAAAGATAACTCGGTCCTTTTCAATTTTAGAGAGTCTGAAAGGGATGTAAAGGAAACTCAAATAATCCTTTTTCGTCATATAATCCCTTAAGTCTAAAAAAGTATAAAATAATACAAAAGGGATGAATTTTCGGTAATTTTAACGAGCCGAACAAAACAAGCGCTCGATCTTTTTGTGTAATAATCCCTCAGGTCCAAAAAGATTAAAATCTAGAGGAGGGATAGCACTTCCGATCGCTTTAACGAGCTGGAAAGGCCAATCGCTCGGCAATCTTTTCATATTTTACGAGTCAGATGAAAAGAGCTTAAAGGAGACTCGTTTTTTGAGGAACGAGTGATCATTTCGGGTAGTAGCTGATTCCAGGTAAGGCTTGGACTTTTCCAATCACAGTAGTGTAACAAGGATGGCTAACAGGATCACTCTTCGCAGTTGTTCCTCAAAAGGGGTAAACAATCAAATGGAGGTGAATGATCAGCTAAAACAGAGTGGAGGTGATGATGAGAACACGACCAGGGCTCAAAAGCTGATGATACTACATTCACAATGGTTATTTACCGTAAATTGGTTCATTTTTATTTTAAATGAGCTTAAACTCTGGGGGAAACATTTGCTCATTGCTTATGTTAAATTTTTAACGAGCTTGAACTCCACATAAAAACTGCTCGTGATAATGGTCATTGATTACTTTGATTTCACCGCTAACAACTTTGTTCCTTCAAAGGTTGTACTGCCTATTCAATTGCTTCATCAAACCGGTTAGAAATGAACAATACATGCTTGAAAAATGAGTTAAAACACTAATATTTTACTTGAATTACGTGAAAAGTAATTTAAAAGTGGTTTTTACCTCTCATTTTACCATTGCATTTGAACTTTGGTTTGTTGGAGCTTTGGAGGTACTTCCCCCCTTGAATTTCACTAGCTAATTTTAGGAGATTCTATGGACGATTCTCGGCGCCGTCTGGACCAGGTAAGAGCTAAACCTGAGCTCTTCAGTTGCATTCTTTCCTTTTTGAATTCTGAGCATGTTTCCTAGTTTTTCTGAGCCCCTGGGGTTTGAAAAATTCACCCTGGCTCCATCGCACCTTTCCTATATCGAAAAGTGCGATGCATACTGGCCTGGCCATTAGCCAGTCAGTATGCATCCCACCTAGTACACTGCTGGGGCGTGATGGGCGAAAGGAGGGAAACTTTTGCACTATTTTCTCATGGAATTTTTGCCTGTTTTTTGCCAAATCAGGATCCTGACTCTTCTCTTGTTTGTTTTTAGAGATTCATTGGAGAAAAATGCCTGTTACATGGCGAGAACATGAGCATGAAGAAGAGGACATGATTGCTTTACATGATCCGGGTACGGTAACTGCACTGCGGAACTGTGGCCTGCTGAAGTTTTTCCACATCTCTAGCATGAGGCAACAAATCAACTTGTTGCAATATTTTCTCGATGCATGGGATCCTACCGACCAGGTGTTCCAGATCAGGGGAAAATCCATCCCCTTGACTGTCGTGGACATCTATTTTTTGACCGGTTTATCGAGGCGTGGTGCCCCTCTCTCATTATCAGGTTCCGCCCATGGGGGTGAATCCGTGAGAGATTACATTCGCCGGTACTGCAGAGAGGGATCTCAGCCGAGTAGGGACGACAAGATCAATATCCGAGATGTCACTGACCGATCCTTGAGGACCATTCTATTCACTTTTGCTAGACTGGCTGGTAGTGCGGCTCTTCACGTGGCCAACAGGTCCTATATGCAGTATGCCTTGGAATGCCTTGAACCAAAGGTGTTCAACTGGTGTGATGCAGTACTCCCTGTGATGAAAGAACAACTGACCAAGGTGAAAAACAGAAGATCCAAGAATTTTGGTTATGGTTCTATTTTGACCGCTTTCGCCTTGGAAAAGATCCCACTGATGCAGCCGCAGTACATTTCACTTGGTTTACCTCCACCGACTGAGCCGCGAATGTAGAGATGGGTTGACTTCATGGCCCGACATGCGGGTCAGTCCCAGATTTCTTTCTCTGATACCTTCTTTGAGTGGTTCAACTGTCAGCAGATGGTTTATGCCGAGTGTCCATATGTTGGTATGGATTTCTGGGGTGACCCGGATTTGGCGTTGTCGGCTACTGAGCAGTGGGGTGCCATAGGTAAATTATCTGACCATATACCTGTCTATTTCTTTCATAATGTTCTATGTTTTCTTTAATCAAGACTAATCAAAACTCATCTGCTCATGCACACATCGGACCAATGCGACTAGTAGTACGTCCGAGAGCGCCAGTTGCCGCTCCGGCAGGAGAGGCTGTGGGGAGGGCTATCGTTTGCGACCTTGATGTGGCCAAGACTCTTTTAGCATTGCAGGATTAGATCGAGGGTCTTACTCTCGGTATTCTGGACGTGAGGACCGACGAGCTGCCTCTGAGGTTCCAGCAACATACTACTGGTGTGCCGAGTCGATGGACTAGGCTTTTACGCATGATTGTACAAGCGGTGACTTGTTATCATCAGCACCATTAGACTAGGGTGCCCCCTAGCATTTTGTGTTTTGGGTCATTTTGACCGATTTTGTCTTGGTTACAGAACATTATGTGTAAACCATAAACAGCTATATATTTTTGATTTTCGGAGCTTTATTTTGGTTAAGTTACATGATCCTGATGCAAATATTGATGAAATGCTTCTTTTTATAAATGTTGCAAATGTCTATCTAACACATAATTTTCCAATGAGTCTATTAATGTGTTTAAATTTCTAGAAATATGTTGATATTGAATAGATTCGAACTGTCTTTCCAAAATCCTGACCCTTAGGAACATTCGATAGATAGTTGGATTCCGTACAGAGTAGATACCAGTGAGTTGTAGAATGACGAGTTGTGAGTCTAGCCTGACGACAAGTCGGCATATGCCATGTGTGATGGCATCAGAGAGGAGTTCTATCAACGCGCTGTATTCAGCGATATTATTTGTTGACCGACCAATACATATCCCCCTGAAACTTACTAACTCGCCGCTTGGATCGAAGATGGCCCAGGCCACAGAAGATAGGTTCCATGAACTACGACTCGCTCCATTGGCATATCCAACAAATGATTCCAATAGGTTCGACATCTGCAACAAATGTAAAAAGTGGATTACCTAACCAAAACAATTACCCTTAGCGAAAACAAAAATGTAACAAAAGCATAGGGGTTACTACACTGAATCACGCATAGTAATGGTTAAGGTACAACCCGTTGCGGGGTTACGCCAGTGGAATCCGATCATCGTCCACTAACTCGTAGGCCCCTTTTTCTAATACACGCTTAATAATGTATGGGTCCATCCATAAAGACTTGAATTTTCCTGCTCCTAATTTATCGGACTCCTGGTCGTAAAGTAAGACCAGGTCACCTTCTGAGAAGACACGGGGTTTGACATTCTTGTCAAACTGCACCTTGACTCGTTTCTTATGGGCTTTGTTAGCCAAAGCGACATCACGACGAGTTTCATCCAATTGGATTAGTTCCAAGAAACGAGCCTCCTCTTCTGAAGTTCCGGGGAGAAGGTCGACTGTGAGTTTGAGGGATGAGATTTCACACTGAACTGGTAAGATTGCTTCCAAGCCATACACCAGTTGAAAGGGTGTAAACCTGGTTGCATTCCTCACCGATGTCCGATATGCCCACAAGGCTGAGTATAGGATCAGGTGCCAATTCCTTTCGTGGACTCAAATCATCCTTTGCAGCATGCACTTCAGGACCTTGTTGATTGCCTCAACTTGTCCGTTAGCTTTCGGATAAGACGGAGTAGAGATGTCGTGGGACAGTCCCAATTTGGCAGCCAACTCAAACATCATGTGATTGCGAAAATGCGACCCATGATCTGTGACTATGGGCCTATGGGACACCGAATCTAGAGACTACATGATTGAAAAAGAAGAGGGCATCCGTTTCACCGCTGTTGTTGAATGTAGGCATCGCCTCGGCCCATTTGGTAAAATATTCTACTGCGACTATGATATACCCATTCCCCCCAGCCGAGGTGGGGTTACATGTCATGAAATCTATGCCCCATTTGGCAAATGGCCCAACAACAACTACTGGTTGCAGAGGTGCGGGTGTTATTCTGGTTTTTCAATCAAAGATTTGACATGCCTGGCAATTTCTGACTGCAATTATGCAATCTTTGAACATTGTTGGCCAGAAATATCCTTCTCGTAAAATCTTTTGCACCATAGCGTAACCTGATTGATGCCCCCCACACGCGCCTAAATGGCAGTCATTCAGGACTTTTTCAGCTTCCTCGTGTGTGAGGCACCTCCTCAGAACTGTATCGACACCACGACGGTAAAGCGTATCACCGACAATCATGTAGCCATTTGTTTGGTATCGGATACGTCTTTGTTCTGAGCAAGAGGTATTAGACCTATATTTTTGGGTTTGGAGATAGATTATTATATCTCCAGACCACGGATTGCTTGAAGATATCAGAAAAAAAGATTTGTCCATGATGGTTTCTTCAGATGTTGCATCGTTGGACAACGATGGGAAATCACATAGTAATTCCGCGAAAACTAGGAATTTCTTTGATTTGGATTTTACAAATTCCAGATCAAACTCTTGAAGAATTACTATCCATTTTGAATATTTTCCCCCCAGCAACTTTCACGACAATATATAAGTCATGGGGTTGCAATCTGACAAAATGGTAGTTTTTCGAAAGAGGACATAGTGTCGAAATCTCTGTATTGCTTGAACAGCTGCGAGAGCCAGCTTTTCAATGTAGGAGTACTTGCTTTCTATATCATTTAATTTTCTACTCAAATAATATATAGGATGTTCAATTCCATTGTCTTCTTGAACTAAAACCATGGCGATGTTCGTATCCATTACAACCAGATACAGGTTAAAGTCTTTTTGATAATCAAGAGCATACATTAATGATGCTTTTATTAGGGATTCCTTTAAAGCATCAAAGGAAGCTTGTGCGACCTGATCCAAGACGAAGGGTACTTCTTTTTTCAAAAGACAAGTATAACCTTTAGCAATTTCGGCGTAATTTGGAATGAACCTCCTCAGAAAGTTTGCTTTCCCTTGGAGTTTCTGAATCTGAAGCAAATTTGAAGGTGGAGGCAAATTAATGATTGCCTGAACCTTACATGGGTTGAGACGAATCCCATCTTTTCATACCACAAATCCAAGTAAACGACCAGAACTAACACAGAACACACATTTGTGTGGATTGAGTTGTATCTTGTAGTGTCGGCAACGTAGAAATATCACTCTCAAATGCTGCGGATGATCGGTCCGCTTTCGTGAATGAGCCGGAAGATTGTCAAGATATGGTTGAACGATGTTTTTGATGTCATGGAAGGCATAATTCATTGCCCTCTGAAAAGTTTCCCCTGTGTTGTTTAAACCAAAGGGTAGCTTGCAATATGCAAATGTGCCCCACGGACAAATAAATGCAGTCTTAGACTGGTCTTGTGGGCGGATATTTATTTGATTATCCCCGGAAAATCCATCCATAAATGAAAATATTTCACATCCGGCGCATTCATCAATTATCTGGTCAATAAAGGGTGTAGGGTAGTTTTCTTTTGGACAAGCTTGATTTACATCCCTATAATCGACGCACACTCTAATCGTTCCTTGTTTTTTCATTACAGGAACAATATTCGATACGCAATCGGTTAGAGGAACCAGGTAAATAAAACCAGCATGGAGAAGTTTTTCAACTTCTGCTTTGATGGCAGCGCCTTTCTTGGGGTGCACCTGTCGTAGCCATTGTCGTACTGGTTTGACATCTAGATACATCTTAATTTCGTGTTCAACTATGCTCGAGTCAATTCCTGGCATTTCTTCATACGACCAAGCAAAGACATCTCTGAACTCGCGAAAGAGAGCGTGGTATATTTCCAGTTCTGAAGGAGAACAACATTTGCCAACATGAATATTCTCTACAACATCTATTTTGGTCGAGATATTTATGGCGATAGTCTCTTCAATATTGGACAAGTTTCGCTCGGAATCCACCGTGTTTACAGTATTTGATAGAAAATAAAAAATTGATGGATGATAAAGGTCACTAGGAGTATCTTCTTGGTAATCCGGAAGATGGGAACGATGGTGGTAATATTCCCATGGTTCCCCGTCAATGATCATTGACTGAACAATTCCTTCGTCTGTAGAATGTACTTGCGACCAATGATCTAAAGGGGTGCCATATTCCTTAGACCTATCCATCCAAACGCTTGATGAGCGTTGATTTGGGTTTGCCTCCCATGCTAAAAACATTGATTGCTACAATATTTCTATTGGGCTTGGAGGCAATACCTGCAGATGATCCATGTTAATATCGCTTTCAGAGATCTTTTGAATAGAAGATATCATATTGCAAGTTCCCACCGTTGCCACTTCCGCCAGATTGATTGGAGGCGGGAGGGAAAAAGTTCCCATTAATATAGGGTATTTTAGTAGGCCTACTCTGATATTTTGAAGCGAATGAGGGCTTCCATGGTGTTATCACTCAGGTTGTCCCTTGGCTCCTTAAGGGATATGGCCGAGGTAACCACAAACCAATCTTTGGATAACAGGTTCTAGCCTACCTGCAGTCAGAGAGGGCTCTCTCTTTATAATTTAGCTTTGTTTTGATATGATTTTAGGCTAGTTATGGTGTACATGTGTTTTGTTTTGAGTTTTGGTGGGAAGGATGATGCTTTTCAAATGGAGTTGCACTGCTAAGTGTGAGAAGTTCAAACCATTGGGCATGGAGTCAAGGATAAGGGCTGCTGGTGCGTTTTCTTGGTCACAAGAGGAATACAGAGCAGGATAGATACGCATGGAACAATATCAAGCTGTAAAAAGATGGAATGAATGTCAGAGATGAAAGGCAACTAAGAATCCTTCATCAGCTAACAGAAGGAGGGCGAATGAACTTTATCTAGGAGCAGTCAAGGATTCCTAAACAATCATTCATAAATGAGAGAAACAGCGTAAACATGATCATTCAAGTATGCATATTCATAACTATTTCTGAGGAAAACATGGAGAAATAACAGGAATTGAGCATAGAGTGCTGCTGAGCAAATTCTAAGCTATTCTTCTTTTCTGTTACTTAGATCATGACACAATGGTGATATAAACACATATAAAATGAAAACAGAGGCAAGAAAGACTTATTGAGCCATGTAGAAGCATTAGAATTCCGTAGTTCACTCTTCAGCCATTAAAACACAACAGACAGTTCATCATCCAAGCATTCCAGTGATCTTTGATTATAGAGGCTCTCAAAGAATACAGCGCAAGTCTGGAGAGGAGTTATCAACCAACCAACCCTTTAAACAATGAACAGGGTGGTTTATATAGAGAAAATATTCACAAAATATCTACAATCAGCAGATCTTAAACAGATCTGAGGGAATAAGTGTCTTTAATCTAACTTATCCTGAAATAAATGCATAAAAGATCTATCTAACTGCTGCGCTGGGGCAGCTGCCTCAAAATTGAGTTAATTTGATGTCCTTTGAGCTCTCAGCTGTTCATTTGGCCATAAGTGTGCTTTGGTTTCTGCAGCGCTGCCCTTGGGTGGCCTTATGTGCATTAACTTTGATTTGATGAGCCTTAATGGCTTTAAATTCCATCACTGATATTCTTTGACTTTGCTGGGGCTCTTTATTGCTCATCTGCTTCAATATTAAAGTTTTCCACTGATATTCCTTAATCTGATACTCTTTGCTACAACTCTAATACACTTTAACACTGAATCGAGGCCTTTTCTCTCCACTGATACTCTTTAACTGTCAAATCACCCTTTTTTCATCTCTTTATGGCAAAAATAGGTGTTGTGGCACCTCTGTGGGCTTTGGATGAGTATCGGCGCTTGGTCGATCAAAATATTAACAACAATATAGAAATGCTGCAAAAATGGCGGAGGAATGTTCACTGATGGCTTGCTGAGGCTGTGCCCGTTGTCTGGAGCAAATCTGGGCTTGGAGCGATCAAAAATGGCCGAGAAATGCCAAGCTTCCTTTGAACTGGAGCGCGCGCGGGCGCAGATTGAAAAACATGAAGAAATGCCTCTTTTCCTTTATAAAGTAAAAAACCACTTTACACAGAAAAATCGATGAAAAATGGAGCGGGAGCGACACTGTAGCAGAAATTAAATCTAGGCCGTTGGATCTAGCGCGGGCAGATCCAACGGTTGCGATCAAACCGCAATATCGCAATCATCCGATCCCAAACCAAAATGCCTCCGATGTGCGATGAACCCCGCGGACCCAACGCGCTATAGGCTCTCTTTTTATAGATATCGGGTCTGGCCCATCGGCGGTCCCTTATCAGCAAGTTTATAATAAAATGGGTCTGCAGACCCGATGCCTCCTTCAAACTGTTCTTTATATATTTTCGGATCCGGTTATGGAGCGTACAGTGCCAATCCCTTGCGGACCCGACACTCATTAAACTCCACTCTATAGTATTTCGGCTCCGGAATATCGGAGCTCTCCCACTTAGCCGTGCAAAAGGCTCCTTTCGGACCTGATACTTTTATATGCTGCACTCTATAATACTTCGGCTCCGGAATAAGCGATGCTATATATGGGGCCGCGACTTAATGAAGACCATTGATCTGAGGGCCCGAATGGGCGGCTGCGATTAAATCGTTGTTTCGCTATCGGCGGGGACATGGGGGCGGGGCTTTATGTATATGCGACCGCCGAAATGGGGCGATTGCCGATAAGATCTGGGTCGTTGAATGAGCGGGGGCAATCCAATGGTTAAGATTAAGTCGGCGATCTCCAATCGGCAGGGTGGAGGGTTTATATGCATTACAAGGGGTTTTTAAAGCATCAGAAGGGTTTTTCATGCCTTTGAAAAAGGTTTAATGAAATCGGAGGAAGGTTGTTAATGCATCGGAAGGGGTCCAAAGCATTGGAAGATGGTTTAAAGAGGCAAAATGAGGGTTCTTACTAAGTTTCAGGCAAACTTAGTAATTCCCAAGGGATATTTATGGTTATTTTTTAACCAAAGGGAGGGGATACATAAATAGGGGATTTTACACATATTTTAGTATGGGAACGGGAAAAATCATGGGATTTACATAATAAGTTAGAAGTTAATATGAATTTTTATCAGAAAAGCACTAAGGACAGAAATCTTAGGCTTCAAAGGGGAAATGGGAGTTTATTGGAGAAATCTAGGACTATTGAGCAGATCTCAATATCCTTTGGGAAATTAGTGAATGATTTAGGGAAGAGGAAGAAGGGGAAGTTAGACATGCCTTGCTTGAGCTGCTCCAAATGGATTTTGCCTTATACTTGTGATCTAAATAGATTTAACACTTGAAAACTTGAAATGGATCACAATTCATCATTTTGCCACCTCAGAACTACCTACCTAGCCTACTTACCTAGCATTTTGTCTTCTTTTTGGTTTGGGTGCACTTGAACTAACAAACCCAGCTTTTCAACTTTTCTTTTTGCTATCCTCCTATCTAAATCAATCCTTATGCCTTCCGGGGCTCAGATTAAGTTGTTGAGCACCCTTGTTTCTCTACCTATCTAATGATCTGCCAAGATTAAACAGTTTGGACAGATATTTATTCTCTATCTTTACAACAAGCAATTTAAACCTAGGGAAGCCAAGATTAAGCTGTTTGGCCTTCCCTTAACTGTGAAACTCTCCAAAAATGGAATATTTCTTCAAAAATGGAATATAGTAGTGGCATTTGATCTAGCACACTTTCCTAGCCTTTTGTTTGGGGTTCATTTCATTTATTTTTCTCTTTGGCCAATTGTTTCTTTTTTCCCTTTGATTATTCTTTTAGGGCATACCTTCTTTAGATTTTTTAAGTTTTCTGAGTTTTCTTGGAAATATGGAACCTTTGCAGCATGGAAAGAATGACATATTTGGCATGTAAACAATCAATCATGAAATATGAAAACCTATTGCAATAGGAGGCTAACAGTGGCTCCACTTGGGGATGGCTTTTCCAGATGAAAAGCCAAGAACAGCAGGTCAGAATGCCTTGGTCTTCAACTGTTGTTGTAATCTGAAAACTTCCTTCTTCTTTGATGCTTTTGACTGAATTCTTGTAAGCTGTTATGCAGTATTACTTTGAGCTGATTTGCAGAAAAATTACAGCTCTGCTTCTTGCCTTTTGAGTGCTTATAAACATATTCAAATTTACCTGAGCACTTCTTTTGAAATTAATTCAAAAAACAAAGATCTGATGGTGTATTTGCTTTGATCCTTCCTTCAAAATTTGTTGCATTATTCCCTTATCGAACTGTTGTAAATGAAAATGTTGAAAATACAAATAATAATGTACAAAAATAATATACAGCTGCATTATGTACATCAAAAGGGGTCATGATAGTGCTTTAGCATTCGGCCATTGACAAGGCCTTCTTCAGCTTCTGTGCCATCCAAACTCTTGAGAAAATATGTGTTATTGCCTTGCACAACTTGAATAACATATGGCCCTTTCCACAGGAAATCGAATTTGCCATGCTTTCCTTTGTCCTCTCTCCTTGAATCCCACCTTAGCACTTTGTTGCCTATGTAGAAATCTTCAGCCTTTGTTCTTTTATCAAACATTTTCTTCAGCTTCTCTTGTAAAACTTGAGCTCTCTGATATACTTCCTCCCTTGTCTGCTGCAAGTGAATGGTTTGATTGATTCTTCTTTGGATATCATTGGGCTCAGCCTGAATCTCTTGCAGTAATTTGATAGCAGGGATTCCCAAAGATGAAGGGAATCTTGCCTCCATTACATAAACTAACTCATATGGGCTTGCTCCAATGGATCTCTTAGTTGTCAATCTATCAGCCCATAGTGCATTTGTGAGCTTCTTATGCCAATTCGTTTTATTCTCCTCCAAGAATTTCTTGATGATATTGATGAGGCTTTTATTAGATGATTCGGCTAGGCCATTACCTTGAGGGTAATAGGCTGTGGAGTGACCTAAGGAAATGTGGTATTTGTGGCAAAAATTGATCATTTTCTTGGATTTAAAGGCAACAGCATTGTCTGTAATGATTTTTTCTGGACAACCAAATCTGGACAGAATGTTGGTTTCAAGGAATTGGATAATGGTTGAGTCATTGGCTTGCCTACAAGGGATGGCCTCAATCCACTTGGTAAAGTAATATGTGGCTGTTAAAATCCATTTATGCTGGCCAGAAGAGGATGGGTGGATTTCACCAATGAAGTCTAAACCCCACTGCTGGAATGGTTTCTCAGTTGAAATGGGCTTAAGGGGTAAGGGCAGCAGCTTTCTTTTGCCTTCAAAGATCTGGCACTTATGGCAAGACATCACAATTTTTTTCACATCAGCAAACAGAGAGGGCCAATAGTAACCAGCCCTTAGTATCTTATCAGCAGTAGACTTCCAATATAAGTGCCCTCCATAGTCCCCTGCATGGAATTCTTTCATAACACTGTCAGTTTCATTTAAAGTTAAACAGTTCAGCAAAATTCCTTCATGATTCTTCCAAAACAGGGCACTATCTAAGACACAAAACTTTGATGCTTTCATCTTTAAAAATCTCTTTTTGGTTCTGGACAACCCTGGAGGAGCATGCAGGTTTAACAATATAAAACAAATATCAGCATACCAAGGTGATTGCAAGAAAGCTTGACTGATCTGTGGAGTCACCAGCTCCTGTTCGTTGTCCAGTTCATTTATGTCTAAGGCTTGGAAATTTGTTTCGGACATCAGTTTGGCTAAACCTTGTCCCTTTATCAGTTTAGTGGGCTTTATCTCAATGTCATACTCAAGGATATTGGCAATCCATTTACCTCTTTTGCCCTCAATTCCTTCTTGAGTTAATATGTCTTTTACAACAGAGTTTGGGACATAGGCAATCACATGGGAGTATAAAATGTAAACTCTGAAATCTTTGATAGCCTTTACAAGGGAATATGCTTGTTTCTCCATGATTTGATACTTCAAGGGCGCATCTCTAAGGGCTCGGCTGAAGAAAGCAATGGGATTTTCAGATCCCTGATTATCCTTTTGTAATAGGACAGCAGCAATGGTGTGTAGAGAAGCAAAGGAAAAAATGATAAAATCTCTATCAAATTGCGGACTTGTGAGGACTGGGGCTTGGGTTAAGGCAGATTTTATGCCCTCAAAGGCTTGCTTGGCTTCTAAAGACCATTTAACTTTGGAATCTTTCTTGAGCATGTTGTTTAACATTCTTATCAGCTCGGCCAAGTTAGGGATAAATCTCCTTAGGAAATTGATTTTTCCTAAGAATGCTTGCAGTTCTTTTATGTTTCTTGGATAAGAGATTTGAAGAATGGCTTGAATTCGGTTTGGATCGATTCTAATTCCATCTTTTGAGATAATATGGCCCAGCAATTTGCCTTCTTCTAGGCCGAAGAGAGACTTCTTGGGGTTTAAAGATATGCCATATTTTCTGCAAGTTAGGAACACTTGCCTTAGATGTTTTAAATGCTCCTGGTCTGATTTTAAGAATGGGGTAAGGTCATCAAGGTAGACTACTAAGAAATCATGGATTTCTTTGGCAAAGGCAATGTCCATTGCTCTTTGAAAAGTAGCACCTGCGTTTTTTAGTCCGAAAGGCATTTTGACATATTTAAAGGTTCCCCATGGTGTTGTAAAGGCAGTTTTATCTTGATCATCCGGGTGAACTAATATTTGATTGAATCCTGAGAAGCCATCAAGCAAAGAAATTCTTGAAGACCCCACAACCCTTTGAATAGGGGTGATTTTAGGGGCGAATGTTCGCCCTTTGGCGAAATTAAGGGGTTTTAAATTTTTAGTGGGCGAATATTTTGTATCATAGTACATTTTTACAAATCACCTCAAATAGCCCACCTTATTTTAAGGGAGAGGGTAAAAAAGGTAAATTTAGCCCTTGAAATTAGGAGTTACAACCTTCCATTCGCCCATTTTCAAGAATAGGTTTTATTTAAGTGAATCCTATGGGCCAAAGGCCCAAATACCATATTTATAAAAGAGGTATGGTAAATTAATAAAAATAGAAATAAATGAGAGGTATGGTAAATAAATAAAGCATTTTTTATATTTACTCCATAAGTCACCTTATATACATGCAAGGGTGTAAACAAATAAAAATATAAGTAAAGTGGAGCTATGGTAAATAAATAAAACATCTTTTTATACTTACTCAACAGGTATGGTAAATAAATAAAAATATAAATAAACTAGACGCATGGTAAATAAATAAAACCTCTTTTTATATTTAGTCCATAACCCTCATTCTATTTATGAAGGCTCAAGAAAGAGGTTTTATTTAAGTGAATCCTATGGGCCAAATACCATATTTGTAAAAGAGATATGGTAAATTAATAAAAATATAAATAAGCGAGAGGTATGGTAAACAAATAAAACATTTTTTTATATTTACTCCATAAGTCACCTTGTATTTATGAATGGTATGGTAAATTAATAAAAATATAAATAAACGAGAGGTATGGTAAACAAATAAAACATTTTTTTATATTTACTCCATAAGTCACCTTATATTTATACTATGGGACAAATACGTTTGACTACATTGTTATTAATACCATGCAAAACAACGTTATTAACCCTAATATTAGTATTAATAAAAATAAAAATGGCACATGGTATTGGCCCATGGTATTCACCAAAATGGCACATGGTATTGACCCATGGTATTCACTTGGAATGTAGCCTATTTAAATGGGGGAATTAAACTAGCATAGATCCATCTTTACTCTGGATCTACTAACCGTCGAGAGGTATCAAATATCGTGATATGAAAACTGGCATAGAGTGAAAAAATATTTGATCTGATCAAGAGTAAAAATGGATGTTGTAATTTAATGTATGTTAAACATTTTAGCTTGGTTAAAATAAAAAATAAAATAAAAATCAACTATTAATTTTATTAATTTTTATAAATTACTAATAGTAATTTTTAAGCTCTAAGTTTATGATAACCCATGGTATTGACCCATGGTATTCATGTGAGCATAGACTATTTAAAGGAGAAATTCTATCTTAGATCCATCTTAATTCTGGGTCTACCAAGTGCTCAGAGGGATAAATAGATTCCATCCCCGTAAGAGTGGTAGATGTGGAGTTAAGATGGATATAGGTTGGTTTTTATGATAATGAAAATATTAAATAGACTTAGGAAATTATATTGTAAAAAAATCTTAAGGTGAATGGTTAAAGCATAGACATTGGACAAGTATATTTGTACACT
This sequence comes from Pinus tabuliformis, assembly GCA_031772625.1. NCBI lineage: Eukaryota > Viridiplantae > Streptophyta > Pinopsida > Pinales > Pinaceae > Pinus > Pinus tabuliformis. The sequence goes on from CM062810.1 coordinate 567,412,393, forward strand.
TCTGTTTTAAACTGAAACAAATTCAGGGCTAAAAGGAATGGATTGATTGCACTAGTAATTCTTCTATAACTTTCCAACATATGCTGGAGTAAACAGATTGTAATTTGGGTAATTTTTCTAATTGCAAACGGGAACATACTAGTGTATTGGCAGGGTGGTTACGAGGTCCCTAGAAGTGATGAATTTGAATTTTTCTTGGTTTTATATATAGTATTAGGTGTTTTCTCATGCTTTCTGTGAATGGGATGGGTGAATTTTATCCTACACCCACTAGGTTATCGATATGTAATTTTGGTAATTTTGATTTCAAAAGATATTTTAAAGAAATGCAATTATTTCATTTATGTATTCAATAAACACAAGATTTTACAATTGAGTAAAACATTCGCCATGCCTGGTGAGAGATTTGCCAAAAAATTATATATACATATCATATTATTGATAAAATCGCCTTCCATTTTTCCTATATACCATGGAGATTTGCCCATTTATTATACATGTAAATTTATGGGGGGTTCTTAAAATTTTCACTGCCTTTGAAGAATGTGGTCCATTTTTGGCAATGGATAGTGGTCTTTGAGAGAGGCTTGGTTCAAATTTCTTAAGTCAACACACAATCTAATCTCGCCTGTTTTCTTCCTTGTGGGCACTAAGTTGGATACCCATTCTGAAAATTTGATTGGTGCTATAATTCCAACTTCAAACATTCTCTTTACTTCTTTCTCAATCAAGGGGAGAAGCACAGGGTTGATTCTCCTTAGTTTCTGTTTGAAAGGCTTTTGATTTGGTTTCAAAGGGATGGTATGTTGAATGACTGAAGTGTCATAGGACTTGAGGTCCTCATAACTCCATGCAAATACATCTTGGAACTCTTTAAACAGGTCAACATACTTTGGCTTTTGATCAGGAGGCAAAGACTTAGACAGTTTTATCATTTTGGGCTTTTCTGTTGTCCCAATATTACAGTCTTCAATTGCAGCATTTAAGGGTTGCATTTTTGGCTTTTTGGGAATGTCATTTGAATCGAATATGTCTTCTAAGGGAGTCAAGCCTGTGGGTAGGAAATTGTCTTTCAGTTCAATAACTTCAGCCTCTGCCTCAGCTATTTCATCCAAATTCATTTGTTTCAGCTCTTCTATGTTCTTGTCATCAAAAATGGTTGGGCGCAGCATTTGATTTGCTGCTTCAGCTGTTATAGTTTGCTCATTTTGGCTCATTTGTTGTTGTGGGTCATCCATGGCATCTGTATCAATCTTTAGGCTTGAAAATTCTTGCTGTAAAGTGAGGAAATTATTGATCTGTGCATTATTTTCAAAGACTTGTCAGTCTTTGACATTGTTTGGGACTGCAAGCATGTGCTTAATTTCGGCAGTAAAATGGTGATTGGGCTCGAAAGGAAACTTGCAAGTGCTGGCAAAAGTTGCTAGGCTATGCGTGTGGAGATTATGGCTTCTTGGAATTTTGAAAAGCTTGGATTCGGTGAAGGAATTGAGGATTTCTGTGGTAGCAGACCTATAAGCTCTTAGCCTATTGTCATTAGTAATAAAGTTACCTTTCATCTGTTGAATGATCAAATCGGAGTCACCTAGAATGGAAACTTTTGTAGCTCCTAGAGATTTGATGAGTTTAAGGCCTAAAAGGAGGGCTTCATACTCTGTCATGTTGTTAGTACATCTGAAGTTTAATCTATAAGCATGACCCTCTGCATGTTTGTTTTGTGTATTATGGATCCATACTCCTGCCGCTGCTCCTAGCTTATTAACTGAACCATCAAACTCCAAATACCATAGGATTTCTTGCTCTTGACTAGTATTGAGAGTTTCCACCATTTTAGAGTGGGCAGATTTGAATTTCGTGTTTCATGGAGTTCTTCTTGTGTGCTGGTTGCATCAATGGTTATAACAGTTTCATGGGTATGGGCAACCGATTCTTCATTTGTGCAAATTTCTAGCTCTAAAGCCAAAAGCTTATCATCAGTGGGAGGAGACATTTCATCATTAAACAAAATAAAATAGTCCGTATCAGAATGGATTGAGTATATAGGAAATTTTTGGGGCTTTTCCTCACTACTTACCACATATTTCATAAGTGTTTCCCTATACAGTCTCTTTGGTTGCCCAAAGACTGATATAGTGGCATAAGAGAGGTCTAATTGGAGAGATCCTTAGAGTTTTTCTCCCCAAGATCTTGATAAGAGCATGCCATACTTTGGTGGATTGTTAGCAACCACCACGTCCATTAGGATTGTTTTGTTTGGTTATTGGACTAAAGACACACATAAATCTTTGATTAAGCCTAAACACTTGACTTGGCTAGAATCAAATGAGAACAGGTCTTTGTATGGTCTAGTAACATCAAGGTTTAGCTTCTCCATTACAGCTTTGGGCATTAGGTTGTGTGAAGCACCAGAATCAAACATTGCATTGTGCAAGACTTTATCATGTATGTGCAAACTGACATAAAAGGGTAAAACAGCTCCATTTGCTGATTTGCCATCGACTTCTGGACTGAAAAGTAGCTCAGGTTGATCATCTAGGACATTAACATCATCCCTGTTCCCTGGCATTTGCAGCGATCTCTTGATTTGCTGTCTGTATACATCATGTTTAGCAAGCTCAGAGAGAGGAATAGATATCTTTAATTTACCAATTTCTGCCTCTAAATCGAAGGGTTTCTCTAATTGAGTCTTTGTGTTGTGACTGGCATATTTTCCCTTTTCAATTGCACTTTCAGTGATTTTCTCTTGGTTTTCAATGTTATCTTGAAGTATTTCTATTTTGGAAAGGCTTTCAGGAGTGCTGTTTACAATCTCTTTTGAGGAAGAGGATACAAAAGGCTGCTTTTTAGAGGGCTGCATGTCAGATACATCCTCTATGGTCACTTCTTTTGGATTTGGGACTGTTTTTTCAGCAGGTTCTGTGAAGACAGCTTTATCTTTTATCTTCTTGGGTTGTTTTGTATCCTTTGGTTTGATGGTTTCAGGCACATCTATGGTTCTGGTCCTTAATTTGTACTGCTTGTGGACCTCATATACTGCTGAATCATAGCCTTCTTTGAAGTCAAATGACTCTCCAGACTTAGTCTGAAATTGATTTATATCATGGTCATCTTGGTCTTCTTGGATTAGGAAAACTTGTTGTTCACCTTTCAAACCCATCAAGTTTATGTGAGAGTCCTCTGTTGGCTCACTAGATGTTGATGCTTCAGCATAGTTTTCTTGAAAGGGGGGTCTGATATCCTGGTCTGGGCCAGCCCTTCCAACGTTTGGGTTTTGATTTTTTCTAAAATTTGGGTTTCTGATAGTATTACCTTGTTGTCCTTCCCATGATGTTTTTCTTTCAATAGTTCCCATTCTATCTCCAATACTGTGCACGGTATTGCTGATTGCATCCAGTTTTTGTTCAATAGCTAAAGGTTCTTCTTTAAAGGTGATTCTTCTCTCGGCTCTTGCTCTATTTCTTTTGGCAATCAGGTTTGCCTCCATACTAACAGCTGCATTCTGCATGTCTGCTAAGCTTTGAGGGGCTCTTTCCCTCAATTGATATGCCATGTTGGAATCAAATCCATCTGGGAATTTGTATAAAGCTAGATCATGTGGAGGTCTAAGGTTCTGTGGAATAGCATTGTAAATATTGTTGAACCTAGCACAGTAGTCTAAGACAGTTTCTTGAGGGCCTCTTTTGATAGTGTCATAATCGGATAATATGTGCAGAGGGTCCCTCTTCTTCTCCCATCTATTGAGAAATGTTTGGTAAAGAGCCTTTGGATCAGCTATGGAATTTGCAGGGAGAGCTCTAAACCAGGGCCTTACATCACCTGTTAAACTTTGGACAAAAATCTTCATTCTTACGTGATCATCATCTATTTCGTAACTCTCAAAATAGTCCTACATTTTCTTGGTATGTTGCAGGGCAGTGTTAGAACCAGTACCATCAAAATATGTGATTTTAGTTTGATAATCCTGAGGCATAGCCCCTGGATTTGCAGGTAACTGTAAAGGTGCATATCTATTAGCCATATTTACAGGGATAAATGGAACTGCAGGAAGAAGTGGAACAGCTAGAAGAATGGAGATAATAGTAGGAGTATGTGTAGTGAATGGAGGAGTGGAAAAGGTGCTTTGAGAGGTGGATGATGAACTAGGAGAGGATGGAACAGCGTGAAGTGAAACTTTACTAGGGGTTGGAATATAGCCTTGGGGAATTGCTTCAGGACTTGAATCAGCAATATCCTCTTTTCCATCTTGTTTCTTTAGAAACTTTGGGATTAAATTGGGATTTTCAAAAACAGCTGGGGGATTTGGGTTTGGGTTTGGGTTTGACCTGGTATAGCGAGATTTCTTCTTTGGAGCCAGCTTCTAACTTGTTTTTTGGAATTTTCTGAAGATTGTCCCCAGTGGAGTCGCCAATGATGTTATCACTCAGGTTGTCCCTTGGCTCCTTAAGGGATACGGCCAAGGTAACCACAAACCAATCTTTGGATCACAGGTTCTAGCCTACCTGCAATCAGAGAGGGCTCTCTCTTTATAATTTAGCTTTGTTTTGATATGATTTTAGGCTAGTTATGGTGTACATGGGTTTTGTTTTGAGTTTTGGTGGGAAGGATGATGCTTTTCAAACGGAGTTGGACTGCAAAGTGTGAGAAGTTCAAACCATTGGGCATGGAGTCAAGGATAAGGGCTGCTGGTGCGTTTTCTTGGTCACAAGAGGAATACAGAGCAGGATAGCTACACATGGAACAATATCAAGCTGTAAAAAGATGGAATGAATGTCAGAGATGAAAGGCAACTAAGAATCCTTCATCAGCTAACAGAAGGAGGGCGAATGAACTTTATCTAGGAGCAATCAAGGATTCCTAAACAATCATTCATAAATGAGAGAAACAGCGTAAACATGATCATTCAAGTATGCATATTCATAACTATTTCTGAGGAAAACATGGGGAAATAACAGGAATTGAGCATAGAGTGCTGCTGAGCAAATTCTAAGCTATTCTTATTTTCTGTTACATAGATCATGACACAATGGTGATATAAACACATATAAAATGAAAATAGAGGCAAGAAAGACTTATTGAGCCATGTAGAAGCATTAGAATTCCGTAGTTCACTCTTCAGCCATTAAAACACAACAAACAGTTCATCATCCAAGCATTCCAGCGATCTTTGATTATAGAGGCTCTCAAAGAATACAGCGCAAGTCTGGAGAGGAGTTATCAACCAACCAACCCTTTAAACAATGAATAGGGTGGTTTATATAGAGAAAATATTCACAAAATATCTACAATCAGCAGATCTTAAACAGATCCGAGGGAATAAGTGTCTTTAATCTAACTTATCCTGAAATAAATGCATAAAAGATCTATTTAACTGATGCGCTGGGGCAGCTGCCTCAAAAATGAGTTAATATGATGTCCTTTGAGCTCTGTGCTATTCATTTGGCCATAACTGTGCTTTGGTTTCTGCAGCGCTGCCCTTAGGTGGCCTTATGTGCATTAACTTTGATCTGGTGAGCCTTAATGGCTTTAAATTCCATCACTGATATTCTTTGACTTTGCTGGGGCTCTTTATTGCTCATCTGCTTCAATATTAAAGTTTTCCACTGATATTCTTTAATATGATACTCTTTGCCGCAACTCTGATACACTTTAACACTGAATCGGGGCCTTTTCTCTCCACTGATACTCTTTGACTGTCAAATCACCTTTTTTTCATCTCTTTATGGAAAAAATAGTTGTTGTGGCAGCTCTGTGGGCTTTGGATGAGTATCGGCGCTTGGTTGATCAAAATATTAACAACAATATAGAAATGCTACAAAAATGGCAGAGGACTATTCACTGATGCCTGCTGAGGCTGTGCCCGTTGTCTGGAGCAAATCTGGGCTTGGAGCGATAAAAAATGGCTGAGAAAAGCCAAGCTTCCTTTGAACTGGAGCGCGCGCAGGTGCAAATTGAAAAACATGAAGAAATGCCTCTTTTCCTTTATAAAGTAAAAAACCACTTTACACAGAAAAATCGATGAAAAATGGAGTGGGAGCGACATTGTAGCGGAAATTAAATCCGGGCCGTTGGATCTAGCGTGGGCAGACCCAACGGTTGCGATCAAATCGCAATATCGCAATCGGCTGATCCCAAACCACAATGCCTCCGATGTGCGATGAACCCCGCGGATCTGACATGCTATAGGCTCTCTTTTTATAGATATCGGGTTTGGCCCATCGGCGGTCTCTTATCAGCAGGTTTATAATAAAATGGGTCTGCAGACCCGATGCCTCCTTCAAACTGTTCTTTATATATTTTCGGATCCGGTTATGGAGCGTACAGTGCCAATCCCTTGCGGACCCGACACTCATTAAACTCCACTCTATAGTATTTCGGCTCCGGAATATCGGAGCTCTCCCACTTAGCCGTGCAAAAGGCTCCTTTCGGACCTGATACTTTTATATGCTGCACTCTATAATACTTCGGCTCCGGAATAAGCGATGCTATATATGGGGCCGCGACTTAATGAAGACCGTTGATCTGAGGGCCCAAATGGGCGACTGCGATTAAATCGTTGTTTTTCTATCGGCGGGGACATGGGGGAGGGGCTTTATGTATATGCGACCACTGAAATGGGGCGATCGCCGATAAGATCTGGGCCATTGAATGAGTGGGGGCAATCCAATGGTTAAGATTAAGTAGGCGATCTCGAATCGGCGGGGTGGAGGGTTTATATGCATTACAAGGGGTTTTTAAAGCATCGGAAGGGTTTTTCATGCCTTTGAAAAAGGTTTAATGAAATCGGAGGAAGGTTGTTAATGCATCGGAAGGGGTCCAAAGCATTGGAAGATGGTTAAAGAGGAAAAATGAGGGTTCTTACTAATTTTCAGGCAAACTTAGTAATTCCCAAGGGATATTTATGGTTATTTTTCAACCAAAGGGAGGGGATACATAAATAGGGGATTTTACACATATTTTAGTATGGGAAGGGGAAAAATCATGGGATTTACATAATAAGTTAGAAGTTAATATGAATTTTGATCAGAAAAGCGCTAAGGATAGAAATCTTAGGCTTCAAAGGGGAAATAGGAGTTTATTGGAGAAATCTAGGACTATTGAGCAGATCTCAATATCCTTTGGGAAATTAGTGAATGATTTAGGGAAGAGGAAGAAGGGGAAGTTAGACATGCCTCGCTTGAGCTGCTCCAAATGGATTTTGCCTTATACTTGTGATCTGAATAGATTTAACACTTGAAAATTTGAAATGGATCACAATTCATCATTCTGCCACCTCAGAACTACCTACCCGACCTACTTACCTAGCATTTTGTCTTCTTTTTGGTTTGGGTGCACTTGAACTAGCAAACCCAACTTTTCGACTTTTCTTTTTGCTATCCTCCTATCTAAATCAATCCTTTTGCCTTCCGGGGCTCAAATTAAGATGTTGAGCACCCTTGTTTCTCTACCTATCTAATGATCTACCAAGATTAAACAGTTTGGACAGATATTTATTCTCTATCTCTACAACAAGCAATTTAAACCTAGGGAAGCCAAGATTAAGCTGTTTGGCCTTCCCTTAGTTGTGAAACTCTCCAAAAATGGAATATTTCTTCAAAAATGGAATATAGTAGTGGCATTTGAGCTAGCACACTTTCCAGGCCTTTTGTTTGGGGTTCATTTCATTTATTTTTCTCTTTGGCCAATTGTTTCTTTTTGCCCTTTGATTATTCTTTTAGGGCATACCCTCTTTACATTTTTTAAGTTTTCTTAGTTTTCTTGGAAATATGGAACCTTTGTAGCATGGAAAGAATGACATATTTGGCATGTAAACAGTCAATCATGAAATATGAAAACCTATTGCAATAGGAGGCTAACACATGGATCATCGGAATGCCTCCCATAACTTGGGAACTGTTAGGGAGAAAAGTTTGTTGGTCGATGATTGTAATTCCTCCTTGAAAGGGAAATGCAATATTTCTGAAGTAGGTCGACACAACGGCAGCCATAGCATATATCCAGGACCTTCCCAGTAGGATGTTGTAATCGATGTTTCCGTCGATTACTTCAACATCTATTTCTACTATTTTTCCCCCTAGTTCGACTTGCAAGTTACTTAAAATCCCATATGGGCTATATGTTAGTCCATAAAATGCTTTTAATGTCATCGAAGATCGCAACAAGGGTGGAGATCCTAAATTTTTCCAGCAACTCATCGACATAATACATGTAGATGCCCCCTCATCAATAATTTTTCGATGAACAGTTTTGTTGAGGGCTTTCACTTGAATCAGGAAAGCTAGTTGAGCTGGCAACTGAGGGTCATATCCTTTGTGATTAAAGGACACAAGATTGGAATCCGTTGGGTCAATCCCACCGATTTATGATAATAAAGCCTGTTTTTCGGAGGGGTAATTTTGCAATACCTCAAGAGTTGACATAGCGGATGGTGATTGGGCAAGATCCTCCACTATATTATAATGTTGTGCTGCTCTGGCACGAGGATTAAATGTCGATTTGTGTACTACTCCCTTTGGCGATTTTATCGTTAGTTTGGGAATGATGGGTGGCACAACTTCGGTCGAAGTTGTTGTCGAACTACTAGGTTGATCGTTAGCCTTGTTGTCCGACAGCTATGGATTCCCGTAATCTTTATTCCTTGTCGATATCAAAGCATCATTTTGGTGCTTCGAAACCGACAACATTAGCACCTGGGACAGGGAAGCATTATCACTAGCAACCAGATTTGTTCCTAGATTTGGAAACGGATCAGTTAATACTGCCAAGGTTTTTGAATTCTTAAAGAATTTTGTAAGCTTAGCTTTATATGGACACTCTCTTTTCCAATGATCCTCATCACATATAAGACATGGACGATTTGGTTTCTTATCTCCAGAAGGGTTTGCAGAAGATTTTTCAGGGGATAACTCTTCCTGTTTCTTCTTCTTCCCTTTGCTTTTCTTCTTGCCTCCTAGTTACTTGGTTTCTTTTCCTTTGTCAGTCGATACGGCATTTACTTCCAAGGCGAGAAGTTCCTCATTTTCATTTTGACCCAAAATCTTACGGGCTTTTTTAGATGTAGCCTTTGTCAATTTCGTGCTTGTCGTACCAATCATGCCATCGTCGGCATGAGAGTATTTGTTTGATTTAGGAGGAGGAGGAACGGAAAATTCTGGTCTAGGAGCATCAAGGATTTTATCGTAGAGCGTGCCAGACTGAGTATAGATCAAGTCTAAATATTATGCACGAGCAATGACTTGCTCTTCAGTGACGACTCCTTCTTTTGCCACATCTTCCGTAATAGAAGGTAATAAAGACTTAATAAACCATTCAGCTAACAGCTGATCAAGAACATATGTTTTTACCATTCTACGACGATGTCGCCACTCATGAATATGATCGTATATGTGAGTGGCCATCGTTTTCTTGAAATTGGTAAGAAGTTTTGTTCCCATTTTGTACCTTATGAGTAACTGAAAATGGGTTAAAAAGGTTGTGGCTAGGGTACTGAAGTTATCAAACGAAGCTCTAGGAAATTCGATATACCATTTTGCTTCCAGACCAGTTAACGTTCGCTGAAAAAGGCGAAGCCTAATCGAATCATCATTTAGGGTGTTGGATGAACACCACAGATGAAAGGTCATCACGTGATTCGACGGGTCTTCACCCGAATTTCCATTAAATTTAGAAATATCTTACGGAAGTTTATGTGAAATCACTGGCCACCAAGGGGCGTAAGCAATTGGATCGTTCGTTAGCCGATTTAGATCCGGTAACTCTAAATTCGCCACGAAGGGCAACTGTTGATTTAGGTTTGGCGAAGCATACCCAGGATAAGATGGAATTGCCTGAGCAGTTGGTCTTTGCATACCAGCATAATGCATTTGATGTTGATAACTTTGGTAAGGTTGATGGGCATAACCATTATGATATGATTGATGTTGACCATTTTGAATATACGGCTGCCCATTACTTGCAAAGATTTGTTGCTCAGATCCTTGGTAAGCTTGTTGGAATTGCAGTTGTTGATATTGCACCAGCCATGGTTGTGAAGCCATGTGTTGTTGTCCAATACTAGCTGTTTGACCAAGATGAGGGGTAATAGTACCTGTTTGGGCCTGGGTCATTCCACTAGCTGGCGATTGTGGTTGAGTCGCAGGGACAAGAGGTGGTTGCATTACGACCTGAGAAGTCTGAGGTTGGCATACAACAGGCAACGCTTGTACTTGCGACACCGTCACAATAGCTGGCGTAGTTGGTATATTTGACATAGGTAAACATTGTTGCATCGAGTATACAACTCTTGGTTGTTGAGGCAGTATTGGCATCCAACCACTGGATGTAATTCCAGCATAACCTGAATTCTGTTGTGAACTCTCGTATGTTTGTTCTCCCAGAGGAGACAATGAAAGGGTATATTGCCCCCCATACGGCGATAATCTGGTACTTAAAGGAATGATTTGTCCTTGAGGACCGGACTGCCCAAATTGACACCGCGAAGCATCAATTTGCTGAGACTCAACATAAGAGATTCTAGATATTATTCCGGATGAACAAACAGGAACAGACCATACTGTCGAAACGATCCCTGGATGGGATCCATCTAGCGATTGAGAGCTAGTTGGGACAGATGGTACGCCGGCGAACATTGTTGGAGTGACAGCAGGAAGTTTTGCCGTCACTGTGTCAGATGACACAGTCCTAGATGTCGTCGGTTGTTCAGACATATCTAGTCTATTCAAAAGATTTCCTAGCGATTCTACAGGAGCTTTCGATAACGATAGACTAATTTCTGACAAAGAAGGATATAGGGTGATCCCAACTCCAAAATGCGATGGAGTACTGGATGGGGGATCCTCCATAATCTCTTCTATAGCTATCAATCCAGGTGGAAGAGGTAGACCGTCAGGTCCGTAAAATATTTCCGATGCCGAAGAAGGTATAGATTCTGCAGCGACATATGTTTGGGGAATAACACTTTCTGAATCAGCTGTAGATGGAGCCAGTTCAGGAATAGAAGTGTTTAGCTTACACTAGGATCAGTTCTACTGTTCTCTGGTGGCTACAAAACTTCTTCTGTAAAGGCAGGGACACCAGAAATGTTTGGAGTAACCGGAGTCTCCGAAGGTGTCGGAACACTTGTTCCAACCTGACCAGGGCACTTTGAACCAGTTAAATGAGTTCACTTTGTCCGGAACATTTTTGATTCTGGAGACAAAGATGGTTGACTCGTAAACCTCCGTGAATGATGGGGTTTCAATTGACTTTCTTCCACGATTGCAGATTACTCGATCAACTAAAAGTAAAGGGGAAAAATGTTTCCAAATTAAATGAATTTTAGACGCTTTGACACAACTTGTTTTTTCAATTTTTAAGAGTCGAGAAAAAACAAAAGATGACTCTAGTTGCCTTCAATTTTTAATGAGCTTGAAGTGACAAGTGCTCAGATGGACCTTTTCCTTTAAGGAGTCTGAAAAGGAACGAAAGAGACTACTCTGGAAATCTATACAGAGGGATTACCAAACCAATCGCAAAACTGCAGAATACTTTTTACGGTACGGCAGTCAATCTTCTCGAATGCTGTGTTTAGTGCATTGCGATCGATAGGGCGGTAGACACGACTTCCTATGGATAAAGGATGTAGCCTATTGTGGTCTCCCAATATATACTCGACGGTACATGGGAGCACAAGTCCGTACTGGCACTTGTCATCTCAAAGTGGAGGAATCACCCAACCAGCAATGAAAGCAACAGTTACCAGGCTTTACGACGCCGAAATACGTCTCTAGCCTAGACTTCTAAATGTTGTGCGTTAGGTTCCAAAGCGTTTTTAGATTCATTAAATTTATTTTACAGTTGATCTTGCTTAAGAAATTTGCCTTTCAGGTTCACCGCGTGATGTAGATATACAATTCCTAAAATGCAATCTAAGATGATAAACAATCGTTTAATCTTCTTTTTGCAATGAAAATCCTATCTACTAAAGAAAGAGAGATGACATTCTTTCAACATAGAGCAGAGAGCACACACTATATGCACTGTCCTAAATCAAACCAACAAGCAGTCTAAATGCAAATGCACATGCATGTATTTGTTTTCAGCCTTCTTAATGTGTGAATGACAAGAAGAATGCTAGGTACAAATTTGAATTATCTTTTCAAAGCGACAGTACTAACAAATTTCTCTTTAAAAATGAAAGGAAGATAATGATGACACTTTGCGATTTTGAATTGAAAATTGTTTTCGACACTTGAAAAACTACTAATTCAAATCAAATACAAGAGTAACTATATAATCAACCATCCAGAACAATAGGATTCTTTTCTATGACTGAAAACGACACTTGCGACACTTTAAAATCAAGAAATGACAGTTCGATTATGCTACTACTTTGTAAAAGAGAACTGAAAATGGCATACAATACATAAAAACATTTACAGTTCTTTGCACAATGGAGGCAGAATAATGGAAAGGAAAGGGGGTTTCCACAGAGGTATAATGACTACAGATAGCAAAACTCTTGAATAGAGCTAAAGAGAGTGAAGAAAAACCAAAGTTTGAAGGCAAAATTAACCTTCTCTGACCATCGCAAATGTTACACAGGGATTCCAGTATGCATCCCACCTACTGCACACGAGAATTGCGATGCATACTGATATCCTTGAAGAGAGGGTGCGATGGTACTAGTGCGAGACTTTCACTTGGCTTTTGATCACAGTTTGCAGCTCAGTTCGGGGATTTAGGCCGAGCAAGTGATAATCAGTAATACAAATCATAGGGTCTGATCTAATGAGGTTACTAGAGCCACCACAAGGGCAATTAGGATGTTTTCAAATCGATTTTTCAGTTTATAAACAAAACCTGGAGATAGACTGAAGCAACATTGATCTACTTTGCACTTGCATAGCAAATGCAGTTCGAAGGCTAGCTGGCTTGACTTCAAGCTCCGTCTATAAGTTTATAAAACAAACAAATATAGACAAGCAAACAAGTTATTCGTTCCCTAGCGGAGTCTCCATTTTGTTATCGGGAAATCTAGTGTCCACTCGGAGCTGCTAGTCCCACTAAGACTGGTAGCTATCTTAGAAACAAACAAACTAAAACTACTTTCGCTTTCCTTTATGAGAAGTAGATAAGAGGGGAATGAAGGACACCAACCTCAGTCTTGCGCTTGGTTCCTTGCTTGATTCCCCTCTCTTCTGACAGATCTTCGCCGCTTTGCCTTCGTCTACCCAGCTTCAAAGAGCACCTGTGGAATCAAAGCAGCATAATACTATCGAAGAACAGATATCTACAATCATAAACAATATAGGACCAGATATATATTGACCACACAAATGCATATATCATCAATCATACAAGAATGTGGAGGAAAACTTGAGTAGCTTTATTAATATCAAGAATAGCAAAGAGGATTACAACCAATTGTTCTGACCTAGCGTCATCCTCTCAGCATGAAAGCCCTTCTTCACCTCATGAAAAGCTTATATCACCCAAAACTATGATGTTGCACCAAGAAACTAGTAGCACTTCCTTACAAGATATAAAATTCCAGCCTCTGGATCTCTGGGATGAGGGATCCATATATAGATGATTGCAGGGAGGTGAGTCAGCTTTTGGGATTTTGATTAGTGTCCTCTCTCTGATGGTTCTTGATTCCACTTGGAGATTGATGATCTCTTACTCATCCCTGGGCGAATTCAGAGAGGCAAGTGTCACAGGAGAAGTTTCTGGAAGATTCCATGTCGATCCACCTTGCAAACTGTCTCTGCCATTTGTCCACTCTCTCTCATCGCACCCTACAGAAGGGCTATCCAGTATGCATCGCACCTTTTACTCTGGGCAGGTGAGATGCATCGCACCCTCTGCACTGGGCAGTCTGTATGGTCTAGTTTTGACCAGTTCTGAGCAGTTTTCTGTGGAGAACTTCTGGGAGATGATGTAATCAGCTAACCTTGTTCCTTTAGGGTGTGAAGCAACACTTTTAGGGACTTAGGAGCCCTTGGTTTATGGACATATATGATTGGGGTTGCAGTGCCCAAAAATGTCTATAACAGTGCCCACAGAAAAAACCTAACCTTGTGGCTCTTAGCACAATCTCCATGCCTGTTAAGATCGATAGTTGGGGCATCCTGGATCTTAGAAGATTCAATATCGCCCTCTTGACCACGAATATGTGGAGGGATTTCAGGAAAAGGGGTCTCTGGCATACCATTGTATTCACTAAAGACATCCACTTTTAGGGCTTGGAGGAATGGGTGCAAGCGGGGGCGCCATCGAATCCCAATGCATCATATGTCTGGCGTAGTTTCAAACATGTTGTTCTGTGGCTTTGCAACAATCTCCTATGGTTGGTGGGTGATGAACAATAAATTATTGTTAGCAGGGTTGTCATTAAAGATATGTTGGGCTGCCACATATTATCAGTCCCCTTGATTCACACTCTCATCTATTTAGGTTTCCATAATCTGGCCAACCTTAGATCGAACATTTCCTTCCCTTGTCATGCTCTTGTTTGGCCTCATGCTCAACAATTAGTTATTCCAGACGCCTTGGCCACTGAATGGGGATCTTTCTGCAATCTTCTCACTCAAGATGGCATCTCATTCACTATGCAACCTGATCAACTTGTTTGGGGTGGATGGATTCTGAATGGGCGGATTGCTACCAAGGATGTGCATGACTATATTTCCTCCAGCATCCCCCCTCTTCCTCTAGCGGGTTGCACCTCCAAGTTCTAGCTATGGGAAATCCCTTTAAAAATTAAATGCTTCTCCCAGTTGGTCTTACACAATCGCATCCTCACCTAGGAACAATTGCTGAAAAAAGGGTTTGTGGGGCCTGGTAGATGTTCTCTTTGCCAGTCGGATTCTGAGGACTTTCTCCATCTATTCCTGCATTGCCCCTTTATTGTTCCCATCTAGAGTATGTTCCCTCTCCTCATTGGTATCAATATCCATTCTGATCGCTCCTCCTTTCTTTCCTATTTTGAGTCATGGTTGCTCGAAGCCATTTCTTATAGATTTGTCCCCCTTTATGTCTGGTGGGGCATTTGGTTATCTAGAAACAAGTTGATCTTCAAAGGCATTCCCTATGACACTATGTCCACCTCCCTCTAAATCATGACTCTTTTCATGGAAGTTGCCCACTGGTACCCCAAAGCCCCATCCAGGTCTATTTCATTTGTTGATTTGGATGGCAGATTCCTGATTTGCTTCTTTGATGCTACTTCCTCAAACGACCACTGAGGTTTTGGTGTCTTACTCAAACTAGATCCCTATGTCCACTATAAATTCTATTAGTCCGCTGGTGTTGGGGATAACTGTCAGGCAGCTGAGCTTCTGGCATTATGGGGTGCCCTCCAATGCTCCAAAAGGCTGGATTTAAACAATTTTCTGGTTGTAGGAGATTCCCTCTCGGTGATTAGATGGATTGAAGGTTGACATACTCTAGATGTCCCCTCACTTTGCAGCTAGGTACAAATGATCTTGAAGCTGAGGTCTTCCTTTATGGAGTTCTCTTTCCAACATCTCTAACGTGAGAAAAACTCTAAACAAACCTTCTTTCCAAGCGTGGGGTGCCCATGCTTCTTGGGTATATGTTCTTCGAAGTCTTTCAAAGTGGAGCGATCTACAAATAGGGTATGTTTGAACTATAATCTCTAACCCTTGCTATTTTATTTTTTCAATTAAGATTTTGCAAGAGCTGAAGCCACTCCTCTATTTCTTTGTTACTCTTTGCTATGCTTCTTTGAGAGGCATGGTATTTTTTATTGGCACTAAAGATCCTTGTTGCTTGCTCCGAAACATTTCCATTAATATAAGAGTGTTCTATTTTTTTCCCACTAAAAAAATTACTTCCACTTACTAAAATTAATTAATAATTAATATTTATATTATAATAAGTAAAAGTTTACCATTATTTATTGGAATAATTAAATGATATTTATATTAGAATTAATTAAATTGTACGCTCTCTTGAAGAGTTCATTTTAGTTTTTGGTTATAACAAGCTTCCTAGGCCCGAGGAACAGCGTATAGTCTGGCAAGTCATTGATGGTTTTCACTTTGTGTTTGAGGCATTAATTTAAAGCTTCAAACTATGTGATCAAGGGTAGGATGTATAATACTGTGTCATTTTTTTTCCACATTGTAAAAGGAGTTATATGTATATTTTTATCTTTCAAATTATAACATATTTTTATTTAGTTAAAAAAATTAGAATTTATTATGTTAATATATTAAATTTTATGTTTGAAATTAATAAGTATTAATTTTGAATTATATTAAATTTTTGTATTTATGTTTTTTTGATTCATAATGAATTAAGAAAAGTTTTTCTATAGAAATTATATAAGAGAAATTTTTGACTGACGCGTTTTGAACCAACATCATCAGGACCAGATGAAGAGGGAGATGATGACAAAGGCTTAAATAGAGAGCAATGTAGAGACCATAATTTCAAGTAACGACTATATTTGAACAATAATATATTAAACTTGTAAAATAAAAATAAAAATAAAAAAGTTAATAGATTCTTATAATTTCAAGTAACGGCTATATTTGAACAATAATATATTAAACTTGTAAAATTAAAAATTAAAAGATTAATAGATTCTTTTTTAGTTTAAGTTGAAATAAATTGAGGCTACTCATGTTTATTGGATGTCTCTCGCTTAGATTCCTAAAGGAATATTATCCCGGATACAAAGGATATGCTGCAGATTCCTTTGGAATGGCTATAAGGAAGGTAAACCATTTGCCTGGGTGGGCTGGAAACATATTGCTATACCAAAGAAATGGGGTGGTTGGGGATTGAAGGATTTATCCTCCTTCCCACATGCACTTGCTGCAAAGATGGGTTGGCATCCTCACCTCTCACAGTCTCTGGACAGAAGTTATCTATTACAAATATATCTGGCCTCAACAGCTCGTGGACTAGATATGTTTGCCCACTTGGCAGTGACCTAGGATATCTATGGTCTAGCGAGTAATCCTACAGACTATGCCTACTATCAAAAATGGGTTAGCATGGAGAATCAACGATGACTCATCCGTTCACGTTGGCTTAGACCCCTGGTCGGGTTGTGGGTCAAACATGTTTCGATTACCTCCTGACCTCACACAATTTCTCAAAAAGAGGAATATAAATGTGATTGCTCATGTTGATGATCCGGGGAATAGCTCTATTTTTACACAAGCATGGTTATTAGCGGATCACTTAGGCATTCTTGTACATTGGCAGCAAGATTAGGAAGGCTATATCGCAACACTGACTGAATCTCATGTCTATATAAAAGATGGGGCATATGAACTCATATGGACCCCTGCTGAACATGGCACATACTCCCTGAAGGTTAGCTATCCTGTTATTCACATTGCACACCGACCGCATGTACTTATGGATTGGTGGGGGAAGCTATGGAAACTCAAAATGCCTCAGCGAACGAAGTTGTTTATGTGGACTTTTGTGGTCAGCTTCCAATGTATGATGAGAGATCTTCTGATGTTTGAAGCCATCTTCACCCCGTACCAGAATATTTGACGCAGACGATTTTTGTTGATTTGATTTTTTTTTTTATTTTCTAAAAAAACCGAATCCAAAAGTCCCGTGACACGTTAACGGATATTTGACGTTTGAAACCATCATCTTCCTACGTTTCAGATGGTTTTGAAAAGTCAATGATATCCATGCCTCTTGATTTGACTTGCGATCGGAGTCGCAGTCAATAGAGAAATCGATATAGTCTTCACATGCTATCTGAATGGACGTCTCCTACTTTCTTCATTTGACTTGCGATGGGAGTCGCAGTCAATGAGAAATCGATATAGTCTTCACATGCTATCT
Organism: Pinus tabuliformis; assembly: GCA_031772625.1. Lineage (NCBI taxonomy): Eukaryota > Viridiplantae > Streptophyta > Pinopsida > Pinales > Pinaceae > Pinus > Pinus tabuliformis. The sequence goes on from CM062810.1 coordinate 567,430,216, forward strand.
GAATGGACGTCTCCTACTTTCCATATAATTTTGAATGGAAGGAAATTCTATTAAAACCGAATCTTTGATTTGCCGCGTTTCAGTAAAAGGACAAATGAGTTGTTGACAACATGTGTCCAACAAAGGATCTTTGAGTTGTTGACAACATGTGTCCAACAAAGTGAGGTACCAACAATGACCATCCGTAATTGGAGGTGAGGTCTCTCACTAATTTCTATTATATCAAAAACTAATTAGTGAAAGAGCATGATAGGTCACAATGATCAAATAGTCCAATATCGCTAACAACATAATTATTATTCACTAAATGCTAATGATTAAACTACCACCTTTGGAGGGAGGAAACATAACATATTAAGACTCCATGAAAATATTTTCTCTAACTTAATTTTATAATTATAGAGAGTTATCCAACAACTCTTCTCTTTGATACCATAGGGTTTGATAGTACAATGTTTCTAAAGCTACAGGAACTAAAAACTATAAGACCATATCCAGTGTCAACACCAAGGCCAATTTTGTGAGATAGCATTATACATAAGGCTGGTCATTTCCCATAACTAATTTTGTAATTATCATACTTTGAATGGATCACATCCGTGCTATTGTACTAGATTTTTGCTACTATTTTGGCATACCAAGATTATATGAAAGTGCATGGTTGTACGCGTATCTAGAAATGAAAATTTACCACCTTTTCTAAGGAAAGCATATAATGCAGGAATCCATTGTTCAACAAGTCAAGATGAGATGGTGACTTCATTTTTTCTAAAACCTAATCCATTATTATTGACCAATGAGGATTTATTTTGAAATTTTTTCAAAATCAAACACTTATGAGAATTCATAGCTTGATAACCCTCCTATAAAATTCCTCTTCATTGGTTTGTCATGGTAGGACCTACTGGTAAGAGTGTGGTGAAGACCATGGAGAAGAGGCCCTCAATTTTGTATTCATTGACTGATAAGAGGTCAAAAAAGGGGAATGGGTGGCTGTGGAATTAGAAGATTCCATGTAGGAAAATATTTCATCAAATTCAATATGTGTATTTGGAACTATTGACATAAAAGAGGATGTTTGAAGGTCATGTGGGTAGGGGTGGAGAAGGACGGGATCAAAAATATCAAGAAGGAATTGTTGCGGTTTAGGGGAAGTGGCGATAAGATGACATAGAATTAGGATACATCTATAGGGAGAATAGGAAAATAAAATAGTGCATATGGGTTAAGATGAACATCCTTGTAGTATGGATCGTTTACTAGTTCGCACTACAAAGTATCTAGAACTCATGATCTTTTGACAAAGAATTCATAGATTGTGTGGTCAGAGCTACATTTGTTAACAAAAGGATATCTATCTATGAGAGCATGTAGAGAAGGGAGGTGACGATATTAGTTATATCTTGAGGGAAGATAATGGTATGGTTAGAGTACTTGTATTGGCCTCCATATGCATGGTCCATTTGAAGAATTGGGTTAACGTATTCAATTATTATCTCCTCAACTTGAGTTATGAAAAAGAGGACGTGTGGTTGTTTTCCTAGATCCATGTTTTTTTATAAGAATATATGGATAGATCATTTTGAGGCACAAAAACAACAAGTGATGACATCATGCTCGAATTTTGTTTTCATGGATGGGTAAGATTCATTAGAAATGGAGAAAAATTGAAGGGGCTAACTGCATCAATCTTTTCATGAAAACAACGGTATGCATGTTGGAGAGGGTTGTCATGGAAATTATGGGGATTTAAAGCGGAAGCAACATGGGGGTATTATTGAATAGGGAAGGTGGGAGGAAAAGAAAGTGCAAGGTCGGGAGGAGCTTTAATGGAAGGTGGGAATGAAGGGGAGAATGACACAGGAGTGGATGGAAGAGGACGAAGACGGATTTGGGTAGGTGGGGAAATATGACTAGGGTTGGTTTGAGAAGGAATATTGTATCAGTGACTATTGTAAAGCAAATGATGACATGTGATTTCTTTTCCTTATTAACTCTGTAGTGGATTTCTTGGCATGCTTTCTTTACATCACTATTCAGAGTGGATTGCGTAGCTAATCAAGCAAGGAAATATATTGTCAATAAAAGAGGTATAAATGAGTTTGGACCAGATATGAGTAAACCATGCATGTCAGGGGAAAATTTCTATATATAGAAAATAATTTGTTGGCATGATGAAGGCAAAGACACTTATATTTTTTCCAATTTGAAATATATATAACATGAATAACAATAAGCTAATGTAAATGAGATAACAAACATGTACCTATGCAAACAAATATGCAATATGTAAGATAAAGAAAGCATCATTTGGGAGAGGACGTTGAGTTATTTTTAATTTTTTTGTATGGAAAGAAAGCTATGAAAAAATAGTGCAAGGGTTGCAAGAAAGTGGAAAGTAAGTGAAAGATGAGTTGGAGGGTTAGGTTTCGTTTTTATTTTGCATGAAAAATTGAAAGGAAAACTATTGTAAAGGATAGTATCATAAAGGGGTGTGCTACTATTTCATGCATAGAAATTTTGAGTAACACAGAAGTCATCGAATATCCAATGTAGGTGCAATATGGATATTTTGAATGTGAATACCCATGATATACTTACAAAAATGGAGCATAAATCACATTAGAACCAATCTCAAAATTTAAAATAAAAGTCTAAGAGAAAGATAGATTGCAAGGCTATCATAACATTTACTTACAAATCTTGCATACCAACAAACCATTCCAATTTTCATTTCACATATTATCGCAGCCATGTTATCATCACATCACCAACGTTAATTCTCATTCCATCTTGTTTTCATTCCATAGTCATCACCATCCAATTTCCATCAAGCCCTATTGATTCAACGAAAAAATTCTCCACTTGAATGCTCCCCTATAGGAAAATCCACAAAATTCTTGTGCTTCTAAAGGAAAGCTACAAGATTGAGAAAATTCTATAATTCATAGAAAATTTTAGAGCTAGCCCTCCAAATTTTAAACATGACATATTTGTGGTGTCATTCACAGCCAATGGAAAGAAAAATTTGAAAATCAATTCTTTTATAACATCCCCTATATTTCTACTGGATCCTCTGCACCTACAAAATATCACATCAGCAATTTGGCCTTGTACCAATCTAACTCCAAAGTGTCTCTAATAGCTAAAGCATGCTTACTTGCAAGTATGAATTAATAAATCTCTTACTTTTCATATGCTTCGATATAAGTATCATAATGTCTCTATTGCCAAAGTATAACAAAGAAAAAGAAACAAATGGCAAGAAAGGTTAAATAGCCTGATATTTCCAATGTTGAGTTGTTGACCACATGTGTCCACTACAAAGTGAGGTACCAACAATGAACATCCATAATTGGAGGCGAGATCTCCCACTAATTTCTATGATATCAAAAACTAATTATTGAAATAACATGATAGGTCACAATGATCAAATAGTCCAATATGCTTGACAACATAATTATTATTCACTACATGCTAATTATTAAACTACCACCTTTGGAGGGAAGAAACATAACATATTAAGACTCCATGCAAATATTTTCTCTCACTTAATTCTATAATTCTAAAAAGTTATCCAACAAATCTTCCCTTTGATACCATAGGGTTTGATAATACAATGTTTCTAAAGCTACAGGAACTAAAAACTATAAGACCATATCCAGTGTGAACACCAAGGCCAACTTTGTGAGATGGCATTATTCATAAGGCTCGTCATTTCCCATAACTAATTTTGTAATTATCATACTTTGAATGGATCACATCCGTGCTATTGTACTATATTTTTGATACTATTTTGGCATACCAAGGTTATAGGAAAGTGCGTGGTTGTACGTGTATATAGAAATGAAAATTTACCACCTTTTGTAAGGAAAACATATAATGTAGGAATCCATTGTTTAACAAGTCAAGATGAGATGGTGACTTCATTTTTTCTAAAACTTAATCCATCGTTGTCGACCACTAAGGATTCATTTTGAATTTCTTTCAAATCAGACACTTATGAGATATCATAGCTTAATAACCCTCCCATAAAATTCCTCTAGGTTGGTTTGTCATGGCAGAACCTATGGGGAAGAGTGTGGGGAATACCATGGAGAAGAGGCCTTCAATGTTGTATTCATTGATTGGAAAGAGGCCAAAAAAGGGGAATGGGTGGGTGTGGAATTAGAAGATTTCATGTATGAAAATATTTCATCAAACTCAGTATGTGTATTTGGATCTATTGACATAAAAGAGTACGGTTGAAGGTCAGATGGGCGGGGGTGGATAAGGACGGGATCAAAAAGATCAAGAAGGATTTTTTGGGGTTTAGGGGAAGTGGTGGTAACATGATGTAGAATGGGGATATATCTATAGGGAGAATAGGAAAAGAAAATATTGCATATGGTTTAAGATGGACATCCTTGTAGTATGGATCGTTTACTAGTTCACACTACAAAGTATCTAGAACTCGTGATCTTTTGACAAAGAATTCATAGGTTGTGTGGTTAGAGCTACATTTATTAACAACAAGGATATCTATCCATGAGGACATGTAAAGAAGGGAGGTGACAATATTAGTTATATCTTGAGGGAAGATAATGGTATGGTTAGAGTACTTGTATTGGCCTCCATGTGCATGGGTCATTTGAAGAATTGGGTTGACGTATGAAATTAGTCTCTCCTCAACTTGAGTTATGAAAAAGAGGACGTGTGGTTTTTTTCCTAGATCCATGTTGTTTGATAAGAAGAAGCGATGGATAGATCATTTTGAGGCAAAAAAACAACAAGTGATGACATCATGACCGAATTTGTTTTCATGGATGGGCAAGATTCGTTAGAAATGGAGAAAAATTGAAGGGACCAAGTGCATCAATCCTTTCATGAAAACAACGGTATGCATGTTGGAGAGGGTTTCCATGGAAATTATGGGGATTTAAAGCGGAAACAACATGGGGGTATTGTTGAATAGGGAAGGTAGGATGAAAAAAAAGTGCAAGGTTGGGAGGCGTTCTAATGGAAGGTGGGAATAGAGGGGAGAATGACACAAGAGTGGATGGAAGAGGATGAAGATGGATTTGGGTAGGTAGGGAAATGTGACTAGGGCTGGTTTGAGAAGGAATATTGTATCAGTGACTATTGTAAAGCAAACGATGACATGTGTTTGTTTTTCCTTATTAAGTGTGTAGTGGCTTTGTTGGCATGCCTTCTTTACATCATTATTCAGAGTGGATTGTGTAGCTAATCAAGCAAGGAAATCTATTATCAAAAAATGAGGTATAAATGAATTTGGACCACAGATGAGTAAACCATTCATGTGAAGGGAAACTTTCTTTATATAGAAAATAATTTGTTGGCATGATGAAGGCAAAGACAATTATATTTTTTCCAATTTGAAATATATATAACATGAATAACAATAAGCTAATGTAAATGAGATAACAAAGATGTATCTATGCAAACGAGTATGCAATATGTAAGATAAAGAAAGCAAGTATATATAAAAAGTAATCATTTTCTCATTTGGGAGAGAAGGTTGAGTTATTTTAAAAAAAAAATTATACAAAAAGAAATTTATGAAAAAATAGTGCAAGCGTTGCAAGAAAGTGGAAAGTAAATGAAGGATGAGTTGGAGGGTTAGGTTTTGTTTTTATTTTACATGAAAAATTGAATGGAAAACTATTGTAAAGGATAGTATCATTAAATGGGTGTGCTACTATTTCATGCATAGAAATTTCAAGTAACACACAAGTCATCGAATATCCAATGTAGGTGCAATATGGATATGTGATTATTCAAAATGAGATCTATTATTATTTTAATTGCATCTTTGTTTTGAATATTGAGCAACATTAAATGTGTGTGCTATTGTTTCATGTAAAAACAAATTGACTCATACAAAAGTCATCAAATATCCAGGTGCAATAAGGATATCTGATTGAGTATATGGTCAATACAACTTCTTCGAAATGATCAATTTTTTTTATTATGCCATGATTTTAAATATGGAATGGTGGGATGTTTAAATGATTGTTATCAAAATTAGAAGTCATATCATTATGCAAGTTTATTTTGGATATAAGGAAACCCACCTCTGTATTTAACCAGTATTAGAAGTAGTAGCTATGTATATTCTCCATATTACAGTGTATTCATATCCATGTACTTGAAATATGTTATTGTTTTGAAAATCACATTAAGAAATGAAAAATGTCGGTGAAATGCCCACGTATTTATTAGAAATCTGTACAAAAGTAGCAAGTATTACCGCAACCTGAGTTCTACATAAAGTAGTGGAGATAGAGGAGATAGAGGTGTAGAAAAAATACTTTGACAAGGTAACCAAAGTTGTACAAGGACATTGAGTAGATATGCTAATGGAGGGGGGAGAGAAGTCGACCATAAGGAAAGGCATTGATGGCCATGGTAGACGAAGGCATTGGTGGAAGTGGTAGACGAAATGGATGCACTTCGAAAGAATGATAGATGGGACTTGGTATCATTTCCCAATGAAGTGAAACCCATTGGAGATAAATGAGTGTTCAAAAAGAAGATTATTTTACATGGAAATATTGAAAAACAAAATGTAAGGTGGCTACAAAAGGATATTTCCAAGTTAAAAAGATAGTCTTTAGTATTTTCTTATGTTTTGTTTTTTTCTTATTAAACAATTTTCTTTATAATTTTCAAAGATTTTAATGCCTTTACCATAAAATGATATAAAAATATTTTTTATCTATTATGAAAATAAAAAATAATTAATTTAATATTTTACACAAAAAAAATAAATATTATAATCAAAACACTTAATGCACAGTCCTAAACAAAGATTAAGAATAAAATGAATTAGAACTTAAATAAACTCTATTTGATAATAAAACTTTTATGAATTAAATTAAATTTTGTATTTATATTTATTATTTTTTTTCAACATTTTTTCATTTACTAATCTAAACTACTTTCTAATTTTAAATCTACGATCATTCATAATTTCAAAATTTGAAATTTTTAAAAATAATCAAACAGTTAATACAATCCTAGTACTTAAACTTTTGTTGGTGTACATGCACCTAGTTACTTTTAATTAGCTTCCGTTCAACTCGAGTGCTTACATGTGGTGTGCACTTGGCTTTATTTAGTTAACTCGAGTGCTTACAAGTGGTGTGCACCTGGCTTTAGTTAGTTAACTCTAGTGCTTGCATGTGGTGCATGTGCACATTAACAGAACATAAAACATACTTAGCTTCAATCAGCTTTAATTATCCATAGTTATTGCAAGCAGAACTAAGCTTAACTTAGTTGTTTTATGTATTGATTCTCAAACCAATATTAAGTAATCAAATTCATTCTTGATTCCAAATTTCTTTTTCAATTTCTTGCAAGTTTGTGCAATTATTCTTCAGCTAGATCTGTATTTGTGCTCTTATAATTTTACATGGTATCAGAGCTACAAGGTCTTGGAGAAGGTGCATGAACAATATTTTGGAGGTTTGAAGATCAAAGAATTGGAAATTGTTCAGAGATTTGATTTGCAGATCAAAATCTTGGAGAACTGACACAATTGTTGCTATAACTGCAAGGTGAAAGAATGGAGTTCTCATCTTCATCTATTTTTACTCCGTATAACTTCTTCTAATGAAGGTCAGAGATTTTGCTTCACCTCAGAGGAAAAGGCTTGTATCAGATAGTTATGAATACTCATGATATACTTACAAAAATGGAGTATAAATCACAATACAACCAATCTCAAAAGTTAAAAGCAAAGTATGAGAGAAAGATAGATTGCAAGGATATCAAAACATTGACTTACAAACCTTGCATACCAACAAACCATTCCAATATTCATTTCACATATTCTCTCAACCATTTTATCATCACATCACCAACGTTCATTCCCATTCCATCTTGTTTTCATTCCATAGTCATCATCATCCAATTTCCATGAAATCCTCTTGATTCAACGGAAAAATTTTCCACTTGAATGCTCACCTTTAGGAAAATCCACAAAATTCTTGTGCTTCTATAGGAAAGCTACAAGATTGAGAAAATGCTACAATCCATAGAAAATTTTAGAGCTAGGCCTCCAAATTTTAAACATGACATCTTTGTGGTGTCATTCACACCTAATGGAAATAAAAATTTGAAAATCAATTCTTCTACAACATCCCCTATATTTCTACAGGATCCTTCGCACCTAGAAAAGTACCACATCAGCAATTTGGCCTTGTACCATTCCAACTCCAAAGTGTCTTTAATAGCTAAATGATTCTTACTTGCAAGTATGAATTAGTAAATCTCTTAGTTCTTATATGCTTCCATATAAGTATCATCATGTCTCTATTGCCAAAGTATAACAAAGAAAAAGAAACAAGTGGAAACAAAGGTTAAATAGCTTGATATTTCGAATGTTGAGTTGTTGACAACATGTGTCCACTACAAAGTGAGGTACCAACAATGACCATCCATAATTGGAGGTGAGGTCTCTCACTAATTTCTATTATATCAAAAACTAATTAGTGAAAGAGCATGATAGGTCACAATGATCAAATAGTCCAATATCGCTAACAACATAATTATTATTCACTACATGCTAATGATTGAACTACCACCTTTGGAGGGAGGAAACATAACGTATTAAGACTCCATGCAAATATTTTCTCTAACTTAATTTTATAATTGTAGAGAGTTATCCAACAACTCTTCTCTTTGATACCATAGGGTTTGATAGTACAATGTTTCTCAAGCTACAGGAACTAAAAACTATAAGACCATATCCAGTGTCAACACCAAGGCCAACTTTGTGAGATAGCATTATACTTAAGGCTAGCCATTTCCCATAACTAATTTTGTAGTTATCATACTTTGAATGGATCACATCCATGCTATTGTACTAGATTTTTGCTACTATTTTGGCATACCAAGATTATAGGAAAGTGCATGGTTGTACACGTATCTAGAAATGAAAATTTACCACCTTTTGTAAGGAAAGCATATAATGTAGGAATCCATTGTTCAACAAGTCAAGATGAGATGGTGACTTCATTTTTTCTAAAACCTTATCCATTATTATCAACCAATGAGGATTTGTTTTGAAAGTTTTTCAAAATCAGACACTTATGAGAATTCATAGCTTGATAACCATCTTATAAAATTCCTCTTCGTTGGTTTGTCATGGTAGGACCTACCGGGAAGAGTGTGGCGAAGACCATGGAGAGGAGGCCTTCAATTTTGTATTCATTGACTGGCAAGAGGTCAACAAAGGGGAATGGGTGCGTGTAGAATTAGAAGATTCCATGTAGGAAAATATTTCATCAAATTCAATATGTGTATTTGGAACTATTGACATAAAAGAGGATGTTTGAAGGTCATGTGGGTAGGGGTGGAGAAAGATGGGATCAAAAATATCAAGAAGGAATTGTTGGGGTTTAGGGGAAGTGGTGATAAGATGACATAGAATTGGGATACATCTATAGGGAGAATAGGAAAAGAAAATAGTGCATATCGGTTAAGATGAACATCCTTGTAGTATGGATCATTTACTAGTTTGCACTACAAAGTATCTAGAACTCATGATCTTTTGACAAAGAATTCATAGATTGTGTGGTCAGAGCTACATTTGTTTACAAAAGGATATCTATCTATGAGAGCATGTAGAGAAGGGAGGTGACGATATTAGTTATATCTTGAGGGAAGATAATGGTATGGTTAGAGTACTTGTATTGGCCTCCATATGCATGGTCCATTTGAAGAATTGGGTTAACGTATTCAATTATTATCTCCTCAACTTAAGTTACGAAAAAGAGGACGTGTGGTTGTTTTCCTAGATCCATGTTGTTTTATAAGAAGATATGGATAGATCATTTTGAGGCACAAAAACAACAAGTGATGACATCATGCCCGAATTTTGTTTTCATGGATGGGTAAGATTCATTAGAAATGGAGAAAAATTGAAGGGACTAAGTGCATCAATCCTTTCATGAAAACAACGGTATGCATGTTAAATAAAATGGCGGGGTCAAGGTTCTTAATTAGTTACATATTAACTAATTAATCCCAATTAAGAGTGTCTTATGGTTATATCTTAACCGAGGGCGGGATATGTAAAATTTGGGGATTTTGGATAGTTATAGTAATACGGGAATGGGTAATCTTTATAGGGGAACTATATAATAATATAAGTTAGTAGCTAATATGACCAAACGAATGGAAAAAGCACTAGGTCTAAAACATTTTCATATGTATATTTAAACTTAGGCTAAGTGGAAAATGAGGGTTTTTATGGAAAATATTTTAATTTCCCTAAGTAAAATAGGATTTTAGTTAGGAAAAACTTTATAAAGTGGATGAATGACTTATGAAGGGGTGTTATCATTGATGAATAGACTTAAGTGCTTAAGGTATTATAGATTATTGGGTCGAGGGTCCGATCCCTCCAAAAGTCAGAGAAATGCTCTAAGCCCCTCCAATTTGATAGATACCTTGGCACTTAGGGGAATTTAGTGAATTTTTAGGGGAAATGAGTAGGGAAGTTAATTATTTTGACTTTTCTTGCTTGATGTGCCTTCCATGTTTTTTCCTTTGCTTTGTGATGAAAGTAAAAATATTTACACATTTAGTCTTATCATTCACCACATATTATTCTGCAACCATCATCTACCTACCCTACCTACTTAACCTAGCATTTTCACTTCTTTATTAGGGTGCACTTAGACTGGCAAACCCTTATCAAAATTTCTTTTCTTTTACATGGTAATGCCTATCTAGGTCTACACTTATTACATCCAAGGGCTCAGATTAAACTATTGAGCTCCTTTTTTCACTCTAGCTATCTACTTATCTGCCAAGATTACATTGTTTGTTCAAATCTTTATTCTCTACTTCTAAAACATGAAATTGAAAATATGAATTAGTCAAGCATAAATTGTTTGACTATTCATAAATTGCAGCATAAACGACAAACTGCACACAATTGTTTATTATACAAAAGTAAAAAAGTAGTGGCATTTAGACTTGCACACTTTCCTGGTCTTTCTTTTTGTTGGGGTTCATTTTCTTTCATTTTTTGACCATCTTTTATTCTTTTCACCCTTTGATTTTTCTTTTAGGGTATACCCTCTTTACATTTTTTGAATTTTTTGATTTTTTACAAATATGCAAAACCTTTGCAACAAGTAAAGGTATGAACATATTACATAACTCATCAAGTCAATTATGATATACGACACCTATTGGTATAGGGGCATAACAGTGGCTCCTTTTGGGGATGGCTTTCCCAAGTGGAAAGTCAAGAACAGTAGATCAGAGGCCTCTGAATGACTTTGAATATGCTCTGCAATCTTCTTCTGCTTGCTACTTTATTGTAAGTATGACAGTAATACTTCTGAAGCTTAGGGACTTCTCTTCGGGCTTCAACTCCAAAATTTTACTGTCCAATCAACACTTTGACATTACAAAGGATATAATATGTACATAAAGAACATGGTAACATTAGTAAGTAGGATCAAAGTAATGCTTTAACATCTGACCATTGTCTGGTCCTTCTTTAGCTTCTGTACCATCTAACTCTTTAAGAAAATATGCATTGTTTCCCTTGAAAGCGTAGATGATGTATGGTCCTTTCCATAGGAAGTAAAACTTCCCATGTTTCCCCTTATCCTCTCTTCTGGAATCTCATCTTAACACTTTGTTTCCAAGGTAGAAATCTTCTGCCTTGGTTCTTCTGTCAAATATCTTCTTAAGCTTCTCCTGCAACACTTGGAATCTTTGGTACACCTCCTCCCTGGTTTGCTGTAAATTAATGGTTTGGTTTATCCTTTGTTGAATATCATTAGATTCCACCTGAGCTTCTTGGAGTATTTTCATGACAGGAACTCCTAATGATGAAGGAAATGTATCCTCCATGCCATATACTAACTCATAAGGACTGGTTCCAATGGATTTTCTGGTTGTAAGCATGTGTGCCCATAATGCATTTATCAGTTTCTTGTTCCAAGTTTTCTTGTTTTCTTCTAACAGTTTTTTGATGATATTAATGAGACTCTTGTTGGAAGATTCAGCCAGTCCATTCCCTTGAGGGTAGTAGGTTGTGGAATGGCCCAGTGTAATGTGATACTTGTTATAGAAACTGATCATTTTCTTTGATTTGGAAGTTGCAGCATTATCAGTAATGTTTTTAGTGGGGCAACCAAACCTTGAGTCTTGACAATATATTGGTCTCTAGGAAACCTATGATCACAATGTCATTGGCTTGTTTGGAGGGGATGACCTCTATCCATTTAGTAAAATAGTTAGTGGCAGTGAGTATCCATTTGTGTTGGCCTGAAGAGGGTGGATGGATTTCTCTAATGAAGTCAAGACCCCATTGTTGAAAAGGTTTCTCGGTGGAAATAGGTTTCAGGGGTAAAGTTAACAATTTTCTCTTGCCTTCAAAAATTTGACATTTATGGCAAGAAGTTACAAATTTCTTCACATTTGCAAACAAGGTTGGCCAATAGAATCCAGCCCTTACGATTTTATCTGCAGTTGACTTCCAATAGCGATGTCCACCACAGTCTCCTGCATGAAATTCATGGAGAGCCCTGTCAGCTTCATCTTTTAATAAACAATTCAATAAAATTCCTTCATGATTTTTCCAAAAAAGAATTATCTAAGACCCAAAACTTTGAAGCTTTCATTTTTAAAAACCTATTCTTTGTTTTGGATAACCCTGGAGGAGCCTGCAGGTTTTGTAAAACATAAATTACATCAACATACCAAGGTGAGTCTGAAAAGGCCTGGCTGATTTGTGGAGTCGCCATCTCCTGTTCGTCATCTAGTTCATTTATGTCCAAGGCTTGACAATTAGTTTCTGCCATGAGTTTGGCCAATCCCTGACCTTTTATCAGTTTTGTAGGTTTTATCTCTATATCATACTCTAAGATGGTAGCAATCCATTTACCCCTTTTGCCATCAATTCCATCCAGGGTTAGGATGTCTTTGACAATTGCATTAGACACATAAGCTATCACATGAGAGTATAATATGTAGACTCTGAAGTCTTTAATGGCTTTTACCAATGAAAAAGCTTGTTTCTCCATTATTTTGTATTTTAATGATGCATCTTTGAGTGCTTTACTAAATAAGGCTATAGGTTTCTCACATCCTTGATCATCCTTTTGTAATAAAACTGTTGCTATGGTGTGTTCTAATGCAAAAGAAAAAATGATGAAGTCTCTATCGAATTGTAGACTGGTAAGGACCGGTGTTCTAGTTAAGGCCATTTTTATTTCTTCAAATGATTGCTTGGCCTCTACTGTCCATTTGATACTTGAATCCTTTTTTAGCATGTTATTTAGTAATCTAATGAGTTCTGCTAAGTTAGAAATGAATCTTCTCAAAAAATTTATCTTCCCTAGGAAAGCTTGAAGTTCTTTAATACTTCTTGGATGAGGTATCTGTAGAATAGCTTCGATCCTAGAAGGGTCAATTTGAATGCCATCCTTGGAAATGATGTGACCTAAAAGTTTACCCTCCTCCAGACTGAACAAGGACTTCTTTGAATTCAAAGAAATGCCATATTTTCTGCATTTTAAGAAGTCTTTCCTAAGATGGTCCAAATGTTGTTGATCTGATTTAGAAAAAAACAGTTAGATCATCTAGATATATAACAAGAAAATCATAAATTTCTTTGGCAAAAGCAATGTCCATTGCCCTTTGGAAGGTTGCTCTTGCATTTTTTAGTCCAAATGGCATTTTGATATACATAAAAGTGCCCCATAGTGTTGTGAAAGCAGTTTTCTCTTGGTCATCAGGATGAACCAAGATTTGGTTATATCCTGAAAACCCATCTAACAGTGAAATTCTAGAAGAACCCACTACCCTTCGCAAAATATGATCCATTTTGGTTAAAGAATAGTTATCTTTAAGAGAGACGTTATTCACATTTCTCAGATCAACATATAACCTTATTTCCCCAGTTTTCCTCCTAGTTGGTACCACTTTAGACACCCACTCTGAAAATCTGATAGGGGCAATAATCCCTGCTTCATACATGCATTTAATTTCTTTCTCAATCAATGGTAACAACACAGGGTTAATTCTTCTGAGTTTTTGTTTAAAGGGCTTTTGATTTTTGATGAGCCCCAAAAATGGGTAACTTATTGGGCTCATTTTGCCTATTATTCTCGATTAATCCACCATTCTTCATAGTTCTATGCATGCTTTTGAATATATTTATGTTAATTGAATGAATGAGAATAGTCACTTGACCACAAAGTCTAATACGTGCTTATTGCAGATTTTTGGACATCTTTTGGACCAAGGTCAAGCATTTATGAGCAAGTTGACAGCCAAATACGAAGGAACAAGGTTGAGGATTTGTAGGAAGGGTGTCTCCAGCACTAAATGATCCCTTCCTCAAGCTCTCCACCATCAGCTCGGAGTTCAATAGCCCACCAAAGATGATTTCAAGGGGCAACCGAGCAGATTTTGTGAAGTGGCTGATTAACTGCAGTTTTGAGTAGCCAAGCTCCTAAAGTTAAGGAGGGCTATTGGGAGTCCTCGTGGTGCATAAGTAGGAAGGCTTCAAGCCTTGGTAGTTTAGCCATTGAATAGTTGTTTTTCGCACTTTAGTGCAGCTCTGCATTTCAGCTCATCTTCGAGCTTTTGTTGTAAACAGTTTTGTGACATGAATATTTTTTGAGTAATGGAGATAAATTTCCCTTTGTACCAGCTCTGAGCTTCGTTAGGAGGCTGTAGCTCTTGGGGTTGGGCCCAACCCAAGTGCCAATACCTCCTTTGTGTACTTTTATGTGTCCTTGCTGCATTCATAGAATAATTTCTGTTATTTAGGTTAAAATAATTCTTTGCTACTTAGGTTGTTTTTAATTATTAAAATAGCTTTTCATACTTCAGGTTGATTTGACAGTTTGGTAAAGGAAAAGATCTGCAAAAATGCCATCAAGCAATCCTTGATCCCATCTCTCCCTCCTTGGGACCATGAGCTGAGACCAAGGCATACTTGCTGCCACAAAAACACTGTTTTTGCCTTTCCATGCAATTGCTAGTGTTAGATTTTTAGTTGGAAAAGTTGATACTAGTTGTACTTGCATGTTTAAGATCTATTCTTGCTTAGTTTCCATAGTTATCTTGCATGATTTCCTATCTATAAACTTATGTTCATCATGTTTCTAGTTTTTAGGTCAGATTAGGTCAAAAGAGCTAGATCTCTAGTTTTCCTAGTCTTTGTTCGATCAGTTTTGGAAAATAGTGTGCAGACCACTTGTAATACATCCCTGCCTAGCCTTTCTCCATCATATAACCTGCTCCAAACCCTAATCCAAGATTCCTTCCCTTCATTTGCCACACTTTTCCAATTTTCCCTAATTTCTACATTCTTGTGCAGCATTACTCCCTCCATCCTTGAACAAATCCAACCACCTTAATCACTCCTTGGATTCATTCACCAGGTCCTAGACCCCTTCACATCCTCACCCATCCTCCATTTCCACTTTCAAACCGTTTTTTCCACCATCAACTCTCCAAAATCCTCTTTCGGCTTTTTCTGTAGAACATCCTATAGAACCCATGCAGACTTCCTCTAGAAGTTCACGTGAGCAATTTTTCGAGATCTAATCGCTGTGAAACTCTCTAGAAGGGTGTTAGGGACCCCTTAGGCCCTATTTTCACCTTCCCAACCTCTTGCAAGCACCTACTCCATTTCCTTTCGCCAATCAACCTCTACACAGTCAATAATCGTTAAAGCACATGCATAATAATTCTGCAAAATTACTCAAAAATACAAAATGATGTAGTTTCTAGATTTTACTTTAGAAGTAGCTTAGTCACATGCATTTTAACTTTCCAAGAGTCAATGGCATCCATTTCCACCACTTTCATCTCTTTTCTTGCACCGGTAGGGTTAGTCGGTAAAATTAGCGTTTGCTAGGGTTTGCATTTCTTTTCAGCTTTCAGCGTCTTTCTACATGTAGACTAGCTTCCTTTGAGTTATATTTCATCCATCATAGTTAAAAGCTTCTTCTAAGAGCTCATAGAAGTTGGATTAAGCTCCTAGAGGACTTGTGCCAGCTGATCAAGTGACAGCCTGCGGCAAGAGCTAGTACTTGTGCATATAGCTCCGTAGCTTCCAAGTCTGTTACGAACAACCAAGTTGATAAAAGTAAATAAGGGAGTCCCAGGAGTTGCAGCATCATTGCTGCAATACTGGAGCTCACCATATTTTTGGCGTTGTTGCTAGGGAAGCATCAGAGTATTTGTGATTGCTGCTTTTCTTCTATTTTCTACTGCAACCTTTTGCTAGGTAGTTTATTTCAGCAAGAGTAGAGTAGTTGTTTCATTTCCATTCTGCAATTTCATTTCTGCAAAAGTAGATTAGAGATTTCCTTCTTTCCTAGACTAGCATTTCAATTCTTCAAGTATAGATTAGCATTTCAATTCTGCAATTTCATTTCGGCAACATAGATTAGTCATTTCCTGCTTCCATTTCAATTCTGCAATTTTCATTCCAGCAAAGTTTACTTTAGTTAGTTGCAGCTTGTTGTTCAATCAATTTCAGTTTTGCAGGTACAAGCAGAGAAAAACACAAAAATCAACCAAAAATATTTCAGTTCATGCCTCATAGGAATAGAGACAATTCAGGAAAATTCTTACCCAACACCCCCACCACATCACTGAGTCACCCTTCTCTCTTCTTCGGTGGCAGTGAACCTCTAGAGATACACAAAGATCCTCTAACAAAAGAAGAGCAAGAAAACATTCCTCCTGAGACCATGGCTGAACACAAAAACGGTATAGGAGATGAGGAGAGAATAGAAGGTGCCTTTCCCATCCGAGAGACCAATGGGGACACAAAAATGAAAAACATAAGTCCCTCAGCCTTACCTCACTTCCATGGATTGATCCCTGAAGACCCTGATACCTTCTTGTTTGAGTTTGTTGTCCTTTTTCGAACCTATGACTATGTAGAAGACGAGCAAAAGTTGAAGCTCTTTCCCTCTACCCTCAAGGATGCAGCACTATGCTGGTTCATGGGGTTACCTGGAAACAGTATCACAACTTGGGCTCAGACACAGCAAGCCTTTAACAACAAATACTGGGATTACTGTAGGTCAAAGGAAACGAAGGGAGAAATATTTTGGATGACCATGGGAAGCGATGAATCTTTAGAAGATTACGAATAAAGGTTCCAACTCATTTATAAAAGGGCCAGGTGCACACTTGACCCCGAATCTCTGAAGCTGGTTCTGCTCAGAGGAATCTCTGAAGACCTTCTAGATACCCTCCATTTGCTGGTTGGAGGACATCCACCAACTACCTTATGATGAAATAAAGACTGTGTTTAGAAACCATTCTAGGGCAGCCCAGAAAAGAGGTAGGGGGAATCAACTTTTAGCCAGCACCACCTTCTCCAAACATGAGTTTGAAAATCAAATGGAAAACCTTAAAAGTGAGATGAGACAGACCATTGCCATGTAACTGGATACTTTCTGAATCCAACAGAAGAAAGAGGAAGTTGAGAGGGCTTTGGCCATCTTTTGTCCTAGATGTACAAGGAAACATCCTCGGAATGAGTGTCCATTGCACTCAGTAGAGGTATGTTTCGTTTATGAGGAAGACCACCCTACAAACTAGTGCCAAACCTTACCCGGACTTAAAGCTATGTACCAAGGGGCTGAAGGGGCCACTGAACCGCTCTACTTCCTAAACCAAAGGAGGCCACATGGATCCAGACCTTACTAGCAGGGGATGCAAGGGACATCCCAGACTTATTACGACCCCAACCAATCTACTCACATTCCTTCTTGGGGTCCCCCTGTTCATCCTTCTTGGTCCGCACCCCCTCCTTGGTCATATCCATCTCAATACCATACTCAACCTGCTGCTCATTCGTTTCATTCTCATGTTCAGTCCCAACCTCAGTGGAATGCACCTCAATAGGGGTGGAGGCCCCAATACAACTCTCCTCCCACCATTTTTCCTCCACCACCTGCTCAACCACAACCATTACCTCCTGCTCCTCCAAGACAACCCCAAATGCCTGCTCAACCGAACCCGAACCCCAATAACAGACAGGCCCAATAGGTATATACTGGAGAGACAACATGCCCTACCTATGCTGTGGAGATTCAGGAGATCAACCTACGATCTGGGAAGGTCCTCCTAGATAGCCAACCTCCTCCTAAGGAGGATGAGGAAGAGAAATAGGAAAGTGAACCCAAAGCCATTCCACCCTTTCCTGAGAGACTAACTGGAACCACGCAACCAAACCCAGAGGAGACTGAACTTCTGGGCAAACTTAAACAGTTATATGTGAAGATACCACTTCTCCAGGCCATAAAAGATGTACCAATCTACAACAAATTGATTAAATAGAAGTGTTTCAGGCACCCAGGCAGGCGCAAGAGAGATGCCCCAACTATCAATGTCATAGGACAACTGTCCGACCTAATGTTGGGACAAGTAATCTATCAGAAATATCTGGACCATGGGAGTCATGTAGTTGATATCCACATCAATGGCACCATAATCCCCCACACCCTGATTGATCTAGGGGCTACCATTAATGTGATGACCAGGGACACGATGCTCAAACTCAACCTTCAGAGTTCCCTAAGAAACACCTCGACAGTATTGTAGTTAGCAGACCGCTCCACCGTGACCTCGAAGGGATTGTGGAAGATGTCATGGTCTCCGTTGATTCTTGGGAGTACCCTGCGGACTTCTTGGTCCTTCAGCCAAAGGCAAAACTCACTGGATACCCCCTCATTCTGGGAAGGCCTTGGTTAGCTACTGCAGATGCTTACATCAGTTGTCGAGCTAAGAGCATGACCATGAAGAATGAGCCTATGTCCTAACATCTCATCCTATATCCTCCCGCCCAACCTCTGCTTGAACATGACTTACCTCTCTAGTTGGAGGAGGAAGATGAGGATGAAGTCTACTCTGCACCAGTGTGCACAGTGGAAGCCACCAGGGGAGGTCCTCAAACCGAGGATGACCTTATTGAGAATTTGATTCAGAATCCACCTCCCAGCGTGCTACCATTAGAAGAGTTGGTAGAAGACACCCAAGCCAGTGATTTAGTGGATCTCTGTGTGGCTGATCTGACCTCCCCTCGATTTAAGAATTTGGAATTTGGCCCTGTAAGAACCTTGAGGATCAACTCATCCCTATCCCCCTCTCAGGAGAAGGAGTTGTATAGCTTATTGAATCGCCATTTGGATGCTTTTCCTTGGAGCTATAAGGAGATGAAAGGAGTCCACCCTTCAGTCTATACCCATCACATTTACATTAAAGAGGATTGTAAACCAGTCAGACAGCCTCAGAGGAGAATGAATCCAACCCTTAAAGACATTCTCAAAGAAGAACTGCAGAAGTTTCTGGATGCAGGATTCATCTACCCCATCTCTGACAGCGAGTGGGTTTCTCCTCTGGTGCTTGTGCCCAAGAAGAATGGGAAGTGGAGAATTTGTGTCGATTACCGAGAACTTAACAAAGCCACCAAGAAGGACCATTTCCCTTTTCCTTCCATAGATCAAGTGTTAGATGGGCTGGCAGGGAAGAAGTTCTTTTCCTTCATAGATGGGTTCAGTGGGTATAATCAAATCGAAATTAGCCTAGAAGACCAAGATAAGACCACTTTCACTTGTCCATGGGGTACCTTTGCCTACCGGGTCCTTCCCTTTCGGTTATGCAATGCTTCTGCCACTTTCCAGAGAGAAGTACTGAGCATATTTGCTGAACTGGTTCATGATTCGGTGGAAATCTATATGGATGAATTTACTCTTTATGGATCTGACTTCCAAGAAGCATTGACTAACCTAGGAAAAGTTTTAACCAAGTGTATTAAAATGAACCTGTCCCTCAGTCCAGAAAAATGTGAATTTCTGATGACTGAAGGGACTGTGCTAGGTCATACAATTTCTTAGCAAGGATTACAGGTGGATCCCAACAAGATTGCTATCATCCAAAGGGTTCCACCTCCTCAAAAGGTAAGAGATGTTCGTAGTTTTCTAGGCTTAGTAGGATATTATAGAAGATTCATTAAAGATTTTAGTAAGCTAGCCTCTCCATTATTTGGTTTTCTGGGGAAGGATTTGAGTTCATATGGACTGACAACTATCAAGAGGCTCTAGATGCATTGAAAGGTAAGCTGGTAACTGCCCCAATCTTGAGAGGTCCAAACTGGGCCCTACCTTTCCACATTCACACAGATGCCTCAAACAGAGCCATAGGAGCAGCCTTAGGACAAGTTGAAGAGAAGCTACCATATGCCATATATTTTATCAGTAAAAACCTGTCTAAGGCAAAGTTAAACTATACCGTAACTGAGAAAGAGCTCTTAGCTATATTCCATTCCCTAAACAAGTTCGGACACTACATCACTGGTTATCAAGCATTCATACACACTAATCATGCTGCAATTAGATACTTAATGAATAAACCTAATGTAAATGCTCGTATCATTAGATGGTTACTTTTATTGTAGCAATTTGATTTGACCATTTTTGATAAGCCAAGTAAGGAAAATGTTGTTGTTGATTTTCTATCTAGACTAGATTTGTCTACAGGTGAATAAGGGGTGGTGGACGATCAAACGCCATATGAACACCTGTTTGCTATTTTAGTGCTCTCTCCATGGTTTGCTGATATAGCAAATTACTTGGTTTTGGCACAGTTCCCGCCACACCTATCCTCAAAAGAGAAGAGCAAGATCGTGAGGAAAAGCACCCCATTCACATGGATTGGGGGTAACCTATTTAAACTTGGCGTAGATCAGATTTTGAGGTGTTGTGTGAGGGAGGAGGAAGTTTTTGACATCCTCCTAACATGTCATTATGGGCCCTGTGGAGGCCACTTTGCAGCAAAAAGAACCGCTTTCAAAATTCTACAGGCAGGCTACTATTGGCCCACTCTTCATCAAGATGTCAGGAGATACATAAGCAAATGTGACCGATGTCAAAGGATGGGGAAACTGACTCCAAGGGATGAAATTCCCCTCCAACCTCAAGTGACTTTCGAGCCATTTGAGAAGTGAGGCATGGACTTTGTGGGTCCTATCAACCCTCCTTCAAAACAAAAGTCTTACATCATTGTGTGCACAGACTACCTGACAAAGTGAACAGAAACAAAGGCAATAAAGGTAGCAACAGAAGAAAAAGTGGCTGAGTTTTTTAGGTAGAATATCTTCTACAAGTTCGGCTACCCAAGAGAGTTAGTCACAGATCAAGGAAGTCAGTTTACTTCTAACCTGATTGAAGACCTGCTTACTCATCACCGGATTAAGCATAGAACTTCCACCCCTTATCATCCGCAAGCAAATGGACAGGTGGAAGTCACTAACAGAGCTTTGGAAGAGATTTTGACTAAAGTGGTGAGGAGCAGTAGAAAAGATTGGGCAGATCGCTTGGTTGAGGCCACCTGGGCCTACAACAGTACTTGGAAAACTACAACACGTTTCACACCTTATGAGCTGGTCTATGGGAAGAAGGCTTTGATGTCCATAGAATTTGAATATAACACATTGAGGTTGGCAGCTCAGCTGGACCTAGATCTCAGCCATGAACAACAAGAAGGTTACCTGAGCTGAGTGGACTAGATGAATAGAGAATGCAGGCCCTTCTCCACTCAGAGGTGGTCCAACTTCAAAATGAAGATATGGCATGACCCGTACCTTAAAGAAAAGCAATTTCAGCCAGGAGATTGGGCATTGTTAGATGATTCAAGATACAAGGATTTTAAAGAGAAGCTGAGGACAAGATGGTTGGGACCATATACAGTTGAGAAATGCAATGACAACGGTTCAGTCCTTATTAGGACCATGATGAAGAATACATCCCCATGCTCTTCAATGGGCATCGATTGAAAATCTACAGGAAGCCCCTTTCTAAGCAGGATTTCATTGAAACTATGAATAAATCAGTATTGGTAGTGGAGTAAGCCCCTGCCTCCACTCCACCCACACCTTGAATACAAAAAATAAAATAAAAAATAAAAGATCCTTGGGTGAAAAAGTTTTGAAGGTGCCTAGGGCAGACAGTGAGGGTGGAAACCTCCTGGAGGCACCCCAGTTGTCTCAAAAAACAAAAAAAGAGAGAGAAAGAAGAAAAGAGAAAAAGAAAAATAAACCTAATTTCTATTGAATAATTGCAGGTTGCAGGAAGGACATTGCAGGTTAAGAGGATCGCACAAGACAAAGACAATGGTCAAAACCAGGCTGCAAGCATCCCTCACAATCCATTCCTCCATGACCACTACCATTTCCTAAGATTTGGTCTCATTCGGGCTAAGATTTCACCATCTACATGAAGTTCTGTGTCTTCTACAGGAATTTCTGTGTCTTCTACAGGAAGATCCTGTAGAGCCTATAGACAAGCCAAAATTGATCTCTGAAGAGGACCCTAAGGTTGGGAATCTCTCTATGAGGCATGTAAACATCCCTGCTTCTATCCATCGCCATATGTCACCTTTTTCCATCTCCGTACACCTCCATTGCACTCATTTTTTTTATGTTCCTCCACAGTCACACATAGAAATCCTGTTTTCTTCATACTGCTAGCAAAAAATTCTTAATGACAAATCAAGTAGCAGTTTTTCACTCACCATACCTATTACCATCCATCTAGATTCCTCATCAGCCAAGACCCTCGTCAGCAGTATAGCCCTGTTCATTCTAGCTTGCATTCCAAGAGGATAAGCAGCTACAGGACATCCTATAGGAATCCTGTAGCAGCTGATCCCTCTGAAAGACATACTCCAGAGACAGGGACATCAAAGTATGGCAGAAGAGACATGCATGGAGCTCTACTCAAACGTATGAACATCAGCAATAGCAAAGGCCAAGCATGCAGTATGCATGCAGCAACAACAAACGAAGGAATGGGTTCCAGAACTTGAAATCTACATAACACGGTCGCGACCACGCAGGTAAGTGCCTAAACTCGTTCTTCAATTGGATAAATTATATTTTAAATGCTGCATGACTATGGGAATGGTTCGGATTGGGTGAAATCGGTGGCCAGTCAACCGGCCACCCTCAGCCAGTTACATATCCTTGTGAAATCCAAACGAGCCCCGTTATATTCAAAATTGCTGATTAGATGTGTAGCCATCATGTGTGGAATGTCCATTCAGAGAGAAATTGTCGAGACTGGTAGTGGTGTCAGCGGATAACAGGAGAGCGAAGGTGATGGCTGTTAGAAACACATAGAAACATTATGGCTGTGACTTCAGATCAATGGTCCGGTCCAGCCACCTCATCCCCTCACCACGAATCACACCGCAGTTAAAAGACGCTCAGTCGAAACATGCACCACCCTCTGTTCATTCTGCACTCGCGATGTTCTCGACTGGAGTATGTATCCATCGCTTCCAAAAACAGTTAACCAGTGGTCCTCCACCAGTTTTTCAGCTTGTTTTCAAAAATCTCCCGCTTATCAGGCTCTATCAGAAGAACATTTCCATTCTACACCAACCGGGAGCCTTCTATAGGAAGGGTTCTACAAGAAAGGTAGAGAACCGCTCGACGGAAGGGAAACCTGGAATTTTCGTTGAATTTCAAGCTCCAAACGAGGTAGGCCCGAGAGAACACACCGTGAAAGATTGCCTGCATATTTCACTGAATTTACCTAGTTCTTTCTCTGCATTCTAAAATCTCCTCATCATTTTTTAAAATTCCCCTGTAAGGAAGATACATGCTGCAGTAGAGGCCACCCTGTGTGTGTGAAAAAACTAAATTTACATATCTATCTATGTGTTGAGAAGAGAATCTGTGTCCTTATGCTCTGTTCTGTAAAATCAAAATTCTTCTTTCCATAAACAGACAGTCGAATTCCGGGTGACAGCGGTCTTAAAACAAGGGAATTATTTCTATCCGGTATTGTAAGGAACACACGAGAAATTCCTTCTTGGGTTCAGAAGAAACCAAATTCAGCTATCCTCTGTTTCAGTGATTGACTGTTGTTTTCCTGAGCATTTTCTTTTCTGGTTAATACATAATAAGAACACTCAACACCATGCCGGGGGGATTCATAAGGAAAGAGCCCTTAGACTCTAGCAAGTTGTACAATTACCCTGAGGTGGTGGACATTTCACCTGAGCAAATTGGATATCCTTCTTTGACAAAATTCAGGGTCATGATGAGGAGATAACTGAAGAGTTTTTAATATCCCTGATATCACATTCAAAGACACATGCCACAGTTAGTTTTAGGGGTTTGACCCTAGAACTCACCCCTGAGCTCATTAGTAGAATTACTGGTCTACCATTGGGGCTCGCTTGGAGCAAGGAAGAGAGATCATTGGGCCAAATTGCTAAAAAAACATTTTTTTCTGCACGAGGAGCATCCTGTAGAAGACAAAAATGGAGTTAGAAGGACAAGCCTGCCCCCTCTCTGGAGTGAAGTTAGTTATCAAATTATGAAGTAAATCACATGTGAAGGGAGGTTTAGCATCATCTATGGATACCATTTTAGTTTTTTATGTGAACTAAGGCATGGGATTGACTTGCCTCCAGCCAAGAAACTAAGCATCCCATATTTCCTTCTTCAGTCCTTAATTGAATTTGGTACAAAGCTAAATGAAGGGATCCTAGATCAGTTGGCCCACCATGGGCTCATAAAACTATTGGTGGAAGATGCTTTACACACCTACACTATCCAAAAATGATAACATTAGAACTTTGGCTGAAAACATAACTCCATCTAGCAGTGAGGAGGGGGGAGAAAACTGAAGAAATGGAGAAAAACAATGATGATGGAACACAGGACATCCAAGCAGAGGGCAGAACAGAGGAAGCACGTGAAGAACAAAAAGAAATTAACAAGACTACCGAGCCTAAAACAGAGGAAGAAACAACAGCAAAAACAACAAGGGAAAAGAGGGTACAGAGTAGAAAGGAAAAGGCCGAAAGGGCCCAAATGAAGGCCGCCACAGCTAAAGCAGGCACCCAAAAAGGAAAGGAAAAGGCACACCCTGAGATATCAGTCACACAGATAGAAACAGTGGACACAGAGATTTCTATAGGAAGCGAAGAAAAATACCAACAGGAAGAGAAATCCCCAGAAACGTTGGCAAGGGAGGCAGCAGCTGTGCTTGCTGCATTAAGCACACTTGCAAAAAAAAAAGGAAAGAGAAAGAGGCAAACCTCCATGTACTTTAAAGCCAGGAGAAGCACACGAATCAAAGTGGGCAAATCCCAGCCACAATCAAAGGAACCAATTGTCATTGAGGACACGACCACTAAACTCAAAGAAGAGTCTCCTTCAAAGATATCTATCACTTATGAAAGAGGAAGCCCAAAAACCTCCACCTGGAGAGAAAGAATTAGGATGATGGACTCAAAAACAGCTCCACAGGAAGCTGAAACATCTCTACAAGAAACTCTAGCGAAGTTAAAAGAAACCGAGAAATTGGAGGAGAAGGCAGCCAAACAATCAAAGGGAGAAGAAAAGACTAAAGAAATACTAGAGCGAAGCCCTCAGCCTAGCTTGGGCTCATATTACAACCTGTTAGAAGGTGGGAAGATCATCCCACAGAAGTTTGTTGTACCACTCTTCTTTGCATTGGAACAAGAGCGGGTTAGGACTCACACTTGGATGAGGATTGCCAAATCCAAGGGTGTTGCAAACATAGGCCACCTGGAGGAACAACTAAAGGAATCAAGGAAAGAGTTGGCCATGGTGAGGCACATGGAAAGCAGTCAGAGAGCCAAATTACAGGAAGAGAATGAGCTGCTGAGAAAGCAGTTGCAGCTACAGGAAGGTCATAAGGAAGATAGACCATCCATTGTGGGAGAGCAGCAGCAGCAAGAAGGACCTCCAATAGACAGGGAAACAACCGAGGAACATCAGAGAGAAGAAAATCTGCCAACTGATGTTGAGATGCTAACAAAACTGCTACAGGAAAAGGAGTCACAGGCAGCAGAAGAAATATAGGCTTTGAAACAACAGGTGCAAGAGAAAGAAGCCCAAATGGCCTACATGGCTAGCTGGGCAGTAGAAGCCTTACAATGTAGGCAACCTGCTAAGTCATATGCATTATATCTTAAGGATCAATGGTTGCAATTTCAAATTAACACACTGGCCCAAAGGGGCACCATTCCATTCCAAAACTACAATCAGTTCATGTATTTGTGTGATAGTAGCTCAACTGAAGATAAGGCCAAGTTAGCAGAATTCTATTTACCCAACTTGGCACTTTCAAACATAAATCTATGGGACCCCAATGCAGCATTGGGAGATGTGCAACTAATGGCCATGGCCTCTTGGTTAAACTATGAGGAAAAGAGGGCAACAGAAATTTGGGAAGTTATGGACAGAGAGTTGAGTGAGCCACTCATGATCAGAGCAGAACCAAAAGATCCCTCAGCTTTAGTGTATGCCCATCAGCACTTGGCCAACAACCCTTAGGTTCTCCCAAACTACATTGAAAGACAAGCTCAGGCCACTACTCACTTTGAGAACATGGAGAGACTATTGGGTGATAACTGCATCCATGCTTGCACAAGGAGATGGAACACATTGTCCCACAGTCTGAAAATAAGAGAGTACCACTCCCCAACAAGGATGTGAGAGGCTTTGGCCAGAGTACCCCTCTACAAACAGTCAATGAAAAATCTAAAGGCCAGCTGGATTGGCCTAAAGTTCAGTCCTCCATTGCTTTTGGGACTGCTGGAAGGGGTCAAAGAAGAAGAAGAACACAGGCAATGGGAGGAGGTAGAGAGAAAAGCAGGGTTTCATGACTGAGAAGAGGACATCACCTTGGAAGCCTGGGATGTCAGAGAGGTAGTCAAAGCAATCAAAGATGATGAGCTGGATTAGTTGCTCAGAGGATGAGCAACACATTCAACAGGGGGGTGATGATGAGCCCCAAAAATGGGTAACTTATTGGGCTCATTTTGCCTATTATTCTCGATTAATCCACCATTATTCATAGTCCTACGCATGCTTTTGAATATATTTATGTTAATTGAATGAATGAGAATAGTCACTTGACCACAAAATCTAATACGTGCTTATTGCAG
Organism: Pinus tabuliformis; assembly: GCA_031772625.1. NCBI lineage: Eukaryota > Viridiplantae > Streptophyta > Pinopsida > Pinales > Pinaceae > Pinus > Pinus tabuliformis. The sequence goes on from CM062810.1 coordinate 567,457,216, forward strand.
ATTTTTGGACATCTTTTGGACCAACGTCAAGCATTTATGAGCAAGTTGACAGCCAAATACGAAGGAACAAGGCTGAGGATTTGTAGGAAGGGTGTCTCTAGAACTAAATGATCCCTTCCTTGAGTTCTCCACCATCAGCTCGGAATTCAATAGCCCACGAAATATGATTTCAAGGGGCAGCCGAGCAGATTTTGTAAAGTGGCTGATTAACTACAGCTTTGAGCAGCCAAGCTCCTACAGTTGAGGAGGGATATTGGGAGTCCTTGTGGTGCATAAGTAGGAAGGCTTCAAGCCTTGGTAGTTTAGCCATTGAATAGTTTTTTTTCGCACTTTAGTGCAGCTCTGCATTTCAGCTCATCTTCGAGCTTTTGCTGTAAACAGTTTTGTGACATGATTATTTTTTGAGTAATGGAGATAAATTTCACTTTGTACCAGCTCTGAGCTTCCTTAGGAGGTTGTAGCTCTTGGGGTTGGGCCCAACCCAAGTGCCAGTACCTCCTTTGTGTACTTTTATGTGTCTTTGTTGCATTCATAGAATAATTTCTGTTATTTAGGTTAAGATCTTGCTTTGCTACTTAGGTTGTTTTTGATGATTAAAATAGCTTTTCATACTTCAGGTTGATTTGAAAGTTTGGTAAAGGAAAAGATCTGCAAAAATGCCATCAAGCAATCCTTGATCCCATCTCTCCCTCCTTGGGACCATGAGCTGAGACCAAGTCATACTTGCTGCCACAAAAACACTATTTTTGCCTTTCCATGCAATTGCTAATGTTAGATTTTTAGTTGGAAAATTTGATACCAGTTGTACTTGCATGTTTAAGATCTGTTATTTCCTAGTTTCCATAGTCATCTTGCATGATTTCATGTCTATAAACTTATGTTCGTCATGTTTTTGGTTTTTAGGTTAGATTAGGTCAAAATAGCTAGATCTTTGATTTTCCTAGTCTTTGTTCAATCATTTTTGGAAAATAGTGTGCAGAACACCTGTAATACATCCCTGCCTAGCCTTCCTCCATCATTCAGCTTGCTCCAACCCCTAATCCAAGATTCCTTCCCTTCATTTGCCACACTTTTCCAATTTGCCCTAATTTCTACATTATTGTGTAGCATTGCTCCCTCCATCCTTGAACAAATCCAACCACCTTAATCACTCCTTGGCTTCATTCGCCAAGTCCTAGACCCCTTCACATCCTCATCCATCCTCCATTTCCACTTTCCCACCATTTTTTCCACCATCAACCCTCCAAAATCCTCTTTCGGCTCTTCCTGTAGAACACCCTGTAGAACATCCTGTAGAACCCCTGTAGACTTCCTGTAGAAGTTCATGTGAGCAGTTTTTTGAGATCTGATCACTATGAAACTCTCTGGAAGGGTGTTAGGGACCCCTTAGGCCCTCTTCTCACCTTCCCAACCTCCTGCAAGCACCTACTCCATTTCCTTTCGCCAATCAACCTCTGCACAGTAAAAAATCGTTAAAGCACATGCATAATAATTCTACAAAATTACTCAAAAATACAAAAAGATGCTTTTTCCAGATTTTACTTTAGAAGTAGCTTAGTCACATGCATTTTACCTTTCCAAGAGTCAATGGCATCCATTTCCACCACTTTCATCTCTTTTCTTGCACCAGTAGGGTTAGTTGGTAAAACTAGGGTTTGCTAGGGTTTGCATTTCTTTTCAGCTTTCAGCTTCTTTCTGCAAGTAGACTAGCCTCCTTTGAGTCATCTTTCGTCCATCACAGTTAAAAGCTTCTTATAAGAGCTCAACAAAGTTGGCTTAAGCTCTTAGCAGACTTGTGCTAGTTGATCAAGTGACAGCCTGCGGCAAGAGCTAGTACTTGTGCATATAGCATTGTCGCTTCCAAGTTTGTTACGAACAACCAGGTTGATAAAACTAAAGAAGGGAGTCCTAGGAGTTGCAGCATCATTGCTGCAATACTGGAGCTCACCAATTTTCTTTCAGAGGTATAGTATGTTGAATAATAGATGTATCATAGGACTTTAAATATTCATAACTCCAGGCAAAGACATCTTGGAATTCCCTCATAAGTTCAATGTACTTTAGCTTCTGATCAGGAGGTAAAGATTTTGACAGTTTTATCATTTTTGGATTGTCCTCTGTACCTAAGTTGTATTCTTCAATATTGTTACACAAAAATATCGTCACCATGATTATCTACAGTCAGTATGGGTCCATCATCACTTATACTGTCATCCTAAGCAAGTCTCAAACCTCAGCTCTTCAAGTCAAGCTTTGAAAATGAGAGAAAGACATTGAAAATCAACAAAGCTCTGGTTCCGCACTTTCTCTCACTGTTACCTGCGGGTCCGCACCCTTTTTTCATGTTGTCTGCGTATCTGCACACTCTGTCTGTAAAGGGGTGGGTGCATACCCCTGTAAAATTCAAAAAGGCGCAAAGTTTATTATAAAAACTCACTTTGGGTTAATTCTAGATGATTCTAGAAGGAATTTTGACGTGGATTGAGTGCTCCCAGGTGGTTCATGCATCCCAAAAGAGAAGGAGCTAATCCCTTGACTAAAGGAGCTATCCCTTTGAAGGAGGGCTTTATCCCTTTGAAGGAGGACCTAGTAACTTCCCTCCATTGCACTATAAATACAGGCATTGGGGTGAGGACTAGGGAGGTTAGAAGCTGAACATTTTGAGGGTAAATGATGGTGAAATTAAGACTTCCTAGTTGAGCTTAAGAGGAATCACATACCTTTTTGGCTTCATTGGGAAGTGAGTGAAACTTGTCAAAGTAGAGGAGACTTCTTGTTGGACCCTGGGAGGAGCTTGTACAGCGTCAAGGCATAGGTTGTAAAGTTCTTCTTCTTTTGAATTAATACAATCAAACTCATTTTTCTCAACAAGTATCTCATGTTATTTGTTTCATGGACTCCTTGACTTTCATGTTAAATATGTTTTATGATATTGGCTTTTCAGGTGCTATTTAATTTGTTTGCCTTGTTTGTGTTTGCAGATTCGCGACAAAGGAGCTCATTTGGATCGAAGGAGCGACGGCATCCACAAACTTGCGTTGGACCTAAGGTAGGCCCTAAAAACACTTGTTTGTCTTTGTTTATTAAAGCATATTTAGAGAAAGATAGTGTCTGGTTGGTTTGATTCTCATTAGGTCTTATTTAGATTCTAGGAAGGTATATCTTGTCCGCAAGATCGACTTATTCCGTGTGACAAAATGGCGGCTCCACTGGGGATACAGTGTTTATGTCGATACAATGTTGGAGATCGCTTGGTTCTCCTTCACTAAATCAATCCTCGACGATTCTTAAGGCCTTTGATGGCCGTGGGTTTCATCCTTTTGGCATTCTACAGGATCTACCTATAGGGGTTGAAGGAAAAATCGTTAATCTAGATGTGGAGGTGGTTGATGCCCCTCTAGATTACAACCTTCTCTTGGGTCGAAGTTGGTCTTACACTATGACAGCTGTCGTTTCATCGGTTTTTCAGGTTATAAAGTTTCCACATAATGGAAAGATCGTAACAATAGACTAGCTGGCTTACTTTTCATCCGACCCAGCCTCTTTTGAAAGTATTCAGCATGTCGGAAAAACGACTATCCCGTATAAGGATGTTGGAGTAGGACTAGTTAAAGATGCCGGTTTACTGGGAACTTTTCCTTTTCCTCCGATCAATGCATCGTCTTAATTTGCAACCATTTATATGATTACGTCAGACACCATTGTTTATGATGATCCTTGGATCATTCCTTCTGAATCTGAGATAGACTCATTTGGTGATGTCATGCCTTTGAGTCCATATGAAATTGCGTATGAGGCCGTGCAGTCGCTTTCCGACCCATCTTCAACCAAAATTGACTTAATGAATGCAGTCCGTGAAGAATCACTTTTCACATCAAGATCGGATTCAATCACGTTTTCTGAACTTGTTCACTCTGATAAGCAAATTCGTGAAATCCTATGTGTAGATGATTTACCATGGGAAGATCTCCATCACAGATCTTCGTTCTTGCCCGAGAATGATCGTTTTGAAAATGATTTTTCATCAATTTTTACGACTGAATATGTCAAGGAACCTCAGAATCCAATGAAACATCCTGGTTCAGAGTTAAATTTGGGAAACATCTCTCAAACTATTCCTATTGACATTTCGGTTAAGCCTAGAATTGTTGAGAACATTCGTATAGGTGCCTCATGTACAGAAAATGAAATTCAAATATATAAGGCCCTATTTCAAGAATTCCGCGACGTGTTTGCTTGGTCCTATGAGGAAATGCCAGGAATTGATCCCGCGATTGTTGTTCATGAGATCAAGACTTACCCGGACACTAAACCCGTCCGGCAACGTTTGCGTCAGATTCACCCGAGAAAAGCTGCTGCAATTAAAGTAGAAGTTGAAAAATTACTGAAAGCAGGTTTCATTTATCCGATCCCGTTAACAGATTGGGTATCGAATATTGTTCCGGTTAACAAAAAGCAGGGAACAATAAGAATATGTATCGATTATAGGGACATTAATCGAGCCTGTCCAAAGGACAATTACGCAACTCCCTATATCGATCAAATCATTGATGATTGTGCCGACAGCGAAATATTTTCCTTCATGGATGGTTTTTCCGGATACAATCAAATCAATATTCTACCTGCCGATCAACCAAAAACGGCTTTCATTTGTCCATGGGGGACATTTTCTTATTGCAAATTACCTTTTGGGCTCAAGAATGCCGGAGCAACTTTTCAAAGGGCCATGTCTTATGCGTTTCATGACATCAAGCACATTGTGCAACCCTATCTCGATGATTTTCCTGCTCATTCATTACATCGAGCTGATCACCTCGTCCATTTACGAGCAATCTTTATGAGGTGTAGGCATTATCGGATTTGGTTGAACCCACACAAATGTGTCTTCTGTATAGAAACGGGTCGATTGTTGGGGTTTGTTGTTTCGAAAGCCAGCATTCGCGTCGATCCCTTGAAGGTTGAAGCTATCATCAAATTGCCTCCTCCTTTGAGTCTTCGCCAACTCCAAAGTTTGCAAGGGAAAGCAAACTTTTTACGACGATTCATTCCTAACTACGCCAAGGTTACAAAGGGTTTTACCCAGTTGTTGAAACAGAATACTCCATTCTATTGGGATGAGATAGCTCAGAAATATTTTGATGCACTTAAACACGCGTTGACCCATGCACCGTTATTGCATCCTCCCAACTACAACCAGGATTACTTCTTGTATCTCGCTGCCTCTTATTCCACTATTGGAATGGTCTTAGTTTAGGAAGATGAATTCGGTACTAAGCATGTGATATATTACCTTAGTCAAACTTTAAATCCAACTGAGCTAAAATACTCACATGTGGAGAAATTGGCATTGGCAGCTGTTCAAGCTGTCCAACGTTTTTGTCACTACATTTTACTACGTAAAACTACAGCAATTTCTGATTGCAACCCTATGATCTACATTTTGACCAAGCAATTGCTAGGGGGCAAGTACTCTAAATGGATTGTTATCCTGCAGGAGTTCGACTTGGAATTTGAGAAATCTAAGTCTAAGAAATATTTAGTCTTTGCGGAGTTAATGTGTGACTTCCCATGTGCTGACACGGAAACTGTGGCAGAGGAGCCCATTGCGGACGAATCCTTGTTTCTAATCAGCACTTTAGATCTTTGGTATGGGGATATCATCGTTTATCTCTAGACCCAATCCTTTCGGCCAGAAATTTCAAGGTCAGAACATCAGAAAATACGATTCCAGTCCCAACAATTCAGGATTATTGGAGATACTCTTTATCGCCGTGGGGCGGACTCTGTTTTTCGACGTTGTTTAACTCACGAGGAAGCTAAAAGGGTTCTAAATGACTGTCACTCTAGAGCATGTGGCGGTCATATGTCTGGGTATGCCACAGCCCAAAAGATATTGCGCACTGGCTACTTCTGGCCGTCTTTGTTTAAAGATTGTATTAACGCAGTCCGAAAATGCCACAACTGCCAAATTTTTGATCGAAAGATGCGCGCTCCACCTGCTCCTCTCCACCCTATAATTGTCGTTGGTCCTTTTGCCAAATGGGGTATCAATTTTATTACATGTAACCCTCACTCGGCCGGGGGGCATGCATATATCATCCTTGCGGTAGATTATTTTACCAAGTGGGCCGAGGCGATGCCTATATTTGAGGCAGACGGCAAGACAGCTGCAATTTTCGTGTTCAATCATATAATTGCTAGGTTTGGTGTCCCACAAGCGATAATCACTGATCATGGGCGTCATTTTCGAAACGTTATGATGACGGAACTTACAGGCCAGCTTGGCTTGCGTCACGATAGTTCAACTCCTTATTATCCACAAGCTAATGGTCTGGTTGAGTCCATCAACAAAGTTTTAGTTATCATGATCCGACGAATCATTGGCATTCATCGGTCGAATTGGCACAACATGCTATTTTCAGTGCTTTGGGTGTACCGAACCTCAGTGAAAACATCAACAGGGTTCACTCCTTTCCAACTAGTTTATGGTCTAGAAGTTGTGTTACCCATTGAATGCGAAATCCCATCACTGCAAATGGCCATCGAGTTACTTCTAGCCACTTCCGAAGAGGAAAAACATTTATTATACTTGGCTCAATTAGATGAGAATCGACGTGATGCTGCATTGGTGATCGAGACTCACGCAAAACGTATGAAAGCTCAGTATGATCGAAATGTGACCCTCGAAATTTTTCGGAAGGAGACCTAGTGTTATTGTATGATCAAGCTAATGATAAATTAGGCGCTAGAAAATCCGTTCCTATGTGGCATGGTCCCTATATTATCAAGCGAAAGCTAGCAAAAGGGGCCTATGAATTGGTAGACTTTGACGGGGACTCTTTAGGTAAACCCAGAAATGGTCTTTACCTGAAGAGGTATTATGCTTAAAAGATGGGTATGGAGATTTTTAGTTAGGATAGTTTTTCTTTCTAGCTGGTGTGTTTTAGTTTAAAAAGTGTGCTTAGCTTAGAGAGTGTTTTTCGTCATTATTCCTGCTTATCTTGGTTTTACTCTTGATATTGCAGATGTCGATGCCTCTCCAAACATACATTAGTTTCGCTGATGGTGCTTGTCGTAATTCACGGAACATTTCTTCCGCAGCCTGGGTTATTTATTCACCCTCCGACGAGTTGGTATCTATGCATGGGGTAAGCCTCGGTCAAACAACAAACAACATTGCAGAGTATAGTGCAGTGATTGAGTTATTATCTGAATCTATTTCATTTGGGATTCGGAGTTTGATAGTGAGGTTAGATTCTGAACTCATTGTATTACAGCTTAATAGAGTGTATGCCATTAGAAATCCAGTGTTATTGAGATTATTTTTGAGAGTGCATCTCTTGGAACGTGAGTTTGATTACATTGAATATCAGCATATTCCAAGATCCTTAAATACATTAGCAGATGCAATTGCTTCTCGAATGTTAAGTAGACATTTGCAATAATCATACATGTAAATTTAAAACCATTCCATAACATGATTTACAAGATAATCCGGTAATAGTGATATATATATATAGGAGTGTGTCAAAAAATACATCGTCCTCGATCATAGGTTGAAAAACACCTTATGATCAGCAAAAATGATAAGTACAAAAAACAAAAATGTCATATGTGCCCACAATAGGCGATCATCCTATCACTGGTGATGATCTCTATAAGAAACCACTGCACGGGCCACCTTGCAAAGGAACCTCCTAAAAGGTCCTGGGACCCCAATCGCATAGCGCTGAAGTCAACGAGGAATGTCATCTATAGTGGTCTCCAGAATATCTCCTGTCAAGCGCTCTAGATGACCCTCCAACTTGGCCAAAACCTCTGTTGATTCATCCTGTGGGGCTGGCGCGACTGCAACTGGTTGTTTCCTCTCGTAAGGCCGGAGAGCGGATGGTCGCTGTGGACCCACATCTGCATTTGAAACTTTTGCTATCAGTTTTGAGACGATGAAAAAATAAAAAAAAAATAAAATAGAAAAAATGTTGAAAATGATTTTACCTGAGTCATCCCACTGCTCTCCTGGTGGAAGAGCCATGTCTGGGTCACCACGAAAATCTATCCCAGCGTAAGGGAAGTCCTGAATAGAAAAGAACTGGTTTTCCAACCATTGGAAATACTCAGGTTTTAATCGAGCAACCTATGTCCTCTCGTCCGAATGACGGGCCATAACTATAACCCATCGCATCAGTTTGGGCTCTCGAGGAAGCCCAGCTCCAACAGTAAGGTGCTGCGGGATGAACATGGGAACCCTCTCCAGACCAAAACTCACAACCAAAGCCCCATAACCAAAGGTCTTTAGTCGTCCATTCTTGGCCCTGGTCAGTTGGCCTTTCACATTGGCCAACACAGCATCGCACCAATTGACGATGGTGCCTCGAAAGCAATCAACTGCCATACGCATCTGGGATCCGGTGGCAATATGTAATGCGGCAGCCCCGCAAAGTCTGGTGACAGTAAACGCAATCACCATGAGTTCAGGACGGGATATGGTCTTTATGTCTATCCCTTTGTCTCTAGCCTGGCTATTGCAGAACTCTAGCCGGAGGCTATCGACAGACTGGCCACCTGCCTTAGCCCCGAACAGAGTCAAGTCTTCACCTCTCTTAGGCAAACCAGTCAAGAAATATATGTCTGCCGGCTTGATTTTGAGCTGGTGGCCACCAATGAAGAAGCACTGGTCCTGTATGCTCCATCTGTCAACCAGCCACTGTAAGAAATCCACCTGAGCCCTCATGTCAGGAATGGCCTAGAATTTGTACAAGCCACACGCCCTCAAAGCATCAAGTGAAGGATGATGATTCCATGCGGCAGCATCCACGTCCTCATGCTCTCGTTCACGCCAATCTAGCATGATGTACTCTCTGCATCAAGTAAAAAGATAAATTAGAATGCTAGAATTTAAATTGTTTGGGTCAATTTTGAGATTTTTTGGGTTCAAAACCCTTGCCGCGGGGTACGCACCCTCTGCCTTAGAGACAGTGCGTGGGCCCGCACCTTGCCTTCACGGCAGGTGCGGGCCCCTGAGTTTTTTCCCATTGCGAAAAACTCGGGGCACGCGGGCTACCAGTGTTACGCCTGCGGGCCCCCGCGCGCGGGTTTTTAGCCTAAAAACCCTCCAAAAATGAAATGAATGACTAAAACAAAAAAATGAAACGGTTAAAAATGAAGAGTAAGTTGATGTGGATTACCTGGAGAAGACGGCGTTCGATTCCGACGGTTGGATTTTCCAAAATCTTCACGGGAAGTTTTCTGAACAGAAGCACTATTTTCTCACCCAAAACTCAAACGGTAAAAATGAATTGACGAAGGCCCTTTTTATAAGTTTTTTGTGTAAATGAATTGCAAATTTGTTTATGTTTCACTTTGAAAAGGTATTTTTGCGACATTTTTATCCCTTTCAAACAGGTATGAGTAATGTTTGCGTTTTGTTCAGAATAACGGATTATTCAGGCGAAATCTATCATTTTCGACGAAAAAACATTTAGAGTCACCTTTAAGCTCTTTTCTGACTCCTGAAACATGAAAAGATTGCCGAGTTTTTTCTTTTTAAACTCGTTAAAACGGAACTAAAAAGACGGTCCACTTACAGCTCTTTTCTGACCGTAAAAACATGAAAAGATTGCCGGATTTTTGTCGTTTCGAATTCGATATTGGTTATAAAACGACGTGTCGTTGATCGCTTTTTTACTTTTTTGGGTCAGTGGCACTAATTACGAAAAGTACTCCTTGGTCGTAAAGATCAAGCGGTTCTCTCAAGTATTATTTTATACTTTTTCGAGCTTGGGAGACACAAATTTACGAAAAAGGTCAACCTTGGAGTCTTCTTAAGTTTTTTTAGACTCTATAAAATTGAAAAACGCCGAGTTTCTCCTATACTGGACTCGTTAAAATTTCACAGTAAAGGACCTGTTCAATTACAAACAAGAAAGAACCACTCCTTCTTAGGTTCGAATTTAAACTAATTTGGACTCATCCAAAGGATGAGCTTATAATCAAGCAAATGTTATCCTCCTCAAGCTTGTCAAAATAAAGAGGTACTTGCCAGAAATGGTGAGGGAAAAAGAGAGAAAAATGGGCCTGTTTGTCATACTTTGTAACCACTCTTGAACACGACACTTTTATTCACCTGGGTTGGAAATCCTTTGCCTAACAGTTGATCAAACCACATTGAAAGTCTTCAGCCGGTTTCTGGGTATTAACTTTGGGTCAATTGTCACCAAACCATCTGTTGTGTCATTATGTGTTCAAGAGGTCACTGCCAATAAGCCATTAATCTGCAAAATATCTGTCATCCATCTTGACCATCCCTGAGTCAGTCCTTGCAACTAAATTTCTTCAACTTGATCTATGATTTCGTGTTGTGGGCTTGCCTGTGACGGATCTCTTTCTATCGATTCCAGCTCATTATCTAGAAAGATGATCTAGAAATCATCAGTACCTTGGGATCTGCATGCCTCAATGGCAGGTTTCTCGCCTTTGACGACAGGTTGCATCATTGACCTTCGATCAAAGGATTACGTGATATGTTCGACATCAACACATCTATTCACATCTCATGGATTGTACTGGGTACTTTGAGAGCCATTGACATCACTGGTGGTTTCTCTCACACTTGTTAACAGTTTACATCATTGACTAGTAATCAAGTGGTTTCTACCATGTTCGACTTCAACACATTTATTTGCATGGATAGAATCGTACTATTTCGGGAAGTAGAAATGAAGACCCTAGATCTAGTTTCTACAATCCAGGCTGCGAGGAATTTTGTATTCATTATATAATGGACTATTCATAAACAGGTGGCTGCGTCCATATTGTATCCACATGAGTCTATACTTGTGATGTATTACAAGATCATTCTTATATCAAAGTAGTAGATAGTTTTCTAGTTAGCTTTTATCTGAGTATGGGAATGCCTACCTCAGCGATGATATGATCTCATATATATATCTTGCATTGAATGTTTTTACAGGTTCCGACCAGGCTCTCCACAAGATGATCCTCGAAATGATAAAGTACTTCACTCTTCCTATATGATAAATGAAATCCTCATCTACTACAGACTTCGCACTTTAAGGGGCAATCTGTTACACAAAAATATCATCACCATGACTATCTGTAGTCAGTATGGTTCCATCATCACTTATACTGTCCTCCTAAGCAAGTCTCAGACCTCAGCTCTTCAAGTCAAGCTTTGAAAATGAGAGAGAGACATTGAAAATCAACAACGCTCTGGTTCCGCACTTTCTCTCATTGTTACCTGCGGGTCCGCACCCTTTGTTCGTGTCGTCTGCGTATCTGCACGCTCTGTCTGTAAAGGGGTGGGTTCGTACCCCTGTAAAAGTCAAAAAGGCGCAAAGTTTATTATAAAAACTCACTTTGGGTTAATTCTAGAAGGAATTTTGACGTGGATTGAGCGCTCCCAGGTGGTTCATGCATCCCAAAAGAGAAGGAGCTAATCCCTTGACTAAAGGAGCTATCCCTTTGAAGGAGGACCTAGTAACTTCCCTCCATTGCACTATAAATACAGGCATTGGGGTGAGGACTAGGGAGGTTAGAAGCTGAACATTTTGAGGGTAAATGCTGGTGAAATTAAGACTTCCTAGTTGAGCTTAAGAGGAGAGATCACATACCTTTTTGGCTTCATTGGGAAGTGAGTGAAACTTGTCAAAGTAGAGGAGACTTCTTGTTGGACCCTGGGAGGAGCTTGTACAGCGTCAAGGCACAGGTTGTAAAGTTCTTCTTCTTTTGAATTAATACAATCAAACTCATTTTTCTCAACAAGTATCTCATGTTATTTGTTTCATGGACTCCTTGACTTTCATGTTAAATATGTTTTATGATATTGGCTTTTTAGGTGTTATTTAATTTGTTTGCCTTGTTTGTGTTTGCAGATTTGCGACAAAGGAGCTCATTTGGATCGAAGGAGCGAGGGCATCTATAAACTTGCGTTGGACCTAAGGTAGGCCCTAAAAACACTTGTTTGCCTTTGTTTATTAAAGCATATTTAGAGAAAGATAGTGTCTGGTTGGTTTGCTTGTCATTAGGTCTTCTTTAGATTCTAGGAAGGTCTATCTTATCTGCAAGATCGACTTATTCCGTGTGACAAATATCTGCTTTTAATGGTTCCATTTTAGTTTTCTTTGGAATGTCATTGGAATCAAATAGATCTTCTAGAGTAGTCAATCCTTTGGGTAGATGATTGTCTTTTAGGTTGATAACCTCGGTTTCTTATTCAATTATCTCATCTAGGTCCATTTGTTTCAGGTCTTGAACTTCTTTTTGTGTGAATTTTGTGGGATGAAACATATTTATTGAACTTTCACCGAAAATGTTTGTTTCTACCTCATCTATTTGATTAGAACTAATAATTGTATCAACATCTATGTGACTGTTAGAAAACTCTTCATTTAAAGTTAAAAAGTTATTGATCTTCTCATCACTATCAAAAATCTACCAGTTCTTCAGATTATCAGGTATGGCTGGTCTATGCCTAATTTCAGCAGTAAAATGATGATTAGGTTTGAAAGGTAATTTGCAGGTGCTCGCAAACATGGCCAGGCTGTGGGCTTGCAAGTTATGTTTTCTAGGGATTGTAGCAAGCTGAGTTTCTAGAAAAGTATTGAGAATCTCTATGATTGTTCCTCTGTAATATCCTAATCTAGGATCCCTAGTTAAATATTTTCCTTTAATCTATTTGATTATTAATTCTGAATCTCCTGTGACAGATACTCTGATTGCTCCTAATCTTTTGACAAGTTTACGACCCAACAAGAGAGCCACATATTTTGCCATATTATTGGTGCAATTAAAATTTAATTTGTAGGCATGGCCTTCAACATGGTCATTTTCTAAATTGTACACCCAAACTCCTGCTCCTACCCCTAGTTTATTGACTGAGCCATCAAATTCTAAATGCCAAAGAATTTGATGCTCATTATTGGTGTCTGGGGTAGTAGGTGTTTGTTTAACAGTGGGATCTTGTTTTTCATTCTCATCTGATTTTTCTTTGTTATCTGATATTTCCTGAATATGAACACTTGATTTTTCTTTTTTAATTTCTTTTTGTTCTATTGCTAAAGCTTTTAAAGTATTGGAAGGATTGGTTTTTTCATTGTAAAGAATGAATGAGTCCATATCAGAGTGTACCGAGTAGATGGGGAAATTTTGTGGGTTTTCCTGACTACTTACTACATATTTCATCAATGTTTCTCTGTATAGTTTCTTTGGTTGTCCAAAAACTGAGATAGTAGCATATGACATATCCAATTGAAGAGATCCTTGAAGTTTGGCACCCCAGGATCTGGATAATAACATGCCATATTTAGGTGGTATATCTGCTACCACTATATCCATTAAAATTGTTTTTGCAGGGTATTGAACCAATGAGACACACAAGTCTTTTATCAATCTTAAACATCTCACCTGACTAGAGTCAAAAGAAACAAATCTTTGTATGGTCTAGTGATGTCTACGTCTAGCTTTTCCATTATAGACTTGGGCATGAGATTATGAGATGCCCCAGAGTCAAACATGGCATTCTGAAGAATCTTATTGTGTATGTTTAAGCTCACATAGAAAGGAGGAATTCCTCCTTCCAATGGTTTTCCGTTCAGTTCTGGGCCAAATATTAATTCAGGCTGGTCATCAAAAACATTATTTGAGTCTCCAGTTCTAGTAATTTTTAGTGATCTGTTGATTTGAGTTCAGTAGGCATCATGTTTAGCTAATTCAGATAATGGGATGGCATTTTTCAGCTTACCTACTTCAGTTTCTAGATTAAATAGTTTTTTTGTTTGGGCTTTTGGATTTCGAACAACAGTATTCTCTCTGTTTTCTGTGTTTTCTGTGTTTTTCTCCTTTTCAGGAGTGGAATCATGATTTGCTGGTTCTCCTAAATCAACTTCTGGAGGTTCTTCCACAGTTCCTTTAGAAGGAAGAGAAGTGGAGGGTTGTTTATTGTTTGGTTGATTATCAGAGACATCTTCAATTATGGGGTTAGAAGGATTAGTGTTTGATCTAGAAAGAATATGTACAGGTGTGGTGACTGTCTTACCTTTTATGGGTTGTTTTGGAACCTTTTGCTTGTTTGCTTCAGGGACATCAATTCTCCTACTTCTTAGGTTGTATTGCTTATGCACCTCAAAGATGGCTGTGTCATATCCTTCCCTAAAGTCGAATGACTCCCCTGATTGAGTTTGAAATTGTTTAAGTATGTGGGCCTCTTGATCCTCTTGGGTCAAGAAAACTTCTCCTTCATTACCAAGTCCCATCAGATTAATTTGAGTATCTTCTTCTGGTTCTTCAGAGTTGGAAGCTTCTACATAATTCTCCTGGAAAGGGGGTCTAATGTTTTGGTCTAGACCAGTCTTCCCAGTGTTTTGGTTTTGATTTTTTCTAAAATTTAGATATCTCCCTGTGTTGGTTGGCTGACCATCCCAAGGAGCTTTCCTTTCAAATGTTTCTACTCTGTCTCCTAGTCTATCCATCCCTTCAATTATAACATCTAGCTTCTATTCAAAGAGTGAGGCTTCTTCCTTTAATGGTAGTCTCCTTTCACTCTTAGCCTTGGCTCTTTTAGACATTAGGTTGGCTTCAAAACTAACTGCTATGCTTTTCATATCTTCCAAAATATGAGGGGCTCGTTCTCTCAGCTGGAAAGCCATATCAGAATCAAATCCATCTGGGAATTTGATTAAGGCTAAATCAAGTGGGGGTCTAAGATTTTGAGGGATGGATTTATAGACATTGTTGAATCTAGTGCAATAATCCTGCACAGTTTCTTGTGTTCCTCTCTTTAGGTTTTCATACTCAGATAGAATTTGAAGAGGATCTTTCTTTTTCTCCCATCGGTTTAGGAATTGTCTATAGAGAGTTTCTAGGTTGTCTATACTATTTGCTGCTAAACCTCTAAACCAGGTTCTAACTTCCCCTGATAAACTCTGAACAAATATTCTCATTTTCACATCATCAGTGTCTATTTCATAAATTTCAAAATAATCAATCATCTTCTTGGTGTGTTGTTGGGCTGTATAGGTACCAGTGCCATCAAAAGTAGTGATCTTACTTTGGTAATCTTGGGGCATGGCACCTCGGTTTGCTGGTAGTACCAGGGGGGCATATCTGTTTGCCATTGCTGTAGGTAATGGTGAAACAACAACTGGGGTTGGAATAACAGTGGATGTCTGAGTTGTGGATGGAGAGCTAGAGGTGATGGGCTGATGTGGAGTGGTTTGAGGTTGAGATGTATGAGGAAATGATGATGAGCTTGCAGAAACAGTAGTGATTACAGAGGGATTGGGTGTTCCTTCAGTGGTAAGATCAGATTGTGGTGAGTTATGAAAATGTCTATCAATTTTGAAATTGACAGCTTGAAGTTGTAACTCTTCAATGAACACTAGGTCTGGGACTAGGTCAATTAATTTAGAATCAGATGAAGTCCTAAACAAAGAGGTCTCAAAGTATTCGTCAAAGGGTTGGTCTTCAAGGTAAATCCACCTAACAGGACAAGATGATGATCTGAAGGTGGGCCGAGGACTAACAGAACTTTCTTGTCTCCTAAGAATTCTGGGGATCAGACTGGGGTTCTAAAACACTTGTGGTGGATTGGGATTAGGATTAGCTCTAGTGGAATGAGTCCTTTCTAAAGCCAAATTTTTATGTTTTCTTTTTTATTTTCTTTAACTGATATAAAAACAACTTCTATGATCTCTTTAAGATGCTTTAGATTTAGGGTTTTAAAATTTCTTAAAGATTTATTTTGACTGAGGAATTGGCTTCCCCAGTGGAGTCGCCACTATGTTATTACTTAGATTTTCCTTGAAGTTGTCAGAAGAAGGAAAGGGGCCTGAGGTAACCACAAACCAACTTTTAAGTACAGAATCTAGCCAATTTGTACTCAGAGAGGGCTCTCTCTTTAAGGTTTAGCTTTGTTTTATGGGATATTAGGCTAGTTATGAAAGCTTGAGGGTTTTGATTATGTTTGGTGGTGGAATTTAGGAGCAGACAGATAGAACAGAGTATCTCATGCCATTGGGCTATGGAGTCAACTGAAGATGGCTTAAGTGGATTAGGTTTATTCAACAAAGGAGGGCTTCACAGGGCAAGATAGCTAAACATGAGATAAATGGTAACTTGAAAAGGTGAGATGGTCTCAAAAAGGGAAGAAGGGCAGTTAAGAATCCTTCAACAAATTTTGAGAGGAGGGAAAGTTGGTGATCACTAATAAAAAGCAATTAAGAATTTCTTATTAAATGACCACAATGATAAACTAAGAAGTAAGGAGCAGTTAAGAATTCCCTGCCTATGATAGTTTAGAAGAAAACATTTAGAATAAAAATGATTTTAAAGATAGAATGCAGTAAAGCACTTTCTGAAATATACTTTTTCGTTTACTATTCAGATATGAAACACAAGTGAAATATTAAACTAGAAAATAGTAAACACATAAGATATAGAATACTTATTTGTCCAACGTTTGACACATGAATCCTGTAAAAGTCCTTTGCTTTATTTCTTCATCCAGCTAGCCATACAAGAGTTGTTCAACAACACTTTATTCCAAAATAATAAGTCTACAGAAATGTCTAAGAATCCACACTAAGTACTTCGAATGAGGAAGTACTTATACAAAAATTTACAACAAAATATCTCCTAACCAAGGGAGATATAATCTAGGAAGACTAACTATATTTTACATAAAAGTAGAGACAAATGGTCTCGAAGATAGAAACTAAAAGTTAACTGATGGCTTGCTTTCCCTGTTTTTATGAATGAGCTGGAGGCAGGCCCTGTGATTGAGCATCTTGTTGTCTTTCTCGTAATTCTGTGTTGGCTGTTTGATTTTCATCTTCTTAATGATACTCTTTGACCTGTTCTGATACTCTTTACCTGCTTTATCCTTATTCACCTTCTTTTACCAAAATTGACTCTGGTAAATACTGAAAAATTTACCTTTTTACCAAGGTAAATCATAAAATTTATGTCATATCTGTCCACCAATCATCCCTTGGTATCCTAGTCCTTTGTAGCTTCTTGAAAATTTCATCAGCCTCAGTGTATTTCACAAAATTGCGCTGTATTGGAAACAATTTTTTTAATTTATGCTCAACATAAAAAAGGTTCTCTAGAATGTCATAGAGAACTCTGCCTGTAGGTAGTGCCTTAGGTGCAGATGCACTAGCTAATGAACTGGCTTGGTTATTTACATACTGACCTAATTTGTCGACATAATCTTCATGCCTCATGAATTTATCATTAATAACTAAAGGACTCAGAAGTCCTTTACTCTGTAAAATGCCAAACTTTTCCATAAATTCATCTATGTCCTCCTGCATGTTTTGACATTTTCTTTCTAGGTTCTGCATTAGAGCTCTTTTAGTCAATACCTTCTTGATTTCTAGGATAGTCCCAGTTCTATCCTCAATATTCAGCTCTTCTAGCTGGTGCTTGATCTTGCTGTTCAAAAATTTTATCAGCCTGATGGCTTCCTCAGGCTTCCCTCCTAGCTCTTCCTTGGTTTTTTGAATTTCTTGAAGAGCAACTTTCACCAGTTCAATTTGTTCAAAAATGATCTGTATTGATGACCAAACATCATTTATTGATTTAGTGATGTTGGCCCATAGAATTTTCCTAATATTTGTTAAATACTTTTCAAAGGTGAGATCCTTTTCCAATGTTTTCACCTGTTGAGCCAAGCCTTTATTTTTCCTCACTACTTCAGCAAAATTAAATTTAGACACATCATATTTCTGCTCTAAAGTGACAAATTTCTCCTTTACTTTCTGGAGTTCAGAAACTTGGAGTTTCATTTCCTCCATTGACTTGATTAATTCTTCAGTGCTCTAAACTGAAGTTCCCACCTGTGATGTACCCATGTTTGTACTTGTAACTACACCTGTGATGGTTTCTTCTGTGGCCAAAGGGACATTTGGTGCAAGAGCTATTGCCAAATGTTGAATGAACAACTGTAGAAACAACTGGGATTACATTCTGACGCTGAGAGGTTGACTCACTCTGCTTGTTTTTTAGTGATTTCTCTAATTCCTGCTCAGTCTCCTTTAATTGTTCATTTAGCTTGAGGACTAGGTCCATAAGCTCTTCTTCAGCCTTCTTTTGAATAACTTCAGTAGTTTGTGGATGTCTTAGTGGAGGTAACTTTAACTGCTTTCTCAAGGCAGCTATGTCTTCATCTTTCTTCTTTATCAAGGCCTCTGCAACTTTTACATCTTTTGGGTTATGACCCAATCCAATAATCAACTCCTCCAGTGATTTGATTCTATTATCTTTTGCCTGTGAAGAGGCTCTCTCTAACTATAACTGAGCAGTAGTGTTGTTCAATGAGTTTTCCAATCTTTGTGCCATCATGGCCTTACTTGTCAATGTTGAATACACCATTTCCCCTGTCTGCTTATGTAATTCAATCTGATCTAGGGGGTGAATGTCCTTGGCCATGACCTCAAAATCAGTTTTGAGGTAGTCTGCAAGTGATTGGGGTTGTTGTACTTTGGCCTTCAAGAAGCTCATCTGCATTTTTCCTTACTTGATGTCATAAGATGACATCAATCAAGTCTAATTGGTGGGAGCCATTTTCAAATATTGATTGTAAACTTTTTCCCTCAATGGTTCATTTCTGGCCTTTATTTCTTTGAATTTTTCTTTGATGTCTAGGGACTTGTTAGATGAAGGCCTGAAGGATGATACTTCAGCACTTTGCTATCTTTCCAGCTTCTGTCTTTGTGAGCTAGAAGGTGTCCCACCTACTGGGAAAGTATGCTAACTGTCTGCACCTTCTTTCCTCAAACTACCTGTTGTTTCTTCAAAAAATTCTTCTTCTGAATGGGGATTTAGCCTGTGCCTCTTAGCACCAGGCTGGTCTGAAGGACCACTGGTAGGGGTAGCTACTTCCCTGTCTCTTTTTAAACTCTTTTCCTCATTTAGAGGAGTCTGCAAAACTTGGGGATCTCCCATATTAATCTGAGTTGGGTGGGTCTGTGTTTGAGCCTGTTCTTGAGAGATTTCAAGCTGCTTTGACATGCTTGATTACCCTGTTGCTGGAGTGCTGGTTTCTTGTTCTTTTCCTTGTGATGATTCTGCAAGTGGTGTACTAGTTTCCTGTGAGTGCCTTTGAGAAGTATCTGCTGTTGAGGCACTAGTCCTTGTTGTTGGCTTCTGAGTGTAGATTTTAACCCTGTACAGAAATTACCTGCATACGAATTCTTAAGCAAAGAAAATAAACAATGCGAGAGCATAACCCATAAAACACATATGCACAGAGATTTTTCCCTGGATCCCAAAACCGGGACTACCAGCTTTATTTTTCATTATGTTCCTTTCAATGTTACAATACATATTTATACATGCCGAAGCATCCAATACCATGGACCGAAAAACCATCGCGTCCAATACCATGTGCGAAAATCATGCACAAAACCATAGGTAGGTTCGCCCAACCTAATATAGGGTCCAAAAAAATTTTCCCGGGGCGCTGCCCCGGACCCCGTAGAGGGGGCCTACCCACCCCCCTCAAACCCCCTGGACAGGGGGGCTGCCACCCCCCCGCTGCGCAATCGCCGCAACGAAGGGGGGCTACCGCCCCCCTCTAACCCCTCGTTTAACTACATAGGTTAGTCGTGGAAAGAATATAACACAACCCAACAATCTCCCACTTGTTGTTTTCTTTCCACAGGGGGCCACAGGAGAGCTTAGTCATTTTTCCAGCCCTGAAACACCCATTGTTTCTCTACACCAAGAGAACTTCTCAGAGCTCACAGATTTTGTCAATGCATCTGCAGTATTCTTCAAAGTGTCCACCTTTACCAGCAACACCTTTTTGTCTTCTATCATATCCCTCACAAAGTGATACTGAACATCAATGTGCTTTGTCTTTGAATGATAAGCAGGGTTCTTTGCCAAGAAAATTGCACTTTGGCTGTCACAGTCTATTCTTATAGCTCCCTGTACTAACCCCATACTTGAACACAATCTCTACAACCAAACTGCTTCCTTGCTTGCATGAGTGGCTACCATGTATTCTGCCTCTGTAGTTGATAGTGCCACTACAGATTGTTTCTTACTCATCCAACTGACTGTACCTCCAAATAGGTTAAACACATACCCACTTGTAGATCTTCTCTGATCCAGATCTCCAGCCCAGTCTGCATCAGCAAAACCATGAATATCCAACACTCTGTCCAATCCTGGTCTTCCTTGGTAGCACAAACCATAATCACTGGTGCCACGCAAATACCTGAAAACCCGCTTCACTGCTGTCCAGTGCTCCTTCCCAGGTTTTGACATAAACCTGCTCAATACTCCCACTGCATGTGCAATGTCTGGTCTAGTACAGACCATTGCATACATCAGGCTACCGACTGCACTTGCATATGGAACACGGGACATGTCCTCTTCCTCTTCTTGTGTCTTGGGACACTGTTCAGCAGATAACCTCACACCTACAGGAATGGGAACCTTCACCGGTTTACTATCCTGCATATTAAACCTCTGCAGTATTGTCTCGACATACTTCCTCTGGTTTAACCAAAGCTTCCTCTTTGCCCGATCTCTTTTAATTTCCATGCCCAAAATATAGTTTGCAGCACCAAGATCTTTCATGTCAAATTTGGAGGACAATTGGGTCTTCAAATCCTGGATAATTTCTTTGTCATTTCCAACCAGCAACATATCATCCACATACAAGACTAGATAAATAACACGGTCACCAATTAATTTAAAATACACACAATGATCTACTTTGCTTCTGGTGAAGACAAGTCCCCGTATAAATGTATCAAATTTCTGATACCACATCCTTGGTGACTGTTTTAACCCATACAGAGACTTCTTTAACTTGCATACCAGTTCTTTCTTACCCTTCACCGCAAAGCCTTCAGGTTGCCTCATGTAGATTTCCTCTTCCAAATCCCCGTGAATAAATGTTGTCTTCACATCCATCTGTTCTACCTCAAAATCAAAAGCAGCAGCAACAGATAAAAGTAATCTAATAGAAGCTACCTTGGCAACAGGAGAAAAAATATCACCAAAATCAATTCCCAGCACCTGGGAATAACCTTTTGCTACCAACCGAGCTTTGTATTTCGCCACCTTTCCTTCTGCATTAGTCTTCTTCTTGAACACCCATTTGCTGCCAATGGGTTTCCTTCCAGCCGGCAACTCTACCAGATCCCAAGCCTCATTTTTGTGCAAAGATGCCATTTCATCAACCATGGCCTCTTTCCAGAGTTTTCCATCCTCTGAATCCACTGCTTCCTTCACAGTTCTGGGATCATCATCAGTAACAGACAAAGCAAAATTTGAACTGAAAGCAGATGGACTATACCTTTCTGGCTGCCTTCTTTCTCGACTTGATCTTCTCACAGCCGGAGTTTGTGGCTCTTCATCTTCTGATTCCTCCTTTGCTGCAGAGTCTGATTCTTCCTCCTTTGGCTCAAACTCTATCTTCTCAGGTTCCTTTGGTTGGACTTCAGATTGAATAACATCTTTTACCTCTCTGAACACCACATCTCGGTTGTACACAACCTTCCGTGTGACTGGGTTCCAAAGCTTATAACCCTTTAAACCATCCTTATACCCAATAAAGATGCACTTTTCAGATTTACTATCCAACTTGGTTCATTTCTCCTTTGGAACATGTACATATGCATCACATCCAAATACCCTCAGATGTGAAAGAGAGGGTTTCTTACCAGTCCATACTTCTTGTGGAGTCTTATCCTCCAACGCTGATGAGGGTGATCTGTTGATCAGGTAATGTGCAGTATCCACCACCTCTGCCCAGAATTCCTGTCCTAACCCGGCACCAGTGAGCATGCTTCTTGCCCTTTCCATCAACGTCTTGTTCATTCTTTTTGCGACTCCATTTTGCTGAGGTGTATATGGAGTAGTCTTCTGCCGTGCTATACCACACTTCTTACAAAATTCTTCAAATTCCTTGCTACAAAATTCTCCACCATTATCTGTCCTCAGCACCTTTATCTTCTTCTCTGTCTGATTTTCCACCAGAGCCTTAAATTCTTTAAACCTGTCAAAGACTTCAGATTTCTTCTTAAGTAAATATATCCATGTATTCCTTGAGAAGTCATCTATGAATGATACATAGTACACAGACTTACCCAGTGATGGAACCTTCACAGGTCCAAACACATCACTGTGCACAAGCTCTAATATCTGTTTCGTCCTCTTACCACCAGAGGGGAAACTCACTCGATTCTGCTTCCCATACACACAATTTTCACAGAAATCAAAATCCAGAGAGCTATCATTCATACCTTCTACCATACCTTTACCATGAAGTATTCGAAGGCCCTTCTCTCCAATATGTCCAAGCCTTTGATGCCACAACATGGTCTTCTCTCCAGAGACCACTAGATTTTCTACTCCATTTTCAAGAACCATAGAACTATTGCACCCATCAACAACAATGCTACCTTGCAGCTTGTACAGAGTTCCAATCCGAACTCCCCGCATCAATATCAGTGCTCCTCGAACCATCTTGCAGGTATCTTTCTCGAACACCGTCTTTACACCTGCATCATCCAACTTGCTTACAAAAATCAGATTTCTGGCCAATGCAGGTATATGTAGAACACCCGGAAGTGTTCTAACCCTTCCACCTTGCAACTTCAACTTTACTTTTCCCCGACCAATGATTCTAGCCTTCCTATCATCTCCTAAGAAGACATCACCACCATCGTATTTCTCATACTCGCAGAACCACTCTCTATGGGGAGTGAAGTGAAAGGATGCACCTGAGTCAATCAACCATGCCTCATGATCTACATGTGTACTTGAAGAAGCCAAGTACACATCCCCACCTTCATCTGAGGTGGTTTTCGCCTCTGCAGAAGGAGCATCATCAGATCCCTTTCCTTTATCAGGAGCTTTAGATTTACAATCCCTTCTGAAGTGCCCTTCCTTTCCGCATTTCCAGCACACCACCTTTGTAGGTTTTCCTGGAGATTTAGATCTCCCTCTAGATTTAGATCTCCCACTCGATGACTTATTTTTGTTTCTGTTCTGGGACCGTCCTCGTACAGACAAAGCATCACCATTCTGGTTGTCCATATTCTTCCGTCTCATCTCCTCCGTCAGCAAGGCTGAGACTATTTCATCAAACTGCAAAGCAGTTGCATTGCTACCTATTGCAATAACCAGACTATCCCACGAATCTGGTAGAGAACACAATAGACTGATGCACTTATCTTCATCTGAAATTTTAATATCAACAGATAATAATTGACTTACCACAGTATTAAATGCATTCAGATGCTCTGTCACCGAGTCTCCATCTTTCATCCTCAGGTTATACAGCTTTTTTCGCAGGAACAGTTTATTCACCAGAGACTTAGATTGGTACAAAGTCCCTAACTTGACCCACAAAGCCTTTGCCGTAGCTTCCCCTGATACATTCAGCAATACTGAATCTGAGACACATAATCGTATTGTGCTCTTTGCCTTCCGATCAAATTTCTTCCATTCTTCATCGGTCACTCCCGATGGTTTAGTACCCGGATCTACCGCGATCCACTGATCTTTATCGACCAACAAATCCTCCATCTTGAGTTTCCACAACTCAAAACTCTGACCATTGAACTTCTCAATCTCGATCTTTCCACTGCTCGCCATCTTCTTTCACCACCAGAATCGATCTCGCAGATCTCCCACTGAACAGGGTCTACCACAGGCCCGAGCGAAACCCCTCAGCAACAAAGGCGTCCCCTTGAAGCCAAAACAACTCTGATACCAAATGTAGGTTTTAACCCTGTACAGAAATTACTTGCATACGAATTCTTAAGCAAAGAAAATAAACAATGTGAGAGCATAACCCATAAAACACATATGCACAGAGATTTTTCCCTGGATCCCAAAACCGGGACTACCAGCTTGATTTTTCATTATGTTCCTTTCAATGTTACAATACATATTTATACATGCCGAAGCATCCAATACCATGGACCGAAAAACCATCGCGTCCAATACCATGTGTGAAAATCATGCACAAAACCATAGGTAGGTTCGCCCAACCTAATATAGGGTCCAAAAAAAAATTTCCCGGGCGCTGCCCCGGACCCCGTAGAGGGGAGCTACCCGCCCCCCTCAAACCCCCCGGACAGGGGGGGCTGCCACCCCCCCGCTGCGCAATCGCCGCAACGAAGGGGGGCTACCGCCCCCCTCTAACCCCTCGTTTAACTACATAGGTTAGTCGTGGAAAGAATATAACACAACCCAACAATCTCCCACTTGTTGTTTTCTTTCCACAGGGGCCATAGGAGAGCTTAGTCATTTTTCCAGCCCTGAAACACCCATTGTTTCTCTACACCAAGAGAACTTCTCAGAGCTCACAGATTTTGTCAATGCATCTGCAGTATTCTTCAAAGTGTCCACCTTTACCAACAACACCTTTTTGTCTTCTATCATATCCCTCACAAAGTGATACTGAACATCAATGTGCTTTGTCTTTGAATGATAAGCAGGGTTCTTTGCCAAGAAAATTGCACTTTGGCTGTCACAGTCTATTCTTATAGCTCCCTGTACTAACCCCATACTTGAACACAATCTCTGCAACCAAACTGCTTCCTTGCTTGCATGAGTGGCTGCCATGTATTCTGCCTCTGTAGTTGATAGTGCCACTATGTCGGTTAGTCGTGGAAAGAATATAACACAACCCAACACTGAGAAGTCCCAACTAGCACTTGTTCAAAAGAATCCAGGTCAAGTGTCTTTTCTAGGTCTTTCAGTACATTTTCTACATTGACCTAATCACTATCCATCTCTACAAGAGTCCCTTCCCTCCATTCATCCATGTTAGTAAATTGCTCAATTTTTGGGATTCTGTGATGAAAATAAGGTGATAACCTATTTTTCATTCTCCTATCACAGACGAAACTATGGGGGTCATATTTCCAACCAAAGATTTTGTTTAATCTCATGTGGTTTTCTAGGATTTGCTCTGCTGCTTTGCCTGCTTCTCAGTTGTTGCAGACAAATGGGCCTAGGTAATCCTTGATTCTTAATTGTGCTTTCTTCTTAGCCTTGGTAAAATGAATCTGATCTGAGTTGATTATTTGTCTATCATATTCCAAAGCAAGAAATCTCATTGGGACATATTTTGGTAGCTTGAATGGAGAAACTCACAACCATATATTCTGATCTCTATGTGGTTCTATTACAAGTACCAGTCACCTACTTTGTACTATTTTGATAGCTGAAGGATCCTTTTGATTTCATCACTAATCCTAGGAGGAGGATTTCCTGTCAGCATGGTGGTCACTAGGTGGAAAAACTGGTCAATGAATTCATTATATGAATAAGGACAAGAAAACGATTGGTGGAAGATAGAAGTCCAAAAGATGACTGACCTTGGATTACCCTTTGTATCAAGTTTATTCACAGAAAATGGGAACCTGTCAAACTGATAGTAGAGGATGAGGTGGTATATGAATGTGGAATATTGAATACTTTCTCATTTTTCAATCTCATGCACTAGTCATGGATTTTATCAGCAATGAATGCAACATAATTGTACTTGACAGCAGGGGGCTGACATGGGGTAAACATGGACATCAAGACTAGGGTCAATTCATCTACATATTCATTAGTGTTGAATCCCATGATTGCAGCTATCATATCAACTGCAATTTTGCTTGTATCTGTGAAGAAAGCTGACATATAAGGAGGGGGACAGGGAAAATTTTAAGAACCCCCCTAAATTTATAAATATAATAAATGGGCGAATCTCCATGGTATATAGGAAAAATGGAAGGCGATTTTATCAATAATATAATATGTATATATAATTTTTTGGTGAATCTCTCACCAGGCATGGCAAATATTTTACTCAATTATAAAATCTTGTAAGATCTCGGCGAGTCTTTCACTAAATAATAAAACTTTGTAAAGTCCTAGTGAATCTTAGCATAGGCTACATGCTGGTTTAATTCCCCCATTTAAATAGGCTACATTCCAGGTGAATACCATGGGTCAATACCATGTGCCATTTTGGTGAATACCATGGCTCAATACCATGTGCCATTTTTATTTTTATTAATTCTAATATTAGGGTTAATAATGGTTTTTTGCATGGTATTAATAACAATCTAGTCCATGGTATTTGTCCCATAGTATTTTGGCCATAGGTTTCACCTAAATATAACCCATTTTTTGAGTGTTCGTAAATATAAGGTGACTTATGGAGTAAATATAAAAAAATGTTTTATTTGTTTACCATACCTCTCGTTTATTTATATTTTTATTAATTTACCATACCTCTTTTACAAATATGGTATTTGGCCCATAGGATTCACTTAAATAAAACCTCTTTCTTGAGCCTTCATAAATAGAACGAGGGTTATGGACTAAATATAAAAAGAGGTTTTATTTATTTACCATACCTTTTGAGTAATTATAAAAAGACATTTTATTTATTTACCATACCTCCACTTTACTTATATTTTTATTTGTTTACACCCTTACATGTATATAAGGTGACTTATGGAGTAAATATAAAAAATGCTTTATTTATTTACCATACCTCTCATTTATTTATATTTTTATTAATTTACCATACCTCTTTTATAAATATGGTATTTGGCCCATAGGATTCACTTAAATAAAACCTATTCTTGAAAATGGGCGAATGGAAGGTTGTAAGTCCTAATTTCAAGGGCTAAATTTACCTTTTTTACCCTCTCCCTTAAAATAAGGTGGGCTATTTGAGGTGATTAGTAAAAATGTACTATGATACAAAATATTCGCCCACTAAAAATTTAAAACCCCTTAATTTCGCCAAAGGGCGAACATTCGCCCCTAAAATTATCCTTGGAGGGGGATCTTTGGGTTGATGGTTCTTATCCACAAAATTTTGACAAAGGTGACTTAGTTCAGATTAGGATAATTTAGTTGATTTTTCAAGCAAATCTCTAAGGGAAATGGGGGTGAGGGCCTGACTAGGATGAAACTGCAGCATCTGATTGATTGAGTATGCAGTTATTGTGAATAGGACAGTTTGATTGGGAAACATCACTGCTCTGAGGTTGGGGTCATAATTTGCATGGCACTGATGGATAATGTTAGGGAAAAAGTGTACAGATGGGAGAAAATACATTGGGAGATTTGATTCCCACAGTCCTATGGCATCATAGCCATTCAAATGATTATCTCGACATTGGAAAAATACTTTCAGGTGGTCTTTATCAGTGGTTAGGTCTTTTATTTGAAAATCCTTATCTGCCAGGGGAAGATAGTCTAAATCACGGTGAGGGGTGGTAATGGGTGCAACATTTAGGGCCACAGGGGTTTCCATTTTGGTTCTTGTGGATTCGAATAGGAAAATGGGGTTTTTTAAGTAAAATTGATGAAACAATGGGTCTGGGGAACTTGAATTTCAAGTGTAGCAATTGAATTATGATAAAATTTAGGTTTTTCAGTTTTAATTACAGAGGAAAGCAGATATTGATAGGGTTTCTTGACGGCAAGCTGGTAAATACCTGTTTTTAGTGAGGAAGATGGAATGCAGGTTCACTGAGTGTAATGGCAGACTCTGAGCTGCTTCGATTGCAAGTTTGAGGGTGGTGAACAGTTAGGTGCACGAACTGGTTGACCTCGACGTTCAGTTTGCATGGATGTATGCGTTCACAGAATAAGACGAAAACTGATTTCTTTTGTTTTTTATACAGAGTAAAAAATTTGACGGGTTTCGGGATTTGGACAGGTGGCATCAGCGGGCGAATGATCTGATGTTTTGTCATTTAGTGGGAGGCGGTAAGCGGTTTTTGTTGCACCGCTAATGGAGGGGAGGTGGTATTTGAGCACGACCGTGCGATACCATACGATGAGCGACGTGTGGAGAGGGCACTATTTGCAAAACCACTTGCGATCGCGCGCTAACGTTCAGTCGCGGAGGGCCGTGTGATATGCACGACAACCGTTGGATCTGAGGGGCTTGATCGGATGGCTATCGGGGAGGTGAGGTGACGGGAGGTTAATGAGGGCAGGCCCAACATAATTAAAGGTTTTTTAATTGTATCGGGAGCGACGAGATTGGGGGAAAAAGTCATTAATTAACCATGGGGGTTAATTAATTCTTATATTAACATGGCGGGGTCGGAGTTCTTAATTAGTTACAGATTAACTAATTAATCCAAATTAAGAGTGTATTATGGTTATATCTTAACTAAGGGCGGGATATGTAAAATTTGGGGATTTTGCATAGTTATAGTAATATGGGAATGGGTAATCTTTATAGGGGAACTATATAATAATATAATTTAGTAGTTAATATGACCAAACGAATGGAAAAATCGCTGTCTAAAACATTTTGATGTGTATATTTAAACTTAGGCTAAGTGGAAAATGAGGGTTTTTATGGAAAATATTTTAATTTCCCTAAGTAAAATAGGATTTTACTAACGAAAAACTTTATAAAGTGGATGAATAACTTATGAAGGGGTGTGATCATTGATGAATAGGCTTAAGTGCTTAAGGTATTATAGATTATTGGGCCGAGGGTCTGATCCCTCCAAAAGTCAGAGAAATGCTCTAAGCCCCTCTAATTTGATAGATACCTTGGCACTTAGGGGAATTTAGTGAATTTTTAGGGGAAATGAGTAGGGAAGTTAATTATTTTGACTTTGCTTGCTTGATGTGCCTTCCATGTCTTTGCCTTTGCTTTGTGATGAAAGTAAAAATATTTACACATTTAGACTTATCATTCACCACATATTATTCTGCAACCATTATCTACCTACCCTACCTAATTAACCTAGCATTTTCACTTCTTTATTCAGGTGCACTTAGACTGGCAAACCCTTATCAAACTTTCTTTTCTTTTACATGGTAATGCCTATCTAAGTCTACACTTATTACATCCAAGGGCTCAGATTAAACTGTTGAGCTCCTTTTTTTCACTCTACCTATCTACTTATCTGCCAAGATTACATTGTTTGGTTAGATCTTTATTCTCTACTTCTAAAACATGAAATTGAAAATATGAACTAGTCAAGCTTAAACTATTTGACTATTCATGAATTGTGGCATAGGTGACAAACTGCACACAATTTTTTATTATACAAAAGTAAAAAAGTAGTGGCATTTAGACTTGCACACTTTCCTGGTCTTTCTTTTTGTTGGGGTTCATTTTCTTTCATTTTTTGACCATCTTTTATTCTTTTCACCCTTTGATTTTTCTTTTAGGGTATACCCTCTTTACATTTTTTAAATTTTTTGATTTTTTACAAATATGGAAAACCTTTGCAACAAGTAAAGGTATGAACATATTACATAGCTCATCAAGTCAATCATGATATATGACACCTATTGGTATAGGGGCATAACAAGAGGGAAAGTAAATTACCGCTCAACATACAGCCCCAGAAGAAGTCTCAGACAATTGTGGAGGAGCCACAATTGGAGATGCTGAGAGGTGATCAATTGAAGGCATCCACTCATGCAGAGACCTCCATTAAGGGGAAATTTCGAGCCAAGTGGGCAGAGGGATCACATGCAGCCATACCTCCAGGTGTGAGGTGGGGCGATGTGAAGTGATAGTGCTAAGAAGGTTGAAATTGGGCAGGGTTCATTGAGAGGTTTTATCTCATGGATCGTACCTTGATACGGGAGCCCAAAGTACATAGTATTGGGAGGAATCAGTGGGATTGATGCAATCAGAGATCAAAGTGACAGAGGCTAGAGCATTCAGATACGGAAGAGTGCATAGAAGGACTGACAACAGTGCGGAAAGATAGAGTCAGCAGAAGCGCAAAGTTTTCAGTTGACAGAGGCAATAGCAGTCAGAGACTTTGATGATAGAAGCATCATTCTGATTCAGGTTGGATATTTTTTTTTGTTTCTGGAGTTGTTGGAGCAACAACACTAGAGAGAAGTGTTGTATGCAGAACATTCCAAATGTTCAGGATCAAGATCGAGTTGAATTCCTTTCTTGTTGAGAGGGAGTGTTGAGAATAGCAACAAGAAATGCTAAAAATAGCGTTCAGTATATTCCAATTTTAATTTGTCCTTGAATTAAAATTTGAATTTAGTCTCATAAGCTACTTGAAAAATAATCAATTAATTCATCTTGGATTAATTAGTTGGAGAAATTCAAGCTAGAAGTCTTTGTGAAGTCATGCAACAGTTATCCCTTAAATTAAGGAGATTATCCCTTAATTAAGGAGATAATGATGATTTGTAGTTTAGTTGTAATTAGTTAGCTCAGTTAACTGAGTTAAGTCCAATTAAATTAGTTCCAAACAGTTTGAGGAACTAATTGTGAGTTCAATTAGTTAATGCATGCATGCATGCAACTAGTGTACTCTAGATAACTAAGGATTCTCTCATAAATAACTCGTGCATGTCAATTCAAGCAAAGACCCAGTTGAGATTAAAGACAGGGACATTGTATTATCAGTTGGAGGAATTTTCCTATAAAGGAAACTCATCCATACAGAAGGAACAAGGTTCCTTGAGGATTGCGCAGTTTTACAAGGTGTGAGATCAGTGTGAGTGATCAGTGTTCCACTTGGTAATAGTAGGATCACCTAGGAGAAATAGTGCAAGGAAATAGGAGGCTTGGAGGGCAGATAAGAAGGTTTTTGAGAAGCCTTGTTTGCCTGTGAGCATCCAGGGGGATTGTACTGAGAGCTGGTTAGCTGTGGGAGCTAAAGCTTTGTGTAATCTTGATGTATTTCCACCTTGTATGATATTACAGATAGCGGGGTTTTTAGCTGAGGCTTTCCCCAAAGTATTCTTCTGTGTTTCATGTGTATTGATTCTTCTTCTCTATTATATGTGTTCTACTTGATCTTTCTCAAATCGATTAAGCTTCTGCAAGTTTGATAGTAGAAGTAGATTATAGTATTTTTCTTTAGTTATATTGCATTATTAGGTTAATCTACAATGAGAATTTCTACATGGTATCAAAACTAGATTTATCTGAGTTAGATTTGTAGAAATTTCTACATTGCCTGACTTGGAGAAATGGTAGATCAGGGGTTGATCTCATTGCGAAAAGATTAGATAGGTTCTTTGTGGATTCTCACTTGTGCCAAAGGTTGATTAACATCAAATCTTGGACTCTATTCTCCGAAATCTCAGACCATGACGCTATCTTTCTGGAGTGGTGGGATGAATTGACACATGGAAATATACCCTTTAAATTCAATCATATATGGGTCAATAATCCTGAGTTCCAGAACCTGGTCCATAAATCCTAGTCCGCATCGATTTCTCCACCTTTGGATGATCCCATATATCGAATTACATACAAACTAAGGAGATTGAAGATTGTTGTTAAATCCTGGGTCCATTGCCAACAAGAAGCACTCAATTAGGAGTTGCGCTCCATTGAACATGAGATTTCCCTCCTTATTGACCCGATTTCTCCTGGTCTATTCTTTGCCAAACAACACAAGGAAATTCTAAATCTGATTCAAAGGAAGGAGGAAATCCTCAAAATACAGGAAGAGGAATGGAGGCAGAAAAGCCGCCTTGCTTGGATAAAGGGTGGAGATAAGAACACAAAATTTTCCACCAGGCTGCCTCCAAAAGAAAACAACAAAATACGATTTGGACTATCACAAATGAAGTAGGTATTACCCTCTCCTCCCCTATGGACATTAATCTGGTTGTATTTCAACACTTTAAAAACCAATTCATGGATAGGGACGAAGCTCATATGGCAGATAAAATGGACTTAATAAATAATTTCCCTGTCATGGTCAATGATGATGATACATTACTCATGGATGCTCAAATACCAGAAGTTGGATTGCTCTAGACTCTGAAGGAGATGGCCAAAGATAAGAGCCCTCAGCCCAATGGTTGGCCAGCTAAGTTCTTCCTCCACTTCTTTGAGCTAATGGGACTAGATCTAGTCAACTTGGTAGAGAATGTGAAGCTTTATGGCTCATTTCAGGTTTTATTAGCTCCACCTAAGATTCATAAACCACTTTCTTTCTCTAACTATAGGCCAATTTCCTTGTGCAATGCTATTTACAAAATGATGTCTAAACTCCTCGCTAACCGTGTCAAGAAGATTATTTCTCCTCATGTATCTATGGAGAAATTTGGTTTCTTGTCCTCTAGGAGGATACAGGATGTGGTGGCAATTGCACAAGAATGTATACATTCAATCAAGACGAGGAAGCTAAAATCCTGTCTCATGAAAATCAACCTTTCCCGGGCATTTGACTGTGTGGACTGGGAATTTCTCACCATGATCTTGTACAAAATTGGGTTTAATCATAGGCATGTTTCATGGATCAAGGCATGCATATCATCAGCCTCAATGGTTATCCTCATCAATGGGGAGCCAACTTAGTTCTTCAAGATGCATAGGAGCCTTAGACAAGGTTGGTGTTGTCACCTTCACTCTTCATCCTTGTTATGGACTCCTTCAGCAAGGATATCTCTGCAATGAGAGAAGTTGGCAATATTTCTAGTTGTAGGATTTCCAACACCTGAAACCTATCCCATCTTCTATTTGTGGATGACATTCTTTATGCTGGTTCCGCAAACATTTCAAAATGGACATTCTTCCATAGGGTATTCTTGAAATTTGGCAACGCTACTAGGCTGCATATCAATAGCTCCAAATCAGAACTCATATCGGATGATGGTAATTTGACAGAGATAATTGAAATTGCAAATTTATTTGGCATTTCCATCTGCCCCTGTCTAATGGCTTTAAATACCTAGGGTTCTTTTTAAAACCCTCAAAATACAAAGTTCTTGATTGGGACTAGATTGTATGCAAATTCAAGAATATGCTCACTCAATGGGACCATAAATGGTTGTTGTTGGGGGGCATGGTCATCATGACCAAGGCGGTGTTGCAAGGCCTTCCTGTTTTCTAGATGCATATATTTTATATTCCTCAGACCATTATTCATATATTTAACTCCATCAGTGCTAACTTTATTTGGTCTGGTGCATGCCCATAGAAAAAAACCTAACCTTGTGGCTCTTAGCACAATCTCCATGCTTGTTAAGTTCAGTGGTTGGGGCATCCTGGATCTTAGAAGATTCAATATCACCCTCTTGACCACGAATATGTGGAGGGATTTAAGGGAAAGGGGTCTCTGGCATACCATTATTTTCACTAAATACATCCACTTTCAGGGCTTGGAGGAATGGGTGCAAGCAGGGGCGCCATCGAATCCCAATGCATCATATATCTGGCGTAGTTTCAAACATGTTGTTCTGTGGCTTTGCAACAATCTCCTATGGTTGGTGGGTGATGAACAATAAATTATTGTTAGTAGGGGTGTCATTACAGATATGTTGGGCTACCACATATTATCAGTCCCCTTGATTCACACTCTCATCCAGTTAGGTTTCCATAATCTGGCCAGCCTTAGATCGAACATTCCCTTCCCTTGTCATGCTCTTGTTTGGCCTCATGCTCAACAATTAGTTATTCCAGACGTCTTGGCCACTGAATGGGGATCTTTCTGTAATCATCTCACTCAGGATGGCATCTCATTCACTATGCAACCTGATCAACTTGTTTGATGTGGACGGATTCTGAATGGGCAGATTGCTACCAAGGATGTGCATGACTATATTTCCTCCAGCATCCCCCCTCTTTCTCTAGCGGGTTGCACCTCCAAGTTCTAGCTATGTGAAATCCCTTTAAAAATTAAATGCTTCTTCCAATTGGTCTTACACAATCGCATCCTCACCTAGGAACAACTGCTAAAAAAAGGGTTTCTGGGGCCTGGTAGATGTTCTCTTTGCCAGTCGGATTCCGAGGACTTTCTCCATCTATTCCTGCATTGCCCCTTTATTGTTCCCATCTAGAGTATGTTCCTCTCCTCCTTGGTATCAATATCCATTCTGATCGCTCCTCCTTTCTTTCCTATTTTGAGTCATGGTCGCTCGAAGCCATTTCTTATAGATTTGTCCCCCTTTATGTTTGGTGGGGTGTTTGGTTATCTAGAAGCAAGTTGATCTTCAAAGGCATTCCCTTTGACACTATGTCCACCTCCCTCTAAATCATGACTCTTTTCATGGAAGTTGCCCACTGGTACCCCAAAGCCCCATCCAGGTCTATTTCATTTGTTGATTTGTATGGCAGATTCCCGATTTGCTTCTTTGATGCTGCTTCCTCAAACGACGAATGAGGTTTTGGTGTCTTACTCAAACTGGATCACTCTGTCCACTATAAATTCTATTGGTCTGCCGGTGTTGGGGATAACTATCAGGCTGAGCTTCTGGCATTATGGGGTTCCCTCCAATGCTGCAAATGGTTGGATTTAGACAATTTTCTTGTTGTAGGAGATTCCCTCTCGGTGATCAGATGGATTCAAGGTTGACATACTCTAGATGTCCCCTCACTTTGCAGCTAGGTACAAATGATCTTGAAGCTGAGGTCTTCCTTTATGGAGGTCTCTTTCCAACATCTCTAACGTGAGAAAAACTCCAAACAAACCTTCTTTCCAAGCGTGGGGTGCCCATGCTTCTTGGGTATATGTTCTTCGAAGTCTTTCAAAGTGGAGCGATCTACGGATAGGGTATGTTTGAACTATAATCTCTAACCCTTGCTATTTTCTTTTTTCAATTAAGATTTTGCAAGTGCTGAAGCCACTCCTCTATTTCTTTGTTACTCTTTGCTATGCTTCTTTGAGAGGCATGGTATTTTTTATTGGCACTAAAGATCCTTGTTGCTTGCTCCGGAAACATTTCCATTAATATAAGAGTGTTCTATTTTTTTCCCACTAAAAAAAATTACTTCCACTTACTAAAATTAATTAATAATTAATATTTATATTATAATAAGTAAAAATTTACCATTATTTATTGGAATAATTAAATGATATTTATATTAGAATTAATTAAATTGTACGCTCTCTTGAAGAGTTTATTTTAGTTTTTGGTTATAACAGGCTTCCTAGGCCCGAGGAACAGCGTATAGTCTAG
Organism: Pinus tabuliformis; assembly: GCA_031772625.1. Taxonomy (NCBI): domain Eukaryota; kingdom Viridiplantae; phylum Streptophyta; class Pinopsida; order Pinales; family Pinaceae; genus Pinus; species Pinus tabuliformis. Next base: position 567,492,145 of record CM062810.1, read on the forward strand.
CAAGTCATTGATGGTTTTCACTGTGTTTAAGGCATTAATTTAAAGCTTCAAACTATGTGATCAAGGGTAGGATGTATAATACTGTGTCTTTTTTTTTTCCACATTGTAAAAGGAGTTATATGTATATTTTTATCTTTCAAATTATAATATATTTTTATTTAGTTAAAAAAATTAGAATTTATTATGTTAATATATTAAATTTTATGTTTGAAATTAATAAGTATTAATTTTGAATTATATTAAATTTTCGTATTTATGTTTTTGTGATTCATAATGAATTAAGAAAAGTTTTTCTGTAGAAATTATATAAGAGAAATTTTTTACTAACGCGTTTTGAACCAGCATCATCAGGACCAGATGAAGAGGGAGATGATGACAAAGGCTTAAATAGAGAGCAATGTAGAGACCATAATTTCAAGTAACGACTATATTTGAACAATAATATATTAAACTTGTAAAATAAAAATAAAAATAAAAAAGTTAATAGATTCTTATAATTTCAAGTAACGGTTATATTTGAACAATAATATATTAAACTTGTAAAGTAAAAAATTAAAAAATTAATAGATTCTTTTTTAGTTTAAGTTGAAATAAATTGAGGCTACTCATGTTTATTGGATGTCTCTCGCTTAGATTCCTAAAGGAATATTATCCTGAATACAAAGGATATGCTGCAGATTCCTTTGGAATGGCTATAAGGAAGGTAAACCATTTGCCTGGGTGGGCTGGAAACATATTTTTATACCAAAGAAATGCGGTGGTTGGGGATTGAAGGATTTATCCTCCTTCCCACATGCACTTGCTGCAAAGATGGGTTGGCATCCTCACCTCTCACAGTCTCTGGACAAAAGTTATCTATTACAAATATATCTGGCCTCAATAGCTCGTCGACTTGATATGTTTGCCCACTTGGCAGTGACCTAGGATATCTATGGTCTAGCGAGTAATCCTACACACTATGACTCATCCGTTCACATTGGCTTAGACCCCTGGTCGGGTTGTGGGTCAAACATGTTTCGATTACCTCCTGACCTCACACAATTTCTCAAAAATAGGAATATAAATGTGATTGCTCATGTTGATGATCTGAGGAATAGCTCTATTTTTACACAAGCATGGTTATCAGCGGATCACTTAGGCATTCTTGTACATTGGCATCAAGATTAGGAAGGCTATATCGCAACACTGACTGAATCTCATGTCTATATAAAAGATGGGGCAGATGAACTCATATGGACCCCTGCTGAACATGGCACATACTCCCTGAAGGTTAGCTATCCTGTTATTCACATTGCACACAGACCGCATGTACTTATGGATTGGTGGGGGAAGTTATGGGAGCTCAAAATGCCTCGACGAACGAAGTTGTTTATGTGGAATGTCATTCGAAACAAGACACCTACAACGCATAACTTAATGCATCGATCTTTCTTCGGCCCTACCTCGTGCATGCTCTGTCAGCAAGCAGAGGAAACAAATGGCCACCTATTCCTAACTTGCCCGACAGTAAATCATATTTGGAATCAAATCCTCGTTGCTCTATCCATAACTATCAGATGGCATGGACAAAATATAACAAATGCTTGGGATCTTTGGCGAGCAGCAAACCTGAATACAAAAGTACACTGCCTTCCCCTAGTTATTTGCTGGTCTATTTGGTTGGCAAGGAATGGGATCATTTTCAGAGACAAAATGGCTCATTGGCAGTCCACTATTGCAAAAATTATTGTTGCATATCATGAAATACCTGAAGAAGATCATAGACCTACGGGTCATGTTGTCTTACCCGAAACCATTGATCGCTCTATTCCCTGGGCCTATTTTGATGACGCAGCACAAGAACGGGGCTGTGGTGAGGGAATCCTACTTCATAAAACTAAAAATCGCCATTTCAAAATACAAATGGGGTTAGTATTGGGAACAAACAACTTTGTCGAATTGATCTCTCTGAGACATCTAGTACATTTTGCACTGGCACATGCATACAACTATATTCAGATTTTCGGAGACTCAAAAATCATCATAAATTGGTTCAATAACATTTATGCATGTCATGTGCACTCTCTCAAGAACATACTAGATGAACTCATGATCTTAAAAACTCAAGTCAATTATATTTCATGTCAACATATTTACACGAAACGTGACTCGGCTATTGACCAACTTTCCAAGGCGACCACAGCACATCCTAGCGGACTGTGGTTTATATAGGAGCAGCATGGAGACGAACAGTACCAATACTATCATCGGCCCTATATAGATTAGGCATATTAGAGAGCAGACATACCCTAAATTTTCTTGCAATTTTCAGCGGTGTTTATAACAATTTCTAGTTGATCTATTGTATATATTTTTTATTGCTCTTGGACTTATCAGTATACCCTATGTGGTAAATTATGTACAAAATTATATAATTTTGCACGGCTAGTGCCAACATACCTCGATATTTTTTTGAAGGCTACAGGCATGAGACTGCATATGCCATAGGCATCTACTAGATGTAATTTTTCTTATTTAATAAAAATTTACCATAAAAAAATGAAAAAAATTTAAGTTGAAATACAAAAATCTTCAACAATTAAATTTGCAAAATTAAAATTTATATTTCTCAAATAACTTTAATACAGAAACTAATAGATATATAAATATATTGTTAAAAAAAATTGAAAAGAAATTTGAAAACATAAATATATTTTATAAAATTTTAATATTCATAAATATTTAATTAAAAAATAATAAATAAATATAAAATATAAAATTTTAACATCTTTTTAAAAATTAAATTTAAAAAAATTAATTTTAAAATTTTTGTAAATCTAAATTATTAAGTAATTAAAAAAAAAGAGTTAAATATCAATATGAAAATAGAATGATTTTTTTATGTAATTTATAAATGTATTGAAAATATAGAATAACTCTGGTTAACATGGTTAGACTTCTAAAACTTCAGAACTATTTAAAAAAAAAACGCAGGTACGGAGTTAACCTTATCAAAATCATGTTAATTAAATTTTGTTGCAAGTTGCAATAACTTGCCAAGGAAGTAAAGATGGGACTTTTGTGGTGGAGTTGTTTATAAGGTGATTTTTTGGAAATTTCGGTGACGAAATTCGGCGGAAGAAATTGAGCTTAAATCTTGATTTGTTGCGGTTAAAATGGTTTTTTAATTGCATATTTGGATTCAGCACCCTCGAAAACCCCTGGGACGCTTTCATTGTGCAGAAACTAGCTATCAAACTTGCGATTCAAATAAATTCCTGCCGGATTTCGACCAGAAAAACCGGCCTAAAAAACTTTCAAAAAATCGCGTTATAGACTATTTCTTTTGTGGTCAGCTTGAGAGATATTCTGATGTTTGAAGCCATCTTCATCCCGTACCAGAAAATTTGACGCAGACGATTTTTGTTGATTTGATTTTTTTTATTTTTTAAAAAAACCGAACCCAAAAGTCCCGTGACACGTTAACGGATATTTTTGACGTTTGAAACCATCATCTTCCTACGTTTCAGATGGTTTTGAAAAGTCAATGATATCCATGCCTCTTGATTTGACTTGCGATCGGAGTCGCAGTCAATAGAGAAATCGATATAGTCTTCACATGCTATCTGAATGGACGTCTCCTACTTTCTTCATTTGACTTGCGATGGGAGTCGCAGTCAATGAGAAATCGATATAGTCTTCACATGCTATCTGAATGGACGTCTCCTACTTTCCATATAATTTTGAATGGAAGGAAATTCTATTAAAACCGGATCTTTGATTTGCCGCGTTTCAGTAAAAGGACAAATCAAGTCTAATTGGGTTGTTGACAACATGTGTCCACTACAAAGTGAGGTACCAACAATGACCATCCATAATTGGAGGTGAGGTCTCCCACTAATTTCTATTATATCAAAAACTAATTAGTGAAAGAGCATGATAGATCACAATGATCAAATAGTCCAATATCGCTAACAACATAATTATTATTCACTAAATGCTAATGATTAAACTACCACCTTTGGAGGGAGGAAACATAACATATTAAGACTCCATGCAAATATTTTCTCTAATTTAATTTTATAATTCTAGAGAGTTATCCAACAACTCTTCTCTTTGATACCATAGGGTTTGATAGTACAATGTTTCTCAAGCTACAGGAACTAAAAACTATAAGACCATATCCAGTGTCAACACCAAGGCCAACTTTGTGAGATAGCATTATACATAAGGCTAGTCATTTCCCATAACTAATTTTGTAATTATCATACTTTGAATGGATCGCATCCGTGCTATTGTACTAGATTTTTGCTACTATTCTCGCATACCAAGATTATAGGAAAGTGCATGGTTGTACGCGTATCTAGAAATGAAAATTTACCACCCTTTGTAAGGAAAGCATATAATGTAGGAATCCATTGTTCAACAAGTCAAGATGAGACGGTGACTTCATTTTTTCTAAAACTTAATCCATTATTATCGACCAATGAGAATTTATTTTGAATTTTTTTCAAAATTAGACACTTATGAGAATTCATAGCTTGATAACCCTCCTATAAAATTCCTCTTCGTTGGTTTGTCATGGTAGGACCTACCAAGAAGAGTGTGGCGAAGACCATGGAGAAGAGGCCCTCAATTTTGTATTCATTGACTGGCAAGAGGTCAAAAAAGGGGAATGGGTGGGTGTGGAATTAGAAGAGTCCACATAGGAAAATATTTCATCAAATTCAATATGTGTATTTGGAACTATTGACGTAAAAGAGGATGTTTGAAGGTCACGTGGGCAGGGGTGGAGAAGGACGGGATGAAAAATATCAAGAAGGAATTGTTGGGGTTTAGGGGAAGTGGCGATAAGATGACATAGAATTAGGATACATCTATAGTGAGAATAGGAAAAGAAAATAGTGCATATGGGTTAAGATGAACATCCTTGTAGTATGGATTGTTTACTAGTTCGCACTACAAAGTATCTAGAACTCATGATCTTTTGACAAAGAATTCATAGATTGTGTGGTCAGAGCTACATTTCTTAACAAAAGAATATCTATCTATGAGAGCATGTAGAGAAGGGAGGTGACGATATCAGTTATATCTTGAGCGAAGATAATGGTATGGTTAGAGTACTTGTATTGGCCTCCATATGCATGGTCCATTTGAAGAATTGGGTTAACGTATTCAATTATTATCTCCTCAACTTGAGTTATGAAAAAGAGGATGTGTGGTTGTTTTCCTAGATCCATGTTGTTTTATAAGAAGACATGGATAGATCATTTTGAGGCACAAAAACAACAAGTGATGACATCATGCCCGAATTTTGTTTTCATGGATGGGTAAGATTCATTAGAAATGGAGAAAAATTGAAGGGGCTAAGTGCATCAATCCTTTCATGAAAACAACAGTATGCATGTTGGAGAGGGTTGTCGTGGAAATTATGGGGATTTAAAGCGGAAGCAACATGGGGGTATTATTGAATAGGGAAGGTGGGAGGAAAAGAAAGTGCAAGGTCGGGAGGAGTTTTAATGGAAGGTGGGAATGAAGGGGAGAATGACACAAGAGTGGATGGAAGAGGATGAAGACAGATTTGGGTAGGTAGGGAAATATGACTAGGGCTGGTTTGAGAAGGAATATTGTATCAGTGACTATTGTAAAGCAAACGATGACATGTGATTTCTTTTCCTTATTAAGTGTGTAGTGGCTTTGTTGGCATGCCTTCTTTACATCACTATTCAGAGTGGATTGCATAGCTAATCAAGCAAGGAAATATATTGTCAATAAAAGAGGTATAAATGAATTTTGACCAAATATGAGTAAACCATGCATGTCAAGGGAAAATTTCTATATATAGAAAATGATTTATTGGCATGATGAAGGCAAAGACATTTATATTTTTTCCAATTTGAAATATATATAACATGAATTACAATAAGATAATGTAAATGAGATAACAAACATGTACCTATGCAAACAAATATGCAATATGTAAGATAAAGAAAGCGTCATTTGGGAGAGAAGGTTGTGTTATTTTTAATTTTTTTGTACGAAAAGAAAGTTATGAAAAAACAGTGCAAGGGTTGCAAGAAAGTGGAAAGTAAGTGAAAGATGAGTTGGAGGGTTAGGTTTCGTTTTTATTTTGCATGAAAAATTGAAAGGAAAACTATTGTAAAGGATAGTATCATAAAGGGGTGTGCTACTATTTCATGCATGGAAATTTCGAGTAACACACAAGTCATCGAATATCCAATGTAGGTGCAATATGGATATTTTGAATGTGAATACCCATGATATACTTACAAAAATGGAGCATAAATCACATTAGAACCAATCTCAAAAGTTAAAATAAAAGTCTAAGTGAAAGATAGATTGCAAGGCTATCAAAACATTTACTTACAAATCTTTCATACCAACAAACCATTCCAATTTTCATTTCACATATTATCTCAACCATTTTATCATCACATCACCAATGTTCATTCTCATTCCATCTTGTTTTCATTCCATAGTCATCACCATCCAATTTCCATCAAACCCTATTGACTCAACGAAAAAATTCTCCACTTGAATGCTCCCCTATAGAAAAGTCCACAAAATTCCTATGCTTCTAAAGGAAAGCTACAAGATTGAGAAAATTCTACAATTCATAGAAAATTTTAGAGCTAGCCCTCCAAATTTTAAACATGACATCTTTGTGGTGTCATTCACAACCAATGGAAAGAAAATTTTGAAAATCAATTCTTTTACAACATCCCCTATATTTCTACTAGATCCTCTACACCTACAAAATATCACATCAACAATTTGGCCTTGTACCAATCCAACTCCAAAGTGTCTCTAATAGCTAAAGCATGCTTACTTGCAAATATGAATTAATAAATCTCTTACTTCTCATACGCTTCGATATAAGTATCATAATGTCTCTATTGCCAAAGTATAACAAAGAAAAAGAAACAAGTGGCAAGAAAGGTTAAATAGCCTGATATTTCCAATGATGAGTTGTTGACCACATGTGTCCACTACAAAGTGAGGCACCAACAATGATCATCCATAATTGGAGGTGAGATCTCCCACTAATTTCTATGATATCAAAAACTAATTATTGAAAGAACATGGTAGGTCACAATGATAAAATAGTACAATATGGTTGACAACATAATTATTATTCACTACATGCTAATTATTAAACTACCACCTTTGGAGGGAAGAAACATATCATATTAAGACTCCATGCAAATAATTTCTCTCACTTAATTCTAAAAAGTTGTCCAACAACTCTTCCCTTTGATACCATAGGGTTTGATAATACAATGTTTCTAAAGCTACAAGAACTAAAAACTATAAGACCATATCCAGTGTCAACACCAAGTACAACTTTGTGAGATGGCATTATTCATAAGGCTCGTCATTTCCCATAACTAATTTTGTAATTATCATACTTTGAATGGATCACATCCCTGCTATTGTACTATATTTTTGCTACTATTTTGGCATACCAAGGTTATAGGAAAGTGCGTGGTTGTACGTGTATCTAGAAATGAAAATTTACCACCTTTTGTAAGGAAAACATATAATGTAGGAATCCATTGTTCAACAAGTCAAGATGAGATGGTGACTTCATTTTTTCTAAAACTTAATCCATCATTGTCGACCACTGAGGATTCATTTTGAATTTCTTTCAAAATCAGACACTTATGAGATATCATAGCTTAATAATCCTCCCATAAAATTCCTCTAGGTTGGTTTGTCATGGCAGAACCTATGGGGAAGAGTGTGGGGAATACCATGGAGAAGAGGCCTTCAATGTTGCATTCATTGACTGGAAAGAGGCCAAAAAAGGGGAATGGGTGGGTGTGGAATTAGAATATTTCATGTATGAAAATATTTCATCAAACTCAGTATGTGTATTTGGATCTATTGACATAAAAGAGGACGGTTGAAGGTCAGATGGGTGGGGGTGGATAAGGACGGGATCAAAAGATCAAGAAGGTATTTTTTGGGGTTTAGGGGAAGTGGTGGTAACATGATGTAGAATGGGGATATATCTATAGGGAGAATAGGAAAAGAAAATAGTGCATATGGTTTAAGATGGACATCCTTCTAGTATGGAACGTTTACTAGTTCACACTACAAAGTATCTAGAACTCATCATCTTTTGACAAAGAATTCATAGGTTGTGTGGTCAAAGCTACATTTATTAACAACAAGGATATCTATCTACTAGATCATGTAGAGAAGGGAGGTGACAATATTAGCTATATCTTGAGGGAAGATAATGGTATGGTTAGAGTACTTGTATTGGCCTCCATGTGCATGGGTCATTTGAAGAATTGGGTTGACGTATGCAATTAGTCTCTCCTCAACCTGAGTTATGAAAAAGAGGACGTGTGGATTTTTCCTAGATTCATGTTGTTTGATAAGAAGAAGCGATGGATAGATCATTTTGAGGCAAAAAAACAACAAGTGATGACATCATGAATGAATTTTTCTTTCATATATGGGTAAGATTTGTTAGAAATGGAGAAAAATTGAAGGGGCCAAGTGCATCAATCCTTTCATGAAAACAACGGTATGCATGTTGGAGAGGGTTTCCATGGAAATTATGGGTATTTAAAGCGCAAGCAACATGGGGGTATTGCTGAATAGGGAAGGTAGGATGAAAAGAAAGTGCAAGGTTGGGAGGCATTCTAATGGAAGGTGGGAATGGAGGGGAGAATGACACAAGAGTGGATGGAAGGGGACGAAGATGGATTTGGGTAGGTAGGGAAATGTGACTAGGGCTGGTTTGAGAAGGAACATTGTATCAGTGACTATTGTAAAGCAAACGATGACATGTGTTTGTTTTTCCTTATTAAGTGTGTAGTGGCTTTGTTGGCATGCCTTCTTTACATCACTATTCAGAGTGGATTGTGTAGCTAATCAAGCAAGGAAATCTATTGTCAAAAAATGAGGTATAAATGAATTTGGAACACAGATGAGTAAACCATGCATGTGAAGGGAAACTTTCTTTATATAGAAAATAATTTGTTGGCATGATGAAGGCAAAGACACTTATATTTTTTCCAAATTGAAATATATATAACATGAATAACAATAAGCTAATGTAAATGAGATAACAAAGATGTATCCATGCAAACGAGTATGAAATATGTAAGATAAAGAAAGCAAGTATATATAAAAAGTAATCATTTTCTCATTTCGGAGAGAAGGTTGAGTTATTTTAAAAAAAAATTATACGAAAAGAAAGTTATGAAAAAATAGTGCAAGCGTTGCAAGAAAGTGGAAAGTAAGTGAAGGATGAGTTGGAGGGTTAGGTTTTGTTTTTATTTTACATGAAAAAATGAATGGAAAACTATTGTAAAGGATAGTATCATTAAATGGGTGTGCTACTATTTCATGCATAGAAATTTCGAGTGACACACAAGTCAACGAATATCCAATGTAGGTGCAATATGGATATGTGATTCTTCAAAATGAGATCTATTATTATCTTAATTGCGTCTTTGTTTTGAATATTGAGCAACATTAAATGTGTGTGCTATTGTTTCATGTAAAAAAAAAAGTTGACTCATACAAAAGTCATCAAATATCCAGGTGCAATAAGGATATGTGATTGAGTATATGGTCAATACAACTTCTTCGAAATGATCGATTTTTTTTATTATGCCATGATTTTAAATATTGAATGGTGGGATGTTTAAATGATTGTTATCAAGATCAGAAGTCATATCATTATGCAAGTTTATTTTGGATATAAAGAAACCCACCTCTGTATTTAACCAGTATTAGAAGTAGTAGCTATGTATATTCTCCATATTACAGCGTATTCATATCCATGTACTTGAAATATGTTATTGTTTTGAAAATCACATTAAGAAATGAAAAAGGTCGGTGAAATGCGCACGTATTTATTAGAAATCTATACAAAAGTAGCAAGTATTACCGCAACCTGAGTTCTACATAAAGTAGTGGAGATAGAGGAGATAGAGATGTAGAAAAAATACTTTGACAAGGTAACCAAAGTTGTACAAGGACACTGAGTAGATATGCTAACGGAGGGAGAAGAGAAGTCGACCATAAGGAAAGGCATTGATGGCCATGGTAGACGGAGGCATTGGTAGACATGGTAGACGAAATGGATGCACTTCGAAAGAATGATAGATGGGACTTGGTTTCATTTCCCAATGAAGTGAAACCCATCAGAGATAAATGAGTGTTCAAAAAGAAGATTACTTTACATGGAAATATTGAAAAACAAAATGTAAAGTTGGCTGCAAAAGGATATTTCCAAGTTAAAAAGATAGTCTTTAGTATTTTCTTATGTTTTGCTTTTTCTTATTAAACAATTTTCTTTATAATTTTCAAAGATTTTAATTCCTTTACCATAAAATGATATAAAAATATTTTTTTTATCTATTATGAAAATAAAAAATAATTAATTTAATATTTTACACAAAAAAATAAATATTATAATCAAAACACTTAATGCAAAGTCCTAAACAAAGATTAAGAATAAAATGAATTAGAACTTAAATAAACTCTATTTGATAATGAAACTTTTATGAATTAAATTAAATTTTGTATTTATATTTATTATTTTTTTCAATATTTTTTCATTTACTAATCTAAACTACTTTCTAATTTTAAATAATTTTAAATCTATGATCATTCATAATTTCAGAATTTGAAATTTTTAAAAATAATCAAACAGTTAATACAATACAAGTACTTAAACTTTTGTTGGTGTACATGCACCTAGTTACTTTTAATTAGCTTCCATTCAACTCGACTGCTTACATGTGGTGTGCACTTGGCTTTATTTAGTTAACTCGAGTGCTTACAAGTGGTGTGCACTTGGCTTTAGTTAGTTAACTCTAGTGCTTGCATGTGGTGCATGTGCACATTAACAGAACATAAAACATACTTAGCTTCAGTTAGCTTTAATTATCCATAGTTATTGCAAGCATAACTAAGCTTAACTTAGTTGTTTTATGTATTGATTCTCAAATCAATATTAAGTAATCAAATTCATTCTTGATTCTAATTTTCTTTTTCAATTTCTTGCAAGTTTGTGCAATTATTCTTCAGCTAGATCTGTATTCGTGCTCTTATAATTTTACATGGTATCAGAGCTACAATGGCTTGGAGAAGGTGCATGAACAATATTTCGGAGGTTTGAAGATCAAAGAATTGGAAATTGTTCAGGAATTTGATTTGCAAATCAAAATATTGGAGAACTGACACAATTGTTGCCACAACTGCAAGGTGAAAGAATGGAGTTCTCATCTTCATCTATTTTTACTCCGTATAACTACTTCCAATGGAGATCAGAGATTTTGCTTCACCTCAGAGGAAAAGGCTTGTATCAGATAGTTATGAATACGGAAGCCGAACCAAATTTCGCCATTGAAAAATCCAAATACTTCAACATGATGGATGAGGATTTTGGCCTTTTATTGTTGTCCATATATCCAACATTGTGTTCCCATGTGGACACATGCAACACTCTAAATGAGGTCTAGACAATCTTGGATAATTTATTTGGAAAGTGATCCGGATTCAAACAGGAGCGCAACAAATTACAGAGATAACCATAAACATAGAGATGCAGGGGAAATAATACTTCATTTCATTAATGTAAAATACTAAAATATGCTTACAAACAGGAATGGAAATAAACTAGCTACGGTGATGGTAGCTTATATCTAAGAAGAGATGTGGCGGCTACATGCCTCTGAACTGCCTTACAATGAGGCTCAAGGGTCTTGTTATTATGAACAATAAGAGCAAACCCTAAACAACCAAAACCCTAACCCGAGGAGATGTAACACCAAGAGTTTATGGGCCTCATTGGGGTGTGTTGGATAGCCAACTTCCCGGGGTCGCGACTTGGTCATATTATCTATGTTTGACGCACATGATAGGCCATTGGAAAGATCTCTATGAGGACTACGACAAAAAAGACAATTTTAAACATAAAATTGTTGGTGGTAGATTTCCAAAAAAACGTCGTTTAGGGCCTCAAAACGGCTCCAGAAGTTTAGGACCCAAAAAAATGCTAAAACTAGTAAACTATGTTACATTTAAGGAAACTAAAAAATTGAAAGAAGCAATGGTGGGGGTCCAAGTGGAATTGGAAGGTGGCCACCAATATCCACTTGGATCATTCCTCCCCCCTTAGGAAGCAATGGTCCCCATTGTGTTCAGTTCCTCCATGAGATGAGGGAACTTCTGCTGAACTTGGTCCCTGGTGAGCCACTTGCCCTGGTGAAGGAGTTGGCTTGCTTTGACAACTCGATACAATTGGATATTCTACTGGCAAGTGAGCTTGATTTGTGTTTCCATGATCCGATCAGTTGCAGCTTGTTCCATGCAATCTGGATTTAACTCTGTGGGTGTGAGTTGTTCTGCAATGTCGAATGTGTCTAGTATGGCCGAAGGTGGTCCACATTGAACACTGGGTGCAGGCCAAGGAATGGGGGAATGTTGAGTTCAAATTCATTGTCTCCCACAGCCTTGGTAATGGTGTAAGGACCATATCGGAGTGGTTTGAGTTTCTGATAGGCTTCGGTAAGGCATTCCTTTTGCAAATGCAACCAGACTTTGTCGCCCACCTGAAACTTGTGTGGCACCCGATGTTGATCATGTCGTTGCTTGTACTTGGCATTTGATTTCTCCATAATGTCATGGACCTGCTGGCGAATATGTTGGATGTGCTCAATGAAGTTTTTTGCCTTATCTGTTTCAGACTGGACATGAGCTGAATCTGCGTGAGTAGCTGCAAATGGCATGGCCACATCAATGGGACATAGTGGCTGGAATCCCAAGCCCACCTGAAAATAGATGTGGCCAGTCGAGCTATGAAGAACTTGGCTGTAGTTGTGTTGAACATAGGGGAGGCTCTTGTCCCATGTGCATGGATGCTTTGAGTTGTATATGCACAGGATGTGTACGATCATCTTGTTAACAACCTCCGTCTAGCCATCAGTTTGAGGATGGAAGGTTGTGGACTTAGTGAGTTTGGTGTCTAGCATCTACTAGAGACTGGACCAAAATGTACTGAGGAACCTGCTATCCCGATTTGAGATGATAGACTGTGGGATCCCAAAGTGTACCCACACTCATTCAAAGAAGAGTTCAGTAGTGGCTTTTGCAGTGATATTCTTTTTGCAGGCCGCCATAATGGCCATCTTCGAGAACCTGTCGATGACCACAAAAACACAGCCATTTCCATGCTTAGTGGAAGGAAGGCGTGACATGTAATCCATGGAGATGAATTCCCAAGGTCGACTAGGGGTAGGCAGCGGGGTATAGAGGCCTTGCTTCTTGATGGTCGGTATGGCAATGGCGCAGGCAGTGCATGATCTGATGTACTTCGCGACATCTTGTCGAAGATTCGGCCAATAGAAATACTTCTGTAGTACTACCACCATTTTCTCGACCCCGAAATGCCCAACAGACTGACTGTAGTGTTCTTCCCAAATCATCATGGCATGCTTGCTTGAAGGAACATAAAGGTGACCCAGGTGTCATAATAGGGCATCCTGGAGGTGAAAATCTAGAACATGCTGACCCTCCAAGAGTGTTTGGTATGTGCGGCCGAATTTTGGGTTATTTTTGTAGAAAAGTGGCCAATCAGAAGTCTCGTGCCCACAAGTGTTGAGCACGGTGGTTAACGCCATGATCGGTGGTTGACTGAGGCAATCTGCAACATTATTGGTGTTTCCCTTCTTATACTTGATATTCAAATGGAATTGTTGCAGGTATGTGGACCACTTCTGATGGTGATCATTCTACAATCTCCTTTGGGTCTGTATGAATTGCATGGGTCGGTGGTCTGTGTGGATGACCGTTTCCTTCTGCAAAATGTAATGCTTCCATTGTCGGTAGACCTGCACAATGGAATACATCTCTTTGTCATAAGTAGGATACTTCTAGACTGTGTCTGAAAGTGTCTCACTGTGATATGCCACTGGATGCCTGTGTTGAGTAAGGACTGCCCCAATAGCATAGTCAGAGGCATCTGTTTCGACCTCAAATGGTTGTTGCAAGTTTGGTAATGCGAGCACTGGTGCTGAGTAGAGGCGATCTTTCAACTCTGTGAATGCCTTCTGTTGAGATTCAGACCAAAAGAATTTTTCTTTCGCTCCTCCCTTGGTGACTTAACTCAAGGGCCAAGTGATATGAGAAAATCCCAACATGAACCTGCAGTAGAAGTTGGCAAGACTTAGAAATCTGTGAAGCTATGTCAGAGTGGTTGGAGATGGCCAATCCCAAATGACTTGGATCTTGGCTGGATCCACATGCACCCCTTGTTCACCAATAATGTATCCCAGATATTGAACCTGGGTCATGCCAAAAGTGCATTTCTCCAAATTGGCCCATAACTTGTGTTGTTGTAGTGTTTGGAAAACTTGTCGGATGTGGTGGAGGTGCTCTTCCCAACTCTAGCTGAAGATTAGGATGTCATCCAAGTATACCACTACAAATGAGTTGGTGAATAGCTGCAAGATGTCATCCATTAGCCTCATGAAGGTTGCAGGATCATTCGTCAATCTAAAAGGCATAACCAACCATTCGAAAAGGCCTTCCTTGGCTTTGAAGGCAGTCTTCCACACATCGGAGAGTTCGATTGGTACCTGGTGATATCCTGACTTCAAATTGATATTGCTGAAATATTTTCCCCCCTTTAGTTGGTCCAGGAGGTCATCAATCCATGGGATCGGTGTTTCTGGGAAAATTAGTGTCGCTATTTGATCTGCTAGTCCCACTAAGACGGGTAGCTATCTTAGAAACAAACAATTCAAAGCAACTTGTGTTTTCCTTTATGTATGATAGATAAGAGAGAAGCAGAGAGCACTAACCTTAATCTTTCGCTTGGCTCCTTTCTTGTTTCCTCTCTCCTTTGATAGAGCTTATCGCTCCTTTCTCACTTGTCTTGCTTTAAAGAACACCTGTAGAGACAAAGCAGAAAATTACCATCAAAGCATAGAGATCTATAATACCATAAACAATGTAGAATCAGAAGTACATTAACCATACAATTGCATTCACCATTACAAGATTTACAAGAACACAAATATATGGAGGAAAACTCAAATAACTTTATTGATAGTAGAAGCAAAAGAGAGGATTACAACCCAGCTATCTGATTCAGCATCATCCTCCCAGCATGAAAGCCCTCTTCACCTCATGAAAAGTAATATCACCCAACAATACAATGTCTCAAAGAGAAACCAACGACACTTCCTTACAAATTACAAAATTCCAGCCCCCTGGATCTCTTAGATGAGGGATCCATTTATAGATATTTGCAGAGGGGTGAGTCAGCTTCTGGGTTTTTGATTAGTTTCATTTCACTGATAGTTCTTGGTTCCACTTGGAGATTTCTTTGATCTCTTACTCATCTCTGGGCGAATTCAGAGAGGCAAGTGTCATAGGAGAAGTTTCTAGAAGATTCCATGATCATCCACTTAGCAAACTATCTCGGACATTTGTCCATTCTCGCTCATCACACCCCACAAAAGGCCTTTTCAGTATGCATCGCACTTCCCATGTGTAGCAGGTGAGATGCATCACACCCTGACAATGGAGCATTCAGTATGGTCCAGTTTTGGCCAGTTCTGAGTGGTTTTTCAGGTGGAACTTCTGGGAAATGATGTAATCAGTTGACCATGATCCTTTAGGGTATGAAACAACACTTTTAGGGGTTAAAGATCCCTTGGTTTATTGACATATATGATTGGGGTTGAAGTGCCCAAATATGTCTATAACAATTGCCCCCTAAAGCATGAGGTCGTAAATCTTTTGATGTCAGGTGAAATGCTTTATCATGAGGATCTGAGGTATTGGAACTGGAAGGTGACCTATATAAGATACAATACAATACGTCATCATCATATTATTTTCATGATCTAGATGAGGCGAGAATTCCCATGCTCAGCTTTATAAATTCATTTTCATGTACATAAGACAGATAATCGTCTGCTGTTGTAGATTGGTGATTCTTTGTATGTAGAGTCATCATCCCTTAATTTGGATGATCATTTGTGCAGTTTCTATGTACATTTGATGTGTTTATATTCTTGAATATATAGTAGCCCAGATGGATGAAACTAGATCTGGGGTCTTCAAACTTGTTCAATCTTCACCCGATGTACAAGTCGATCAATGTGGAAAGATTTTCTGAAGTCGAACATCGAAAGACATCGCGTGATTACCAGCCAATGATGTAAGCTGTTAACAGGCACGAGAGGAATCACCGATAATGATAATGACCCTCAAGGTACTACAGTACAATTCACGTGGTGTGAATATATGAGTCGATGTCCAACACCACGCAAAATATTTCGGTCGAAAGCCATTGATATAAACCTGTCGCCGGAAGTGAGAAACTTGCCATTGAGGCATGCACGCTTCAAAGTACTGAAAGGGTTGTTTCTAAGTCAACTTCTTGGATAATGAGCTGATGTCAACAAGAAGTGACCTATCATAGGAGAGACTTAATGTATCCCACATCTACGACACGAAACGAAGCAAATGATTTTCTGGAGGTTAAAACAATCTGATGATACAAGGTTCAGGAATGCCGGTCATGAAAAATGGAGGGTGAAGGTATTGCAGTGGATGAGGAATTAGCTGGATGGTGAATTCTCTGAATGACTTCTCTTGAACATGTCGGTGACACTGATATGGATTGGTAGCGTTTACCCCAAAATATGGATGGTATGGAGGACCAATGGTAATATGACCGGTGAACGGAATAACCCAACCCGACTTAATCATGGTGATGAAGTGAAAGTGTCATGTTCAAGAGCGACCTGCTACCAATAAAGTTCTTCAAGTTTTCTTCCATTTTTCCCCAGTCATTACTAACAAGTACCTCTTTATTTTTGTCAAGTTTGAGGAGGATAACATATGCTTGTTCTATAATTTTCCCTTCAGGAAAACCTGTCGCTATGTTTTAGCGAGCCTAGCGATAGTGAAACTCGCTCTTGTCTGGATGGACAAGTTTGTCGCTATTGTTTTAATGAGTTTAACGACAAAGACAACTCGGTCCTTTTCATGTTTAGAGAGTTTGAAAAGGGACGAAAAGGAAACTCCAACAGTTCTTTTTCGTATCATAATCCCTTGAGTCCGAAAAAGATTAAAATAATACAAAAGGGATGACTTTTCTGATCACTTTAGCGAGCCGAAAAAGACAAGCGCTCAATATTTTTTGTGGGGTAATCCCTCAAGTCCAGAAATATTAAAACACAGGAGGGATGGCACTTCCAATCACTTTAACAAGCTGGAGAGGCCAATTGCTCGACAATATTTTCATATTTAGCGAGTCCGAAAAGAGTTTAAAGTAGACTCGTTTTTTGAGGAACGAGTGGCGTTTAGGGTAGCAAACGAGTTCCGGGTAATCTTGGAACTAGTTCTGGGTAATCTTGGAACTTCTCAAAACATGGTGGTGTGAAGAGGTTGGCTAACAGGACCACTCATCGCAGCTGTTCCTCAAAATGGTAAACAATCAAGTGGAAGCATATGATCAGTCAAACAGATGGAGGTGATGGAAAGAACATAGCCAAAGTTCGAAAGGCAGATAGAATGGCAATCATAAAGGTTATTTACCGAAGGTGGATTCATTTTTTAATGAGATTGAACCTTGCGTTAACATATGCTCAGTGGCAGGTTTATTTTTTAACGAGCTTGAACCTTGCGGAAACATTTCTCGTAGCCTGGTTCATTTTTTAATGAGCTTGAACTATGCGACAACATATGATCAGATTCAGTTTCATGTTTACACAATCTTGAAATGAAAAACTATGCTTGTTATAAGTTCACATGCCCCCAGCATAGTGACGCAAGTCGAGGTGCATGCCCCCCAAGCTTCATTGCATTCAACGAGGTGGATGGAATGAAGGTTCACTTTCGAGATCTTGGAAAGACTTGACTTGGATTTTACGAGATCGTAATCAAAGACTCGATTTGGAAAGGGAGTTGTTTCATTTTTTAATGAGGTTGACACAGTAAAAGAACTATCCTCATAACCCTTGTTTCATTTTGTAACGAGGTTAACACTATCAAAATGGTCAGAGTTCTTCTTAATCTTTGATGATGTAGAATATATCATATGACAGGTTTCCACTGTGGCCACTTCCGCCAGATTACTCGGAGGCAGGAGGGCAAGTACCCATTAAGGAAGGGTCTTTTAGGAGACCTACTCCAACATTTTGAAGCAATTGAGAGCTTCTATGCATCAATGGAATGCTTCCAATAGCTTGTGAACTATTGTGGAAAAAGGTTAGTTGGTCAACGATTGTAATACCGCCTTGGAAAGGAAATGCAATCTTTCTAAAATATTTTCTCACAATAGTAGCCATAGCATAAATCCAGGTCCATCCCAGTGGGATATTGTAATCGAGGTTTCCATCGATAACTTCGACTTCAATTTCTACTGTCTTGCCCCCTAGTTCAGCTCGCAAGTTACTTAATATCCCATATGGCGTGTATGTTCTTCCATCGAACGCTTTTAATGTCATCAATGATCGTGAGAAGGGTGGCGAGCCTAAAGTTTTCCAGCAGCTCATTGACATTATGCAGGTAGATGCGCTCTCGTCAATTATCGTTCGATGAACTGTTTTGTTGAGGGATTTTACCTGTATAAGGAAAGCGAGTTGGGCCGGTAACTGAGGTTCATATCCTTTGTGGTTAAAGGCCACAAGATTGGAATCCGTTGGGTCAATCCCACCTATTGCTGATAATAAAGCTTGATTTTCGGAGGGGCAATTATGTAGTACTTCAAGTGTCGACAGCCGATGGCGATTGGGCCAGATCCTCTACTATATTATAATTTTTTGTTGTTCAAGCATGTGGATTAAATGTCAGTTTGTGTACTACCCCCTTTGGCAGCTTTATTGTTAGTTCAAGAATGATGGGTGGCACAACTTCTGATGAAGTTGTTTTTGAAATACTAGGTTGATCATTAGCCTTGTTGTTGTTCGACATCTGTGGATTCCTGTAATCTTTGTTCCTCGTCAATATCAAAGCATCATTTTGCTGCTTCAATACGGATAACATAAGCACTTGGGATGGGGAAGAATTATCGCTAGCAACTAGATTAGTTTCTGGGTTTGGAAACGGATCAGTCAACACTACTGAGGTGCTTGAGATTTTTTAAAAATTTCTTGACCTCAGCTCGGTGTGGAAAATCTTTCATCCAATGTTCTTCATTACATATGAAACATGGTTGACCCGGTTTCTTTCACCCAGTAGGGTTTTCAGAAGATTTTTTAGGAGGTGAATCTTCCTGTTTCTTCTTTTTGTTTTTCCCTTTCTTCTTGCCCCCTGGTTGCTTCGGTTTTTTGCCTTTGTCGGATGACATGACATTAACCTCCGAGGCAGGAAGTTTTTCATTTTCTTTTTTTCTAGAAACTGTAAGGGATTTACCAGTTTGGGCCTTTTCGGTTTGCGTACTTGAGGTGCCAATCATGCCATCATCGGCATGAGAGTCCCTGTTTGATTTAGGAGGGGGAGGAATGGAAAATTCTAGTCTAGGAGTGTCAGGAATTTTGTCATAGAGCGTGCCAGACTGAGTATAAATCAAGTCCAAATATTGTGCATAAGCAATGACTTGCTCTTCAGTGACAACTCCTCCTTTCACCACATCTTCCGTAATAGAAGGTAATAATGACTTAATAAACCACTCATCTAGAAGCTGATCGGGAACATAGGTCTTTACCATTCGATGACATCATCGCCACTCATGAATATGATTAGATATGTAAGTGGCAGTTGTCTGTCTAAAATTGGTAAGGAGTTCTGTTCCCATCTCATACCTTATGGGTAACTGAAAGTGGGTTAAAAAGGTAGTGGCAAGGGTGCTGAAGTTATCAAATGATGCTCCAGGAAATTTCATGTACCATTTCGTTGCCGGACCAGTTAGCGTTCGCTGAAAAAAGGCGAAGCCTAATCGAATCATCATTGAGGGTGTTGGATGAACACCAGAAATGAAAGGTCATTACGTGATTCGATAGATATTCACCCGGATTTCCATTGAATTTAGGAATATCTGATATAAGTTTATGAGGAATCACCAGCCACCAAGGCGCGTAGGTAATCGGACCATTGGTTAACCGGTTCAAATCTGGTAATTCCAGAGTTGCTACAAAGGGCAACTGTTGATTCAGGTTTGGCGAAGCATACCCAGGATAGGATGGGATCACCTGAGAAGTGGGTCTTTGCATACCAGCATAATGTATCTGATGCTAGTAACTTTGATAAGGTTGATGGGCATAACCATTATAGTATGGTTGTTGATAACAGCTTTGAAAATGCGGCTTTCCATTACCTAAAGCGCCTTGTTGCTCAGGTCCTCGGTAAAATTGCTAGAATTGGGGTTGTTGATATTGCACCTGCCATGGTTTTTGAACCATTTGTTGTTGCCCAATACTTGATGATAGACCAAGATGCAGGGTCATAACACCTATTTGAGCTTGAGTCATTCTGGTTAAGGAAACACTAATCTGAGATTGTGGCAGAGTCGTAGAGACAAGTGGCTATTGTACTGCAACCTTAGAAATTTGATGTTGACATACAACAGGCTGTGCTTGTACTTGCGACACAGTCACAATAGTAGGTGTAGTGGTAATATTTGACACAGGTTGGGTTGGTTGCATTGAATATACAACCCTTGGTTGTTGAGGCAGTATTGGTATCCAACTGCCGAATGTAATTCCAGTTTGACCTGAATTTTGTTGGGAGCTCTCATACGGTTGTTCACTAGGAGGGAATAATGAAAAAGCATATTTCCCCCGATATGGTGGTAATCCAGTGTTCAAAGGATAGATGGGTCTTTGAAGACTGGGTTGCCCAAATTGAAACTGGTATGCAGGATCAATTTGTTGAGCTTCAACATAAGAAATGCCAGATAGGGTCCCGGAAGAACCAATGGGAACAAACCATGTCGTTGAAACAGTCCCTGGGTGGACTCCATCTAGTGATTGATAACTAGTTGGGACAGATGGTATACCAGTGAACATCGTAGGAGTGGTAACAGGAGGTTCTGCTGCGGCCATATTAGATGACACAGTCCTAGATGTTGACAGTTATTCAGATATATTCAGTCTATCCAAAAGGTTTCCTACCGATTCGACAGGAACTTGCGATGAAGGTTGATAGAAAGAACTAAATTTAGGAATAGAAGGATACAAGTGGATCCCAACTCCAAAATGCAATGGAGTATTGGATGGAAGATCCTCTACAACTTCTTCTATAGCAATCAATCTAGGTGGAAGAGGTAGACCATCAGGTCCGTAAAATATTTCTGGGGCCAAAGAAGGTATAGTTTCTGCAGCGACAGATACTGGAGGGGTGACACCTTCTGAATTCTGGAATTCAACTCCCAGATGTTCAGGTGAGTGAACTTCAGCTTCTAGATCAGCTCTAGATGGAGTTGTTTTAGGTATTGAGGTGTCTACCGTTACACTAGGATCAATTCTAATGTCCTCTTGTAACTGCGGAACTTCTTCTGTAAAGGCAGATGTACCGGAAATAATTGGAGTAACCGGAGCCTCTGATGATGTTGAAACACAAGTTTCAAATAAACCAAGAGAGGTGGACTCAGTTAAACGAGACCATTTTTCCCAGAATGGTTTCATTTCTGGAGTCAAAGGCGGTTGACTCGCTAGCCCCCGCGAACGACAGGGTTTTTATTTACTTTCTTCCACGATTGCGGATTACTTGATCAACTCAAAATTTAAAAGGGGAAAATGTTATTCCGAATTAAATGAATTTTATGATGCTTTGACACAACTTGCTTTTTCAATTTCTAAGAGTTGAGAAAAAGCTAAAGGTGACTCTAGTCACCTTCGATTTTTAATGAGCCCGAAGTGACAAGTGCTCAGATGGACCTTTTCTTTTAAGGAGTCGAAAAGGAACGAAAGTGACTACTCTGGAAATATAGACAGAGGAATTACCAAACCAATCACAAAACTGCAATATACACCTTGGTGGTAAATTAAAGAGAAATTACCAAGGACTTTATGTACGGCAGTCAATCTTCCCGAATGTTGTGTTCAGTGCATTGCGATCGATAGGGTGGCAGACACAGCTTCCTAAGGATAAAGGATATCAGCCTATTGTGGTCTCCCAATATCTACTCGACGGTACGGGGAGCACAAGTCCGTATTGTTACTTATCGTATCAAAGAGGAGGAATCACCCAACCTTCGATGAAAATGATAGTTACCAGGTTTTACGACGCCGGAATACATCTCTAGCCTAGACTTCTAGATGTTGTGTGTTAGGTTCCAAAGCATTTTTAGGTTCATTGAGGTTTATTTTATAGTTGATATTTTTAAAGAAGTTTGCCTTTCAAGGTTCACCGCATGATGTAGATGTAAAATTCCTAAATATGCAATCTAAAATGATAAAAAGTCGTTTGTTTCCTTTTAATAATGAAAATCCTAGCTACTAAGGAAAGAAGAGTATGATTCTTTCAATAGAGAGCAGAGAGCACACACTAAATGCACTTTTCCTAAATCGATTCCTGCATGCAGTCTAAATGCAAATGCACATGCATGTATTTGTTTTTCAGCTTCCTTAATGTGAGAATGCTAAAAAGAAAACTAAGTAAAAATCTGAACTACTTTTCTTGAAAGCGACATTTTAGCAATTTCTTTTTCAAAACGAACGGAAGATTCAGACGACACTTTCAATTTCGAATGGAAAACTACCTTCGACACTTCAAATATTGACAATTCAAATCAAATACAATGGAAAAGGTACAATCGAATATCTAGAAGAGGAAGACTTTACGACACTCTTCTTTTTGACTCAAAAATGACAGTTGCGACACTTCTTTTCATAAAAAACGACAATTCTGTTAAGCTACTTTTGACAAAGGAGGACAAAATGATGAAAAATACATAAAAAACATTCACAAATACTGATCAATGGAGGGTGAATAATGTAAAGGAAGATGGCTTCAGCAATGATATACTAATCATAAGCAACAAAACTACTGAATAGAGCTGGAAACAAGGAGGAAAAAACCAAATTCTAGAGATAGAAATAGTCTCATTCAGTCATCGCACCTGTCCTTAAGGGAAACAGGGATCAACACACGGGAGGTGCGATGCATCCAGGCTACTAGTTACAGACAGTGCGATGGACCAGGGAACAAAACTGAGCTTGGTTTTTGCTCAAAATTTGCAGCTAAGTTCAGTGATTTAGGTTGAGCTATGATAGACAGTAAAAACAAAGTATAGGGGTATGATCTTATGAGGTTATTGAGCTACCACAAGGGCACTTAGGATGTTTGCAAGTCAGATGTTCAGTTCATAAACCAACCTGGAGATTGACTGAAGCAGCGTTGATCTACTTTGCACTCGCATAGCAAGAGCAGTTCGAAGGCTAGCTAGCTTAACTTCAGGCTCCGTCTGTATTTTATAAAGCAAACAATAGTAACAAACAAACAAACTATTCGTTCCCCAGCGAAGTCGCCATTTTGTTTCCAGGAAAATTAGTGTCGCTATTTGATCTACTAGTCCCACTAAGACGGGTAGCTATCTTAGAAACAAACAATTCAAAGCAACTTGTGTTTTCCTTTATGTATGATAGATAAGAGAGAAGCAGAGAGCACCAACCTTAATCTTTCACTTGGCTCCTTGTTTGTTTCCTCTCTCCTTTGATAGAGCTTGCCGCTCCTTTCTCACTTGTCTTGCTTTAAAGAACACCTGTAGAGACAAAGCAACAAAATACCATCAAAGCATAGAGATCTATAATACCATAAACAATGTAGAATCAGAAGTAAATTAACCATACAATTTCATTCACCATTACAAGATTTACAAGAACACAAGTATATGAAGGAAAACTCACATAACTTTATTGATAGTAGAAGTAGAAGAGAGGATTACAACCCAGCCGTCTGATCCAGCATCATCCTCCCAGCATGAAAGCCCTCTTCACCTCATGAAAAGCAAGATCACCCAACAAAACAATGTCTCAAAGAGAAACCAACAACACTTCCTTACAAATTACAAAATTCAAGCCCACTGGATCTCTTAGATGAGGGATCCATTTATAGATATTTGTAGAGGGGTGATTCCACTTCTGGGTTTTTGATTAGTGTCATTTCACTGATAGTTCTTGGTTCCACTTTGAGATTTCTTTGATCTCTTACTCATGCCTGGGCGAATTTAGAGAGGCAAGTGTCATAGGATAAGTTTCTAGAAGATTCCATGATCATCCACTTAGCAAACTGTCTCGGACATTTGTCCATTCTCGCTCATCACACCCCACAAAAGGCCTTTTCAGTGTGCATCGCACTTCTCGTGTGTAGTAGGTGAGATGCATCACACCCTGACAGTGGAGCATTCAGTATGGTCCAGTTTTGGCCAGTTCTGAGTGGTTTTTCAGGTGGAACTTCTGGGAAATGATGTAATCAGTTGACCATGATCCTTTAGGTTATGAAACAACACTTTTAGGGGTTAAAGAGCCCTTGGTTTATTGACATATATGATTGGGGTTGAAATGCCCAAATATGTCTATAACAATCAGGTACATATTATGGATAGTGATCTTGTTCAGCGCCCGATAGTCAATACAAAGTCTCCAAGTCCCATCCTTCTCTTGTACCAACACGATCAGGCTCCCATAGGGCAATGAACTCGGATGGATGTGACCTTTTTGTAGCAGCTCCTAAATCTTCCTCCTAATTTCATTTTTCTCTAGAATAGAGCGCCGATAGATTGGTCCATTGGGGAGTGGCGCACCTAGGGTTAGATCGATGGAGTGCTTGACCTGACAGTGTAGAGGAACCCTTGCTGGGGAGGTGAAGATGTCCTCGTACTCCTCCACGACCTTGTCCATCTATATTTGTCATGCGGAGGGGCCCTGTCTGGAGGTCATGGCCACCGTCTTCTTCTTTCCTTAAGGGCATATCATCAGCAAAACAAATTTCTCGGTTTTGGAAATGAGCTTACTGCATTGTTTTGCAGCAACCAAAGAGATGGCAATAGGCGGTGCTACCTCTGGTATCCTGTACAACTTATTTCCAAAAGTAATAATAACATCACAAGGCCTTGATTCATACACAACATGTCACTTCCACAAGTATGGCTGTCCTAATAATACATCACAAACTTCAAGGGGAGCAATGTCACACAATACCTCATCCATGAAGGGCTTGATGTTGTATGGATGGCGACACTGCTGGTTCACACGAAGATCTCGTCCTTGGTGAAGCCACTCGATGGTGTACAGTTGTGGATTTGCCGTGGTTGGTAAGCCCAACTACTTCATGACCTCTGCCGAAATGAGGTTCTTTTGGCTCTTGCTGTCGACAATGAACTATAGTGGGGAGCCCTTTACCCACATTTGGGAGTGGAAGAGACACTCCTCCTCCTTTAGATATTCGGGTTCCTCCTTCTAGATCTTCATGGTGGCAACAGTGGCATTAGGCTCTGCATTGATAATATACTTCCCTTTGTCATTCCCTTTGTTGGGTTCTAACTCAAAGTCGGAACATGCATCTGATTCTGAAACCTTTAGCTCAGCCACCAGTGACTGCTTGGCCCGACACTCACTTGTGTTGTGAGTGGAACTATTTTGGAACTCACACCACTTTCCCATGTACTTTTTCGGGTTTGTAGTGTTGTTCTTTGCTTGCAACTTTGGCGGGTTGTCTTGGGCCGCCTCGCCTTGGATTTTTCCTTTGTTCTACAGTTTGGGGGCACCTTTCCCTTGCTTTGGATTCGCATATCCAAAGTCTCGCTTCTTCTGTTTAAACTTTTGCTCGACCTTGACGACATATCGGTATGTCGTGCTGAGCGAGGAGATTTTCACGGATTCTATTTCTTCCTGGATGTACTTATCCTTGATACCCAATTTTGTGGGAAGGGTATGGAAAATATTGGTAAACTCCAACACGTCTTGGTCCCTTCCCTGCCGCAGCGTGGTCCACTTTATGTATTGATCCTCATAGCTTCTGAGTATTGTTCCTTGATAGCATCCTGGAATGAATTCCAAGTGGGTGCGACTAAAAATAATGAGCTTGTACTTTCATACTTCCGCTTGTAGTGGGTTTCCCACCAATCCTTGACGTGGGGGGCTGCTTTGAGAAGAGAGAAAATAATCTTTT
Organism: Pinus tabuliformis; assembly: GCA_031772625.1. Taxonomy (NCBI): domain Eukaryota; kingdom Viridiplantae; phylum Streptophyta; class Pinopsida; order Pinales; family Pinaceae; genus Pinus; species Pinus tabuliformis. The sequence goes on from CM062810.1 coordinate 567,518,245, forward strand.
CCCGACTGAAAAAATCATGAACAGAAAAATAACCCTCTAGAAGATTTAACCATTTATCAACAACATCTGCGTCTATCTCACCCTTGAATATGGATATTTCAAAATTAACTTATACCTTAAATGGTGTGGCATTTCCAAAGTAGCTGTTGGAAGCTGATGCATCGCCCCAGGGTAGTCGCTGAAGGATCTGGGCAAAGATGTCTATCATCGCGTTCCTTTGTCACTCGAGGGCTTCTTCGAGCAAGATTTTGATAGGATCTCCTGCCCCCTCATCTTTCTTTTCATCCGCCATGGGAGGCCGTCAGGATTTGTGAGGCTATTCTTGCAAAGATTCGACCAGTTCAAGCCCTAGCTCCTTATATCCCAACCTCGTTGGGGACATGAAAAGAAAAACAGAGAAAAAAAAGGTAGACAGCTCTGATACCACTGATCTGGATTCAAACAAGAATGTAACAAATTACAGAGATAACCATAAACACAGGGATGCAGCGGAAATAATACTTCATTTCATTAATGTCAAATACTGAAATATGCTTACAAACAGGAATGGAAATAAACAAGTTAAGGCAATGGTAGCTTATCTCTGAGAAGAGATGTGGTGGTTACATGCCTCTGAGCTACTTTACAATGAGGCTCAAGGGCCTTGTTATTATTGAACAAAAAGAGAACCATAAACAACCAAAACCCTAACACGAGGAGATGTAACACCAAGAGTTTATGGGCCCTGTTGGGGTGAGTTGGACAACCAACTTCCCAGGGTCATGACTTGGTCATATTATCTCCATTTGACGTGCATGATAAGCCATTGGAAATATCTCTCTGAGGACTACGAAAAAAATGAAACGTTTAGCCAAAAAATAGTAAATTGTGCTACAATTAAGGAAACTAAAAAACTAAAAGAAGCAATGGTGGGGGTTCAAGTGGAATTGGCGGGTGGCCACCAATATCCACTTGGATCAGAAAGCAGGATGAGATGCGAGCTCATATTCTCGAAAATGAGCTAAATTCCTTAGATTCAAATAGCTTTGAGAACATTCAAGATTTCTTTACGAAATTCAAATCATTGCTTCTACAATTACATGATTGTAGGATAAATAAATCCAAATAGGAAGGTCAATTCATCCTTTCTATTTTTCTAATTTAGGCCTTGAATATGTTAGTTTCGTTTCTACATTTCATACCGAGACTTGCAACTGGAGATAAATGGAAAATGCCCAAACTTGATGCATTTATTGAGTCTCTTATTCATGAGCATGATAAGCTCATCAAAATGGGTTCATTAAAGTCTCGAAATTCACATGCACTTACGATGCATGAGAAATGAAAGTTCCACTCGAAACTAAATTAGAAATTCAAAGGCAAAGGAAAGGAAAGAGATCCAGATCCAAGAAGGGGAGGAAATTCAAAACCTCTAGATGATTCTTCTAGCTCTAAGGGTAAGAAGGGAAAGAAAGGAAACTCCAAGTGTCCTTATTGTAATAGATGTTATCATCCTTAATCCTCTTGCATGCAGAAGAATATTGGTCTGATCGCAAAGAATCATCAACAAAATAAACTTGGTCATCACATTCCAGAAATTTCCAAGAAGAAGGCAGAGGAAAAACCATCAGAAACAAGGGGAAATGGTCATGCTTTGATTTCCCTTCATTCTACACCACAAGAATGGATCATCGATTCAGGAGCTTCACAGCATATGGCTTCTTCAAAGTAATCCTTTTCTTATCTACATGCATACTCAGGACCTCTTGTTCTCATGGGGGACAATTGTACACTTGAAGTAACTGGACAAGGAATAGTGCAATTTGAAGATGGATGTTTTGAGAATGCCTTGCATATTCCAAGGCTTTCTGTGAATCTTCTTTCAGTGTATCAAATGACACACACATGCATCGAAAGGAAAGTGGAATTTACCCCTGATTTCATGATAATTTATGATATGAAAACCAACTTGAAGATTTCATCTGGCAAGGTAAATGATCAATCTCATCTGTATACATTTTCTAATTTTGTTCCTCAATCAGATTCTATTTTTCTACTTACGCATACAAATGAAGAAAGTAGGATTTGGCACGAGATATTTGGGCACTTGAATTTCAGATATATGCAACAAATTAGAAAGCAAGGGATGGTTAAAGGATTGTCGGCCATTGAATTTTCAAATGGTGTTTGTAATGGATGTGCTCTTGGAAAGCATCCACAAGACAAGTTCGAGAAGGGGCATGCATGGAGAGCCTCTTCACCTTTGGAGCTTGTAAATAGTGATCTCACAGGTCCATTTACAGTAATTTCAATGATAAAAGAAAGATATGTGTTATCATTTATATATGATTACACGAGATTCACTTGGGTTTACTTCTTGAAAGTAAAGTTTGAAGTTTTTCAACATCTAAATATTTTTAAAGCACATGCAAAAAATCAGTATGGAAAACACATCAAGCTACTCCGCATAGATAATGGGAAGTAATATGTCAAAAAATATATCAAGAATCTCTGTAATGAATTAGGCATAAAGTTGCAGCATACATTTCCTTACACTTTGCAATAAAATGGGGTGGCTGAAAGGAAGAATAGATATTCGAAAGAGATGGCCAATTACATGTTGCATGAAATATGTCTTCCATCAAATTGTGGGTTGCAGCTATCTCTTGTGCCTCATACATCTAGAATATATCTCGTCATAAATATATTACTGGAAAAACACCTTTTTAGGCTTGGACTAGCATGCAACTTGAAGTCAGTCATTTCCGTATTTTTATATCTTTAGCATGGGCCCGCATTATTATAGAAAAGAGAAAGGTTTTGGAGCCTCAGAGTAAGGCATGCATGTTTATTGGATATTTTGATGAAGTTAAATGGTGTGGATTGTTTGATATCAACATTGAAGTGTTCTTTATCGAAAGGAGTGTGAAGTTTGAAGGAGATTCTTTGCATGTACCACCAGATGAACCTGTTACAAAGTTTCCCTCAACATTAATTGATGAGTATGTAGATGATACTTCAAATCGTAATTATAATATAGATGAGCCTTTTCTTGTGACACATGCTGGACCACCAGTTTTTGAACATCGAGATCATACTTCCTCATGTAGTTTGAAAGATTCTCAACCACTTTCAACACAAAAATGGCACAGCATGAGTAATCTCCTAGATGATTCCGCCACTATACCTCAATTTTAGGAACATCCACAAGCACACTTAGCTATGGAGGAATGTATGCCCATGCGTGCTTATATGATGAATTCGTCTGATCCATAGACTTATGCAAAAGAAATTGGGCATCCTGAATGGGAAGAAGCTGTGGATGAGGAATACAACTCTCTCATTGAGAACCAGACTTGGGATTTCGTTTCGGTACCTTCCAATCATAAACTTGTGAGGAGAAAGTGGGTTTAACAGACCAAGAAAGCAGCAGATGGCTAGGTTAGTCGATATAAGGCACAGTTGGTGGGGAAAGGTTTTCAGCGGGTAGATGGTATTGACTATGATGAGACTTTTTCTCTAATGGAAAAAATGGATTCCATTCAACTAACTCTCTCCATTACAAAAGAAAGAAGATGGGAGGTGCGTCATATGGGTGTGAAGAATGCCTTTCTTCACGGTGATTTCAAGGAGGAAATATACATGGAGCAGCCACAGAGATACTTGAAAAATTCATCTTTGGTATGCAAATTAAAGAAGTCTCTCTATGGCCTCAAGCAGGCACCTAGAGCGTGGTATGCAAAGACGGATTCCTATTTGTTATCTCAAAATTTTGTACGTTGCAAATATGATTCCAATGTTTTTTTTTGAAGAAAATTGACTCCTTGATCATAGTACTCTACATAGATGATCTTTTGATAATAGGTAGCTCAGCTTCTACCATTGTTGAGATTACAACTGCATTACATAAGCAGCTTTCTATGATAGACATGGGATTACTAAATTTCTTCCTTGGACTAGATATCAATCATAGTGGTTTTGGTATTACCATTTCTCAACCAAAGTATGCTAGAGATATTTTGGCACGATTTGACATGAGTGACTACAAGCCAACAACCACACCTTTCTTATCAGGGATTGATCTTGAGAATGGCAAAGACACACCATTGGTTGATCTCACATTATACTGTCAGCTTGTGGGAAGCCTTATTTATCTCACTCATTCTCGTTCTGATCTCTCATGTGTCGTAGGAGAAGTTTCGAGATACATGTAGAAGCCACATGAATTTCACTGGAATGCTACAAAGTGCATCCTTCGATATGTCCAGGGGACAATCACCTATGGGAGTCATTATGTAGCAAATTGTTCTTTGGATCTCATTGGGTTCATAAATTCAGATTGGGATGGAGACAACATTGATCGTAAGTCCACCTCCAGTTATGTACTTAGTTTGAGATCTGACCCAATATGTTGGTCAAGCAAAAGGTAGGTTGTCATTGCTTTATCATCAGTATAGATTGATTACAGAGGTGTAGTCAATGCCACTATTCAGGCCATTTGGCTACAACATTTCCTATATGAGCTTGGTATCATTTTCCATCGTCCAACTATCATCTGGTGTGATAATCAAAGTACCCTAAATTTTTGTAGAGATCCATTGCAGCGACAGCGGACCAAAGATATCGAGATCCACATGCACTTCATTAGAGAACTAATTCATGATGGGATCATTGATCTTCAGTACTATCCCAGTTCTAGGCAGTCTATCGATATCTTCACCAAGACTTTCACTGAGAAGAAGTTTCGATTTCTGCGAGATCATCTCAGGGTGAAGGACATCACTACCTAGCAATTGTATTTTTCTACTTTTTTCATTATATTTTGAGGGGGCGTTTTCTTCCCACTAGGTTTTCCTTCTTTCCTCTTTTCATGCATTGTATATGGGTACCTAAAATGGACTTGTTACTAGGACTAATTCATTTTGTATCACACTCACCTACGTTATGCTTAAGAAGGGTTGTTGGTTTACATGCACCTAATTAGTGTAGTATACCTAGGGGGATAATATGGGGTACAAAGGGAGGTACCCAAAGGGAATAATGTAATAATGGGATGGGCCATAATAATAAATAAGGTGGTTAACCCATATCATGTAAGGGACCACAGGTAATTAGTAATAATGTAATGGGCCCATGGTATTAGATAGATGGTATTGAGGGAACCATGGTAATGACCCATGGTATTGTATGTATGAGGCCTATATAGAGGCTAGAGACTCCACATTGAGGGGTGTCAAGGAATATTTTATGAACAGGCATATGGCTTGTGGAGTGTTCTCCTTCCTTAAGGAGTGAGTGTATGGTGTTGCCCTACCTTAAGGATTTGATCAATAAAGAAGAATTTCATATTATTTATGGGTTTCTTTCTATTATCTTATATTTTCAGTTCAGATCTATAACAAGTGGTATCGGAGCACTTTCTTGGGGCAAAGTAGTGATTTTTCTTTTTTTTTTTTTTTGCAGGAATTTTTTGGGTGGCGAGTTTGTAGATCAGATATCTACATTCTGGTGAAAATTCTACAAAATCTAATTTCAGACCTGGATTCTTTGTGAAAAAATACCCAAGTTCAAAAAACAAATCGGCCAAATCGGAGTCCAGATGAAGGAGATATTGCTGATCTAAAAATCAGTGGTGTTGCAAACATTTTTCGGGGCAGTGAATTTGCAGATCAGATTTGTCCGTTTTGGGGCAAAATCTACAAAATCTAATTGTAGATATAGATTCTTAGTGAAAAAATACCCAAGTTCAAAAAATAAAATTGGCCAAATCAGAGTCCGGATGAAGGAGATATCGCTGATCTAAAAATCGGTGGTGTTGCAGACATTTTTCGGGGCGGTGAATTTGCAGATCAGATCTGTACGTTTTGGGGAAAAATCTGCAGAATCTAATTGTAGATTTGGATTCCTTGTGAAAAAATATCCAAAAAAAAAAAAAAAAATTAGTCAAATCGGAGTCCGGATGAGGGAGATATCGCTGATTTAAAATCAACTGTTTTTTCAGAATTTTTGGTGATGGCAGGAGAGTTGCAGCACGGATTTGAAATTCCAATGTCTAGATCGGGATTTCTACCACATGAGAAGATGCAGAATGGTTGTTCAATTTCCGAAAATAGGTCATAATAGGGATTCTGAACAATATTGACGGAATTGTGGCCATTTCAAATTTTTGCCAAGTGAATTTTTTTCAAAACACTCTTCATGGCGGATCTTAATTTTATGATAGCCCTACTATTGAAGAATTCATACAGAGACAAAAGTTCACATATGGGACACTTTGGAAGAGTTCAGTGTCACTTAGTTTCAAAGCTGAGGCTGCCAAATGGTGGTTCTCACTTGACAACAAGCAGTTGACCAAACTTTCAGATGCAGAATTTGAAAGAGTCCTTTTAGACAAATGGTCTCGTGCTAGGAAAAAGGAGAATGAGACACATAAGGGGTTATTTTCTACAAGTGTCTCCTTATTGCAGGTTCATGGATTGATTCGGAAGGAGAAGATGATTGTGTCTATAAATCCTAGCTGCAAGCATAATTTTATCAATGTTAATTTGGCAAAAAAATTACAAGTTCTAGCCAAACACATTGAAAACACAAAGGTTGATGATGAGGATGTTCAAGTTTATAAGGATTTGAAGCTTTCTATGGATAAGTATGTGTTGCATGGCGATTTTTATACTTCAGATATGGATAACTTGGAAGTTGTTTTGGGATATCCTTGGACGAAATCCGTGGGTACTATCAATATTAATGTGTAGAAGAAATTCTTGAAGCTTTGGTATAAAAAGAAGAAAATTACATTGCAGGATATTTCCAATAAGCCACAAACAGAGACTAAGGAGGCAGAAGCACAAAGCTATAATGAAACTTACACATCAGATGATGAACCTTTGATGATCGACAATCAAACACAAACAGAGGCTGAAGCAGAAAAGGTTACAGGTGTTGATACATCAGATGAGGGCTTAGTGGTTGAAGTAATATTGGAAGATAAGCAACAACAAAAGATGCCACAACATGTAACAACTACCAATCTGGCTCCATTAGGTGGTCAATTAAAGCAAAAGACACCATGGGTTTAAACTTCAGCATATCACCACCCACATCGCCCTGCAAGAAAACAACCAACAAGATGGCAACGAATTAGCCACAAGAACAACAACCCCGGCATGACAGATAGAGAGGAGCGATGATCCACACAGAAGAACCGCGACGGTCAACTTCAATCTCAAGCGAGCGAGGCACCAGCTAGATCGATGGTTCACCTTTCTTTGGGATGGCTAGATGTACGTGCATGGTACCAGTGGACTACTCTTTTGAGTAGATCTTATTATTTGTGTTCTTCCCATGTTTTGGGGACGAAAAATGTTAAGGGGGGTGAAATGTAGTATACTCAGGGGAGATAATATGGGGTACAAAGGGAGGTACCCAAAGGGAATAATGTAATAATGGGATGGGCGGTAGTAATAAATAAGGTGGTTAACCCATATCATATAAGGGACCACAAGTAGTTAGTAATAATGTAACGGGCCCATGGTATTAGATAGATGGTATTGAGGGAACCATGGTAATGACCCATGGTATTGTATGTATGAGGCCTATATAGAGGCTAGAGACTCCACATTGAGGGATGTCAAAGAATATTGTATGAACAGGCATATGGCTTGTGGAGTGTTCTCCTTACTTAAGGAGTGAATGTATGGTGTTCCCCTACCTTAAGGGTTTGATCAATAAAGAAGAATTTCATATTATTTCTGGGTCTCTTTCTATTATCTTATATTTTCAGTTCAGATCTATCACACTCACCTACATTATGCTTAAGGAGGGTTGTTGGTTTACATGCACCTAATTAGTGTAGTATACTTAGGGGGGATAATATGGGGTACAAAGGGAGGTACCCAAAGGGAATAATGTAATAATGGGATGGGCCATAGTAATAAATAAGGTGGTTAACTCATATCATGTAAGGGACCACAAGTAGTTAGTAATAATGTAATGGGCCCATGGTCTTAGATAGATGGTATTGAGGGAACGATGGTAATGACCCATGGTATTGTATGTATGAGGCCTATATAGAGGCCAGAGACTCCACATTGAGGGGTGTCAAGGAATATTGTATGAACAGGCATATGGCTTGTGGAGTGTTCTCCTTCCTTAAGGAGTGAATGTATGGTGTTGCCCTACCTTAAGGGTTTGATCAATAAAGAAGAATTTCATATTTTTTCTGGGTTTCTTTCTATTATCTTATATTTTCAGTTCAGATCTATAACAAGTGGTATTAGATCTATAACAATGAGCCTTAATTAACTTCAATAAAGAAGAATTTCATATTTTTTCTGGGTTTCTTTCTATTATCTTATATTTTCAGTTCAGATCTATAACAAGTGGTATTAGATCTATAACAATGAGCCTTAATTAACTTCAGTTCAACTCGAGTGCTTACATGTGGTGTGCGCTTGGATTAGTTAGTTAAATCAAGTGCTTACATGTGGTGTGCACTTGGATTTAGTTAGTTAACTCGAGTGCTTACATGTAGTGTGCACTTGGCTTTAGTTAGTTAACTCTAGTGCTTTCATGTGGTGCATGTGCACATTAACAAAACATAAATCACACTTATATTCAGTTAGATTTAATTATCCATAGTTTTTGCATGTACAACTAAGCTTAACTTAATTTATTAATGTATTGATTCTCAAACCAATATTGAATAATCAAATTCATTCTTGATTCCAATTTTCTTTTTTAATTACTTGAAAGTTTGTGCAATCATTCTTCAGCTAGATCTATATTTGTGACCTAATAATTTTACAAATTTCAATATATAAAATAAAAAATAAATAAATAAACCTAACACGTAAAATTGCCTGACCAAATAAGTTATGAACAACCATAAAAAACTATTATAAACGATTAGGTGTCGTGATATACAACTTCTTTTATATATATATATATATATATATATATATATATATATATATATATAGGTATTTGTTTTTCCACGGGAAATTCAACTATTCATACCAATAAACTCTGAGAGATCATGCTACTCCACCACCAAGAAGGAATCTTCTAGTTTCAAGAATATAATTGACATGAAAAACAATTTTTTTTTCTTGAAGTCCACTCACTTATAGTTAGCGGGTATTTGAACTTGATGATAGAATCATCTTCTCATCATTGAATACACAATTACTTTGACATAACTCATTCGCTTCCATCTCAACTTCTTAATAAACTTAACAATTATTTTTCGTTGATAAAGTCCCTTAAAGAACTCCTCTGATTCCCTCACACTAGTGCCATTCAAATCTCATTCACCCAGCAAAGGAATTCTCCTGTTAATTATTAATTTCCCACAAATTTATTTGCAAAAAATTGAAAATGATTTCTTCAAGGAATGTGACATTTCCGTAATCTGATCACTAGTCTAGAATTTTACCATTCAGGGATGAGAATCGACTCTCCGGTTTCACTTTAGGATCAGGAGATAATGAATCATCAGGATTTCTGAAAAAAATTAACAAATAAAAAATCAAGATAATCCCAGCAAGATGTCGTAGGAATCGTTCCTAGGTCAATCGAGGAAAAGAGGAATGAACACAACCCCTATAAATTCAATGTGAAACACATGCATGTGAAGCTTCCACGTGTCACATTTTTTATGGGAACAAAGCAGAAGAAAATGAAGGCATGTGATTATTTGCGGTGAACAATCTCTAGCCACCCCAAGCTCGTAAAGAAACACTTATCGACATAGAAATGTAAAGATATTAATAAAGCACATATCAACATTGACTCAACTTGCAATAACTCACATATCAACATTGATTCAACTAGCAATAACTCATCTCCACTTTGTTGAAAGAAAGAAAGAAGAAATAAATTATTTTAATGTCCACGAGGCTAAATATAGCATATGGGATAGATTGCTTCTTCATCTACTTGATGTATTTGACCCTTTTTCTATGAAGTCTCACAATAAATGCTCCCAGCTTCTCAACATACCCCTTGCTAAATAGATTATCCCAAGAGCTAGCTGCCAGCATATCTGCATAACTTTCCCTGTTACCTTTGAAGGCCTCACATTCTAAAATGAAATGTTTTTCTGTTTCCACTTTTCCGAAAGAACAAAAAATGCATACCCTTTCCTCCCACACTTCCTTTGGCCTTTTCCAGTGCCCTGTTTCACAACAGAGTTGATGAGAATTAGTCCTTAACTAAGCAATAAGAATTTTGGCTCTCCAAGAGATATTGGCCTCTATGTATGCTTTTGGTTGATGATTATGAGTGGGATTAAACACTTCAATATAGTAATTTTTCTTTCTTCCTAGCTCCTTATCCCAAGTACGTTTGTGGAACTTTTCCATAGCAAAAGCTTGTATCTCTTTGTTGTTTATGGGACATGCATTCAAGCAAATACCCCATTTACTAAACCATTTGTTATTTTGTTGCATACAAGTTTTTTTTCTCTTGCACAATCTATCATTAAAGACAACCTTAGGCCATCTACCCTCTTCCATTTGCTCAATTTTTTTTAAATACCTTATGACTCGCACCATGGCAATTGCTTCAATAGGAGCAGTCCCTATTTCACTTAACAAGATATCATAAGGAACTGCACTTTTAATATTAAATTTGTTTGTAATTGTATATCTCGAAGTTTGGTTTTTATTTTTTCGTATGGAGTTGTTTTCACGCACTTCATATGTTTTGGCCCACTAAAATTACCATCTTTAATATCAAGATAAGCATGTGCTTCCACTTTGAAGGCCTCCATAGTCTCCCCTACCTATGTTACAACATTACTGATGAATTCATCATATTTTCAACCTTTTCTCTCTTATCCACAACTTATCGCATACCATTTGTAGTGAAACCACTCTAAAGAAGGTTATGCACATGATTAAAATTTTTTGTTATTATTTAAGTTCTAAAATCTTTAGAAAATATGAACTTATGTCAAGCAAAATCTAGTACTCAGTGTTTATTATTTTGTGCATCTAATGAATTTTTTTTTGTATCCCTTGGATATACATAATCTTGACATAAAAATGGATTAGTCTAGTTATGCGACAATTTCACCTAGAACTTTTCATCGGTTGGAAAAAGACTTTATTTCTAATGACAAAGAATGGCAATAATTTAATCAATTTGGTGGGTCGGTGAGATTTTTATACATGACCATCGCCTTCATCTTTCGTTGGCTTAGACATGTGAATCCTCGATGTTGGCTACCAATTTTTTCATTTTTTTCACTGTATTATTTAACCTTCTATTTACATTTTTGAATGAAACCCCCCTTATTTTTACCAATTTTTACAGAGGTTAATGGCATACAAGGCATGATAAAGGTAATTGATGCTTCTAATATAAATTTCATATTTTTAATTTATAAATATGTATTAAAAGCATTTATTGAGTTACTAACTTTAAAAATCAACAGTTATAGGAATTTCATGCAATCAAAGGATATTAGCCAGTTCCTAAATTCCTATAATTTCTCCAAGGCTCATATAGTTCTACATTAACAAATTCCAAGGAGGACATACATAATGTTCATAAGATGGACAAATATCTATTCATGCTTTTTGTAGTCAAACACCATCTTCAAGACAACACTAAGTCAATGCAAAGTGTCATTTTAGAAATTCCTGTAATTAGTTAGAAAAATCAACAGAATTGTCTCCAACATCTAGAATTTTAATATCAAGGCTTCAGGATCATAATTTGGATTCAAAAAATATGAAGACTATCCAACACCACATTACATTCCCATTAGCTATCTTAGATATATATTTTCTTAATATGTTGAACTAAACCCCATGTTTAGGAAAATTTGATTATGACTTTATAGCTTTCGTATAAAGAGGAGCGAGGAAGAGAAAATGTTTGTAAAACGTATTTACTTGTTATTTTGGAACAAACATTATTATTTGTAATAAGGTTTTGAAGCTTTGTTAATACAAAAGACTTCTTCTCTGATATGGTGTGATATCTTTTTCCAACTTCTAAGTATCTTGTATAGCAACATGTTCTAGGAGGCCCCCTAGTATGTGTTCAATTATTTTCAATGGTTTCAACAAGGTTACTTGTTCTTAGAATTATTTTTTTAATCATTCTTGTCAATTAGTATGCAAACTGTGAATACTCTATTTTTCCTACAATCACTTTGTTTTTACTGTAATTTTTTGTACATGATTATTTACGTGACAGAGTATTTTCTTTCTATAATTATTATTCCATTGTATATGTTACCTTTAGACATTGAATTAACCAAAATTAGCAAACTTTGGGTAATAATTAGAAGAATGTATTGAAAATAATTTGAATTTCAAGTTAACATTTGTAATTGTTGGATTGTGTTTTCTTTTTACCTCATAACACTAGTTGTCACCTTAAGGTTTTTCATTAGACATTATGGACCACTTTAACTGAATGAAGTACGTTTTCAAAAAAATGTCTAGTTTGATCATGTGATGTATTTATCTAGATCTTTGGTTCTACCATAGTGAGGCCAATAGTTAGATTTAGAACTAATGGAAATGGTCTTATGTCTATAGCAATTCTAGGAATCACTTTTCTTAAATTACATTTTACCTAGCATAAGAACTCATAAGTAGCTAGTTTATACACATATTGTCTTCACCTCATACAATTACATACCTTGGATTGACAAATAAGTGTTAAGACATTTGTCCTACTATATGAATTAAGACTCAAGTGGAATAATGATGGCTTCATTCGATTCACTAAAGATGGGGTTTGGACTTCCAAACGAGGTAGACAAGTTTATGGTGAATCCACCATTGATAGTGGACACAACCTGTAAAATCATCCTTGAATATCAGTTGTAAGCAAGATTTCTTCTTCATAGATATTTTTAATGGCTTCTTGTTCCAACATTATTACTTTGAATCCACCTTTTTCTAACACTATCATTGTTACTCCTCTAGACACTAATTCGACAACAACTACGTCACAATCTTGGACATAATCACTCAATTTTATATCTACTGCATTAGTTACTGATTATTCATTTTCTAAATTGAATTTTCAATACTTGAGTTCCATGTATAGATCTTCTTTTGAGAGCACAAACACATCTATTACTAACCTCTATAGTAGCTCATGTTGGGGGTGAGTGTGACACTCATGGTAGTTGGATCAAGCCCACAATATCAAGACAGGATGACTTGATTTTATATTTTCTATGTCAGTTGTTGATGTTTCGCTTGTTAAATTGAATGTGTGATTCTTATATATATAACCCTCAAGAAGGGGCTAGAGGAGTAGAAGATGAGGAGGATGATGGCATTTTGTTAGGCCCCTATAATACTAGTGATTCTCCCATTACTATTGTCATTATATCCCTTATTGTTATTATTGTGCCCCTATTGTCCCCATATTGTTATTAGTATACCCCATAGAAACCCACTATTGTTATTTTTGTGCCCTTATGTTATTACAGTTATGTTGGCTTGATTATATTGTGACCCCTTAGACTCCTATATAGAAGGGAGGTTTAGTCATTTATATCATCCAAGAATTATTCATTTGTGTAATGTAAAGGAGGTTGCCCCCTCGAAGAGGCTGAATTCTAAGGTGTTGATCTATCTTTTCTATCTTTTTGTGAGCTAGTTTCATAACATTTGGTATCAGAGCTTTAGATTCTAGGGTTTCGCTGCTCCAAATAGGTCATCGTGGCATTTTCACTATCACTTTTTTTTCTGCGGCATTTCAGAAGCTAAAACAAAAATCCATTGGAGCCAAAATCATTCTGAAATTTGGGTCCAAATTTCAGAGCTTGTCTCGCTATATTTGGGGATATATGATCTGCGGAAGTTAGGGTTTTTGTAGGCTTCCGAATTACATTCCAAATAAGTGACCTGGGGAAAATCCCCATAACTTTTGTTTTGAGCATCAGATTATATTTTGTAAGAATTTTCAGAAAGAGGATGGCATGTAATTTTCTTTGGATCAGTTTCAAGTACTAAGGTCAAAATAGTGACACATGGAATGTCGTACAAGTTCGCTCTATTGAACTGGTCTATAATCAGGTCACCATGGGAGATTTGGCATAAATATTCCATGGAGAATCCAATATTGATCAAACTTGCGGGGTTAGAAAGAGGACTCAAAGGGATACCACAAGACAAGATTTCAGATATTCACGATCCGTAGTTATAGAGATACAACAGATTCAATATCGAACTCTTACAAAGTGAAAAAAAAGGTGTGTATTTTTTTTATTTTTTATTTTTGCATAAGATTGGCTTGAAAAATTAGTTTGAAGGAATTCAAAGGGAATAATGAAGAATTATTAGCGTTAATTAATGCCCTGAAGAAAGAAAATGGAAACACCTAGTAAGAAACCTAAAACCTCTAGCATGACTCGTGAAGAAGAGGAAGAAATGAAACATGATATATCAAAATTACAAGACCAAGTACAACAAATTTCACCCTCACTAAAGGTAAATGTAGCTAAGATAAATGGCGTGGAAGCTAATATGAATGGCATGCAAGTTAAGATGGATGGCATGGAAGTTAATATATAGGGCATGCAAATTAATATGGATGGCGTGGAAGCTGAGATTGATAGCATGGAAGCTAAGATGGATGGCATGGACACTAAGATGAATGGCATGGACAATAAGATGGAAGAATTGAAGATAAATTTGAATAAGTTGCTACAAGAAATGGTCACTAATGGTGAAAGGGTAGTAAAGGAAACTCATGATGAGAACAAAAGAAATGTTATTCATAATTTCATAGACTCTAATGTTGGATTGAAGACCCACCATGTTCCAAAAATCGATATGAGGAAGTTTGATGGCAAGGATCTCAGAACATGGATACTACAGATGCAACAATTTTTCGATCTCCATAATGTGCAAAACACACAAAAGGTACATATTGCAACTTTATATTTGGAACCAAATCAGTGAATATGGTATCGATGGCTTTTCTCCCATAAACAAATTGTCACTTGGGCAATTTTTACTGAAGAAATGATAGCACATTATGAGGATACAAAAAGAAACACCTTTTTTAGCCAATTGATAAATCTCAAACAAAAGGGTTCAATGATGGAGCACATTGAGGACTTCCAAAAATTGAACATAAGGGTTAAATATATTCCAGAGGAGCGTAGGATTGATGTGTTCATAGGGAATTTAAAGGATAATATCCAACATGAGGTTCACCTTTGGGAACCTGATTCATTGGAGAAGGCATTCAGGTTAGCAAGAAAAATGGAAAGAAAAATTATGTCAACCAGGAAGCCTACCACTCATAACTATAAAGTTGGAAGTGTTGTTTCCCCTAGCCTTCCACAACCTACAAGGTTGAAACCACATCAATTGGAAGAAAAAAGAGAAAAAGGGATTTGTTACAGTTGTGAGAGCAAATACACTAAAGGTCATAAGTGTGCTGAGAAGAAATTATTCTACATAGATTGTGAAGAGGAGGATGAAAAGGAACAAGAAATGTCAAAAGAAGAGGATATACTCCAGGAACAAACCCTAGATAAAGAAGAAATGAATCCGACCATATCTTGTAATGCATTGGCTGGAATTACCACTCCTCAAACTATCAAGATAGAAGGATATATCAAGAAGAAAAAGGTAATAGTGTTGATTGATTCGGGAAGTACCCATAATTTTATTCATTGTAAGATAGCAAAGGAAATGAATTGCTTCCTATATCCAACACCAAAGTGTCAAGTGATTGTTGCAAGTGGAGGAACCATAAATTGCTTTGGAAAGTTCCATAATATCAAGATATCCATGGGAGAATAGTATTGAATAGACCAATGCTTTCCATTCCAATGAGTGGTGTTGATGTTGTACTAGGAGTCCAATGGCTACAATCCTTGGGTACAATAGCTTTTAATTTTCAAGAACTTTAAATGAAATTTTGTGCGGAAGGAAAAGAATTTGAATTAAGGGGTATTGTAGGGAAACCAGGAAATATAATCAGCTCTAACGGTATGACAATGCTTCTAAAGAAGGAACAATGAGGTGTAATTGCACAATTATGTTCGCTAGAGGTTCCCACATCAAAATCATCTATTTCTCCAAATCTCCAAAATGTATTGGATAATCATTCCAAGGTATTTGAGACTCCCAAAGGTCTCCCACCTATTCGTGATCATGATCATGCTATTCATTTGATTCCAGGAAGTGTTCCTCCAAACATCAGGCTGTACAGATATCCCTATGCCCAAAAGAGTGAAATTGAACGTATGGTTGCAAAAATGCTAGAGGCTGGCATAATTCAACCTAGTCAAGGTTATTTCTCTACTCCAGTAGTATTGGTGCACAAGAAGGATGGATCATGGCACATGTGCTTGGATTATAGGGAGCTCAACAAGCTCACTATTAAAGATAAATTTCCCATTCCTGTCATTGATGAATTGTTTGATGAATTGCATGGATCAATTTACTTCACCAAGTTGGATCTTCATTCAAGATATCATCAAATCATAATGAAGACTGAAGACATTCCGAAAACAACATTTAGAACTCATGAGGGTCATTATGAATTTTTGGTCATGCCTTTTGGCCTTACCAATGCACCTTCTACATTTCAAGGTTTGATGAATTCCATTTTCAAACCCTTCCTTAGAAAATTTGTGTTAGTATTTTTTGATGATATACTAATCTATAGCAAGTCTTGGAAGGATCATGTTGAACATTTTGACAGGGTGCTCAAACTATTGGAGGAGAAACAATTATATGCAAAAAGCTCCAAATTTTTCTTTGGAGTACAAGAGGTGGAATATCTGGGTCATATTGTATCTCATGAAGGTGTTAAGGTAGACCCTAGCAAAATTAAAGCCATTAAGGAATGGAAAATAACCACGTCCATAAAGCATCTGCGAGGATTTCTTGGGTTGGCAGGGTATTATCGCAAGTTTTTTATGAATTATGGGAGAATAGCAGCACATCTAACAACATTATTGAAGAAAGATGCATTTTCATGGACTCCATAAGCAACAAAGGCCTTCGAACATCTTAAAGAGGCAATGTGCCAAGCACCGGTCTTAGCTACATCGGACTTCACAAAAACCTTTATTGTGGAATGTGATGCTTCAAGAAATGGAATTGGTGTTGTTTTAATGCAAGATGAAAGACCCATTGCTTTTGAAAGTCGTCTAATCAAGGGAAAGTATTTACACAAAGCTATTTATGAGAAGGAAATGTTGGTAATACTACATGCACTTAAGGAGTGGCTACCCTACCTAATGGGAAGACACTTCAAGGTAAAAACGAATCATGATAGTCTTAAATACTTTTTAGAACAAAGATTATCCTTTGAAGAGCAACCAAAATGGGTCACAAAGATGTTGGGTTATGACTTTGAAATCATCTACAAGAAAGGATGAAGATGTGGAAGCACTGTTGTGCACCATTTCTATAATCCATCCATATCGGATAAACGAAGCAAGGGAGGAATGGAAGAATGATCAAGAAGTGTGGGCACTCACTCAAAAGTTACAACAAGATCCTAGTTCATCTGATACATTTAGCTGGAAAAATGATTCATTATGGTACAAAGATCGCATATATCTATGTAAGAATTCCCAAATCAAACAAAAGATTCTTATGGAATTGCACACTTCTCCCTTAGGAGGGCACTCAGGATTTTTAAAAACTTATCATGGGGTTAAGAAGGAATTTTTTTGGGATGGCCTTAAATCGGATATTCACAATTTTGTGGCAGAATGTTTGGTTTGCCAACAAAATAAAGTTGAAACAATTAAGACCCCAGGTCTATTACAACCTTTATCCATTCCAAGCCAATATTGGGAGGAGGTTTCAATGGATTTTATCACAGGTTTACCCAAGTCCAAAGGAAAGAATGTCATCATGGTGGTAGTTAAAAGACTTACCAAGTATGCACACTTTTTTTGCATTATCACATCCATTTAAAGCCAGTACAGTTTCTACTACATTTATGGAAACAATTCAAAAGCTACATGGAAACCCAAAGATTATTATAAGCAACAGAGATCCCATTTTCACTGGAACTTTTTGGATAGAATTATTTTCTTGTCTCAGTACTCATTTAACTCATAGCTCATCTTATCATCCTCAATCTAATGGGAAAACTGAGATAGTAAAAAAATGTTTGGAAGGATATCTTTGTTGCTTTATATCTGATAAAAAGACATAATGGGTCAAATGGTTGCCTTTGGCTGAATGGTGGTATAACACTTCCTTCCATACTGCAGCAAAAATGACCCCATTTATGGCACTTTATGGATATCAGCCACCATCCATCACATCATATTTAAGAGAAAATTCTAAGGTTCAAGGAGTGGAACATCACCATCAACAACAAGTTCTCCAACTCTTAAAGGATAACCTCATGTTGGCGTAGAATAGAATGAAACAACGGGTAGATAAACATTGCAATGAAAGAAGTTTTGATGTAGGTGACTGGGTATTCCTATTGCTACAACCATATAAACAAATGTCCTTAAAACAAGATAAGAAAGATAATAAATTATCACCAAAGTATTATGGTCCATACAAGGTGTTGCAAAAGATTGATACTATGGCATACAAATTGTAGCTTCCTGCAGCTTCCCGAGTGCACCCAATTTTCCATGTTTCATTTTTAAAGAAGGTTATAGGTGACAAGATCCCAGTTCAAACAATATTGCTAGAACTTGACGAGGAAGGAAAAATCATATTGGAACTAGAAGCAGTCACAGAAACAAAAACTTGACAGCTACGAAATCGATCAATTTCGGAGTATCTCATCGAGTGGAAGAACTTATCCGCTGAAGATTCCACACGGGAGGATGAGAATTTTATACAGAATCATCCAAAACTACTCAAGCATTGGGGATAATGTTTTTCGGAAGGAGAGGGGCATGTTAGGCCCCTATATTACTAGTCATTCCCCCATTACTATTGTTATTGTATCCCTTATTGTTATATTGTGCCCCTATTGTCCCCATATTGTTATTAGTATGCCCCATGGAAACCCACTATTGTTATTTTTGTGCCCTTGTGTTATTACTGTTATGTCGGCTTGATTATATTGTGACCACTTAGACTCCTATATATAGAAGGGAGGTTTACTCATTTGTATCATCCAAGAATTGTTCATTTGTGTAATTTAAAGGAGGTTTCCCCCTCGAAGAGGTTGAATTCTAAGGCGTTGATCTATCTTTTCTATCTTTTTGTGAGTTGGTTCCATAACACATTTGAAATATGAGTGGTCATTGTAGTAATAACCTTTAGGGGGAATTGGCAGGAATATTTTCCTCCATTAGCAAGAGAAAGGAGCCAAAGTTTTCATCCATTACTCCTCCAACCAAACCACCTCAGAGGAGATGGCTTCCAAAATCAATAACTTTGCTTCTTTTAGTGATGGTGTATAGGTGATTGTCTGTAGATTCGATGTTTCCAAGCCCTACTAGGTATTCCAATTGTTGTAGCTAGCTTAGCACACATTTGACCCCACTATATTGGGGTAACGAATGTCAGAATGTTAGACTCAAACTATTCCACCCTTGCAAAGAACACCAATCGCCAGTAGGACAAGACTTTCCAAGAGAACTTCTAAGGAGCGTTTCTATGTAGTAGAGAGGCTGCCAAGTGGGTTTTTCGGTGGTGATGGTGGTCACATCATCAACCTAAGCAACTCCCTGGTGGGACTTCTAACACTACTGATCGATGTCTACATGGCTAGCAAAGCAATGGTGCAGATGATGACAAGGATTCTAGTGCAAGAGTTAATGACCACTTAGATTACCACAAATTGTGTGGCCCTCGGAAATGTTTCCATCTATATCTTGTTTTCCAAGAGGAACAAGGTTATGATGGAAACCACAAAAAAATCCAATTTATTTGAGTAGATGGGGAGGGTGAAGATGTGGATCTAGTTGTTTCCTTCTTAGAAAGCAAAAAAGCAATATGGATTAATGCTCATGTTATTTGGGTCAATGGAGGCCAATTTTAATTCATAGAGCTAGATCGTTTTAATCCCTAATTTTTTTTTTTTTTGAATTTGGATTATTATACAGTGTTCGAGCTTTAACGAATTGTGTTCACTCATATGTTTCAAGAAGTCACTCAATAGTTTTGTTCATAGTAGAAGCTAAAGTATTCCATCATACATTAAATTCTATTTTTAATGAACATGTTTTCCAATTTCACACTAGTTAAGCTTTGGATTCCAGCCCAAGCTATGTGTTAGGAGGTACTTAATGTGTACTACACTTAATATGATGTTTAAATATTATAGGCCATTTGATTGATTTTATACCATTGAATTTTATTTTATTTAAATTATATTGTGTAATTCAAGAAACAGACTATTGAATACACATTCCTAGTGAGTATTAAATCCAAATACCTTGTAATATGGTGTTGAATGAGCTCCTAAATAACATTCATTTGATCACCCTAAAGAATAATAATTGATCCTTATAAATTTGAATATAACTTATTCAAAAAATATTTACTCCCAAGAATCGAGAACTCTCTAAAGTTAATATAAAAAAATTCAAAGAATGTTAATACCGGTGAAGAATTTTTAGAGTTATTATTAAAAAATCAAATATAAAAGATGAAGAATCCTTGTGGGGCTCCTATTATTGAAAATAAAATTGAAAAATTTATTTAAAACATTAAAATTTCATCAATTAGGATAATAGGGAGTAATATTAATGGGGGTTTTGTAACAATGGGAGGGATTATGCATGGATTTAAGGGGGTTTTTAGAGATAAGTGTTGAGTTTTTACAAATTGAAGTGTGTTAAGGAAGGTGAATGAATCCATACATTTTTTTTTATTGTTGTAAAGACACATTATTAAAAAATAGGACATTCTTGAACCCTCATGTAGACCCTACCTTTGTCTCATACCATGAGGATGAAAGATCAAGTGCCTTGATTAGTTTTTCTAGTAAGTTCCATGTGATGAGCTGCCTTAACACCAACCAATCACATAGATTTGTAGATCACCTAGGGGATTTTAGTATCTATGTAAAGTAAATTGACAAGACATCGAATGGCCTAAGTGAGAAGATTTTCATGGAGACTTTGGAGTGTGTAGAGAGCCTGTAATTACTCAATATTCAAACACCTCTTACCTTATTGCTCATTCTATGTTTCCTCAAGCAACATTTAGCCTTAATGGAGTTTCTTCTTTAGGTTTTATTGGTAGTAAATAGGGATCTTATTGAGATTGACAATGATATATTATCCAATGTGCAAGGAATTTATGAAAGGAAGTGAAGAAACATGATAAATTTACAAGGAGTTAGTAGTTCACTTGTGATTGGGGAAAATTTTCAAGTTAGTAAAACCACAAAGTTGAAGGATCCAGAAATTGGAAAGTTTTGTGATAAGAGGGAATCAATGGAGAACCTCAACTCTTGAATGGAAAAAGAGTGAGTTCTTGTCCTAGAATATGCTTTGATATCTTGCATTCTTTACAAAGAGGCAAAAAAAATCCAAAGAATTTATTTGCAACCAACAATATAGTAAAAAAATATATGCATTTATTTGGAACGTATAGCCAAAAAATGTTATTCCTCTAGAACCTGTAACATTTGATATTTTTGCAAATGTAGAGTCCATTCAAATGATAATAGGATATTCAAAAACATGAAAGTTTACTTCCATTTATATATATGATGAAATTAAAAAATAAAGAAATTGTGAGTTCCCTTCATATTTACAAACCCTAATTACTTCTATCCTATCCTTGAATCCCTTGTTATTGTATAAATTTATCGACTATTTGTGGAATGATTGACCTGGGGAAAGTACCAAAAGAGAGAAATATGCTAGAGATACCACATAAAATCATACAATGAGATGATAAAAATGGAAAATTTTATTAATATCTGCAATAATACTGTTCACTTGCCTCTTTGATGGGGCAACCCATAATCGAGCATAACTCAATTACACAACACACGATTAGAATTCCCTTACTATCTTTGACAATGTATAGTTTCTTGAGACCTAAAACACTAACTACTCATGGTCCCTTGCATAATGTGGGTTAAACACTTTATTTATTAGCTATGACCTGTTGTAACTAACTGTGGTCCCTTTTTTATAATGTGGGTCAACCACATACAATGCTTATGGACTTTATTTATTAAACTAACTAATCATGACTCTTACGAGGCTTCTTGGGCTTATTAGATTAATAAAGGGGCTAGTTTCAGACCTTAACAGGCCCTCCTCCTTCACAAGAAACCTTGTCCTCAATGTTGGAGATGTGGAAAATTCTGGAGAATAGTTTTTTATTCCCATATCGCATCTTCTAGTAAGGTGTCCTTCCATTGGATGATGAGTTCCTTAATAGTGCGGCCACAAAGATGTCATTCTTGTGAATCTAGGACTTATTCTATTTGGATCAATATGGAACCTTCCTCTCCCAATTCAGGAAGCATGGTATGCACCTTAGAATTGTGCCCCACCACTTTCTTAAGGAAAGAGACATGGAAAGCAAGGCGAATTTTTGAAGTGGTCAGCAAGGTTAGTTTGTAGGCAATTGAGCCAATATGTTAAATCACCTGCTAAGGCCCATAAAATTTTGGAGATAATTTTTGGAAGCACTTTTCTTTGATATATGTTTTCTTATAAGGATGGGGTCGAAGAAACATTTGGTGACCCACATGAAAATACCTTTATGAGGGATGTTGGTCAGTTTGTTGCTTCATCCAGTTTTGCACTTGATGGAGATTATCCTTCAGAAGAGATAGAGTGGTAGCTCGGTTCTAAAGCAGGTTATCAGTTGCCTTCATGTTGGAATATCCTATAGGATAATAAGTTTGCTAAGGTTGGATTTGGCCATACACCACCTCATACATTGTAATATTGGTTTCCTCGTGATAATTAGTATTATACCACCATTCTGCTAAAGGAAACTACTACACCCATTGATGTTGACTATATAAGGAAAAGCACCACAAGTAAGTCTCTAAACATTTGTTTACCACTTTGGTTTGACCATTCATTTGGGGTTCATTGGTTGTACTCATTTAGAGTTGCTTGCCATGTAGCTTAAACAGGTCATGCCAAAAATTGCTAGTGAATGTGAGATCACTATCACACACAATAGAAGTAGGCATGCCATGTAGTTTGAACATTTGAACCATGAAGACTTGAGCCACCAAAACTGGAGTGAATGGGTGCGGCAAGGCACAAAAATGGGTGTATTTGGAGAGTAGATCCTCGACAACCATGATGATTGATTTTTTTCCTAATTTAGGGAGACCTGAAATGAAATCCATGGAGAAATCCATCCATATAGAAGCAGGTAGTGGAAATGGTTGTAAGTTACCTGGTGTCTTTATTGGTTCCCCTTTGTTGTGTTGGCATACATCACATTTAGCTACAAATGTAATAATTTCTTGTTTCATCCCTTCATGAAAGAAGGAGTGGCTTTCCCAAGCATAAGTCTTTTGAAATCTTGGATGTCCTACGATGGGTGATGAGCGAAGATTTTCTTGGATGTGTGGTTTGAGAGTGGAGTTAGGGGTGAGAACCACATGATCCTTATGTTGAAGAATATATTACTTCCAAGTGTAACCCACTAGGGGGTTAAGATCCACTTGTAACTTTTGGATTAGCTAGAAAAGAGATGGATGGGAAAACCATTCTTTGTGTCCCTCCTCAATCCAAGATGGTGTGGGAAAGGATAAGGATAAGTGTGTGTAATCCTCCTAAAATTTCCATGAAAAGACATTGGATACAACATTATATTGACCGTTCTTATAGACTATCTCATTGTCATATCCCAACATGTTGGTAAGCCATTTATTTTGTTGTGGAGAGGATAATCGTTGCTCTAGAAAATACTTCAAACTATGATGGTTAGTTCAGATTTGGAAATTTCATCCAAGCAAGTATGGTTTCCAAGTGTCTACTACATATAATATGACCAACATGTTTTTCTCATAAGTAGATTGACCCATATTATTGCCACTTAATTATTGGCTTGTGAAGGCTATTGGTCGACCTTCGTGCATTAAGATTGCTCCAACATCAATCTCTAAAGAATCACATTCTATCACAAAGGGTTTTATAAAATATGGAAGGGCCAAAACAAGGGTGGAACACATGGCCTATTTGAGATCCAAGAAGGCATGTTGAGCTACTTCTATCCACAGGAATGCATTTTTCTTGAGAATATTTTCCAGGGGTAAATAAATGTATCCATAACTCCTCACAAATTTTCAATAGTATCCCATGAGATCCAAAAATCCTCACATACTTTTCAAGATCTGAGGTTGTGTATAATCTTGCATTGCCTAAATATTTTTTGGATATAGCCATACTCAATTACCCACAATGTGTCCAAAATACTCCACCTCTTCCATTCCAAAATAACACTTGGACAATTTGACAAAAAAATTATTATCATTCAAAAGTTGCAATACCTGTTCAACATGTTGAAGATGTATTTCCCACATTTTTTTGTCGATGATTATATCATCAAAAATGACCAAGAAAAACTATGAGATATTGCTTGAGAAGGTTATTCATTAGACTTTGAAAGGTGGACAGGGCATTACAAAGACCAAAAGGAAAGACCAAAAATTCATAGTGACCTTCATGGGTTCTGAAAGTTGTCCTGGGAATGTTTGGCACTTTCGTTTTAATTTGGTGATAGTTTGAGTAGAGAATCAACTTGTTAAATAATTGGGTATCATGGAGTTCATCTAGGAGATAATCGAATACTAGAATAGGGAACTTATCCTTGATGGTGAGCTTGTTGAGGTCCCTGAAGCTGGGACACATGTGACACTCCCCATATTTCTTTAAGACCGTGACCACTGGGGAGAATAAGAGAAGGTGGTGGGACGAATCATGCTTGCTTCTAGTAGCTCCTTACTAGTATTTTTAATGTCATTATTTTATGTGAATGGATACCTATAGAAATGAACATTGGGTGGTTGGCTACCCATAATCAAAGGGATGCTATAATGATTCTCACATCATGAAGGGAGTAGTTCCTTGGGATTTTTCAAGCACCTATTGATGGTGACTCAACACCGATTGCAGATCTAGATAAATGGTGGTGGGGATTGATTAAATAGCCTAGATTTCATTGAATTAAGAAACTAACCCATGGTTTCCATTTTTCAAAATCTTCTCCATTCTATGTGAGTTGATGATAGTAGGAGCACTTGCCCAGAGCCCACGAAGCATATGTGTGTGTCCATTCTATTTGATGCTCATATATAGCTCTTGGAAGTTCGTGATAATGGGGCATAGTGTTCGAAGCCATTCAAATCTGAGGACAATGCCAAAACATCCCATTTCAATAGCAAACATGTGTGTTTGAAAGTGATAGTCTCTCATAGGGAGCTTTATGTTTGTTTGGACAGGGTCCCCTGTGGTCAATTTTGGGGCAAAAGCCCACATTTTGGGGCAGAAAGCCCAAGTTTTTGTGATGTAAAGTGCAAAGTCTCCACAAGTTATGGTCGTGGAGCGTGTAGACTTAGTGTCATAAAGGGGTTTTCCCTTCTTTTATGTAAGTTGTGTCGGCATGTATAAACCTACCCATGGTCCGTAGACCATGGGATTGAATAAAAAGAGAGTCTTAGAGAGTCTAAGGAAGTTGAGTGAAGTTCATAGATGAATGTAATGGGTCATTAGAAGTGAGAAGAAAATAGTCTTAGAGTAGAAGAGAGGCTTTGTAGCTATGTGCCCAGAGGCCTAGAGTAGAGTTTGCAACTGAGTGTGCAAACCCCTGCAGCTGAGTGCGCAGGGTAGTCTTGAGTCTGTAAGAAAATCTAAAGTATCAATAAAGAGATTATTTTGGAAATATATGTGTTTTACCCATTTACTTTTGTTATGAATGAATGTGTTTATATTCTGATGAATATTGGGTTTATGTTTTAATTCTGTATTGATGCGTGATTCTGCATGGTTTACATTTTTATATGGACACAAGTAATAATATCTGTTTACGCGAAGAATATCTTAATGCATGCTAAAGATATCAGACACTTAAGCCCATCCGGGTAATAGCAGACTTAGGAGTGACTACAGAGGCGTGTAAGTGGTTGATTCACCTATTTAGGGTCCACGAAAGATAGTCGTGGACCTTCGCGAAGGTCTAGAGACTGGTAAGAGGGGATTATATCGATAAGCCTCAAGGGCTTATCGATCTACACAAAGGAAGGTATAGGGCATAAAATGACATCATAACCATCTTTGGGTGTGGAAACTTGCTTCCAGCATCCCTCCATACTGCTTCAGGTGAGACTTCAGTCCGTGCTCCGCATATTAATCCTGAAAGTGCCAATATTGTAGGGATTTGTTTGGCAAACTTAACTCTGAACTTGGGTCAGGACGCACAAAGCCAACAAATGGTTTCATTGTCGAGACTAGGATCTACATAAAGATATGTGTGATGTCACACCACTGGCATCCAAATAAGAAGGAAATTGAAGATTGGCTGGGTAGAAAGGTCCATGAATTTGCGGCGCAAGAGAACAGAAATCTGCGATTGACAAAAGAACAATGGTTGGACAGGTATCCATACATAAAGATCCATGATATTTTCTTTTGTTCATTCCCAGGTGAATTATACGAGTGGATTGCTAAATTGGTAGACGGCCAAGGAAGGTGGAGGCTTGAGGGTCCAATAGTGTGGACCCCGGAGTTAGTGCGAAGATTGGAAGCCTCTGAAGATAAGATCGCGCACTTTTTCGATCACTAGTTTGATCATATCCTAGGAGGGTTTTTGATAGAGTTCGCGGTCGATGCATCAGTCAGCTATATCGAAGCAGAGCGTCGCGTCTTCAAAGGACCACAAGTTAAGTATTTAAGGTCTTTGAATACTTGGATTCAAATGATCTTGTGAAAATCGGGTTATGCAATTACCTTGATGTTTGGAGCTATGCGAAGTGGAAAGTTATTCAGGGATATAAGGGGAACATGTCCTGAATATAGCCCAATGATTGAGCCTCCTTTGAGTTACGACGAAGAAGCAGCATAGGATTCTCCGCAGGGAGTTGTCCAGTTAATAAGGCGAGGGTTCCTATGAATACCCCATCCACCCACACCACCTCCATCTTCACCTCCACTGCATACACCTTTGCCCACATCGCCACCACCTCCACCACCATTCAATATGGTGAATACAGTGAAGTTTCCCATTTTCAAGGGCTTGGGAAATGAGGACCCGGACCATTTTTAGTTCATCACGAAGGCTGTGTGGCAAGCTCATAACATTACAACCGATCCAATGAATAAAGAAACGTTGGTTACTTCTTTGCAGGAATGCACTCTAATGTGGTACATTAAGTACTACACTGATAACCCGACAACTACGTTGGCAGACATTCAGACTGTGCTGAATAAGGAATTCAGTAGGCCCAAATCTGAAGCACAATCAATCGTTGGATTCAAGGAGATCATGATGAAGCCTAGCGAGACACCCTAGGAGATGGATCAGAGATTGAAGTGCAAGATCCGTGAAGCTAACATGAATCTTACGGATGGGTAGCACTGCGAATGGTTTGTGGCTTCGCTCTTGCCTCATCTAAGGGTTGCTTTATCACAACAAAAGATTGGGACCCAGGTGGAGGCCCTGGAGATTGCGATGAGATTGCATGAGACACCAATTCAAGATGTTGCTTTGGGAGTTCAGCAGATTCACGCGGAGTTGCAGAACCTTTGCCTAGAATTCCAAAGTCTGAAGAAGGATAGAGCGGCTCAGCCAGAGGTGTGCGAAGAAGTTTGGTGTTTGAAATGTAAGAGTGAGGGGCATGATAAAGATCATTGCCCTATCTTCACGGATTATGTTGAAGGAGGAGCACTGATGGCTATGAGGCCGATAGCTCAAGCAGGGCCAAGTAGAGGGCCCGCATTGTGGTGTGCTATTTCTCAGGTAGCTGGAAAACATACAACAAATAATTTCCACTTGCTGCAGAAATTTGTACAGACACCACAACATTTCTTCTGCAACTTCTACAAATCAGTAGGTCACAAGGAGTGCAACGGTTGTAGTTATGAGTTAATGATGGAGAGAATACCCGCATATCGAATGCAGAAATAAACATGGCCTCTGGATCAAGGCGTTGGGGGAGCGCAAGGAGGATATTATGGGCGTGGACGAGGCTGAGGTGGAGGAGGACCTGCGAGAGGTCAGGGGCAAGTTATTTGCTACAATTGTGGGGGGCCAGGACACTACACGCGAGAATGTACGAACACGATGCGCTTGTCGTGCCGATAGTGTACTCAGTTTGACTATGCGACAGAATACTGTCGTGTATTAATAGCTAAGATGTGTAAAAAGGGGACGCAACCTCAATAGCCTACCCAGAACCTACAGATGAGGAGGTTTAAACCTCGTGAAGAGGATCCTAATGTGAATATTGTACTGCATAGTGGAATGACGACTAGAAAAGATAAGGGAAAGCAGCCTGAAGAAAGTGAATGGGTCCACAAAGCTCCAAAGAATGAGGTTGGCTTTGATCTAGAGCACGTGAAAGAAACCTTCATGGAGGTGAAGAAAAGCTTCACTAAGGCTTCCACCTCAAGAAGTCAAGATAAGCAGTTTGAAGAAATGAACTCATCCATGCTTACTACCTTTCTGGAGACCAGTATGAAGCTGCTACGCGATAGAAAGGCCATAAAAGAATTACAAGAGTTTATCAATAAATGTGTTAGTAACACTCCTGAGGGACTGTGCGTGGTTAGGAAAATTGGTAAGCATAAGGTAAGAACAAGGTGTGAGATGAGGCTCACAGCGCAAATAGGAGAGTATGAAATGGACCAACTTATTCTGGATCTTGGGTCAGATGCGAATGTTTTTCCAAAACAGACATGAGAGAGAATGGGGAGACTTGCACTACAATGGTCTTATATTCAATTGAGGATGGCGAATCATCAAAAGATTATCCCCATGGGAAGATTGTAGGGAGTTACTGTAGATATTGAAGACATGAGGGCATTGGTGGATTTCAATGTAATAGAGATTGTCGATGACAACAATCCCTACCAAGCGCTCCTTGGGATAGACTAGGCCATTGACATTAATGGGGTGTTCAATTTGAAGAAACGGATGATGTCATTTGAAAGAAAATCGCTTCGCGTAGTAGTACCTTTGGACCCTACAAAAGGACCGCGTTATATTGAACTAGTCCGCGATTATGAAAGTGATGATGATTTGGACCAAATTTATAAGATAACAGCGTGAGATCAAAATTGGGTGAATCTGACAGCTGAAGGAAGTATTGCATGGGACTGCGAAAGCTCCTGCACATTAGATTCAGATGAGGAATTGGAACAATGGTAGAATCGATTGCATGAAGTGTTTATGCTATGATGTAACATGATGACCAAATTGATGTACTGCGTATCATCGGAGGTAATAATTCTGCCTTATTATGATGGTTTAACTGACGTTGATAAATTTTTGGATGCATTTGAAAGGGAAGTGCCAGAGAAGCATCACTTCCAAGCCTTGGACTTTGTGTTGCGCACTATGCCTGCAAGATGGTGGGGTACACATAAAGACAATTTCGATGGATGGCGTGAATACAAAAGGCTAATGAGGGTGCGGTTTGGTAATCCAAAGGTACGATTGACAGAGAAATATGATGGAAGGAGTGATCCACGTGACCACTTGGAAAAATGGATTGATGCTTATGGAGTAGAACCGCAACCGGAATGGGTGCATTTTTTCTGCAACACTTTAGACGTAATACCAATGAATTGGTACTTGGAAACAGAGCTCCACCATGGCATGGATGAATGGGATATTTTGAGACAGGGATTCTTTATGACATTCAGCTTCGAAGATGGATTCGAGTGGATTGATGAAGCATTACAGGAGGTCAAGGCAATTATCTTCAGAATCCTGCAAGATTCCTTAGATTTGATTCAACCAAATTGGACCACCTAGTTGCACCATGCGTTGGAGTGCTACAATGTGACTGCTGAAGAAGAAGAGGAGGATCCAAGGAACCTTAATATCCCAGAGACAGAAGGTCATCGCAAAGTTGATGGGTCATATATCAAGAATCTAGATATCACTGCGCCGCTGAAAACTTGACAAGTGAACATTGGGACAGAGGCGGAGCCGAAGTTTGCGAAGATAGGGGACTACTGGGATGATGCTATGGTGGATAAGGTCGCTGAGTTGCTCCACGAGTACAAGGATTTCTTTCCTAAAAAAATTTCAGACCTGAAAGGGATAATAAGTGATTTAGGAGTAATGAAGATAACGTTAAAACCATACGTGCAGCTTGTGAAGCAGCGACCATATCGCCTTAATCCTAAGTATAAGGAAAAGGTTCACTTGGAGTTGGAAAAAATGTTGGCAGCAAGTATTATTGAACAAGTGAAGGAGTCCGATTGGGTAAGTCCTATGGTAATTCAGGAAAAGAAGCAGAAGGATGAAATAAGAATATGTGTAGATCTCAGGAAGCTAAACTATGTTTGTGTGCATGATCTTTTTCCAACTCCGTTCACTGATAAAGTGCTGGATAATGTAGGAGGATAGGAAGCATATTCATTCATTGATGGGTTCTTGGGGTACCATCAGATCAAGATCACGTCAGAAGATAGGAGTAAGATGACATTCACAACTGAGTGGGGATGTTTTCAGTATATTGTAATTCCTTTTGGACTTAAGAATGTGCTGGCAATCTTTTCACGCATAGTAATTACAACATTAAAAGAGTTCATTCACAAGTTTTTACATGTATACTTTGACGATTGGACAGTGTTTGGGTTGGTAAAGCGCCATGTAGCTAGTTTGCACTTGATGTTCGATACATGCCGAAGGTATCAGATTGCACTAAACTTGAAAAAGTACTTATTTTGCGTCCCTTTTGGAATCTTGTTGGGTCATGTGGTGTGCAGACAAGGATTAATGGTGGATCCAGCTAAGATCGTGGTTATAATCAATTTGGAGGCACTTAGAAGTCTTAAACAACTGCGTACAACACTAGGTCATACTAGTTATTATCGAAAGTTCATCAAGATTTATGCTCAGATTACCGCGCCGATGGAAAATTTGTTGAAGAAGGACGTTACATTCGGTTGGAATGAAGAGTGTCAGATGAGCTTGGATGTTTTAAAGGAGAAAGTGGTCACTGCACCAATCCTAGTCTTCTTGGATTGGAAGAAGGAATTTCACGTGCATGTGCATGCATCATGTATTGCGCTGGGAGCAGTACTGACATAGGCCAGTGAAGGAGAACTGGATCACTCGATAGCATTTGCAAGAAAGAAGCTATCAAAGGCTAAAAAGAACTATTCGACGATGGAGCGCAAAGGGTTGGCAATGGTGTACGCACTCTAGAAGTTCAGTCATTACTTGCTAGGCGGACACTTTAAGATGTAAACAGACCATTCTGCATTAAAGTACCTGGTCAAGAAGCCTGTGTTGTGGGTGGGGGGGGAATATGCATATGGCTGCTGCTGTTTTAGGAGTATGATTTTTAAGTCATTGTGAAGCCAGGGAGATTGAATTTTCGACCAGATCATCTGTCACGCATTGAAACCAGGTAGGAGCCTACTAATTTGGAGGAAGGACTGCCACACACACAACTATTTGCAGTGTGTGTAGCAAACAATCATTTTGCAGACATCATCCACTTCCTGACTAGGGGAACGACTCTAGAGGGGTACACTAGTCAAAAGAAAAAGGAATTGGTGGTGCACACGAGATTTTTTTCTGTTATTGCAGGTCACTTGTATAAGATGGGAGAGGATGAGATATTGTGACGTTATGTGCCTAATTTTGAATGAAGCAATATCCTAGTTGAAACTCATGGAGGAGCCGTGGGAGGCCATTATGCAGGTAAAGAAACAACACAGAGGATTTTACATGCTAGGTTGTGGTGGCCAACATTGCATAAGGATTCAAAAGCCTATTGTAGGGCGTACGATGCATGTCAGAGGATGGGCAGACCATCACGGAGGGATGAGCTACCTTTGAATCTGCAAGTGTCATTGCAGCCATATGAAATGTGGGTAATTGATTTTGTAGGACCGATTCAGCCTCCAGGAAAGAAGATGGGTGTGTGGTATATCATCACCGTGACTAAGTATTTGACCAAATGGGTGGATGCGTAGCCTATAAAGGATTATACATGGGAAACAACAATGAAGTTCCTGTTTGAATATGTGCTCACCAGGTTCGATTGCCCAAAGATTTTGATCAATGATCACGGTATACACTTCCTTAATGAAACAATCAGCACACTGACGGAAGAGTTCCAAGTTTATCATCAAAAGATCATGTCGTATCATCATCAGGCTAATTTGATGGTGGAAGTGTTTAATAATATATTTGAGAACATGTTGACAAAAGTCTGCAATGTGCAGAGGAATGATTGGGACATATGCATACCAGCGGTGCTATGGGCTTATAGAACTACTTGTAAAAAGTTGACTGGACAGACACCGTTTAGGTTGGTATATGGTGTAGAAACAGTGACGCCGATGGAATACATTGTGCCTAGTCTACACATAGTGCCATTCACAGGTATGGCAGATCGTAGAGCCTTGGAAGAGAGGCTCGGGCAGTTGAAAGAGCTAAAGGAAGATAGATTCTTGGCTGGATTCCATCAACAAGTTCAGAAGGAGCACGAAAAGGCATGGCACAATCAACACATTAAACTGCACACCTTCAAGGTAAACAAATTAGTTTTATTATATGACAACAAGTTTGATAAATTTCCTGGAAAATTTTGGAAAATTTTAGATGCATTGGCTAGGGCCGTATGTTATCAAGGAGATTACCGATGGTGGAGCAGTTCAGCTTGTGAAATCTAATGGAGATCCATTTCCCGTAAAGGTAAATGGCAGTCGATTGAAGCCATACATTGGGGATCCGGCCAGATGACTATATGATGGTAGCACAGTCTTAGCGCTCCAGGTAGCTGCAAGGAGGCGTAGGACTATAAACTACATTGCTCAGGTTTTAGAGCTATGCGATGAGGGGCATGCGCGAAATAGAAGGGTGTCATTGCATCAGTAGACGCGCGAAGGGAGTTGTGCTACAGGAAAAGAGATCGCACGACATAGCCAGAAAGTGACTGTTACCATCATTGTTCATGATTTGACAGTGAGAAGATAGCTAAGAGGAGCGGGGGGACGACATTTAAGGCTAAATTTAAGAGCAACATATTTGAAAATCTACCACCAATCTAGCATTTATGAGCAGATTTTGGGGGGAACAGTCGAATTTGAATTCAAATTTTCCTTTGAATTATAGATGGTCATTCTGAGAGTTTATGTGTTGTGTTGTCTGGTGTGAATGAACCGTGCATTATTTGAGGACTTGGTCACTAGTTTTGTATTTGAGAGGTTACCTGAGGAAACCCAGTAGCTCATTAACAACTTCATGTCTGCACCAGCTAAGACCGCTAGTGCCAGAGGGTCTATTGCCTCTGAGGGAGTTTCCCTTGAGGTTGTGAGTATGGAGGTTCCCGCAGCAGTGCCTAAGTTGCCGAGGTCACCTAGGCTGAAGCCTATGCTGGCAAGGGAGGTCCCCAAGCCGAAGAAAGATAAATAGAAGAAGACGATGCTGGTGTGCGAGTCACTAAGGAAACATCCAGCTACACCGACGTAAAGAAAAGAAAAGCCAACCGTGCAGGAAAAGGGCAAAGTGGTAGAACTGGAGGCCGATGAGGGCGCGAAAGACATCGATATTGAGAGGGTAGACCCTATCTCGAAACTACCAGAGTACATCCCTCTACACCGAGGCAAGGTGAAAGTCCAAAAGGACCCACGTGAGGGGCAGTTCCTTCTTCACACGCCCTTTCCACTAGAAGCTATAAATTTTGAAGGTCTGCACTTGGCACGCATCCCACATCTGAAGCTTGAGGATTGGGACTTGGGGGACAATGAGTGGTTTCCCGACCTGGCTACTAATATTTTTATGCAAAGGGTGTTCTATAAGGAATCTTGTGTCACTGTGCTAAAGCCGGTGGAGTGGATTCGTGGGGTGAACAAGGAAGGATTGTTGAATTTGCTATGGGTGCCACATTACCACTGCACCCCGATATATTTGACCATCATCAAGCAATCACTGTGCCTAGTGCACGATGGGTGAGCCAATTCCTATAACTGACATGCTGATCCATCGGATCACATTGTTACCCCGTTCTAGACTAAATCCAGCCAAGGCATTTGGCGGAAAGTCGGGCGAGAACGACCTCGCTGAGAAGATGAAGGACAAGTTCAAACTTGTAAAAAATTCATGCAGATATTCAATTTCCAGCATTATGGACCCTGCAGTGAAGGTGGCCACCCAAATTTTGGCTGGAAAATTAATGTGAAAGTGTCGCGCGGACGAGGTGATGGCACCAGTGGTTTTGCTAGCGGCCCAGTGGGCGAAGGGCATACAGTTCAACTAGGTGTGCTACCTGTGCATTGAGTTCCTTGCGAACTACAGGGAGGCACAGGACCACAACAAGACATTTCATTACTCATGGCTCTTACTTTCAATTGTGTTGGTCACATGGGAATTGCCGGAGGACAGCCAATTTCCTCTGATTGAGATAGATTTTCCAGAAGCAGCAAAATTTGGGTCTTTATGGGCTACCAAGGACGCTGAGTACATCCGGGAAAGTAAAGTTTTTTGGGTATTGATGGATATGAGCCTTTATATGGCCATCAAAGAAAGGCTGTGATTGTCACCAACCGTCTTTGATCAGTTGTCTGAATACGTGGAGTTCAAAGTAGACTTCCACTGTATCAACATCGGGGTGCGAAAGAATCCAAACCAGAAATGGTATGATTTACCATGACTAGCTACATATGACCCCATTGCAGAGGTCCTCAACGCAAGATTCGGGCCTTGGTTGGACGAGGCATATGTTATCTCGACCGCCATTGAAGAGAAGTTGGCTGGCCTACAGAGGACACAACAGAAGGTCAAAGAAGACAACGCAAGACCAAAGACTGAGCAGTTGGTTGAGCAGCTCAAGCAGGCAGCCATGCAGAGCGCGACCGAGGTAGTAGTGGCGCAAGTCGAGCTGGGAGGTCTCCGCACTAAGATCTCCGCACCAGTAGAGTGACTCGGGGACTAGTCACGATATTTGTGTTGGGGGGCTATTGGGACAGGGTCCCCTGTGGTCAATTTTAGGGAAAAAGCCCAAGTTTTGGGGCAGAAAGCCCATGTTTTTGTGATGTAAAGTGTAAAGTCTCCGCAAGTTATGATCGCGGAGTGCTTATATAGTAAGTGTCATAAATGGATTTTCCCTTCTTTTATGTAAGTTGTTTCGGCTTGTATAAACCTACCCATGGTTCACGGACCATGGGATTGTATAAAAAGAGAGTCTTAGAGAGTCTAAGAAAGTTGAGTGAAGTTCATAGATGAATGCAATGGGTCATTAGAAATGAGAAGCGAAGAGTCTTATATTAGAAGAGAGGCTCTACATCTGTGTGCGCAGAGGCCTAGAGTAGAGTCCGTAGTTGAGTGTGGGGACCCCTGCAGCTAAGTGCGCAGGGTAGTCTTGAGTCTATAAGAAAATCTGAAGTATCAATAAAGAGATTATTCTTGAAATATCTGTGTTTTTCCCGTTTAGTTCTGTTATGAATGAATGTGTTTATGTTCTGATGAATATTGGGTTTATGATTTAATACCATATTGATGCGCGATTCTGCATGGTTTACATTGTTATATGGACGCAAGTAATAATATATGTTTATGTGAAGAATATCTTAATGCATGCTAAAGATATCTGTCATTTAAGACAATCTAGGTAATAACAAATTTAGGAGTGACTACAAAGGCGTGTAAGTGGTTGATTCGCCTATTTAGGGTTTGTGAAATATAGTCGTAGACCTTCGTGAAGGACTAGATACTGGTAAGAGGGGATTATATCGATAAGCCTCAAGGGCTTATCGATCTACGTGAAGGAAGGTTTAGGGCATAAAAGGACATCATAACCATCTCTGTGTCGGGCCCCTATACTACTAGTGTAACCCCTTATTGTTATTAGTACAACCCCCTTATTATATTGTTGTACCCATGTAGTCCCCATATTATTATTATTGTGCCCCATAGAAGCCCACTATTGTTATCATTGTGCCCTTACATTATTATTGTTATGTCGGTTATGATTATATTATGACCCCTTAGACTCCTATATATAGAAAGGAGGTCTTGTCATTTGTATCATTCAAGAATTGTTCATTTGTGTAATGTAAAGGAGGTTGCCCCCTCGAAGAGGCTTATTTCTAGGGCGTTCATCTATCTTTTCTATCTTTTTGTGAGTTGGTTCCATAACACTCTCGGTGTGGAAACTTGGTTCCAGCATCCCCCCATACTGCTTCGGGTGTGACTTCAGTCCACTCTCCGCGGATTGATGCTGAAAGGGCTAGTAGTGTAGGGATTCGTTTGGAAAACTTAACTTTGAGCCTGGTTCAGGACCTACTAAGCCAAAAATGTTCTCACAACGTCCTTCACATTTCATAGTCCCCCATTGATTATAAGGACCTAAAATTTGGATATTGTTCACACAAAATAATGCACAGCTTCAGTAACCCATTTATGGACAAAATTATGCGTGTTTTCATGTCAATCGATACCACCATCATTTGATGCTTAATAAGACCTCTAATTTTAACCATTTTTGGAGAAGAAATGCCTACTAATGAATGGAGTGATATGGTCAGTTCAGTAGGTGTTGTTGTAGTATCTAGTGTAGTATCTTGAGGTTCCACTACATCCTCCCCAAACACTTCAATGGGTTGGTCCTCATTATCTAGGCTATTTCTTGCCGTGTCAATCTAAAATAAATTTAGTTCCTTGCATTTGTGGCTTGGGGAAAATTTGTCATCACAATAGTAACACAATTCTTGTCTTAGGAAATTTCAACCATTTCCACTAGTGACACCTTTTGCACCTTAATGGTTTGGGTGGGGCCACTGACATGGGTGGGATATGCCTTTGATGTCAATGAACGATGAATATATTGGGAATTAATAGTAATTTCTGTCTAAAGCTTTGTGGCAAGATTTCAACCAAATAACTAGTTGATGCATTCTAACAAGTGCCTGGATGGCTTCCTTGAGGCCACTAATGAAACATTACATATAGAAGGTGTCCCCTAGGCCCTCGGTCTAGATGACTAGTTATTCAAATGTCATGATGTAGTCTCAAACTATGCTAGTTTGTTTGAGCTTCATGAGGAGACCCAAAAAGTGAGAGTCCCTGTCAAAATGGGCATAAATGGCTTTAGAGAACATATTCCAAGTTAGCTTTCCAACGTAGAATTTCTAATGCCATTGCCACCATTACCAACGTTCTTGGTCCAAATAAAGAGCTCCCACATGTAGTTTTGTTTCATCACATTAGAGAAATTTTAAGGTAAAAAATGGGCCTAAAAAAAAATGTACAACCAAAATAAACTTTATAAGAACCAATAGGATTCAAGATGATGATGTCTAATCATGGGGGATGATTCACCATTTTTGGAGTAAAAAAGTAAAAATATTAAAGATACAAAAATAAAAAATAAAAAAATACTTTTACAACTTATCTCCCCACGATTTTACTCAAATATTGAGCAGGAGCACTCGTTGGATGAAAAATGTATTTCTTTAACCAAGTAGTACCCATGTTGTGTACTTTTGATGGACCCTGCTACAAAACAAATTAAGAAATACATGAAAAATTTTCTCATTTTTTGTGTAGTAGGGTCCATCAAAAGTATACAATATGGGTAATCCTTGGATAAAGAATTAAATTTTGCATCCAACAAGTGCTCCAGCTCGAAATTTGAGTAAAAATGTAGGGAGATAAGTTGAAAATACGAGTTGAAAAATTAATTTTTTCTTTTTTCCCTCTAAACTTTGATGATGTAACCTAATCTTTTTTTAGTATTTCCACTATAATTTTGTAATATTCCTTAGGAGACCCATTTTAGACCTCAAAATTTATCTAATGTCCCAGATATTGTTGAGTTGAAAATATTGTTCCATTTGTGCCACCCCCACTGCCGAGTTAGGACCGTCAAATTTGTGCATGTCAATCTTGGGTGTCTTATGGCTAGAATATTGGTGACCCCCATGGAAATGATGATACTCCCCATATCATTGGTGGCTAGATTCTCCTTTCAAGTTTCCATCAAAATGGTTCCCATTTCCCATGGGGTCTTTATCCTTGATGTGTGGTAGTATGGAATCCATGTGTGAAAATTTGGGAATCCAAATCCTATTGCATCAACTGGAAATAATTATCCTAATTGTTAAATTAATTCTTAACAATTTATTTAATGTTTGCTACATCAAATATTAAATCTATCACACTACAACCTACGAAAATAAATTGTAGAAGAAATAAACGATGGAAGAAATACTAGCACACACACATAAAATGAAACAATGATTTTTTTACCAATGTCCCTGGAAAAACCCAACTTGGGAAAACCAGTGCAACCATTGAGGGTTTTATTATTATGCACTAGTGAAATAATATGAGTACAAATAGATGCTAAAAATGGAAATCCTACGAAGAAAAACCGGTGAGAAGAATCTAGTGAGGAATTTCCTCAATCCATTGGAAAATTTGGGCTTCGACCTTAGCTCAATTTGAGTCATCCAAATTGGCTCTACGCAGTCATTTCATCACCCTAGTGCCATCACTTCTGAATTCATTTTGGAACAAACTTTTCTCAAGGCATCTAGTCTGTTGTTGTCTAGGAAATTGTCTCTCCTAGCCTCCGGAACCTCTACCCAACTTCTGGCACTGAAACTCAGCTTTCCCCAGCAAATTCGAAATTGCCTCTAGAGGCTATTGCGCTTCTCTGTGTTAGCCTCACTGTGGCTCACTTGCCTTTCTAAAAATTCACTCACAAGAACTAGAAACCTTCCTCCGGCTTCATTGTCTCTTCCCCTCTCTCACTACTTCAATCTTAGTAGCTCTCTCTTCGGCAACTGACATATGCTACTCTAGAAATCAAAGTACTTAAGTAATTTCTCCAAGCCCCACTGACTTCTTCTTATAATTCTTCATTGATGCTTCAACAGCCAAGATTAGATCTTAATTGATGGATAGGATTAACTTGAAGTCAATCCATATGAGTTTCTAGAACATTCACACCTTAACTTAATCAATTATGATTAATTAGTCATATTCCCTAAGTTTAGACTTAGGAAATATTTAAAAACTGACTAATAATATAATTAAGTCATTTTTAAAAGAAATTTCTAGAAACAACTTTTGGGTTTTCGAGATATCATGCATTATAGCCTCTCCAAAAAATTTTAAGGCTAGAACACATGCGATGCTACAAAAACTAACACTCCCTCTTAGCGAGGAATGTGTTCTAGTGCTACTACACACCCTGTAGCAACACCTTGTCTCTGCATCATCTTCTGTCACGTTGTTGATGTCTCGTTGTTTCACACCAGCCACTGCGCAACTCTGATATACGTTGTATATGTGCTGCTGTTGACCCTACCGAAGCACTGCCAACACTACATTTTCACTGCAACTCCCTCTCATTTGTTGTTTCTACGAATGAAACATATGCAACTGAAAAGAATCCTAAATACCAAATCAACTATGATCAGTATGATGCATCTGTCTCCCAAGTCTCTAATTGTTGCTAGTATCTACGTTGTCACTGAGGCATCAGTGCTGTTGTTGACTCTGCACTATGCCACCTGCACTACTGCTAACTTTGCACTGCGCTCCCCAGCATCTAACTGCAATTAGAATCTACATCTAACTACATCTATTGTCACTAATCCATCCTGATACTGAATACTACGGGCTCCCATAGCAAGGTATTAATTCAAGAGGTGGACCTCCCCAAGAATCATGCCTATCTGTAGCACTCTAGGGCTACAAAACCAAGTCACCCTACTTCACTCTTGGGGGTATCTCAACAAAAATGGTGAAGTCTTCCTCCAGCCTGGAGGAAAGATTATCATTCTCTCCTAATGCACCATTTTGATCCTTCTTCTCCTCCTTTTCCTTCTTCCTGAGAGGACATTAGGTATTGTAGTGACCGAGTTCACCACATCTGAAGCACTAACCTTTAACAAGTCCTTCTTCTTCTTTTGCTTCTCCCCCTATCCTTGACTAAGAATCTTCGATGTGAGGGCTACATTCTCCTCCTCCTTCACCTACTTCGATCCACTGATGCTGCAACTGAAGGAGATCTTCACTAGATCTCGTCTCAGCTCCTTCTGCTGCAAATCGGACCACATCTAGTCCCACCTTGGCAAGGTGTCTCTTCCCAATATACTTTGGACAAGTACTTTCCACTCCTCTAAGACATTTCTTAGTGCCAAATGCACTAGCTCTATGGGTTGATGAGCTTCCCCAACAATTGAAAACTAGTCCTAGATCTCTTGTATCCCAAAGAGGAAGGTGTTAATGTGTTCCCTTCCTAAATCCTACTGCATCTGAACTTCTCCTCTAAGTACATCTGCATTACTTGGGAGTGCCTTGGTACAACATGGTGAGAGTCTCCCACATCTCTCTAGCAATCCCTTTGCCTGATATGTGGGAAACTATGTGATCTCAATCACCATCAAGGTTCAACCTCTTCGCCCACGCCATCTTCTTTTTTTACTCCTTCAGTTAATATAATTCCATGGGGATAGATACCACTACATCTGTGAATGGTTTCAGGACATATTCACTGAGAAGGAAGGACATCCTTGCATTGTAGATGACATAGTTGGAAGCACCATCCAACCTATATTGATCTCGTGGTCCAGTAGTGGCCATCTCAAATAATGTCAAAAATATCCTCTTCTCTTCTTCTCAGCAGCTGCAAGGCTATTCACACTCCCTTCTGAAGTGAGAAAATATTCTCACAATGACTTTTGATTTGCAAGGGAAAATGAACTTCCTAAGACTATAAGTTCCCCGAGGAAATTTTTCAGTCAGTGTGTGCTCTTCTTCCACCCAACACTAGTTATGCTCTAGAAAATTGTTGCAAAACTATTGTGTTCAGCTAAAGATCTACTTTGCGAAAAACATTGGCTACTCCCACTGGCTCTGGAATTCCTCGATCTAGAGAGGTCGAATTTTTCTATCCCCCTCTCAGAAAAAATCAATTCTCCTAAAAAAATTCGACCTCTTTTCCAAGGTGACTATGCTACCTCTAGGGTTTCAACCTGCTTCCCCTCGATGAATGGTGAAATTCCCTCTTCCTTCGCTACTGAGCTCTCCAACTGATCATCTACGCTCTGATACCATGTGAAAATTTGAGAATCCAAATCCTATTGCAGCAAGTGGAAATAATTCTCCTAATTGTTAAATTAATTCCTAGTAATTTATTTACTATTTTCTACTACAAATACTGAATCAATAACACTGCAACTTACACAAATAAAATGCGAATAAAATAAACACTGGAAGAAGTACTAGCACACACTCGTAAAATGACAGTTTTTTTTGGACCAATGTCCCTGAAAAAACCCAACTTGGGAAAATTGGTGCAGTAGTTGAGGGTTTTCTTATTATGCAGTAGCGAAATAATCTGAGTATAATTGGATGTCGAAACTGGAAATCCTACACAGAAAAATTGGTAAGAAAAATCTAGTGATAAATGTCCTCACTCCACAGGTAAATATGGGCTCTAACCTTAGCTCAATTTTAGTCGTCCAAACTGGTTCTGCGCAGTAACTACGTCATCCTAACATAGTAAATTTTGAACTCATCTCAGAATAGCTTCTCCTCAAGCCGTTTGCTCTACTGCAGTCTAAGAAACTATCTCTCCTGACCTCCAGAGCCTCTCCCTAGCTTTTGGCATTGAAACTCAACTTTCCTTAGCAAATTTGAAATTCCCTTTGAAGGCTCTTGCATTACTCTACGTCAGCTTCACTGTGGCTCACTTGCCTCTCTGTAAATGCACTCACCAAACCTGAAAACCTTCCTCTAGCTTCACTATCTTTGCCCCTGTCTCGCTGCTTCGATCTCAGTAGCTCTCTCTCTGGAAACTCACTGCTTCTACTCTAGAAATTGATCTGCTCATGAAATCAAACTGCTTGAGTAATTTCTCCAAGCCCCATAGACTTCTTCTTATAATCCTTTGTTGAGACTTCAAAGGCCAAGATTAGATCTTAATCGATGGCTAGGATTAACTTTAAGTTGATCCGTGTGCGTTTCTAGAAAGTTCACA
This sequence comes from Pinus tabuliformis, assembly GCA_031772625.1. Classification (NCBI taxonomy): domain Eukaryota; kingdom Viridiplantae; phylum Streptophyta; class Pinopsida; order Pinales; family Pinaceae; genus Pinus; species Pinus tabuliformis. The sequence continues at coordinate 567,560,323 of CM062810.1, forward strand.
CCTTAACTTAATTATTTTTTATTAATTATTTATATTCCCTTAGTTTATACATAGGAAATATTTAAAAAATAACAAATAATCTAATTAAGTCATTTCTAGGTAGAATTTCTAGAAACGATTTATGGGTTTTGGAGATATCATGCATTCTAGCTTATCCACACAATTTCAAGTCTAGAACACATTTGATGATACAAAAAATAACACCAGGGATTTTTTAACTACATTTTCGATTTTGGTGGTGATTCTTACTTTGATGTCTTCCAATTTGTTTTATAGGTTCTTCATAGCTGGAGCCCTTGTAGTTACCATATAATTAACACGGTCAAAATTTTGGTTTACTTAAAACTATAATGGCTACAATGGACACGATACAAGGAGTCTGTTGATGTAGGTCACTTGAAAGCACCTCAGAAAAAGTTAGGACCATGGGAAAAATGGGCGCATACTAGCAGATGGTATCACTGTGATTAGCTCGTCGTCCTGAATCTTGTGGGATAGGTTTCTCACAAGTGGAGTTTTGAGACCACTAGACTTTTCTTTTTCTTTTTTTAGTCTGAGAGGACTATTACTTCCAACTGATCAATGCTATGGTGGTTGAAATCCTAGAATCTCGATACTGCAAATTGTGTAGGAATTTGGCAGTCCCAATTGATCAATACTATGGCGATAGAAACCCCAATTGTTGAATACAAAAAATGCGTATAAATTTTGTTGTCCCAACTAATTAAGACTAAGGTGGAAGAAACCCCAACTTCTAGATACTCTAAAATGTGATGGCAAATCAACAAGAAGTGATGAAATTATGGCAATAAGGAACAAATCGTGATATATGCCAGGATTCAGACAATAGTACTCAGTCTAGTCTTTCAGAAAACTAACTAAGGAGGATCAATTGGTGCCCTTAGTCATACTACCCGACTACCCTAGGTACATGAGAGTAATCTCCCCAAGTGTTGTCTTGGTGTATTATAGTAGCAAGACGGTTGACGACTCATCTAAGGTCGGTTTCAGTGTAACCTTGTGGGGATTTTGATATACCAGAGGTAAGTGGAAAATCAATTTGTGTATAGGTGTTGTCTGATATGCTAATACTGGAAGGGGTACCAACAGGTGTTGCAAGGGAGTCCAATAGACATGACCACCTCTTGTAATTCCTGTGTATGCTTCCCTAACCTTAGATTGATGCATGTAACAAGAGATCTTTGTAGCTTAAAGACACCAAAACACGTCTCTAGCCTAAAACAATTCTTGCTAAAATGGGTGGTGCGGTGATCTGTTGTTGAATGTTAGTTTTGTTGTGCTAATTTCAACTTCATATTTATAAACAAATGCTTGTCAATTGATTCATGTGCATGATTCTCTTATGGTGTTTGTGATTGGAAACAGGTAAATTTTATCAAGTTTTATGTGAAATAAATGTGCAAAATAGCATGAAAACAAGTCTTAAACAATAGAAATGAAAATTATAGCAAACCATAAACATGAACACTTAACACAATGTTTTGGTGAAGGAGTTCACCCCTTCTGGGATGCATCTCCTTGGTCCAGCTTACATGGCTTGGGCCTCTGTATTATCTCAATATGGAAAAAAATGTTGTTTACAAAGATCTACTGCTCCTGAAAGATTTTTCAATGTATTCAGAATGCTCAAATTAGTTAGGAACACCTTTCCCTGAGCTTAATTTGGTCGAATTTTGCTCCAGTTGTGGTCAAAATAGTTTTCCCTAGGAAATCTCCTCTAAAACTGGAGGAACTCGAGTTAATCCCACTATTTTTGGAGTTAGGGACGAAATTGGTGGGTTCCAACAAAAGTCTACCAAGTTAAACTCAAGTTTAATTAATGTTAAGTGGATTTTAATTAACAATAAACTACGGATTAGAACATTAAGCACATAGTTAACAACCCTGGCGGTCTATGACAACCCTGGTGAAAATTCCATGTAAAAATATATAAATACCACATATGATGGGACACATATTCCAAGATGAATGGTGGGTAGGACATCCTAGGGGGTGTTCATTTGGTTGTTTATGGCTAAGGAAATTGGAAAAGGCAATGGCTAAGGCTTTAAAGAGGCAAAAAGGTATTTTGGCACATTTATTTATGAAAATAATGGAAATTAGGGGAAAAGGGAGGTGAAAGGTCACATTTTACATGTGAGGGGGAAATTGAAGGAAAATAATGGAAAATGAAGAAAATAGAGGCCTCATTAATAAAAAGACTTATGAGGATTAGTGGGCAAGACTTGGTCAGTTTAGCTTTGGAGCTCTCTAGTTATTCTCTCTCTCTCTCATACTCTTCGATACTTAGAGTTTTCTTGGAGCACTCTTGGAGGGTGTGCCATACTTGGATTCTTGGAGCAAGAAGGAAAAAGAAGAGCAGGAAAGCACAAGAGGGCATCGACATCAACAACTACATCCGATTTCTTGCAGGTATCGACTTGCATGTATGATTTCTTCACTATTTTGGCATGCATGGCACATGCATGTGGTTTCTTGGTTGTGATCTATCATTAGCATGGAGGATTTCCTGGATTGATAGTGGATTTCCTAGCCTTGCCATTTCCTGGATAGCCATGGTGATTATGGGTTTACTTTCATTGCTTTGTTTTGGTTGGTTATCATGTTTCCTTAGCTTGGGTTGAGTTATTAGTCCTGGAAGCACTGATTTAACAAACTCTCATGAAGCCCTATAACAGCTTGGGTTGAGTTACTAGTCCTAGAAGCCCTGGTTGAACAAACACTATGGAAGCCCTGTAACATCTTGGGTTGAGTTACTAGTCTTGGAAACCCTAGTTGAAAAAATGCTCTAGAAGCCCTTGGTTCGTTGAGCTACTATTCCTGGAAGGCTTGGTTGGAAAAACACTTTGGAAGCCCTGTATAAGTTGTGGGTTGAGTTACTAGTTCTGAAGCCTTGGTTGGACAAACACTTTGGAAGCCCTGTACAAGTTGTGGGTTGAGTTACTAGTTCTAGAAGCCTTGGTTGGACAAAAAATCTAGAAGCCCTAGAAGGCTTGGATGGAGACCAATCTGATGATGTTTTTCGGTGATGTTTGACCGTGAGGTGGAATCACTATTTGATGGGTTGAGGTGGGTGGCCTATGGGAGCCCTAGATGAGTTTTGATTGATGTTCTCTATGAGATCCCACATTCATGCTTGGAATATGGCATGAGGGTGATTAGCTAAATAGAGACTTGGCTCAGCTAATCTATGGTTGGGTGGAACGTGGTAGTCCCATATCCAGTTGGTTCATTGCATTTATTAATGAAAAAATTCATTCCCTTCATTTTCATGTGCAATGTACTGATGTATATATGGATTTTGATGGCTGAAATGTTTATTGTATTTTTTTTCCTATTATGTTGTTTATATGCACATTTACCCTGGAAGGTGTTACATAGTCTTCATGAGTGGGAACATGATGTGGTTAAGCGACGGTTAGTGCAATACCCGCGTGGTTTCATAACCGTTGACCTGGCGGTTTACAAAATTGCGGGCACATGTCATTGAATGTAGCGGTTGTGGTCTCTTTAGTCGTCGAAGGTTTCTGCTAACCATTAAAATTGGCGGTTACATGATGTGTGTTCACATGGAGGGGGCTGGCTCGCAGGCTAGCTCCCTCCTAACTCCCAAATGCTAAACCGTTACAATTCAAATATATGTAGAAGTCATTATATGTTAAGTTGTAATGTGGCGGTGGAACGGTAAGCTGTGAGGTTTGTATGGCACAGGTCCCGGGTTCGAGCCCCCAGCCTACCACAAAATTTTGCTAACTGCGGACCGAGCTGACCTTTGGGGAGGGACACGTGGCAGCCTCCAAGATTTCCACTTGTCCCCTCCTCATTATTCCTCCATTAACCAACCAAATCATGCCACATCACCACATCTGATAACCAACCAAAATCTAACACTTGTTGAAGCCTAATTGGACCATTGACCACTATTGACCTTGCACAGTCACCTACCACATCAGTAGTACAGACTGCTAACTATGTAGTGACTGTGCATTTTTTTTTTCAAAATTTCTTCTATATGGCAAAGCGGATAGAACTCAATATCTTCCTCATATGAACTCGGTTTTTAGTTAAATGATTTCATTGGGATCATTTTGCCGAGATGGACATGATCATTCAGGTTTCAAGCCATTATGAGAACTTTTATTTTTGAGCTAAATACTGAGCACCAGATCATTCCTCCCACTGGAAGCCTTTTGTTATTCAATAGGTGAGTGTACAACTCCCTCACCTTCTCGATATGCAACCATTTGGCTTTAGAAGGCTTTTGTCCCTTGATTCCCACTCTAAGGTATTCGACATTCCCTCTCTTTGAAGTTCTAGTTCTTCTGTCAAATATGAGATCTTGTTGTAGCTCATCAAGATATTCTGGCGAGAAATCATCTATTGATGGAAGCTAAACATGCTCTCCTTGATCATCAATCAAAGGAGGCTCAAAGAATCTCAAATTTTCAACATTAACAACAGAGTATATTTTCATATAAGGAGGAAAATCCAGTTTAAATGCATTGTTACCAATCTTTTCCAGAATTTTAAAAGGACCATAATGGATTGGCTTAAGCTTTTTACCTTCCCTTTAAAGTCTCTCTTTTCTAATATATAACCAAACTTCGTCTCCAACTCGAAATTTGTGATCGACCCAGTGTTGGTCATGCCTTTCCTTGTAGTTGCTTTGACTCTTTTCCAGTCATTCCTGCACTGTGTGATGCATCAACTGAATTTTCTCTATGAACTTCCTTGCGTTATCGATGTCATTCTGACCATCGATGGTGACATCTTTCTCAAAGATGAAGTCTAATGGTGATCTTGGCAAGTATGTAAAACATGCCTCAAATGGCGATGTGTTTATGGAGGAATGCTTTGCCTTGTAGTATGCATGACGTATGTAATGCAACTATTCATCCCACAACTTGGGATGTTTGCTGCAATATCCTCTGAGAAGATGAATGATTGTCTTGTTGACAACCTCGATTTGTCCATCTGTTTTTGGATAAAACGTTGTACTCTTCTTCAACTTTGTGTCCATCATGTCCCACAAATTTGACCAAAAATTCAAACCAAATCGAGAATCTTGATCACTTACAATGGAAGTAGGAAGACCGAAATGAACCCAAATGTTTTGGCAGAAAAGATTAGTTGTTTGTTCAACTGTAATTCTCTTTTTACATGGCATTAGTATACACATTTTGTTGAACCTGTCTACAACTACATACAAGTAATCATGACCTTTCCTTGACAATGGAAGACCTCCTACAAAATCCATTGAGATATTCTCCCATTGACGTGAAGGTACCGGAAGTGGAGTGTACAATCCTAGTTTCCTATTTCTAGGCTTACTTGTTGCACACAAAGAACATCCTCTTATAAAATGAGATACATTATCAAACATGCATGGCCAGTAATAATACCTTTGGAGATTCACTAATGTCTTGCCTACACCAAAGTGTCCAGCAATCAATGAAGTGTGCGCCTCCCTTATGATATTGTTTCTTTCTCCCCGTGGAATAAATAACTTGCCCAAGTGATACAACAAATGGTTATGTACATGGTAATCCAACTCTTCAATTTGGTTTTCTTGACTCAAGCTTGCATACACATCTCGAAAGTCATTATCATATGCATATTGTTCAATGTAACTTTCATGCAAAACAGAATTTTTCTTGAGTAAAATAGATGAATTTACAATATGCCTTGAAAGAATATCAGCTACCTTATTTTAGATTCCCTTTTTATACTTGATAACCAAATGAAATTGTTGTAAAAAACCCATCCATCTAAAGTGTCATGATTTCTCCAACTTTGACTATGTCTGTAAGTACTGGTTGATGTTCAGTATGGATAATGGTCTCCTTCCCCATCAAGTAATGTTTCCATTTTTTGAAACTTTGTACCAATGCGTATAAAGTTCTTTGTCATAAGTGGGATAGTTAGTCACGGCTCCATTAAAAATTTCATAATTAAATGAAATGGGCTTACCATGTTGCATAAGAACTTCTCCCATGGTGGAATCATGAGCATCCAGTTGAATCTCAAATGGCTGTCTAATATTTGGAAGAGCCAATATCAGTGTTGAACTAATATTTTGCTTCAAAGCATCAAATTTTTTCTATTGTACATCTCCCCAATGGAAGACTTTCTTGACACTAATCAATGCATGTAATGGTGCTTCAATGGAAGAAAAACATGGGGCGTCACTGACAAACCAATATTATATCACGTGCGTTCATATTGGGGCATTAAAAATAGAAAAATCACAAAACAATATTTTGGGGTCATAATGAGGACCTAAAGGGTTTTAATATAGTATACAACAATATATATAACTTAAGATATTGTTTATACATTTTTTTTGCCAAGCGAAAGGAAAAATACACCAAGTGGAGGGAAAAAATCGGGCTACACTTCACAGGTGGAGGGAAAGAGTTGCATTTTGGAGCTGCAACCCACATGCTTCTGCTCGTTTGAACCCTAGTAGATTTCTACTCGTTTGAACCCTAGTAGCTTTCTGCAAACCTAGTAGCCTTTAGCTATCAAGTTTCTCAGGACTTGACTGGGTCTCCCAACACAGGACCTTCCCTGACCAAAGCCTTCACACCTCTCCTCTTCATTGTGTTTCTTTATTATTGAAAGCACACCTCTGCTCTTCATTGTGTTTCTTTATTATTGAAAGCGCACCTCTGCTCTTCATTGTGTTTCTTTATTATTGAAAGAGGACCTTTTTCCTAGCTACAACTATCGGTGTGCTCTGGATCTGGAAGGGATCAGACTCGATCAAAGGATGGGAGGGTCTATTGTCTCAAGTTTAGGTATTTATACACTCGCAAAACAATTTATTTTGTAGGTCCCGACTTCTGGGTATGTATTTGGGAAAGGATACTCTAACTCTGAGTTAGATTTTGGGAGAGATTTCAAAGTGTGCAATTAAAACTACAATGGCGTAAAAATCTATTAGCTGCATCTACAGAACAAAGTCGATCACCTGCCAAATTGTACTTCTTTGGTTGTGACTTTAAAGAATATGATACATGTTGACCTTCTGACCTTAGTTTGATTAACAAAAGAAACAAATACTTCAAACTTTCACCACATTTTGAGGTTACAAAACAGATCAACAGAGGATAAAGAACAGAGGTTTTTTGGCAAACATGATGGCTTTTTAGCAAACATGATGGCTAGTAATTGGAGTAGCTATACAAGGACAACAATCGTGAAAGGCCAAGCAACAATGAAAAATTATTTGTAGAGCTATATCATAGAAATACTACTGCTCTAGCTGTTTTCTTCTTTTTTTTATCGAGCTATCATATATTAGAATACTTTATCTTTGTTTCCAGTACAAAGGCTTCTCTTTGGTTTTCCTCATTTTTCTTTGTTACCGCTCTTGAAAATTAGAAGAGCATACATAGTGTCATTTTTTTTCCTTCACTTTGGTTGTGTTTTATTTATTTAAATTTTAGAGGATGCTTTGACAAAAATTTGAAACTGCCAAAACTTTACAGATATATGATTACTAACCTGAAGTTGAGTGGAAACAATAGAAGATCTTGTTTTGAAATCTTTTTCAAAATTATTCATAGAGTCATGACCCCAGAAACAATCGAGATGGTTTTCAGCATCGAAATTGAGTACACTTCAAAATTAAAACCAATGTTTACAGGATTCATTTTACATATTTTGTGAGAATAATTTTTGTGTGTGGTTGTTGCTGGTGCATTTGTTAAAGTGGACAGGTGCAGGGGGTTATTAATACTCATTAAAAATCACTAAGACTTGTGGATGATTAATTTTGACCATTTTGTTCACTAACAACACACAATGTTCCACCAAGTTTCTGGACAATGGGGATGCAGGAACATGGAACCACGTCCATGGTATGTGTCAAGACTTGCCCCAACCCCAAATTTTAGAAAATGTCATGGAAATTTTGGGGACCCCATCCAAAATCCTTTAAAAAATGGAGACTTTAAAAATATGAAAATAATGACTAGTCACAAACATGAACATAGATTAGTGCCTAGATGATAGACTGGCAGAGAGGCATCAACACTAGTTTATAGAAGTTTGTGTGTACTTAGCAATTCCGTGCATTGTTGAGGACTACATGGTTCAAGGTATTCTTTCATTCAAAATGGATTATTGGATGAGATGTAGTGCAGCAGGGTGTGGCTTTGATAGAAATTGACATCCCTTTTCTTGATATTTCACTCTCGAATTAACTACTCGCATTCGAAAACCATATTTGTGTAGCCTAAAAAAGGTATTTTCTAAGGATTTCCTTGTGCCACGTGGTTCAACCCTTTTCCATCATGGTTAGTGAGAGATCTACAACAAATTTTATGGCTAGACTTCAACCCAAGAGCTTGGTTGTGCATTGATCAATTCTCCCATGGTGTAGTGTAACTACCAGATGCCCCAAATATTTTTCGTTGGAAGCTTTCCCTCCATTTCCGGAGAACCTGGGTTTCATGTTGGTCTTTAGGGAGTCATTTTTAAGTAAATTCACTTTCAGTATCCAGTGTTGAGGCCAACTTAGTGTAGAAGTGGTGAGGAAATGTGTGTGAGAGAAGGATGATGGTGCAAAGCAATATAGAAAGCTATGTGACAACTCAAAAGAGAGGCATACAATCAATGTGACATTTTAGGTTCAAGATTCTCTATAGCATAACAGAGCCATGTACAATGAAAGGAAGCCAGGAAAGGATAGCCCTTACCCATCGTGGTTCGCACAACCTTCTTTGTACCTCCATATGCATCCATAGGGTCCCTATAATCTGCAATGTGTTGAGATAAAAGAAAGTAATGTTAGCTAGATCTTCCTTTTCTTATTGCATCATTATTCTTGAAAATAAACCATCATTTGTAGAGGATAAAATGGTCTAGGGACCACAAAGCAAAGGCATGGTCTCTAACAGAAATAAACCAAAGCACACAATCTCGACTCTCCTTAGTCCCAATGGAAATGAAAACCCTTTTTTACAAATTCACCATCGAAACTTTGTCAAATTCTGATGTTGTTTTTTAAACTGATATGCTCTGTAACCTATGCGTTTCAAGGCCTCCTCCTTGTCTAGGTAGTGGAATTATCCATTTATGATATGAAATGATCATGTGCTAAAACTGAAGTAGAATTGATTACTCTATTAATGAATAGAATGTTAACTAAAAGTGTTGAAATCATGAGAACTACTTGAGAAGAATGACTTTACGATAGTTGATAAAACATAAGTAAGATTTAAAATAGAAGTGAAAACAGCAAAAAAACAGTGATACTAGACAGCAAGATTGATTACGGAGTTCATCCCTGATGGACTATGTCTTCAGGTCCGTTTTAAAGATGGGCGACCGCTTTATTAAGATTGAAACAGAAGAGGTCAATTACACAAATATTTGACCAAACTGAATGTGCACGAAGGCACTTCTGGTAACTTTCAACAGATATCCCTCTGAACTAGCTTTCCAAAGCCTATCACAGTTCCCAATTTTGACTCCGGATGCTCCTGTTACACTGAAAACAAAATCAACTATAACGTCCATAACCTGCATTCAAAAACCCAAAACCACTCTCCTTTTTCTCTTCATGAACAAAACTACCTTTATAACTTATCGGATGCACTCTAAATCCTTCATGCTAATTTTAGGAGTGAATCAACTCAAAATAGTGTTTTGTTGGTTTCGGTATTGTTAAGTTTTGCCACCTTAGGTTTCATATGCATGGTCATCACATTAGTTTAGAACAAACTGCAACAACAAAACCCAAATATAAACCTTATGATAAAAACAAACCGTGGCGGCTTGCTGACCAGGTGGAGGAGGTTGACCGCTTGCATGTGAACAGGGCGGTCTAACCATTGTTATGTAGGTTTTAACCCCATACAGAAATTACCTGCATATGATTCTAGAACACAGAAAATAAACAATGCGAGAGCATAACACATAAAACACATATAAACAGAGATTTTCCCCTGGATCCCAAAACCGGGACTACCAGCTTTATTTTTCATTATGTTCCTTTCAATGTTACAATACATATTTATACATGTCTAAGCATCCAATACCATGGACCGAAAACCATCGCGTCCAAAACCATGGACCGAAAACCATCGCATCCAAAACCAAGTGTGAAAAACATGCACAAAACCATAAGTAGGTCCGCCCAACCTAATATAGGGTCCAAAAAACAAAATTTTCTGGGGCGCTACCCCAGACCCCATAGAGGGGGGTTACATGCACCCCTCAAACCCCTGTGACCCCCTCGCTATGCAATCGACACAATGAAGGGGGTGCTCTGCCCCCCCCCTCTAACCCCTCAGTTAACTATGTGGGCTAGTTTTGGAAAGAATATAACACAACCCAACATTCTCCCACTTATTTTTTTCTTTCCATATGGGGCCACAAGAGAGCTTAGTCATTTATCCAGCCCTGTAATGCCCATTGTTTCTCTACACCAAGAGAACTTCTCAGAGCTCACAGATTTTGTTAATGCATTTGCAATATTCTTCAAAGTGTCCACCTTTACCAACAACACCTTTTTTTCTTCCATCATATCCCTCACAAAGTGATACTGAACATCAATGTGCTTTGTCTTTGAAGGATATGCAAGGTTTTTTTCCAAGAAAATTGCACTTTGGCTGTCACAATCTATCCTTATAGCTCCCTGTACTAACCCCATACTTGAACAAAATCTTTGAAACCAAACTGCGTCCTTGCTTGCATGAGTGGCTTCCATGTATTCTGCCTCTGTAGTTGACAGTCCCACTATAGATTGTTTCTTACTCATCCAACTGACTGCACCTCCAAATAGGTTAAACACATACCCACTTATAGATATTCTCTGATCGAGATCTCCAACCCAGTCTGCATCAACAAAGCCACGAAGATCCAACACTTTGTCCAATCCTGGTCTTCCTTGGTAGCACAAACCATAATCACTAGTGCCATGCAAATACCTGAAAACCTGCTTCACTATTGTCCAGTGTTCCTTCCCTGATTTTGACACAAACCTGCTCAATACTCCCACTGCATGTGCAATGTCTAGTCTAGTATAGACCATTGCATACATTAGGCTACAGACTGCACTTGCATATGGAACATGGGACATGTCCTCTTCCTCTTCTTGTGTCTTGGGACAGTGTTCAATAGATAACCTCACACCTACAGGAATAGGAAGCTTCACTGGTTTACTATACTGCATATTAAACCTCTGCAGTGTTGTCTCGACATACTTCCTCTAGTTTAACTAGAGCTTCCTCTTTTCCCAGTCCCTTTTAATTTCCATGCCCAAAATATAGTTTGCAACACCAAGATCTTTCATGTCGAATTTGGAGGACAATTGGGTCTTCAAATCCCGGATAATTTCTTTGTCATTTCCTACTAGCAACATGTCATCCACATATAAGACCAGATAAATAACATGGTCACCAATTAATTTAAAATGCACACAATGATCTGCTTTACTTCTGGTGAAGCGAAGTCCCCGTATAAATGTATCAAATTTCCGATACCACATCCTCGGTGACTGTTTTAACCCATACAGAGACTTCATTAACTTGCATACCATTTCTTTCTTACCTTTCACTACAAAGCCTTTAGGTTGCTTCATGTAGATTTCCTCTTCTAGATCCCCATGAAGAAATGTTGTCTTCACATCCATCTGTTCCACCTCAAAATCAAAAGCAGCAAGAACAGATAAAAGTAATCTAATAGAAGTTACCTTGGCAACAAGAGAACAAATATCACCAAAATCAATTCCCGACACCTGGGAATAACCTTTTTCTACCGATCGAGCTTTGTATTTCTCCACCTTTCCTTCTGCATTTGTCTTCTTCTTGAACACCCATTTGTTGCCAATGGGTTTCCTTCCAGCTGGCAACTCCACCAGATCCCAAGCCTCTTTTTTGTGCAAAGATTTCATTTCATCAACCATGGCCTCTTTCTAGAGTTTTCCATCCTCTGAATCTACTGCTTCCTTCACTTTTCTAGGATCATCGTCAGTAATAGATAAAGAAAAATTTGAACAGAAAGCAGATGGACTATACCTTTCTGGTTGCCTTCTTTCTCGAATTGATCTTCTCACACCCGGAGTTTGTGGCTCTTCATCTTCTGATTCCTCCTTTGTTGTAGAGTCTGATTATTCCTCCTTGAGCTAAAACTCTATCTTCTCAGGTTCCTTTGGTTGGAATTCATGTTTAATAACATCTTTTACCTCTCTGAACACCACATCTCGGTTCTACACAACCTTCCTTGTTACTGGGTTCCAAAGCTTATAACCCTTTAAACCATCCTTATACCCAATAAAGATGCACTTTTCAGATTTACTATCCAACTTGGTTCGTTTCTCCTTTGGAACATGTACATATGCATCACATCCAAATACCCTCAGATGTGAAAAAGAGGGTTTCTTACCAGTCCATACCTCTTGTGGAGTCTTATCCTCCAACACTGATGAAGGTGATCTGTTGACCAGGTAACATGCTGTCTCCACCGCCTTTGCCCAAAATTCCTGTCCTAACTTGGCACCACTGAGCATGCTTCTTGCCCTTTCCATCAACGTCTTGTTCATTCTTTCTGCAACTCCATTTTGCTCAGGTGTGTATGGAGTAGTCTTATGCTGTGCTATACCACACTTCTTACAAAATTCTTCAAATTCCTTACTGCAAAACTCTCCACCGTTATTTGTCCTCAACACCTTTATCTTCTTCTCTGTCTGGTTTTCCACCAGAGCCTTAAATTCTTTAAACCTGTCAAAGACTTCAGATTTATTCTTAAGGAAATATATCCATGTATTCCTTGAAAAGTCATCTATAAATGATACATAGTACGTAGACTTACCCAGTGATGGAACCTTCACAGGTCCAAACACATCATTGTGCACAAGTTCTAATATCTGTTTTGCCCTCTTACCACCAAAGGGGAAACTCACCTGATTCTGCTTCCCATATACACAATTTTCACAGAAATAAAAATCCAGAGAGCTATTACTCATACCTTCTACCATAACTTTAGCATGAAGTATGCAAAGGCCCTTCTCTCCAATATGTCCAAGCCCTTGATGCCACAACATGGTCTTCTCTCCAGAGACCACTAGATTTTCTCCTCCACTTTCAGGAACCACAGAGTTGTTGCACCCATCAACAACAGTGCTACCTTTCAGCTTGTACAGAGTTCCAATCCGAACTCCCCGCATCAATACCAGTGCTCCCTAAACCATCTTGCAGGTATCATTCTCGAACACTGTTTTTACACCTGCATCATCTAGCTTTCTTACAGAAATCAGATTTTTGGCCAATGTTGGAATATGCAGAACACCCGGAAGTGTTCTAACCCATCCACCTTGCAACTTCAACTTTACTTTTTGGTGACGAATGATTCTAGCCTTCCTATCATCCCCTAAGAAGACATCACCACCATCGTATTTCTCATACTCGCAGAACCACTCTCTATGGGTGTGAAGTGAAAGGATGCACCTGAGTTAATCAACCATGCCTTATGATCTACATGTGTACTTGAAGAAGCCAAGTACACATCCCCACCTTCATCTGAGGTGGTTTTTGCCTCTGTGGAAGTAGCATCATCAGATCCCTTTCCTTTATCAGGAGCTTTAGATTTACAGTCCCTTTTGTAGTGCCCTTCCTTTCCACATTTCTAGCACACCACCTTTACAGGTTTTCCTGGAGATTTAGATCTCCCACTCGATGACTTATTTTTGTTTCTGTTCTGGGACCGTCCTCGTACAGACATGGCATCACCATTCTGGCTCTCCATATTTTTCCATCTCGTCTCCTCCGTCAGCAAGGATGAGACTATTTCATCAAAATGCAAGGCAGTTGTATTGCTACCGATTGCAATAACCAGACTATCCCACAAATATCATAGAGAACACAACAAACTGATGCACTTATCTTCATCTGAAATTTTAATATCAACAGATAATAACTAACTTACCACAGTGTTAAATTCATTCATATGACCTGTCACTGAGTCTCCATCTTTCATCCTCAGGTTATACAACTTTCTCTGCAGGAACAGTTTATTCACCAAAGACTTAGATTGGTACAAAGTCCCTAACTTGTCCCACAAAGCCTTCGTTGTAACTTCCCCTGATACATTTAGCAATAATTAGTCTGAGAAACACAATCGTATTGTGCTCTTTGCCTTCTGATCCAACTTCTTCCATTCTTCATCGGACACTCCCGTTGGTTTAGTACCCGGATCTACTGCGATCCACTGATCTTTATCCACCAACAGATCCTCCATCTTGAGTTTCCACAACTCAAAACTCTGACCATTAAATTTCTCGATCTCTATCTTTTTTCTGCTCGCCATCTTCTTTCACCACCAAAATCGATCTTGTTAATCTCCCACTGAACAGGGTCTACCACAGGCACGAGCGAAACCCTTCAGCAATAAAGGCATCCCCTTGAAGCCAAAACAACTCTAATACCAAATGTAGGTTTTAACCCCGTATATAAATTACCTGCATACGATTCTAGAACACAGAAAATAAACAATGCGAGAGCATAACACAAAAAACACATATACACAAAGATTTTCCTTTGGATCCCAAAGCCGGGACTACCAGTTTGATTTTTCATTATGTTCCTTTCAATGTTACAATACATATTTATACATGCCAAAGCATCCAATAACATGGATCGAAAACCATTGCGTCCAAAACCATGCACTGAAAACCATCGCATCCAAAACCATGTGTGAAAAACATGCACAAAACCATAGGTAGGTTCGCCCAACATAATATAGGTAGGTATGCCCCAGAACCCGTAGAGGGGGGTTACTTGCACCCCTCAAAACCCGTGTGACCCCTCCGCTACACAATCGGCGCAACGAAGGGGGCACTCCGCCCCCCCTCTAACCCCCCGGTTAACTACGTGGGCTAGTCATGAAAAGAATGTAACACAACCCAACATGTTAGACACCTGGTGGTTTTTCCACCCAACGGTTACGGTTTGCTAGTCAGCCTCATGCCATGTGAACGTGGCTTCCCCCGACGGTTTTGACAATGGTGCTCCAGTGGTTACATATTATGGTTTCCTGCTCTGATGGTTTCATGCACATGTCACGGTTGATGCTGATGCTTCCGCTGCATTCAGATCCCCAACACTAACCCTGACAACTTACACCAAACTCTGCTTGCATGTCAATTGCTCTGTGATCTTCTCCCGCACTGTTAAGGCCTGCGGTTTATGACTGCGGTTAAGGCTCTGAATTCTCCACTTGTTCACATGTCAACAGTCCCACTGCAGTCTAGAGATGGCGGTTTAGGACTGTTTATAATGTTTTGTTATGTTTTATGTATTGTTTAACATAGGCCGAGAGTTAATATATAGGTTTGTGTTGTTTTCAATACATTGTAATGTATAGATTTAGAATGTAACATGTCCGATAGGTATAGGTTTTAGGGTTAGGCCTTTTAATGTATTAAAATGTAGGTTTAATACACATTTCAATGTATAGAGGTAATGCATTAAGTTATGGTTTAGACTTAGGGTTAATGTATTAGGGTTTGAAGCTTAGGTTTTTTTTTTAAATAACCCATTTACCACCTAATGTCACAAAGCGACATTAGCAACATCGTATGACATCGTATGACGACAACCCAAATCCTGCAAGGTGGACAATAAACACATGTCGACACAAAACTTTGCAAGGCGAATGATCAACCCACATTGAAAATCAGATCCTGTTATGAAACCAGCTCACAAAAGGATAGAAAAGAGAGATCCACGCCTTAGAACTCAGCCTCTTCGAGGGGGCAACCTCCTTTACATTACATAAATGAACAATTCTTGGATGATACAAATGACAAAACCTCCTTTCTATATATAGGAGTCTAAGGAGTCACAATATAATCTAGCCGACCTAACAATAATAATATAAAGCCACAAAAATAACAATAGAGGGATTCTATGGGCACATTAATAACAATATGAGGGCAATGGGGGCACAACAATATAAATAAGGGGTATAACTACAATAGTAATGGGGTAATCACTAGTATTATAGGGACCCAACATGCCCCTCTCCTTCAAAAAAGTGTTGTCCTCAACGCTTGAGTAGTTCTGGATACTTCTGCATAAAATTCTCATCCTCCCATGTGGAATCTTCAGCGGATAAGTTCTTCCACTTGATAAGATACTCTGAAATTGATCGATTTCGTAGCTGTCGAGTTCTTGTTTCTATGACTGCTTCCGGTTCCAATATAATTTTTCCTTCCTCGTCAAGTTCTGGCAATATTGTTTGAACTGGGAGCTTGTCGCCTATAACCTTCTTTAAACATGAAACATGGAAAACTGGGTGCAATCGAGAAGCTGCAGGAAGCTCCAATTTGTATGCCATAGTACCAATCTTTTGCAACACCTTGTACGGACCATAATACTTTGGTGATAATTTATTATCCTTCTTAGCTTGCTTGAGGGACATTTGCTTATATGGTTGTAGCCGTAGGAATACCCAATCACCTACATCAAAACTTCTTTCACTGCGATGTTGATCTGCCTGTTGTTTCATTCTATTCTGTGCCAACACGAGGTTATCCTTTAAGAGTTGGAGGACTTGTTGTTGATGTTCGATGTGATGTTCCACTGCCTGAACCTTAGAATTTTCTCTTAAATATGATGTGATGGATGGTGGTTGATACCCATAAAGTGCCATAAATGGGGTCATTTTTGTTGCTGTATGGAAGGAAGTGTTATACCACCATTCAGCCAGAGGCAACCATTTGACCCATTGTGTCTGTTTATCAGATACAAAGCAACGAAGATATCCTTCCAAACATTTGTTTACTATCTCAGTTTGCCCATCAGATTGAGGATGATAAGATGAGCTATGAGCTAACTGAGTACCAAGACAAGAAAATAATTCTGTCCAAAAATTTCCAGTGAAAATGGGATCTCTGTCACTTACAATAATCTTTGGGTTTCCATGTAGCTTTTGAATTGTTTCCATAAATGCAGTAGAAACTGTACTGGCTTTAAATGGATGTGATAATGCACAAAAGTGTGCATACTTGGTAAGTCTGTCAACTACCACCATGATGACACTCTTTCCCTCAGACTTGGGTAAACCTGTGATAAAATCCATTGAAACCTCCTCCCAACGTTGGCTTGGAATGGATAAAGGTTGTAATAGACCCGGTGTCTTAATTGTTTCAACTTTATTTTGTTGGCAAACCAAACATTCCGCCACAAACTTTTGAATATCTGATTTAAGGCCATCCCAAAAAAATTCCTTCTTAACCCTGTGGTAAGTTTTTAAAAATCCTGAGTGCCCTCCTAAGGGAGAAGTGTGCAATTCCATAAGAATCTTTTGTTTTAGCTGGGAATTCTTACAGAGGTATAAGCGATCTTTGTACCATAACGAATCATTTTTCCAGCTAAATGTATCAGACGTACTGGAATCTTGTTGTAGCTTTCGAATAAGTGCCCACACTTCTTCGTCATTCTTCCATTCCTCCCTTGCTTCGTTTATCCAATCTGGTTGGATAATAGAAATGGCGCACAACAATGCTTCCACATCCTCATCCTTTCTTGAGAGTGCATCTGCCACCACATTTTGCTTCCCTTTTTTGTAGATGATTTCAAAGTCATAACCCAACATCTTTGTGACCCACTTTTGTTGCTCTTCAGAGGATAATCTTTGTTCTAAAAAGTATTTAAGGCTATCATGATCCGTTTTTACCTTGAAGTGTCTTCCCATTAGGTAGGGTCGCCATTTCTTAAGTGCATGGAGTATTGCCAACATTTCCTTCTCATAAATAGCTTTGCTTAAAAACTTTCCCTTGATTGGACGACTTTCAAAAGCAATGGGTCTTTCATCTTGCATTAGAACAGCACCAATTCCATTTCCTGAAGCATCACATTCCACAATAAAGGTTTTTGTGAAGTCCGGTGTAGCTAAGACCGGTGCTTGGCACATTGCCTCTTTAAGATGTTCAAAGGCCTTTGTTGCTTCCGAAGTCCATGAAAATGCATCTTTCTTCAATAATGTTGTTAGAGGTGCTGCTATTCTCCCATAATTCTTAACAAACTTGCGATAATACCCTGTCAACCCAAGAAATCCTCGCAGATGCTTTATGGATGTGGGGATTTTCCATTCCTTAATGGCTTTAATTTTGCTAGGGTCTACCTTAACTCCTTCATGAGATACAATATGACCCAAATATTCCACCTCCTGGACTCCAAAGAAACATTTGGATCTTTTTGCATATAATTGTTTCTCCTCCAATAGTTGTAGCACCCTGTCAACATGTTCAACATGATCCTTCCAAGACTTGCTGTAGATTAGTATATCATCAAAAAATACTAACACAAATTTTCTAAGGAATGGTTTGAAAATTGAATTCATCAAACCTTGAAATGTTGAAGGTGCATTGGTAAGGCCAAAAGGCATGACCAAAAATTCATAATGACCCTCATGAGTTCTAAATGTCGTTTTCGGAATGTCTTCAATCTTCATTCTGATTTGATGATATCCTGAACGAAGATCCAACTTGGTGAAGTAAATTGATCCATGCAATTCATCCAGTAATTCATCAATGACAGGAATGGGGAACTTATCTTTAATAGTGAGCTTGTTGAGCTCCCTATAATCCGGACACATGCGCCATGATCCATCCTTCTTGTGCACCAATACTACTGGAGCAGAGAAAGAACTTTGACTCGGTTGAATTATACCAGCCTCTAGCATTTCTGCAACCATACGTTCAATTTCACTTTTTTGGACATAGGGATATCTGTACGGCCTGATGTTTGGAGGAACACTTCCTGGAATCAGATGAATAGCATGATCATGATCACGCATAGGTGGGAGACCTTTGGGAGTCTCAAATACCTTGGAATGATTGTCCAGGACTTTTTGGAGATCTGGAGAAATAGATGATTCCAATGTGGAAACATCTAGCGAACATAATTGTGCAATTACACCTCTTTGCTCCTTTTTTAGAAGCTTTGTCATACCATTAGAGCTGATTATCTTTCCTGGTTTCCCTGCAATACCCCTTAATTCAACTTCCTTTCCTTCCGTAGAAAATTTGATGAAAAGTTCTTGAAAATTAAAAGCTATTGTACCCAAGGATTGTAGCCATTGGACTCCTAGTACAACATCAGCACCTCCCATTGGAATGGAAAGCATTGGGCTAGTCAATACATATTCTCCCATGGATAGCTTGATATTATGGCACTTTCCAGAGCAATTTATTGTTCCTCCATTTGCAATCATCACTTGACACTCTGGTGCTGGATATAGGAAGCAATTCAATTCTTTTGCTACCCTACAATGAATAAAATTGTGGGTGCTTCCTGAATCAATCAACACTATTACCTTTTTCTTCTTGATTTGTCCTTCTATCTTGATGGTTTGAGGAGTGGTAATTCCCGCCAATGCATTACAAGATATGGTCGGATTTATTTGTTCTTCATCTAGGCTTTGTTCCTGGAGTATATCCTCTTCTTTTGACCTTTCTTGCTCCTTTTCTTCTTCCTCTTCACAATCTATGTAGAATAATTTCTTCTCAGCACACTTATGACTTTTAGTGTATTTGCTATCACAACTGTAACAAAGCCCTTTTGCTCTTTTTTCTTCCAATTGTTGTGGTGTCAACCTTATAGGTTGTGGAAGACTAGGGGCAACAACACTTCCGTCTTTATAGTTGTGAGTGGTATGCTTCCTGGTTGCCATAATTTTGCTTTCCATTTTTCTTGCTAACCTGAATGCCTTCTCTAATGAATCAGGTTCCCAAAGGCGAACATCATGTTGGATATTATCCTTTAAAGACCCTATGAACACATCAATCCTATGCTCCTCTGGAATATCTTTTACCCTTATGTTCAATTTTTGGAACTCCTCAATGTGCTCCATTATTGAACCCTTTTGTTTGAGACTTATCAATTGGCTAAAAAAAGTGTTGCTTTTTGTATCCTCATAATGTGCTATCAATTCTTCCGTAAAAATTGCCCAAGTGATAAATTGTTTACGAGAGCAAAGCCATTGATACCATACAAACTGATTTGGTTCCAAATATAAAGTTGCCATACGTACCTTTTGTGTGTTTTGCACATTATTGAGATCGAAGAATTGCTCCATCTGTAATATCCATGTGGCGGGATCCTTGCCATCAAACTTCCTCATATCGATTTTTGGAATATGGTGGGTCTTTGATCCAACATTAGAGTCTATGGAATCATGATTAACATTTCTTTTGTTCACATCATGAGTTTCCTTTACAACCTTTTCACCATTAGTAAGTATTTCTTGTAGAAAATTTGTCAAATCTGTCTTCAAATCTGCCATGTCTGTCTTCAAATCTGTCCTCAAATCTGTCTTCAGATCATCCATCTTAGCTTCCATGCCCTTTATCTTAGATTCCACGCCATTTATCTTAGCATCTGTTAGCTTTTGTGAGCGTGACATTTGTTGCACTTGTTCTTGTAATTTTGATATATCATGTAGCATTTCTTCCTCTTCTTCATGAGTCATGCTAGAGCTTTCAGGTTCCTTACTAGGTGTTTGCATTTTCTTTCCTCGGGGCATCAGTTACCGATAATAATGCTTTACTATGCCCTTTGAATTCCTTCAAACCAAGCTTATGCAAAAAATAAAAAATAAAAACTACACACCTTCTTTTACTTTGTAGAAGCCTGATATTAAATCTGATGTATCTCTGTAATTTTGAATCATCTAGTTCTGAAATTGTGACCTGTAGTAGCTTCCTATGTCCTCTTTTCAATGCCACTAGTCTGATCCAAATTGGATTCTCCAAGAAAGAGTTATGCACAATCTCCCGCAGTGACCTGATTATAGACTAGTTCAGTAGAGCGAACTTGTATGAAGCGCCACGTGTCACTGTTTCAACTTTTGACTCTGAAAAATATATAAAAGAAAACTACAGTCCATCCTCTTTCTGTACCTTCTTACAAAATTTTAATCCGATGCTCAGAAAGAAAGTTATGACGACTTTCCCCAGGTCACCTGTTTTGAGTGTAATTCAGGAGTCTGCAAAAAGACCAACTTCCTCAGATCATATCTCCGAAAATATCACGCTAAAAGCTCTGAAATTTGGATCCAAGGTTCAGCGTGATTTCTTCTCAAATGGGTTTTTTTTGCGACTTCTGAAACGTCACAGAAACAAAGTTATAGTGAAAATTCCACGATGACCTGTTTGGAGCATCGAAACCCTAGAATCCAAAGCTCTGATACCAAATGTTATGAAACCAGCTCACAAAAAGATAGAAAAGAGAGATCCACGCCTTAGAATTCAGCCTCTTCGAGGGGGAAACCTCCTTTACATTACATAAATGAACAATTCTTGGATGATACAAATGAAAAAACCTCCTTTCTATATATAGGAGTCTAAGGAGTCACAATATAATCCAGCCGACCTAACAATAATAATATAAAGCCACAAAAATAACAATAGAGGGATTCTATGGGCACATTAATAACAATATGGGGGAAATGGGGGCACAACAATATAAATAAAGGGTATAACTACAATAGTAATGGGGTAATCACTAGTATTATAGGGACCCAACAAATCCTGGCAGAATTGACGACAACCTCATGTCGACAACCAGGTGTAAAACCATATCAACCATAGACATTACCTGAACAACCTGAACCATAAAAAACATTGTCTAAGCTGACGACGACACTGAAACTATGTAACTGATCTGACGAGATCCTCCTGGATCAATCCTCTCCACTTGAAAGATTTTGGACCACAAAAGTTTAAATAAACAAATAGTCGATGAGGGTAGAGCTCCCTCACTTTCCACCTTGCCCTGATGATGTACCAATACATTTGATCAACCACCTGACAGTGGTGACCCTGATGATGCTGACCATGGAATATTTTGAATCAGTGATGTGTTCCATCCATCTGTAGTATGAAAAAGTTGCAACGATGGTCAAATAACCTGTTATGAACATGGAAATTGATTTCTTTCCACAAAATACCATGAGTTAGTGATTCATAATCATCTTTGAAAACAGTCTCTACAAGATATTGTTCAATACCATTGACATGTATTAACAATCTATTTTGTGGAATAATAGAGAAAATCAAAGATATTCTTGACATCAAACCAACTACTTGACTTGATATACTTTCCTGATTCTTGATTACTAAGTGAACTTGCTGCAATAAACCCATCAAATTGTAAGGTGACAAATGCTGCAACTTAGTTTGATTTTGAAACTATTGAATTAGTTGTTGATTTGTTTGAATCACTGTTTCTTCATTCATTAAATGATGTTTCCATTGATTAGCACTTTCTCCTGATGCATAAGTTTCCCTTAAATAATTTGACACATCTTTATAAAAGGCTTTGATATGAAAACAAATAGGCTTCCTCTCCACTTGAAAAGAGGCTTCCAAACTATTTGAAACATGAAATGGTGACACAATACAAGAGAAATTGAACACTGACTTTCCCCAATACTGACCTGCATCCCTGTAACTATTAACTTCCAAACTTGGACTAAATTGATTCATTCTGACATTAGGAAGAGGAGCTTTAGGCATCAACTGTAATTCATGTTGTATTCCCTACTTATGAGTAAGATGTTTGGTTTGATAGAACTAAAGAAGTTTCTACCTCTTGGATCAAACTACCTTTAAGCTGAGACTCATAACTTTAACAAGCACCCTGTTGTTTCTTATGTTGTTCCTTTACACACATGATTACAAATCTTTTATTTGAACTTATTAATCACTTCATATGATTAGCAACAATATTCAAATGATTTCTACTTTGATGTGCCCTGACAATAAATTCAACCCCATCTTTCTTAAGGTGATATTTATGCTCTCTCCTGTAAAATACTGCATCTCAATCATAAAGATAAGGACTTCCTAAGACAACTCCACATATGTCTACTGGAACCAAATCTAATTCCACTTCATAAATGTAATTAGTTGTAATGGCAAATCTCAATTGACATTGGTTTGTGACTTTTATCTAAGTTGATTTATTTATCCACCCTAATGGGTAAGGTCTTGGATGATTCTATGTTTCCAAACCCAAATTCTTAACTAAATATTCAACTATTAAATTTACATGTGATCCATTGTCAAACATTGTATCTATCTTTATATGCTTAGAAGTTATCCTTATGTTAAAAAATTCAACTCTTTTATCCTCATTTGAAGGATTTATGTTTGATGAAGATGCAATAGTATTCGAACTTGAACCAATGTCAGAAGTTTTACCTGTCGTAACCATAGCAATTATCCTCCTTTCATCACCTAAATCTAAACCTAGATCTTGCTGGACTGCTGCAATTGCTTTCTTTTCATCTTTCTCCTTAAGGAACTTTTTGGGCTTAAGTTCTGGATGAAGTTTCCAACACTTAGATTCATCATGACCGATTCTCTAGCAATGAGAACAAGTAGGTCTTTCCTTCTGAGCTATCGCTGATTTCTTTCTCTTCGAATTATTCTTCCCCTTACTGTCATTGGAATCTTTGATTTCCAACTCTTTGGATGATTGCGATGAAAAATTGAATGGTTTGCCACCTGATTCAATATGTATGGCTTGAACACACACTTCATCAAAATCATCAAGATTAAACATCAATAATGTATGCTGCAAATATGAATGTAAATTGCCGATGTATTTTAACAAATTTTCATGTGTATCCAATGAAATACCAAGCGCCAATTCTTTATTTCTGAACTCCTGAGTAAACTCCTAAACACTCTACCCTTTACCTTACCTCATATGTTGCCAATCAATAACAGCTTGCTGCATGTATCCTAAAGGATAGAATTGTTTCCTAAGAGCTTTTAAAAACTTAGACCATGAGGAGATGACTTTACCTTTCTGCTTTACATCTATATGAGTTTTATTTTCCCACCAGATTAAAGTTGTTCCCCACATTCTAAGTGTAGCTAGCTGAATTTTTGTTTTATCAACAGAAATGTTCTGAATACAATAATACACTTCTAACTACTTAATCCAGTTATCTAGCTTTTTAGGATTCATTTCGCCATTATAAATAGGTAACTCAAATTTTACATCAAGTTTCAAAAGAGATGTTTTCTTAGGTTTCTTTTATGTTTCTGATTATGCACTGGAAGAAGAAGAAGAAGAAGAGGATGATGAAGATGATGGAGGTGAATGTGGTTTATCATCCTTGCCTTTACCTTTGTCCTTATTCGATATCTTTGAACAAGAAGCTGCATCTCTCGCCTTCTTGTCTTTGTAAAGTTCTCCCAACATCTGTTGCATAGTCAAGAATGCTTGCTGAAATGTTTCATCACTCATATTAGTTTCCGTATTTTCACATGCATCAGATCCTGTCATGGTTGACTCATCGCTTTCCAATCTCTAGATCAATCTACTCAAGGATTCCTTCTCCATGTTGCGACTTTGACCTGGTTAACATTCGATGGCAAATTCTACAAACACAACCTGGTCTGATACCAAATTATATGATCTGAAATGATCATATGTTAAAAATGAAGTAGAATTGATTACACAATCAATGAATAGAATGTTAACTAAAAGTGTTGAAATCGTGAGAACTGCTTGAGAATAATGACTTTACGACAGTTGATAAAACATAAGTAAGATGTAAAACAGAATTGAAAATAGAAAAAAATAGTGATTCCAGACAACAAGATTTATTACGGAGTTCGTCCCTGATGGACTACGTCTCCGGGTCCGCTTTCAAGATGGGTGATCGCTTTATTAGGATTGAAACAGAAGAGGTCAATTACATAGAGATTTGACCAAACTGAATATGCATGAAGGCACTTTTGGTCACTGTCAACAGATATCTCTCTGAACCAGCTTTCCAACACCTATCATGGTTCCCAATTCTAACTCTAGACGCTCTTGTTACACTGAAAAAAATCAACTATAACCTCCATAACCTGCATTCAAAAACCCAAAACCACTCTCCTTTTTCTTTTCATGAGCAAAATTGCCTTTATAACTTATCAGATGCACTCTAACTCCTTCATGTTGATTTTAGGAGTGAATCAGCTCAAAATAGGGTTTTGTTGGTTTCAGTCCTATTAAGTTTTACCACCTTAGGTTTCATATGCATGGTCATTACATTAGTTTAGAACAAACTACAACAACAAAACCCAAATATAAACCTTATGATAAAAACAAAATCGTGGCAGCTTGCTGACAGGGTGGAGGATATTGACTGCCCACATGTGAACAAGGTGGTCTAACCACTGTTAGACACCTGGTGGTTTATCCGCCCGGTGGTTATGGTCTGCCAATCAGCCTCATGCCATGTGAACGTGGCTTCCCTCGACAGTTTCAACAATGGTGCTCTGGTGGTACATATTGCAATTTTCTGTTCCGATGGTTCCAGTCACATGTCACGATTGATGCTGATGGTTCCACTGCAGTCAAACCCCTGACGCTAACCTTGACGGCTTACACCAGACTCTGCTTACATGTCAACTGCCCCGCGGTCTTCTCCCGCGTGGTTAAGGCCTGCGGTTTATGACTGCGGTTAAGGCTCTGAATTCTCTGCTTGTTCTCATGACAATGGTCCCACTGCGGTCTAGAGATGGCGATTAGGATTGTTTATAATGTTTTGTTGTGTTTTATGTATTGTTTAACATAAAATGTAGGTTTAATACATATTTCAATGTATAGAGGTAATGCATTAAGTTATGGTTTAGAGTTAGGGTTAATGTATTAAGGTTTGAAGCTTATGTTTTTTTAAAATAACCCATTTACCACATAATGTCACAAAGCGACATTAGCAACATTGTATGACGACAACCCAAATCTTGCGAGGCGGATGACAAACACATGTCGACACAAAACTTTGCAAGGTGAATGATCAACCCACGTCGAAAATCAGATCCTAGCGGAATTGACAACAACCTCATGTCGACAACCAGGTGCAAAACCATATCAACCATAGACATTACCTAAACAACCTAAACCATAAACAACATTGTCTAAGCTGACAACACTAAACTGAATGTTGATGACAACACTGAAACTTTGTAACTGATCTGACGAAATCCTCTTGGATCAATTTATCAACCTACTTCTATCGAATATAGAAATACGTATCTCAAAATATAATTGACGAAAGTACCTTGGTGGATTTGACATGACACAATACAAACATTCTTGTTGGAAGGAAGGCTGCATTTTCCAAAGAAACAAAAATAGTTTTAAAGAGGAATCTATTAAGCCATTTGGTAGAAACCTTTTGGAAAAATTCCAGCATCGCTTGTAGGCAATATCAAGTCGGGTTTCATCTGCTTTGAAGACAAGTTTGGAAAGACAATTCAAAGCACACACTGGGTGCCCAGAAGCTAGAAGATCTTTCAGTTTAACCTTCAGCTACAAGAACCTTTCAGATTTAGCTCCAGTCCTTGTAGGGCAATTTTTTTATTAGCCTATAGATTTTAAACGTTCACAAGAAAAACTGTTAATTTATTCAAATTGGTGACTTTTAAAATATGCATTTCCTCCACCAATTCCAGTCCTCTCTGGAACTGTATTCTCTCTAATAGTCTCATGTAAAAGGAGAATAATCTCATATTATATCATATTGCCATGTACTTTTTTTATTATTAAAAAACTGAATAACAAAACAATTTTTATTTTTTTTTAATATCAATCCATTGTGAATATTTTTTTTAACCATGCAAGCTTCGCTTGTACCATGATCATTGACATCGACAATAGTGTGCATATAAGTGTCATAAGTTGCTGGTGTGGACTTAAAGGAGAATGTTGGTGCCTAATAACAATTGAGTGAGTGCATAATAAGTATGAAGAGAAGTTTTGAATCATGAGCTTCACAAACTCAAGATTGATAACTTCCTCAAATCTTCTACTAAACCATTTGATAGTGACTCTACAAACATATATTAATAATAAGCTATGATTAAATACGGATTCCAATTCAAAAACCCACCCATGTTAAAACGCATAATGCCTTACATTATTGAATAATAATTTTCATTAAGTCACCTCAACCAAAATACAAGGCGAGGGACCAATGTGCATGCCCATACTAAACTAGAATATTTGTTTAATGACAATTTAAATATTGAGTTTCACCAACACAAGATTCAATGAAAATACACGAGATTCTTTACAAATACAATATTAGTTAGTAGATACATAAAGTTTTCCATGAAAACATGAAGTTTTTTGGAAAATGGAGCAAACCAAATCCACTTAGGTATGCATTACAATTTATATGAACTTTTGAAAGTTAAAAGAAGTCTTGACCCAACTCCATGGTATAAAGAACAACTGAAGATCAAATTTTCAGAGTGCATAGTTGTATAATTGCATTATTTATATCATCGTACATATATGGAACAATGCCTATCATGTTAAAGGATTCAATTGGGGCTAAAACTTAAAGTGAAAAGAAGAAAATGCTGGTTATTTTTGTGCAAAGATACAACACTAGAAAATCCTAATGTTGTTGCCATGGGTCGAACAACAAGTACTCCATTCATTCACAAACTTCCCTTTTCACCAATTAAATGATTGTCATTTTCTTCTACTTGTGCTATGCCACTAGTAGCCTTCTCATGCAAAAAAATATTGAAGAGTCCTTGGCCCTAAAGAAAGGAGAAGAAATTTTTTCTTCTGTTGGAAATTCTTGTAGCCTCATGTTTTTCTATTTCTTCCTGCTAAAACTGCACTACTATATCCTATGGGTACAGTGATTTTTTTCTAACACCAACCTTCAAATTATCTATATGCAGCTTCTGCCATTTGAAGTGAGGAAACTATATCCAGAACATTTTGTAGGCTAGGATTATTGAAGGGAAATTTCAGATTCTCGAAATAGACAAGATATTTTAGGCAGTAGAGAATGTCAAATCAAAAAATGTAGACTTAAAACATTCACTTTTCACTTTTGACACCAACTCAGAAAGTTTTGAACAAGTAACTTCCAATCCAACTAACCCCAGGTTGTATCTTGCAAGAGTTTCCCTTTCTTTCTCTTGAATTTACTGCAAGTAATGTCTTTGTGCTTCCTTACGTAGTTGCAAGTGCCTTTGGGCCTGTGCAAAAGTGAGGCACACAATCAATGTGACATTTTAAGTTCAGAATTCTCTATAGCATAGTTGAGTTATGTACAATGAATGGAAGCCAAGAAATGAATTATAGCCCTTACCTCTAGTGGTTTCATGCAACCTTTTATGTACCTCCATCTACATCCACAAGGACCCTATGATATGCGATGTGCTGAGAGAGTAGACAAGAATGATGGGTGAATCTTCCTTCATTAGGACTCCTAGAAAATGAACCATCATTTTTAGAGGATAAAATGGTCTAGGGACCATAAACCAGAGGTAGAGTCTCTAACATAAATAAACCAAAGCACATAGTCTCCACTCTCCACAGTCCTAAAAAAATTGAAAACCCTTTCTTACAAAAACACCATCAAAACTCCATCAAATTTTGATGGTGCTTTTTATACTGAAATGCTCAGTAACCTGGAAATTTCAAGGCCTCCTCCTTGCCTAGACAATGACCTATTTATCAACCTAGTTCTACTGAACTTATGCGATTTCACTGGATCCTGACATGGAGTGTACTCAATATTATAGAACTCAAATGTCATGTCTTTTGAAGTCTCTTTGCCCCAAACTACAGAATGTTCTTCAAAAGAAGAAATTATCAGAGTTAAAGAATTACAACCCACATTGGCCTTGCTCAATCTAAATGCATTAAATGGTGGAGAACATGTATTATAACACCACCCAAGAGGCTAAAAAGAGTTCTAGTGCAGCAATAAATCAACTCTCAAATATGTTTTAGTAATATGTTTTATTTCTAGTTTCAATTCCATTTGAGGAATCCACCGACAATACATTTTTAATCAAGGTGTTTCATCCAAATAGTAATATTTCTTCATGTTTTTTGGAGCTTTGAATTGAAATTTCATACCTTACTTCCTTTATCTTTATTTATAATAACCAATATGCTTGTGGAATTTTACTTACTTTTTCATTTATTTATGTGAAAAAACAGATGGAGTTGTTTTATAAAATTGCTACCAGTGAAGAGAATTCTATCATTGGCATGGTCAAGTGTCGAGAAGGTTGTACACTTGTTGAAATTCGTGATGAAATTGTGGATGATGAAATCGTTGGATACCCTTTTGATTTTATCTAGGATGGAACATGTTTAAATCCAAAGCAAGAGAAAAAATGGAAAGTTTCTACAACACTTGTAGGCATCAAGAGGAAACTAGGCACATTTGATGTGGAAGAAGAGCGTTCAAATGTAGTGGAAACAATACCAATCTTTGAAAACATTGAAATGAATGTGGAGGGACCTATGCATAAACAACCAAGAGTTGAAAATATGCCTTTGTCAATGGAACAAGCCATAGTTTTTGATCCTAGTGCATTGGCATCTTGGGAAAAACAAGTTAAAAGTTTAATGGAAGAGTTTGTCAATGATAAAATTACTCTCAAAGTATATTTAGAAAAGGGATAATCTAAAATAAAGATCCAATGTGAAATTTGTGGCATTTATTATGGAACAGGTGATGTATCCTTGGTAGCGCGAACAACACGCAACTTCGAAAACCATCATATGAAAACAGGGGCCCATCAACAATGCCTATCAATGCCAAGTGGTAGTGAAATTCCTTCATGTAATGAAGTACAAAAGACAGTGATGGTTGGAGATCAATTTCATATTGATCAAGCAATCAAACTTCTAGATGATTTCAACAAGACACAAGAGCCTAATTTGTTCAAGGTGGTAGAAGCAACACTTGCAGACTATAAGGACATGAAAAAAGTGAGAGTGGAATGTACATGATGCAATAAATGGTTTTGTTTAGTGCCGACAAGTGGTAATATTGTCAGCTCTCTAAATGAACACATGAAATCAAAGAAGCACACTGTTACTACTACAAATGAGGGTTCATATGAGGAGATTGGGTTGAGGACTGGCACGGTTGGGAGACCCAAAAAGCCTACCAATGATAAGTCCCAACAAAGTTTGACTAGGTTCTTAGTCCCATTATCACCATTAGTATTACATAGGGGTTCTACAAGTGCACATCCTTCTACTTCAAGTGTGTTAATTAACAGCTTAGACTAAACTTGAATATGAATTTGTCTATTATTTTATTTATCTTGCTTCAAATTTATTTGTTTGTTGTCATCTTATTACAGCTTAATTATCTCCCTTGTTACTACAATGTTGGAGCTATTGGTATCCTTATATTGATATAAATGGGGGGAGAGTGGAAACAAAGGTCCCAATGGATGATCAAAGGGGTGGAAAATTATGGGCCATAGAGAAGCATACCAAGATCATGTTATGTTATGAGGGTATTGAATGTCATATTGATGGTACATATAGGCATATTCATTTCCAGAGGGCTTCTAAAACAAGGATCCCATTTGATTCATTAACATGAAACTTTTGTAAGTTGGTTCCAGAATGTGATGACTTCAGGATGCGATTATATCGTGAATCAATGTTCACGAATAAAAGAAGTGAGCGAGATACGAGAAAAGGTAGAAGACTTAACTATTTGACTCACAATGAATTGAAGAATGCTGCAAGGGTTACAAATGCTAACCATAGATCAACAATGTGATCTCTTTGGTGTGATAGGAAAAAGGTTGCTACACTCTATATTAGAATGAGATCCCTAAAGGAAAAGTTGTTTGAATTGGCAGAAAGGAAGGATGTCTTTAGGTTTTGCAAGGATGTGTGTGAGGCACATAAGCAAGGAAAATTACAAGGTAAAGATGTAGTTTGGGAATTTGTCAAGGATATTTTTCATAACTTAATGCATGCAAAAGTAGGGAGAAGGTATAGTACATCCACAAAATCCCTTTATGAGATGATCAAGTTATGGGGAGGTCCTAGATTACATAGATTTATTAGCTTGAATCTGGATGGCCCTTCAATATCTACGACTTTAAGGAAAGTTAGAAATTCATTAGCATATATCCCAGGGGAGCACAAGTATATTTTTGAGGCAGCGGGAAAATTTTATGCTTCTTATAAAGCCAAGCATGGTATAGATGGCCCAATTCCTGTATTGCTCGTTGAAGATGAAACAGTTGTGAAAAATATGTTAGGTGGGTAGCAAAAAGTGATACACTGGTGGGGTATTGTGGTACAAAAGAATAACATCAATGCGAATCAAATTTCTTGGTGAGAGTTGGTGACAGAGCTGTAGGCTATGAGATTATAACAGATTCTTTTAAGAACAATGTTATTAGCCATTATGCATGTGTTATTATTGCAAACCCTTTACATGAAAATCTTCCTCGTTTGGTTGTAGTTGACGTTCATCCAAAATGCAATAGGTTCAATGCAAATTTTGTTTATCAACAATGGGAAAACATAGAATCTACGTGGAAGAAACACGTGGAAAATAATGTGGGACCTATTGTTGGTCATTCCTTGGATGGGGATAGCAGAAGAAGACAATTTGTGTTGAAGGATTATTCTTCAACATCAGGTCTTCAATATCAAATTCCTTGGGAAGGGTGGAGGCTAATCGAGTTGTACAATGGTTGCAATGTAATAGGATTGCATGACCAAGATTACATCCACAATGGCAAAAATCTAGTGAATCCTTTGTTTAACGGTCGATGAGAATTGGTTTTAGGAAATGATTACATAAGTTTTCGTCATGTGAGAATGGTTTATCACACTTTTAAAGTGGATGATCACAAGCTTAAGGGTGAAGATATAGATAGGATGGATCGACAAAATTTGGGATCCACACAACGCATTGCTTTAAGGCATGTTCAGAGGTGTTTGAAAGAGTTGAGAATTACACCAAGTGGAAAGTTAGAGAGGGTACTAGCTATAGAGACTTATCTAATGATTGTTGCTGACTACATTGACATCGTTATGTCTCATAGTCTGAGCCTTTGGGAAAGGCTGCGAAATGCTTCACGAGTTCATCATTTCTTCACATTATGGTTATGTTGGGTACAGAAACAATCTCATACTAATGTCAACATAAATTTCATCAGTAGGGAAGCATATCAAGATGTGAAAATTTCTTGCCATTTTGCAGTTTTGTTGATGAGATTGTTTCGAGATCATTACTCTAACTTTCCATGTTTTTTGCACTTGAATGGGTAAGATGTATGTGAGAACTTCTTTAATAAATTTGGTGTGATGGTTGGAATGGAGAGGGCCTATGATTTCACTGACTTTCTTCATGCTGTTGGAACCCTTAATAGAGTTGTTGAAGAAGAATCAAATCCCCAAGGGCTTCATTTTAATAAATCTCATAAGAAGCAATAAAGAATTTGGAATAGATTGCACCAAGAAAAAATACAAAACATTGATATATTGTCACAATATGATTCAATATCCACAAACGCTCAAATTGTAGGAGACCTTAAGATTGGATTGAAGGATGCACAAGACACTTGATCAACTCTTGGAATGCAACCAGAAAATTACACTCAATCTTCTTGGTGCGTTAAAACATGGACAGAGGATCAAAATTATCCAACATTCCAAATTGTGGATGAAGTAATTGATGCTTCTCCACCGAGTTGTTCCAACTCTATATTCCAATCATCATCATTATTGGTACACAATGAAAGTGAATTGCAAATAATGGAAAGTGAGTGGAGACACGAGTTGGATGAAATTTTAGATTCCATTGATGAAAATGGAAGCAAAACGATAAAGCCAGTGGTGGATCTTAATGGTAAGGATATGTTTAAAGCATGTTTGGTTAGTTATTTGAATGGAAATTCGACATTATCCAAAGATAGTTTGACAAAAGTGAGAAATGGGTTCTACTTTAGGCGAGATGGGAAGGCTCCACAAAAGGGTGTTTCAATCGACTTTGGAATTGGATCAGATTGTGGGGTGTTGTTTGAAAGAAACTCAATTCCCCCCACTGAACGTACAGCAAGAAAATGTGTTCCTCGAAGTACAAAACAAGGTGTTTCTTATGAAACGTGGTACATTGGAAGGGTTCAAAGAATAAGGAACAAGGATGGTAATAGGGTGTTTGATTAGCATAATGACATTGACCTTTTGGATAGATTAGAAGGCATCGAGCTTCAATTATGTTGGTATAGAATAAAGGGGAAACACATGTATAAGTATGATTTGAGAGATCATGCTTTTGTACAACTTGAATCTGTTATAGCAATCACAAACTTATCATACAATGCTAGGAATGATACATACAAATTAGAAGAATGTGATTAAAAAGTTTTTTTAGATTTTGTGAAAATTTTGAACAAGGTAGATTTTCAAAACATTCTACTTTCTCTTTCCTTTTATGTATTTCCATATGTTGGATCATTTATAAATAATTATTGGTTGTATTTTTGTTGATTTGTTTGTATGAATATGATGTTAATTTTGTACGTTGTGGTTTTAGGTCTAGTGAATAGTTCAAATGGTGAATGTTTGGGATAACTCAAGATTTTTTTTCTACCTTCTTTTTGGTGTAAGTTTCTTTCACTAGCCATTCATCCTTTTGTAGTTGTGTTCCATTCAAACATTAATTTGGTCCCTCTAAAGTTGGTCCATTTAATCATGAAAAACAAGAAGAGGTGGTTCCTTTTTCATGAATATGTTTTGTGGATAAGTATGTGGTTCTTCTCACTAATGTTAACATTTTCCTTGAATTTTTAGATTATTGGTTCACTTGCTAGAAAGGATATCAAGGATCTAATGGCACGAGCTTCAGTCAGGATGGTTTCTTCTCACTCAAGTCAATAGATTTACACCAAAGCGGTGTCTAGCACATGAAGTGCATTTTATTTTGAATGTTTATGTGGCAGTTGGCTTTCCTATTTTTTAAATTGGACATATATATCAGAGTCTATAGTTTGAATGTGCCATCAGAGCCTTTTTGGAAGTATTTATGTTTTGGCCATACACATGGGGTCTACAACAATTAAACTGAACTTGGTTATTATTGCCAATTGAGTCCTCAATCATATTTTGGGCATTTCCTTTCAAGTATTTCACTAAACGACATTAACATTAATTACTGTCTGTAAAGGCTTGTGGGCATGTTATGGTAGTTTGTTTTTGAATTGTTTTCAACTTTATTGAGATATGTTCTTCTGGTAGATTGTTTGGGTGATGGAACTTTTCTTTCTTATTTTTTCCTACATTGATATATATATGTGTTTGATGGGCCTTGCAATGTGTGTGTATGATCCAAGGGCTATTTTAAGGTGAATGGTATGCAAATTTTAATTGATTTTATTTTTCCAAAGAAAGAATGCATACGTTTCTATTTCACGGTTTGGAAAAGGAAAATACATAGCAAAGTGCTTATAGCATGACATATCACCTCCAAAAAGGAAAATAAGGCCACTTGGTGGCCACTTTTCACAAACTTTCATACAGAATATATCTATGATCTCTCCCAGGAACACAGGTAGAAGAAAAAAATATGCGTTGTTGAGCGAGGCAAGTTGTCAATGGGAGGTGATGTAGATCTAGTATCCAGTTTTCTATTGCTTATTGATCTCTCCATTATCCCATAATCTTCAAGATGGCTGGTAAGATTTTAGAATTCTTGAATTATTGCAATAAATGATATTAACTACATAAGCACTTTGAAAGGGAACTTCTAAATCAATTTGAATATCACACTTTGAATATCATGTAGTTGATACCCTTGTTACTGGGCACTTCTGAATCAATTTTAAAGGATCGTGCGTCATTATGAAATGATTTATTTTATGAGGGTAATTCATATCTATCTTGCATTTCCTTTTGGCTCATTTAAGGCATAGACTAGCCCTTTCTTGAGGCCCTTCTCGACCTTTCTGAGACCCCCCCATCTGAGGCATTTTTGTATTAATTTCAGGCCTGTTCTGGGACCTATTTGGGCCCTCAGTAGTATTTGACCTAAGTATTTTCAATGGCATCTCTGTGGACAAAATTTGGGATTATTCTGAGTGAAGTTGGAGGACATTATTGTGTTATCTCTCTATGGTTTCTAGAATAATGTGATGCTCATTTAAGCCTATGTTATGGGATCTTCTGAAATAAATCTATTTATATTCAAAATCCCTTGAAGGCAGATTGTTTGTAGCCTTACCTCACCTTTTGTAAGATTGATCATTTCTTCCAAATTTGAAGGGTTTGCTGAGCTATATATAGACCTCTCTGGAGTTGCATCTAGGACTAATCAAGCACTTATTCAAAGAAATGATAGAAGCATGTAAGGAAATTATGACTATAATCAAATCATGCCTTGCTTCTGAAACAGTTACAAGAAGTCTATTATTGGCCATCTCAAGAGCAGATCTCTCTTCACTACTGGTATTGGTGTATTTTCTTAAATTTCAATTTGATTTTATGTTTAAGGTCAGGATCACGCTCAGTTATGGCTTCCTTATCAGTTTTGGAGGGGTTTGATTGTTCAATAGTTACTGAATGCTTTGTGTTTGTATTTTCAACAAACCAAAATTGGAATAAAAAATAGGGCGGTGAAGTCCAACAGGCCCATGGCTAACAAAGGTATTTTACAATATTTTGTTGTCCAAACCCCATACCAAAACCTAACATCAACAAATATGTAGTACATCTTTATTAGTGTTTATATGAATATCAATGGCTCTATATGACTAGTGTAAAATGGGGATTGATTTGATAGAGGTTATATGCATGCTCTGTGATGTAGTGGTGACGCGGGTTGAAACAAGGCCTAGAATATTTTTATTAGACATTGGGAACCTAGGGTTTCATGCTTCAAAACCCAATGGGGGTGATGAGATCAAGCTAGAGTAAGCAGGCTTTTTCATTCCTAGAACATATGTATTTTTTTTTTAATTTGCAAAACCCTTATGTAGTACTCATGTTTTATCAACACATAGTGGAAACTTCAGTTTCATAAAGAAGTTTTGATTCTGAGATTAGCCTCTCTGGTCAAGCATTTTTCTCTAGCCATATGCTTATTCAGGAATTTTAAACCCTCTTCTGGTGGGGGTTGATGAATAAAAAGGTTGTATGTGACGCTTTGGGTGTGTAATTCTATGTCCATGGGAAATCTAGGAAGCATAATCAACTTGTTGATAAGCAAATGCCAAGGTAGATTCAGCTTCCCAATATGATGCTCTGGTCTATTGCAGATATTTTGGGGTTTTTACCAATTAGAGTTAACAATTAGAATTGGGTGTGTTGGTTGTGATGTCAAGAATACGAGTGCTACAACAAATTCATCATCCATGGTATGTAGATCATCCATGGTTGTATAAATTGTGTGTGATTAAAAAAATTTCTGATTTATTTATCATATATCAATCCCCAGATCTTAGTATGTAGCATGAGGTGAATGATTTGAGTTCACTACTACTAGGATTTATACATTGCCCTCTGTTTCAAGTCAGTAACTGCATGTGGATATATTGAGGTCAATAACAAGGATCTTTTCTTTCCTGTTTAGTTGGGATGGCTTACATGTATTTATTTTACTTCCATTGGTTTTGTTTTGCTTCCATTGAGCCACTGGGGCCACAACGGAACAAAGATGAAAAGAGAAGCATTAGATCAACTTTGGTTTCAAAATCCAAGCATTTAGTAGGTTCAGGAAAAGCACTTAGGATTTCCAATGTTGGACCCTTACATACACCTAAATATATTTTAGGTAAACTACCCAGGGTTTCAAATGTTGAGGTCTCAAGTAATGATCCATTGAGTTCAAGGACACAACGCAGGCCTTATACTATTGTCTCTCTGGTAAAAACATTTTAGCTTCAGGGAGGTCTTCTAGTACTGGCCTCTCAGGTAAACATGCTTCAGCTTGCAGGAGGCCTTCTGTTGCTGGCCTCTCTAGACAATGCACTTCAGCTTCAGGGAGACCACCGAGGCCTTCAAATGTTGAAATCTCAGGCAAAGCTGCTTCAAATGCATCCAAGTCTAGGTTTTGCCCACCTGTAGCTAAAGGTGTCTCAAGAAGAATGCCAATGACTAATGCATCAAAAAGGAAGACAAGGCTTCCACGAGCTTTTACATCAACACTAACTGCTAGAAGTGAGGTTAGGAGAATTTGGTCCACTACTCTTATTTTAGCATGTGTAGATGGTGCTTTTTATTCACAGAGTTTTACTCCATTATTTTTCAAAAGCAAGTGAAGGTTTTATCTAATCCATAGCTCCAATTGCCATCCAATGGTTTCTATTACACAACTTGCATCTGGAGCCATTGAGCGAGATGTCATGGAAGAGGAAGGGGACTTGCCCAAGATTGACAAAGCAGATAATGAAAATCAACTTGTTGTAGTTGAATATGTTCAAGACATTTACCATTTCTATTGGTATACAAAGGTATGTCCCTTTTGTCATGGGAGCCTTGCAAACTGTTTTTGTTCTATTCGAAATAACAACATCTTGTCTTGGAAGAATACACTTCATTTAAACAATTTAATTAGACACTAGATTTTCACTACATATACTATGCAATGATTACATGTGAGCAGCGTGTGTCTGTGCCATACATAAATATCTCCACTGGAGTATTAAAGTGCCCATTTAAGCATCATGAAAGGTTATAATTTATGAATGAGGACATTAGGTCAAGCATTGATGCAAGCCTTGATCAATGTCTATATTTTAGATTCAACTCTGAATAAATAGCTATATGTCTAATTTGTTTCTAGTTTGGTATGATGTGTTTGTTGTATTGCAAGCATGCAACAATCTCTCATCAAACTACTTGTCAAGCCAAGTTGATATCAACCAGAAGATGTGGGAAATACTTATTGACTGGCTAATTGATGTAGTTGATTAATACATATCAATATCTATCTATTTCTGTAATGATTTTTTTTGTACCTTTCCGTTGATAATTTTCTAACATAAACAATTTGCACTTACAGGTGCATCTAAAATTTGACTTACTGGATGACACACTTTTTCTCATTATTAGCCTGATTGATAGATTTCTCTCTGTGGTGTACACTATTACGAGAAAGGCTATTCAACTATTGGGATTGAATGCCATGCTAGTTACTACCAAATATGAAAAAAATTGGGCTCCCAAGGTGGTAAACAATGACAATAGGGAAAGTTCGTTGTTAAGCTGAAATTTTGTATTGGTTTGTTTTGACTAAAAACTTGTTTCCAGTGCCCTTGATTTTGCATCTAGAATAAGGCTTCAGATTCTAACTCATTTTCCTTAAGGGCTTTATAGGTTAAGGAACTAATTACAATCTCAAACAATGTTTACACACGTGGTGAATTTCTCTCCATGGTGAGATTTTGTTTTCTCACATTATTATGTCATACTTGTCTCCCATATTTCAAGCTTTATATTTCTAATTATTTAAATAATTCATATTTGAAATTGTTATCTTTGCTCATGTTTATGGTATGTTTCATTTTCTTCAGGAGAAATTGATGCTTAACAAATTAAGATTCAATTTGGTTGTACCAACTCCATTTGTTTTCATGAAAAGGTTTCTAAAGGCTGCTCAGGCTAATAAACAGGTATTCTACTTTGCTTGAAATTTTGATGAATATTCAAATGGCATTGATCCTCACTTATGTTATGAAATGTATTGTATTTTCGATGTGTTGCATGAGAGGCATCATGCACTATTTTGTTCTAATTGTGAGCTTCCATAAATGGGATCTTTATAAATTTAATGTTGTTTTGGGTTTGTTTCCATGGTTCAGCTTGCGAAGCTAGAATTCTATCTTCTTGAACTATCCCTGGTTGAGTATGAAGCATTGAAATGGAAACCATCTATGCTAGTAGCCTCAGCTATATACATGGCACAACACATCCTACAAAGGATGTCAGCTTGGACAAGACTGCTTCAGAAACATGCACACTATAGAGAATCAGAACTCAAGTAAATTCATCGGCTCTTTGTTTTACCATCTTTATTCATGGAACTGACAAGAAATCTTGCCTTGTGGATGGTTTGAACGGATGTTATAAGGCTTCAGTGTCACTCTTTATTTTGCAGGACAAATTTACATGATATATTGATTGGATATTATGTTTCAACTTGTGGGCTTAGATCAATTTTAGATAGTGTACATAATTGTAGATGTTGTACATGAGACAACTACCTATGGCTATGGGTATGGTAGTTAACAATATACTTATTTAGTTGGACAGGTTCTTCAATTCTATTCTTGTTCTTCAATTCTATTCCTGTTAGTATATGAAAAGATTGTGGCAGAGAATTGGGTGCTCATTTTCATAACTCATAACGATTAGAAATTCCATGGTTTTGCAAATTTTTTAAAGCACAACCATCCCTTTGAGAGTCATACCACTCAGCATACTAAGCTATGTTTGAAACTATAAAATGACATACATTATAAGATAAGTTATATTCTCATTTTTATTCCAATTCGAAGATAAAATAGTCTGATATATAAAACATATGTTTTTTAGTTATGGTCTTTATGTGATTGTTTTAATTTTGTTAAGATCAACTTTGAATCTTTATTTTGATTGTGTGGCCTAGGTATTCCATCTTCGCTTTAACGAAAGAACAAATAAAAATAAATTATGGTTTCTGCCAAGATGGTCAATACCTATTAATTGTGTTTAAAGTGTTCTTTTCATGATTTGCTACAGATGAGAAAATAATCAAAGTGTATAATACAATTTTTTTTAAGATATGGCTGGAAAATTCCATTCATGATTGCTTAGAATTAAGAACTTTGGTTAAACTGAATGACATTACCCTTGAATTTGTAATGTCCTTCATGAGTACTAAATATTGTTTTGCAAAATCCAGTTGTACCGTGAGTTGATAATTCCTTTATCTAAGGTCTAATTTTGAGAAATATTTGGTTTCATGAAGTTTATTCAGCATTTTGTTTATGACTGGAATGGGAAATTTGTTTTTATTATTATCTTAATCTTTGGTAATCAGAAATAAAAAAAAATTGGTACTAGAACCAATGTATCGGGGTTTTTCCTTTTATTAAGAACTCCACATCTCAGAAGATCCCAAATTAACTTTTCTATCTCTATTTTAAGGTAATGTTGATATTTTTATTGCTTAACATGGATAGTTCTTTCTAGTGGCGACTCCATGGGTAGGTCTTGTACTAGTTTAGTTCTATTATCTCCAAATGCATGGAACATAGGATTTCCATTTGATAAAATCAAATGTCAGCTTGAGAAGTTGGCATTCTATCTTCTTGAACTATGCTTGGTCGAGTATGAAGAAATGAAATGGCAACCATCTATGCTGGAAACCTCAAATATATACATGGCACAACACATCCTACAAAGGATGCCATCTTGGACAAGACTACTTCAAAAACATGCACACTATAGAGAATCAAAACTCAAGTACCCATTGCCTTTTACATCCTAGTATTTCCTACTTGATTTTATTCAAGTATAGGGTTTGTACATGGGTCTGCGTTCTTAAGCAATTTAAACTTATTACAGACAACATCCTTAAGTTCTTCTGTAAACAAAATAGAAAGCCTCTTAGAAAGATCGTTACATTTTTCAATGGAGCCCACACTGGCCAACACTAGATCTCAGAGCTTAGGAATTTCCTTAAAATCCAAAAGTTGAAAAGCTTGGAGGCGGGAGCAATGAGCAAGCAAAACATAATCATCACTAAGTTGAGTGCCAACATGGTCATCTATCTATGCCTATTTTTCAACTATTGCAACTTTCCAACCAGGTGTCATTTGCTTTCCTCTTACAAATTGTCAAGAGCCATCATTCTTAATGTGAAAACAAAAGGAATCATGATCCCTTCTCTCTATTTTGGCTGGTACTCGTACAAGAAGGCTTGGAGGTGCATCTTCTGCAATACATTGTAAAAGAGTACCAATGGCAAATTTCATAGCAACAATTTTAATAAGCTGCATAAAATCACTATTGCCTCTTACAGTTGCTTTATCATTATGTAGATCATCTTCAGTTTTATCTTCAACAGTAGTTTCATCATCCTTCTCTTTATTGATATCCTGGATTAACTGCTTAAAAACCCTAAGATTATATCCGTGTTTTCCTATTCTGGAGTCACAACTTTCAACACCTTTAATTTTAGGCCAAGCATCCCAACTTTGAGAAATTTAAGAACTCATCTCAACCCCTCATCTCCCACATATGCATCATCATTTTTCTTTGTGTCAGTATCTGAGTCTTCAGTAGCTTTAGGTGATACTAAAAAGGAAGCATCTTCATATTGTCCATTCCACTGCAAGTAGACCACCTTCTCCTTGTATTTATGATCACTGTCTTTTGTTATGAAAATTTCAAACAAAGGAACGCCTGGAGCTCCTGCAGCTAGCTGCCTTGCATTGTAACTCTTGGCAACAGATCTCTCATGTTGAGAATCAATATGGACAGTTCTTCCATATGGATCATTTTCACCCTCTACCAAAATAGCCCACCATCCAACCTCATGTTTAATCATTCCTTGTAAACCTAGAGTATAATGATCATGTGATGGCACCAGTATAGGATCTGAAGTGCATGAATAGTTCCCTGAAACAGAATTAGCCCAATTTGAAGAAGTGGAATGTTGCTCAATAATGTGTACTGCCTGGATTTAGCCTCCTATTTCCTTTGAATCTAGATGAAATCTTCCTTTCACCATATAATTTCTTTGCAACACCTTGAATCTAGTTCAAAAGCCCAAAATTGTGGAAATGACAGAGCCCACCCAACGCAAGATTTTGATTGGGTTGCAGTTAACAAGACAAACAAAACCATGAGAGGTGGAAAGAATCAGTGGTCTCTTTGATGATCTATGTTGTGATTTGGAGTGTGGCCAAGAAATAATAGACTTCAGAGATAATTGGAGATTTGCAAACAATCATAATAATAATCCTGTATAAAATCCTAAAAGCAATTGCAACCTTAAACACCAAAACAAGAATTTCCTATATAAATAATTTTTTAACAAAAATTTATATGTGATAACAGGTCTGAGGTAAGGTTTTAGGGGCTTAGGTGTAACATTGCATGGAGGACTATTTAAGGGCTGAGAGGCCTCTTGTAGGGCCTTCTCTTCAAGTTGCAAGTGCACAGAGACTAGCACAGGTGGAGAAAAGGGTGTTAACCCTTGAACAAAGTTTTGGAGCTCATGTTGTAGGAAACTGTGGGTTGTAGGGTGCCTTATGTAGGTTTCCAAAGACTAAAACAGTGAGTGGGAAAGCCTAGAAGGGACAACAAAAGAGATTTAGTTGTGTGGAGAAGGGTAACACAGATTATTTTCAATTTCTGGCAAAGCTTTTCTCATATCATTTCATCCTTGGACATTTAATCCCATCTTACGAGAACCTCCATTCAGATAATTGTTATATAAAATCTTGGAAGTCTGATCCCATGCTTCTCAAATGGTTTTTGAATTTGAAAGTCCCATATCATGATTTTCAACTGATTTTGGTATTATAGATGTTTTCTCTAGCAGAATTGTGTACATGGATGTTCTCTGACAGAATTGTGTACATGGATGTTCTTTGGCAGAATTGTGTACATGGATGTTCTTTGGCAGATCTTTTTTATAAATTTGATCTTCCATAGCTCGATTTGTTATACGGCGATAAGGATCTTGGTTTTTGGTGTTCAAGACATTAATTTAATATTGTTTAGCCTAAATTTTCAAGTGATTCTTTGATTATAGAAATGCCAGGGTCATTCTTATTTCAAGGAAGTGATATTAGTTCTTAATATTGTTTCCAGGGTCATTTTTATTTCCTATATGATTTTACTTCCAATGTAATCGCCCATTATGTAAAGATACCTAAGGAGAAATCCACTATATCTAGCTTGAGTGGGCCTAATGGTTAAGAGGATGTGTTTCCTCCTAAGAGGTCACAAGTTCAAAACTAGAGGGGGTAGAGTATGTATGCCTTCATTGACTTAGCGGTCAAATCATTGTGCGGAGGTGGGTCCCTTGTCCCACAAGTAAGGGGGTCTCATACACCAATGTGGTGTTTGGCTTGGTTGTGACCTTAAAATTGGATAATTAAAATATCCTCTAGAAATTTTAGAATTGTATTTCAAAGGTATGAGAGTGCAAGGAAGCCTTCTCTTTAGTGAGGTGCATGATAAGGTAATGCTTT
The DNA here is from genome assembly GCA_031772625.1 of Pinus tabuliformis. Classification (NCBI taxonomy): domain Eukaryota; kingdom Viridiplantae; phylum Streptophyta; class Pinopsida; order Pinales; family Pinaceae; genus Pinus; species Pinus tabuliformis. The sequence goes on from CM062810.1 coordinate 567,603,359, forward strand.
CCTTCAACATGCAGAAAATCATGTAGACGTTTGGAGGTTTATTTTGGAATACACCATTGTTTTGAGCTAGCCAAATGGAGAAGATCACCTCTACAACCAAAATTATGTCTTATGCTCTATTTGTAGTCCATTCATTTAATGCCTCTGTGTTATCTCCAATCCATTGTTGCATTTTGCATAGTCTATGAGTAATAGCCCATATCTCATTGGTGAGATGACAGTGAATCAAAAGGTGATTTCATGCTTTCGCGTTATTCCCTTAAGAGCACATGTGTTGGGACTTGTCCATCCTCTTCTTCTAAGCATGTGTAGGTTGGGATTGCACCCTTGATTTGAGATTTGGGGCCCCAACCTTGGTTGTAGATAGTTGTCTTGCATCTAGAGGGTCTAGACTTGTGCTTGAACACCTTATTTGTTGCAAACCTATTCATAAAGATTCATCAATTGATTTTTCATCATCATATAGATCAATTTATATGTTATTTTATATACATGCACATAATCAATCTTCCTAAAACATGGTTGATCTTTGTGTGCCTTAGACCATTAAATGCCACAAATCATAGTGAGATGTGCTTGAGTGTGGGTTAAGTAATTGCATTGTGGGAGAACTAATATGCATTTACAATGTATATCAAAAGAAGAAAGGTGCAACTAATATGCATTTACAATGTATATCAAAAGAAGAAAGGTGCATTGTAGAATGCATGTGGGGTCATAAGAGAGGCATCATGTCACTATACCAAGGATATAAAAATAAATGGGTATAAAAAATGTTAATAAAAAAATGGATACATACAATATTTAGTGAAAATAAAGGTTTTATAAATTGTGAAGGTGTATTGGATTTATATTGGCAGGGGGTTAAATAATGTGATTTTTAGAGGTATTTTCCAATATGTAGTCAAATTAAGGGTATTGTTTAGTATTCCAAGAATGCACGTGCTATGTCATAGGTTCAGTGAGTGAAGCCCCCGTGAAGAAAAATTAGCAATAAATTTCCTCCAATATTGTGCTGCCCCTAAAAAGCTTCTTACCTCTGTAACTATATTGGGCTTGGGCCAATTCAGACTGACCTCAAACTTAGAGGGGTTGATCTTCAGCTCACCTCCTCCAACAATGTGTCCCAAATACACTAAAGAAGTCTTGCCAAATTCACACTTCGACATATTTAAAAACAACTGTTATTTTCTCAAGACATCAAGTACTTTGTTCACATGCATGACATGTTCATTTCTGGATTTACTGAATATGGGAATATCATCTAACTACACAATGACAAAGTCATCTAGAAATGGTCTCAATACATCATTCATAACTCTCTTGAAAGTAGCTGGAGCATTTTCAAGACCGAAAGGCATAACAAGCCACTCAAACAATCCTTGTTTAGTTTTAAATGCGGTTTTCCAAATGTCCTCTTCAGCTATTCTAACTTGATGATAACCATTTCGTAAGTCTAACTTAGTGAAATACTTTGCACACCTTGAATGATCAATCAAATCATCAATTCTTGGCAGTGAATAACGATTATTTACCGTTATTTTGTTCAGTGCATGAAAATCCACACACATGCGTGAAGTCCCATCCTTCTTAGGCACCAAGACAATGGTCGAACCACATTGCGAAGTAGATGGCCGTCTGATACCTTTGTTAAACAATTCTTGAATTTTCTTCTTGATTTCCATTCTCTCCATAATCCACATGCGATACATGCCAATGTTTGGAAGTGAACATCCTGCTACAGTTGTATCTCATGTTGAATTCCCCTCTTGGGAGGTAACCCCTTTGGATCCTGAGACATCTCTCCATGCTTTCTTACCACATCAAACAAATCAGATTTTAATTTGTCATCACAACCTTCAAAAGATTCATAATCAATATCATTCTTTTTCTTGATCATGAGAAGTACAAAAATTTTACTTGCATTTACTTGATCTGAATATCACTTGTGGGTGATCTCAGTTAGTTAATTAATGTAGGTATTGCAGACTCATGTGTTTATGTGTGTGTCTATGTTATCTTAGGCAACGGATCGATAAGATTGCAAAAACACAGACACTGGAAAATAGTAAGAGAAACACAGCGAGCAAATGCAAAACACAACAATTTAATAAGGAGTTCACCCAATCATCTTGGGCTACATCTCTTGGTCTAGCTTTCAGTGGTGGCCTTCTTTATCGTGTCCTTAAGCATATTTTTTACAATGAGGAGCTCAAATTGAGTCTCCTGGAATAGATGATGCTTAGTAGGGTGGTAGTTGGATTCCCTAAGCCACTAGAGTACATAGACTCCCCCTTACTAAGTCTCGACCTCAACTGGTCTTAATGGGATGAGTCTAATTTGGTACTCAGTTCCTGACCGATATCCTCATAGGGATTTCTTGAACCTCTCAAGCCTTCTCAGTTATGTTTGCTCGATGATGCCTTAGCTCTGCAGGTCAGCTCGACTTCTGTTCTCTGCTTCTGTTTTAATGTCTCAATGTCTCCTTTCTGCTCTTTGTCTGTCTGTGGCTTAAAGCCAATCCATCCCTTGATTTTTCGCTTCCTCTTCCATCTCTTTGGTTCACCTGCCTCTGTCCACTTGGAATTCGCTACCTCTGCGTCATTGCCACTGTGTAACGTTCCACAAGGAGGTGGCCACTTGTCCCCTCATGAACTGAGCGCCAGCTCTTCCTCGAATGGTTCATTATTTTGGTTATCCTATGTAATGATTCATCCACCAGCTTAGTGGTCAAATCAGACTTCAAATTTCATATGCCTCAGCCTATTCTTCTGTCAAATCCGGTCTCCCATCGGGTGCAATCTTCGCCATTAGATCTGGGGCCTCCAGATCCTGCGGTTATCGCTCTTATCACATGGGTGACTTGCTCGAACGTTAGCCCGTGATGAGAGTGGTTTTCTCTCTCATCCACTGGACACGCGTCATTCAACATATGGAATCACTGGGTCTTAGGCCAAACCCGCTTACCGCCTGAAACACCTCCAATATTCCGTCGGTTTTGGAGCGCAGGACCCGCCTATCATTTTAGCGCTTTTCCCATGGTTTCTTGGTTTCCCTTGTGACCGTGCACTCGGGGCTTTTCCTTCTCGAGGGGTTTTTCCCAGTGATGCGCGATTAGCGCATCAGAAACGACCTCTGTTTTCTGATCTGGTCTTTCCAATTGCTAGTTTGTGCCACTACACGGTCTCCATGGGGCAACGGTTAGCACGCTTTGACCGAGGTCCTCATTGTTTCGTGCTGGCTACAACTACCACTTTCCGGAGGTCCTTCCTGATAGCTCTTTGTACATAAGATTTTGAAGTCTGTCATGATTTGAAACAGTCATAGAACTCTGATAATTTTCATGGATCCAATTTGGATCACGGCCTTCCCACTAAAAAAGCTTTTGGACCAACAAAAATTAGTTTCAAGCATTGACTAAGTGAGGATACAATTGTCTCACTTGTCCAATCTCTATCCACTTTGCACTGCTTGGCTTTGAACCCTTGAGCCCAATTCTGAGGTACTCAACATCTCCCCTACGCGTCGTCCTCACCTTCCTGTCCAAAACTGTGTCTTCCTGCAATTCATTAAGATATTCAGGTAGCAGGTCATCAATAGAAGGCAATTGACTCTGCTCTTCGGGATCCTCAATTAGTGAAGGTTCAAACAATCTCAAGCTATCTGCATTTACGACTGAGTAGATGTGCATGTAAGCTGGTAGATCAAGGCGAAAAGCATTCTCACCAATTTTCTCAAGTATCTTGAAAGGTCCATACCTTATAGGCTTTAGCTTTTTACCTTCACCTTGCATCATGTCCTTGTTGATATACAACCAGACTTGATCACCAACTTGGAAACCATGCTCCATCTGATGCTTGTCATACCTTGCCTTGTATTTGGCCTGACTCTTTTCCAGTTGTTCCTATACTGCCTAGTGAATCTCTTGGATTTGTTCAATGAACCGCGTTGCCCTGTCCACGTCGTTGTGTCCCTCAAATGTTGTGTCCTTACCAAAGACAAAATCCAGAGGAGACCTTGGTGTGAAACCAAAACAGGTCTCAAAAGGAGATCTCTGTGTAGAAGAATGTTTTACTCGGTTGTAAGCATGATGTACATAACACAAATGTTCATCCCAAAGCTTAGGATGCTTATTGCAATATCCCCTGAGTAACTGGATCACTGTCCTGTTGACTACTTCTGTCTGACCATTGGTTTGTGGATGGAAAGTTGTGCTTTTCTTCAATTTGGTGTTCATCAGTTCCCACAGACTTGACCAAAACTTTCCCACAAATCGGGTGTCTCGATCAGATATAATGGAAGTGGGTAATCCAAAATGAACCCATACATGTTAAAAGAATAGTTTTGTAGTTTGATCAGCTGTAATCTGTTTATTACAAGGTATCAAAATACACATTTTATTGAACCTATCCACAACAACATACTGATAATCATGACTTTTCCTAGATTTAGGCAGTCTTCCAAAAAAGTCCATAGAAACACTTTCCCAAGGATGAGAAGGAACTTGTAATGGAGTGTACAAGCCTAGTTTTCTATTGTTGGGCTTGCTTTTAGCACACATAGTACACCCTCTTACATATCTAGAAACTATCTCATTCATTTTTGGCCAATAACAAAATCTTTGTAGCTGTGCAACTGTTTTACTTACCCCAAAGTGACCTGATATTAGAGAAGTGTGTGCTTCTCGAATTATCTTTACTCTTTCAGTTTGTGGAATGCATAGCTTCCCACAATGATATAAGAGTCGGTCCTTTACATGATAATCCAATTCTTCTACTCATTTGCCTTGACTTAAAGTTGCATATACATCTTGAAATTCTATATATTGAGCATATTGTTCAATGTAGCTCTCATGTAACACATAATTATGCTTAAGTATAGTAGATGCATTTATAATGGGTCTAGATAACATATCTGCAACTTTATTGTGTATGCCCTTTTTATATCTGATGACTAAATGAAACTGTTGTAGAAAACCCATCCATCTATAGTGTCTTGATTGCTGCAACTTAGTTTGGGAGTGTAGATATTGAAGTGGTTGATGATCAGTATGTATTACTATCTCTTTGCCCATTAAGTAATGTTTCCACTTTTTCACACTCTGTACTAATGCATACAATTCTTTATCATATGTAGGATAGTTAACTACTGCAGAATTAAATGTCTCAGAATGATAACATATGGTTTACCATGTTGTGTCAACATTGTTCCCATGGCATAGTCACTGGCATCCTTTTGGATCTCAAATGGTATTTGAAGATCAGGCAGTGCTAGTACTGGTGTTGTACTAATCTTTTCTTTCAAGGTGTCGAATGCTTTCTGTTGTTTGCCTCCCCACTGAAACACCTTGTTCAATCTTTTTAAAGCATGTAAGGGAGCTGCAATTAAGGAAAAGTTAGAAATGAACTTTCTCCAATATTGTGTTGCTCCTACGAAGCTCCTAACTTCTGTAGAAAATTTGGGTTGCCAGTTTACAATGACTGCCACCTTAGAGGGATCTATCTTCAATTCACCACCCCCTACTATATTTCCCAAATAACTCAAATATGTTTTGCCAAATTCAAATTTTAAGAGTTTAACATAAAGTTTTTCTCTTTTCAAAACATCTAGTGTCTACTTAACATGCTTTAAGTGTTCTTCCCATGTTTTGCTAAATATCAAAATGTCATCTAGATACACAATAACAAAATCATCAAGAAAAGTTCTGAGTACATCATTCATTATTCTCATGAAAGTAGCAGGAGCATTAGTTAAGCCAAAAGGTATAACTAGCCACTCATACAATCCCTGCTTTGTTTTGAAAGCAGTCTTCCATGCATCTTGTTCTGCAACTCTGACCTGATGATATACACTATGAAAGTCTAACTTGGAAAAATAAATAGCTTCTTTCAATTGATCTAATAGATCATCTATGCGAGGAAGGGGATAACGATTTTTTATTGTTATCTTATTCAGTGCTCGGTAATCAATGTACATTCTCCATGAGCCATCTTTCTTTCTCACCAAAACAATTGGTGACCCACATGGCGATGTGTTAGGCCTGATGAACCCCTTCTCGAGTAACTCCTACACCTGCTTCTTGATTTCAGCATTCTCTAAAGCGGACAACCTGTACATTCCAATGTTAGGCAATGGAGCATCTTGCTGCAAATTAATTTCATGCACTATTTCCTTTGTGGGTGGCAGACCTTTAGGTTCTTGAAACAAGATATCATACTCTGAAACAACTTTTTCTAAATCAGCTTGCTATTTAGCATCAAAGCCCTCAAATACATTGGTTTTATCAGGTTTCTTTTCCTTTACAACCATCAATAAAAACTGTTTGCATGAATTTATCATTCGTTTCATATGCCCTGAGTTTATGAGAGTATAATTATTATTGAACTTATGAGCTCTTACAAAGTATTCAATTCCATCTTTAACAAGTAGATACGTGTTCTCAACTCTATAGAAAATAGCTTTTCTGGCATACAAGTAAGAACTTCCTAAAACAATTCCACATATATCCAAAGGAATTATGTCTAACTCGACCTCATCTACAAATGCTGACCCAAAATAAAACTTGAGTTTGCATTGTCTAGTCACTTGTAGTTGTGCTTTATCATTTAACCATCCTAGTGGGTATGGTTTCTTGTGAGGTGTAGTCAGTAATCGCAACTTCTTTACAATTGCTTCAGAAATTAAATTTACTTGTGAGCCACTATCAGATAAAGTATCAATCTTTTGATGTTTGGAAATAACTTGAATATGGAAAAGCTCATGTCTTTTTCTCTCATTTTCTTCATCAATAGTAGATTGTGCAAAATTACTAGTAGATGCTTCAGAATTCTTACCTTTTATACCTGTGGCTGCAATGGTTGTTTCATCTCCTGAGTCCGACCCCAAATCTTTCTGAATAGCTGCAACAATCTTCTTCTTCTTGCCCTCGAACTTCTTAGGTATTAGCTCCGGATGCAGAATCTAACAATGCTCATCATCATGCCCATCCTTCTTACAGTGAGTGCATGAAGACTTGCTTTTCTGTGCAGTGTTGGCCTTCCTTGCTTTCCATTTCTATTTTCTTTTCTCCTTATTCTTTCTTGCAGTGGGTTGGGATGATCCCCCAACTTCTGGGTTTCCATTCTTTCCTCTAGCTTCTGGATGTGTAGCCTGAACAGATAACTCATCTATACTAGTGGGATTAAACATGAGGATAGTGTGCCTCATGTAGCTGTGTAGACCACCGATGTACTTCAACAGAGTCTTAGGTGAGTCTAATGAGATTCCTAGAATCAATGCTCTCTTCCTAAATTCTTGGGTGTAACCTTGTACACTTTGCCCTTTCAATTGTCGAAGAGTTTGCCAGCTCATCATGGCTTGCTGCATGTAGGCTAGTGGATAGAACTGCTTTTTTATTGCAGAAACAAATTCACTCCAGACAGAAATAGTCTTACCATGTCTCTTCATGTCAGCTTGGGTCCTACCTTCCCACCAAACCAAGGCAGTACCTCTAGACAGAAATAGTCTTACCATGTCTCTTCATGTCAGCTTGGGTCCTGAAGACTTGCTTTTCTGTGCAGTGTTGGCCTTAATTGCTTTCCATTTCTATTTTCTTTTCTCCTTATTCTTTCTTGCAGTGGGTTGGGATGATCCCCCAACTTCTGGGTTTCCATTCTTTCCTCTAGCTTCTAGATGTGTAGCCTGAATAGATAACTCATCTATACTAGTGGGATTAAACATGAGGATAGTGTGCCTCATGTAGCTGTGTAGACCACCGATGTACTTCAACAGAGTCTTAGGTGAGTCTAATGAGATTCCTAGAATCAATGCTCTCTTCCTAAATTCTTAGGTGTAACCTTGTACACTTTACCCTTTCAATTGTCGAAGAGTTTGCCAGCTGATCATGGCTTGCTGCATGTAGGCTAGTGGATAGAACTGCTTTTTTATTGCAGAAACAAATTCACTCCAAACAGAAATAGTCTTACCATGTCTCTTCATGTTAGCTTGGGTCCTACCTTCCCACCAAACCAAGGCAGTACCTCCAAGGCATAGGCTGGCGAGCTGAATATTGCTCTTGTCTAAATCAATACTCTACACTCTGCAATAAACATCAATTTGTCTAATCCAATTGTCCAACTTTTCTGCATTCAACTCTCCATCATATATTGGTAAATCAAATTTAACATCTAGTTTAATCAAAGATGTCTTCTTTTTATGTTCAGGGCTATTAGGAGGTGTGAGAAAGCTTTCTTCTTTCCCTTTGCTTTTTGAGTGATCATGGAGGAGAGACTCTTCTTCTCCTTTATCTTGTTTGGAGCCTGATGAGTCTTCATTTTTATGTTTTCTAAAATCCTTATACATTTCCTCTACCATGGACCTTATGGCCAGGAAACTATCTATATATTGAGGGTCTCGCCCCACAGAACCTTCCTCTGACATTGCCTTTTGAGGATAGACTCTCCCGATTTCAGGATTAGTTTCGACCAACTCTCCTTCTCCTAATTTGAGCTTTGATCTAGTTAACATTAAACAGCTAAATCTAGCATAGGCTTGTCTAACCTAACAACCTAGAGCTCTGATACCACTTGATCTGAATATCACTTGTGGGTGATCTCAGTTAATTAATTAATGTAGGTATTATAGACTCATGTGTTGGTGTGTGTGTCTGTGTTATCTTAGGCAATGGATCGATAAGATTGCAAAATACACTGACACTGGAAAACAGTAAGAGAAACACAACAAGCAAATGCAAAACACAACAATTTAATAAGGAGTTCACCCAATCCTCCTGGGCTACGTCTCCTGGTCTAGCTTTCAGTGGTGGCCTTCTTTATTGTGTCTTTAAGCAGATTTTTTTACAATGAGGAGCTCAAATTGAGTCTCCTGAAACAGATGATGCTTTGTAGGGTGTTACTTGGATTCCCCAAGCCACTAGAGTACATAGAATCCCCCTTACCAAGTCTTGACCTCAACTGGTCTTAATGGGATGAGTCCAATTTGGTACTCAGTTCTCGACCGATATCCTCACAAGGATTGCTTGAACCTCTCAAGCCTTCTCGGTTTTGTCTGCTCAATGCTGCCTTAGCTCTCCAGGTCAACTCGACTTCTATTCTCTGCTTCTGTCTCTTCTATCTCACTATCTCCTTTATGCTCTTTGTCTGTCTGTGGCTTAAATCTAATCCATCCCTTGACTGTTCGCGTCCTCTTTCGTCTCTTCGGTTTGCATGCCTCTGTCCACTTGGAATTCCCTACCTCTGCATCATTGCCACTGTGTAACGCTCCACAAGGAGGTGGCCACTTGTCCCCTCACGAACTGAGTGCCAGCTCTTCCTCGAACGATTCATTATTTCGGTTATCCTGTGTAATGATTCATCCGCCAGCTCAGCGGTCAAATCGGACTTCAAATTTCATATGCCTCAGCCTATTCTTCCGTCAAATCCGGTCTCCCATCGGGTGCAATCTCCGTCATTAGATCTGGGGCCTCCAGATCCTACGGTTATCGCTCTTATTGCACTAGTGACTTACTCGAATGTTAGCCTGCGATGAGAGCAGTTTTCTCTCTCATCCGTCGGACACGTGTCATTCAACGTATGGAATCACTGGGTCTTTGGCCAAACCCGCTTACCGCCCGAAACGTCTCCGATATTCTGTCGGTTTTGGAGCACGGGACCCGCCTGTCATTTTAGCGCTTTTCCCACGGTTTCTTGGTTTCCCTTGTGACCGCTTTGAGATTTTCCTTCTTGAGGGGTTTTTCCCAGCGATAGCGCTAATCGCGCATCAAAAATGGCCTCTATTTTCTAATTTGGTCTTCCCAATTGCTAGTTTGCACCACTGCGCGGTCTCCATGGGCCAACGGTCAGCGCGCTTTGACCGAAGTCCTCGTTGTTCCGTGTTGGCTACAATTGCCACTGTCCAGAGGTCCTTCCTGATAGCTCGTTGTTCATAATATTTTGAAGTCTGTCATGATTTGAAACAGTCATAGAACTCTGATAATTTTCATGGATCCAATTCAGATCATTACTAGTCTCTTCATCTTCTCTGCATTAACCAGAGAAATGTTTAACTTTTTGTGATGGGCTCTCACAATGTACTCCACTCCATTCTTAAGCAATAGATATTTGTTCCCATGGAAATAAAATATTGCTTTCCTATCATACAAATATTGACTACCCAAAATGATTCCTGAGATGTCAAGTGCAACTACATCTAACTCAACTTCATCAATGAACTTTTCAGCAATGGCGAACTTGAATAAACACTTCCTTGTAACCTGTAAATTTTCATTATTAAATATCCAACACAATGAATATTGTGTATGATGAGGTACAGTTTCAAGGTTAAGATTTTTGACCAAGTCTTCTGAAATTAGGTTTGATTGTGACCCACTATCAAATAATGCATCAATCTTTGTATGATTTGAAATTACCCTTACATGGAACAATTTTATTCTTCATTCTTCATTTGGAGTGTTGTCATGACTATGAGAGGAACTAGTAGTTGCAACAACTTGTTTTCCTTTTGTAACCATGGCTGAAATATTGGTCTCATCACCAAAATCTGATCCAATATCATGTTGTGTGGTGGCGGTCATTTTTTGTTTTCCCTTATTATTTTAGTTCTTAGGCCTTAGTTAGGGATGTAATTTCCAATAGTGGGCTTCATCATGTCCAACTTTGGAATAATGTTGTCATATAGTTTTCTCCCCTTCTTTCTTCACACTTGCATTCTTCTTTCCCTTCCATTTTCCTCCCTTCTCTTTCTCCTTACCTTTGATTGGCTTCTTCTTACTACCCTCTTCCTGAATGTTCATTCCCCTTGCTTCAAGGTGCGTGGCTTTCACACATGCCTCATCCAAATTGCTTGGATTGAACATAAGGATAGTATGTTTTAAATAGGAATGTAAACCCCCAATATATTTCAACAGTGTATCTTGGGAATTCAAATTTACTCCTAACAATAAAGCCCTCTTTCTAAAGTCTTGGGTATAGTCATGGATTGTTTGGCCTTTAAGCTACCTAAAATTTTGCCAACTAATAATGACTTTTTTCATATAGGCTAAAGGGTAAAATTGTCTTTTAATTGTAGAAACAACTTAAACCCAAGAAATGGATATCTTACCATGAATTCACATTTCCTCTTCAGTCTTTGCTTCCCACCAGACTAATGATTCTCCTTCTAGCCTCAATGAAGCCAACTGGATCTTTATGTCATCTTCTTGAAGGTTTTGAATTCTGCAGTAAACCTCCAATTGTCGAATCCAATTGTCTAAACTTTCTACATTGACCTCACCATTTTACATGGGAAGTTCAAACTTAATATCCAATTTGACTAAGGGATTTTTTCCTTTTGGGGTTTAAGAATGAGTATGGACAGTTTTGGTGGTGGAAGTGGAAGATCTTATTGTTTGAGATGTTGAGGATGATGAAGACAGTGAAGATGGTGGATATGGAGGAGGATTTCCTCCATTACCCTTTGAATCCTTCTTATCATATTTTTTATCTCCTAAGCTTCCTTCTCCATGTGGAGGCTTAGAACTCTCTCTAGCCATTCTAGTGTTCCTCTCTTCATAGAGGACTCTAACCATGTCCGTCAAGTCATACAAATATTTCTTGAATGCTTCCTCTTCTCAAAGACCTTCAGTCTCTCTTTCTCCAGACATGATGGCTTTGGATTCAAGCTCAACATCTAGTACTGCTTATACCTACTCAATTTCAATTGAAGGTAAAACTTGTGGTGTTTCAAGTGTAGCTGGATTTGGAACTTTGGTTGGATATTGTGGCCTTGTGGCTCTCCTTATTCTAGGAATTACCTCAGGAGTTGCAATCAACAATTTCCCTTCTCCTCTCTACAGCTTTAACCTTATAAGCATCACAATTTTGCAACCATTAAAACCGTACTTGCACAAAACTTAAGCAATCAAGAAAATAAACCTTTGCTCTCATACCAACTTGATCTATTGTTGAATGTTAGTTTTGTTGTGCTAATTTCAACTTCAACTTTATAAACAAATGCTTGTCAATTACTTCATGTGCATGATTCTCTTATGGTTTTTGTGATTGGAAACAGGTAAATTTTATCAAGTTTTATGTGAAATACATGAGCAAAATAGCATAAAAAACAAGTGTTAAACAACAACAATGAAAAGTACAACAAACCATCAACATGAAAACTTAACACAGTGTTTTGATGATGGATTTCACCCCTCCTGGGCTACATCTCCTTGGTCCAGCTTCCATGGCTTGGGCCTCTGTATTATCTCAATATGGAAAAAATATTGTTTACAAAGCTCTATTGCTCTTGAAACTTGTTTCAATGTGTTCAGAATGCTCAAATTAGCTAGGAACACCTTTTCCTGAGCTCAATTTGGTCGAATTTTGCTCCAGTTGTGGTAAAAATAGTTTTCCCTAGGAAAACTCCTCTAAAACTGGAGGAACTCTAGTTAATCCCACTATTTTTGGAGTTAGGGCCAAAATTGGTGGGTTCCGCCAAAAGTATGCCAAGTTAAACTCGAGTTTAATTAATGTTAAGTGGAGTTTAATTAACAATAAACTATGGATTAGCGCATTAAGCGTGCATTTAAGGGCTAATTGTTAGCCTTAACACTGGTGGTCTTCGTGAGTGGGCACATGATGTGGTTAGGTGATGGTTAACGCAATACCCACGTGGTTTCATAATCGTTGACCTGGCGGTTTACAAAATTGTAGGCACATGTCATTGAATGTAGCGACTATGGTCTCCATAGCCACCAGTGGTTTTTTCTAACTGTTAACATTGGCAGTTACATGATGTGTGTTCACTTGGGGGAGGCTGGCTCCCTCTTAACCCCCAATTGTTAAACTGTTACAATTCAATTAAATGTTGAAGTCATTATATCTTAAGTTGTAATGTGGTGATGGAACAGTAAGCTGTGAGGTTTGTATGGTGCGGGTCTTGGGTTCAACCCCCCAGCCTGAAACAAAATTTTGCTAACTGTGCGCCGAGCCAACCTTTGGGGAGGGACACGTGGTGGCCTCCGGGCTTGCCACTTGTCCCCTCCTCATTAGTCCTCCATTAACCAACCAAATCATGCCACATCACCACATCTGATAACCAACCAAAATATGACACTTGTCGAAGCCTAATTGGACTGTTGACCACTTTTGACCTTGCACAGTCACCTACCATGTCAGTAGTACGAACTGCTGACTGTGCAGTTTTTTTCAAAATTTCTTATGTTTGGCAAAGCGGACAAAACTCAATATCTTCCTCATACGAACTCGGTTTTCAGTGAAACGAGTTGCATTGGGATCGTTTTGCAGAGATAGACACAGTCGTTCAGGTTTCGAGCCATTCTGATAACTTTGATTTTTGAGCTAAATATTGAGCACCTGATCATGCGGCTAGCCCGGGAAAGTGTTGAGGTACCACTTGTAGCATGATTGACCTATAGAAATTACCAAAAGAGTGAAATATGTTGGAGATACCACATAAAATAATGCAATGGGAAGATAACAATGTAAATATATTATTAATATCTACAGCAATATTGTTCACTTGCCTCTTCGAGGGGGCAACCTTCAGTAGAGCAGAGCTCAATTACACAAGACAAGACAATACTTATCTTAATATATTCAAAAATATATAGTTTCTTGAGACCCAAAAACCTAACTACTCATGGTCTCGTGCATAATGCAGGTTAACCACTTTATTTGTTAGCTATGGTCCATTATAACTAATTGTGGTCCCTTTTTTATAATGTAGGTCAAACACTTATAATGCTCAAGGGCTTTATTAAACTAACTAATCATGACTCTTACGGGGCCTCTTGGGCTTATCACATTAATAAAGGGGTTAGGGTTCGACCCTAACACTATTTTACTAGGACTTTTGAAGGTATTAAAATCTGAATTTTACAGTTATAGAAGTGCTTCTCCAAAAATGCATTTACAAAAGTACTTTCACAAATGTGCATTTACAAAATTTCTTCCAAAAATGTGTAGGCGTGAAATATTATGATTTTATAAATGTGCATTTATGGATTCTTTTCCACAAATATGCATGTTTGAAAGCTTTTGATTCTATAAAAGTTCATTTATAGAATCCTCCTTCCATACATGTGCATATACGAAATCTCTTCCATAAATGTGCATTTATGGAAGCCCACTTATGCATATGTGCATGTAAGGAAGTGGGCTTTGACATATGCACATTTACAGAAGCAGATTTCTGCATATGCACATATAGGAAAGGGCGCTTCCACATATGCACATATAAAAGGAATCCAACTTCCATAAGTTTTGTATACTTATCATAGATTGATTCCTATCGATTCCATTTGATTTATATTGTTGTGCTAGTATCATCGTTGGTGTGCAATAACTTAGCAATTTAACTAAGTCTCTAAGTGTTATATGTTTTCTATTATGTTTCCTTCTTCTTCTTTTTTGGATTTGGAGATATTATTTTTGTGAAATTATAATTTTACATTGTTTATTTAAAAAAGAAATTGAATACAAAATTGGCTCCAATGTTTTGGATTGTGTAGATTACACAACTCAAATTTGCATTTCCAATAATAACCTACATGATGCATCACTTCAAAAATCTACTTGAATAATTGAAGTGACCAATTATAAATTGTGACATAGTCCCATTGTTCTAAGTTTTGGTTTATGTTGTGAGATTTGATAATACAATTATTAGTGAAATTATAATTTTTCATTGTTTGAATTGCATTTCTGAGTCCATAAATAAATTCAACTGACAAAAAAAACCTAAAACATATGAATTGTGTAGATTACAAGACTTAATTCTATAATTCCAACACATCCTACTAAATACTAAACAAATACTACTCAAAAAATATAAACTAATATCTAAAAGAATTAAACTATATTATAAATTTTAATATTATTTAAACAATAGAAAATTTATTTACTATTTCTAAAATCTATTAGAAATATTAGTGTGGTGGTTTTTTTAGGTTATAACATATTACTTCAATGTTTTATACCAATTTAGTTTCTATAAAAGATACCAATTTCCATTTTTGCTTTTAAAAATTATATGTGACATGATATATAAAAACTTTAAAATGATAACATATCTATTTGTTTTTATTTAACGCTTTCCCTATTCTATTTCTAAATATAATTATTATTATTATTAAATATATGTAATGTTTTTCAAAATACACTTATAGATATACCCCACCCTTCCAAAGTGCACCATCAAATATCTACACAATCTATAAGACGTTGAAATATACGCACCATGTGCATAAAGCATAACCCTTAAGTATATAGTGAAAATTATATTGAACACTAATACAATGGAAGGAACTTTGCCATTGAAAGAAATAAAGCAATGTCAAATAAAATTAACTTGTTTTCCATTAATTTTGAAGTAAAGCGGTGTTATATAAAATTAAAAAGAGCTTTTCTAAAATGATGGTATTGTATCGGTATTTATTCCATTAAAGGCTAATGACATGCATGTCGGTTTTTAAGAAGTGAAAATGAAATTTAAAACCGTGTTTATAATGTAATGTTTAATTAAATATGAATATTATATATTTATAAGGAGAATTTATTATAAATTTAAAAAATATATATTAATATGTTATGATTTTATTTAATTTTATAAAAAAAATTAAGTTAAATGTTTATATACTTAGAGTATTAAATTTATTATATTATTACGAAAATATAATATTGTGATGATGATGATGATGGTTAACGTCCACTGAGACTAAATTGGTCTATCGGACTTATAATTTTCTTAGTTTTTAATAATCTGGCCCTCCTCTTTTTTGGCGAGATTGGTGTTGTAGCTTTCTTTTTTTTCTCTACGGTCTTCCAACTTCCTTTATCTTGCATCTCCTTCATCTCTTCTGGTTCTTGGGACATTGGTGTCTTAGCTTCACGATCTATTGTGTTCGTCCTTTTGAAGATAGTCGGAGAAGAAGTTTGGTCTAGGAGATCTACTTTGCTGTTAAATGAAGATTTATTTTGTGCGGTATTCGAATCCTCATAACTGTTGATTTGTTGGGCGGGGCTTTCTCCCTGCTTGTCTTGAGAGTTGTTTCTTTCTTGCCCGATTTCTTGTGATTCAGAGTTTTCTCTAGAGTATTCTTCTTTGATGACAGTGTAGTGTTCTTTTTGTGCTCCTTCCCACCATGTAGATCTGTGGTGGTTTTTTCTAGCAAAATTTTTCTGGGAGGCTTTTGGGCAATTTTTGGCTAGATGGCCTATCTCAAAGCAGGATCGACATCTAAAGAGGACACTTTCATAATCGAGTTTCTGGTTCCACACATAGTATTTACTTGTTAGGTTTATTTCCGCTGGGAATCAGGCACTGAAGTCCATTTCCACACAGATCCGTGCATAGGTGGTTCTGGCATATTCCTCTGTTTCTGGGCACCTGCAGTAAAATTTCCGAATTGCATTTCCAATGGCTTTTAGTGAGGAGAGATTCCACAGATGCAAGGGTAGGCTTGGCAATCTCACCCAAACTGGTGCTGAGGTTATGATTGCCGTAGAGGGCTTGAATGATGGGTTCCATGGCTTCATGAATAGGCTTGATTTTTCCCAAAACCAAGGGTCAGAATCTAGAATACATTGTCTGCTTTCAGGATTTTCAAAATCTACTATAAAGAAACCCCTAGCACAGGGGTCGATATTAATTTCATTAGAAATGACAGGCTTCCATACCTCCGAGATCCAATTGTGGAGAGATGTTAGCCGCAACCAAAAACCATTGAACCGGCAGATTAGGGCACCTTCGGAAAACTTCAAAGCCTCATCGAGTGAGGCCTGGACTACCTGGAGAGTGGGAGCTGGGGCCTCACTGATGATATGGGCAGGAGCTTGCCCTCTAGAAGCGGATGAGCTAGCAGCTATTTTCGTGAAGCTGGAAGCCATATTTTACTTGCCCGTAGAACCCAGACACAAAGAAATAAGGTAGAAGATAAAATTAGATCTAGATTTAGCCGCAGAAGATTAGATCTAGAACCTAGCCGCAGAAGATTAGATCTAGTCGCAGAAGATTAGATCTAGAACCCAAAATGTGCAAACTAACTTATTCACTCAAAATTTTTAGATGTCGGTGACTAACCAGATCTCACCTAAACAACGAGTGCGGATCAGAATTATTAAACATGAGAGTGTGCATGAGAAAAACCTGAAGGAAGATGCGATTTGGGTTGGCGTGGTGCAGCAGAACACACAGGCGGTATCTTCTGCTTACAACCGCGGTTCTACGATTGCGACTAAAACTATTGGATCAAGCTTGTTGTTCCTCATCTTGATCACTGTCTTCGTTTTCGCCGGAGATCTCTTCTAGCAACCTGCCCGTTTTCGCCGGAGATCTCCTCTAGCAACCTGCCCTTCGTCTCCGGCACTAGAAATGTGAAGAAAAATCCCAAGGCGCAGATAATCGCGAGGAGCAGCAGATAGTTATGAACCCATTAATCGCGAGGAGCAGCAGTAATTGAAGGTTACCATTGTTTATTGTTGCATTTAGTAATATTATTCTTCGTGTTCAATGTAAATGTTTTAAAGTATTAAACTTTTCATATTGTTATCAATATCAAATTTTGTGGTACAATATTACCAATGTTATGGTTAATTTTTGCAATATCATTCCTCATGTTATGAAAATTAAACATTGTACTTTAACATTACTAATGTTTAATGTTTATTGTTGCATTTGGTAATACCACTCCTCGTGCTAAATTTACAAGTCCCAATGCATCAAAATGTCATGAAAATCAAACCTCGCAATTTAAAATGTTCATTGTTGCATTTGGTAATATCATTCCTTGTGCTAAATGTACATGTCCTAAAGAATCAAACTTCTCACACTTTAATGGAGATCAAATCTTGTCATTCAACATTACCAATGTTTATTGTTATCATTGGTAATATCATTCCTCATGTGTTTACGTCTTCGTGACCATGTGTATGCCTTATCTTGTTACAATGGAAATCAAAACATAAGTTAGATTGTTGTCATCACTTTTGGTGGCTTAGAATATGTTTTGACTAAGATGGCATTGATATTTTTACTAAGTGATCTATTAACAAGTCCTTTTGTAACCCATAGGTTGGATGCTAATATTAAATGTTGCCTAATGCATAGTGATACTTTTTAATGCCATCTGGCATCTTAATCCTTATTGAAGTTGGTCTTCATGTGTGTTCTACAAAGTTACATGTAATTGTTGTTTTTAACATTTTTAACATTTATTTATTATCAAGAGCCAAGTTCTTTGGATGTTTGTTGACTTTGCGGAAAGAAGGTGGGAGATCAATAGCATAGTCTAGGACATGAACTCACTCTTTTTCCATTCAAGAGTTGAGGTTCTCCATTAATGCCCTCCCATCAAAAAACTTTCCTACAATTTTTGCACCCTTTGACATTGTGATTTGAATAACTTGCAAATCTTCTCCAACTATGAATGAAATATCATATCCTTTCCAATTAATTGTGTTTCTTGATTTCCATTGATAACTCCCTTGCACATTGGTTAAGCTACCACCATGAAGTTTAATAAGATCCTATTTACTGTCAATAAACCATAAAGAAGGAACCCCATCAAGGTCGAACCTTACTTGAGGAAACATAAAAGGAACAATAGGGTAGGATGTGTTTTAGGATTGAGTAACCGCGGGGTCTCTACACACTCCAAAGTATCCATGAAAATATTCTCTCTTAGGCCATTCAATATCTTGTCCAACACTTTGACATAGATTCCAAAATTCCCTAGAGGATTTACAAATATATGTGATTGGTTAGTGTTAAGGCACCTTGTTAAGAAGTGTAGCAAGAAAGGCTCAATTTGACCTAGCCTTCGCCAAATTGAGAAAAATTGAAATTTCCACATCAACAGATAACTTGGAGGCAGTTAACTAAGGGTACATGTCTCTTGTCACTCAGTTAGCTTAGTAAATTCGAGTTAGTGGGCTTGGAGTTTAGTTTTCATGTGTTGATTGCTAATTCATAACAATCCAATTCATTTATTTCCAGTTGTACTCAATTAAACTAGTTATAATAATTAATAGAACTAGTTGGAGGATAATTACGATGTGGGAAAACAGTCTAACTCGGAGATCATCCAATTGACTGATTAACCAACCAAAAATAAGTCATTCATGCAAGGAATTCAAATTTCTCAATTGTGGTGGAGATTCCAAGGCAGTGTAACATCAATTTTAAACTAGTGTTGAGTGTACAGGTGTTGCATGCAATCAATGATCAATCCTTGGGAATTGCACAATCAATTTGGAGGAAATTCCTAAAGAATAGGGGCCAATTTCCTCAGGATTTGTGCAAGGAAATAGGGGCCTTGGTGAGAAAATATTTGGCTAAGTGTTGGACAAATCTTGTTCATTGAGCAAGAGAACAATTATTCTTTTGCAAGTTGAGATTAGATCTGGAGCTAGCAATTGTAATAGTTTCTAAATTCATTGATTAATGCAAACATGCTTGAGGGGTTTTTCCCAATTGGGTTCCCCGAGAAATCATTGTGTATTTTTAGTTTTTCTTATTGCATGTCTATGCATGTTGCTTTAAATTGTGAATTTCATTTTGCATATCAGTAGAGTAGAATTATGTCTCTTGATTTTAGATTAAATTTCTTCAACAATTGAAATTTCTATCAAAATTCTACATGGTATCAGAGTAGGATTCACATTAGAACAAGAATTTTGAATTTGTTCCTCAGGAGGTTCGAATTTGCAGCTTAAATGTAGCAAGATTTCCTCAGAGTTGGGAAAATGGCCTTCAATGGACTGAGATTCGAATATGTCCTGGAAGGAAACTCAAATTTAATTTCCTAGAAGGATCGCATGGAGGAAGTGCTTGATGAGAATGGATTGTTGGATTATGTCAAGACATACATTCCATAACCAAGATCAGTTGATTCCCAGAACCTAGCCAAATAGAATAAATATGTAGCCAAGGTGAGAAGAATAATCCTAGGGAGTGAGAGACCACATTTTCTCAAATATCCATGCCAAAGAGACACCATTTTCTATGTTGAATGCACTGACTGAGCTATTCGAAAATAGCAGTGACCATAGAAAATCATCCCTAAAAGACAAACTTTGAAACATTAAGATGCAAAAGAATGATACTATTCTATAGTATCTCTCCAGATTTACACAAGTTTGGGATAGCTTGGAGGGTTTGGTGTGAATCTTGCAGAAGATAACCTGGTGAGCCTAGCTCTTCTAGGCCTTCCAAAATCTTGGCATAGCTACCAGGACTCACTGAATGAGAGGGATAAATTACTGAATTGGAAACACTTATGGTCTGATTTGGTACAAGAAGAATCAAGTGATATATCAGAGATGGATGAAGAAAAAGAAATTTCATTGTCTGGGAAGGGAAGGAATGGAAAATCGAAGAAATCTCAAACCAAACCAGATTCTGGCCAAGGGGGCAAGAAGAAAGACTCGTCCAAAATAAAATGCTTCAATTTTCATGAATTAGGGCACTATAATCAAAGTGTCAACACAAAATTCTAGCAAGAAGAACTCAGGAGGAGCAGTAGGTGAATCATTAGCTTCACAATTGGAGTTAGAATTCATCCTAATCACATGCATGGCCAGCATTGTGATAGGGTGTGTGTGGTACTTGGACTCATGTTCCTTGTTCGACATGACAAGATGTAGAGAATTTTGCAGTGACCTAGAGGAGAAATATCTCCATATGCATATTGATCTTGTGGACGACGAAAGGTACAGTGCTAATGGGATTAGTACAGTAACCTTTATGAGGGAGTCAGGATCCCCTCTTTGCCTGAAAGATGTCATGTTTTTACTAGGCCTGAAGAATAATCTCATCTCTGTAGCAGTTTTGGAAGACCATGGTTATGATGTAATCTTCAGATTAGGGAAATCCTTTCTCAAACACATAGTCACTGGGAAGGTGAAGCATATCAGGGTTCGTGTGAATAACCTGTACAAATTTGATGTGGAAGATTGCACTATATTAAGTAATAAGGCAGATAAAGTGAAAATTTTAGATGTTGGTGAAATTTGGCACATAAGACTTGGTCATTTGCACCATGGCGCCCTTAAAATTATGCAGCAAATAATTTATAACCTACCCTCCCTAAAGGATCACTTGAGCAACAAGATGTCTGCAAGGGTTGTACCTTGGGGAAGTATGTAAAATCCACATGCCATGATCGAGAGAACAAAGAAAATGTAGTCTTTGAGAGAGTCCACTCCAATGTTTGTGGACCCTTCTCAATAGTCTCCACTTTCATACATAAATACTATGTTATTTTTATTGATGATTTCTCGAGAGAGTGTTGGATCTTCTTCATGCAAAAGAAGGATGAGACATTCTCAAAATTTGAAAAATTCAAGGCACTAGTTGAGAAAGAGACCGATAAGAAGGTGAAGGATCTTAGGAGCAACAACGGAGGTGAGTATGTTTCAAATGACTTCATGGAATTTTGTGCCAAAGAAGGAATTTGAAGAGAACTAACAACTCCCCACAACACACGACGGAATGGGGTAGTTGAGAGAAAGAACCAGAGAATTATGGGAGTTGCGAGAACTATGCTACATGACTAAGGCCTGCCACTGCATTTGTGGGTAGAGGCATGTAACATAGCATTCTACTTGTAGAACCGGATTCATCATCGGATTCTTGGTATGATTACACTGGAGGAGGCCTTCTCAGGGATAAATTCAGATATGTCTCATTTCAAAAATTTTGGAGCCTTTTTTACTGCCATGTCTCTAAAGATTTGAGGAAGAAACATGAGCCGCTAACAGAGTTGGAAGTTACACTCAAGAAGAACCATCCAGAGAAGGTAGAAAAAGAACTAGGGAAGTTGAAAGACTGGTGTAGGATGCGAGGGATAATGTGGGAGCTCCTTCAATTTTTTGCAGGCAAAGAAGGTAACCTGAGAGGTACACTGGCTACATGGCTCTAATGACTAAGCTTATAGAGACTGAGCCATCCTATTTTGAGGAAGCAGTTGAGCAACCAATTTGGGTTTATGCAATGGTGGAAGAATAAAAATCCATCATAAAGAATTCAAGTCATCCTAAGATCGGCAGAAAAATCAGTTGTGGGTTTGAAATGGATCTTAAAAATTAAGCATGCAACAGATGCAAGCATAAGTAATTATAAGGTCATATTTGTGGCCAAAGGTTTCTCTCAAGTTGAGGGAATTAACTATGAGGAAACCTTTGCTCCCATAGTAAGGTGTTCATCCATTAGATCAATTCTTGCACTGACTGCATAGATGGATGTAACAACATCATTTCTCATAGGTGTTTTTGAGGAGGAAATTTACATAGAGAAGCTACAAGGATTTGAGACATATGATCAAGAGTCGCATGTGTGCATACTCAAGAGATCATTGTATGGTCTCAAACAGGTGCCTCGGGCATGGTACACTCAAATCAACAATTATCTCATTGGATTGGACTTCACCAAAAGTGAAGTAGATGTGAACCTCTATCACATTGTGGTAGATGGTAAGTTACTTATTCTTGTTTTGTATGTTGATGATTTAATTTTGACAGGTGATGAGAAGTTAATTTTCTCTTGCAAAGAGGACCATGTAAGGGAATTTGAGATGAAAGACATGGGCCACATACATTACTTCTTTGGTTTGGAAGTATGGCAAGGTGATGGTGATTTGTTTGTGTCTCAAGGAAAGTATGTTACCGAGATACTTCAAAAATTTCGCATGAAGATTTGTAAGCCCACGAAGACATCTCTAGTGTCAAACTGGAGGAAGGTGAATGCCATTTCAGGTGAAGAGGTTGATGCTGCCATTTTCTAGCAGCTAGTGGGTTCACTAATGTATCTTGTGAACACACAGTTATATATGTGCTATGCAGTCAACTAACTTAACCAAGCTATGGTTAGGGTGATAAAATTGTTTTGGAAGGAAACAAAGCATGATTACAGTACCTTAGAGGCACTACCCAGTATGCATTATGCTACAGATGGATAGAAGGATTGAAGTTGCATGGATTCACAGACGCAGATTAGGAAGGGAGTCTAATCGACCAGTAGAGTACATTAGGTGAAATTTTCATTGATAGGTTTGTAACAATTTCCTGGTACAACAAGAACTAGAGGTTTGTGGTGCTTATCTCAATAGAAGTTGAATACATGGATACAAATAAAGCAACATGTGAGGTGATCTAGATGAGAAAGATGCTTTTGGGGCTCTTTGGTTAGGAGATGGATACAATGGTGACCTATTGATGCAAGAGCATTCAACCCAAGGAAAATCATTGTATTTTAGTAGACATAGGGGGGTCATGTGTTTTAAGGAAGTCCTAGGTCTCAAATTAATGTAATATTTAGACTTTAAGTGATTAGAATATGAATTAATTAGATGTGTGAGGATGTTTGTAAATGCTCTCGAATAAAGGAGAATATAAGTGGTTAATAATGACAAGAGAGTTAGAAGTCAATTATAACTCTAAAGGTAGTTTCATGATTCGAGGAACTAGGGAGAGTTCTTAGGAATTAATTGAAGTTAGAAATGCACATAGAGGACATTTAGGAGTCAGTTCAGTAGATCTAGGATTTGAACCAGAATTAGTTCAACAGAAACTTTCTGGTATAAATGTAAGCCTATAGGCAGAGTAAGAGAGGAGGCCATAGATATTGAAGATTAGGCCTGAGAGACAGAGAGTCTTGATATGTAATCAGTTGTTTGTATTTATATAATACAGAGGTTTATCCTGAAACTGTATATGTGTGTGTGTTACGATAATTGATAGATTGAATTGTGTGTGAATTTGTAGGCTCTGTAACAGAGGTTGCAGGCACAGTTTCTATAGAACACATAGAGGGAGAGAATGATTCAGAGGAATCATAATGGGTCTTGGAATCCAATTGGAGGATCGGAGCGAAGCTCTGGAGAGTCAGCGATGTGAGGATTCGTAGAAGTCAAGCTCAGGAGTGAATTGAGCAGCAAAATAGCAGAAGGATGAGAACCTTTGAAGAAACCTGAACCACAGAGAAAACGCTGAAGAAATAGCATAAAACATAAGTAAAGAGAAGAGCGGAGAAGTGAAGAGGTGATGCACAACAACCATTGGATCTTGGAGATCAATGGGTGAGGATGAAGGAAATAAACGATCAGGATTAAATCGCGCAGAAGAGAATCAAGAAATGAACGACGAAGATTAACTTAAGAGCTGGCGGAAGAAGAATCTGGAGGAGCCATCGCAGCCGTCGATGGTAGAAGATCTACGGTCATCGGGTGCTAATGTGCTCGGAAGTTAACCAAGAAGAAAGGTGGGTTTTATAAGCGGAAGTGGTATTTCGGGGGCACTCTAAGTGGTAAGTGGTAATATCACGAGTCCACCCAATTCCATTAGCCGCTCGACACGTAGCAGCAAGGAGGAGAGAGGAAACCGCTTTTCGGGCGGTTAATCCTCGTGCTTGTTGTCTATGCAAAATCCTTGTGAACCGTCAGATCTATTGAGTGCAGATCAACGACGAAGGACTGTCGAGCAAGTTTGATTGGTCGGAACCGATAGGGTTATACAGGTGCGGTTATTATATTTTGAGTTCCAGAGGTTAATCGCATATCGGAGGAGATGGGGAACACATGTTAATGTGACCCACGGAGATGCGATTGCGATCAGCGATAAAGGGAAACCTCAGAAACTATGCAAGGGCTCTAAGAGTGTAGAAATGGTAAGTTTATGAATGTTTGTGTGTATTTCTATTATAAAAGAATTACAATAGAAATAAAGTGCCGAGAGAGGGTTTATGGTTAAGTCTGCATATAAACTAAGTTAAGAGAAGTATGATTATTATGCGAGGCTTAAGGATTAATCAAGGTTAACAAGGGTGAATGAGTCCCAATAGAAAGGAAAGGATGGATTAAGGGTTAGACTCTGTTAGTCTATAAATTATTCTACAGAGATTAAGAAAGGGGCCTTAACCATATTCTAAATGAAGATTTGACTCCTTAGAGAGTTAAAATTCCTGGGACAAATGTGCTTATGCATTTTACATGCATACTGTGGGTGTAAGCAGGGGTAACCCTGCATCATTAGTGGTATCAGAGCAGAATTGTAATTAGAGCGGGGAAAGATTTCCTATGAAAAGGAGTTTTCACACAGAAGAAGGTAATGTGCATAAGTTAAGTGAATGAATGGTAGAGACTACAACAGAAGATTGTAAGGGGAACTTTTGAAGTTCCTGGGAGATTGTAGCAGTTCTAGTAGAGGCTTGGAGTAGACAGGAACAAAGGATTCCTTGAAGAAAAGTGAGAGCAAGATTGCTTAGTACAAGTTCTGAAGGAAAGAGGACTTGGAGACCAAATAGAGGACAATCCATTCAAAGTGCAGAAGAATGGGAGAATAATATCATACATAGATCTTGGAGGTAAGATAGTGTGTTTTGTTTCAAATTTAAATTGAAGATTGTGGTTGCAGATGAAGCATCTCAGCAAAGGACAGCAAGAGAAGTTGTGAGAGGAGAACCAGATGTGTTCTTGAAGGCAGAGTAAGGAAAACACTCTGAAGGAGAAGTGGCTGTGAACCTGAAGAACCTAACAAGAGGTTGGACAGAGAGGATAGCAAAGTGTTCTCAAGAGAGAGTGAGAGATTGCAGTAGCCTAGAAGGAGCAAAGGTGTTTCTCAAGAGGAGGTTCCAGACAGAGGACCCGTGCTTACCAAAAGACTGAGTGAGGAGAGCTTAGTGAGGTAAGATTGCAGCGAGGAGGACTAGATGTTGCAGAGGCTTGTTGCAGATAAGTGAGGAGCTCATGAAGAAAGAGGAGAAGAAGATGACTACTGATATTCATAACAGAGGTTCAGAGAGAAGCCACAACAAAAGATATGAGAAGGAGAATGCCAAAGTAGATGGTAAGAGACTGAGTCAAGAGGAGATTGATAAGGAGTTCGCTGAGATAAGAAAAGAACTTGATGTGTTAACAATGCAGCTAGAAGAAAACCAAAGACAATGTTGGGTATTAAGGAAGAAGCCAATGGAGTGGCATGAGATGCAAAGAAGGCTACAGCAAAAGCAAGTAAAGTGGTTGAGGGAAAAACTCAAGGAAGTTGAGTTGGAAATGGAAGAGTCCATTTGTGAACTAGAATAGGGAGAAATTCTGGGAGAAAGTGAAGACTACACTGAAGATAAAGAATGGAGATCAATTGAAAATCTCATGGACTATTGGGATAGTTCAAAATAGCATGAGGATATGATGACTTAAGATGAAGATATGATGTATAAGGCCATCAAGCCTTGTGTTTTTGAACCTATTAGTTTTGGTGTGCTTGCAAGATGCATAGGAGAGGATAAACAGTCTTGTGAAGCTGTCGAAAGCATGGAGGAGTCTCTTACAGAAGATGAATACTCTAAAGTGAAGCTAAATATAGCTCTTGAACTAAAGTATGAGGAGCAATGTGTCTTAGGGGATAAAAGGTACCCTAGAGCAACAGAGTATGATGAAGAAGACCTCTCAAAGGAGGAAAGTATTGAGTTGTTACAGCAGAAAGAACTCTTTGACAAATTAATAATTGGAGCTCTTACAAGACAAGAACCATTCCTTGTGAAGGAAGGAGATGAAGTTGAGCCTGAGGAGCTGAATCACGTAGAAGATTCAGAGCAGCAAGTTAATGTGATGACTGAAGATTCGAGTAAGACCACCAGGTCTTACGATTTTAAAATCAATAATTTGTGGATGATTGCAGGTACATCACAAGAGCATGAACAAACTTTAGAGTTTGTCAGAGAGAAGGAGCAGAATGTGAAATCTGTTTATATCAAGACTGAGATGGCAAGATCTCAGAACCAAAAGGAGACAGAAGAGTCACCTGGGAGTAGGCAGCAAAATGTTAGAGTTGTCATAGAGGAGGAAGATGGCAGTCTTATTCCAATGAATACTGAAGAAATGTTGTCCCAAAGAAATGATTCAATGAATGTCATTGGGGAAGGACAGAGATTGTTTGAAGATGATATGGAGGTTATTAAAGAATAAGAGGGTAAGGATGAAAGGGAGGCAGTAAGAATCAAACAATTTCAAAGAAGAGTTAACCAACAGCAGGCTAAGGAAGAAGAAGTTCACTACTGTGAACAAAAGCAGGGAGGCATCATTGAAACAGATGATGTGGAGGAGAGGCTAATTGACAGTCTCATGAATTCTTTTGAGAATTCAAAACATCATACTAATGTGCTGACAAAGGAGAAAGAAACAGAGCAGCAAACTGAATTGTTGCCAAAGGAAAATAAGGCACTG
Organism: Pinus tabuliformis; assembly: GCA_031772625.1. Classification (NCBI taxonomy): domain Eukaryota; kingdom Viridiplantae; phylum Streptophyta; class Pinopsida; order Pinales; family Pinaceae; genus Pinus; species Pinus tabuliformis. The sequence continues at coordinate 567,630,567 of CM062810.1, forward strand.
AAGCCTTATGTTTTTTATTTTAACAAATGTTTTGTGAATGCAGGTTTAGTTGCAGATGCTGGAGGAAATTTGGCACAGATGAGTAGCCAAATAAAGATGAAAGAAGAAGATTCTGTGGAAGAATTTAATCCATGGAACATAAATGTTCAATTGCTGGAGAGAATGCTAGAAAGTCAAAGTTCAATGGAGAAATTAGATGTTGTAGAGGGAGATATCCCTAAAGATATTCAGGAAGTTTGGGTGGAGGAAATGTCCACAATGGTAGCAAGAGAAAAAGTAGAAGAAAATAAATATAAATTTGAAGAGTTAGTAGACAACAACAACAACCTGAAGCAGAGAGAAAGAGGTAACCATGAATGGAAGAATATGGACCAGCCCAAAGATATGCTAGAGATGGATATTGAAGAGTTATGGCAGATAATGATGAAGCAGTTCATATGGAGGAAAATGATAGCAGCAGGAAGGATGATCAATTAGAACTTTAACCTGATTGAAAAGGAGAGGAAGATGAAACAGAAGACAACAGAAATACAGCGGCAGCAAAGGTGCAAGACATTTGGGAAACTACAAACTAAAGTTTGGGACCCTGAAGGTTTTCTATCAACATGTGAAGACACGTGATCAGGAGATCATGAATATTTTCTACTTTGGGAGTCTGATGCAGGAGCATTCAATCCAAAGAAAATAATTGTATTTTAGTAGACATAGGGGGGTCCTGTGTTTTAAGGAAGTTGGTTTCCTAAGTCTCAAATTAATGTAATATTTAGACTTTAAGTGATTAGAATAGGAATTAATTAGATGTGTGAGGATGTTTGTAAATGCTCTTGAATAAAGGAGAACATGAGTGGTTAATAATGACAAGAGAGTTAGAAGTCAATTATAACTCTAAATGTAGTTTCATGATTCGAGGAACTAGAGATAGTTCTTAGGAATTAATTGAAGTTAGAAGTGGACATAGAGGACATTTATGAGTCAGTTTAGTAGATCTAGGATTTGAACTAGAATTAGTTCAACAGAACCTTTCTGGTATAAATGTAAGCCTACGGGCAGAGTAAGAGAGGAGGCCATGGATATTGAAGATCAGGCCTGAGAGACAGAGAGTCTCGATATGTAATAAGTTGTTTGTATTTATATAATATTGAGGTTTATCCTAAAACTGTATATGTGTGTGTGTTACGGGTATTGATAGATTGAATTGTGTGTGAATTCATAGGCTCTATAACAGAGGTTGTAGGCAGAGTTTCTATAGAACATGCAGAGGGAGAGAATGATTCAGAGGAATCATAATGGGTCTTGGAATCCAATTGGAGGATCGGAGCGGAGCTCTGGAGAGTCAGCGATGTGAGGATTCGTAAAAGTCAAGCTCAGGAGTGAATTGAGCAGCAGAATAGCAGAAGGACGAGAACCTTTGAAGAAACCTGAACCACAGAGAAAACTATGAAGAAATAGAATAAAACATAAGTAAAGAGAAGAGCGGAGAAGTGAAGAGGTGATGCATAGCAACCATTGGATCTTGGAGATCAACGGGCGAGGACGAAGGAAATAAACGACCAGGATTAAATTGCGCAGAAGAGAATCAAGAAATGAACGACAGAGATTAACTTAAGAGTTGGTGGAAGAAGAATCTGGAGGAGTCATCACAGCCGTCGATGGTAGAAGATCTACAGTCATCGGGCGCTAACATGCCTGGAAGTTAACCAAGAAGAAAGGCAAGTTTTATAAGCAAAAGTGGTATTTCGGGGGCACTCTAAGTGGTAAGTGGTAATATCACGAGTCCACCTGATTCCATTAGCTACTCGACACGTAGTAGCAAGGAGGAGAGAGGAAACTACTTTTCGGGCGGTTAATCCTCATGCTTGTTGTCTACGCAAAATCCTTGTGAACTATCAGATCCATTGAGTGCAGATCAACGACGGAGGACTGTCGAGAAAGTTTGATTGGTCAGAACCGATAGGGTTATACAGGCATGATTATTATATTTTGAGTTCCAGAGGTTAATCACATATCGGAGGAGATGGGGAACACATGTTAATGTGACCTATGGAGATGTGATTGCTGATGAGCCCCAAAAATGGATAATTATTTGGGCTCATTCAACCTCCTAATTTGACTTAATCCACCATTCTCATTAGTTTATTGCATGTTTTTGATTATGTTTATGCTAATAGAGTGAATTTGGTTAGTCATTATGCCAACAAGTCTAATGGGTGCTTTGTGTAGCCTTTTTGGTCAATTTGGAGACAAAATTGAAGGTCTTAATGAGCACTTGGCAGCCAAATTCGTGGGAGAACAAGGGATAGGATTTGTAGGAAGGTGTCCCCTTCATTTATGGGCCCTTACCTCGAATTCTCCACCATCAGCTCGGAGTTCAAAGGCCACCAAATCAATTAGCACAAGGGCAGCCAAGCAAGTCAAGTAGGACTGCTGTTAACTACAAGTTTTGGGCAGCCGAGTCCCTAAATTTTAGGAGGACTGTTGGGGTCCTCAATTTGTATAAATAAGAAGGCTTAGGGCCTCATTTTGGTTAGCTAATGGTTAGTCATTTTTTATCTGGTAGTTAGTCATTTCATAGTCTTGTTGTAGTCATTTTGTAGTTCGATTTTTAGGCAATAGATTAGTTTTGTTGTCAGCTCATTTTCAAGTTCTCCTTGTGGACAGTTTTGATGTAACTCTTCATTTCTTGATCAATAAAGATGAATCCAGCTTTGCACCAGCTCTAAATATCTCTTAGGAGGCTGTAGCTCTTGGGGTTGGGCCCATCTCAAGCGCCCAGTACCTCCTTTGTTTACCTTTATGTGTCTTTGCTGCATTCTTAGAGTAAAATCTGCTATTTAGATTTAAAACTTGTTGTTTTATTTAGGTTGCTTTTGATGATTAAAGTAGATTTTCATGTTCAGATTGATTTGGATAGATTAATAACATAAAGGATCCTTGGAAAAAGGGGCTCAAGCACCTCTGATCTTACCTCTCCCTCAGTGGGATCGTGAGTTGGGACAAAGGTGACCTTGCTGCCCACAAAAACACTGACTTTGCTTTGCCATGCAATCATTAGTGTTTGGTTTTCATTTGCAGAAGTTGGTTACATGTTCAGATCTTTGAATTCTTCATTGCATAGTTAATATACATGGTTTCCTTGCAAATAAAGTTGTTGTCCATTCTTGTTACTGTTAGCTAGATCATATTAGGGTAGCATAACTAGATCTTTGTTTTCTTGCTTGTCTTTGTTGGTTCAGTTGGAAACACAAATTGCAGAGCACCTGTACCACTTCCCTATCTACCCAGACTCCCTCAAACCCATCTTCTCCCTCTCCTAACTTGGTTTCTTGCCTCACGTTGCCATACTGCCCTCATAACCCTACCTTTTGTGCAACATTACTTCAGTCTTCTTGGAACAAGTCCAGCCATCCACACCTTCTCCTCAACTCCATCCTCCAAGTCCTAGACCTCTTCACACCCCTATTTCACCTCCATACTCATTCCTCCATCTTTTTCCCTCCATCCATGCTCCAAAATCCCATTTCGAAACATCCTGTAGAAGAATTACAGAACATCCTGTAGAAATCCTGAACATCCTGTAGAACCCCTGCAGACTTCCTGTAGAAGCTCATAAACACGGTTTCTTGGCAGCCAAACTTTGTGAGACTCTATGGAAGGGTGTTAGGGACCCCTTAGACCCTCTCTGAACCTTCCCAACCTTTCCCAAGCATTTCTCCTCCTTGATCCACCTCTGCACAGTAAAAAATAGTTAGAAGCACATGCATGATAATTCCAACAACTTAATCAAAAATACAAAAATATGTTTTCTTCAGATAGTGATAGCTTAGACATTTGCATTTTACCTTCATAGAAGTAATGGCATCTCTTTCAGTAGTTTGCATGCTCTCCTTTGCGTCAGTAGGACTAGCCGGTAGAATTAGGGTTTGCTAGGGTTTGCGTTCCTTTTTGGCTTTCAGTTTCTTTTTGCAATTAGATTAGCTTCCTTCGAGTTAGCTTTCATCCATCAATTAAAAAGCTTCTTCTAAGAGCTCATAGAAGTTGGCTTAAGCTCCTAGTGGACTTGTGCCAGCTGACCAAGTGACAGTTGCGGCAAGAGCTAGTACTTGTGCATACAGCACCGTCGCTTCCAAGTTTGTTACGAACTACCGGGTTGATAAAATTAAAGAAGGGAGTTCCAGGAGTTGTAGCATTATTGCTACAATACTAGAGCCCACCAATTGCGATCAACGATAAAGGGAAACCTTGGAAACTGTGCAAGGGATCTAAGAGTGTGGAAATGGTAAGTTTATGAATTTTTGTGTGTATTTCTATTATAAAAGAATTATAATAGAAATAAAGCGCTGAGAGAGGGTTTATGGTTAAGTCCGCATATAACCTAAGTTAAGAGCGGGTATGATTATTATGCGAGGCTTAAGGATTATCAAGGTTAATAAGGGTGAATTTGTCCCAATAGAAAGGAAAGGATGGATTAAGGGTTAGACTCGGTTAGTCTATAAATTATTCTACATAGATTAAGAAAGGGGTCTTAACCATATTCTAAATGAAGATTTGACTCCTTAGAGAGTTAAAATTCCTGGGAAAAATGTGCTTATGCATTTTACATGCATATTGTGGGTGTAAGCGGGGGTAACCCTATGTCACATATTGTGATAATCATAGGTTTTTTAAAATCTCTGTGAATCTTGTATTTCACAATCAATTCAAGCATATAGATATATGGTATCATCATTTACGGCACTGTGTGCAGAGGAGGATAATGTTGTTACAATACATTCTGATTAAGGAACAAGATGCTGACATCTTGTTCCTTAATCAGAGGGAAGTTTTAATTCCACAAGTGCAGGATAGGGGTGGTTGATAATCCCTTTCTTGCTAAGAGGGAGTGTTGAGAAGTGTAGCAAGAAAGTCTCAATTTGACTTAGCCTTGGTCAAATTGAGAAAATTCAAAATTTCCACATCAATAGACAACTTGGAGGCAGTTAACTAAGGTGACATGGATCTTGTCACTCAGTTAGCTCAGTAAATTCGATTTAGTGGGTTTGGAGTTCAATTTTCATGTGTTGATTACTAATTTATAGCAATCTAGTTCAGTTATTTCCATTTGTACTCAGTAAAACTAGTTATCATTGTTAATAGAACTAGTTGGAGGTCAATTATGTAATCGAACAAATGTCTAACTCAGAGATCATCCAATTAACTGATCAATCAAACAAAAATAGATCATTCATACAAGGAAAACAAATTTCTTAGCTGTGGTGGAGATTCCAAGGCAGTGTAAAATCGATTGTAAACTAGTGTTGACTGTACAAGTGTTGCATGCAATCAGTGATCAATCCTTAGGAATTGTGCAATCAGTTTGGAGGAAATTCCTAAAGAATAGAGGCCAATTTTTATGTGGGAGGTTGACGAAAAATAGATGTGGTAGTCTAGAATTAGACTAATGGTTCACTTCATAACCAATCAGCTACGTGTTAAAAATATTTTACGTGCATTTCCTCCTGAGGGTCCCGCTTGCCTCACCAATCATCATCAGTCCTAATTTGACTTCTTACTCCCTGAGTGCTTCAATCTCCACTGTTGATGTGACCCATCTAATCCAACGGTTATAGCAAAATCTTGCGTGAATTCTTGCACAACCGATATCAAATTGTGAGCGTGCGAGATTTATGGTTTTCCCGTGCTACGTGTTACTCGTTAAGGTTAATTGCGCAACTTGGAAAAATACCATTTACCATTTCTTAAGCACGCGAGATACCACTTATTGCTTTTCTAAATACTACCCATGTGCTTAATACAGAACCTTTAAGAAATATACTTAATAAGGTTTAGCGCTTAATCTCGGTATTAACCCTTAACGTTATTTGACTGTAATTTCCAATGAAACTCATAAACAGAAATAATACCTGATTAAGGTCCAAATGTCGATACACATATTCAAGAGAATTTCACACCAGGAATAATACACAACGCCACACTTAACCAATTTTTTCGATAAAATAGAAATTACAGAGTCTTGGCCCTCTCGGCTCAATTACAACAACTTGTCTTACCTTTGTTTCACTCTAAAACCCTATCTCTCACCCAATCTCTCGCTTACTACTCTCCTATTCCACTTGATCTCTATCATTACATTCTTTTTCCTTTCTTTTATGGATCAAATACTATCCTAACAACATTGACAATTCAATCTCTATTTTTATCAGCTCAACTATTAGATCCCTATTCTCAAGCTCTGATACACACCTATCCTAACAACTTATTTCCTATTCTAAAAATAATACAATGATTTAATTATTACAATAATTAAAGTAAATATCAATTCGAGAGATCCAACCCTCTCTCCTAAAACTGATTTTGACCACTCAGGTCAATGAAATTCTTCTCTTGTTAGCCACAACATGTGAACATACAATCACATTATTGGCTAAGTTTGGATGCTCCTGCATTAAAATCCCAGGGAAGAAAAGAATCATTCATTTATCTTTCAGGATTGACTCCATACTTCTGTAATTCTGTTGTTGTTAACCAACTTGCATCCTCCATTGGTTGTCCCCTCCATTTGACTAGATACTGAAAATAATCTTGTCCTCTAGTTCTTTTGGATACTCTTTTCTCCAAAAAAGCTTCCACCTCTTTCTTGACTGTCTTTGGCATTTGTTCTTCCCAATTTAAAGTCTAAACTTCATCTTCTGTAGGTTCCATCTGTAACTCTGCCTTTGTCTCCTTGTATGGATATAAATCTGCAACTCAATTTCATAAGCATTGGTTGAAAACTTCCTCATAATTCTGCATGGCCCTATCTTTTTCATCTTTAGTTTATTATAAGTCCCAATAGGAAACCTTTCTTTCCTCAAGCACACCATCACTAGATCTCCCAGTTGGAATTCTTTTTCTTTCCTCCTCATATCAGCTCTATGTTTGTATTTTCCACTGCTTTCCTCCAATCTATCTTTAACATATTCTTGTAGTCTCTACATCTATTCTGCAAACTCTTCATCCTTTGCACTTCTTGTCTCTTGTTTACCCAAATTTCTGAGCTCATACACACGTCTTGGATTCATCCCAAAAACAATCTAAAATGGACTTGTCCCAGTACTTTGGTTTGGAGTGTCATTATAAGCAAACTCAGCTTGAGCAAGTGCTAAATCCCACTTATTAGGATTTTGATACACTAAACTTCTCAATATGTTTCCCAAGCTTTTGTTTACCACTTCGGTCTGTCCATCTGTTTGAGGGTGATATGTTGAACTGAAACTAAGGTTGGCACCTAGTTTCTTCCAAAGAGTTCTCCAAAAATTCCCAACAAACTTTGTATCCTTATCAGACACAATACTTATATGCAATCCATGTAAGCTTACAACTTCTGAAAACAACAGATTAGCAAGATGTGTTGCATCACTAGTCTTTTTACATGCAAGGAAATGTGCCATTTTTGAAAATCTATCTACCATAACATAAATGGAATCATTTCCTCTTTGAGTTCTAGGTAATCCCAAAACAAAATCCATACTAACTGCATCCCATGGTCGGTCTGGTATTGGTAATGGCTGGTACAATCATGTATTTTGGCTTCTCCCCTTAGCATGCTAACAGATCCTGCACTTCTCAACAAATTTCTTAACATGAGTTTGCATCTTTGGCTAGTAGTAAAAAGCATTTACCTGAGCAAAGGTTTTGTCTTGTCCAAAGTGCCCAAATAACCCTCCACTGTGTTTTTCCTTGATTATATTTTCCCTCATAGAACATTTGGGAATGCACAGTTTGTTACTCTTAAACAATAAACCTCCTTGGATAAGATAATCTAACCACTGGCTTCTATTATGAATTGCTGGATTTTGAACAACTGCATAAATATCTTTAAATTATGCATCATCTTTATACATATCAACCATTTTTTCAAATCCTACAACACCAACTCTTAATTCTTACACAATGTAATTTACCCTGCTTAGAGCATCGTCAACTTTGTTCAACTTACCACTTGTATGTTTTATCACAAAAGTGAAACTTTGTAAAAATTCTACCCACTTGGCATGCTTCTGATTTAATTTTGGTTGGTTGTTTATGAACTGTAATGCATGATTGTCAGAATACAATACAAACTCCTTTGGTAGCAAATAATGTCTCCATTTTTTTAAAGCTTGCACAATAGCATAAAATTATTTATCATAAGAAGAATATTTCTTCTTAGCTTCATTTAGTTTCTCACTAAAATATGCTATTGGTCTCTATTCCTGACTTAAAACTGCTCCAATTGCAACTCCACTAGCATCCATTTCAACTTGAAAAACATTTCCAAAATCAGGAAAAGCTAAAACTGGTTTTTCTGTAATTTTCTTCTTCAACAACTTAAAATTTCGGTCTACTGCTTCTATCCACTTGAATGGTTGATTAGTCTCTTTGATTGTTTCAATAATTGGTGCACAAATCTGACTAAAACTTCTGATAAATTTTCTATAAAATCTTGCAAGACCATGAAAGCTTCTTACCTCAAATACGTTTGTTGGAAGAGGCCAGTTCCAAATTGCTTGGACTTTCTCTGGATCCATTTTTATACCTTCTTTAGAAACTACAAACCCCAAATAGATTAATTCTTCTTTCATGAAACTACATTTCTTCATATTTATCAACAATTTCTCTTTCTGCAGAGTTCTTAGAACCAACTTAAGATGCTCTAGATGTTCCTCTTTGCTTCAACTGAAAACTAGAATATCATCAAGGTAAACAATGAAAAACGTGCATGAATATTCCTCCAAGACTTCATTCATCAATCTCATGAATGTGTTGGGTGCATTAGTGAGTCCAAAAGGCATCACTAACTACTCATACAACCAACTGTTTGTTTTAAATGCAGTCTTCCATTCATCTCCTTCTCTAATCCTTATTTGATGGTATCCACTCTTCTGATCTATCTTAGTAAAATACTTTGACCCACTTAAACAATCCATCAAATCATCCATGCGTGGTATGTAGAAATTCCCACTGTAGATCAACAGATTATGCAATATACTAAAGAAAAATACAAGATCTACTTCTACAACAAACTTTGCGGAAGCTTAATCGAATATGAGCAAGATCAAATAGAACACATATAACAGATGAAGAGAAATCAATCACACATGAACATAGAAGAATACTCTGGGGAAAGCCTCAGCTAAAAACCCCGATCTTTGTATTGTCATACAAGTGGAAATATGTTCAGATTACACAAAGAATCAACTCACAAGCTATCCTGCTCTCTATGCAATCAAAACAATACAGCTCACAAACTGAATAGACACAAGATATGCCTTCCCTCAACCCTCCAAGCCTCCTATTTCCTTGATCAGTTTTCCTTGGGGTCCATTGATGCCACCTATGTGAATTGGCCTCATCACACACTCACTAAACTAAAGAAGTAACTGCGCAATCTCTAAGGAATGAATTCCTTCTACATGCAAGAGATATTCAAAATGGCATATTCCTACAACTGATCGTACATTGTCCCTCCATCTGATCTCAACTGGGTCTCTAACTGAACTAACATACATGAGTTATTTATGAGAGAATATTTAGTTATCTGAAGTGCAGCAGTTACATGCATGCATGCATTAACTAACTGAACTCACAAATAGTTAAACAAACTATTTGAACTAATCTAACTAGACTTAACTTAGTTCATTGAGCTAACTAATTACAACTCAAATTACAACTCATCCTTATCTCTTTAACTGAGGGATAAATTCCTCAATCAATGGAGAAACTATTGCATGTCTTCACATAGACTTCATGTTTGATTTTCTACAACTAATTAACTCAAGATGAATTAATTAATTATTTTACAAACAATTGCTAAGATGAAATTCGAATTTTACTTCTCTATTTTAGTTCAAGGACTAACTAAAATAGGAAGGTATCTCGAAATGCTATTTATAGCAGTGCTAATTTTAGCACTTCTATTTTTAGCATTTCTTGTTGCTATTTTCAACACTCCCTCTCAACAAGAAAGGGATTATTAGTAACCCCAATCCTGTCTCTGTGGAACTCGAACTTGCATTTTGACAATGCCTTCGTCAAAATATCTGCATCCTATTCCTTGATTAAAACATGCAGCAACAACATGATCCTCTTGACCACACAGTCTCGAAGATGGTGATACCGTATATCAATGTGCTTGGACCTGTCATGAAAAACTGGATTCTCATAGAGTTTGATACAACTCTGATTATCACAGTAGATCACAGTTGGATCCATCCTCTGACCAAACAATCCCACTAGAATCTTCCGCATCCAAATGGCCTCACATGCAGCCTAACTAGCAGCCATGTATTCAGCCTCTGCTGAGCTAAGTGCAACTGACCTCTGTTTCCTACTGTACCAGGAAACTGCAGTTGAACCAAGGTTGAAGATTCCTCCAGAAGTGCTATTTCGGTCCGATGAACTCCCTGCCCAATCCGCATCTGTGAAGCCCTGAAGCTTCACTCCCTCTATCCATCTGTGCCTCTGAGGTATCTCAACACATGCTTCGCTGCCTTCCAAAATAGCTTGGTAGGTTGAACCATAGCTTGACAAAGTTGGTTCACCGCAAAGCATAAGTCTGGTCGTGTGTTCACCAGATACATAAGTGAACCCACAAGTTGCCGATAAATAGTAGCAGCTACTACCTCACCTGAAGTAGCATCCTGCTTCCTCCAGTTCCCAGCTAGAGGAGTCTGCATGGCTTTGCATTTCTCCATGTGAAAGCACTTGAGTATCTCATTGGCATACTTACCTTGAGACAAAAATACTTCACCATCTTTCTGCCAGACCTCCATGCCTAGAAAGTAGTGCATAAGACCCATGTCTTTCATTTCGAACTCTCTTGCAAGGTCCTCCCTGCAAGATTGGATCAATTGATCATCACTTGTCAAAATCAGATCATTGACATAAAGAACAATGATCAATGGCTTACCTTCTACCATGATGTGGTAAGGGTTTGCATCTACTTCACTCTTGGTGAAGCCCAACCCGGTGAAATAGCTCTCGACCCTGATGTACCAAGCACGAGGTACTTGCTTCAGCCCATACAAATCCCTCTTCAGTCGACACACATGCGACTCACGATCAAAGGTATCGAAACCTTCTGGTTGCTCAATGTACACCTCCTCCTCAATCTTCCCATTGAGGAATGTTTTATTCACGTCCATCTGATGGATCATCTATCCCATCTGAGCTGATAGTGCCAACATTGATCTGATAGATGAGTACCTTGCTACAGGAGCAAAGGTCTCGTCGTAGTCGATCCCCTCGACCTGTGAGAAACCACGAGCAGCAAACCTTGCCTTATGTTTCTCAACACTGCCACTAGCTACCTTCTTTACCTTGTAAAGCCATCTGGAACTCACCACTGACTTGTCCTAAGGTCTTGGGACAACATCCCACACACTGTTTCGGATTATAGAGTCGTACTCCTCTACCATTGCATCAACCCAGACTGGTTGTTGCACTGCCTCCTCGAATGAAGAAGGCTCGGACTCTACACATTCCCCAACCAGGGCCATGTAACTAGTGTACCGCTCGGGCGACCTCCTCTGTCTGCGCTAAGAAGATGGTTGTCCCACATTCTCCCACGCATCCAGCATCAACCTGTCAAATTCCCTTAAGCGTTTCTACCCATCTATGGAAGACTCAGCATGAGTGGATGTGTCCACTCCCAGATCCTCTGCATGCAGCTACTCCGCATCAATTTGAGGCTCCTCCTCCTTAGGAACTGAAAGTTCCTCCTCTGCATGCAACTTGAGCTCCCTCTCAAGTGAGACTCGCATGACTTTCTTCTCATTGAACTTCAGATCTCTGCATACCACTGTCCTCTGACTGGTAGGCAGGTACCCCAATAGTTGTGGGGTGTATCAGTGTACCCCACAAGTATTTCCAGCTCAGTTGTTGGATCTAGCTTCTTCTGGGTAACTTTGGTCACATGACAGTAAATTGATGATCCAAAGATTCGGAAGTGACTCACATCTGGTCGCTTCCTGGAAAAGGCCTCCATAGGTGTCTTCATTCCCAGTATACAGTGCGGGCTTCTGTTCTGCAAGTATACTGTTGTATTGCATGCCTCAGCCCACAAATGCAGTGGTCATGGAACATCACTCAAGCTGATCCCACAATCGATCTATTCTTCCTTTCAGCCACCCCATTCTGTTGTGGGTTATGGGGTGTTTTCAACTCCCGTTTAATTCCTTTTTCAACGTAGAAGTCCTTAAAGTGTTGGGAGACATACTCTCCACCATTGTCGCTACGCAAGGATTTTATTTTCTTTCCATATTCTTTCTCTGCCAGGGCTTTAAACTCACAAAACCTCAAGAAGGTCTAATCCTTCTTTTGCATAAAGTAGATCCAGCATCTATGAGAAAAATCATCAATAAAAATAACATAGTACCTTTGTTTAGTGGAGGATGCTGTAGATAATTGTCCACAATCATTCTTAGTGAACTCGCTCCACGATTGCTCCAGCTCTACTGTCTCGATCCGGAAAGGAATATTTTGCATACTTACCCAAGGTACAACCTTTGCATGTATTTTTCTGCTCTAGTTTCCCTTGGGTAGTTCGGTAGAAATATGCTACATGATATTCAGGGCTCTATGGTGCAAGTGGCCCAATCCTCTATGCCATAGCTCACCAACATCTTGGCTCTGCACCATCTCAGCTTTGGAACTCAATGCAGCACAGTCGTCTACCTCCAGCTTGTAGAGATTCTTTACTCGAATCCCGATTCGCTTGGTCTGTCTAGTGCCGATATGCCTCAAAAATACCTTTCCTTTACTAAAGACTACATCATAGCCTTTATCTTCTAGCATAGCAATGGACACAAGATTCTTCTTCAGACCTAGTACGTACTTTACATCAGTCAAGGTGAGAGGAGCTCCATGCTCCCTCCGAAACACAACTGTACCTTCACCTGAAACCCGGTACTTTCCATCATCGCCCATCTCGATCCGCATCTGGAGATCCTTCTCCTCCAAGGTACTGAAAAGATTCTTGTCACCTGGCATGTGGAATGAAGCTCCACTGTTCAGGTACCAAACACATCCCACCATGGATGAAACCATGCATGCGATAAGAGAGAAATCCAACTCAAACTGTGAGGCCAGTGCCTCACCATCAAATCCCTTCGAGGACCCCTTCTTGGATTTCTTCTGTGGACAATTTGTAGCATAATGGCCGACCCTTCATGACAATGAAAGCCTCGCACTTTCGATTTGTCAAACTTCTTCCCACCATGGGAAGAACTGGATTTGGAATGGGACGCCTTCCCTTCCCCCTTCCTCATCTTACTCGCTGAGGCTAGATTTTCCTCATCATCTTGCTTTGATGAGGACCCATCTCTCGTGCTTCTTCTTATCTCCTCCTGCATCAGATCCGACCAAAGTCTTTCCCAATCTGGAAGTTTCTCTCTCCCATTAACCAAGTCTTGGTAGCTATGCCAACTCTTAGGAAGACCGAAGAGTGCAAGACTCACCATGTCATCATCGGCTGTGGTGATCCCTACACTTCCAAGATCATCCCTGCAAGTGGTGAGCCTGTTCAGATATGTAGAGATGGTGTCGCCCTTTTCACACTTGATTTTCCAAAGCTTGTCTTTCAGTGCCAGCGTCCTCTGATCTTTGTTGTTATGATATAGATCTTTAAATGTTTTCCACATCGAAAATGGTGTCTCCTTCCCATGGAGGCTCGAGACAATGTGGTCTCAAACTCCATCCAGGAGATTTCTCCTTGCTCCAGCCACACATTTCTTCCATTCCGCCAATTCTGTAACATTAGTTGTTGCCAGCTTGGGGACTTCTTGATCAATGAAGTCCTTTAGACCATTGTCCTCTAATACTGCTTCCATGCGATCCTTCCAGTTTAAGGAGTCACAATATGAAAAAATATCCAAATGTTTCTAAGGAGTCACAATATAATCCAGCCGACCTAACAATAATAACATAAAGCCACAAAAATAACAATAGAGGGATTCAAAATAACACATTGGATCTTTCGAGGCTCTGATGGCATCTGCGGCGCGCACGGTTAACCGCGAGGGTTTCGGTTAGGGCATCCAGAAACCCTACCTCCGCAACCTGCAGCATCTCACAGCCACCTATCACACTACCGACCGGGCCCGAATTTTCAGGACACAACTGCCGCTGTCGTTTTCACCATGGAGCCGGTTAATGAAGTCATGGACTCGGAAGAGGAGCTCGATTACTCCGAAGACCCGCACCCGTCTCAGGTATTCCCCAACCGACCTATTTTCGCATCTCCGTCTGCTGCTTCGGGCTCCCTATTACCTGGGTCGCACTCCTCTCCTGCGGTATCTATCCCGGTCCCCCCCCCCCCCTCAGGAACGCCAGAAGGTACTGTGCTCTCCGAATCGGCGGGCCTAGACCTTCCCCCCCTCTCTCCGGGTACCCTACGTTTTCTATCATCTGTGATTCCCCCATCGCCGCCCTTCGAATCGCGACCCCCGTCATCCTCCATCCCGGTTCCTCCCTCCACTAGCCAGGCCCCTCCGTCATCATCGGGTCCCTCTGCATTCCTACACCCTCCTTCGGGGAGTTTTGAAACCCCTGCAATCAAAGTTAGTTCAACTAGGGCAAACCCGCCTGACAGCCTCCCGGATCCTTTGGTTCACCACCCATCTGCGCCGCGATCTGGAAAAAAGAGAACCAAGTGTGTCAAATCTACTACAAAAGACATTGCTATTTGCTTCAGTGAGGCCACGGCCATAACAGAGGCTGCTACCATGGCCAATACTATACTGGTGGGACATGTCCGGGGTCGTGCCTACTCCGCGACCAGATTAACACACTGGGTTAAAGAAATCTGGGGAGGGATATTAATGGAACTACCTGAAGTTCAGGTCCTCTCCCGCGGCTGGTTTGCTCTGCACTTTACAAAAGAAAACTACACGGATCTGGTTCTGGCCAAGTTCTGGCACATTGAGATGGCGCCGGTGTTACTCAAGCGCTGGAGCCCCCTGTTCGATCCGGAGCGAGAACAGATTGGAGCCGGGCCTTTATGGGTTCGTCTGCCGGGGTTACCCCTTCAATACTGGAATGAGGAGACGTTCATCCGCATTGGCAATGCTCTGGGCACCTACCTTGATCATGATCGCACCTTTGTGGAGTCTAGAAATCGAACCCTCGCTCGGATCCTGGTGCATCTGGACACTCGCGAAGGTCTGGAGGAAAAAATCACACTGCATTGGGGAAAATACACTCGCGTCCAGATATTAGATTATGAAGGTGTCCCTTTCAGATGTCGTCGCTGTCACCGGGTTGGACACGTCTTCAAGGATTGCCCTCTCAATCAGAAAAGCACAGAGGCTCCTGTTGACACCATCCACACTCCGAGAACTACCTCTCCGGCTGTACATCAGGTCCCGGCTGCCAGCATTCCCAATGATTCTGCTCCTCAGGATCTGGGCATCTCACAAGGGCGTCCTTCTGCTCCGGTCACCAGATCCCGGGCGGCCACAGCATCAGCATCTGCAGGCTTTCCGGGTAACTCTCTTATTCCTCCATTGTCATATTTATCTTCATCTCCGTTATCAGCTCCATCATTGTCTCCTGCTATCTGTTCGATGCCCACAACCTCTGTCATTGCCCCTGTGGTCACTGCCACGCTACCTCCCTCATCCCCTGCATCATCTCTCTCATCTCCCAAGGGTGCTCATCATCCATATTACCTGCGGTCTCGCAATCACTCGCAGAGCTCCCAATCTTCACACATTGGTTTGGGTATTATCACTCCTGGTTCATCCTCCCTGCCCTCGCGTGGGAGAAAATCTGATCTTACCAAGGCTATCCGGAGAGCGGGGGCAGAGGTCGCCACCGGGAGGCAATCCACTATTGATGGGGTACTTAGAGCGAAGAACACCCCTGGCCACCTTCCCCCATGAAGTGTCTCTCTTTCAATTGCAGAGGCTTGGCTAGTGCCTCAAAGAAACTAGCACTCAGGCGTTTGTATGAATCCTCTCCCGTCGATATCATCCTTCTGCAAGAAACACTTGGTCCTGCGGACTCCATTGTGGCCACTTTATCTTCTATCATTCCTGGGTGGCAGTTCTCGGCTATGGATGCTTCGGGTCGATCTGGTGGGCTAGCCATAGGATACAACCCAGTCACCATCAAAGCTCAGGGTTCTTGGGGGGGACCTGGCTTTATGGGGCTTGATTTCTTCTCTGCTAACCTGGGCATCGCCCTCAGGGTTATTAATATATATGGACCACGCCATCAGCGGGAATCCTTCTGGAACCACCTTATGGGCTTAACCATACTATCTGTCGATCATTTAATCATCGGAAGGGACCTTAATTTTTCCATAGGATCTGGGGAATCATGGGGATCCTCTGCACAAATCGACCCCATGACTGCTCACATGACAGACCTTTTGGATCGACATGACTTGAGCGACGTCCCCATGGTCAAGCCCCTTCCCACCTGGAGGAACAGAAGAATCGGTGATGCTGCCCTAGCCCATAGACTTGACAGATTCTTGATGAAAGGATCACTGCTTCAAGAACTACATCACTACAGGCAATGGGTGGGGAATGGTGGTATATCTGATCACCATCCCATCTATCTAGAAATAAATGGTCCTAACAAAAAGCCAAAGGCGCCATTTAAATTTAATCATGGATGGCTTCAGGACCCCGCCTACATTAAACTTGTTTTGGATTTCTGGCCCTTACATCCGATTGATCGAGCTGACTCCCTGGCTAAGGGCTTCTACATGAATCTATTGCAGCTAAAGGAGCTCTCGATCGAATGGGCTAGGAACAAACACAGGCAGGAGGTCTCGGCTCTCTTACACATTGAAGATGACCTCACCTCCCTCACTGATGAAAGAGACTAGGTTTTATTTTGGAGGCAGATAAAGCCCATCTTGTGGAGTTGGAAAATTAGAAGCAAAAAATCCTTAAGGAAAGGGAAGAATCTACTCGGCTACGCAGTAGAGCTATCTGGCTTAAGGCTGGGGACGACAACACTCATTTTTTTCATAATTATGCAAAAGGCAGAAAAGTCAGTAACACTATCTGGAATCTCCCTATGCCAGAAGGTGGTGTGGCTGACACCTTCAATAAGCTTTCACAGATGGGAACTGCCCATTTCAGGAACCTATATAAACAACCCCCGGGCTCCAATCTGGCAGATATCATCAACATTGCTGGACACTTTCCCAGATTTGTAAACGCAGATGAAGTAGAGAGCCTGCTTGATCCTGTGTCCCCTGAGGAACTTGAGTCCACCATCAAATGGTTTAAAAAGGAGCGTAGCCCGGGACCGGACGGATGGACCATCGAATTCTACATTGCCTTCTATGAGATGATCAAATTGGACCTCCTCCGGGTTGTAGAGGAATGCAGAATAACAGGCACCATGTATAACGCCATCAACTCCACTTTCATAGCCCTGATCCCGAAATCTGACTCTCCATCCTCTTTTGATGAATATCGCCCCATCTCACTCTGCAATGTCCTCTATAAAATCATCTCAAAAATCATTGCAAATCGCTTGCGCCCCATTCTGTCTCGCCACATTGCCCCACAACAATTTGCTTTCTTGGAACACCGTCAGATTCATGAAGCCATTGGGGTGGCTCAGGAAGCCTTCCATTCCATATGGACAAAACATCATAAAGCCATCATCTTAAAAATTGATCTGGCAAAAGCATTCGATAGGGTTAGCTGGCTATATATTAAAATGCTCCTCATACACCTGGGTTTCCCTCATCACTTCATCACATGGATCATGGCTTGTATCACCACCCCTTCATTCAGTGTATTGATTAATGGATCGGCTACACCTTTCTTTCACTTTGAGCGTGGTCTCAGGCAGGGGTGTCCCCTGTCTCCCCTTCTCTTTCTCATCGTCATGGACAGCCTCAGTCGCCTGATTGACACTACTAAGAGAAATGGAGAATTTTGTGGCCTCAAAATATCAGATGACTGGTTCCTCACTCATCTTCTATTTGTGGATGATGTCATGATCTTCTTAGATGGTGGCGTCTGGGACTCGCGCACCTTCTCCAAGATCCTCACTCTTTTTTCATCAGCTACTGGGATGCAGGCAAATCATTCAAAGTCATCAATCATACTTGCCAGAACCACTGTAAATGAATCGCATTTGGCTCATCAGCTATTTCCCTACAGCCTACATCCTCTGGACCAGGGTCTCAAATACTTGGGATTCTGGATCAAGCCTATCTGTCCAAAAATAGCTGACTAGGTCTGGCTAGTGGCCAAGCTGGAAAAGAAGCTTAACATCTGGTGCCACCGATATCTATCTCGAGTGGGTAGGCTAGTCCTGATCAAAGCTGTATTGGAAGCTACCCCGGTCTTCTGGATGGCTTTAGCATGGATCCCTCGCAGCATTCTATCTCGACTTCAGCAAACCTGTAATAGGTACCTATGGAATGGGGCAAAAGAAAAACGCATATTCGCATGGATCGGATGGAAGAGGATTGCCACTCCAAAGAAATGGGGGGGCTGGGGGCTCAAGGATCTCCCATTATTTGCACAGGCATTAGCTGCAAAAATGGGATGGACCCTTATCTCTGGGGAAAATCTGTGGACTCACATGGTATACCATAAATACATATGGCCCCTTCAGATTATGGATTGGCTCCGCCTTCCCTCTTGGCCCAAAGTTGGGATCTCCTCCGTCTGGAAAGCACTTCTTCATGCTTTACCCCTTATCAGAGATAACTTGACATGGAGAATTAATGATGGCACATTGGTCAGGGTTGGGCTGGACCCTTGGAATGATAGCGGGGGCAGACACATCCTACCGGAAGCACTCATCCGGTTCCTGCACACTCAAGGGATCACTCACATTGTCGACATAGCTGATCAGACGAACACCTCCATATTTGAACAGGGTTGGAAAACAGCTGATCAGATCAACATTCCGCCACTTTGGCACCAAGAGTGGAGGTCTTACACCACTGCATTAACAGAAGCTCACATCAGAATCAAGCAGGGCCCCGACGAGCTTATCTGGTATCCCTCAAAGCATGGTACCTACACTCCAAAAGATGGGTATCTCTCCCTCATCTCACACAAGATCCCGGATCATATCTCTTTTTGGTGGAACTCCATCTGGAAGCTCACGGCACCTCCCAGACAAAAGTTATTCTTCTGGTGCATCCTAAAGGGTGTAGTCCCCACGGGAGACTACCTCATGAGACGAGCTGTCCACGGACCATCCTGGTGTATCTTATGTAAACAGGCTGCTGAATCAAGCGTTCATCTCTTCCTCAAATGCCCCTCCATGACCCACATCTGGCAAACCATATCCTCTGATATTCAATTCTCGGGTAGATGGGAGGGCGAGGACATAAACCATATCTGGGAACAATGGTACCAACAACACCGCAGCTCCAAATTACAAAGCCTGCCCATTATCATCTGCTGGTACCTCTGGCTAGCTCGGAACCGCTTGACTTTTGATGATAAGGTGATTCACTGGCCACACCTCACGGCAAAAATCATTGCTGTATTCAATGAAATACCAGAGCCCGCACAGCCTAAGGCTCGCAGACCACATGACCCTCCTCATATCAACCAAAACAGCCCGTGGGCCTTTTTTGACGGTGCTGCCCAACAGCAAGGATGTGGGGGGGGCTTTATACTCTACAAAACAGAACAGCACTACTACAAAGCTAAGCTGGGTTTGGGTGCTGGTTCAAATAATTTCGCTGAGCTCATCACTCTCCGCCATCTTCTACATTTTGCATTGAGCCACAATTGCTTGCATTTGAACATATATGGAGACTCAAAGATTATCATAGACTGGTTCAACAATAACACTGCATGTCACACTCACACACTCAGCAGCATATTGGATGAAATATATTTATTGAAGGCACAGTTTATTGATATCTCTTGCTATCATATCTACAGGGAACACAACAACAGTTCCGACCAACTATCCAAGGAGGCTACGACACTTCCCAGAGGCGAGTGGATGATACAGGAGCAGTGCGGTGACAATGCATACCAGTACTACCACCGGCCGTATATAGATGCACAGTATCCCCGGGCAGCCAGCCCATGAATATGTTTATGATCTGATATTTGTTTTTGAACTATATTGTATATAGCTGAAAATGAAACTACTGATAGCCCTGCGTGGCAACTTATATATATGATGATAACAGAACATCCTATGAGATGCATTTTTGCTCTTTTTGTTAGTACATAAAGCAAACAGCCTCACGCTTATATGGCGGAATGAACATACAACATATGCAAAACGCATCTACAACATGTAATTTTTTCCATATAATGAAAAGATTACGATTTTTCCAGTGGAAAAAAAACAATAGAGGGATTCTATGGGGCACAGAAATAACAATATGGGGGTAATAGCGGCACAACAATATAAATAAGGGGTATAACTACAATAGTAATGGGGTAATCACTAGTATTATAGGGACCCAACATGCCCCTCTCCTTCAAAAAAGTGTTGTCCTCAACGCTTGAGTAGTTCTGGATACTTCTCCATAAAATTTTCATCCTCCCATGTGGAATCTTCAGCGGATAAGTTCTTCCACTTGATAAGATACTCTGAAATTGATCGATTTCGTAGCTGTCGAGTTCTTGTTTTTGTGACTGCTTCCGGTTCCAATATAATTTTTCCTTCCTCGTCAAGTTCTGGAAATATTGTTTGAATTGGGAGCTTGTCACCTATAACCTTCTTTAAACATGAAACATGGAAAACTGGGTGCAATCGAGAAGCTGCAGGAAGCTCCAATTTGTATGCCATAGTACCAATCTTTTGCAACACCTTGTACGGACCATAATACTTTGGTGATAATTTATTATCCTTCTTAGCTTGCTTTAGGGACATTTGCTTATATGGTTGTAGCCGTAGGAATACCCAATCACCTACATCAAAACTTCTTTCACTGCGATGTTGATCTGCCTGTTGTTTCATTCTATTTTGTGCCAACACGAGGTTATCCTTTAAGAGTTGGAGGACTTGTTGTTGATGTTCGATGTGATGTTCCACTGCCTGAACCTTAGAATTTTCTCTTAAATATGATGTGATGGATGGTGGTTGATACCCATAAAGTGCCATAAATGGGGTCATTTTTGTTGCTGTATGGAAGGAAGTGTTATACCACCATTCAGCCAGAGGCAACCATTTGACCCATTGTGTCTGTTTATCAGATACAAAGCAACGAAGATATCCTTCCAAACATTTGTTTACTATCTCAGTTTGCCCATCAGATTGAGGATGATAAGATGAGCTATGAGCTAACTGAGTACCAAGACAAGAAAATAATTCTGTCCAAAAATTTCCAGTGAAAATGGGATCTCTGTCACTTACAATAATCTTTGGGTTTCCATGTAGCTTTTGAACTGTTTCCATAAATGCAGTAGAAACTGTACTGGCTTTAAATGGATGTGATAATGCACAAAAGTGTGCATACTTGGTAAGTCTGTCAACTACCACCATGATGACACTCTTTCCCTCAGACTTGGGTAAACCTGTGATAAAATCCATTGAAACCTCCTCCCAACGTTGGCTTGGAATGGATAAAGGTTGTAATAGACCCGGTGTCTTAATTGTTTCAACTTTATTTTGCTGGCAAACCAAACATTCCGCCACAAACTTTTGAATATCTGATTTAAGGCCATCCCCAAAAAATTCCTTCTTAACCCTGTGGTAAGTTTTTAAAAATCCTGAGTGCCCTCCTAAGGGAGAAGTGTGCAATTCCATAAGAATCTTTTGTTTTAGCTGGGAATTCTTACAGAGGTATAAGCGATCTTTGTACCATAATGAATCATTTTGCCAGCTAAATGTATCAGAAGTACTGGAATCTTGTTGTAGCTTTCGAATAAGTGCCCACACTTCTTCATCATTCTTCCATTCCTCCCTTGCTTCGTTTATCCAATCTGGTTGGATAATAGAAATGGCACACAACAATGCTTCCACATCCTCATCCTTTCTTGAGAGTGCATCTGCCACCACATTTTGCTTCCCTTTTTTGTAGATGATTTCAAAGTCATAACCCAACATCTTTGTGACCCACTTTTGTTGCTCTTCAGAGGATAATCTTTGTTCTAAAAAGTATTTAAGGCTATCATGATCCGTTTTTACCTTGAAGTGTCTTCCCATTAGGTAGGGTCGCCATTTCTTAAGTGCATGGAGTATTGCCAACATTTCCTTCTCATAAATAGCTTTGCTTAAAAACTTTCCCTTGATTGGACGACTTTCAAAAGCAATGGGTCTTTCATCTTGCATTAGAACAGCACCAATTCCATTTCCTGAAGCATCACATTCCACAATAAAGGTTTTTGTGAAGTCCGGTGTAGCTAAGACCGGTGCTTGGCACATTGCCTCTTTAAGATGTTCAAAGGCCTTTGTTGCTTCCGGAGTCCATGAAAATGAATCTTTCTTCAATAATGTTGTTAGAGGTGCTGCTATTCTCCCATAATTCTTAACAAACTTGCGATAATACCCTGTCAACCCAAGAAATCCTCGCAGATGCTTTATGGATGTGGGGATTTTCCATTCCTTAATGGCTTTAATTTTGCTAGGGTCTACCTTAACTCCTTCATGAGATACAATATGACCCAAATATTCCACCTCCTGGACTCCAAAGAAACATTTGGATCTTTTTGCATATAATTGTTTCTCCTCCAATAGTTGTAGCACCCTGTCAACATGTTCAACATGATCCTTCCAAGACTTGTTGTAGATTAGTATATCATCAAAAAATACTAACACAAATTTTCTAAGGAATGGTTTGAAAATTGAATTCATCAAACCTTGAAATGTTGAAGGTGCATTGGTAAGGCCAAAAGGCATGACCAAAAATTCATAATGACCCTCATGAGTTCTAAATGCCGTTTTCGGAATGTCTTCAATCTTCATTCTGATTTGATGATATCCCGAACGAAGATCCAACTTGGTGAAGTAAATTGATCCATGCAATTCATCCAGTAATTCATCAATAACAGGAATGGGGAACTTATCTTTAATAGTGAGCTTGTTGAGCTCCCTATAATCTGGACACATGCGCCATGATCCATCCTTCTTGTGCACCAATACTACTGGAGCTGAGAAAGAACTTTGACTCGGTTGAATTATACCAGCCTCTAGCATTTCTGCAACCATACGTTCAATTTCACTTTTTTGGACATAGGGATATCTGTACGGCCTGATGTTTGGAGGAACACTTCCTGGAATCAGATGAATAGCATGATCATGATCACGCATAGGTGGGAGACCTTTGGGAGTCTCAAATACCTTGGAATGATTGTCCAGGACTTTTTGGAGATCTGGAGAAATAGATGATTCCAATGTGGAAACATCTAGCGAACATAATTGTGCAATTACACCTCTTTGCTCCTTTTTTAGAAGCTTTGTCATGCCATTAGAGCTGATTATCTTTCCTGGTTTCCCTGCAATACCCCTTAATTCAACTTCCTTTCCTTCCGTAGAAAATTTCATGAAAAGTTCTTGAAAATTAAAAGCTATTGTACCCAAGGATTGTAGCCATTGGACTCCTAGTACAACATCAGCACCTCCCATTGGAATGGAAAGCATTGGGCTAGTCAATACATATTCTCCCATGGATAGCTTGATATTATGGCACTTTCCAGAGCAATTTATTGTTCCTCCATTTGCAATCATCACTTGACACTCTGGTGCTGGATATAGGAAGCAATTCAATTCTTTTGCTACCCTACAATGAATAAAATTGTGGGTGCTTCCTGAATCAATCAACACTATTACCTTTTTCTTCTTGATTTGTCCTTCTATCTTGATGGTTTGAGGAGTGGTAATTCCCGCCAATGCATTACAAGATATGGTCGGATTTATTTGTTCTTCATCTAGGCTTTGTTCCTGGAGTATATCTTCTTCTTTTGACCTTTCTTGCTCCTTTTCTTCTTCCTCTTCACAATCTATGTAGAATAATTTCTTCTCAGCACACTTATGACCTTTAGTGTATTTGCTATCACAACTGTAACAAAGCCCTTTTGCTCTTTTTTCTTCCAATTGTTGTGGTGTCAACCTTATAGGTTGTGGAAGACTAGGGGCAACAACACTTCCGTCTTTATAGTTGTGAGTGGTATGCTTTCTTGTTGCCATAATTTTGCTTTCCATTTTTCTTGCTAACCTGAATGCCTTCTCTAATGAATCAGGTTCCCAAAGGCGAACATCAATGTGCTCCATTACTCCTCAATGTGCTCCATTACTGAACCCTTTTGTTTGAGACTTATCAATTGGCTAAAAAAAGTGTTGCTTTTTGTATCTTCATAATGTGCTATCAATTCTTCCGTAAAAATTGCCCAAGTGATAAATTGTTTACGAGAGCAAAGCCATTGATACCATACAAACTGATTTGGTTCCAAATATACAATTGCCATACGTACCTTTTGTGCGTTTTGCACATTATTGAGATCGAAGAATTGCTCCATCTGTAATATCCATGTGGCGGGATCCTTGCCATCAAACTTCCTCATATCGATTTTTGGAATTGGTGATTCTTCGATCCAACATTAGCGTCTATGGAATCATGATTAACATTTCTTTTGTTCTCATCATGAGTTTCCTTTACTACCTTTTCACCATTAGTGACCCTTTCTTGTAGCAACTTCTTCAATTCTTCCATGTCTGTCTTCAAATCTATCTTCAAATTTGCCATGTCTCTCTTCAAATCTGTCTTCAAATCATCCATCTTAGCTTCCATGCCCTTTATCTTAGATTCCACGCCATTTATCTTAGATTCCACGCCACTTATCTTAGCTTCTGTTAGCTTTTGTGAGCGTGACATTTGTTGCACTTGTTCTTGTAATTTTGATATATCATGTAGCATTTCTTCCTCTTCTTCATGAGTCATGCTAGAGCTTTCAGGTTCCTTACTAGGTGTTTGCATTTTCTTTCCTCGGGGCATCAGTTACCGATAATAATGCTTTACTATGCCCTTTGAATTCCGTTAAACCAAGCTTACACAAAAATTTAAAAAAAACTACACACCTTTTTTCACTTTATAGAAGCTTGATATTGAATCTGATGTATCTCTGTAATTTCATATCATCTAGTTCTGAAATTGCTAGTTGTATTCGCCTTCTGAGTCCTCTTTCCAATGCCACAAGTCTGAGCCAAATTGGATTCTCCAAGGAAGAGTTATGTGAAATCTCCCACAGTGACTTGCTTTTAGACTGGTTCAGTAGAGCGAACTTGTACGATGTGCCACGAGTCACGATTTCAACCTTTGAATCTGAAACACACACAAAAGAAACTACAGTCCGTCCTCTTTCTGTACCTTCTTACGAAATTTCAATCCGATCCCCAGAGAGAAAGTTATGACGATTTTCCCTAGGTCACCTGTTTTGAATGTAATTCAGGAGTCTGCAAAAATACCAAATTCCTCAGATCATATCTCCGCAAATCTCACGCGAAAATCTCGGAAATTCGGACCCAAGGTTCAGCACGATCTCTTCTCAAATGGGTTTTTTTTGCAACTTCTGAAACGTCACAGAAAAAAAGTTATAGCGAAAATGCCACGATGACCTGTTTGGAGCAGCGAAACCCTAGAATCCAAAGCTCTGATACCAAATGTTATGAAACCAGCTCAAGAAAAGATAGAAAAGATAGATCAACGCCTTAGAATTCAGCCTCTTCAAGGGGGCAACCTCCTTTACATTACATAAATGAACAATTCTTGGATGATACAAATGACAAAACCTCCTTTCTATATATAGGAGTCTAAGGAGTCACAATATAATCCAGCCGACCTAACAATAATAATATAAAGCCACAAAAATAACAATAGAGGGATTCTATGGTGCATAGAAATAACAATATGGGGGTAATAGGGGCACACCAATATAAATAAGGGGTATAACTACAATAGTAATGGGGTAATCACTAGTATTATAGGGACCCAACAGCCATTCACCTCCTTTCTTTGCACTGAGTACTGTTGGTACAGCAAATGGACTAAGACTCTCTCTGATTAATCCCTTATCCATCAGTTCTTGCACTTGTCTCCCAAATTCTGCATTTTCTTGAGGAGTTAACCTGTATGCTGCTTTATTTGGAAAACTTACTCCAGTTATTAGATAAATGTGATGACTAATACTCCTAATTGGTGGTAATGCATTTGGAAACTCATCCACAATAATATCAGCAAAATCATTCAACAGAGCTTTGATTTATTCAGATAAATTATCTAAGTTTGTGGAAGTCAAAATTACCTTAGGTCTCCTTATGAAAGCAAAATGTATCTGTTCATCCTTCCTGACTTCTTGCAGCAATTCTTTCCCACTTATCATCATAACACTATTTCCAGGCACTTCTTTGTCTGCTTCATTCTTCAATGGAAGCAATGTATGTTTACTTCCATCCTTCTCTAGAGTGTAAGTGTTTCTTCTCCCATCATGTATAGCTTTTCGATCAAATTTCCAAGGTCTTCCCAGCAATACATGGCATACATCCATTGGCATTACATCACATAATACCACATCCTTATAAGTACCAATCTGGATCTCTACCTTGCATTGTTTTGTCACAATAAGCTGGTGTCCTTCTTGCAGCCATGATACTTTGTAAGGAGTAGGGTGTACTGTTTTCACTAATCCTAACTTGTCCACCATTTCCGTAGAAACCAGGTTATTTGTGCTTCCACTGTCAATTATCACTTTACAACATTTTCCTTTGGACTTGCATGTAGTTCTAAATAAACTCTTTCCTTGAGTTGGTTCTCCTATCTCTTTCTCTTCTTTAAGCAATACCA
The DNA here is from genome assembly GCA_031772625.1 of Pinus tabuliformis. Taxonomy (NCBI): domain Eukaryota; kingdom Viridiplantae; phylum Streptophyta; class Pinopsida; order Pinales; family Pinaceae; genus Pinus; species Pinus tabuliformis. The sequence goes on from CM062810.1 coordinate 567,657,325, forward strand.
TTTTTAATAACAAGGATTCTCCTACTTCGGGTGATTCTTCCTTATTTTCAATTTGAGTTTTTTCTTCCTTTGCCCCATCCACATTCACATTCCACTAATTTGTTGCTTTATTATGAGGACAGTCCCATGATCCATGTCCCCATTCTCCACATGTATAACATTGAATTTCTCTTCCTCAGCCTCTTCCTCTACTAAAATCTCCTCTCTATTATGGTCTGCTACTTGAACTTCCTGCTTCACCCCGAGGGTTCTGAAATCTTGATCTAGTATTTCCTCTACCTCTTGCTGAACTTTTCCCTCTATTCCTCTTATTTTGTTTCTTCAACATCTTCTCCTCTACTTTCAAAGTTGCTTGATATGCATCTTCAATTGTCTTCAGACTCAACAAGCTGATTTCATCTTGTATGTCATATCTGAACCCATTGATGTATCTGGCTACCTTTTCTACGTCATCCTCTGCATGTCCTGCTCTACTGCTCAGCATATAAAACTCTTCTATATATTCTTTGACAGTCATCCCCTTTTGCCTCAAATTTTGTAACTGTCTGAAAAGATTTAACTGATAATATTTTGGCATGAATTTACCTTTCAACCTACTCACCATTTTATCCCATTGTTTGATCTTGGGCTTCCTCTTTCTTTCTCTGGATGTTTGTAGTTCCTCCCACTAGATAGATGCATGACCCTTCAATCTGGTAACTACAAATTTCACCTTCGTTTTGGCATCAACCACCTCATAGTCAAAATACTTGTCCAATGAACTAATCCAGTCCATCAACTCTTCTACATTTAGATTCCCGTCATACAAAGGTATTTCCACCTTTGGTCTTCCACTTATTTTGGCCAATATCTTGAGAACTTTGGCAGCTTTGCTTTCATCCTCTTCTTCTTCCTCAAAATATTCCTCTGCAGCACTGGCATCTCCTTCATCAGGTGCTCTCCTTTGAGAATTTTCCATTGTCTCCATCCTTGTACGCAGATTTCGAATTTCTTCCAGCAGAATTGCATTCGCTACAGGTTTCCCCCGACCTATGCCTCCTCCTCTCCTAGGTGGCATGTTTATTATAACAGACTTAATCCTTGGGCTCTGATACCACAATGATGTGGGAAGTTGACGAAAATAGATGTGGTAGTCTAGAATTAGACTAATGGTTCACTTCATAACCAATCAGCTGCGCGTTAAACATATTTTGTATGTGTATTTGCTCTCGAGGGTCCCGCTTGCTTGACCAATCACCATTGGTCCTACTTTGACTTCTTACTCCCTGAGCGCTTTAATCTCCACCATCGATGCGACCCATCTGATCCAACGGTTTTCACGCAATCTCGCGTGAATTCTTGCACGACCGATATTAGATCGAGAGCACGTGAGATTTCTAGTTTTCTCGTGCTACATGTCACTCACTAAGGTTGTTCGCACGACTTGGAAAAATACCATTTACCATTTCCTAAGTGCACAAGATACCACTTACTTCTTTTCCGAATACTACCCATGTGCTTAATATAGAACCTTTAAGAAATATACTTAATAAGATTTAGCACTTAATCTCGGTATTAACCCTTAACGCTATTTGACTGTAATTACCAATGAAACTCATAAACATAAATAATACCCGATTAAGATCCAAATTCCGATACACAGATTCAAGAGAATTTCACACCAGGAATAATACGCAACGCCACACTTAATCAATTTATTCGATAAAATAGAAATTACAGAGTCTTGGCCCTCTCAACTCAATTACAACAATTTGTCTGACCTCTGTTTCACTCTCAAACCCTATCTCTCACTAAATCTCTCGCTTACTACTCTCATGTTCCACTCGATCTCTATTATTACATTTTTTTCCTTTATTTTATGGATCAAATCCTATCCTAACAACATTGACAACTCAATCTCTATTTTTATTAGCTCAACTATTAAATCCCTATTCTAAAGCTCTGATACACACCTATCCTAACAACTTATCTCCTATTCTAAAAATAATACAATGATTTAATTATTACAATAATTGAAGTAAAGATCAATTTGAGAGATCCAACCCTCTCTCCTAAAACTTATTTTGACCACTCAGTTCAATGAAATTCATCTCTTGTTAGCCACAAAATGTGAACATACAATCACATTGTTGGCTAAGTCTGGATGCTCCTGCATCAAATTTCCTCAGGATTTGTGCAAGGAAATAGGGGAATTGGTGAGAAAATATTTGGCTAAGTGTTGGCCAGAGCTTGTTCATTGAGCGGGAGAACAGTTATTATTTTGTAGGTTGAACTCAGAATTGAAGCTAGAAATTGTAATAATTTCTCAATTCATTGATTAATGCAAACAAGCTTGAGGGGTTTTTCCCAGTTGGGTTCCCCTAGAAATCACTGTGTATTTGTGGTTTTTATTATTGCATGTTGTTCTAAATTGTGAATTTTATTCTACAAATCAGTAGAGTAGAATTATGTCTCTTGATTTTAGATTAAATTTCTTTAGCAGTTGCAATTTCTATGAAATTTATACACACCTCACCACATGGTATTTACTATAGAAACTAATCAAGGCGCTTGAGCTTTCATCCTCATGGTACGACACATGGGTAGGTTCTACATGAAGGTTCAAGAATATAATATCTTTTAATAATGTAACTTTACATCAATCAACAAATTTCAAGCAGTAATGCATCTTCCCCATCACACTCCAAATTTCCAAAACCTCACCACCTATCTCTAAAAACCCTCTTAAACCAATGCATAATTCCTCCTATTATTACAAAATCCCCATAATTATTACTCCCTATCATCCTAATTCATGAAATCATAATGTTATTAAATAACCTTTTTAATTTTATTTTGAATAATAAAAGCCCTGCAATAATTTGGCATCTTCTATATTTACTTTTTCAATAGTAACTCTAAGAATTCTTCATTGGTGCAAACAATTTTTTCATATCAATTTTATAAAGCTCTTGATTCTAAGGAGGACCTATTTGTTTAAGAAATCATATTCAAATTTAGAAGCATTAATGATTATTCTTTAGAGTGATCGAAAAAATGCTATTTAGGAGCCCATTCAACACCACCTTTCAAGGTATTTGGATTTAATACTCACAAGGCATTTGTATTTAATAGTTTGTATCTGAATTATATAGTCTAATTTTGTAGAAATTCCCACTATAGATCACCTGATAATGCAATATACTAAAGCAAAATACTTGATCTACTTCTACAAACAAACTTGCAGAAGCTTAATCGATTTTGAGCAATATCAAATAGAACACATATAACAGAGAATGAGAAATCAATAACACATGAACACAGAAGAATACTCTGGGGAAAGCCTCAGCTAAAAACCCCGCTATCCGTATTATCATACAAGTGGAAATATCTCCGGATAACACAAAGCTTTAGCTCACAAGCTATCCAGCTCTCAGTACAATCCTTCAATGTTGCTCATAGACTGAATAGACACAACATATGCCTTCCCTCAGTCGTCCAAGCCTCCTATTTCCTTGTGTAGTTTCTCCTAGGTCCTCTGGCTACCACTTGTGTGAATTTACCTCTCACACAACTCACCAAACTCAGAAATCACTATGCAATTGTGAAGGAGATAATTCCTTCTGCATGGATGAGTCTCCTAAATAGGAAAATTCCTCCAACTGATAATACATTGTCCCTTCCTCTAATCTCAACCGGGTCTCTGACTGAACTGACATGCATGAGTTATTTATGAGAGAATATTGAGTTATCTGAAGTACACTAGTTACATGCATGCATGCATTAACTAACTGAACTCACAATCAGTTCCACAAACTGTTGGAACTAATCTAACTAGACTTAACTCAGTTAACTGAGCTAGCTAATTACAACTCAAAGTACAACTCATCCTGATCTCCTTAATTAAGGGATAACTTCCTCAATAAAAGGGATAATTGTTGCATGTCTTCACATTGACTTCATGTTTGATTTTATCTAACTAATTAACTCAAGATGAATTAATTAATTATTTTTCAAACAACTGCTAAGATCAAATTCGAATTTTAATTCTCAATTTTAATTCAGGGACTAACAAAAATTGGAATGTATCCCGAAATGCTATTTTTAGCATTTCTATTTTATCATTCCGTGTTGCTATATCCAACACTGGTACTTGAAATTCTATTTATAGCATTTCTATTTTTAGCATTTCTTGTTGCTATTTTCAACACTCCCTCTGAACAAGAAAGGCATTCAACTCGAACCCAATCCTGAACCTTTGGAATGTTCTGCATGCAACACTTCTTCCTAGTGTTGTTGCTCCAGCAACTCTAGAAACAAGAAATATCCATCCTGAATCAGAATGATGCCTCTGTCATCAAAGTCTTTGACTACTATTGCCTCTGTCGACTGAAAAAATATGCACCTCTATGCTCTTCAGTATCTGAATGCTCAAGCCTCTATCACTTTTATCTCTTACTACATCAATCACATTGATTCCTCCTACTGCATCTGTGTTGTTGCTAGTCCTGTCTCCCAGTATTGCATCCACACTGCACCTCCTCTCATCATGTTGCATCATGCTGCCCACTGTTGCACTGCAACTCAGTTATTGAGAAGTAAGTAACTGATCTCCTAACTAACCTCCCCGTTGGGCTAGAAACACCCTTTGATGCTAAAGCTTCCTCTGCCGCTCCATCTGCATCTATCTCTACCCACTTAGCCAGTCCTGCTACTCCTTGATGGGGCTCCCATAGCAAGGTCTAATCAAAGAGGTTGGGTACGTCAAAGATCCTACCCATATTTTAGCCTTCTTGGGCCTGTCACTCCACATCACCCCACCTCCTACCTGGAGATATGGATGCATGTGATCCCTCTACCCACTTGGCTCAAAATTTCCCCCTACTGGAGGTCTCTGCATGAGTGGATGCCTCCACTCGATCTCCTCTCGACTTCTCCAGTTGTGGCTGCTCCAAAACCTCCTGAAGTTGCTTCACCAATTGCGGCTCCTCCACAATTGTCTGAGACTTCTTCTGGCACAGCATGTTGAGAGGTAATGTATTCTCCCTCTCAACTAGCAAGTCTTCAACAGTTGCCTTACTTCTCAAGGCTTTGCATGCATCTTGAACCTCAAGAGCATACAGTTTCTTGACTCGTGAACTGATCTGCTTCACTTGTCTCGTGGTGATGTGTCTAAGGAAAACATTTCCCTTACTGAAGACTACATCATAGCCTTTGTCTTCTAGCATTGCAATAAATACCAAGTTCTTCTTAAGTCTTAGCATATACTTCACATCTCTCAAGGTAATGTGAGCTACATGCTCCCTTTGAAAAGAAACCGTGCCCACACCTGAAACACTATACTTTTCATCATTACCCATCGTTATGAGTATCTTGAGGTCTTTCTCCTCCAAGGTACTGAACAGACTCTTATCGCCGGTCATGTGGAATGAGGCTCCACTGTCAAGAAACCAACCACAACCCATCATCGATTAAACCATGAATGCGATGAGGGTAAAATCCAATTCGAACTGAGAGGCCAATGCCTCACCTTCAGATCCTTCGTTGGATCCCATATTGGATTTCTTCAATGCACAATTTTTTGCATAATGGCCCACCTCATGAAAATGAAAGCATCGCACTTTCGATTTATCAATCTTCTTCCAACCATGGGAAGAACTCGATTTGGGATGACAATCCTTCTCCTTCCCTTTCTTTGCCTTACTCGCTAAGGCGCAATTTTCTTCATACCCCTTGGATGAAGAACCATCTTTGGTGCTTCTCCTGATCTCCTCCAGCATCAGATCCAACCACAGTCATTCCCAATCTGACAGTTTCTCTCTTCCATTTACTGAGTCTTGGTAGCTATGCCAGCTCTTAAGAAGACCAAGGAGAGCAAGACTCACCATGTCATCATCGGCTGTCGTGATTCCTACACTTCCAAGCTCATCTCTGTAGGTGGTGAGCTTGTTCAGATATGTAGAGATCGTCTCGCCCTTTTCACACTTGATTTTTTGAAGCTTGTCTTTTAGCACCAGCTTCCTCCTATCGCTGTTGTTCTGATATAGATCCTTCAATGTTTTCCACATTGAAAACGGTGTCTCATTCCCATGGAGATTCGAGACAATGTGGTATCAAACTCCCTCCAGAAGAATCATCCTAGCTCTAGCCACACATTTCTTCCATTCCACCAATTCTTGGGCATTAGCAGCTGCTGGCTTGGGGACTTCTTGATCAATGAAGCCCTTCAAACCGTTGTCCTCTAATACCACTTCCATGCGATCCTTCTAGGCTATATAATTCGAGCTGCCATCCATGGCATACTCAAGTCTCAAATTGTTGAACGCCATTGGTGAAATTTGAGATGTGATAAGAATTCGATTTCTATAATCAGAAACTTCAAACTTTGAAATTCTCCCTTCTCTGTATACTGTTCTATACTTTGATCACCTTTGCTCCGATACCATGTAGAAATTCCCACTGTAGATCACCTGATAATGCAATATACTAAAGCAAAATACTTGATCTACTTCTACGAACAAACTTGCGGAAGCTTAATCGATTTTGAGCAAGATCAAATAGAACACATATAACAGAGAATGAGAAATCAATCACACATGAACACAGAAGAATACTCTGGGGAAAGCCTCAGCTTAAAACCCCGTTATCTATATTATCATACAAGTGGAAATATCTCCGGATTACACAAAGCTTTAGCTCACAAGTTATCCAGCTCTTAGTACAGTCCCTCAATGCTACTCATAAACTGAATAGACACAACATATGCCTTCCCTCAGTCCTCCAAGCCTCCTATTTCCTTGCACAGTTTCTCCTGGGTCCTCTGGCTACCACCTGTGTGAATCTACCTCTCACACAACTCACCAAACTCAGAAATAACTGCTCAATCCTCAAGGAGATAATTCCTTCTGCATGGATGAGTTTACTAAATAGGAAAAATCCTCCAACTGATATTACAATGTCCCTTCCTCTGATCTCAACTGGGTCTTTGACTGAACTGATACGCATGAGTTATTTATGAGACAATATTCAATTATCTGAAGTACACTAGTTACATGCATGCATGAATTAACTAACTGAACTCACAATCAATTCCACAAACTGTTGGAACTAATCTAACTGGACTTAACTTAGTTAACTGAGCTAACTAATTACAACTCAAAGTACAACTCATCCTGATCTCCTTAATTAAGGGATAACTTCTTCAATCAAAGGGATAACTGTTGCATGTCTTCACATAGACTTCATGTTTGATTTCTCCAACTAATTAACTCAAGATGAATTAATTAATTATTTTCAAACAACTGCTAAGATCAAATTCGAATTTTCATTCTCAATTTTAGTTCAAGGACTAACTAAAATTGGAATGTATCCCGAAATGTTATTTATAGAAATGCTATTTTTAGCATTTCTATTTTATCATTCCTTGTTGCTATATCCAACACTGGTACTTGAAATGCTATTTATAGCATTTCTATTTTTAGCATTTCTTGTTGTTATTTTCAACAAATTTAAATAACTTTAAATTAAATGGTATGAAATCAATTAAATTCCCTATAATATTTTCGTGTCATACTAAGTGTAGTACACACTATACACCTCCTCACAAATAGCCTAGTTTGGAATCCAAAAGATAACTAGTGTGAAACTAGAAGCCTTCTTCATTAAAAACACAATTTAATGCATGTTGCAATACTTTACTTTCTATTATGAAAAAAACTATTGAGTGACTTCTTGAAACATAGGAGTGAACTTGATGCATTATAACCCCAACAATATATAATAATATAAATTAAGTGTGTGTATATTATATGGATAAAATCCATCTTGTTCTATGAATTAAACTCAACCTCCATTAACCCAGACAACCTGAGCATTAACCCATCTTCCTTCATTTCTTTCCAAGAAGGAAACCACTAGAGAAACATATTCCACCCTTACCAATCACTCAAACAAATTGAATTTAGTTATAACTTCCACCACGACCTTGATTCTCTCTGAAAAGAGCACATATATGGCAACAAGGTCTAGGTCCACACAATTTGCAGTAATATGAGTGCCCCTGAACTCTTTCACTAGAATTATCATCATCATATCTATGGTCACTTTGCTCGATGTGTATGTATTGAGCCTTGATGTCAGCAATCCCCCTAGGAATCTACTTAGGTTGATGATGCGAGCACTCCCCCCCCCCCCGCACCACCGCCCCCTCCCCAGACAAACCTCTTGGAAGACTCTTTGCTAAACAAAAATGCTCCTCTATATTTCACTTGGAAAATATTTTCCCACTTTTCATCGGAGTTCTATGTGAGGGTGGAATAGTTTGAGTCTGCCACTCCTGCATTGTTTATCACAATATGGAGGGGCCAAATATGTTCTTATCCAAGTTAGATAACTAGGTAACCTAGGAGGGCTAGGTGACATCAGCTCTATAGATAATTTCCTGAACACCATCACCTAAAGAATCCAAGTTATAGATTATGGAAGCCACCTCCTCTGAGGTGGCTTGGTTGGAGGATTAATGTATAACCACTTTGGCTTCTTTCTCTTCCAAATGGAGGTAATCTCCATACCAATCCCCCTAGATGTACTTGTTGCAATGGCCACTCTTCCTTCCAATTCCCTTGTCATCCTTAGCTTCTACTCCTCTAGCATCTTCTTGAGGGATACATATAAAATAATCGCACATTCAGTTTAACAAACAAATCACCAATAGGAAATATAACATATATAAAACCAAGTGATAATGTCCTAATATAGTTAAGGGTAGAATACATCATTCATTACTATCGTGAATGTGCTTGGTGCATTGCATATAAAAAATGGCATGTCTAACTTCATAGACTGAAAATTAACTGACAGTTGAAAATGAATATTTCTTCAATAATGTTGTTAGAGGTGCTGCTATTCTCCCATAATTCTTAACAAACTTGCGATAATACCCTGTCAACCCAAGAAATCCTCGCAGATGCTTTATGGATGTGGGGATTTTCCATTCCTTAATGGCTTTAATTTTGCTAGGGTCTACCTTAACTCCTTCATGACTGAAAATTAACTGCAAAAATATCCAAATGTTTCTAAGGAGTCACAATATAATCCAGCCGACCTAACAATAATAATATAAAGCCACAAAAATAACAATAGAGGGATTCTATGGGGCACAGAAATAACAATATGGGGGTAATAGGGGCACAACAATATAAATAAGGGGTATAACTACAATAGTAATGGGGTAATCACTAGTATTACAGGGACCCAACATGCCCCTCTCCTTCAAAAAAGTGTTGTCCTCAACGCTTGAGTAGTTCTGGATACTTCTGCATAAAATTCTCATCCTCCCATGTGGAATCTTCAGCGGATAAGTTCTTCCACTTGATAAGATACTCTGAAATTGATCGATTTCGTAGCTGTCGAGTTCTTGTTTCTGTGACTGCTTTCGGTTCCAATATAATTTTTCCTTCCTCGTCAAGTTCTGGCAATATTGTTTGAATTGGGAGCTTGTCACCTATAACCTTCTTTAAACATGAAACATGGAAAACTGGGTGCAATCGAGAAGCTGCAGGAAGCTCCAATTTGTATGCCATAGTACCAATCTTTTGCAACACCTTGTACGGACCATAATACTTTGGTGATAATTTATTATCCTTCTTAGCTTGCTTTAGGGACATTTGCTTATATGGTTGTAGCCGTAGGAATACCCAATCACCTACATCAAAACTTCTTTCACTGCGATGTTGATCTGCCTGTTGTTTCATTCTATTTTGTGCCAACACGAGGTTATCCTTTAAGAGTTGGAGGACTTGTTGTTGATGTTCGATGTGATGTTCCACTGCCTGAACCTTAGAATTTTCTCTTAAATATGATGTGATGGATGGTGGTTGATACCCATAAAGTGCCATAAATGGGGTCATTTTTGTTGCTGTATGGAAGGAAGTGTTATACCACCATTCAGCCAGAGGCAACCATTTGACCCATTGTGTCTGTTTATCAGATACAAAGCAACGAAGATATCCTTCCAAACATTTGTTTACTATCTCAGTTTGCCCATCAGATTGAGGATGATAAGATGAGCTATGAGCTAACTGAGTACCAAGACAAGAAAATAATTCTGTCCAAAAATTTCCAGTGAAAATGGGATCTCTGTCACTTACAATAATCTTTGGGTTTCCATGTAGCTTTTGAACTGTTTCCATAAATGCAGTAGAAACTGTACTGGCTTTAAATGGATGTGATAATGCACAAAAGTGTGCATACTTGGTAAGTCTGTCAACTACCACCATGATGACACTCTTTCCCTCAGACTTGGGTAAACCTGTGATAAAATCCATTGAAACCTCCTCCCAACGTTGGCTTGGAATGGATAAAGGTTGTAATAGACCCGGTGTCTTAATTGTTTCAACTTTATTTTGTTGGCAAACCAAACATTCCGCCACAAACTTTTGAATATCTGATTTAAGGCCATCCCAAAAAAATTCCTTCTTAACCCTGTGGTAAGTTTTTAAAAATCCTGAGTGCCCTCCTAAGGGAGAAGTGTGCAATTCCATAAGAATCTTTTGTTTTAGCTGGGAATTCTTACAGAGGTATAAGCGATCTTTGTACCATAACGAATCATTTTTCCAGCTAAATGTATCAGAAGTACTGGAATCTTGTTGTAGCTTTCGAATAAGTGCCCACACTTCTTCGTCATTCTTCCATTCCTCCCTTGCTTCGTTTATCCAATCTGGTTGGATAATAGAAATGGCACACAACAATGCTTCCACATCCTCATCCTTTCTTGAGAGTGCATCTGCCACCACATTTTGCTTCCCTTTTTTGTAGATGATTTCAAAGTCATAACCCAACATCTTTGTGACCCACTTTTGTTGCTCTTCAGAGGATAATCTTTGTTCTAAAAAGTATTTAAGGCTATCATGATCCGTTTTTACCTTGAAGTGTCTTCCCATTAGGTAGGGTCGCCATTTCTTAAGTGCATGGAGTATTGCCAACATTTCCTTCTCATAAATAGCTTTGCTTAAAAACTTTCCCTTGATTGGACGACTTTCAAAAGCAATGGGTCTTTCATCTTGCATTAGAACAGCACCAATTCCATTTCCTGAAGCATCACATTCCACAATAAAGGTTTTTGTGAAGTCCGGTGTAGCTAAGACCGGTGCTTGGCACATTGCCTCTTTAAGATGTTCAAAGGCCTTTGTTGCTTCCGGAGTCCATGAAAATGAATCTTTCTTCAATAATGTTGTTAGAGGTGCTGCTATTCTCCCATAATTCTTAACAAACTTGCGATAATACCCTGTCAACCCAAGAAATCCTCGCAGATGCTTTATGGATGTGGGGATTTTCCATTCCTTAATGGCTTTAATTTTGCTAGGGTCTACCTTAACTCCTTCATGAGATACAATATGACCCAAATATTCCACCTCCTGGACTCCAAAGAAACATTTGGATCTTTTTGCATATAATTGTTTCTCCTCCAATAGTTGTAGCACCCTGTCAACATGTTCAACATGATCCTTCCAAGACTTGCTGTAGATTAGTATATCATCAAAAAATACTAACACAAATTTTCTAAGGAATGGTTTGAAAATTGAATTCATCAAACCTTGAAATGTTGAAGGTGCATTGGTAAGGCCAAAAGGCATGACCAAAAATTCATAATGACCCTCATGAGTTCTAAATGTCGTTTTCGGAATGTCTTCAATCTTCATTCTGATTTGATGATATCCCGAACGAAGATCCAACTTGGTGAAGTAAATTGATCCATGCAATTCATCCAGTAATTCATCAATAACAGGAATGGGGAACTTATCTTTAATAGTGAGCTTGTTGAGCTCCCTATAATCCGGACACATGCGCCATGATCCATCCTTCTTGTGCACCAATACTACTGGAGCTGAGAAAGAACTTTGACTCGGTTGAATTATACCAGCCTCTAGCATTTCTGCAACCATACGTTCAATTTCACTTTTTTGGACATAGGGATATCTGTACGGCCTGATGTTTGGAGGAACACTTCCTGGAATCAGATGAATAGCATGATCATGATCACGCATAGGTGGGAGACCTTTGGGAGTCTCAAATACCTTGGAATGATTGTCCAGGACTTTTTGGAGATCTGGAGAAATAGATGATTCCAATGTGGAAACATCTAGCGAACATAATTGTGCAATTACACCTCTTTGCTCCTTTTTTAGAAGCTTTGTCATGCCATTAGAGCTGATTATCTTTCCTGGTTTCCCTGCAATACCCCTTAATTCAACTTCCTTTCCTTCCGTAGAAAATTTGATGAAAAGTTCTTGAAAATTAAAAGCTATTGTACCCAAGGATTGTAGCCATTGGACTCCTAGTACAACATCAGCACCTCCCATTGGAATGGAAAGCATTGGGCTAGTCAATACATATTCTCCCATGGATAGCTTGATATTATGGCACTTTCCAGAGCAATTTATTGTTCCTCCATTTGCAATCATCACTTGACACTCTGGTGCTGGATATAGGAAGCAATTCAATTCTTTTGCTACCCTACAATGAATAAAATTGTGGGTGCTTCCTGAATCAATCAACACTATTACCTTTTTCTTCTTGATTTGTCCTTCTATCTTGATGGTTTGAGGAGTGGTAATTCCCGCCAATGCATTACAAGATATGGTCGGATTTATTTGTTCTTCATCTAGGCTTTGTTCCTGGAGTATATCCTCTTCTTTTGACCTTTCTTGCTCCTTTTCTTCTTCCTCTTCACAATCTATGTAGAATAATTTCTTCTCAGCACACTTATGACCTTTAGTGTATTTGCTATCACAACTGTAACAAAGCCCTTTTGCTCTTTTTTCTTCCAATTGTTGTGGTGTCAACCTTATAGGTTGTGGAAGACTAGGGCAACAACACTTCCGTCTTTATAGTTGTGAGTGGTATGCTTCCTGGTTGCCATAATTTTGCTTTCCATTTTTCTTGCTAACCTGAATGCCTTCTCTAATGAATCAGGTTCCCAAAGGCGAACATCATGTTGGATATTATCCTTTAAAGACCCTATGAACACATCAATCCTATGCTCCTCTGGAATATCTTTTACCCTTATGTTCAATTTTTGGAACTCCTCAATGTGCTCCATTATTGAACCCTTTTGTTTGAGACTTATCAATTGGCTAAAAAAAGTGTTGCTTTTTGTATCTTCATAATGTGCTATCAATTCTTCCGTAAAAATTGCCCAAGTGATAAATTTTTTACGAGAGCAAAGCCATTGATACCATACAAACTGATTTGGTTCCAAATATACAGTTGCCATACGTACCTTTTGTGTGTTTTGCACATTATTGAGATCGAAGAATTGCTCCATCTGTAATATCCATGTGGCGGGATCCTTGCCATCAAACTTCCTCATATCGATTTTTGGAATATGGTGATTCTTCGATCCAACATTAGCATCTATGGAATCATGATTAACATTTCTTTTGTTCTCATCATGAGTTTCCTTTACTACCTTTTCACCATTAGTGACCCTTTCTTGTAGCAACTTCTTCAATTTTTCCATGTCTATCCTCAAATCTATCTTCAAATCTGCCATGTCTCTCTTAAAATCTATCTTCGAATCATCCATCTTAGCTTCCAAGCCCTTTATCTTAGATTCCACGCCATTTATCTTAGATTCCACGCCACTTATCTTAGCTTCTGTTAGCTTTTGTGAGCGTGACATTTGTTGCACTTGTTCTTGTAATTTTGATATATCATGTAGCATTTCTTCCTCTTCTTCATGAGTCATGCTAGAGCTTTCAGGTTCCTTACTAGGTGTTTGCATTTTCTTTCCTCGGGGTATCAGTTACCGATAATAATGCTTTACTATGCCCTTTGAATTCCGTTAAACCAAGCTTAAACAAAAATTTAAAAAAAAACTAGACATATGACGTAAAAAAAAATTCACTTTATAGAAGCCTGATATTGAATATGACGTATCTCTGTACTTTCATATCATCCAGTTCTGAAATTTCTACTTGTAGTAGCCTTCGGCGTCCTCTTTCCAATGCCACAAGTCTGAGCCAAATTGGATTCTCCAAGGAAGAGTTATGTGAAATCTCCCACAGTGACTTGCGTTTAGACTAGTTCAGTAGAGCGAACTTGTACGACGTGCCACGAGTCACTGTTTCAACCTTTGAATCTGAAACACACACACAAAAAACTACAGTCCGTCCTCTTTCTGTACCTTCTTATGAAATTTCAATCCGATCCCCAGAGAGAAAGTTATGACGATTTTCCCCAGGTCACCTGTTTTGAATGTAATTCAGGAGTCTTCAAAAAGACCAACTTCCTCAGATCATATCTCCGCAAATATTGCGCGAAAAGCTCTGAAATTCAGACCCAATGTTCAGCGCAATTTCTTCTCAAAAGGGTTTTTTTTGCAACTTCTGAAACGTCACAGAAAAAAAAAGTTATAGTGAAAATGCCACGATGACCTATTTGGAGCAGCGAAACCCTAGAATCCAAAGCTCTGATACCAAATGTTATGAAACCAGCTCAAGAAAAGATAGAAAAGATAGATCAACGCCTTAGAATTCAGCCTCTTCAAGGGGGCAACCTCCTTTACATTACATAAATGAACAATATACAAATGACAAAACCTCCTTTCTATATATAGGAGTCTAAGGAGTCACAATATAATCCAGCCGACCTAACAATAATAATATAAAGCCACAAAAATAACAATAGAGGGATTCTATGGGGCACAGAAATAACAATATGGGGGTAATAGGGGCACAACAATATAAATAAGGGGTATAACTACAATAGTAATGGGGTAATCACTAGTATTATAGGGACCCAACAACCATTCACCTCCTTTCTTTGGACTGAGTACTGTTGGTACAGCACATGGACTAAGACTCTCTCTGATTAATCCCTTATCCATCAGTTCTTGCACTTGTCTCCCAACTTCTGCATTTTCTTGAGGAGTTAACTTGTATGCTACTTTATTTGGAAAACTTACTCCAGTTATTAGATAAATGTGATGACTAATACTCCTAATTGGTGGTAATGCATTTGGAAACTCATCCACAACAATATCAGCAAAATCATTCAACAGAGGTTTGATTTATTTAGATAAATTATCTAAATTTGTGGAAGTCAAAATTACCTTAGGTCTCCTTATGAAAGCAAAATGTATTTGTTCATCCTTCTTGACTTCTTGCATCAATTCTTTCCCACCTATCATCATAACACTATTTCCAGGCACTTCTTTGTCTGCTTCATTCTTCAACGAAGGCAGTGTATGTTTACTTCCATCCTTCTCTAGAGTGTAAGTGTTTCTTCTCCCATCATGTATAGCTTTCCGATCAAATTTCCAAGGTCTTCCCAGCAATACATGGCATACATCCATTGGCATTACATCACATAATACCACATCCTTATAAGTACCAATCTGGATCTCTACCTTGCATTGTTTTGTCACAATAAGTTGGTGTCCTTCTTGCAGCCATGATACTTTGTAAGGAGTAGGGTGTATTGTTTTCACTAATCCTAATTTGTCCACCATTTCTATAGAAACAGGGTTATCAGTACTTCCACTATCAATTATCACTTTACAACATTTTCCTTTGGACTTGCATGTAGTTCTAAATAAACTCTTTCCTTGAGTTGGTTCTCCTATCTCTTTCTCTTCTTTAAGCAATACCATTTTTAATAACAAGGATTCTCCTACTTCGGGTGATTCTTCCTTATTTGCAATTTGAGGATTTTCCTCCTTTGCCTTAGCCACATTCAAATTCCACTAAATTGTTGCTTTATTTCGAGGACAGTCCCATGATCCATGTCCCCATTCTCCACATGTATAACATTGAATTTCTCTTCCTCGGCCTCTTCCTCTACTAAAATCTCCTCTCTGTTATGGTCTGCTACTTGAACTTCATGCTTCACCCTGAGGGTTTTGAAATCTTGATCTGGTATTTCCTCTACCTCTTGCTGAACTTTTCCCTCTATTCCTCTTATTTTGTTTCTTCAACATCTTCTCCTCTACTTTCAAAGTTGCTTGATATGCATCTTAAATTGTCTTTAGACTCAACAAGCTGATTTCATCCTATATGTCATATCTGAACCCATTGATGTATCTGGCTACCTTTTCTACGTCATCCTCTGCATGTCCTGCTCTACTGCTCAGCTTATAAAACTCTTCTGTATATTCTTTGACAATCATCCCCTTTTGCCTCAAATTTTGTAACTGTTTGAAAAGATTTAACTGATAATCTTTTGGCATGAATTTACCTTTCAACCTACTCACCATTTTATCCCATTGTTTGATCTTGGGCTTCCTCTTTCTTTCTCTGGATGTTTGTAGTTCATCCCACTAGATAGATGCATGACCCTTCAATCTGGTAACTACAAATTTCACCTTCTTTTTGGCATCAACCACCTCATAGTCAAAATACTTGTCCAATGAAGTAATCCAGTCCATAAACTCTTCTACATTTAGATTCCCGTCATACAAAGGTATTTCCACCTTTGGTCTTCCACTTGCTTTGGCCAATATCTTGAGAACTTTTGCAGCTTTGCTTTCATCCTCTTCTTCTTCCTCAAAATATTCCTCTGCAGCACTGGCATCTCCTTCATCAGGTGCTCTCCTTTGAGAATTTTCCATTGTCTCCATCCTTGTACGCAGATTTCGAATTTCTTCCAGCAGAATTGCATTCACT
This sequence comes from Pinus tabuliformis, assembly GCA_031772625.1. NCBI lineage: Eukaryota > Viridiplantae > Streptophyta > Pinopsida > Pinales > Pinaceae > Pinus > Pinus tabuliformis. The sequence goes on from CM062810.1 coordinate 567,673,968, forward strand.
ACAGGTTTCCCCCGACCAATGCCTCCTCCTCTCCTAGGTGGCATGTTTATTATAACAGACTTAATCCTTGGGCTCTGATACCACAATGATGTGGGAGGTTGACGAAAATAGATGTGGTAGTCTAGAATTAGACTAATGGTTCACTTCATAATCAATCAGCTGCGCGTTAAACATATTTTGTATGTGTATTTCCTCTCGAGGGTCCCGCTTGCTTGACCAATCACCATTCGTCCTACTTTGACTTCTTACTCCCTGAGCGCTTTAATCTCCACCATCGATGCGACCTGTCTGATCCAACGTTTATCACACAATCTCGCGTGAATTCTTGCACGACCGATATTAGATCGAGAGCACGTGAGATTTCTAGTTTTCTCGTGCTACATGTCACTCACTAAGGTTAATCGCGCGACTTGGAAAAATACCATTTACCATTTCTTAAGTGCGCGAGATACCACTTACTTCTTTTCTGAATACTACCCATGTTCTTAATATAGAACCTTTAAGAAATATACATAATAAGATTTAGCACTTAATCTCGGTATTAACCCTTAACGCTATTTGACTGTAATTACCAATGAAACTCATAAACATAAATAATACCCGATTAAGATCCAAATTCCGATACACAGATTCAAGAGAATTTCACACCAGGAATAATACGCAACGCCACACTTAATCAATTTATTCGATAAAATAGAAATTACAGAGTCATGGCCCTCTCAACTCAATTACAACAATTTGTCTGACCTCTGTTTCACTCTCAAACCCTATCTCTCACTAAATCTCTCGCTTACTACTCTCCTGTTCCACTCGATCTCTATTATTACATTTTTTTCCTTTCTTTTATGGATCAAATCCTATCCTAACAACATTGACAACTCAATCTCTATTTTTATTAGCTCAACTATTAAATCCCTATTCTAAAGCTCTGATACACACCTATCCTAACAACTTATCTCCTATTCTAAAAATAATACAATGATTTAATTATTACAATAATTGAAGTAAAGATCAATTTGAGAGATCCAACCCTCTCTCCTAAAACTGATTTTGACCACTCAGTTCAATGAAATTCATCTCTTGTTAGCCACAACATGTGAACATACAATCACATTGTTGGCTAAGTCTGGATGCTCCTGCATCAAATTTCCTCAGGATTTGTGCAAGGAAATAGGGGCATTGGTGAGAAAATATTTGGCTAAGTGTTGGCCAGATCTTGTTCATTGAGCGGGAGAACAGTGATTATTTTGTAGGTTGAACTCAGAATTGAAGCTAGAAACTGTAATAATTTCTCAATTCATTGATTAATGCAAACAAGCTTGAGGGGTTTTTCCCAGTTGGGTTCCCCTAGAAATCACTGTGTATTTGTGGTTTTTATTATTGCATGTTGTTCTAAATTGTGAATTTTATTCTGCAAATCAGTAGAGTAGAATTATGTCTCTTGATTTTAGATTAAATTTCTTTAGCATTTGCAATTTCTATGAAATTTATACACACCTCGCCACATGGTATTTACTATAGAGACTAATCAAGGCACTCGACCTTTCATCCTCATGGTACGACACATGGGTAGGTTCTACATGAAGGTTCAAGAATATAATATCTTTTAATAATGTAACTTTACATCAATCAACAAATTTCAAGGAGTCATGCATCTTCCCCATCACACTCCAAATTTCCAAAACCTCACCACCTATCTCTAAAAACCCTCTTAAACCAATGCATAATTCCTCCTATTATTACAAAATCCCCATAATTATTACTCCCTATCATCCTAATTCATGAAATCATAATGTTATTAAATGACCTTTTTAATTTTATTTTGAATAATAAAAGCCCTGCAATAATTTGGCATCTTCTATATTTACTTTTTCAATAGTAACTCTAAGAATTCTTCATTGGTGTAAACAATTTTTTCATATCAATTTTAGAAAGCTCTTGATTCTTAGGAGGACCTATTTGTTTAAGAAATCATATTCAAATTTAGAAGCATTAATGATTATTCTTTAGAGTGATCGAAAAAATGCTATTTAGGAGCCCATTCAACACCATATTTCAAGGTATTTGGATTTAATACTCACAAGGCATTTGTATTTAATAGTTTGTATCTGAATTATATAGTCTAATTTTGTAGAAATTCCCACTATAGATCACCTGATAATGCAATATACTAAAGCAAAATACTTGATCTACTTCTACAAACAAACTTGCAAAATCTTAATCGATTTTGAGCAATATCAAATAGAACACATATAACAGAGAATGAAAAATCAATCACACACGAACCAGAAGAATACTCTGGGGAAAGCCTCAGCTAAAAACCCCACTATCTGTATTATCATACAAGTGGAAATATCTTCGGATTACACAAAGCTTTAGCTCACAAGCTATCCAACTCTCAGTACAATCCTTCAATGCTGCTCATAGACTGAATAGACACAACATATGCCTTCCCTCAGTCCTCCAAGCCTCCTATTTCCTTGCGTAGTTTCTCCTAGGTCCTCTGGCTGCCACTTGTGTGAATTTACCTCTCACACAACTCACCAAACTCAGAAATAACTACGCAATCGTGAAGGAGATAATTCCTTCTCCATGGATGAGTTTCCTAAATAGGAAAATTCCTCCAACTGATAGTACATTGTCCCTTCCTCTAATCTCAACCGGGTCTCTGACTGAACTGACATGCATGAGTTATTTATGAGAGAATATTGAGTTATCTGAAGTACACTAGTTACATGCATGCATGCATTAACTAACTGAACTCACAATCAGTTCCACAAACTATTGGAACTAATCTAACTGGACTTAACTCAGTTAACTGAGCTAGCTAATTACAACTCAAAGTACAACTCATCCTGATCTCCTTAATTAAGGGATAACTTCCTCAGTAAAAGGGATAACTGTTGCATGTCTTCATATTGACTTCATGTTTGATTTTCTCTAACTAATTAACTCAAGATGAATTAATTAATTATTTTTCAAACAACTGCTAAGATCAAATTCGAATTTTAATTCTCAATTTTAATTTAGGGACTAACTAAAATTGGAATGTATCCCGAAATGATATTTTTAGCATTTCTATTTTATCATTCCGTGTTGCTATATCCAACACTGGTACTTGAAATTCTATTTATAGCATTTCTATTTTTAGCATTTCTTGTTGCTATTTTCAACACTCCCTCTGAACAAGAAAGGCATTCAACTCGAACCCAATCCTGAACCTTTGGAATGTTCTGCATGCAACACTTCTTCCTAGTGTTGTTGCTCCAGCAACTCTAGAAACAAGAAATATCCATCCTGAATCAGAATGATGCATCTGTCATCAAAGTCTCTGACTACTATTGCCTCTGTCGACTAAAAAAATATGCACCTCTATGCTCTTCAGTATCTGAATGCTCAAGCCTCTATCACTTTTATCTCTTACTACATCAATCACATTGATTCCTCCTACTGGATCCGTGTTGTTGCTAGTCCTATCTCCCAGTACTGCATCCACACTGCACCTCCTCTCATCATATTGCATCATGCTGCCCACTGTTGCACTAAACTCAGTTATTGAGAACTAAGTAACTGATCTCCTAACTAACCTCCCTGTTGGGCTAGAAACACCCTCTGATGCTGAAGCTTCCTCTGTGGCTCCATCTGCATCTATCTCTACCCACTTAGCCAGTCCTGCTACTCCTTGACGGGGCTCCCATAGCAAGGTCTAATCAAAGAGGTTGGGTACGTCAAAGATCCTACCCATATTTTAGCCTTCTTGGGAATGTCACTCCATATCGCCCCACCTCATACCTGGAGGTATGGATGCATGTGATCCCTCTGCCCACTTGGCTCAAAATTTCCCCCTACTGGAGGTCTCTACATGAGTGGATGCCTCCACTCGATCTCCTCTCAACTTCTCCAGTTGTGGCTGCTCCAAAACCTCCTGAAGTTGCTTCACCAATTGCGGCTCCTCCACAATTGTCTGAGACTTCTTCTAGCACAGCATGTTGAGAGGTAATGTATTCTCCCTCTCAACTAGCAAGTCTCCAACAGTTGCCTTACTTCTCAAGGCTTTGCATGCATCTTGAACCTCAAGAGCATACAGTTTCTTGACTAGTGAACCGATCTGCTTCACTTGTCTCGTGGTGATGTGTCTAAGGAAAACATTTCCCTTATTGAAGACTACATCATAGCCTTTGTCTTCTAGCATTGCAATAGATACCAAGTTCTTCTTTAGTCCTGGCATATACTTCACGTTTGTCAAGGTAATGTGAGCTACATGCTCCCTTTGAAAAGAAACCGTGCCCACACCTGAAACACTATACTTTTCATCATTACCCATCGTTATGAGTATCTTGAGGTCTTTCTCCTCCAAGGTACTGAACAGACTCTTATCGCTGGTCATGTGGAATGAGGCTCCACTATCAAGAAACCAACCACAACCCATCATCGATTAAACCATGAATGCGATGAGGGTAAAATCCAATTCGAACTGAGAGGCCAATGCCTCACCTTCAGATCCTTCCTTGGATCCCATCTTGGATTTCTTTAATGTACAATTTGTTGCATAATGGCCCACCTCATGACAATGAAAGCATCGCACTTTCGATTTATCAATCTTCTTCCCACCATGGGAAGAACTCGATTTGGGATGACAATCCTTCTCCTTCCCTTTCTTTGCCTTACTCGCTAAGGCGCAATTTTCTTCATACCCCTTGGATGAAGAACCATCTCTGGTGCTTCTCCTGATCTCCTCCAGCATCAGATCCGACCACAGTCATTCCCAATCTGACAGTTTCTCTCTTCCATTTACTGAGTCTTGGTAGCTATGCCAGCTCTTAAGAAGACCAAGGAGAGCAAGACTCACCATGTCATCATCGGCTGTCGTGATTCCTACACTTCCAAGCTCATCTCTGCAGGTGGTGAGCTTGTTCAGATATGTAGAGATCGTGTCGCCCTTTTCACACTTGATTTTTTGAAGCTTGTCTTTTAGCACCAGCTTCCTCTTATCATTGTTGTTCTGATATAGATCCTTCAATTTTTTCCACATTGAAAACGGCGTCTCATTCCCATGGAGATTCGAGACAATGTGGTATCGAACTCCCTCTAGAAGAATCATCCTCGCTCTAGCCACACATTTCTTCCATTCCACCAATTCTTGGGCATTAGCAGCTGCTAGCTTGGAGACTTCTTGATCAATGAAGCCCTTCAAACCGTTGTCCTCTAATACCGCTTCCATGCGATCCTTCTAGGCTATATAATTCGAGCTGCCATCCATGGCATACTCAAGTCTCAAATTGTTGAACGCCATTGGTGAAATTTGAGATGTGATAAGAATTCGATTTCTATAATCAGAAACTTCAAACTTTGAACTTCTCCCTTCTTTGTATATTGTTCTCTACTTTGATCACCTTTGCTCCGATACCATGTAGAAATTCCCATTGTAGATCACCTGATAATGCAATATACTAAAGCAAAATACTTAATCTACTTCTACGAACAAACTTGCGGAAGCTTAATCGATTTTGAGCAAGATAAAATAGAACAAATATAACAGAGAATGAGAAATCAATCACACATGAACACAGAAGAATACTCTGGGGAAAGCCTCAGCTTAAAACCCCGTTATCTATATTATCATACAAGTGGAAATATCTCTGGATTACACAAAGCTTTAGCTCACAAGTTATCCAGCTCTTAGTACAGTCCCTCAATGCTACTCATAAACTGAATAGACACAACATATGCCTTCCCTCAGTCCTCCAAGCCTCCTATTTCCTTGCACAGTTTCTCCTGGGTCCTCTGGCTGCCACCTGTGTGAATCTACCTCTCACACAACTCACCAAACTTAGAAATAACTGCTCAATCCTGAAGGAGATAATTCCTTCTGCAGGGATGAGTTTCCTAAATAGGAAAAATCCTCCAACTGATAGTACAATGTCCCTTCCTCTGATATCAACTGGGTCTTTGACTGAACTGATACGCATGAGTTATTTATGAGAGAATATTCAATTATCTGAAATACACTAGTTACATGCATGCATGAATTAACTAACTGAACTCACAATCAATTCCACAAACTGTTGGAATTAATCTAACTGGACTTAACTTAGTTAACTGAGCTAACTAATTACAACTCAAAGTACAACTCATCCTGATCTCCTTAATTAAGGAATAACTTCTTCAATCAAAGGGATAATTGTTGCATGTCTTCACATAGACTTCATGTTTGATTTCTCTAACTAATTAACTCAAGATGAATTAATTAATTATTTTTCAAACAACTGCTAAGATCAAATTCGAATTTTCATTCTCAATTTTAGTTCAAGGACTAACTAAAATTTGAATGTATCCTGAAATGTTATTTATATAAATGCTATTTTTAGCATTTCTATTTTATCATTCCTTGTTGCTATATCCAACACTGGTACTTGAAATGATATTTATAGCAATGTTATTTATAGCATTTCTATTTTTAGCATTTCTTATTGTTATTTTCAACAAATTTAAATAACTTTAAATTAAATGGTATGAAATCAATTACATTCCCTATAATATTTTCGTGTCATACTAAGTGTAGTACACACTGTACACCTCCTCACAAATAGCCTAGTTTGGAATCCAAAAGATAACTAGTGTGAAACTAGAAGCCTTCTTCATTAAAAACTCAATTTAATGCATGTTGCAATACTTTACTTTCTATTATGAAAAAAACTATTGAGTGACTTCTTGAAACATAGGAGTGAACTTGATGCATTATAACCCCAACAATATATAATAATATAAATTAAGTGTGTGTATATTATATGGATAAAATCCATCTTGTTCTATGAATTAAACTCAGCCTCCATTAACCCAGACAACCTGGGCATTAACCCATCTTCCTTCATTTCTTTCCAAGAAGGAAACCACTAGAGAAACATATTCCACCCTTACCAATCACTCAAACAAATTGAATTTAGTTATAACTTCCACCACGACCTTGCTTCTCTCTGAAAAGAGCATATATATGGCAACAAGGCCTAGGTCCACACAATTTGCAGTAATATGAGTGCCCCTGAACTCTTTCACTAGAATTATCATCATCATATCTATGGTCACTTTGCTCGATGTGTATGTACTGAGCCTTGATGTCAGCAATCCCCCTAGGAAGCTACTTAGTTTGATGATGCAAGTACTCCCCCCCCTCCCCCTGCATCACCGCCCCCTCCCCAGACAAACCTCTTGGAAGAATCTTTGTTAAACAAAAATGCTCCTCTATATTTCACTTGGAAAATATTTTCCCACTTTTCATCGGAGTTCTATGTGAAGGTGGAATAGTTTGAGTCTACCACTCTTGTATTTTTTATCATAATATGGAGGGTCCAAATACGTTCTTATCCAACTTAGATAAATAGGTAACCTAGGAGGGCTAGGTGACATCAGCTCTATAGATAATTTCCTGAACACCATCACCTAACGAATTCAAGTTATAGATTATGGAAGCCACCTCCTCTAAGGTGGCTTGGTTGGAGGATTAATGTATAACCACTTTGGCTTCTTTCTCTTCCAAATGGAGGTAATCTCCATACCAATCCCCCTAGATGTACTTGTTGCAATGGCCACTCTTCCTTCTGATTCCCTTGTCATCCTTAGCTTCTACTCCTCCAACATCTTCTTGAGGGATACATATAAAATAATTGCACATTCGGTTTAACAAACAAATCACCAATAGGAAATATAACATATATAAAACCAAGTGATAATGTCCTAATATAGTTAAGGGTAGAATACATCATTCATTACTATCGTGAATGTGCTTGGTGCATTGCATATAAAAAATGGCATGTCTAACCACACGTAAAAACCTTGTCTATTTTTGAAGGTGGTATTTAAGGTGTCCTCTTCCTTGACTTGCACCTAATGATACCCTAATTTTAAATCTAGCTTGTTGAAACATTTTTCTTTCTGCAACTAATCTAATAGATAATAAATCCTAGGAAGGAGGTACCTATTCTTAAGTGTAATATTTTTTAACACTTAATAATATGCACATTCTCCAAATCCCATCCTTCTTTAGCAAAATTACAATGTTCAACCCACATGGTGAGGTACTTGGTCAAATGATACCATATTGCAACAAATTCTCCTTCACTTCAATTACTTTATAAATAGACTACCTATGGAGAATCAAGTTACAGTTAGATCTCATGCTTCATTTCCCTCTTGGGTGGTATCCCTTTAGGCTCTTAGAACACTCCATTATATGCCTATAGAAAATATTCTAGTTGATATCTCTATTCAGTTGTACAACTCTCCAAGGATCCCTTTTCCCTTATTAACTCCTCACTAGACAATAAAACATATTTCTTGATAGAACTAATCATTTTTTCATTTTGCTAGGAGTAACCAGTAAAATATTTGAGTTTCCCTTGTGCATTTTTGTGATCAATGGTGTTTTGTACTTAATGAGGTTGTAGTATCTAACTCTTTATGTTAATATTGCATCCCTCATGTACATATAAGAAATATCAAACAAAAATCTACATACATTAAGTGGAACTACATGCAATTCTACTTCATCAATAACACCAACATTGGTATCAAATTCAAATTTACATTGTTTAGCTACATTTATCTATACCTCCTTGTTGACCCATCCCTATGAATATGGGTTTTGATGGCCATGAACCTTTGATCCACGTTTTTTGACCATATCCATTACAATGTTATTTGGTTGTGAACCTAAGTTGAATATAGAATCAATCTTTTCCTTCTTGACATGTATCTTTATGTGGAAGATTTTGGTCATCTCCTTCTCTTCCCTTTGACGAAGGATACTAAGGTTCACCTGCTTCTACACTAATGTGTATATAATATTATCATCCATGTCGAAATTGTTTTCCATCCAGTTACTGAAATATGTGGCTATGATTTTTTTCTTCTTTTTATCCTTCTTATGGTTCTTCAAGTTGAGCTCTAGATGTAATTTCTAACACTTTTCCTCTATGTGAACATCAATGTTACAATCATTGTAAGGGTTGCTAGGATTTTTTTCACTAGCGTGTTGTGGTTTTTGTCTTATTTTCCTTACCCCATTTCTAGTTCTTCTTCCCCTCCTTGGAAACTTCTCGATGATCATTCTATTTTGAAACGCTTGACCACCCTTTCTTTTTTTGCCTATGTTTTCCAAAAATTGTTCTTGCACACACACCTTTTCCACCATTCTAGGTTTGAATAACATAGCTTTCTTTTGTAGATGGTTGTGTAAACTTGTTAGATAGTTGATGACTACATATGGGTTCTGAAGAGAAATACCCAACATTTTTTCCATCTTCTTTAATTATGTGGTAATACTTCTATACACTCTACTCCTATCTCTGATTGAAGTAATGTCACTATATCAATTAATCCTCTACACACGTGATAGGGTATAATTGGGACTTTAAGAGAGTTTTAAAATATTCCCACCTAGTTACTAAAGGATACCCGTCTAGTGTAAGAATTTCCATGTGGATTTATTGTCAATTCAATGCATGACCCTCTAATTTGAAATGAGTAAATGATTTTTTTGTTCCTCAATTATGTGGTGAACATTAAAGTAAACCTTCCACTATTGCAATCAATGAGTTAATTTCAAAGCATCAATTCACCTTGATATAGCTTGATGTCAACCTTTGCTTCCATCTTGAAGATGGAATGTGAATGGTTCATGATGCTTAAAATTGACTTCTCTTTTTTGAGTTCTTCCTTGGACTCCTCTAGTTCTTATTGATCCCATGATTTTCACTTTGATCAAACCTTTGAGTTGGAATCTCCACCTTGACCGATTCCAAGCTTGTTTTCCAGAGTCACCATAAGGATGTTCATACACATATGATATATGTGACCTATGCTTCTAGCCTTGAGAATATATCCTAATTGAGGGTTATTATAAATATATTTCTCGGCCATGGCTGGGGTTTTATGAGTTCCTTCTCAAACTATTTCTTGGATCCCCTATGAATTTCCAAAAAAATCCCAAATAATTCTACTTTAGAACCAATATGATCTATAAACTGCCATGGATATTCCACTAGATAGTTTGTCACAATAGATCTATTTAAATAAACCAAAATATATATTGTGAAGGGTTATTTCCTTTTAGATTCCATATTTGTTATTTTTTTTGTTCATGCACATGATAGATAAAATGTGAAAAATAGAGAACGGTAAAACTCAATAAAAATCCAATCATAATGAACACTGTGAACTACTCTAAAAAACCCTTAGAGGAGAAATCCCAACTAGAAGGTGAGGTTTCTCTACTCTCTTTTTTGTAGAAATTATCACTGTATATCACCTAATAATGCAATGTAACTAAAGTAAAATACTTGATCTACTTCTACAATCAAACTTGCGGAAGCTTAATCGATTTGAGCAAGATCAAACAGAACACATATAACAGAGAAGAAGAATCAATCACACATGAAACACAGAAGAATACTCTCAGGAAAGCCTCAACTAAAAACCCCGCTATTTGTATTATCATACAAGTGGAAGTATCTCAGGATTACACAAAGCTTTAGCTCTCACAGCTATCCAGCTCTTAGTATAATCCCTCACACTGCTCATAGATAGACTAGACAACTCATATGCATTTCCCTCTGTCCTCCTATTTCTTTGCACAATTTTCCCTAGGTGCTCCTGCTGTAACCTATTGTGACACAGATCTCACACACTACTCCAACACATTGTAAAACTACACAAATATCAAGGAATGAATTCCTTCTGCATGCAAGAGATTTTCTTATAGGAAAATTCTTGCAACTGATAGTACACTATCCCTGCCTTTAATCTCAACTGGGTCTTTGTCTGAACCAAAATGCATGAGTTATTCATGAGAGAATATTCAGTTATCTGGAGTACACTAGTTTCATGCATGCATTAACCGACTGAACTCACAATCAGTTCCACAAACTGTTTGGAACTAATCTAACTGGACTTAACTCAGTTAACTAAAGTAACTAATTACAACTCAAATACAACTCATCCTTATATCCTTAATTAAGGGATAACTTCCTCAATCAAAGGGATAATTGTTGCATGACTTCACAAAGACTTCATGTTTGAATTTCTCCAACTAATTAACTCAGAATGAATTAATTAATTATTTTTCAAATTGCTGGTGAGACTAAATTCGAATTTTAATTCTCAATTTTAATTCAAGGAAAAATTAAAATTGGAATATATCCTGGAAAACTATCTATAGCAATGCTATTTTTAGCATTTCTTGTTTCTATTTTCAAAACTCCCTCTCAACAAGAAAGGGATTATCTGCCACCCTGATCCTGTCTCTATGGAACTCGAATTTACACTTTGACAATGCCTTAGTCAAAATGTCAGCATCTTGCTCCTCGGTTGAAATACACTGCCACAACATGATCCTCCTCGCCACACAATCTCTGAGATGATGATACCGAATGTCAATATGCTTGGACTTGTCATGAAACACTGGATTCTCAGAGAGTTTGATACAACTCTAATTATCACAATAGATCACAGTTGGATCCATCCTCTGATCAAATAAACCAACTAGAATTTTCCGCATCCAAATGGCCTCACATGCTACTTGACTTGCAACCATGTATTCAGCCTCTGTTGAGCTGAGTGCAACTAACCTCTGTTTCCTACTGTACCAAGAAACTACAGTTGAACCAAGGTTGAAAATTCCTCCTGATGTGCTCTTCCAATCTGATGGACTCCCTATCCTATCTGCATCTGTGAAGCCCTGTAGCTTCACTCCCTCTGACCGTCTGTACCATAATCCATACTAAGATGTGCCTCTGAGGTATCTCAAAACATGCTTTGCTACCTTCCAAAACAGCTTGGTAGGCTGAACCATAGCTTGACTCAACTGGTTCACCGCATAGCACAAATATGGTTGTGTGTTCACTAAATACATCAATGAACCCACAAGCTGCCGATACACAGTAGCTTCTACTACTTTTCCTGAAGTAGCATCCTCCTTCTTCCAGTTACTTGCTAGAGTTGTCTACATGGGCTTGCACTTCTCCATGTGGAATCTCCTGAGTATCTCATTGGCATACTTGCCTTGAGACACAAACAACTCCCCATCCTTCTGCCACACTTCCATGCCTAGAAAGTAGTGCATGAGACCCATGTCTTTCATCTCGAATTCTCTTGCAAGGTCCTCCTTTCAAGACATGATCAAATGATCATCACCTGTCAATATCAGATAATCAACATAAAGAACAATGATCAACTGCTTACCTTCCACCATGATGTGGTACAAGTTCACATCCGCTTCACTCTTTGTGAAGCCCAACCTAGTGAAGTAGTTGTCTATCCTGGTGTACCAAGCATGAGGTGCTTGCTTCAGCACGTACAAAGCTCTCTTGAGTTAGCACACATGTGACTCACGATTGAAGGTCTCAAATCCTTCCGGCTACTCTATGTACACCTCTTCCTCAATCTTGCCATTGAGGAATGCAGTCTTCACATCCATCTAATGGATCTTCCAACCCATCTGTGCTAATAGTGCCAACATCGATCTGATAGATGAGTACCTTGCTACAGGAGAAAAAGTCTCATCATAGTCGATCCCCTCGACCTGTGAGAAACCACAGGAAACAAATCTTGCCTTATGTTTCTCCACACTACCATCAGCAGCATGCTTTACCTTGTAAAGCCAACGGGAACTCACAACTGACTTGTTCTCCGGTCTTGGAACCACATCCCAAACACTATTCCGAACCATGGAGTCATACTCCTCCACCATAGCATCAACCCAAATCAGCTGTTGCACTGCTTCCGCAAAGGAAGATGGTTCGGTCTCTACACATTCCCCAATAAGGCCCATGTAACCAGTGTACTGCTCATGTGACCTCCTCTTTCTGCACTCAGAAGATGGCTCTCCCACATTCTCTCTCACATCCATCAACAATTTGTTATCCTCCCTTGTGCGTTTCCGCCCCTCTCTGGAAGACTCTGCTTGAGTGGATGTCTCCACTCCTGGATCCTCTGCATGCGACTACTCTGCATCAGTCTGAGGCTCCTCCTCCTTAGGAACCAAAAGTTCCTCCTCCTCCTACAACTTGAGCTCTCTCTCAAGGGAAACTCGCATGGCCTTCAGCTCATCGAACTTAAGATATTTGTGAACCACTGTCCTCTGACTGGTAGGAAAATACACCCCATAGTTGTGGGGAGTATCAGTGTACCCCACAAGTATCCCCAACTCTGTTGTCGGATCTAGCTTCTTCTGGGCATCCTTGGTCACATGGCAATAAACTGATGAGCTAAAGATCCTGAAGTGACCCACATATGGTCTCTTCCTGGAGAAAGCTTCCTCTGGTGTCTTCATTCCAAGTATGCGACGTGGGCTTCTATTCTGCAAATAAACCGTTGTGTTGCATGCCTCAGCGCACAAATGAAGTGGTATGCCTTGGTCATGCAGCATCGCCCGAGCTACCCCCACAATTGTTCTGTTCTTCCTCTCGGCCACCCCATTCTGTTGTGGGTTATGAGGTGCCGTCAACTCCTGTTTAATTCCTTCCACTGCACATAATTCCTTAAACTCTTGAGATACATACTCTCCACCATTGTTGCTTCTTAAGGCCCTGATCTTCTTTCCTGATTCTTTCTCAACCAAAGCTTTGAACTCACAAAACTTTGAGAAGGTTTGATCCTTCTTCTACATGAAATAAATCCAACATCTACAAGAAAAATCATTAACGAAAATCACATAATACCTTTGTTTAGCGGTGGAGGCTGTCGAGAATGGTCCACACAAATCTGTATGAACTCGCTCCAAGATTACTTCAACTCGACTGTCTCAATCATGAAAGGAAGATTTTGCATACTTACCCAAGGTACAACCTTTGCATGTGTTGATTTGCTCAAGTTTACCTTTGGGAAGTCCGGTAGAAATCTGTTGCATTATCTTCAAGGCCCCGTGATGCAAGTGGCCCAAACTTCTATGCCATAACTCGCCAATATCTTGGCTTTGCACCAATTCTGCTTTGGAACTTAATGCAACACAGTTATCTACCTCCAGCTTGTAGATATTCTTCACTCGAATCCCAATCCTCTTGGTCTGACCCATGGCTATGTGTCTCAGGAACGCCTTTCCTTTACTGAAGACTACATCATAACCTTTGTCTTCCAACATCGCGACTGATGCCAAGTTTTTCTTCAATCCAGGCACATACTTTACATCAGTCAAGGTGAGAGGAGCTCCATGTTCCCTCTGAAACACAAACGTACCTTCACATGAAACACGATACTTTCCATCATCGCCCATCTCTATGCACATCTTGAGGTCTTTCTCCTCCAAGGTACTAAATAAACTCTTATCGTTGGTCATGTGGAATGAGACTCCACTATCCAAGTACCAAACACAACCCACCATCGATGAAACCATACATGTGATGAGGGTAAAATCCAATTTGAACTGAGAGGTCAGTGCCTCACCTTCTGATCCCTTCGAGGATCCCTTCGAGGATTTCTTTAATGGACAATTAGTTGCATAATGGCCCACCTCATGACAATTAAAGCATCTCACTTTAGATTGTCATTCTTCTTCCCACCATGAGAAGAACTTGATTTGGAATGGGATGCTTTCCCTTTCCCTTTCCTTGCCTTACTAGCTAAGGCTAGATTTTCTTCATCATCATGCTTAGATGAAGAACCATCCCTGGTGCTCCTCCTGATCTCCTCCTACATCATATCCGAACACAGTCATTTCCAATCCGACAGTTTCTCTCTTCCATTCACTGAGTCCTGGTAGCTATGCCAGCTCTTAGGAAGACCAAGGAGAGCAAGACTCACCATATCATCATCAGCTGTCATGATTCCTACACTTCCAAGCTCATATCTGCAGGTGGTGAGCTTGTTCAGATATGTAGAAATCGTGTCTCCCTTTTCACACTTGATTTTTCGAAGCTTGTCCTTCAGTGCCAGCTTCCTCTGGTCACTTTTGTTATGATATAGGTCCTTCAATGTCTTCCACATTGAAAATGGAGTCTCCTTCCCATGGAGACTCGAAACAATATGGTCTCGAAAACCCTCTAGAAGAATCCTCCTCACTCTCGCCACACATTTCTCCCATTCCGCCAATTCTTGGAAATTAGCTGCTGCTGGCTTGGGGACTTCTTGATCAATGAAGTCCTTCAAACCATTGTCTTCTAATACCGCTTCCATGCGATCCTTTCATGTTATATAATTCGAGCTACCATCCAGGGCATACTCGAGTCTCAAGCCATTGTACGCCATTGGTGAATTTTGAGATGTAATAAGAAATCGATTTTGTACCTGCAATCAAGAACTGCAAACTTCGAACTTGATCTGGACTTAAAAAGGAACACAACAAATTACAGAGATAACCATAAACACAGATATGCAGCGGAAATAATACTTCATATCATTAATGTAAAATACTGACATATGCTTACAAACAGTAATGGAAATAAACCAGCTAGGGCGATGGTAGCTTATCTCTGAGAAGAGATGTGGTGGCTACATGCCTCTAAACTGTGTTACAATGAGGCTCGAAGGCCTATTTATTGTTTAGAAACAATGGAAAACCCTTAACATTCCAAAACCTAACCCTAGAAGATGAAACGCCAATTGTGGGCCCCGTTTGGGTAAATTGGTACATTAACTTCTTGGGGTCGTAACTTTGGCATACGATCTCTGTTTGATGCGTACAATAGCTTGTTAGAAAGATCTATCCGAGAACTACCACTTTAGGGCCTCAAAACGGCTTTAGAAGTTTAGGACCCGAAAAACTGCTAAAAATAGTAAGTTGTGCTACAATTAAGGAAACTGAAAATGTTGAGAGAAACAATGGTGGGGGTCCAGGTGGACTTGGTAGGTGGCCACCAATATCCACCTGGATCATTCCTCCCCCCTTAGGAAGCAATGGTCCCCATTGCGTTGATTTCCTCTATGAGATGAGGAAACTTTTGCTGAACTTGGTCCCTGGTGAGCCACTTGCCCTGGTGAAGGAGTTGGCCTGCTTTGACAACTCGATACAGTTGGATATTCTGGGGCGAGTGTTCTTGATCTGTGTGTCCATGATCCGATCAGTTGCAGCTTGTTCCATGCAATCTGGATTTAATTCTGTGGGTTTGAGTTGTTCTGCAATGTCGGATGTGTCTAGCAATGGTGGAAAGTATGGCCGAAGGCGGTCCACATTGAACACTAGGTGCAGGCCAAGGAATGGGGGAATGCTGAGCTCAAATGCATTGTCTCCCACAGCCTTTGTAATGGTGTAAGGACCATATCGGAGTGGCCTCAGTTTTCGATAGGCTCCAGTAAGGCGTTCCTTTTGCAAATGCAACCAGACTTTGTCGCCCACCTGAAACTTGTGTGGCACTCGATGTTGATCATGTCGCTACTTGTACTTGGCATTTGATTTCTCCAGAATGTCATGGACCTGCTGGCGAATATGTTGGATGTGCTCAATGAAGCTGGTTGCCTTGTCTGTTTCGGACTGGACATGAGCCGAATCTGTGTGAGTAGCTGCAAGTGGCATGGCCACATCAATGGGGCATAGTGGCTGGAATCCCAAGCCCACCTGAAAAGGGTTGTGGCCAGTCGAGTTGTGAAGAGCTCGATTGTAGCTGTGCTGAACATAGGGGAGGCTCTCATCCCATGTACGTGGATGCTTTGAGTTGTACATGCACAGAATGTGTATAATGATCCTATTGACAACCTCTGTCTGGCCATCAATTTGAGGATGGAAGGCTACGGACTTAGTGAGTTTGGTGTCCAGCATTGACCAGACACTGGACCAAAATGTACTGAGGAATCAACTATCCCGATCTGAGATGATATACTGTGGGATCCCAAAGTGCACCCACACTCGTTCAAAGAAGAGTTTAGCAGTGGCTTCTGCTGTGATATTCTTCTTGCAGACTGCCATAGTGGCCATTTTCGAGACCTTGTCGACGACCACAAAAACACAGTCATTTCCATGCTTATTGAAAGGAAGGCCTAACATGTAATCCATGGAGATGGATTCCCAAGGTCGAATAGGGGTAGGCAGCGGGGCATAGAGGCCTTGCTTCTTGGTGGTCGATTTGCCAATGGCACAAGCAGTACATGATCTGATGTACTTTCTAACATCCTGTCGAAGATTCGGCTAATAGAAATACTTTTGCAGTACTACCACCATTTTCTCAACCCCGAAATGCCCAGCAGCCCGACTGTAGTGTGCTTCTCAAATCATCTTGGCACGTTCGCTTGAAGGAACACAAAGGTGACCTAGGTGGCAAAACAGGGCATCCTGGAGGTGAAAATCTGGAACATGCCGACCCTCCAAGAGTGTCTGGTATGTGTGGCCGAATTCTGGGTCGCTTTTGTAGAGAAGTGGCCAATCAAAAGTCTCGTGCCCATAAGAGTTGAGCACGGTGGTTAATGCCATGATCGGTGGTCGACTGAGGCAATCTGCAACATTATTAGTGTTTCCCTTCTTATACTTGATATTAAAATGGAACTGTTGCAGGTATGTAGACCACTTCTGATGGCGATCACTCTGCAATTTCCCTTGGGTCTGTATGAACTGCAGGGGTCGGTGGTCTGTGTGGATGACCGTTTCCTTCCCCAAAATGTAATGCTTCCATTTTTGACAAGCCTGCACAATGGAATACATCTCTTTATCATAAGTGGGATACTTCTGGACTGTGTCTGAAAGTGTTTCACTGTGATATGCCACTGGATGCTCGTGTTGAGTAAGGATTGCCCCAATAGCATAGTCAGAGGCATCTGTCTCAACCTCAAATGGTTGTTGTAAATTTGGTGACGCAAGCACTGGTGCCGTGCAAAGGCGATCTTTCAACTCTATGAATGCCCTCTATTGAGATTCAGACCAAAATAATTTTGCTTTCGCTCCCCTTGGTGACTTGACTCAAGGGCCAAGTGATATGAGAAAACCCCAACACGAACCTACGGTAGAAGTTGGCAAGACCTAGAAAGCTGCGGAGCTCTGTCAGAGTGGTTGGAGGTGGCCAATCCTGAATGACTTGGATCTTGGCTGGATCCACATGCACCCCATGTTCATCAATAATGTATCCTAGATACTGAACCTGGGTCATGCAAAAAGTGCATTTCTCCAAATTGGCACATAGCTTGTGTTGCCGCAGTGTTTGGAGAACATGTCGGATGTGGTGGAGTTGCTCTTCCCAACTCTAGCTGAAGATTAGAATGTCATCGAAGTATAACACTAAAAATGAGTTGGTGAATGGCTGCAAGATGTCATCCATTAGCCTCATGAAGGTTGCAGGAGCATTCGTCAATCCGAAAGGCATAACCAACCATTCGAAAAGGCCCTCCTTAGCTTTGAAGGAAATCTTCCACACATCAGAGGGTTCAATTGGTACCTGGTGATATCCTGACTTCAGATCGATCTTGCTGAAATATTTTTCCCCCTTTAGTTAGTCCAGGAGGTCATCAATCCACGGGATCAGGTGCCTATTACAGACAGTGATCTTTTTCAACGCCCGATAGTCAATACAGAGTCTCCAAGTCCCATCCTTCTTCTGTACCAACACGATCGGGCTCCCACAAGGCGATGAACTCGGACGAATGTGACCTTTCTGCAGCAGCTCTTGAATTTGCCTCCTGATTTCATCGTTCTCCAGAACGGAGCGCCGATAAATTGGTCCATTGGGTAGCGGCACACCTAGGGTCAGATCGATGGAGTGCTTGACCTGACAGTGTAGAGGAACCCCTGCGGGGGAGGTGAAGATGTCCTCATACTCCTCCACAACCTTGTCCATCTGTAGTTGTCGTGCGGAGGGGCCCTCTCTAGAGGTCGTGGCCACAGTCTTCTTCTTTCCTTGAGGGCGTAACATCAGGAAAACAAATTTCCCGGTTTTGGAAATGAGCTTACTACATTGTTTTGCAGTAATCAAAGAGATGGTAGTAGGCGGTGCTACCTCTGGTATCCTGTACAACTTATTTCCCAATGTAATAATAACAGCACGGGGCCTTGATTCATACACAGCATGTCACTTCCAGAAGTATGATTGTCCTAATAATACATCACAAACTTGAAGGGGAGAAATGTCACACAATACCTCTTCCGTGAAGGGCTTGATGTTGTATGGAAGGCGACACTGCTGGCTCACGCGAAGATCCCGTCCTTAGTGAAGCCACCCGATGGTGTACGGTTGTGGATGTGCTGTGGTCGGTAAGCCCAACCACTTCATGACCTCTACCGAAATGAGGTTCTTTTGGCTCCCGCTTTCGACAATGAAATGTAGCGGGGAGCTCTTTACCCACATCTAGGAGTGGAAGAGACGCTCCTCCTCCTCTAGATCTTCGGGTTCATTTTTCTGGATCTTGGCGGTAACAACAGTGGTGTTGGGATCCACATCAATGATCTGCGTCCCTTTGTCATTCCCCTTGTCAAGTTCTAACTCAAAGTCGAAACATGCATCTAATTCTGAAAACTTTAGCTCAGCCACCAGTGACTGCTTGGCCCAACACTCACTTGTGTTGTGAGTGGAGCTCTTATGGAACTCACACCATTTTCCCATGTCCTTTTTCAGCTTCGCGGTGTTGTTCTTTGCTTGCAGCTTTGGCGGGTTGTCTTGGGCTACCCCGCCTTGGCTTTTTCCTTTGCTCTGTGGTTTAGGGGCACCTTTCCCTTGATTCGGATTCGCAGATCCAAAGTCTCGATTCTTTTGTTTAAACTTTTGCTCGACCTTGACGGCATATCAGTATGTTGTGTCGAGCGAGGAGATGTTCAGGAATTCTATTTCTTCCTGGATGTACTTGTGCAGGCAACCGCAGTATTTGAGTATCAAATGCTGCTCTAAATCCTTGATACCTAATTTTGGGCCAAGGGTATGGAAAATATTGGTGAACTCCGGCACGTGTTGGTTGCTTCCCTGCCGCAGCATGGTCCACTTTATGTATTCATCCTCATAGCTTCCGACAGGGTAGTACTGCTCCTTGATGGCATCCCGGAATGAATTCCAGGTGGGTGCGGCTAAAAATAGTGAGCCGGTATTTTCATCCTTCTACTCACAGCAGGTTTCCCACCAGTCCTTGATGTGGGGGGCTGCTTTGAGAAGAGCGAAAACAATCTTCTCCCGACTCGAAAATTCATGAATAGAAAAATAACCCTCTAGAAGATTTAACCATTTATCTATGGCATCTGCGTCTATCTGACCCTCGAATATGGGGATTTCAAAATTAACTTGTACCTTAAACAACGTGGTGTTTCAGAGTAGCTGCTGGAAGCCGATGCGTCGCTCCTGGGTAGCCGCTGAAGGATCTGGGAAAAGTTGTCCATCATTGCGTTCCATTGTCGCTCGAGGGCTTCTTCGAGCAAGATTTTGATATGATCTCCTGCCCCCTCGTCTTTCTTCTCATCCGCCATGGGAGGCCGTTGGAATTTGCGAGGCTGGTCTTGCAAAGGTTCGACCAGTTCAAGCCCTAACTCCTTATATCCCGACCTCGTTGGGGACATGCAAATAAAAACAGAGAAAAAGCAGACCGTTCTGATACCACTGATCCGGACTTAAATAGGAATGGAACAAATTACAGAGATAACCATAAACACAGATATGCAGCAGAAATAATACTTCATATCATTAATGTAAAATACTGAAATATGCTTACAAACAGTAGTGGAAATAAACCAGCTAGGGCAATGGTAGCTTATCTCTGAGAAGAGATGTGGTGGCTACATGCCTCTGAACTATGTTACAATGAGGCTCAAAGGCCTATTTATTGTTGAGAAACAATGGAAAACCCTTAACATTCCAAAACCTAACCATAGAAGATGAAACGCCAACTGTGGGCCCCGTTTGGGTAAATTGGTACATCAACTTCTCGGGGTCGTAACTTTGGCATACGATCTCCATTTGACGCGTACAATAGCTCGTTAGAAAGATCTATCCGAGCACTACCACTTTGGGAAGGGGACCAATGTTGCCCTCAGATTTCCCAAAAAATGTTTTTTAGGGCCTCAAAATGACTCTGGAAGTTCAGGACCCGTAAAACTACTAAAAATAGTAAGTTGTGCTACAATTAAGGAAACTGAAAATGTTGAGAGAAACAATGGTGGGGATCCAGGTGGACTTGGCAGGTGGCCACCAATATCCACCTGGATCAGAACTTCTCACTTCTTTGTATATTGTTCTCCACTTTGATCACCTTTGCTCTGATACCATGTAGAAATTCTCACTATAGATCACCTGATAATGCAATGTAACTAAAGCAAAATACTTGATCTACTTCTACTATTGAACTTGCGGAAGCTTAATCGATTTGAGAAATATCAAACAGAACACATATAATAGAGGAGAAGAATCAATCACACATGAAACACAAAAGAATACTCTGGGGAAAGCCTCAGCTAAAAACCCTGTTATCTGTATTATCATACAAGTGGAAATATCTCAGGATTACACAAAGCTTTAGCTCTCACAACTATCCAGCTCTCAGTACAATCCCTCACACTACTCATAGATAGACCAGACAACTCATCTATCTTTCCCTCTGTCCTCTAAGCCTCCTATTTCCTTCTGCAGTTTTCCCTGGGTGCTCCTACTGTAACCTTGCGTGACACTGATCTCACACACTGCTCCAACACACTGTAAAACTGCACAAATCTTAGGGAATGAATTCCTTCTGCATGCAAGAGATTTTCTTATAGGAAAATTCTTGCAACTGATGGTACATTGTCCCTACCTTTAATCTCAACTGGGTCTTTGTCCGAACTGACATGCATGAGTTATTCATGAGAGAATATTCAGTTATCTGGAGTACACTAGTTTCATGCATGCATGCATTAACTGACTGAACTCACAATCAGTTCCACAAACTGTTTGGAACTAATCTAATTGGACTTAACTCAATTAACTGAGCTAACTAATTACAACTCAAATACAACTAATCCTTATCTCCTTAATTAAGGGATAACTTCCTCAATCAAAGGGATAATTGCTGCATGAATTCACAAAGACTTCATGTTTGAATTTCTCCAACTAATTAACTCAGGATGAATTAATTAATTATTTTTCAAATAGCTGGTGAGACTAAATTCGAATTTTAATTCTCAATTTTAATTCAGGAACAAATTAAAATTGGAATATATCATGAAATGCTATCTATAGCAATGTTATTTTTAGCATTTCTATTTTTAGCATTTCTTGTTGCTATTTTCAACATTTTTTTTGGAAGGGAAATGATGCAATTACAAAGGGGAATTCACTCTCTATGTAGTTACTAGAGACATATGGTCCACGAGCCACTGCATAACACAAACCCCCTTTGTTTCTATTCTCTCTCTATCCACTCCCAGCTAATCTTCTCTAATATGGAATATAAATGCAAGCAAATAGAATGGAATCCATTTTCCTCTTGGTTTCCCAATTATAACATAGCGCAATAGCCAACTAGGGGTTAATTTTGACTCCCTTAACTCTCAAATAAAGTTACAAACTTGACCTTTCTAGGGTTATATTCCTAACCTTCACATGGCTACCCTACTTTCCATGAGTGTCATGGGTTAACATGGCATCCTCTCGTATTGTGGTAGCAATCATGATAGATCAACTTCTGGGAGGCATAACTTTTGCATACAGACTCCAATTAACATGATTATTGCACTATTGAAAAAAATTTCAAGTGTAGAACAACACCACATGGTATGACACTTAAGAAAAAAAATATAGAGATTAATAAATAAATTATTGCTAAAAGACACCATTTAAAGCCTCAAAATGGCCCTAGAAGGTTTTAGACACCAATTTTCCAAACTTGGTCTTCCTACTAAAACTATCTCAGTAAGTTGATTTCTTTAATTTTTCCACTCTAAAACCATTGTATGGATGAAAGATAATATAATGATCCAATCTACAACATGAGTAAAAACAAGCAATGAGTAGTTACATATTAATAGTCAATAATAATGGATGATTTATCTCACCACAAAAAGAGGGACGATAGGAGTAGATGAAGACTCACGAAAATGTTCTTCATTAGACTGAGGAACATAATCATAAAACACTTTGGGTATCCTTTTTCAGTAGAGGTAAATATAATATACTTGATATTGAATTAGAGATGGATCATCCATCATATTTAAATGATTCTTGCTCACAATAAGGTGAATCATTAGGTTATGTGAAACTAGGCTTAAGTAGATTCCTCCCTAGTTTTTTACCCCTACTAAGTTAATAACTACACTCCATGAGTATAGTCAAACAACCAAAATTAGTTTTACCTCTTATTTTCAAGCTAGGGCTCATATTAATTCTAATCTATTCCCCAAAACATGAAGATATGAAAATGTGTATTTTATGTGCCCATAAGTATGTTCCTCGCATGACTATCATCCCTGCTAAGTTAATATCCACATGCTTAACTATAGTCAACCAAGTAAAAGCTTCCTTTTTTTAAAGATGGTAAAACCTATCGTAACTTAATGGTCAACTGGTAATGAGGACATTGATCCATAGCTTTTATCCATGAATGTGGGTTGACTCATCACCATTATTCAAGGAAACCCAAGGTAGCTAAAAAGACCCATTAGTGATCCATAGGGGGTTAGGCTCTCATTTTTTGTCAAATACCATTGCGTCTTGGGTTGTTAACTTGTTTTCTTATGCTTAAGAAATATGAGCTTTTAGCCAATTAGAAGTAGTTTTAGGTCTTTCTCTAGGATGAATAGTAGTTACAACCTAGTTAATATTTGTAAGAAAACCAATATCCCCCTAGTGGTCATCACTAAGGCTACCTTAAATGGGGTTATGTGGTTTCTAATAATATCTATCCTTAGTCCCATACATAACACTGCATACCGCATCTTGTCATGGAGGGCCCAAAATGAATGTAACCTCTTATTTGCAATTTTGTTTTTCCTTTATTTTATTTTTCCCTTTTGTCTTATTTACATGTTTTTTTTCGAAAATTCACAAAACCTATTACATTTGTCTATTTTATAATAGGGCTTTAGAATTTTAATTTAATTATCAATAATAATTAGGTGGATTTTGGTGATTTAACCTTCACAAAATTTTCTAGAATATTCATAATAGTATATGAATAAAAGGTTGAGATTTATCTCCAAAGTAGTTATGCTCTTTTTGTCCTTTTAATTAGATTGATTAATTAAAAATATTTATATGAACCACTACCATATGAAGTGAGTTAGTTTTTTGGGCATGTGGTATTGATAAGCCATGGTATTAGGCTAGGGTGTTGTAACAAACCTTATTTACAGATTAAGAATCTCTTGTTAAAGTGGGTGTAAATTATCCATGGTTAAGAATCTTGTTCCAAATTTTACTAAATGTATATGTGTTTAACTTATATACTAATTTATAATTAGTAATAGTAATTTAAAATAAAGTTATAATTTACTTAGTTTTTATGATATTTTTTAATCTTAACAATGTGAGATATATCATGGTGTCACTATTTTGATACTTATTATAGATACTTATCTATATTTACTAGCCATCTAATTTACATGACTATGCTGGTCATAACTCATTTGTCAACCACCAATAACAAAACCTATCACTTATGATTATTTATAAATACATACCATGACATCACCATTAATAAAAAAAGACACCAAACACCCTAAATAACGTAAAAAAGACACCAAACACCCTAAATAACGTACTAATAGTTTATAAAGAGCTAGACCCTGGCCTAAATCATTTTCAAATGAAACGAAAACACACCCATAAAAATGAATTAAATCTTCAAAATTTAAAAAGAATTTGACAAATCAATCCACTAAATACTCAATCTCACAAATCGTCACTCAACTACCACAGAGTAGCCACGTGATCTCGAGAGACCCCTTATCCTTATTCTTATCCGCGAGCTAATTGCATATTAATTTTTGATTTGTCGCAAAACACATAACGATCTGTAGTTTATGTGGTCAAATGAACACTTTCAAATATGAGGCCTACGCGATATATTTATTTCAAATTTTCTTCACGTGGGAGTTGTCTATAATGTGACTTTTTGGAGATTTCGGGACGGAATCCGGCAGAAGAAATTAAGGTTAAATCTTGATTTGTTGTAGTTAAAATGGTTTTTTAACTGCATATTTGGATTCAGCACCCTGAAAAACCCCTGGGACGCTTTCATTGTGCAGAAACTAGCTATCAAACTTGCGATTCCAATAAATTCCTGCCGGATTTCGACCGGAAAAACCCGCCAAAAAAACTTTCAAAAAATCGCGTTATAGACAACTGCGATGTGCCGGGCCCGTTACGGTCACATGGCGCCCTCCGGACCATTCGGCCGGACACAGATTCGATCCATCGACGGGACTATTTCAAACACTTCCAACTTGACATATGCACCCTTTCGATTCCTTCCTGCTCTCAGCCTTCCAACTCGCCATATGCAAATATGGTCAAACTGGGTTGCGGCAAATGTGCAGGTCTGCTGGCTGTCAGCGTGTTTTTTCATTTACACGTTGTTATTGCTCAACCAGGTGAGTATTTCTATCTTTGTAAACAATCCACTCCAAAGTTCTTACGGCCGCGAATTGTTGAGTAATTGAAATTCTGTTTATTTATTAGTGCTCATAGATTGTTTCATGTTTATGTATTGCTTTGAAAAAAAATTTCAAGATATTCTTTGATGCAGCAGGATTTCTCAGTATCGATTGTGGAGGCCAAACAGATCATACCACAGAAAACAACATAACTTGGGTAACTGATGTTAATTACACAGACGTCGGTGAGACAGCATACATAGGGGATGTCTCCCAGCAAGCTTACGGTTCTTACATCCAGTACCTGCGCTACTTCCCACAGCCTCTCAACAAATCTTGTTATCACTTGCCTGTGGCTCCCCATGTGCCTTACCTCTTAAGGTTATGGTTTGCCGTTGGAAATTACACAGGATTTCAAAAATCCTCAACCTTCGCTTTCTCTTTCTCTATTGAGACCTTGGGTATGTTGGCTGTGCGAAAGATACCAATCAGAAACCTGACAAATGGAGTTCCCTTCGTTTATGGACACGTGTTGGTTAGTTCCGGCAGTGTGCTTTATATTTGCTTGATCAGAACCTCGGAGAATAACGATCCCTTCATCTCTGCTATCGAATTGAGGACCCTCCGCCGTGGCATGTATCGACAGGCTATGCCAGGAACAATGTTGCGTATGCAAACAAGATATGCGCTTGGTGCCAATTCATTGATCAGGTAATTAATTACAGTTCATATGTTTCACTCCGGTAATCTAAAACTCATACACGAAGTAGAGTTTTTAAAGACCAGCTAGCAAAACTAAAAGATGCTTCCTATATGAAACTTACCTTGTGATGGACTACTGTTGTGTGGCTGTGATGACTTTTTTGACGGTACTCTGAATATATTTGGATGGTGAATTAAGCAGGTATCCCCAAGACGAGTTCGACCGCCTGTGGGCCAGTGATGGAAGAACCAGATATGATAATGTATCGACGCAAGAGTTCATTTCAACAAAGACCACCCAAGACTTTCCTCCATCTGTAGTGATGCAAACGGCGTGGGTATACAACGGTTCATCGATGGAATTCTCTCTGAGTGAAGCAAAAGAGACCAAATCATTACTGCTCTTATATTTTGCAGAGATAGAGCCGCGGAATTTAACTGAAACAAGATCTTTTTCCGTTTATATAAATAATCAATCAAGATCTGAATCCGTTACTCTGGTGCAAAATTATTCGGCAATAGAGCTAGCATTCTCGATCAGCACCCCTGGCAATTTGGATGTGGCAATTGTGCGGACCATGAATTCGACCCTTGGTCCTATGCTCAACTCTTTTGAGTATTACGGGATCATTGATACGGAACCCCCAACCTATTTAGAAGATAGTAGGTGACCTTTACCTATAACACTACTTATATTGAAATTGATGATATAAGCCTAACTAACTGGTGTTTGAAATTGCTGAACCAAGTAGTGTTTGCCCTGCAGTTGAGGCTCTTGACGGTATCAAATCAAATTTCGACAGAAAAAACTGGATTTCTGATCCATGTTACGTAATCCCCTGGGACGGAATAGGCTGTGATAAAAGCTCTTCCGTTATAAGGATTTCAGAAATGTAAGCTCAATGCTCATTTTTACGTTTTTCTATTTTTAGCTCAAACTGCAGGAACTTACGAATCAATCTCGTTTTCAGCAATTTGTCGGGAATGAATCTTACTGGATCAATACCTCAGAGTATTGGACGATTGACTGCATTAGTTAACGTGTAAGTGGAATTCTACAATGTAATGCTCGCCTATATTTGTATCTACGATGTAATCCCCAAATAAATACACAAATGCTCATATCTTGAACAATCATTAAGAATTGTTGGTTAAAAGTATCCGTTCATAAGAATCCCCTTAGGATTATGCAGATCGAAACATGACTTGTCTTATTCACTAAACCGATTTATCCATTCATGTTGAAATTAGCAGGTCACTTGACAATAATCAACTGACGGGACCCTTGCCAAACTTTTCTAGTTTAACTATGCTGGAGCGACTGTAAGTGATTTCTTATGAACATTAACGCTCACCTGAGCCAATTATGTGATTTAAACGAACCGGATAGATCTCAGTGATTTCTTATGAACATTAACGCTCACCTGAGCCAATTATGTGATTTAAACGAACCGGATAGATCTCTATTACAAATAAGGTTGCAGTGATTTTGTTGGCTTGTTGTGCAGACATCTACAAAACAACAACTTGAGCGGCAGTCTTCCTGAGTGGCTATCTGAACTCAAAAACCTTAAAGAGTTGTACGTCTCTCTGCTGCTTTTTCTGCTACCATCTGAACAATAATAGTAAAAAGAATTAATTGCTAATAACTTATAACAATACCCTTTTTATCCTAGCTGATTCAGCACTCAAGTAAAAACAAATTAATTCAGGATGAATCATATTAACTGGTTCGAAACAACAAATTAATTACTAATATTCTATAACAATTCTTTTCTGATCATTGATGACACAGGTTTATAGAGAACAATAATTTTACTGGTGTAATTCCTGTGCGACTTCTCAAAAAGCCTTCACTGAAAGTCAAGTAACAATATCTTATTTATTGTATTCGCACAAAATACGTGTACTTATATATTGATGTTGAGTAGTTTCAATACACACAAATTCACTAAAAATATCTTTATCTTTCTTTCTTACTGCAGCTACTCTGGGAACCATGACCTCTGCATCCATATGCAAAGGGGGAAATGCATCGTGTCTGATTCAAGAAAAGACAAAGCGAGTATTGTCCTCGGAACAGCCATAAGCGGAGCTGCAATAATGGTTTTACTGGTGATGGTGTGCATTGCTGTACATCGCAAGAAATTTAGGGAAAAGAACTGTCTCAACAAAGGTGAGGGAGTAATTTAATTTCAGTTGGAATATTCAAAGAGGCAATATCAAGTTAGTCATCCAGATGAAACTACTTATAACTGCATTTAAATTTCAACAATTGCAGACTACTCGATGACTATGCCACCAAATCCATCGATGTCCAGTGCCTTCAGTCTGAAAGAGATGACCAAAGCCACAGAAAACTTTAGTCACAAGATCGGGCAAGGGGGTTTCGGATCAGTGTTCTTTGGTAAACTGCCGGGAGGGAAAGAGATAGCGGTAAAAGTGCTCTCCCTCTTCTCCAAACAAGGAATTCACGAGTTCCAGAATGAGGTAATTCAGAGATTCTTAAAACTTAGCGACGTGATTTAATTTCTAAATTTTTCTAATCACATGGTTTTCAATCATATGAAAATTGAAAATGATTCGTTTCACTTGAATAACAGGTTGATCTTCTTTCTAGAGTTCATCATAAGAACTTGGTATCCTTACTTGGCTACTGTAATGAGTCTAAAGAACTTATGCTTATTTACGAACACATGTCTGGCGGGTCTCTAAGAGACCATCTTTACGGTAAATAACTGAGCTATATTGTTTGAATCATTTGCTGCAACTTATATATCAATTGTTAAAAATCTCTAATTAATTTCAAATTTCTTTTCCAGGTCCTAAAGCCGGAATTTCCGAACTAAATTGGAAAACACGGCTCAAAATAGCATTAGATGCAGCGCAAGGTAGCTCTTTAAATAATTTTAATTAAAGTAAAATTGTGTGATGGAGATGTAGGTTCATTTTGATCTATAATTAATCTTTCAAAGGATAAATCGTGCTTAACTATATTTCTCATGTTATTCAATTGCTATTTCTATTTGAAGGATTGGAATACCTGCACTTAAGTTGCACCCCACAGATAATTCACAGGGATGTTAAGACAGCGAACATACTTTTAGACTCCAATTTGAAAGCAAAACTTGCAGATTTCGGTCTTTCAAGGATGGCAATTGATGAGGAAGCGACTCATGTTACCACTACGGTGAAAGGAACGGCGGGTTACCTCGATCCAGAGTAATGACTTACCTTGCCCTCTATATTAAATATGCTTCATACTGAAAAACCACATTAAATGTGATAGGCATACGTCAAACTATAGTGCAATTCCATTTTTGTTTGGAATGTTTTCACAGGTATTTTCGCACTCAAAAGTTGACAGAGAGGAGCGATGTCTATAGTTTTGGAGTGGTCCTGTTAGAAATCCTTTGCGGCAGACCACCCATAAATCCAAATCTACCTGAGGATGAAATAAATCTCATTGAATGGGTAAGGAATAGGATTATATTTAATCAGGGATTCAGAATATACAATTATTAACGAATTAACAACAGGATTTTTTATTTTCAAGTGCACTTTCTGCCACAGATTCAAGAACATAATTTATGAGTTTCAAGTGCATTTTCTACGACAGACTCCCAATAATTATATTTGGGCCTCATTTACAGGTGAAACCGTATGTGGAGAATGAAAGTGCCGAGGAGATAGCAGAGGTCATAGACGGGAGGTTGGGTGGTAACTACGATATGAAATCAATCACTGGTATTGCCAAAGTAGCAGTTAGATGTGTGGAGGCTAAACCATCGTCCAGGCCGAGTGTGAGTGAAGTAGTAGCAGATATAAAAGAGGCCATCATACATGAGAATGAGAATAATGCTCCTCTTCCAAATCCTGAGGTAATTGGTATAGAATGTGGAGATTTGCAGTGCATGCCGGGCTGTTCACAGGTGGATGCCATGGCATGGGGAGACAACAGCTCCAACCTCCCCAGTGAAGGAAGGTGATTGAAACGTCAAACATACATTAAGAATCTGCAGTGGAGAGAAGTCGAAGTTAATCTTAGCTTTATTCGCATCTCCTTCCATAATAATTGTCCGTAAGATAATTTGCTTCTCTCTTGTCCATTTAACATTCGTGACACCAATTGGCTTGCATTTGGGATCTTACCTTGCATGAAACCCACAGGCATGCATTGTGGATCTTATTTTGTATTGCAGGAAGCTTTACACTGAAAGCAAAGCTGTCCAATAGTTTTCTTTTTCTTTTAAATTCAATTGCCATGTCGAAAATTAATACAACATCGTTTTTTCTGTCAAGGGTATATAATCTAGTATTTATTTATTGTTCAATAAAACGCCCACCCCTTTCATAAATTGTCGAATGTTCAACTGAACTGATCTTGATGTGATACCACTAATTATAATTCAGTGTTTCATTAAATGAGGAAAGTCATCGTTGATTTATCTGCCTATCCACCGAAACCATTTTACAATGTAATTTATAAAAATCCTAAATTTCCATGAGCTGTCTGGTTAGTTTACACGGTATTTCATAAAAACGTAAATTTACATAAATATCATAAATTTCCATGACATATCTCCTTAATTTACATCGTATTTCATAAAAACGTAAAATTTCCACTTAGAGGAGATACGTCTTTATTATGTAATGCCGTGCTATTAGTCACTTCCGTACATATTATTTTCGGCGCGTCCAATTTTTTCTTATCGATCTCTAATATTTAGATTAAAATTTACAGTTTCTTAGGCGGTGAGCTCAGCCTCCAACGCCAGTGCCACAGAGCCCGAGGCCGATGTCATCGCCAGTTCTGTCCTGCTGGAGTACACGAGATAGCTGGATATGGAGTTGTCTATAACGCGATTTTTTGAAACCCTTTTCGGCAGATTTTTCCGGTCGAAAGGCAAGAATTATTGGAATCGCAAGTTTGATAGCTAGTTTCTGCACAATGAAAGTGTCCCAGGGGTTTTTCAGGGTGCTGAATCCAAATATGCAGTTAAAAAACCATTTTAACTGCAAGAAATCAAGATTTGACCTCAATTTCTTCGCCTTTCAGTTACCGGAATCTTCAAATCACATTATAGACAACTCCGCTGGATAATTGTTGGTAACTTGGTACTACCTTGTTAGATTGTAATGGATTAAATGCTCAGACACCGAATTTTTATCGTAAATTGTACTTCCAAAAGACACAAGTAAAGATAAAACTGTGGATTAACTCCAAAACAGAAACCTAAAAAGTTGGTAACGATCTCATCCACCGTTTTGTTTATGATAAATAGTCATAAACACCAAGGACCTGAAGCTTCAAAATGGTTGCCTCAGGGTCAAAATAGGATGTTAAAATTGAAAAAAAATATTAGGCCATAAAAATACAAAATCACAAAGACAACTCTACTGTAATTGTCAGAAACAAAATTTAGATTACCAGTGTAATTACTCATAACCCAGAGACTGCCTTGATTTCAACTAATGATAGAAGTCATTTTCTTATGGACCTACTCGCTTTACTAGTCACGCCAAAGCCATTTAGAGAAATTCTTAAACTCCGTGTAGTTACTATCTGAAACCATGGTTTTGTACTAAGCTTTTCCTGCCGCCTTTTTTTCATCGTTGTTTTCGTGAAAGCTAGGAAACTAAAAATATAAGTACATAGATTCACACCAAATACTATTATTCAAAAGTATGAAAAAGACCACACAAGTGAATACAAAAAGTTTGGAAATATATCGTTAATCACAGAACATAAATATTAAACTAGCAATTGCTTTTAAAGGTGAAAAATATATCAAAAGAGATTTGGGAAGGACATTATGAAAACTAAATTATTAAATTTAGTAACTATATTATATAAATATTATTTGAAAAAAAATTGATATATATAAAATGTATGATTGCATACGCAATTTGGTGTAACATGTATTACATTGTGATAAAGTAGATTCTGTTAGGCCTCTATACTACTAGTGTAACTCCTTATTGTTATTAGTACAACCCACTTATTATATTGATGTACCCATGTAGTGCTCATATTGTTACTATTGTGCCCCATAGAAGCCCACTATTGTTATTATTGTGCCCTTACATTATTATTGTTATGTCGGCTCTAATTATGTTATGACCCCTTAGACTCCTATATATAGAAAGGAGGTCTTTTCATTTGTATCATCCAAAAATTGTTCATTTATGTAATGTAAAGGAGGCTGCCCCCTCGAAGAGGCTGAATTCTAAGGTGTTGATTTATCTTTTCTATCTTTTCTTAAGCTGGTTTCATAACATTTGGTATCAGAGCTTTGGATTCTAGGGTTTCGCTGCTCCAAACAGGTCATCGTGGAATTTTCGCTATAAATTTTTTTCTGCGACGTTTCAGAAGTTGCAAAAAAAACCCATTTGAGAAGACATCGCACTGAACCTCGGGGCCGAATTTCAGATCGTTTCGCGCTATATTTCCGGAGATAGGATCTGAGGAAGTTGGTCTTTTTGCAGACTCCTGAATTACATTCCAAACAGGTGACGTGAGGAAAATCATCATAACTTTCTCTCTGAGCATCGGATTGAAATTTTGTAAGAAGGTACAGAAAGAGTACGCACTATAGTTTCTTGTAGATATTTTTCAGAACCAAAGGTCAAAACAGTGACACGTGGCACTTCATACAAGTTCGCTCTTCTGGAAAGGTCTATAATCAGGTCATCTTGGGAGATTGTGCATAACTCTTTCTTGGAGAATCCAATTTGGATCAAACTGGTGGCATTGGAAAGAGGACATAGAGGGCTACCACAAGTCACAATTTCATAACTTAAAGATCCGAAAGTACAGAGTTACAGTCGTTTCAAGATCAAGCTCCTAAAATCAAGAAAAAGCAAGATGAGGAAGTTTGATGGCAAGGATCCAGTAAATTGGATACTTCAGATGGAGCAATATTTTGATCTACATGGTGTACCACTGTTACAAAAGGTATGTATTGCATCTTCATATTTAGAACCAGATCAATTTTTATGGTATGAAGAGCTTTGTTCTCGTAAACAAATTGTTACGTGGTCAATTTTCACAGAGGAAATGATAGCACATTATGAGGATACAAAGAGCAACACCTTCTTTAGAGCAACACCACAACAATTGGAAAGAGTAAAAGGGCTTTGTGACATAGTGGAAAGCAAAATTATGGAAACCAAGAAGCATACCTCTCACAACTATAAAGATGGAAGTGTTGTTTCTCCTAGACTTCCACAACCTACAAGGGTTACACCACAACAATTGGAAGAAAACAGAGAAAAAGGGATTTGTTACAATTGTGATAGAAAATGCACTAAAGGTCATAAGTGTGCTAAGAAGAAATTATTTTACATAGAATATGAAGAGGATGAACAAAAGGATCAAGAAACATCAAAAGAATAAGATATACGCCAGGACCCCACCCCAGAGAAAGAAGAAATGAATCAAACCATATCTTGTAAAGCATTGGCAAGAATTACCACTCCTCAAACTCTCAAGATAAAAGGACATATCAAGAAGAAAAAGGTGCAAGAAGTGAAAGATCACATCGAGAAAGAAGAAATGAATCCAACCATATCTTGTAATAAATTGGTCGAAATTACCACTCCTCAAACTATCAAAATAGAAGAACATATCAAGAAGAAAAATGTTCAAGAAGTGAAAGATCACATCGAGCATCAAGAAATGAATCCGACCATATCTTGTAAAGGATTGGAAGAAATTACCACTCCTCAAACTCTAAAGATAGAAGGACATATCAAGAAGAAAAAGGTTCAAGCATTGAAAGATCACATCGAGCATCAACAACAAGTTCTCCAAATTTTAAAGGATAACGCCACTTCGGTGCAAAATCAAACGAAACAACAGGTAGATCAACATCGTAGTGAAAAATGTTTTGATGTAGGTGATTAGGTAATTTTACTGCTACATCTCAAGCAAGCTATTTATGAGAAGGAAATGTTGGCAATACTACATGCACTTAAAAAATGGCGACCTTACCGAATGGGAAGACTCTTCAAGGATGAGGATGTGGAAGCATTGTTTTGTGCTATTTCTATTATCCAACTAGATTGGATAAACGAAGCAAGGGATTAAAGGAAGAAGGATGAAGAAGTATGGCCAATTATTCAAAAGTTGCAAAAGATCCCAATTCAAACAATATTGCCAGAAATTGAAGAGGAAGGAAAAATCATATTGGAACCTGGAGCAGTCATAGAAGCAAGAACCCGATAGCTACGAAATCGATCAATTTCAAATTATCTCATCAAGTGGAAGAACTTACCCGCTGAAGATTCCATGGGATGACAAGAATTTTATACAGAAGCATCAAGAACTACTCAAGCATTAAGGACAATGCTTTTTGAAGGAGAGGGGCATGTTAGGCCCCTATACTACTAGTGTAACCCCTTATTGTTATTAGTACAACCCACTTATTATATTGATGTACCCATGTAGTGCCCATATTGTTACTATTGTGCCCCATAGAAGCCCACTATTGTTATTATTGTGCCCTTACATTATTATTGTTATGTCGGCTCTAATTATGTTATGACCCCTTAGACTCATATATATAGAAAGGAGGTCTTTTCATTTGTATCATCCAAGAATTGTTCATTTATGTAATGTAAAGGAGGTTGCCCCCTCGAAGAGGCTAAATTATAAGGCGTTGATCTATCTTTTCTATCTTTTCTTGAGCTGGTTTCATAACAGATTCAATGAATGACAGATGTCTCTAGTAGACAATGCTAACCTTATTGAAAAGTGGAAACTAAATAAGCAACCAAGTGTTGTAGATGTGTAGCGATGCTACTAGAGACATTTGTCATTCATTGGATCAACTTTAAATATAAAATGAAAGGCATCATCTTACTAAATTTGTTAACCTTAGTGCAAAGTGGAAACTAAATAAGAAACCAAGTAGTACATATTTAAAGTCAATTCAATGAATGACAAATGTCTCTAGTAGACAATGCTAACCTTATTGCAAAGTGGAAACTAAATAAGCAACCAAGTGTTGTAGATGTGTAGCGACAACAAATTTAGTAAGATGATCCCTTTCATTTTCAGCGATGCCAAGGATTTTCTTCAGATAATATATATTTAATAGTGGACCGACTTGATCTTGGATTCATTATGCTCCACTACTACCACGCCCCATGCAATTTCGGGACAGGACCATTATTCCGAAGTCATGTCTTACACCTAACTAAGTAGATTTTTAGACATTTCAGTTTAAACCAGATAGTTTTGATTATTTTGAAGTTGAATAAAGCCTCAGCCACTAAGGCCATAGTGAAAACCCACACACTTATTTTAGATTGTCCAATCATGGTATAGGTGAGTTAAACTTAAACACTTTAACCTAATTTGCAAATTTAATGCACATCTACCACTAACAAGGAATTTCACATATTTCAATTTTAAAGAATAAAGAATTAGGATTGGGAAAGGATTTCCATTGGTTTGTCTTTCAATATACATAATCCTTATGTATCAATGTTAATGTTAATAGGTAGTATGGGTTATAAGGTAGTGGTGCTTAGTATTAGTAAGTTCGTTGGACTACTTTTTTTCTTTTGTTAAAAAAAGAGTAAGTCTCATCAATAGTACTACATGGTATCCTTTCACATACATTCTTGAAAAATGCCCATTTTTAAGTGTTTGGAAGAGGTCCTTGGCTTTCCTAAAAACCAAGGATTCTGAATGAAACCTTGATTCAAAAGGGTTTAATCCCACGACCTTTGGTAAGGTTGCGTCCCCTGTCACTTCTGTGTCACCCACGCTTATGTAATCGGCATCGGTAACCCATGTTATATTGTTTTCGCTAGTGTGATGTCTTTCTCCTCCACAATCGATGCTGACAAACCCTGGTGCCCAAAATATAATTACGTAATAAAAGAATTTTTTTTCAGCCAAAGAATATGAACAAAACAAGCTTCAACCAAAGAAAATGAACAAAACAAGCTTCAATGACGATTTTGGACACTTAAAAACCGTGCCGAGCTAGTCTAAAATATTCGAATAATACCTAGTTGAGCAGTAACATTAACAACTAATAAACATAACAGCGCGTTCATGGCCATCCAAGCGAGGGTACCTCTTCTTTCCATGGTTGGATCAATTTTCAGAAAGTCTCCGGTTTGCACAAACCTCACGGTTTCTTTACAAAGTCTCGTGGTTTACACTGTTTCTGGCTTACAGCAACCTTATCAGGTGTTTCATGCCGTCAAATTGATTTGTATATCAGCTATTACAAGCCTTAATGGCAATGGAGGTTTTCAACCCAAATTTCTCTATTAACACAAACCCGGACTGATCAACCTTCACCAAGGAGCTTTCCAATCCAGATTTCTGTATTCATACAAGCCCGACCACCTTTCATAAAATCAGCATAAATCAGATTTTAGTGAGCACATTTTATTTATAGTTTAATTCATATATGTGGTAATTTATTGCAGAAATCCGTTGACAATCAAGGATGTCAGATTGCATGAAATTGGACGAGATTGGAACAAAAGTCTCATCATTGAAAATTCCAGGAGGTGCACCTTACCTAATATTTGTCTTAACCACACAGGGACTTATCATAAACATTTATATCAATATATTTGAATAATTTTAACTAGTGTTTATATTAAAACTTTATTAGAGATTTTTTTTGTTATTATTATTTAAAATTGGTCAGTTTTAAGGATATTTTAGTTAGTAGAGTTTTTATTGCTAACTACTTTATCAATCTAGAGGTCAAGAGGTCTGCTAATTTGACTACCCAACAGATTCTTTCGAATTGATTTACCTAAATTTTCCTCTGATAAATCCCATATATATAATTTCTTATCTTTATTTTAATTTTAATAATAAATAATTATATTTTTTTTTTGTAAGCTAAGGAGGGACCATTCTTTTTCCATTAATTCGAATTGAAACCAGTACATTTTCATGGTGGCCTCAACCCGCCCCGAGGGGAAACCGGGTCTGTTGGCCACCTTAAATTTTTGACAGCCATCCAAAAGCAAAAAATACTAATCCTTGTTGTCCAGGCTATGTAAACTAAACAGTCAAAAAGATTACTACTGCTTCTTGTTTGCATTATAAACTGAAAAAAGGAAAACAAACTATCCATCAGCATTCAAAAAACTACAGAGAGCATGTACGTATCTTCGAATATTATTCCGCCATGGCTTCCTGCTGATCATCTTCTCTCTTTACACCCGGGTTGATTTTCTTTATCTGCTGCTGTATCTCCTCCAGTTTTTTATCCTGCATTATGAGGGTGATCTGAATATTTTGCATTTCTTTCTTCAGATTAGGAATTCCCTGGGACATTTCAGCCATTTCCATGGCGACTTGTTCCATAGCCTTTGCCAATAGCCTTTTCATGACCCAGTATACATGCAAGGCCTGTTTATACAGAGTCATGCGACCTCTAGTATTCCCTGGATCCGGTAGGAGGTATTCCCAATCTTCCATTTCTGATCCTGATTGACCCTGGGTTGCTTCTTCCTCCAGATGTTGTATTATCCTTCTGATATCTTTATTAGTGTTTTCACAGTAGGCTTGCTCTGCAAACTGTATTTTCTTCTTCAGTGTCTTTCTGTATTTTCTTGCCGGTAATGGCTCGTGCTCTTCCCGTCTCCCTTCCGCCCATCCTCTTCCTCTGTTGCGCCGGCCTCTCCCCCGTCCTGTTCTTCCTCTGCTCCTGCAATTTCCTTTGCCTCTCCGACTATTCATACCCGAGGTACTCCCGAGGTCGCCACCCTCCTCTCGCCCTTTGCTTCTCCTTTCTGCATGCTCTCTGTCCTCCTGTAGTTTGTCCTTTGCTGACCCCGCATCCTTCCATACTCTCTTTTTTGGATGCTCAGCTCTATCCTCATCAGAATCAAACATTTCCACATCATCTTCAGTATCGACCTGGCTTGTCTGATACTGCTCTGCCATGTCTTTCATCTCGATTTGTTTCCCCTTCTTTTCCGAGCTTCTTCGGCCTCTGTTCTCTTCCTCCGCCTCGCTTCTCATTCTCCTCCTCGTTGCCATTCGATTCCCTCTTCCGGCGCTGCCCAATTGTTTTCTCTGCCTCCTCTGTCCTTCTGTGAGCTTACCTGATGTTCTCACCACCTTGGCTCTTCGCTTATCCTCTGCAGTTTCATTTATCGTCCTCCTTCCTTTGTCTCGCCTTCCTCCTTTATGATATCTCTTCCGCCAAATCTCCTCCCTTCTCTTCTCCCGATTCTCCTGCCACCTGCCGTTTTCATGGCAACCCACCTCTCTTCGTCCTTCCTCTGTGCCTTCGTACCCACGTCCAATCTCTACCGTATTCCCTCCACCTGCTTCATCCTTCATTACTTCATCTCCGTTCCTCCTCGGTATGATATCCTCTCTGCTGATCTCTCTGTCCTCCTTCATCATTACCCGAATTTCTATTGCCTTGTCATCCTCCCTTACCTGAATTGTCTTAATTGCTCTGAGCGCCGTCATTATCACCCCGATCGGGGGATAATAAATAATTATATTAACATTTATAAATAACTCTATTAAAATTTATATATCTTTATTTTAATTTTAATAATAAATAATTAAATTAACATTTATAAATAACTCTATTAAAATTTATAGAGTAAAATTTAATAATTAACAATAAATAATTAAATTAAAATTTATATAAAGCAAAATTTAAATAAATAACTAAATTAACAATTTATATGGACTAAAATTTAATAATTAAATTGTTTTGAACCATTAAATTATAATTTAAAATTTATAAAAAAAAATTGTACAAAGATTATTGTACATCAAAAGTCGCTTGACGCTTTCTAAAAGTTTTGTAAAAGGGATGACATACCAAGTTTCAGGCTTGTTTAAAATATCTAAAAAAATATTTTTAATCGTAATAATTGGGTTAAATTTTATTTAGATTTATAATTATAATTATCAAATTTATATATTGAAATAAATTTAGGGTGATGTATTTAATAATTTAGGGTGATGTATTTACAATTTCTCTGCGGTAATAATTTACGATCTCTGTGATCATAATTTACAATCTCTCTGTGGTAATAATTCACGATCTCTCTGCGGTAATAGAAAAACAATCTGAGCCACGTGCGTCTGCGTGATATCAGGTGTACACATTCCTTATATTTTTTTAATACATATCTGCTCATATATTTTCAAGAATGAATAATTCACCACAATTACCAAAGATTACCAAAGGTAGACCTAGCACAGTTACTCTACAGAGCCTCTATGAGTATATAGAGTCTTTAGAAAAACGTAGAGAAGAAAGAGAAGTCAAACTACAAACAGAGTTAGCAACCATGCTGGAAATAAATTCACATCTCTTGAAGACAAGATCCCAAAACAAATAGAAAATAAAATAGAACTATTGGAGAATAAGATGGAGGCAATGGAGACTAGGTTGCAGGTTATAGAAAAACAAAACCAAGATATGAA
This sequence comes from Pinus tabuliformis, assembly GCA_031772625.1. Taxonomy (NCBI): domain Eukaryota; kingdom Viridiplantae; phylum Streptophyta; class Pinopsida; order Pinales; family Pinaceae; genus Pinus; species Pinus tabuliformis. Next base: position 567,713,564 of record CM062810.1, read on the forward strand.
CCAAACATCCCAACAAGTAGATGTTGATACTTTAGAGAGTCTTAAAATGAAGGACATGATTAAAGAGCTAGAAGAAAAATTTAATAGCCGCCTCACCCTAAATAGTGTGGCAGGTAAATTAGATATCAAACCAATTAAAGATGAAATGAAAAAATTGATAGAATTAGACCATGAGCGTAACAAAAGGGCCTTGAACCTTATAATCTTTGGTTTGAAAGAAGAGATAAACGAGGATATTTTAGCCATAACCTAGATAGAATTACATAATAGATTACAAATTGAAACAACCTATCTCACAGAAGCAACAAGGTTGGGGAAATTAACTGAGAATAAAGGAAGGCTGATTCAAATAAAGGTGAGCTCTATTGACCATAAGTATGACATACTTAGTAAAACCTCAAGCCTAAAAGGAACGAGAATATTTATAAATGAAGATCTCATTCCAGAAGATCAAGCAGAATTGAGAAAGGAGGTTCAAAATGTAAAGGAAGCCAGGAAGAAAGGAAAATGGGCAATAATCAGAAATAGAAAAGCCATTATTCGAGATAGAAACCAAAAAGATAATAATAAATAGCAATTCAACATGCTCCAGATTATTTCTTGGAACTGTCGGGGCTTTCCATGGAATAAAGGCCCCACGCTAAGTTGGATCTCGAATGATATTGATATTATTTTGCTTGTTGAAACTTGGGAGCATGAAGAATCTAAGATCCCTAACATAGATGGATTTACATTATGGTCTACTTGGAATAAGCGATCCTCCCGTAGAGACATTGGGGGTATAACTTGTTACATTAAGAAGAACATCTCTCCCCATGCTAGGATTTATAAAACCGACCCTTACAACCAATATAGTTGGATAGAAATCACTAACATTTATGATAAAAATACCTACAAAGCAATCTGTTATTTCCCCCCATCAATTCTAACTTCTATAAGAAAAAGAATCTAGATAAAAATAGTCCTTACAATGGTTTAGAGAATGATGTTTCTAGCCTAAGGAATGAAGGCAATATCCTTTTAATGAGTGACTAATGCTCAAACTTCAAGCAACCAAGCTATTCTTCTAAGCAATCATTCCAACCTCAATCCTCTTTGGTTAGATGAAGACCTTTCTCTGGCTAGCTAGTACAAAAGGAGCTCTGAAGATCTCAGGGAGAATTTGTTTGGGTCAGAGCTAATCAAGCTCTGTAGTGCTCAGGATCTCATAATTTGAAACGGTCTAAAGAAGTGGCCCAATTCTAGTCAGATGACCTGCATCCATGGGCTTGGTAGCAGTGTGGTAGACTATTTTATCTCCGATCTCTCTCTATACAACGAAATAACAAATTTTGACATCTTAAACGACCACGAGCCTTAATCTGATCATAGGCCTTTACTTATAACTCTCAATTTTGTCATGCATAGAGATCCCATAGAAGATGATCCTTATAGTCAAAAGAAGTTAAATATTTGATAGAAATAAAAAAGATCTCTTTCTAAATGAATTAAAAACTAATTTGCTTCCTTTATCTAGTATAGACAACATAGAAGATCTCTATCATAATTTTACTACAACCCTCTCATATTTTGTTAACAAGTTCTCAATTGAAGTTTCAAGTAATAAAAGATATAGCAAAACCAACCCATGGTATGACAAAGATTGTAAAAGTGCGAGGAGAGAAATTAAGGAAGTTGTTGATGAATCTCTTAAAATTGGTAAGATAAAAATATACAAAGCCCTAACTAAAAGGAAAAAAAGAAAGTATATTCGTAAAAGACAAGAGAATCTCTTACACCTCTCTAAGGTAGCTCCTAAGAAATTCTAGAGGCATATTCTAACTAGGAAAACTAAAGATAATAATAAAATTGCTTTACAAAATTGGAATTACTATCTTAAAAAGTTTTATGAATCTCCAAATGTCATGGATAACTTTGAAACCCTGCTCACAACTGTAGGAATTTACAGGGTAAGTTCCTCAGACAAAACACCAAAGGACACCGCTCACAACCAGATCGCAGATCAATACACCAGTATTTTTGACGTGGTTAAAACCCTCAAAGAGGGAAACAGTCCATGGCCTGAGCCAACGCGGCCACTTCAGGCAATTTATTAATAAAAGAATGAAAATTTACATATGTTTCTCTCATGCACGGATTACCCTACAAATGACCCTCCATGCACTTTAAATAGAAATCATGGACCAATCGGGTGTCAAGCCACGGATCAAGTGTCGGTAATACCGAGGAGAGAATGAACCGTTAGATCACTACATATCGTGACCGTCAGATTGTAAGTTACAAAATGTACAACGGTAAAGAAACACACTTTACCTAACTCTATACCTAACTCTATACTAGACCAAGTTGTACTTAACTATTTCCTATGTGTCGGAATATCCTAACATCCCCCCTTAAGAACAACTTGGGATAGGATTGAAGGATTTACAAATATGACACAATAGGAGAACGAAGAAAGCACTAGAGCCTATCCCCCCTTAGTGACAACTTCCTGAACTCCAACCATAAATCGAAGTTTAGTGAACTTCGCCTCTGTGAGAGCCTTTGTGAAGATGTCTGCAACTTGATCATCTGTTGAACAATATTGCACTTCAAGAACATGGTCATGAATGAGCTTTCTGATGAAGTGCATGTGCAGTTCAATGTGTTTGCTGCGCTGATGTTGGACTGGATCTTTGCATAGTTGAATGGCACTTTGATTATCACACCAAAGTGTAGTCGGATGCTGCTGCTCAAAGCCAAACTCTGACAGGATCTGACGAAGCCACAAGGCTTCCTTACTAGCTTCTACGGCACCACGATACTCTACTTCTGCTGATGAAAGAGAAATGGCACCTTGTTTCTTGCAAGCCCATGTAATAGGTCCTGAACCAAGAGTGAACACATAACCAGCAGTAGACTTCCAATCATCAGGGTCACCAGCCCAATCGGAATCAGTGAAACCAACCAATAGAGGAGATGCTTCGGCACTGTAATGAATCCCAAACTGAACTGTACCTCCAACATAATGAAGTATTCTTTTAGCTGCTTTCCAATGACTTTCACGGGGGTTTTGCATGAACCGAGCAACAAGGCCAACAACAAAGGAAAGGTCAGGACGAGTATGGGTTAAATACAAAAGTTTTCCTACAAGTTGACGGTATAAGGTAGCATCAACTTCAGGAGAAGTACAAGTGACTGAAAGTTTGACTCCAGACTGAAAGGGAGAAGGGGCTAGCTTACAGTCTTCCATGTGAAAATGGCATAGAATATCACAGGCATACTTGGACTGGGAAAGAGAAATACCCTCCTTGGATTGCAAGACTTGAAGACCGAGAAAATAGTGTAAGTGTCCTAAGTCTGTCATTTCAAATTTCCTTTTAAGGCTAGACTTCACATGGTTTATAAGGTTGGGATCACTACCAGTAAGGATAAGATCATCAACATAAAGAACAAGGATGATAAGAGAGTTGCCCACTTTCTTGGTGTAGACAGTATTGTCAGAATGACACCTAGAAAAGCCAGATTCTAAAAGAAAGCTATCCATTTTGGCATACCAAGCCCGAGGAGCTTGCTTGAGACCATAAAGGGATTTCTTAAGTCGACATACAAGGCTGGAGTCTGTTTGTATGAAGCTAATGGGTTGTTCCATATAGATTTCTTCATGCAAGTCCCCATGCAAGAAGGCAGATTTAACATCCATCTGATGGACTTCCCATTTGAAAGAGGCAGCAAGGGAAAGAACAAGGCGGATAGAGTTTATTTTGGTAACAGGGGAGAAGGTTTCAGTGTAGTCAATGCCTTCAACCTATGAAAAACCTTTAGCAACAAGACGAGCTTTATGTTTATCAACTTTCACATCTGGTCCATACTTGGTTCTGTAAACCCATTTGCATCTAACAAGTTTTCGTCCCTTTGGTAGAGGAACAAGATCCCATGTATCATTTGCCAATAATGAATTATATTCTTCATTCATAGCTGCTTCCCAATCTGGATGGCCTGAAGCTTCTGCAAAGGTGTCAGGATCATAATTTACTGGAGCTTGAGCTAGTAAAGAAGAGGCTCTCTCGAACTGAGAACGTGTGCGTCACTGATCTGTAGGATCACCGGCAAGATCACCTGCTGCATCTCGAGTAGCACGAACCCATTTTGAAAGCTCAAGAGCTGAAGGAGGATTCTGAGATGGTGGGGGAGGATTGTCATCCTCACTTTCATCATCTGAAGAAGAAATGTTTTCAAAGGTAGAAGAGATAGGGAGAGGTGGCACATCCGCCGGACTAGGCTCGCAGGCCGATATATTTTCATCAAATTTTACATCTCTTCTAATGATAACATTTTTGGACTTAAATGGAATAAGTCTATAGCCTTTGACATCTTCAGAATATCCAACAAAAGTACATTTTTCACTCTTAGGTTCTAAAGCTTTATGCTTTTCATCTGGAATATGGGCCCACGCTTCACTTCCAAAAACACGAAAGTGACTTACATCTGGTTTGATTGAGCTCCATGCTTCTTCTGGAGTGATATTCTTTAAAGCCTTATTAGGAGTGCGATTTATTATGTAATTTGCACAGTTAATTGCTTCTGCCCAAAAACTAAGACCAAGCCCTTTAGATTGTAGCATACAATTAGCCATTTCCTTTAAGGTGCGATTCTTCCTTTCAGCTACACCATTTTGTTGTGGAGTATATGGAACAGTATGTTGCATTTGAATTCCATTCTCAGTGCAATAGTTGATGAATGTGTTTTTAACATATTCTCCACCATTATCAGATCTTAGCTTAAGAATTTGATGTCCAGATTGTTTTTCAACAAAGGCCTTGAAGGCCAAAGAAGTGTTAAATACTTCACTCTTGAGTTTTAATAAGTATACCCAAGTGCGTCTGGAGAAATCATCAATGAAAGTTAAGAAATACTTGCAGCCAAAGAATGACACAACTGGAAGTGGACCACATAAATCACTATGCACAAGCTGTAAAGGGGCTGAGGCGTGCCAAGAGGCACGTTTTTCAAAATTGTCCCGATGATGTTTTCCGAGTACACATCCGGAACAAACACCATCTTTGCAAGATACCATAGGAAGACCTGTCACCATATTTTCTTTACATAGATGCTGAAGGGAGCGATAGTTTAAGTGACCAAATCGCTCATGCCAAAGTTTGCTCACTTCATCGTTATGAGCAACAAATTCTAAGGGAAGATTTGATGACCCAAAGTTGTGAAACTTATACAACCTTGTAGAATCATCAGCAATGCCAGTAGCCAAAATCTGTTTAGGATCTCTTAAGTCCTTGATTACAACATCATGAGGTGAAAATTCAACGATTTTACCTTCACCTGAATGAGTTATCTGATATACAGATAGAAGGTTGCAGGATAAGGTTGGAACACATAATACATCATTAAACTGACCATTGTCTAGATGAACAGTTCCAGTCCCTACAACATTAAGAGATCTATCATCACCAACATATATATTTTTGGTGTTACAATCATTTAAAGAAGAAAACATGGCTTTGTTTTTGGCCATGTGATAAGAAGCTCCAGAATCAATGAGCCACTCATGAGAATGAGAAGAAGAAGATACATTTAATGCATAGCCAGACCAAGATGCTTGACAACCACATGCAGAAAGTGCCATTCCTGAAGATGAAGTTGAAGTTGAAGATTTCCCCAAATGGATGTTATGCTTCTTCATTGCTACTTCCAAGGCTTCCATCTTCTTAAAGCATTTTGATTCTAAGTGGCCATCTCGATTACAAAAATTGCAATGTCTATCAGTCTTCTTCCCTTTGTTTTTATTTGTCTTATCATTTTGTTGAAATGATTCTTCATTTTGGGGCTGAAATTGCTTAGGACCCTTGTTTGGTTTAGGACCATTCTTTTTAGGATATGACTTCTTAGGATTCTTTGAATTTGGTTGCTGCTGGGCGGCTAACGCTTTCTTGGAAGAGTTTCCAAGATTAAGAAGACCAAGGTGTAAGAGTTTTTCTTGTTCTCTTATTAAAGAATCATAAAAAGAGTCAAAGGAAGGGGACTTGTAATTTGTTCCTTGAGAAATGAAGGCTTCTCTTGTAGAATGGAAGGTGGAAACAAACACAGAGTAGGCTGGTCCCAACTTTGTAAGAATGGAATAGATAAGGTTACAGGGTAAGTTCCTCAGACAGAACACCAAAGGACACCGCTCACAACCAGATCGCAGATCAATACACCAGTATTTTTGACGTGGTTAAAACCCTCAAAGAGGGAAACAGTCCACGGCCTGAGCCAACGTGGCCACTTCAGGCAATTTATTAATAAAAGAATGAAAATTTACATATGTTTCTCTCATGCACGAATTACCCTACAAATGACCCTCCATGCGCTTTAAATAGAAATCATGGACCAATCGAGTGTCAAGCCACGGATCAAGTGTCGGTAATACCGAGGAGAGAATGAACCGTCGGATCACTACATATCGTGACCGTCGGATTGTAAGTTACAAAATGTACAACGGTAAAGAAACACACTTTACCTAACTCTATACCTAACTCTATACTAGACCAAGTTGTACTTAACTATTTCCTATGTGTCGGAATATCCTAACAACAACAAAAGAAGTTTTCTCATTAGAAGACATTGATTTTGGGGTTAATCGCTTGGCTAATGGGAAAGCTAAGGACATTGAAGGTTACCAGGCAGAAATCTTAAAAATTGGAGGTTCTGTCCTCATTCCCCACATTCACAAGCTCTTCAATCAAGCGGTCAAGCAAGGGTTCCCTAAACCATGGACTTAAATCCTCATTATCCCTATTTTTAAAAGTGGGGATACAAATAACTCCTCTAATTATCGGACAATTATGATCAACCCTCTCTTAGCCAAGTTATATGGTATTATTTTGGAAAGGAAGTTGAGCATATGGCTTGAAAGTGAAGGTAAGTGGGCTAAAGGCCAAGCGGGTTTTAGAAAGCAGCACTCAACAACAGACCACCTCGTTACGCTTAGGATCATTATGGAGGAATGTCGCAATGATAAATCCAATCTCTTTTGTTGTTTTGTGGAACATATTAGAAGAGCTAAAGGTTCCTTTTGAGTTGAGAGCTGCTGCTATAAGGTTATACGAGAATGTAGTTGCCAAGTTAAAGAGAAATGAGGGGTGGTCGAAAGATATTAAGTGTAATATCAGAGTTAAACAAGGTTTCCCCCTCTCCCCTACCCTATTTGGCATTTACATCGACAAGCTAGAAGGTTTTTTAGAGGAAGTAGGATGTGCTGGCACGATCTTAGCTGGGATAGTCATCATCCTTCTTCTCTACGCTGATGAAATTGTTCTTCTCGCAAGGTGCACATCTCATCTTGATAAGCAACTTATACTCCTTAAGGATTTCTGCTCTACCATGGGTATGATTGTTAACACTGACAAAACAAAAGTTATGATTATCAAATCCAAGAAGGACACTTACGCTAATTTTATGTATGACAATAGTAACTTGGAGGAAGTATCTTCCTACAAGTACCTAGGAATTGGTATTCATCACAAGCTCAATTGGAACTATAGCATTGAGAAAAGGATTAATGGGGGATGGAATGCTTATTTTGGTCTTGAAAATAATTGTAAAACGACAAACCTCGTAATGTGGGATAGAAAGAAGTTCCTGTTTGAAAACTTTAGTTACTCCGTTTATCTTATATGGATATGAGATTTGGGGTTGTAGCATCTTTAGAGAATCCTGGAGAAAGGTTGAGCAAATCCAGAAGCGTTTTATAATGTATAACGTCAAAATTAAAAGCAACACACCCTATCCTATTCTCCTTATAGAAGTGGGTCTTTCCCCTATCGAGAGCCTAGCTATGACTAGGCTTCTATTGCACAAGCACAAACTCAATAACATAGGAGACCATAGACTTCCTAAGCTAGCTTTAAATTCCAGCCAAAACCACCTAAAGCTCAAACGAGGTTGGTATAAAGACACCAGGGCCTGATTAAACCATTGGGAGATCGACAAGAATGTCGCATTGCAAAACATTAATAACATTAAACATATTGTTACTTCTAAGTTCAAAGAAAAAATGTGGTGTGAGAAAGATTTAGCACCTAAAAGAAAATTAAGATATTATAAGGAGGTCATCAACCCCACCCTAGAAGATCAAAAGTATCTTTCTATTTTAACTAGGTCAAAGAAGAAAATTAATATAGGCAAGATTAGAACGAACTCTCATGAGCTCCATAGTGAAATGGGTCATTGGGCAGTTCCTAAAACACCATGGATGGAAAGGTTCTGCCATCTCTGTGAGAATATGAACATCGAGGATGGAAATCACTTCCTTTTAGATCTCAGTTTCAAAATCTTTGTTGCAATATTGACCTTCCTAGCCTTTCACGTTGTCAAAATTACAGTGAGCTCGAGAGGCTTCTCTCCAAGCTTTTTGAGCATAGGAATAAAATCTTAAATCAAACTAAATAATTCGTTTCTTTAGGTATTTGACTATCATCACCATCATCATCATAAAAAAAATAAAGAAAGATTTTTAATTTGTTTTTGCATATATTTAACGTTCTACGATATATTCCACACAGAGTGAAGACTATATGAAATGAAGATGGCTGACCTGACTTTTGTTTAATCTTAATAATTGGATTAAATTTTATTTAGATTTATAATTAAAATCAAATATATTTAAATAATTAAATCAAATTTACATATTGAAATAAATATATAAAAAAAATAAAGAAAGATTTTTAATTTGTTTTGCTTATAATTGACATTCTACGATATATTTGACACGTAATGAAGACTATATGAAATGAAGACTGCTGACCTGACTTGTATTTAATCGTAATAATTAGATTAAATTTTATTTAGATTTATAATTAAAATTAAATATATTTAAATAATTAAATCAAATTATATATTGAAATAAATATATATAAAAAATAAGAAAGATTTTTAATTTGTATTGCGTATACTTGACATTCGACGATATATTCCACACGTAATGAAGACTATATGAAATGAAGAGTGCTGACCTGACTTATATTTAATTAGGCCGATAGGCCTTCCTTTGAAAGGGACTTTCGTCGTCCCTTTGTTCCTCATGCTGACACGTGGCGTGGGAATATGGCGGCACAACCGGGAGTTCTGCAATCTCGTGCTGACAGGCATCCACACATTCAGCGGGAAATCCTGCAATTTCTGTTCATTGTTATGATATTGTTATGTTTGTTAATTCATGAACCTGACATCTGTCCCATTCAGTTCTGACATTTCGGTCTTCCTGTTACGCAGTAGCTACAATTTTGGTCTTCTAATACTCGTTTTATGAAGCCTTCCTGTAGTTGGGAGTGCCATTTACAGAATAAAGCACAGGTAAGGGGAACCCTGGTATCTAGGTAGTACCCTGCTAACCTCTACAGAGGCCTTGTATCCGTCTTTAGACCTGCTTGGTAAAAGGTGCCTCCATAAAAAAAGTGTTCAACGTCTTCTGGATTGATGAAATAGCTACAATTTCAGTCTTTCAACACTGGTTTTATGAATCCTTCCTTACATGGGAGTGCCATTTACAGAATAAAGCAAGTACGGGGAACCCTGGTATATAGGTAGTACCTTGCTGAAAGTGACATCTACGTTTTTGATCATTGAGGTTGCATCTTCTATTAAACTCTGTTCGAGTAGAAAGTTTATGGATCATTTTCTTTTTGAAGTTTCTTGTCTTGTATGTTACAATAGGCATTTGTTTTTTATGATCAAAATTGCTCTATTATTCGGCCAAATATTTGACTATTTTTGAAAGTTCTTTCAAAGGATTATTCTGTAATTGATGCTACCCCATTTTTTTTTTCCATATAGCTCATGGGACTTTCATTTATCTTGCAGGGGAACTTCGATCTTGTTGGAAATAATTTTCCTGTATTCTTTGTTCGCGATGGTATGAAGTTTCCAGACATGGTTCATGCATTGAAACCAAATCCCAAAAGTCACATTCAAGAAGACTGGAGGATTCTAGATTTCTTCTCTCACCACCCAGAGAGTTTGCATATGTTCACCTTTCTCTTTGATGATCTTGGAATCCCTTTAAAGTACAGGCGTATGGATGGGTGAGTGTCCACACCTTTACCCTTGTTAATAAGGCTGGGAGGCAAACCTATGTGAAGTTTCATTGGAGGCCTACTTGTGGAGTTAAGTGTCTATTGGATGATGAAGCAATTGTAGTAGGTGGGACAAACCACAGTCATGCAACCAAGGATCTCTATGATTCTATAACAGCAGGCAACTATCCTGAATGGAAACTTTTTATCCAGACAATGGATCCTCGGGATGAGGATAAATATGACTTTGATCCTTTAGATGTTACGAAAACTTGGCCCGAGGATATCTTTCCTCTTCAACCTGTAGGACGCATGGTCTTGAACAAGAATATTGACAATTTCTTTGCTGAAAACGAGCAGCTTGCATTTGCTCCTGCTCTTGTTGTTCCTGGTGTCTATTACACTGAAGATAAGCTACTCCAAACAAGGATATTCTCATACTCAGATACACAAAGGCATCGACTTGGACCCAACTATTTGATGCTGCCAGCCAATGCACCCAAGTGTGCACATCACAATAATCATCATGAGGGATTCATGAACTTCATGCACAGGGATGAAGAGGTTGGTAAATAATTTTAATCTTTTTCTTTTTCAATACCTCTCGTATTACTTGGACATCGAGTCAATGTTCATGGAGAAATTTGATTTTTACAAAACAATTGCTGGAATTACAGGTCAACTACTTTCCATCAAGGTTCGATCCAGTTCGTCATGCTGAGAGATTTCCCATTCCTTCCCATACCCATACTGGCAAGCGGGAGAAGGTAAGATCTCACCACTTCTCCAGAATTTGGTGATAGATCTGTGATTTTTACAATATTATGATACAATGACAGTTCGTTATTGTAGTATGTATGTGGCGTAGTGGCGTTTTTCTTGATAGTTTTTATTTTTTGAAAAAGATGTTTGTACTATTTTAGTTTGAAACTCAAAATAGTCTGTTTTTGGAGACTATTAATTGCATGCTTTTTGTTTTATTCAATAGTTTTTCTCTTTGTGATTATGATGACAATGACTTAGATTATTACTGCTTTTTCTTGGATTTGGATATATCGTCACAGTTGATGATCTAACGTTTTTCAGTTTATCATAAATTTATTTCTGTTTGTTGGTTCAGTCCACTTTGTGTCTTGGCTATTCGATGCATCTTCCCTTAATTTATAAGTTGATTTCATTTAAGTGTTAGGAAGGGCTTTGCCTTGTCATTAGTCAAATTCATCGTTTACAAATTGGGGAAGTAAAGATTGCCAAAAGAGAAATGTGCAAGTCTAAGAAATATTGGATATTTTTTGGTATTTGCAGTGCGTGATAGGAGGAGAATAATTTCAAACAACCTGGAGAGCGATATCGTTCATTTGCACCAGAAACTAGTAGTCAATTCATTGTTTTTGTTATATGGATAGAAATTACAGTGATGATTTTAAATTGCAGGCAAGAGCGTTTTGTGAAGCGATGGGTGGCAACTTTGTCAGATCCTAGGGTCACCCATCAAATTTGCAATATTTGGATATCTTACTGGTCACAGGTTTGCCATTCAGACTCTCTATATTTCGTTTGAGCTACTATGATTGTGATCCTTTTTATACATCCGTTGGAATAACCTATTATTGATATTAATTATTAATAACATGGATTGGTGCAGTGTGACAAATCATTGGGTCAGAAGATAGCAGCTCGCCTTAACATGAAAGCAAATATGTAAGAAGTTCGAACTGCAGCATGCAATGTGGGATACGACATTTTATAATAGGATGCTGCTGCTTGTTAATCTTTCTACATATATGAAGGGCAGGAGAAAGAGGAATTCTCTCTGTGAAGATAAAACTGCTTTTACTTTAGTACATAGTGCTAGTGGTTCATGAAATTGAAATTACAGCTGATGATTTATCAGTGATTGGACATCTGTTAGGTCCAGGGGATAGATACCTACTTATGAACTTTGAAAGGTCTATTGTCATGATGTATTGGTATCATATATGGTCAAATTGAATAAATTCTGTTGAGAAATGTTTATGAAAGAATATCGATTGTCAGCCTCGATAATAGGTAAAGAAATAACCTTGGATCATAGCTCCGGCAAAAAGATATTCTTTGACCAGAGCTCTTGGGAAACTACAGGTGATATTGTTGTAGACGTACCTTTTATTGTCATTTGGTTTTATGCCTTATCTCGAGTGTACCTTTTATTGTTTTTATGCCTTATCTCGATTCTCAAAGGTACTGTAGTCGAAACGAATGGGTGGGTGAGCGTTAGGGAAGTCGAGCGCCAAAATAAAGACTGATAATATTACCTATTGCTGGAGGAAACATTCTCGGCCTCGTTTGTCTTGTTTTTCCCTCTGCATGGTGCAGATACAGTGATAGTCAACCTTACTGACACCTATTTTTCTCTATTTATTTTTCCCTTGGCATAGTGACAGTTAGGTTCCTTTCTTTGAGTGATTTTTCCTCATTTTCATTTTTCCAATTGCACGGTGACATTTTCGCGAAGTTTTTACCCTAACTCAATTGTGTTTGATTGCAAGGTAGTTGAGGAGTGTGTGATATACCTGGGCAAGAAAAGATAATGTCAAAAAAATTCTAAAACAAAAGAAAACAATGGTCCACACCACGAGAGATTAATTTTGAAAGCCCTTGATTGGAAAAAAAATAACAATTTCAAAGCTATTGATTGAAAAATAGCAGTTTTCAAAGCCAGATAAAATTTTTAAGTATCCCGTAGCAATCTTAATCTATCGAGACTGGTATTAGATTACAATCCTAATTCCATACTCTGGATTGGATTATAGAAAGAGGCACACAAATGGACTAAAAACATAGCACAAAATCCCCAGGACAGGGAGCTGCCGCCTCCTAACCAACATTTTTTCAGTATCACAAAGGCTTCATGTGATACTTCTCATGAACTGATTTCTGTTTTAATATTTATGCCCCAAGAGGCTTCCATTGACAGGTGGTCTGCTTCTCCTATACTCATACTTGCAGTTGTGTGAATTTGTTATTTTATATCAAACATCCAACTTCCACTATAGTATCTGTTCACTGTGCATGATTTGTGTTATTTTCATGGCCTTCTCATGGGGTTGGAATAACAATCAGTTGATCTTCATGAATTCATTTCTGTTTTCTCATAATGATAAAACTGGAGTTAAACTCTCATTTGTTTGCGGTGTTTTATGAATATGAACAATCTCTACAAATCATTAGACTTCCTCTAAAGCTTGGGTTAAACTCTTTAGTCCATTTTTCTGCATTGTTTCATGAATATGAACAATTTCTCTTTACAAATCCTAAAAATTCCTGTTGAAATGGATCCTCTTTTCGTACGTCTGTCCAGATTGAGCTCTGACACGACGTCTTCTGCATTTTGATGGGGGTTGGGAGGATAACCAATGCTTTTTCTCTGTTAACTTGTCAAACTAGAACTTTCGATTGTATGGTTTCACTTGCACCATCAGCATATTTCTTTCATGCCATTCTTCTTGACTGGAAAGATTCAATGATGCGTTTTTATGGCAGTTGATCATGAAACTATATTGTTGCATCTTTAGAACATGGAAAGCTTCAGTGATGTCTTCATGTCTTTTCATGGCAACTGATCATGAAAGGACATTGTTGGAACATCTTAGACCAACCATGCAAAATTTGTTTCTAGTCGATATTACTATGAAGTAAGAACATACATTGGTCCACTTAATTGCCCATCCTCAATTTTATCTGGTGGGGAAATAGTGAGATGGATGTGTACTAAATGAGATTCGTATCTTAATGCGTATTTTCAGTTTGTTGTGATCTACCAGCTGCTGAATCTTCAAGAGAAACCAAACGTCATTTAGTGTCATTTCTGCCGGAGGAGCCACAAGAAGATAAAGGGCTCAATATTTGTAGGGTATGTGTCCGTTTCCCTGATGGCCGGAGAGTGCAGAGGAGGTTTCTGCGCACCGATCCAATGCAATTACTTTGGTCTTTCTGTTGCTCTCAAATTCAAGAAGCAATTATTTTGGTCTTTCTGTTGCTCTCAAGTTCAAGAAGCTGCAGAGAGCCGGTCGTTTAGATTGGTATATATAGTTCCTGGTTCATCTCAAACATTAAATTATTATCATAAGAGCCTAAGCTTCGGAGATGCTGGATTTTCCAATTTGCTCATATCCATGATCTTGGAATGAGATGTGATTAATGCATCTGTAAGTAAGTAAATTGGGAAGATTTCAGCTTTCAATCAATAAGCATTTATCAAGGTTAATTGCTTTGTTCAGATAACAAGTATTTAGCAGGGTTGATTGCTTTCTTCAGTTTTGTTACAAGTTCTGATTCCTTATCTTTATTGAGAAAGAGAAAATTGAAGTGTGAATTTCTGGATAAGTTCTGGTTCCTCATCTTTATTGAGAAAAAGAAAACTGAAGTGTAAATTTCTGCGTGATGAATTTACTTTGATTGAGTATAACCCCCTTTATATAAACGGTTATAGTTATTGAATTAGTTAAATATCTTGAACACAATAGATTGAGGTAATCTTTTACCTATGTGAACTGATTTGTATTCTTCAAATGTATTTATGTTTATTGAGATGCTATTTCTGGCGGCAAGCGGACTGGCTTGCCTTGATGTGCTTAATTTTGAATGGTTGATTGGATTTTATTATATAAATAATTTTGAATGATTGATTGGATTTTATTATATAAATAATTGAGAGAATGATTGGATTTTATTATATAAATAATTGAAAGAAACTAAGAATAATAATTTGTATAATTTTGATTAAAGATTTATTTTATTTTGGGCAATTTATTGAGGTTTAATTTGGATGAGTGAATTATTATAATATTTTTTATTTTGAACCAAAATTAATTTCTTTCAATTTAACATTATGTAATAATTGGATTACATTTTATTTAGATTATTAATTAAAATTAAATATATTTAAATAATTAAATCAAATTTATATATTGAAATAAATATATAAAAAAATAAAGAAAGATTTTTAATTTGTTTTGCGTATACTTGACGTTCGACGATATATTCCACACGTAATGAGACTATATGAAATGAATACTGCTGACCTGACAATTGGATTATATTTTATTTAGATTTATAATTAAAATTAAATATATTTAAATAATTAAATCAAATTTATATATTTAAATAAATATAAAAAAATAAAGAAAGATTTTTAATTTCTATTGCGTATACTTGGCGTTCGACGATATATTCCACACCTAACGAAGACTATATGAAATGAAGACTGCTGACGTGACTTGCTTTAGAAGTCCACACGTAAGTTAAATCAAGATTGAGGCACATTATCGAAAGCGCGTGCTTCACGTTTACAGTCATCTACCTGCTTGGGAGGTTGGAGTAAGTGAAACTCGCGTCAACATACAGGGCCCGCCTGCACATCACTAAATTTAATGTAGTTGAGAGAAAGTATAATTATCTCGCTGGCGCTGCATATAAAAGATGGTTCACCAAACCCATGTAATCGCTAGTGACAGATATCATGCCTTGTTTTTCGGTTTCACCATTGATTCTGGATTTTAATCCCTTGTTTTTCGGTTTCACCATTGATTCTGGATTTTAATCCATTGTCACATTGACCTACCTCGGTTTCACCAATCTTCATTCCTAGCTCTTACCCAACATGTAAGTAGTTAACTAATAACTAATATATCCCAAAGCGGGGAAAGGAAACGCCGAAATGAATGATAATGATATGTTCTTTAAAGATAAAAGAAATTTTTTAATTGGTTCTTAAATAGGGTGTATGGATAATGTAATAATATGATATTTTAGATAGTTAAGCATATTTTTATATAGTTTAGACAATATGAAGATAAATGTTTTTTGAGTTGGTTGAATGGTATGAGTAATGATAAGATTGGTGGTACAAATGCTTAGTATTGCCAAGTTTTGGATAATTATATGGGCCTTCCTAGATAGACCATGGTAATGGATGTATTGTCTCCAATTGATTATGCTAATTTGAAAGTTAATGCTTAGAAAAACAAACACCTTTTTGTGTGCTTGAACCCTTTATACTTGATGAAGGAAGGTGATGTTGAAGGAGTGTAGAAGGAACACGTCGTTTACTTGGCCTCTATGGAAGGTTTTGGGTTCATTAGAAGAAAAAATGATGTAAGGTCATTGAAAGTCAAGGAAGGATGTGTTCTTAGTTGTGGGGGGATATATTGCAGTCAACCAAATTCTTGACTTTTCATGATGCACTTGGCACAAAATTGTATTGGCAAGTTGGTGTAGAGTAAGTAGAGTCGGGGTTCAAGTTAAGGCTATATACTTGTAACTCACATACTAACAAGATGTATGCATTGGTTTTGTGTTTTGCAAGAAAGAAGATGTAGTTTTTATATCAAATGAATTTTGGTTTATGGATAGGTCTTATTTGTCTATAAAACCTTGCCACTCTTTTTTTATGCTAGCGATGAGACCATATAAGACACCCAATATGGATAAAACTTCTTGGTCTCCCTATTGAACCCCAAGATTCATGCATAATTGAAAACAACCTAGGAAAAAATATTCTTGTGGATGATGACTTTGCCTATGAAAGATAAAGGTCAATTGCAAGGATATTAGTTGATCTTGATGTAAGTAGAGGTCTTTTTTAGACAATTGATTGGTTATTTTTAAAATTGAAAATATTCTTGACATACACTTTCCAAACTCCCCATTAATTGACATATTTTTTATGCTCTACATATTGGTTATACTTGTTGGTCCTTCATTTTGTCATAGTAAATATGACTTGTAACCTTGGTCAATTAACCAAATAGTATTTATATTATAAAAGTGACTTTAAATTTATTTGATTTATTAAAAATAATTTAACAAGATGAATCCCAATATTAACAACATAATTTACGGAAAATAATGTGACTTTTTTACTTCAATGTAATATGC
Organism: Pinus tabuliformis; assembly: GCA_031772625.1. NCBI lineage: Eukaryota > Viridiplantae > Streptophyta > Pinopsida > Pinales > Pinaceae > Pinus > Pinus tabuliformis. The sequence goes on from CM062810.1 coordinate 567,730,528, forward strand.
CAAAAAGGGGAAAAAATAGACATTATTTGTGAATTTTTTTTTTAAGAGCATAAGTAACATGTCAAAAAGATGCACATCATATGTCAAAATTTTTCTAGGATTTCAATATATTCTTTTTTCACATTTGCATGTTTGCCATCAATTTGTAATTTGAATGGTGAAATGGTTTTCCATCAATTTTATGTTATTTAAGTTGTAAGTCTAGAGTGACCTGGCATAAGAATCTACAATGGTGATGATGAAAAAACTTGTTGAAGTAGTGTAGAGGCAATGCTTATCCACCAAAGTGTTTGTTAAAAAAATTGTAAAATATTGAATTCCAACATCATTTGCATATTTAAAACTCTCTATCAAAGGATACCACATCTAGAATAACAATATAAAAATATACATTTATTACATATTCAAAATTTTGGGTCTAAAGGTACTTTATTTGGAAAATTTGAGCTTATCCTAATTGTGGATTTGGGTTATCAAAGAATCCAACCACAAAGTCACCTAAACTCTTATCAATTGTATATTTGGATTATCGATTGTATATTTGGATCATTGGTGGGTGAAACAACAAATTCAACAATTGAATTTGTGGTTGAGCCTTCTCATGAAACCTAGAGTTCATTTGGAAATAAACGAATATCCTCTTACCATATATATAATTGCTTATCCGGTTAATTGACCCTTTTATTTAGTTATTCATGAATCATCCAAAACAAATACTTTCTATATCTTGGAGCAACTCAATGTAACCACACTAATCTCTTTCAATCCTTTTCCCTCCACCCTAATTACTTTTAGCCCCTTTCTATCCACCATAATTACTTTATCATTAAGTAATGTAACATGTTTCACTTAGATCTTTTTAAAATATTATTATGGATAGAGATTGATATTTTATTTGAAAATGATATTATTTAATTTCTTATTGCTTTGGAATTAAGGCATATATTTATGATTTAACATGGTGATAAATTGTGTAACTCTTTTTTAAAAGAAAGTTATAACAACATTATATTTAATAAAAATTTATATTACTCACACGGGGAAATATTTGTCCACTAAGTCTAATCATTTTACATTTTACATTTTATTTTTGTTGAAATTTGGTGATACAAATCGAAGTCATCTGGGTATTTTCCATTATTTAAAATGCACTTTTGAATGCATAAATGCCTTCAAAGCACTAAATCTATACAACTCAAGTCTATCATTTGAAGAACTTTTGAATGGATTTTGAGCAAAACTCATTGGAAAATATGCCAAAAAAAATGTAAAGCATTTAAATTACACTATATTTGTTTGCATAAATATAACACAACTTTCTACTCTTAAAATATAAATAAAAATTCGAGTGTTATTACCAATACTAAATGTTTGAGGAGCCACCTTTGGGGGCATTAAACTATCCCAAGGGGCATCCAAAATTGGATTGGCTTCCCACAATCTACCCTTTTATTCTATTTTGCATTAAATATTTTCATCTTTATATATCATTTTTTGTTTGTTTGTTAGCGCAGAACATGTGGTTTGAGTAGTTGCCACCTATGGGAATCTAAGCCATCAAAATCATCAAGGGATTGCACTCAGCCTGTGTTACACCAACACTCAACATGGTTAGATTTTTTCCTGTGGGATTCGAATTGGTTACCTTTCCACCAAGGAGTTCTTTAACAAAATACCTTTTCACAATTTATTTTACACTTGTGGGATTTCATGTTATCTATCTTATTTATTCATTTACAATCCATATAAAATTTGACAAAAAGTTCTAATTAATTTTATTTTAGATTAGAAATAAGAAAATCATGGTATAAAAGAATAAAGTTCTCATACATCTCATTTTCTCATTTAAACCTAAATATTAGTATAAATCCATCTTGACTTGAGATAATCTTTTGAGTGGTAAACATCATTTACATCCATGGTTTATTTATATATATATATATATATATATATATATATATATATATATATATATATATATATTCCATTTTACATTAAATATTTTCATCCTATCTATCTATTTTTTATTCAACAATCATTCCATATAAATTTTTAGTTAATTTTATTTTAAATTATAAATAGGAAAATCATAATATAAAAGTGTAAAGTTTTCTTACATCTCATTTTCTCATTCAAACCTAAGTACCAATATAAATCCATCTCAACCTCTAATCTATCAACCCTATGGAGGGATCATCAAATCTCGAGTTGTAAACCTCAATTACATTATATATATATATAAAAACTTCATGTTAAGGAAAGAAGTAATTACTAACCTCATTAAGTTATTTTACATAAATATTAAAATATTTTATTTATGAATAATATTACTATAAAAATAAAACCTTTCTCGCTCTATATATAGATATCTACGAAATTGAGTTATCAATGAAATATTTTGAGGTAGTGAAAGAATTACATCTCGCGCTTATATTGGAAAGTAAAAAGTAAAAAGATAAATTAATCTTTTTATTTTGATTATTTTATTCTATAAATGTAAAGTTGATACAAAATTATGTTACTTAATATGCAATTTGAAATATTTTATTTCTCAATGATATAAAAAATTATTTTCGTTAAAATTTATTTCTTTTCTAAATACCACATGTGAACTCTATCATGAGTATGTGAGGAATTGCACATGTCCATATTCAGGTTTAATATCAATACGATACTTCCATATTGAGCAGTGAATGCATTACACATCTACAAGAAATGACTTTTTTCATGTGATTAATATTTATAATATATATTGAACTTTTCTTAATTATTAATATTTTGTTCGCTTGGGGTAGCTCAATTGGCAATGGCCCTCGAAATGAAGTCTCACCGAACCAAAAGTCTTGGGTTCAAATATTGTGCTATCCCCTGATCGCTTCTTGGGTTCAAATCTTGTGCTATGATTGTCCTAATCTGCTCTGAGAAATTGGACATGATTATGCCTCATTCCTGGCAATAAAGATGGGAACAAGACAAATGATAATAAAAAAATATCATAAAAAGTATTAAAACACTGTGGATGTTCCATTTTGAGATTAACTAATTTATTTAATATTCATTTTTTCCTCAACAAACATTTAAAATAAATTTATAAAACAAAGGCTAGTCTTGTTAATTGGAAATTAAATTAAATGTGAACCCAATACAATAAGATCCTTTCAAAAACGTCATTTAAAAGAATTGATGAATTAACTTTTATAGGAATATCAATGTTTTTCTCCATAACATTTAATATCTCAATTTAGGGGTGGAAGGTTTGACTTGGCGATTGCTTCCAACCATACTCTGTGATGTAAGTGTAATCAAGGGTGTTTATTTTGGAATAGATTTCCAAAATTTTAAAATATTCTTAATAGTAGTGGTCAATCCCAAAAAAAATTACGTCTTTTTTGTTATTTTAATTAAATGGATTAATTTCAAAAATTGTCATATGAATATGAGTATTGATTTTTTGGGTGTTTGGTATTAGTAAAGTCATGGTATTGGCCATGGTATTGTAACAAAGTCTATTTACAGATTAACAATATCCTTGATAAAATTGATAAAATAGAGGTGAATCTACATGGCTAAAAACATTATTGCCTATTTTTAAAATGTAAATACATTTATTTATTTTTATAAGTAACGCCACATCAATAATTTGATTACTATCAATGTTTATCAACCATTTAATTTGTATGGTTGTGTTGATTATAACAAAGTTATAATTTAATTAATTTTTATGATTTTTTTTTTAAATGTGAAATGTAGCATCAATTCATTGACATGCTCACTCATTGGGAGTAATTTCTACATGAAAGATGACCAGCTCACTTAGACACAAGTGGGTTTTCCATTGAAGTAGCTAATATCAATTAATACAATGAACCACACTTTAAAAAATAGATAATAAATATTTAATAATAAGTATATAATGATCTAACTATTTAAATTATGTTATATAATTTAATATACACTGATTAATTTTTTAATTATATTTTAAAATTTTATCCACACTAAAATCTTTTCATATCACTTACATTATTAAGATATTATTAAATGTAACACATCAACCCGCACTTAACACAGTAATTATTATTATTATTATTATGTAATATCATGTATTCAATTAATGTGTCATCATTTATTAAAGGTACGTCAGTACCTAACCTTACCTTCTCGTCTCACTTAGCGTTAATGATATTTATACACAGATCTTTCCTCGGAATTTGTTACCACTTGGTGGTTTGGTTCATAAATTCACTGGTTAAACTTTTATTAACCCGCGGCTCTAACCCTTGCTCTAGTTTTGAATGGTTCTCGATCCCGAGATACCAACCTCCAGCTGTCCACGATCTCAGCAGTCTGCATGGAAGTCCTGCCACTGTCGATTTGGGAAAGAAACTCTCAACAAATTGGATTTGTTTGCTCTGGATAAGTGTACCTACCCACCGAGTATTCGAGTTTTACTGTCATTTGTTCCATTGCTTCTGTAGAGAGGCTAGCTCCGCTCATCCCTCTGTTGCAGTTCTTACCAAACCATTGTTACGGCCATGCTCAGGTAAAATGGAGTATTTTAGCTATCATAGATTACATCGATTCATAGGTGAAGGGTATTCTCTTTGCAGTGTGGCTTCATTCCTCCTTGATAGCCTGGTTTTGCTACTGCAAACGATGATGGCCACAACTTCCTCTCTTTATTTTGCGCAGAGGCAGCTCACACTGTCAACCAATTACCTCTTCCGCCTTTTGGATGGTTCTCCGGGTCCAATCATTGTTCCTGTTCTAGATTCTTCCCCTGGAGAAGTTCTACCCAGAGAAAGGACCCTCCATCGCAGACAGCTGGCCCAGGTAAGTTCTTCCAAATGTATTTTTAGCTTGGCTAATATTTATTTTGTCTGTTATAAATATATATGAACATGACTAAGAATAAATGGTTTTGATGCAGGGGAGGAGTCGGGTTCCCATGCGGCTCTCTGGATGACAACCTTTAGGGTATCACCCTTCATTTCTGGGCCACTACACAGCCTGGATGAACCTCTTTTTATTTTTGGGAAGTTTGATAAGTTTACTGTCTAAAAAACCTTAAGGGTTTACTCCTATCCATTCGGATATTTTTCCCTAGACAGGGTTGTTGTATAAATTGTTGTTTTCTACTTGATTGCTCCTCTTGATGACCCTCAGGGTTGATGCTAGATATATATGTGTCTCGGCACTATATTGTTTAATTAATCTATCTGTTGCTTCTGGTTCTAGTCACTCAGAGACCGTTGTTAAATTAATTTATGTATCTATGTATATATACCTGGGTGACGGTTGTTTACACTCCAAGGTTTGATAATGATGGTATTGCTTCCCAATTATCGTGTTTATGTTTCTCAGTCCTTAATGGCTTGTCGAAGATGGATTTAGATGTTTTAATCATCGAATTTATAGTTTTCCCAAATTGGGTAGTAATTTAAAATGTAGCCCTGTACTATGGCTTCCTGTCAATTAGGGATTGCGTTTTGTCTACACTTCTTTTTAAATTCATAGGCATTTTCTTTATTTTCCTCATGAGATCTGGAACAATCTGTTTCAATGTCATTTCCTCGTTTCTATATTTTTAATAGTGAAGCAGCACATCCGTAATTCAGTGGAATGGCCCTATGGCTACCCTGTTTCCATTTTATAGACTGATTATTCAATGTATGATAGTGTTAATATTAAGATTTCTCTCTTAAGATTTGCTATGTCTGTTTTATTTGAATCGTTCCACCAAGGATGCATTATCATGTTTTCTAACACAATATCACTACCCTGAGTAGCCAATGCCTACTGTTTATCGCTTTTGCTTAGAGTTTTACTGTTACTAAAGTTCTGTTATATTTCCTTCTGTAAGAAATCATTATTACATTCATAATATACTGTTGTATAATATATATGTTGGTACCAGTAACTCTTTATTTATTGGTATAAAGAATGCATTTCCTAAAACAAATTAGTCTTGTTTAAAGAATTTCATAATTACAATGTTTACTAAAAAGAACTATGAGGGTTTAGTTCACTTGTCTCTAGCACTAGTCACGACTTTAAGGAAATAAATTCAATCTTGTCATATAATCAATAAATTATCACAACAGAGAAATGTTATTGCATAATCATTGATCTACACATAAAAGAATCAACATTGTACAAGTAATATAAAGATAGGTTATATTTTATTATGAGGAGTTCTCATACTCTGTTCCTAGACAATTATCTCCCTATACCATAAACTGGTAAATCTAAAAACTACTTAATCCCTTAACTGTTCAGAACTCTGTTTCAATGCTTTCTACAGTAGCGATTTTTCCTTTTCTCTGATTTCATTATTCTAAAAATTATCGATTAACAAAATTGTAATATGTGCTCAGAGTCCTTATCTGCATTTTACGAAAGAAAGCTCCCGAGCTACGGCCACACCTCCCTACCATTCTCCCATTCTCCTCCCGAGATCTCCCAACTCCAAAAACAATCAAGAGCTTCCTTTCAAGCTTAATCTAGGCACTTAGAGTCTTCTTGGACTCAGCCTGAATAATCTTATAGAGGATGAGCTTTTCCACTGGTCTTTACCAGATCAGGAACTGAGCTCTTGGGTAGCACACAGCCTCAACCCAATTCTCCATTCTTAACTTTCTGCAAAATAAAAACACCAAACCCCTCCTCTTCCTTGGATCCTTTCTTTAGAGAAAGTCCCTTGGAGTATGGGGTAATTGTTTCCTCCAACTGTTTATTGGGAGTTAGGCACTCTTGTGGTCCCCCTCAACTTTCTTTTCCTCAGATAGCACATATTCTGGTAAATTCTTAATCATTTCTTTTAAATAAGAATTAAAAGTAATTTCTAACTCCTTAGGTTCTTAACTTACAAAATAACCTGTTAACCTCCATAAGAGGTATTTTCTTAACAATTAAAATGTTTGTAAAAGACAGAAATTAAACCTAAAGTAACTGGGGGTGTTACAACTCCCCCCCTTATGTGCAACACCGTCCTCGATGTTCTCCCAGTACTGAAGCAAAGCCGGATAAGCTTGTCGCATAAAGCCTTCATCTTCCCAAGTAGCTTCATCTGGGCCAAAGTGCTTCCATTTCAATTTAACTTGGATGATAGCTCACTTTCAAGCATTATTTCTCTCCATTCTAGAATACGCAGGGGTTCGACCAGGATTTCTCCGTCCGGTTCTACCCGCATTCATCATACAAATTTTTTCTAAATCAATCATTTAACTGCAATGATTGGAGAAGTAGAAAACAAAAATAAAAAAATAACAATAAGACAAAAGAGAGGAAAATGAAGAATAAATACTATCATTTCTTCCTTTACCTGTATGTCTTTCCAATTAATGACATGCTTGGGGTCATATATATATCTTTTAAGTAATGACACATGGAACACATTATGAATTCGTAGGTGACCTAGCAAAAGCGAGCTGATAAGCTATAGGCCCAACTCTTTCCAAAATTTGAAAAGGTCCACAGTAACGGGGAGCTAACTTCGTACATCCCCCCCATTTTAAAGAGATTTTTCTAGGCTTTATTCTTATGTATACATGATCCCCCACCCCAAACTTCCTATAGGTTCTTTTTTTATCAGCGTACGCTTTCTGCCTATCCTAGGCAACTTTTAAATTCTAGCGCACCTTCTTTATTGTCTGTTCCATTTCTGTCAGCATATCAGGTCCTAAAATTAATTTATCTTCGGGATTACTCGAGTTTGTTACTTGTTCCCATACAATACTTCGAAGGGAATCATTTTGAGGGATTCATGGTAGTTGTTATTATAGGAAAATTCTACTAAGTGGAGGTATTCCTCCCATTTATCACGTTACTGCATTGCGTACATTCAAAGAATGTCTTCTAACACTTGGTTCACTCGTTTAGTCTACCCATCCGTTTGCGGGTGATAAACAGTGTTGAACTGAATCTGAGTTCCCAAACCTGTAAATAAAGCTTTCCAGAAATCAGAGGTGAACTTAACATCTCTATTAGATATTACTACTTTGGGTAACCCATGTAATTTAAGATTTTCCTTCATAAATATATCAACAATTTCCACAGTTTTATAAGTAGACTTAACAAGAATAAAATGGGTTGTTTTTCTTAATTTTTCCACTACCACCATAATGGAATTGTTTTGTCTTCTAGTTCTAGGCAGTCCAATTATGAAATCCAATGTAATTGTGTCCCATTTCCATTTAGGAATAGGGAGTGGGTGCAGTAGACCAGCCGGGTGTTGGCATTTTGCTTTAACCTGCTGACACTCTAAACATTTATCCAGATAGTCTACAATATCTTTTCGCATCCCACGCCAAAAATAATTCTTTTTGATTGTTGAAAACAATTTTTGATAGCCTGGATGTGCCATATACAAGCTTCTGTGAAATTCGTCCAGCATGTATTGTTTTATAGCTTTTTGATTTGGCACAAAGATTCTCCCTCTAGAAGTCAACATTTGATCACAGTTTATACCATAGTCACTTTGCTTACCCCAATTTATTGTTTTCTTAGCTTGCTGCCAAAGAAAATCATAATTAGGATCCTTCATCGTTGCTTCTTTAATTTGACTTAAAAGCTTACTTTCCACCTTACTGAATGATATCTCATAGATGTGATGCACCTTCCAACTTAAAGCACCCGCCACATGGTTCTCCTTCCCCTTCAAATGCTTAATATCAAAATCAAATTCACTTAGGAAGGCTATCCATCTTGTCTGCCGAGGATTTAAGTTTGGTTGTTTGAAGAAATAGGTAAAACTACTGTGATCTCTAATTAGAAGGAATTTCTTCCCCAATAGGTAGTGCCGCCACATTTTCAAGGCCTAGACCACAACTGTTAATTCTAGGTCGTAAACCGAATATCTTTGCTCGTGATATTTAAGTTTTCGAGATTCATAAGCTATCACTCTCCCTTCCTGAATCAACACACCTCCAACCCCTTCTTGACAATCATCTGTACATACTGTGAATTACTTCTTTGGGTCCGCTATTCCTAAAACAGGGGCCGTGGTTAATAATTGTCTCAGCAATTCAAAGCTGCACTGACATTCCTCTGTCCAACGAAAGGCTTTTCCCTTTTTCTGTAGAGAAGTGATAGGGTATGAAATTTTTGAAAACCCTTTTATAAATCATCGGTAATAACTGTCCAAGCCCATGAAAGATCTGATATTGGTTACATTTTTGGGAACTGTCCAATTCATGATGGTTCTGATCTTCTCCGGATTTACTGCTATACCCTCTGAGGATATAATGTGGCCTAAATACTGAATTTGATTTTTATAAAAATCGCATTTACTGTATTTATCGTACAATTGATTTTCCCTTAGGACTTGAAGTACTATTCAGAGGTGTTCTTGGTGTTCTTTCAAGTTTTTAGAGTAAATCAGTATATCATCAATGAATATTAGAACAAATTTATCCAAATAAGGATGAAAAATGCCATTCATCAGACTCATAAAAGTTTCTAGTGCATTGGTGAGTCTGAAAGGCAATACAATGAATTTGTAATGCCCATAACACGTTCTAAACGTTGTCTTGCAAACATCTTCTTCTTTTACTCTCATCTGATGATAACCTGACTGTAGGTCTATTTTGGAGAAGATAGTGGCTCCCTTCACTTGGTCAAACAAATAATCTATTCTTGGAAGCAGGTAGTTATTTTTTATAGTCAACTTATTAAGTTGTCTATAATCAATACACAGTCGTAGGGTGTTGTCCTTTTTTCTTACAAATAACACAGGCGCCCCCCAGGGTGACACACTTGGGCGAATGTACCCTTTATCCAACAGTTCCTGCAATTGCATCTTGAGTTCAGTTAACTCAGGTATGCTCATTTGATAAGGATCTTTCGATACTAGAGTAGTTCCTGGTATCAATTCTATGGTAAAGTCGATATCTCTTTTTGGTGGTAATCCTGGTATCTCCTCAGGAAAAATGTCTGCAAATTCCTGAATAACAGGTATATCTCTGAAGGTGGTTGTTTTGTCTTTGGAATTGGTGTAACCAACTTGTACAACATACACTTGACAACCTTTTCGAATACATTTACTTAACTGGTGGGCAGTAATAGGACGTAATTTAACAGTTTTTTGAATTCCATGAATTTCTTGTCTAACCCCTCCCTCTGAGAGGTAGTTTATCGACTTATCCTTACAGTTAACAACTAACCAATGTTTTTCTAACCAATCCATTCCTATCAGTACATCATAGGACCCTAAGGGTAACATATTTAAATTTATCATTACTGGTTGCCCAACTATTTCTAACAGATATTTTTCTACCTTAGAAGAAACCCTACACTTGACCCCAGTGGCTAGCTGGATCAACCAAGGGGTTTTAAACTTGGCAGATTTTAAGTGAAATAATTCAACTATCTTAGGACTAACATAGCTCAAACTTTCTCCTGGGTCAATTAGAATGGATACAGGATGATTAGCAATTTTACCTTCAAACTCCACCATAGAAGGCTGATACTCGGCCTGGTTATCCTCCAAGGCTACATTTATTCGAGGGATGCTTCAGGGAAAATCTCCAACTGTAGAAGCTTCCTGAACGTTTTCCACTTGTCCCGCTCTAGTATGGCGAGGGCAATTTTTGTAATAATGGGGTCCCCCACAACCCTAGCATTGTAGTGACAGCCTCTGCTATCGGCTGCCCTCAGGTTTGCTGGAGGCTTTTGTAGCTTGAATCTCAACAGGCTGTCTTGGTTTCACCTGATTTTTCCTCAACATTCCATTTTGAGGTTTTCTAAACATATTTATGGGATTTCCAAGTTTTGCATTTTTAGGATTGTATGCATTCTTTTGTCCTTTTTTTTCCATCCAGACTTTGTTACCTTCTCCTTTCTGTTTCATTTGTTGATAGCAGATTTTAGCCTTTAGTATAGCTTCGTCCATGGTTTTTGGACCATCAAACTCTATTCTCTCCTTCATAAAAGCTCGTAAACTGCTAACAAATCACTGCACTTTAGATTTTTCCTCACGTATATAAGGTACGTATCTTAATAACGATGTAAATTTGGTCACAAACACATCCATAGTTTGCTGCCCTAATCTAAGATCATGGAATTATTTGGATTTCTCGTCATAAAATCGTTCAGTTAGATATTTTTCCTTAAAATACTTTTGAAACTGCTCCCATGTAACTTCTTGTTCATCCACCCCCCATACCATTTTAACTTCCTCCCACCACAAGGTAGCTTTTCCTTGCAGCTGGAAAATAGCAAGTCTAGATTTTAAATTATCTTCGTATTCATAGATCTGAAAGTACTTGTTCATGTTAATTAGCCAGGCTTCAACAATTTCTTCTTTTTCTCCGTCATACATCAAGGGTTTGATCTTTTTAAATTCTCCCAGTAATTCGGTCTTCTATGTCTTATTACCTTTACCACCTAATACATTTTTTTACCCTTCTTTATTCTCTAACTCGAAATATTTTGCTCGTTGTTGGTGTTCTTCGTTTTTATTCTCGTCCTCCCGACTAGGAGTTGGATTCCTTTGGTTTTGTTTGTCAGAAAGGATCTTCAATATTCTTTCTTGTTCGAGTCTTAATATTTCATTATCTTCCCTCAGATTTTCCATTTCATCTCGTAGTTGTTTCACAGTTTCTAGTAGCGTTGCATCTGTATTATTGTGGGTTCCTTCTCCTAACTGCACCCATACCTCAGGATTAGTTCCCATATGTGATGTAAATTCTGTCCTAGTGGCCACTCTTCATGATGGTGTAGATGACACTCCTCTGTGCATGCTCTGCTCACCTCTATGAAATAAAAATGTTTTGTTAATGGTATTTTCCTTAAGGCCATAGAGTTGAAACTTGAGCTCTGATACCACTTGTAACACATCAACCCTCGCTTAACACAATAATTTTTATTTATTTATTATGTAATATCATTTATTCAATTAATGTGTCATCATTTATTAAAGGTACATGAGTACCTGACCTTACCTTCTCGTCTCACTTAGCGTTAATGATCTTTATACATAGATCTTTCTGGAATTTGGTTACCACTTGGTGGTTTGGTTCATAAATGCACTGGTTAAAGTTTTATTAACTCGCGACTCTAACCCTCGCTCTGGTTTTGGATGGTTCTCGATCCCGAGATACCAACCTCCAACTGTCCACGATCTCAACAGTCCGCATGGAATTCCTGCCACCATCGATTTGGGAAAGAAACTCTCAACGACTTGGATTTTTTTTCTCTGGATAAGTGTACCTACCCACCAAGTATTCGAGTTTTATTGTCATTTGTTCCATTGCTTCTGCAGAGAGGCTAGCTCTGCTCATCCCTCCATTGCAATTCTTACTAGACCATTATTATGACCATGCTTAGGTAAAATGGAGTATTTCATCTATCATAGATTACACCGGTTCATAGGTGAAGGGTATTCTCTTTGTAGCATGGCTTCATTCCTCCTTGATAGCCTAGTTTTGCTACTGCAGATGATGATGACCGCCACTTCCTCTCTTTATTCTGCTCAAAGGCAACTCACATCGTCAACCAGTGACCTCTTCCGCCATTTGGATGGTTCTCTAGGTTCGGGCATTTCTCCTGTTGTAGGTTCTTCCCTTGGAGAAGTTCTACCCAACGAAAGGACCCTCCATCGTAGGTAGTTGGCCCAGGTAAGTTCTTCCTAATGTATTTTTAGCTTGGCTAATATATATTTTGTCTGTTATAAATATATATGAACATGACTAAGAGTAAATGGTTTTGATGTAGGGGAGGAGTCGGGTTCCCATGCAGCTCTCTGGAGGACAACCTTCAAGGTATCACCCTTCACCTCTGCCCCACTACACAGGTTGGCCGAACCTCTTTTTATTTCTAGGAAGTTTGATAAGTTTTCTGTCTAAAAACCCTTAAGGGTTTACTCCTATCCATTATGTTGGCATTATGATTCAAGTGTTGTCCTTGATGGCAACTCACTCAGAGGTTGGTACAGGTGCTCAGAGGTTGGTACAGGTGATGGCAACTTAATCAGAAGACAGATCTTAGTACAACATGCCAAGGAAGTTCATATACGCAGGTTCGTTAAGCCCAAGTCGCGTGTACATGCTAGTTGGATTCAGAAAAAGCGCGTGTATGTGGAAAAGTACCTTTGGTCCATGGTGGTTAGTCCTTGGAAGTTGTGCCTATGATTTCGGACCATTGTGTCTCGACGGGCGTGTCGATCCCTAGTTTTGAAGTTGATGGTATTGTGTTACTATGGTTTTGGCTCTTGGTATTGAGCAAGGCCTAAGGCTATATAAGGAGAAGAAGATCATTAGGAAAAATCATCTTTCGACAAGGCTTGAATATCTAAGAGAGAAAGAGATCTGATATGCAGGTTCTGGGTTGCTTGATCTAAGCCAAGGAGAGATCACATCGGTTGATGGAAGACTAGATCTAAGGATAGATCGGGATCTAATGGTTTGAAATGCACTATCATGATATGGTTGATTATGCGTATTTCTAGATCTGCATATTGTCGCAATGTTATGTTCTGAGTCTAACTGATGTCTGGTATAACTGCAAATTGAGAAAGTTTATTTTTAGATCTGTACGCAGGTTGGCTTCGGTAAAAGCGTGTGTATACGCGGGTTTTGCTCATTGAAGTAGCGTATATCTTTTGAAGCTTGATTTTGGGTTTACAGTGGGGGTCTGACTGTTATTGCAGAGTTCTGTAGTCTGCTCTGTGTTCTGGTAACTGGTGTTTGACAGGGTTCAGTGGTTCAGTGATTCAAAGTTTGGTTGTTTTATGCTTCAATGATCTGTTGTGAAAATTGAATGAATTGGGGTCCACAGATTGTAATGTTGTGCTTCAGGAATATCCAGTCTGAAAATGTATGAAAGGTGGTACCTGAAGGAAAGAAGATTGTAGGTCAGCACCTACGTACTAGTATCTTGGCTAGTACAAGAGCAAAGGGGGTTGGAGCTCCCTTCCAAGGAAGTTTGGAGAACGAGAGAAGGTTGTAGCCTTCTGCAGGTTGTAGCCTGCGTACTGGTATAAGGCTGCACCAGTACAAAAGATTGTAAACTGAAGTTTCATATTAAAGAAAGATAGAGACAACTTGCAGCAGGTGGTTTTCACCCACATTGGGTTTCCACCTTACATCTTGGTGTTCATGTGTGTGGCTTTTGATCTGTTCTGTTATACTGCACCTGTTTACTATTAATGTGGTGAATAATGTCCTGATGAACTTAACTGAAGAATAAGCTAACTAAATTATGAGTTTTCTTCTTATACGCTGTTTTATTTAGTCATAGTAGCGTGTACACGCTGGTTCACCTAACTGAAGTAGCGTATATGTTTCTGAGCATTGAAAAAGTTTGATTGATCTGATAATACTGATTCACCCCCCCTCTCAGTATTATTTCCAACAATTGGTATCAGAGTAGGTCCTTCAGAGAAGCTTGATCGCTTGAAGGTAGATCATTCATCATGAGCAACTACGAGAAAGAAGCATCAATCAGGCCACCGATTTTTGATGGGACAAATTTCAATTATTGGAAGGTAAGAGTTACTGCATATCTTCAATCTCTTGGTACAGAAGTTTGGAACATTGTAGAAACAGGCTATGCTTTTCCTTCAGCTACTCCTACAGATCCAGCTGAGAAAAAGCAGTATGAAACAAATGCAAAAGCAGTCAGTACTCTATTAGGAAGTATATCCCAAACAAAATTCATGAAGGTCATGCACTTCAAATCAGCAAAAGAGATATGGGACAAAATGATCACTAGCTATGAAGGAGATGAACAGGTAAAGCAAGATAAACTTCAAACTCTCAGGATTCAATATGAGACTCTCAAGATGTATAATGATGAAAGTGTGGCTAATTATTTTCTTCGGGTAGATGAGATTGTTAATTGCATGAAAAATTTGGGTGAAGAAATAAAAGAGACTATAGTAGTTCAAAAGATTCTAAGATCATTATCCCCCAAGTTTGAATCTAAAGTATCTGCAATAGAAGAAAAAGAAAATCTCCGTGTTCTCACTATGTCTCAGCTACATGGAATTCTAACTGCTTATGAAATGAGAAAGGGAGGTCCATCTGACAGAAGGGAAGCTGCTTTTAAGGCATCAGGAAAAGAAGATTACTATGAAGCAAGCCATGTTCCAGAAGAAGAGGAAGAAGAATCAAATTTTGTCAGAAATCTTCAAAGGGGTTCTGGAAGGTTCAGAGGTAAGCTACCTTTCAAATGCTTTGCTTGTGGAAGAGTAGGTCATTATGCTGCAAAATGTCCTTATAAGGATAAAGGAAAAGAACCTGCTAGATGGAACAAGAAACAAAGTGCAAATAAGAAAAGCTACTACACCCATGAAGATAGTGATGGCTTATCAAACAGTGATGAAGATGAACAAGGTAATAAATATAAGCTGTTAATGGCATTTGAAGATGATGATTATGAGGATGCTGTAGATGTGGATAATCTCTATAATGAAATTACTAGACTCAAGAGATGCATAGAAGAAAAGAGTGTGATCATTGATACTTTGCAATTTCAAATTGATGAAAAGGAAAAACATCTTGAAAAACTAGAAGGTGAAATTGTTGGTCTCAGAAAAGAAATTGAGAAAACAAAAGCTATTAATCTTAAGTTTGTCAAAGGATCTGAAACTTTGGATGAGATTATCAATGTGCAGCGGTCTCCTCTAAACAAGACAGGTTTGGGCTATAATGGAGAAACCTCTCAAGCATCCACCTCAAAAAGTTATCTTGATGCAGCAAGAAGAAATGAGCAGAAGAACAATGAAGATAATCAGGTAAAGCAGGGACGAATTACAAACAGAAACTATCAGGGACAATCCTTCTTAAGGGTGAACAAAAGCTACAACCAACCACAGGTAAAATCCTCTCAGTTTGGCTCAAGAATAGATGAAAATAGAAATTACAATCAGTTGGCTGGTAGATTCAATAACCGCAGAAGCTTCTTCAATGGACAATGCTTTTCTTGCCATAACTTTGGTCACAAAGCAGCTCAGTGTGTTGCATATAAAACAATCATGACTAGGGAAGCTCAAAAACAAAGAAGTATGACAGGGATTACAAAGAGGACCTATAACAACTTTTCGGTTCTTGAAAATGAAGTTGAATGTTCTATTTGCAATAATTTTGGTCATAAAGACTCTGAATGCAGGAGCAGGTTTCAGGAGAAAAAGGAACAAGCCACGAGCACCAAAAAATGGAGAATAAAGGAACCTCAGACAGAAAGATGTGGAATAGCTTTTTATGCAGAAGGACAGGAAAATCTATGGTACATTGACAGTGGATGTTCGAAACATATGACAGGTGATAAAGAAAAACTTGAATCTTATTCTACTTTAGAAAAGGGAAAGAAAGTTTCTTTTGGAAATGATACTCCTGCAACTATAAAAGGAAAAGGTATTGCTCCTTTGAAAGAAAAGGTCAAGGCTGGAAATTTTTTGTATGTTGATGGATTGAAGCATAATCTACTAAGTGTCAGCCAGATGTGTGATCAAAAAACCGAGGTTATTTTCAGATCGAATGGATGTCTTGTTCGTGATCTTGATACAGGTAAAACAGTTCTCAAAGGCAAAAGAACTCCAAATAATCTGTACATATTTGAAGAAGGACAACAACAATGCTATCTTAGCAAGGATGAAGAGCACTGGTTATGGCATCAAAGGTTGGGACATCTAAGCTTCTCACAAATAAGGAAAGCATGCAAATATCAGGCAGTTCGCGATCTTCCAGATATCAAAATTCCAGACAACACCATATGTAAATCTTGTCAGTTTTGAAAGCAAACCAGAACTAACTTTCCAGAGAAGGAAGGATCAGCTAGCTTGCCTCTTGACCTAGTCCATACAGATGTATGTGGTCCATTTAGGAAAAGGACACCTCGAGGAGAAGAATATCTGATATTATTCATTGATGATTTCTCAAGGTTTGTTTGGTTAGGGCTTATGAAGCACAAAGATGAAGCATTCGAAAAATTCAAATCCTTCAAAGCATTGGCTGAAAATGAATCAGGACACAAAATTAAGTGCCTCAGATCTGACAGAGGTGGGGAGTTCACATCAAATGAATTTTTCGATTTCTGCGATGAACATGGGATAAGAAGAGAATTCTCTACAGCTAGAACTCCTCAGCAAAATGGGGTTGTGGAAAGAATGAACAGAACTATCCAACAAATGGCTCGTGCTATGCTCGATGAATCAGGTACTCCTGCAACCTTCTGGGGTGAAGCTGCACATGCTGCTGTTATTATTCTTAACAAAACAAATGTCCGAGTAAACAGCACTCAAACACCTCATGAGCTTTGGAGTGGTAAAACTCCTTCCGTGAAGCATTTCAAAATCTTTGGGAGCAAATGTTATATTAAGAATACTGATGAGCAACTTGGCAAACTTGAACCTAGAGCAGATGAGGGCATTCTTCTTGGTTATTCTCCACATAGCAAAGCATACAAGTGCTACAATAAAAGACTTGGCAGAATTGTTGACAGTATTGATATAGTGGTTGATGAGAAGGGATATATTCCTAGGCAAGTTCATCATGAAGACATTGAAGAAGATGAAGGTTACTCTCAAAGGCGAAATGATGAAGAAGAAGAACCTCAAGAAGAAGAAGAATCTCAAGAAGAACCAGAGGAGTAGACAAGAATAGAAGAGAAGACTCCATCTAGATATGTCCAAAAGAATCATCCAGAAACTCAGATTGTGGGGCAGAAAGAAGCAGGAGTACAAACAAGAAGGACACTTGCTGAAGCTTCAAGCTACTTGGCACTACTCTCCTCCACTGAACCACAAAATGTGAAAGAGGCATGCAAAGATGAATGTTGGGTCAAAGCAATGGATGAAGAACTTGAGCAAATCGAAAAGAACAACACTTGGGAATTAGTTCCTAGACCAAAAGATAAGAATGTAATAGGAACAAAATGGGTCTTCAAGAATAAATTAAATGAAAATGGAGAAGTAATTAGAAACAAGGCCAGACTTGTTTGTAAAGGGTATGCACAGCAAGAAGGAATAGATTTTGAAGAGACCTTTGCTCCTGTGGCAAGACTAGAGGCCATCCGAATGTTCCTTGCTCTCTCAAGCTTTCAACACTTCAAGGTATTTCAAATGGACGTGAAATCAGCCTTCCTAAATGGAGACTTAGAAGAAGAAGTATATATTGAGCAGCCAGATGGCTTCATTCTTGGGAATGATCCAAACCTTGTATGCAGATTGAAAAAGGCACTCTATGGACTCAAACAAGCTCCAAGGGCTTGGTACTATCGGTTGGACAAATATCTTCACCAACAAGGCTTTTCAAAAGGATCAGCAGATAGCAATCTCTATATAAAAGTTGAAAATAACAAATTGCTAATTCTTGTTGTTTATGTAGATGATATTACTTTTGGCAGCAATGAAGAGACTATGAGTCAAAACTTTGCCTTGGTTATGCAGAAAGAATTCGAAATGTCACTTCTTGGAGAATTGACATATTTTCTTGGATTGCAAATCCAACAAAATGAAGGAGGTATCTTCTTGTCTCAAACCAAATACCTCAAGCAGATCTTGAAGAAGTATGGCATGGAAGAGTCAAAGCCAGTTTGTACACCCATGGTTACAGGATGCAGCCTCAGTGCTAATGATGAATCAGCAGCAGTTCACCAACCCACTTATAGATCCATGATTGGGAGTTTGCTTTATTTGACAGGGACTCGACCAGATATTACACATGCAGTAGGAATGGTTGGAAGATTTCAAGCCAACCCAAAGGAAACTCATCTTCAGGCAGTCAAAAGAATCTTCAAATATCTTCAAGGGACCCAAAACTATGGCTTATGGTATCCTAGAAATACAGATCTCACTCTTCATGCTTACACAGATGCAGATTGGGCTGGAAGTGTGGATGATAGGAAAAGCACAAGTGGTGGTGCTTTCTTCATGGGTTCCAGATTAGTATCTTGGTTCAGCAAAAAACAGAGTTCGATTGCCTTATCTACAGCTGAAGCAGAATATGTGGCTGCAACGTCTTGTTGCACACAACTTCTTTGGATGATGCAGACCTTGCAGGACTTTCAAATCACTTGCACTCCACCCGTCTCTATCTTATGTGATAATACAAGTGCAATCAACATTTCAAAGAATCCAGTCATGCACTCAAAGACCAAGCACATACCAATCAAGTACCATTTTCTTCGGGAACAAGTGCTTGAGCAGAAGGTCAAGTTGGAGTATGTTCCTTCTAAGGAACAAGTTGCTGATATTCTCACAAAGCCACTGCCCAGGGAAACTTTTGAATATCTTAGACAAAAGCTGGGAGTAGTTGATGCTTCATCCTGCTGTTGAAGCTTGTCTGTTCTACAGAAAAGTTGGTATACGCAAGTTACGAAAGGTATATACGCGTATACACGCGGATTTATGCTGAGAAAGTCGCGTGTATGGTGTACGCATGTTGCAGAGATTATATCCGCGTCCATACGCCTTTTCTTGCAGGAGAAATCGCGTATATGAAGTTCTGAACAGCAAGGGAAAACTCTGGAGTTCTGAACAGCAGTGGGTATGTCAGAATTCTTCAGGCACGGTTTCAGGAGGTGCAGCAGGCACAGGTTTAGGGGGAGCAGCTTAAAAGTCTCATAAAGCATTGTTGGCATTCAGATGTTTTGGTTGTTGATTTCAAGAAAAGGAGCTCAGAAAGAAATCCTGGTTGCTGATCTAAAAAGATGTTTATAATATGCTGCTGATGATTTTCATAAGTCTTGGTCTAGATCTGTTGTCTCTATGTCATATATCTCTCTTGTGATATCTCTTTTATGAAGTCAAGGTCATGTAACGGCCTATGTTGGTTTCCCCACTATGCCTGGGATGACTGCTGTAATGTAATTGGTTGTTTCTGATATGTCCCCTCTTGGTAGGGAGTATGGATGTAAGTATTGAGTCTTTTGGTGATAGGAAAGTCCCTTATGGTGTATAAGTCTTGGTTCTTGTTGAAGAACATCTTTTGCAGATCTGGCCTACTGTCAGGGGGAGCATGAGTCAGCACAGCCAAGCAGAGGTATCAGCATGTCCTCAGGGGGAGCACAGCCCTTTTCCCTTGATGTCAAAGGGGGAGAGTGACTTGGTGTGGTGGTTGCCATCAAGTCCAAAGGGGGAGATTGTTGGCATTATGATTCAAGTGTTGTCCTTGATGGCAACTCACTCAGAGGTTGGTACAGGTGCTCAGAGGTTGGTACAGGTGATGGCAACTTAATCAGAAGACAGATCTTAGTACAGCATGCCAAGGAAGTTCATATACGCAGGTTCGTTAAGCCCAAGTCGCGTGTACACGCTAGTTGGATTCAGAAAAAGCGCGTGTATGTGGAAAAGTACCTTTGGTCCATGGTGGTTAGTCCTTGGAAGTTGTGCCTATGATTTCGGACCATTGTGTCTCGACGGGCGTGTCGATCCCTAGTTTTGAAGTTGATGGTATTGTGTTACTATGGTTTTGGCTCTTGGTATTGAGCAAGGCCTAAGGCTATATAAGGAGAAGAAGATCATTAGGCAAAATCATCTTTCGACAAGGCTTGAATATCTAAGAGAGAAAGAGATCTGATATGCAGTTTCTGGGTTGCTTGATCTAAGCCAAGGAGAGATCACATCGGTTGATGGAAGACTAGATCTAAGGATAGATCGGGATCTAATGGTTTGAAATGCACTATCATGATATGGTTGATTATGCGTATTTCTAGATCTGCATATTGTCGCAATGTTATGTTCTGAGTCTAACTGATGTCTGGTACAGCTGCAAATTGAGAAAGTTTATTTTTAGATATGTACGCAGGTTGGCTTCGGTAAAAGCGCGTGTATACGCGGGTTTTGCTCATTGAAGTAGCGTATATCTTTTGAAGCTTGATTTTGGGTTTACAGTGGGGTCTGACTGTTATTGCAGAGTTCTGTAGTCTGCTCTGTGTTCTGGTAACTGGTGATTGACAGGGTTCAGTGGTTCAGTGATTCAAAGTTTGGTTGTTTTATGCTTCAATGATCTGTTGTGAAAATAGAATGAATTGGGGTCCACAGATTGTAATGTTGTGCTTCAGTAATATCCAGTCTGAAAATGTATGAAAGGTGGTACCTGAAGGAAAGAAGATTGTAGGTCAGCACCTACGTACTAGTATCTTGGCTAGTACAAGAGCAAAGGGGGTTGGAGCTCCCTTCCAAGGAAGTTTGGAGAACGAGAGAAGGTTGTAGCCTTCTGCAGGTTGTAGCCTGCGTACTGGTATAAGGCTGCACCAGTACAAAAGATTGTAAACTGAAGTTTCATATTAAAGAAAGATAGAGACAACTTGCAGCAGGTGGTTTTCACCCACATTGGGTTTCCACCTTACATCTTGGTGTTCATGTGTGTGGCTTTTGATCTGTTCTGTTATACTGCACCTGTTTACTATTAATGTGGTGAATAATGTCCCGATGAACTTAACTGAAGAATAAGCTAACAAAATTATGAGTTTTCTTCTTATACGCTGTTTTATTTAGTCATAGTAGCGTGTACACGCTGGTTCACCTAACTAAAGTAGCGTATATGTTTCTGAGCATTGAAAAAGTTTGATTGATCTGATAATACTGATTCACCCCCCCTCTCAGTATTATTTCCAACACATTAGGATATTTTTCCCTAGACAGGGCCGTTGCATAAATTATTGTTTTCTACTTGATTTATGGTCTTGATGACCCTCAGGGTTGATGCTAGATATATATGTGTCTCAACATTGTATTGTTTAATTACTCTATCTATCGCTTCTCGTTCTGGTCACTTAGAGACCGTTGTTAAATTAATTTATGTATCTATGTATATATAAAAGGGTGACGGTTGTTTACACTCCAAGGTTTGATAATGATGGTCTTGTTTACCAATTACTATGTTTATGCTGCTCAACCCTTAATGTCTTGCCGAAGATGGATTTAGATGATTTAATCATCGAATTTATAGTTTTCCCAAATTGGGTAGTAATTTAAAATGTAGCTCTGTACTATGGATTCCTATTAATTAGGGATTGCATTCTGTCTACACTTCTTTTTAAATTCATAGGCATTTGCTTTATTTTCCTCATGAGATATGGAACAATTTGTTTCAATGTAATTTCCTTGTTTCTGTATTTTTAATAGTGAAGCAGCACATCCATAATTCTGCGAAACGACCCTATGGCGATCTTGTTTCCATTTTATAGACTGATTATTCAATGTATGACAGCGTTAATATTAAGATTCCTCTCTTAAGGTTTGCTATGTTTGTTTTATTTGAATCGTTCCATTGAGGATGCATTCTCATGTTTTCTAACACAATATCGCTACCCTAAGTAGCCAATGCCTACTGTTTATCACTTTTTCTTAGCATTTTACTGTTACTAAAGTTCTGTTATATTTCCTTTTGTAAGAAATCATTATTACATTCATAATATACTGTTGTATAATATCTATGTTGGTACCATTAACTCTTTATTCATTGGTACAAAGATTGTGTTTCCTAAAACCCATTAGTCTTGTTTAAAGAATTTCAGAATTACAATGTTTACTAAAAAGAACTGTTAGGGTTTAGTTCACTTGTCTCTAGCACTGGTCACGACTTTAAGGAAATAAATTCAATCTTATCATATAATCAATAAATTATCACAACAGAGAAATGTTATTGCATAATCATTGATCTACACAAAAAATAATCAACACTGTACAAGTAATAGAAACATAGGTTCTATTTTATTATGAGGAGTTCTCATACTTTGTTCCCACACAGTTATCTCCCTATACCATAAACTGGTAAATCTAAAAACTACTTAATCTCTTAACTCTTCGGAACTCTATTTCAATGCTTTCTACTGTAGCAATTTTTCCTTTTCTCTGATTTCATTATTCTAAAAATTATCGATTAAAAAAATTGTAATATGTGCTCAGAGTACTTATCTGCATTTTACTGAAGAAAGCTCCTAGGCTACGACCACACCTCCTTGCCAACAAGAATGATCTGCTCACCGTTCTCCCCCCGAGCTCTCCTTACTCCCAAAAAAATCAAGAGCTTCCTTTCAATCTTAATCTAGGCACTCAGAGTCTTCCTGGACTCAGCCTGAATAATCTTATAGAGGATGAGCTTTTCCACTGGTCTTTACCAGATCAGGAATTGAGCTCTTGGGCAGCACACAGCCTCAACCTAATTTTCCATTCTTAACTTTCTACAAAAGAAAAACATCAACCCCCTCCTCTTCCTTGGATCCTTTCTTTAAAGAAAGTCCCTTGGAGTATAGGGTAAGTGTTTCCTCCAATTGTTTATTGGGGATTAGGCACTCTTGTGGTCCCCCTCAACTTTCTTTTCCTCAAATAGCACATATTCTCGTAAATTATTAATCATTTCTTTTAAATAAGAATTAAAAGTAATTTCTAATTCCTTAGATTCTTAACTAACAAAATAACCTGTTAACTTCAATGAGATGTATTTGCTTAACAATTAAAATGTTTGTAAAAGACGGAAATTAAAACTAAAGTAACCTGAGGTGTTACATTAGCTAGATTACAATGAAATAGCTTTGATTAAGTGGCTCTCATCATTTACAATGAAATAGATTTGATTAGGTGACTCTCATCATCATTGTGCGTAAAGACATTGTAATATTTTTGTATATGCCACTTATGGAAATATATCAACCACACTATGCTAGTTATATAAAATCAACATATTTATTTACTAGCAATTGTCCCAAAAGGTACAAAGGGAGGCCGATAGAATTATGAAGCTGGAATTGTTGAATTTCTGTAGAAGATTAAAAAGTACAAGTGGTTAGTGCACATCTATCAAGGCACAGTTATAAGAGTGGAAGATGAAGGGTCGAAAAATTTGGCTTCACTTCAATGTTGAATGAAGGTCACAAGGCATAACACCAAATAATCAGCAATGTTGGTTTTAGGGTGAGGAAGGAGGGAGGAAGGATACTATTAGGAACTTACCATGAAGCCAACACTTTTAATTCAAAAATCTCTTCAGTTTTAAAAAGACAATGTATAGTAAGAGATTAAAAATTCATACACGATCTGCTTCTAGATAAAGTCAACAACTTTCTAATAAATATAAAAACTCAAAGTCACAGTACTTGCATATAATTATTTAAGGAAACCATTAAACATAAAAGAGGTTCAGTTTATGGCCTCCACATGACACTAAAGCATAGCAGCATTTACAGTAAAATGCAATTTTCCATAATGTAAGAAACTACAACAATTAAATGAAAAGATATTTTTTCTCACTTTCTTTTGTAACAAAGAGAATATATGGGAGAAGATGAATCTGTGATTGCAGCTGCTACACATTCTAGTCAGCGGCTTTCTAATAAATATAAAAACTCAAAGTCACGGTACTTGCATATAATTATTTAAGGAAACCATTAAACATAAAAGAGGTTCAGTTTATGGCCTCCACATGACACTAAAGCATAGCAGCATTTACAGTAAAATGCAGTTTTTCATAATGTAAGAAACTACAACAACCCAATGAAAAGATATTTTTTCTCACTTTATTTTGTAACAAAGAGAATATATGGGAGAAGATGAATCTGTGATTGCAGCTGCTACATATTCTGAACATGATGCAAGATATGCTTTTGTGGTTGTGGATATTGTTGATGTTGGAAATGCTACCTTTTTAGTCTGTTGCACATTGAATTTGTTGAAACCAAACAAGTTGTAGTCATTGAAAATGCAAAGGCTATTTTGAAGGATCAACTCTACTGATTTCTTGCAATGGTATCATTACCATTGCTTTGTATCTAAACTGCATGAAATGAAAAAACATGTACTAGTTTTGGAAATGGAACCACCTACAAATGCGACTGCCCTCCCTCCCCCTTCCATGGATTAAGTTTTTTGCCCCTCATGGTCAGTTGGGGGTTTCCAAGAATTTGTCAAGGCATTTCCAAATTTCCACGAGTTTCTGGTAGTGGTACATTGGCAGTTTGGTACATTGATTGGATTGCTGTCACAAAATATTCAAATCTCTATTGTATCTGTATCCAGATTCCAAGGATCCATGCCTATTGAAAGTTTAAACCCTAACTTGCCTGTTTCATTATCTTTTCTACCCACCTAAAAGTTTTATTTATGTTTCCCTTATCATCCTTAATAACAAAAACTTCTAAGCAGATTTGCTGGCGTCCTTCCTCCATCAGAACATACATGGTTTCTTGGTATGGTTAACATGTAAGCAACCACAAAATGGATAGAATCAATATTCATTCCTCTTGCAGCCAATGTACTGATAACAGGGGTTATTAGTGAAGTGATATCCAAAATTTAGATTTCGGCTTATACCCAAGATAATTTACCACAGTCCTAACTTTCCCAAAGATTTTTTTGCTAACCAAATTATGACTGTTTCTGTCAGCTTTGAAAGTAATTGCTTTACCATCTTGTCTCTTACAACCAACATAATTGCAGCAAGTTGTGCAAGCTGGTTCAATTTCATGAATACATAAAGAAGGCATGTGCCTTTTTGTTTTTCTATTTGTTGTTCCAAAACTTTGAGACAATAAGTGGCATAAGTTCCTTCCCATCTCAAATTGGAGTCACCCCTTAATGTCATGCTACAGCTGTCTATGATCTATTGACAATTTTTTCTTTCGTGTCTATCAACTATTGACAGATCTTTCTTTCAACATATATGTCAGGAGACCGATTTTTGCAGTAGAATAAGGTATCTTTTGTTATTGAACCTCATAATACCATGGTTTTGACTACTGGAATGTATTTGATCAGATTATATATAATTTGTATGTGGTTATAGTGATGGGAGTCAAGCCATAAAAACTTCAATAAATGATCCCGTGTACAAATGATGTGATATGTTTGTATGGATTCCTAATGTGGAGCTCAAGGGCAAGGCTTGATTAATGATTGGCTAAGTATGTAGATGATGTAAATATATATCTACAAATTGTGTGGTAGGCTTGCCATGGTGAACTCAAGTTATGTCAATATTGATGTTGAAATATAATATATTATGATCCAATATGGCAAGGAGAGCACAAGAGGGGATATGATTCTACTAGAGGGGAAGAGAGAAGGGGCTCTATGGGAAAGTATCCTACTATTTCCAAGTTTAAGCCTATGAACTCGTCTTTTTTCCATCATATGTTTTAAAATGAACCCAACTGCCTCCTTGTCTTCTAAAGCCAATCGTTGAATGCATGCATAGGTTGGTGGGGAAGTTTGCTTATGTAGTTATTGGACCATGGGTTGAGTATAGTCATCATAGGGAAGCGCAATAGTACTTCATTCAACCATCAGAAGCAAAGTCAAGACTCAACTGTCATAACCTCAACTCTCTCATTGTAGTTCATTATGTTATTTTCTCTCGTGCTGACATTAAACATTTCTCATGTTGTGTTTTCCTTGGATAACCAATCAACCAATTTGGAAATTGTCCAACTTAACTTTGTAAAGGGGATTTTGTAGACCTTAGATGAGAAATGGTTGTCAGGTAAGTCATGAAGCCTTCACCCTTTGGTTATTGCTGCTCATTGGTGCTTGATAGCCAAGTAATATTCTTCTAGGTTATTCTTATAAGGCATTTAGTATATTGTATTTCCCCCCCATGTTGAAAATCACTGGAAGGGAAGAATATCCCGAAGCGATAGTTGAGCAAAGAAAAGGAAGATCTTCCTTGTGTAAGACAGTGAAGAGAGTGCCATGGCTGCTTAATGGTTAACGAGATGCCTGCAGTGCTTTGGAGTGAGTAGATTAACTAAGCCATGAGAGCAATTTCTCTGGGATGAGTGAAAGAGAAGCCCATAGCTTGGTTCCCTCACCTTGGTGTTTTCATAGTATGGCCTAGGGGTGGCATCTAGCCGAGATGCATATAATTGGGTTCAAAATTTCTTGTATACAGCCAGTTTGTTGGATTATTTTTCGTTAAAGACAAGTGTTCTGTCTCTCTGTTTATGAATTTGCAATTGAATGTTGTTTATGGATATGGAAATATGTGTGTGTGAGAGAGAGATTATGTTTAAATCTAGTCATGGGCATTTAGTTGCCATGAATTTATGTTAATCCATGCGTGTATATTCTATTGGATGCATTTTATTATTTTGCATAGTGTGTGCAGGTATATAATTCTGTGCCTTTGTGGGAGACCTTCTTTGTTGGGATTATGGTAAAATGGTCTCTCGAGGGATGGGAATTAATAGCCTATTTAGTGGCTATCTATCCTGTGGCTGGGAGTTTGTGGTAAGGGATATGATCTTATAGTTGGGTCCCCTTAGCTCTCTGATCACTTCCCTGAGGATATCATTCATGATTGCATTGACCCTTTCAAAATCATTGATGATTTTGATAGTGATACTGCATATCAGTCCCCTGTCTTGCCCATGGCTGTTAGAGTTAGGGGGTTTGGACATCCTCTCATATGTTATTATTGAGCTGGGAGAATGGAGACATTTTGAAGAGATTGGAAGCACAATTATGAAAAAGAACTAAAACCAACAAGAAAACAAATGCTTAGGATGAATACCCAGCTGGACAAGCCTAAAAAGCAATAATCTTTGTGGAAGTAGGGGAAGAGTGCATTAGGTAGAAACTGCAAGATCAAGAAGACTTGAATCGAGATTTGAACTGCAGCCTGGAAAATATGGATATTATGTACCCATGTCAAATATTTATGTTGCAGATGGCAGGTGGGATAATGTTTCAAAGGTGAGGACACTGATGAAAGACCGAGGCATTAAAAAGATGCCAGGTTGCAACCTGGTTGAGGTAAAAAACAAAGTGCATGCATTCATTGTGGGAGACAAGTCACACCCTCAATCTGAGAAAATATATGCAGTGTTGAACAGCTTGGCTAAGCAGATGGAGGAAGGAGGGTATGTCCCGAACACAAATTTTGTATTAGATGATGTGGAGGAAGAGGCAAAGGAAGACATGCTGCATAGTCATAGTGAAAAGCCAGCCATAGATTATGGCCTTATAAATGCAAGCCCTGCTCAGTGCTACGCCTATCAGGATCATGAAAAACCTTGAGTCTATGGTGACTGCCACAATGCCACTAAATTCATCTTCAAGATTTTTGAGAGAGAACTTATTTTAAGGGATGTTAACCATTTCCATCATTTAAAGGGTGGATCATGTTCATGTGGGAATTATTGGTGACACTAATAGCAAGTATAGCATGCATGAGCGTGCATAGAAATCTAGTGAAGCTAGAAAGCCTCAGTTTGGCTCCTAATTTTTTTCAAATGAGCAAAGAAGGGCAAGGATATTAATGGGCTGAAACAAACCAGAACTACAAGAGTTTTAGCATTATCTGTTTCAGAAAATTAATAATATATTATTATCTAAAAACAGAGGCGTAATTGAGCATTTTGGTTGATGAAGCCATACCAGAAACGTCTTTAAGTGATATATTTAAAAGTAAAAACATTACCAAGTCATTATATACAATGATGAGAAAACAAAATTTGAATCATATAAAATGTTGACAAGTATTATCATAAAAGTGGAAATAATATTGTACATGCTATGCAATGTCTTTCTTGAAATTTTACATATGGTCTATACATAGAGACATGTTTGGTAGTTAATAACTAAGCATATATACAATAAAAGTATTCTATGACATCTATACATATATACAATAAAAGAATTCTATGACATATAGGTATAAGTGACAACGAGCAACGAACCATATGCATGATGGGGCATGGCATCGACACATAGTCTTTACTTGTTAGGTTTATTTAGCTGGGTATCCGACGCTGAAGTCCATTTCCACACAGATGCGTGCATAGGTGGTTCTTGCATATTCCTCTATTTCTGGGCACCTTCAGTAAAATTTTCCAATTGCATTTCCAATGGCTTTTAGCGATGAGAGATTCCAGAGATGCAAGGGTAGGCTTGGCAATCTCACCCCAACTGGTGTTGAGGTTATGACCATTGTAGAGGGATCAAATGATGGGTTCTATGACTTCATGAATAGGCCTGATTTTTCCCAAAACCAAGGGCACGAATCTAAAACACATTGTCTACTTTGAGGATTTTCAAAATCTACTATAAAAAAACCCTAACACAAGAGGTTTTTTTATATATATTGAAATAAATATATAAAAAAAAAATAAAATAAATTTTTAATTTGTTTTGCGTCTACTTGACATTCTACGATATATTTGACACGTAATGAAGACTATATGAAATGAAGACCGCTGACCTGACTTGTATTTAATCGTAATAATTAGATTAAATTTTATTTAGTTTTATAATTAAAATTAAATATATTTAAATAATTAAATCAAATTGTATATTGAAATAAATATACATAAAAAATAAGAAAGATTTTTAATTTGTATTGCGTATACTTGACGTTCGACGATATATTCCACACGTAACGAAGACTATATGTAATGACGAGTGCTGACCTGACTTATATTTAACTGTAATAATTGGATTACATTTTATTTAGATTTATAATTAAAATTAAATATATTTAAATAATTAAATCAAATTTATATGTTGAAATAAATATATAAAAAAATAAAGAAAGATTTTTAATTTGTTTTGCGTATACTTGACGTTCGACGATATATTCCACACGTAATGAAGACTATATGAAATGAAGACTGCTGACCTGATAATTGGATTACACTTTATTTAGATTTATAATTAAAATTAAATATATTTAAATATTTAAATCAAATTTATATATTTAAATAAAAATAAAAATAAAGACAGATTTTTAATTTGTATTGCGTATACTTGACGTTCGACGATATATTCCACACGTAACGAAGACTATATGAAATGAAGACCGCTGACCTGACTTGCTTTACAAGTCCACACGTAAGTTAAATCAAGAGTGAGGCACATTATCGAAAGCGCGTGCTTCACGTTTACAGTCATCTACCTGCTTGGGAGGTTGGAGTAAGTGAAACTCGCGTCAACATACAGGGCCCGCCTGCACATCACCAAATTTAATGTAGTTGAGAGAAATTATAATTATCTCGCTGGCGCTGGATACAAAAGATGGTTCACCAAACACATGTAATCGCTAGTGACAGATATCATGCCTTGTTTTTCGGTTTCACCATTGATTCTGGATTTTAATCCCTTGTTTTTCGGTTTCACCATTGATTCTGGATTTTAATCCATTGTCACATTGACCTACCTCGGTTTCACCAATCTTCCTTCCTAGCTCTTACCCAACATGTAAGTAGTTAACTAATAACTAATATATCCCAAAGCGGGGAAAGGAAACGCCGAAATGAATGATAATGATATCTTCTTTAAAGATAAAAGAAATTTTTTAATTCGTTCTTGAATAAGTATTGAATAAGTAATGGAATAGGGTGTATGGATAATGTAATAATATGATAATTTAGATAATTAAGCATATTTCTATATAGTTTAGACATTATGAAGATAAATGTTTTTTTGAGTTGGTTGAATGGTATGAGTAATGATAAGATTGGTGGTACAAATACTTAGTATTGCCAAGTTTTGGATAATTATATGGGTCTTCCTAGATAGACCATGGTAATGGATAATGGATGTATTGTCTCCAATTGATTATGCCAATTTGAAAGTTAATGCTTGGAAAAACAAACACCCTTTCGTGTGCTTGAAGCCTTTATACTTGATAAGGAGGTGATGTTGAAGGAGTGTAGAAGGAACACGTCGTTTACTTGGCCTCTATGGAAGGTTTTGGGTTCATTAGAAGAAAAAATGATGTAAGGTTATTGAAATTCAAGGAAGGATGTGTTCTGAGTTGTGGGGGGATATATTGCAGTCAACCAAATTCTTGACTTTTCAGGATGCACTTGGCACAAAATTGTATTGGCAAGTTGGTATAGAGTAAGTAGAGTCGGGGTTCAAGTTTAGGCTATATACTTGTAACTCACATACTAACAAGATGTATGCATTGGTTTTGTGTTTTGCAAGAAAGAAGATGTAGTTTTTATATCAAATGAAGTTTGGTTTATGAATAGGTCTTATTTGTCTATAAAACCTTGCCAATCTTTTTTTATGCTAGGGATGAGACCATATAAGACACCCAATATGGATAAAACTTCTTGGCCTCCCTATTGAACCCCAAGATTCATGCATAATTGAAAACAACCTAGGAAAAAATATTCTTGTGGATGATGACTTTGCCTATGAAAAATAAAGGTCAATTGCAAGGATATTAGTTGATCTTGATGTAAGTAGAGGTCTTTTTTAGAAAATTGATTGATTATTTTTAAAATTGAAAATATTCTTGACATACACTTTCCCAACTCCCCATTAATTGACATATTTTTTATGCTCTACATATTGGTTATACTTGTTGGTCCTTCATTTTGTCATAGTAAATATGACTTGTAACCTTGGTCAATTAACCAAATAGTATTTATATTATAAAAGTGACTTTAAATTTATTTGATTTATTAAAAATAATTTAACAAGATGAATCCCAATATTAACAACATAATTTACGGAAAATAATGTGATTTTTTTACTTCAATGTAATATGCCAAAAAGGGAAAAAAATATACATTGTTTGTGAATTTTTTTTTTAAGAGCATAAGTAACATGTCAAAAAGATGCACATCATATGTCAAAATTTTTCTAGGATTTCAATATATTCTTTTTGCACATTTGCATGTTTGCCATCAATTGGTAATTTGAATGGTGAAATGATTTTCCATCAATTTTATGTTATTTAAGTTGTAAATTTAGAGTGACCTGGCATAAGAATCTACAATGGTGATGATGAAAAAACTTGTTGAAGTAGTGTAGAGGCAATGCTCATCCACCAAAGTGTTTGTTAAAAAAATTGTAAAATATTGAATTCCAACATCATTTGCATATTTAAAACTCTATATCAAAGGATACCACATCTAGAATAACAATATAAAAATATACATTTATTACATGTTCAAAATTTTGGGTCTAAAGGTACTTTATTTGGAAAATTTGAGCTTATCCTAATTGTGGATTTGGGTTATCAAAGAATCCAACCACAAAGTCACCTAAACTCTTATTGATTGTATATTTGGATTATCGATTGTATATTTGGATCATTGGTGGGTGAAACAACAAATTCAACAATTGAATTTGTGGTTGAGCCTTCTCATGAAACCTAGAGTTCATTTGGAAATAAACAAATATCCTCTTACCATATATATAATTGCTTATCCGGTTAATTGACCCTTTTATTTAGTTATTCATGAATCATCCAAAACAAATGCTTTCTATATCTTGGAGCAACTCAATGTAACCACACTAATCTCTTTCAATCCTTTTCCCTCCACCCTAATTACTTTTAGCCCCTTTCTATCCCCCATAATTACTTTATCATTAAGTAATGTAACATGTTTCACTTAGATCTTTTTAAAATATTATTATGGATAGAGATTGATATTTTATTTGAAAATGATATTATTTAATTTCTTATTGCTTTGGAATTATGGCATATATTTATGATTTAACATGGTGATAAATTTTGTTACTCCTTTTTAAAAAAAAAAGTTATAACAAGATTATATTTAATAAAAATTTATATTACTCACACGGGGAAATATTTGTCTACTAAGTCTAATCATTTTACATTTTTATTTTTGTTGAAATTTGGTGGTACAAATTGAAGTCATCTGGGTATTTTCCATTATTTAAAATGCACATTTGAATGCACAAATGCCTTCAAAGCACTAAATCTATACAACTCAAGTCTATCATTTGAAGAACTTTTAAACGGATTTTGAGCAAAACTCATTGGAAAATATGCCAAAAAAAATGTAAAGCATTTAAATTACACTATATTTGTTTGCATAAATATAACACAACTTTCTACTCTTAAAATAGAAATAAAAATTCGAGTGTTATTACCAATACTAAATGTTTGAGGAGCCACCTTTGGGGGCATTAAACTATCCCAAGGGGCATCCAAAATTGGATTGGCTTCCCACAATCTACCCCTTTATTCTAGTTTGCATTAAATATTTTCATTTTTATATATCATTTTTGTTTGTTTGTTAGCGTGGAACATGTGGTTTGAGTAGTTGCCACCTATGGGAATCTAAGCCATCAAAATCATCAGGGGATTGCACTCAGCCTGTGTTACACCAACACTCAACATGGTTAGATTTTTTCCTGTGGGATTCGAATTGGTTACCTTTCCACCAAGGAGTTCTTTAACAAAATACCCTTTCACAATTTATTTTACACTTGTGGGTTTTCATGTTATCTATCTTATTTATTCATTTACAATCCATATAAAATTTGGCAAAAAGTTCTAATTAATTTTATTTTAGATTAGAAATAAGAAAATCATGGTATAAAAGAATAAAGTTCTCATACATAAATCATGGTATAAAAGAATAAAGTTCTCATACATCTCATTTTATCATTTAAACCTAAATATAAGTGTAAATCCATCTTGAATTGAGATAATCTTTTGAGTGGTAAACATCATTTACATCCATGGTTTATATATATATATATATATATATATATATTCCATTTTACATTAAATATTTTCATCCTATCTGTCTATTTTTTATTCAACAATCATTCCATATAAATTTTTAGTTAATTTTATTTTAAATTATAAATAGGAAAATCATAAAGTTTTCTTACATCTCATTTTCTCATTCAAACCTAAGTACCAATATAAATCCATCTCAACCTCTAATCTATCAACCCTATGGAGGGATCATCAAATCTCGAGTTGTAAACCTCAATTACATTTTATATATATATATATATATATATATATATATATATATATATATATAAACTTCATGTTAAGGAAAGAAGTAATTACTTTACATAAATATTAAAATATTTTATTTATGAATAATATTACTATAGAAATAAAACCTTTCTCGCTCTATATATAGATATCTACGAAATTGAGTTATCAATGAAATATTTTGAGGTAGTGAAAGAATTACATCTCGCGGTCATATTGGAAAGTAAAATGTAAAAAGATAAGTTAATCTTTTTATTTTGATTATTTTATTCTATAAATGTAAAGTTAATACAAAATTATGTTACTTAATATGCAATTTGAAATATTTTATTTCTCAATGATATAAAGATTTATTTTTGTTAAAATTTATTTCTTTTCTAAATAACACATGTGAACTCTATCATGAGTATGTGAGGAATTGCACATGTCCATATTCAGGTATAATATCAATGTGATTTTAAATATCAAGTATCACTTCCATATTGAGCAGTGAATGCATTACAAATCTACAAGAAAATGACTCTTTTCATGTGATTAATATTTATAATCTATATTGAAATTTTCTTAATTATTAATATTTTGTTCACTTGGGGTAGCTCAATTGGCAATGGCCCTCGAAATGAAGTCTCACCGAACCAAAAGTCTTGGGTTCAAATATTGTGCTATCCCCTAATGGCTTCTTGGGTTCAAATCTTGTGCTACGATAGCTGTGAGAAGTTAGACATGATAAAGATTAGGTCCTAATCTGGTCTGAGAAATTGGACATGATTATGCCTCATTCCTGGCAATAAAGATGGGAACAAGACAAATGATAAAAAATATATATCATAAAATGTATTAAAAGAATGTGGATGTTCCATTTTGAGATTAACTAATTTATTTAATATTCATTTTTTCCTTAACAAACATTTAAAATAAATTTATAAAACAAAGGCTAGTCTTGTTAATTGGAAATTAAATTAAATGTGAACCCAATACAATAAGATCCTTTCGAAAACGTCATTTAAAAGAATTGATGAATTAACTTTTATAGGAATATCAATGTTTTGGACTAGACCTGTCCGAAGCGGGAAACGACTGGGGTGCTCTGCAACGATGGCGCCATTCTCCCTCCTGTTCGCAGAGCCCCTTCCCAAGGACCTCGATAGTTTGAAAGAGGACTTGTGCTGGCCGGTTGTGCCCTATAAGCTGAACTGTTATCCTCGGCCGGCTGAGGTAAGTTTAAAATATCCGCTTCCACATTTTGGGTTTTTCCTTCCTCATTTTTACCAGCGTGATGTTGGGTTTCTCGGCCGGATCATTATCCTCCGGTGCCCTCTGTCTGGGCCGGAGTCTCGCATTAACCCACAGTCTCGGAGCAGAGCGGCGGATGCTTGGTTCTTCTGCCCGCCCAGAACAAAACTGTCAGCTCGGACTGTTCGGTATATGTTTTGGCCTGGCTCGGCTGCGTCCTCACTCAAGCAGGCGTGTGAGGGGAAAAGCGAGGTGGGCCGGACGACATCCTGGCTATCATCTGGACAGAGGAAACCCAGTAAAATAGTAAGGGGGCTGACCACAGAGGCTTCCTTAGAGCGGGGAGCTGAGACAGGGTATGCCAAAAATGACTCGAATAAACAAGATCTGGTGACCCTAGGGGGCGGACAAAATAAAAAAAACAGGGGAGCGATGGATATTATACAGAACACATCCAATCCACAGAAGCTCTCCCACAAAGTGGCTGAACCATACTGCCAGGATGAAAATAGGATCCAAATCTTTATAAAATCAACTGGGGGCAGCCACCGTTGCATGAGACTCAGTATGGGATCAAACATACAAGAGCTTAAAAAAGAAATACAACATCAACTTGGAATACCCTCAAATCACCAGAACCTGATTTGTGCAGGTCGTAGCCTACAGGACCATCTTACTCTTCAGGAATATGGGATCTGTCAAGATACAACCATATTTCTTAACCTAAGGCTGCGCGGTGGATGCAACGGATCCGGATCAAAGACGCTAGCTTCCTTCCGTGATGCAGTCAAGGGAAAAGAAAAAATGTAGAACAAACCAGTGATACCAACAGAGCAACCAGGTCCATATATAGTAGATCAAAAATTGGAATCCCCAATGCTCCAAGTTACAATGCCAGAGGTAACAGAACTACACTCTGACCTCACTAAAACTGCTGTAATATGTAGATTCAATGGATTCTGGCCAAAATCCGATGCTTTACATCAGTGGATTTACTCCAATTGGACACCAGACTGCGATATACATCTATGTTCAAAAGGTTTCTTCATTGTTAGCTTCCATACAGAAGAAGAAAGGGATAGTATCATCAGTGAGGGGCCTTGGTTTTGGGGTAATGCTGGTCTTTTTGTTACCCCTTGGTTCGCTGATTTTGATGCAAACACTATGAAAATCTCAACAATGCCTGTATGGGTGAGGCTTCATAATCTCCCATTACACTTCTGGCATCATTTAGTTTTAACTGCCATTGGGAATACCTTAGGGAAATTCCTAAAAGTGGATGAGGACAGAGTTAGCAGAGGAATCTTCTCCTTCGCCAGAATTTGCGTTGAAGTGGACCCGAGTCAGGGGCTGCCTGATCATATTTCTCTAAACTTCAACAACACTCAGTGGATTCAGCCCCTTGACTATGAAAACACCGCATTCAGATGTCGCAGTTGCAGGCAAACAGGACACCTCCAATATTCTTGCCCCCTGGTCAAAAAGAATCCTAAAGGAAACATGAACAGAAAGAAAAAGCCCAATGGGTGGCAGCATACGGAACCGCTGGAAGAAGAGGACATACTGTCAGAACAGGCAGTAAACCAAGAGGAACCTGATAAAAATATGGAACAGAAGGGTAGACAAAATGATAATACTCCAGTCCCTCATATGGAAGCACCCCATAATCAAATGCAGCAAAATCCTCAGCTGGATGTAAGTGGCATCAAAAGATCTCATGGATCTGATGGCTCTGAATCCGACAAGGATCCACCAGTGAACACTCTGGAGTCCATGCAGGCTATCATTGTTCCCTCTCCTGACTCTCAGGGTTGGCGTAGGGTGGAGAAGAAAAAGGGTAGAAAAGTATAGGCTTGCGGTATTATTTTATTTATTTTTCTTTTTATTGTATCAATCCTACTCATGGACAGCTATCTGCATATGCTTACAAGCATCTACAACATGTAATTTTTTTTCATTTTATGAATATAAATTACGCGCTCTTTTCCCTTGGAAAAAGGAATATCAATGTTTTTCTCCATAACATTTAATATCTCAATTTAGGGGTGGAAGGTTTGACTTGGCGATTGCTTCCAACCATACTCTGTGATGTAAGTGTAATTAAGAGTGTCTATTTTGGAATAGATTTCCAAAATTTTAAAATATTCTTAATAGTAGTGATCAATCCCAAAAAAATTACGTCTTTTTTGTTATTTTAATTAAATGGATTAATTTCAAAAACTGTCATATGAATATGAGTATTGATTTTTTGGGTGTTAGGTATTAGTAAAGTCATGGTGTTGGCCATGGTATTGTAACAAAGTCTATTTACAAATTAACAATATCCTTGATAAAATTGATAAAATAGAGGTGAATCTAAATGTAAATACATTTATTTATTTTTATAAGTAATGCCACATCAATAATTTGATTACTATCAGTGTTTATCAACCATTTAATTTGTATAGTTGTGTTGATTATAACAAAGTTATAATTTAATTAATTTTTATGATTTTTTTTTTTAAATGTGAAATGTAGCATCAATTCATTGACATCCTCACTCATTGGGAGTAATTTCTATGTGAAAGATGACCAGCTCACTTAGACACAAGTGGGTTTTCCATTGAAGTAGCTAATATTTAATATGAACCACACTTTAAAAAATAGATAATAAATATTTAATAATAAGTATATAATGATCTAACTATTTAAATTATGTTATATAATTTAATATACACTAATTAATTTTTTAATTATATTTTAAAATTTTATCCACACTAAAATCTTTTCATATCACTTACATTATTAAGATATTATTAAATGTAACACATCAACCCGCACTTAACACAATTATTATTATTATTATTATTATTATGTAATATCGTGTATTCAATTAATGTGTCATCATTTATTAAAGGTACGTCAGTACCTAACCTTACCTTCTCGTCTCACTTAGCGTTAATGATATTTATACACAGATCTTTTCTTAGAATTTGTTACCACTTGGTGGTTTGGTTCATAAATTCACTGGTTAAACTTTTATTAACCCGTGGCTCTAACCATCGCTCTAGTTTTGAATGGTTCTCGATCCCGAGATACCAATCTCCAGTTGTCCACGATCTCAGCAGTCTGCATGGAAGTCCTGCCACCGTCGATTTGGGAAAGAAACTCTCAAAAAATTGGATTTGTTTGTTCTGGATAAGTGTACCTACCCACCGAGTATTCGAGTTTTACCGTCATTTGTTCCATTGCTTTTGTAGAGAGGCTAACTCCGATCATCCCTCTGTTGCAGTTCTTACCAAACCATTGTTACGACCATGCTCAGGTAAAATGGAGTATTTCAGCTATCATAGATTACATCTATTCATAGGTGAAGGGTATTCTCTTTGTAGTGTGGCTTCATTTCTCCTTGATAGCCTGGTTTTGCTACTACACACGATGATGGCCACATCTTCCTCTCTTTATTTTGCGCAGAGGCAGCTCACATCGTCAACCAATTACCTCTTTCGCCTTTTGGATGGTTCTCCAGGTCCAATCATTCTTCCTGTTCTAGGTTCTTCCCTTGGAGAAGTTCTACCCAGAGAAAGGACCCTCCATCGCAAACAGCTAGCCCAGGTAAGTTCTTCCAAATTTTGTTTTAGCTTGGCTAATATTTATTTTGTCTGTTATGAATATATATGAACATGACTAAGAATAAATGGTTTTGATGCAGGGGAGGAGTCGGGTTCCCATGCGGCTCTCTGGATGACAACCTTTAGGGTATCACCCTTCATTTCTGAGCCACTACATAGCCTGGACGAACCTCTTTTTATTTTTTGGAAGTTTGATAAGTTTACTGTCTAAAAAACCTTAAGGGTTTACTCCTATCCATTCAGATATTTTTCCCTAGACAGGGCTGTTGTATAAATTGTTGTTTTCTACTTGATTGCTCCTCTTGATGACCCTTAGGGTTGATGCTAGATATATATGTGTCTCGACACTATATTGTTTAATTAATCTATCTGTTGCTTCTGGTTCTGGTCACTCAGAGACCGTTGTTAAATTAATTTATGTATCTATGTATATATACCTGGGTGATAGTTGTTTACACTCCAAGGTTTGATAATGATGGTATTACTTCCCAATTACCGTGTTTATGTTTCTCAGTCCTTAATGGCTTGCCGAAGATGGATTTAGATGTTTTAATCATCGAATTTATAGTTTTCCCAAATTGGGTAGTAATTTAAAATGTAGCCCTGTACTATGGCTTCCTGTCAATTAGGGATTGCGTTTTGTCTACACTTTTTTTAAATTCATAGGCATTTTCTTTATTTTCCTCATGATATATGGAACAATCTGTTTCAATGTCATTTCCTCGTTTCTATATTTTTAATAGTGAAGCAGCACATCCGTAATTCAGTGGAATGGCCCTATGGCTACCCTGTTTCCATTTTATAGACTAATTATTCAATGTATGATAGTATTAATATTAAGATTTCTCTCTTAAGATTTTCTATGTCTGTTTTATTTGAATCGTTCCACCAAGGATGCATTATCATGTTTTCTAACACAATATCACTACCTTGAGTAGCCAATGCCTACTGTTTATCGGTTTTGCTTAGAGTTTTATTGTTACTAAAGTTCTGTTATATTTCCTTCTGTAAGAAATCATTATTACATTCATAATACACTGCTGTATAATATATATGTTGGTACCAGTAACTATTTATTTATTGGTATAAAGAATGTGTTTCCTAAAACCCATTAGTCTTGTTTAAAGAATTTCATAACTACAATGTTTACTAAAAAGAACTGTGAGGGTTTAGTTCACTTGTCTCTAGCACTAGTCACGACTTTAAGGAAATAAATTCAATCTCGTCATATAATCAATAAATTATCACAACAGAGAAATGTTATTGCATAATCATTGATCTACACATAAAAGAATCAACATTGTACAAGTAATATAAAGATAGGTTATATTTTATTATGAGGAGTTCTCATACTCTGTTCCCAGACAATTATCTCCCTATACCATAAACTGGTAAATCTAAAAACTACTTAATCCCTTAATTGTTCACAACTCTGTTTCAATGCTTTCTACAGTAGCGATTTTTCCTTTTCTCTGATTTCATTATTTTAAAAATTATCGATTAACAAAATTGTAATATGTGCTCAGAGTACTTATCTACATTTTACGAAAGAAAGCTCCTGGGCTACGGCCAGACCTCCCTGTCAACGAGAATGGTATGCTCACCATTCTCCTCCCGAGATCTCCTAACTCCAAAAACAATCAAGGGCTTCCTTTCTGTTATAGACATTTTTGTGCCTTACAGCATTGAGCATGAAATGTCCATAATCCAAGGGATCCAAAGTCCCTAAAAGAGTTGTTCCTACCCCTAAAGGAACAAGGTCAACCAATGACAGCTTCTCCCAGAAGTTCTCCACCAAAAACCACTCAGAAACAGTCAATTCAGGATCAATTCAGATGCTCCACTAGTTGCCTGCGTTGCAGTGCACCCCAGTACACTAGCTGGGTGCGTTGCAACGCACCTAAAAGCACTACCAGGGTGCGCTGAGTGGGAAATGACAAATGGCAAGCTCATTCAACGAGGTGGAAAGACCATGGAAGCTTCCAGAATCTTCTCCAATGACACTTGCCTCAATGAATTCGACTAGTGATGAGTAAGAGGCTCTCAACCTCCAAGTGGAAGTAAGAACTGACAGAGAGAAGCCACAAGTCAAAACATAAGCTGACTCATCCTCTCTGCTTACATCTATATATGGATCTCTCACCCAGAGGTTTAGGAGGCTGGAATTTTGTACTTTTCAGAGAATTGCTGTTGGTTTGAGATTGAGATTAGTGCATTGGGTGATTTATGCTTTGTTGGAGGAGAGGAAGGGATTCCTTTGCTGGGAGGTAGATGCTGGATCGGGACTCACTTGGTTGTATCTCCTCTTGGAATTTCTTATCATATCAATAAAGCTATTTGAGTTTCTCCTATATGCTTGTATATCAATGATGTTTTGTTATATTTGCATATTTAGTTTATATCTGATCCTAAACTAGTTATGAATGTAAATCTATATCTTTTGTGTAGTTTTCCTCTCTTGTGATCTTGCAGGAACTGAGTGAAGCTGGACCAGTGAAGGAGCAGGCAGCGGGAAACAAGCAAAAGAGGAGAGTGATTGGATCGACAAGCTAGCGAAAGACACAGGTTAGTTACATCCTTCTTCTCCATTTACATTTCATAAAGAAGAATACTCGGATAGTTTTCCTTGTTTGCTGCTAAGGCACTATCACACCTTGTTGGCATTATGGCTAAAGTGTTGTCCTTGATGGCAACCCATTCAGGTGATAGATCACAGTTCTTCAAGTCAGTAGCAGAGATTGATGATCAGCTATCAAATATTGAAGAAAATAAGGGGTACGCAGGTACACCTTGCATAAGGTGCATACACGCAGGTCAGTGTTACATAAAGTGCGTACATACCCGCAGTTATCCCGTTCAGGAGGTGCGTACCCCCAGTGCACACATCTCAAGGCAAAGAAATTCACATGTGGGGTTTTCTTATGTTTTACTCCTGGTATTTAGCCGATGGTATTGTGTTATTATGGTGTTGGCTCGTGGTATTGATCCATGATTTAAGGAAGAGCTTTCCTATATAAAGCAAAGGAGATCATTTGGCTTGAGCATGTTTTTGGTTGAATATCTTATGTGGGCTAGATCTGGTCTAGATCTAAACAAGGCAAATCTACTGATGGACTAAGATCTCTTCGGCGCATGTTCAGATCTGTAGATCTGACTGTCTGGGTTATTTCTAAAGTCTTGAAATCATCTATGCCCGAAGGTACGCAGGTACAGTGTGAGAAAAGTGCGTACATTCGCAGGAACGAAGCGTTTCAGGTGCGCCGGTACGCAGGCACAGAAGGGTTTCAGGTGCGCCGGTACGCAGTCATAGAAGGGTTTCAGGTGCGCCGGTACGCAGTCACAGAAGGGTTTCAGGTGCGCCGGTACGCAGTCACAGAAGGGTTTCAGGTGCGCCGGTACGCAGTCACAGAAAGGTTTCAGGTGCGCCGGTACGTAGTCACAGAAGGGTTTCAGGTGCGCCGGTACGCAGTCACAGAAGGGTTTCAGGTGCGCTGGTACGCAGTCACAGAAGGGTTTCAGGTGCGCCAGTACGCAGTCACAGAAAGGTTTCAGGTGCGCCGGTACGCAGACACAGAAGGGTTGCAGGTGCGGAGGTCCGCAGGCAGTTTAATAGACTCAGAGCGAGGTATGCAGGCTAGCAGTTGAGCAAGGTGCGTACGTAAGCAGGCGAGGAGTTGAGCAGGGTGCGTACTGTAAGCAGGCAAGCAGTTGAGTA
Source organism: Pinus tabuliformis (assembly GCA_031772625.1). Lineage (NCBI taxonomy): Eukaryota > Viridiplantae > Streptophyta > Pinopsida > Pinales > Pinaceae > Pinus > Pinus tabuliformis. The sequence goes on from CM062810.1 coordinate 567,772,740, forward strand.
GGGTGAGTACTGTAAGCAGGCAAGCAGTTGAGCAGGGTGCTTACGTAAGCAGGCGAGCAGTTGAGCAAGGTGCTTACTTCTCTTAAAATCTTCGTTTATCATTGTTGTGTTCTGGGTTTGGTCCTATTATTGTTGATCTGGTTACTACAGTTGACTGGGTGATTCTCTTATACTTGATGATCATTTGATGCTTATGGATCCAGTTTGAAAATTTATGAAAAGTGGTCCTTGTAAGAAAAGAAGTAGGGGGTTGTAGCTCCCTTCCAGGAGAGACTGGAAAACGAGAGAGAGAGTTGTAGCTCTCTGCAGGTTGCAGCCTGCGTACTGGTAAAGGACTGCACCAATACAAAACCATTGTAAAAGGAGTTTCTAATTGAAAGAAGATAGAGACATATTGCAGTAGGTGGTTTTCACCCACATTGGGTTTCCACCTTACATCTTGTGTTCTTTGGTGTGACTATCTGTTTTCTTTTGTTCATGCTCATTATTTTATGGTACTGACATGCAAAAATAATTCAAAGAACAAATAAAGAAGATTTATTAAAAGAATTAGATAATACTGATTCACCCCCCCTCTCAGTATTATTTCCAACACACCTTAGAGTGGGATAGGGGCATTCCGAATTGGATACTTTTCCCAACAACAAATTGGCGACTCCGCTGGGGAGGAAGTATCTTGTTAGTTTATTTGTGTTTCTATTGTTGTTCATCTCATAAACTCAAGAGTGACGAATCGAACTGCATTTGCCATTTACAAATGCAAAGTAGAGATCAGCTACTCTAGTCCATTCACTGGGCCTGTTTATGATCTGAACAACTGATCCACAAGTGCTCTAACAGCCCTTTGTGATAGATCTTAGTCCTCCTTTAAATCATCCCTCTAATTGTACCTAATTGATAGCTTTTATCCGGCCAAAAACTGTAGATTAAACTGCAAACTGTGACCCAGAACCCAGAAACAACTCTCGTTTCTACTTCAGCGCAGACTTTGTGAAGAGGTTCTGCATTTCAACGCAGGTCCCGAGAACGCTACCTGCGCTGAAGTTTAGTTTCTCTGTGCTGAGGGTGCGCTGATCAGCCATTGCCTTGTGCAGCTGTGGTTCTCTGCTTTCTTTTGCTCAGTTTTATCTCTGTTTTCTGTAGCCTGTTATCAGTGTGTGTACCTATCTAAAACCCCTTTTCTTTGCCTCAATTCTGCCTCAGTTGTATAAAGAAACTGTATTTGTTCTTTGTGTATTTGTTACATCATTTGCAGTTTCCCATTACAAAAGTAAACTAGTCATACTGTCGCCCTTAGATCTAGACCTGTCGTAAGTGTCGTTTTGATCTTAGGAGTGAGTTTGTTTGCTGTTCACAGTTGATTAAGCTTTTACTTTTGTCTTTTGGTTTGAATTTATGCATTTCTAGTGTCGAAACAAGTATTTAATTCAAAATCATAAAGTGTCGTAATCATCTTTGTTGATTTCGAAAGAAGCTTGTTTGTGTTTTTCACTTGAAATCGAATTCAAATTTGTACAACAGCTTTCTTTTTAGGCATCAATATTAAGAAAGTGAAAACAAATACATGCATATGTGCATTTGCATTTTGACAGTTTGTATGTTGATTTAGGAAAAGTGCATTTACAGTGTGCTCTATGCTCTTTGAGAAAAGATGGTGTCTTTCTTTTCCCTTTGTAGCTAGGATTTTCATTGTTGAAAAGATATAAAAGCTTGCTTATCATCTTTAGACTGCATTTAGGAATTGTATCATACATCTCGTGGTGATCCAAAAAGGCAAACTTCTAAGAAAGATCAACCTAAAATAAGTTGAATGAACTTAACAACGCTTTGTAACTTAACGCACAACATAGAGGTCTAGGCTAGAGACGTGTTCCAGCGTCGTAAAACCTGGTCACTGGTCGCCTCACTGATGGTTGGGTGATTCCTCCTGAGAGACGAAAAGTGCCAGTACGGATTGTGCTCCCACGTACCGTCGCGTATATATTGGGAGATCCCTATAGGCATAAAACCTTTATCCATAGGAAGCCGTGTCGGCCGCCCTACTGATCGCAATGCACTGAACACAGCATTGGGGAAGATTGATCGCCCGTACCCTAAAAAGTATTCTGCGGTTTTGCGAAAAGTTTGGCACACCCTCTACCTAGAACTCCAGAGCAGTCCCTTTCGTTCCTTTTCAGACTCCTTAAGGGAAAAGGTCCATCTGAGCACTTGTCACTTTAGGCTCATTAAAAATCGAAGGAGACTAGAGTCATCTTTAGCTTTCTCTCGACTCTTTAAAATTGAAAAAGCAAGTTGTGTCTAAGCGTCGTTAAAATTTATTTTAAACGGAACAATCACCCCTTTTTCCTGCGTTGATCTTTAGGTTGAGAAAATGGAGCCCACCAACCAAGGAATTCCCCTTGGTGGAAATCCTAGTCCCTTCTCCTCTTGGGGAGATGTTGGTGCGCCCCATATGGCCGCATTGTCGCTTCTAGGACTGACAATTGGCCTGCCGGTCTGGCTCTTCTCAACCAATGTCGTTCAGAACACCACTATTCCTGAGCAGTCGAATCAACAATTAGATGAGTCCAGAATTTCCCACCAACCTTCTACTTCCTATAATTCTTCCTCTCTTCCTCCCTCTTCGCGTGACGGAACTGTTAAAACTAAAAACCAAGTTCCTAAGGAGAAGAAGGAAAAGAAGAAGAAAGAGAAAAAGGAGAAGGAGCCAAAGGCAAATAAGGGAAAACAAGTGTCGTCTGATGAAAATCCACACACAGCACTGACTAGGCCTAAATCACCATGTGTCATCTGCAAGGGAGACCACTTTCACAGAGATTGTCCTTGCATCCCTCGGATACTAAGGGACTGGTCTCCCCGTTTGCACAATCCGGTGTCATCAACCTCTGATAGCCATGTTGAAAGTACACCGTCAACTAGTGAAAGTGAAGTTCCAGGACAAAAAAGGAGGGCTAGACCTCCCTGTAGACTGTGCGAAGGCAACCATGCCCTCCACCGTTGCCCCTTCTTAGACGAGGCTAAAAGAGTCTTGGAAGATCGTCCGGTTTCGTCGTTACGACTTCCTCCTGGATATAAAAAACTCTTGCCTAGTCCTTCGTTAGTTGAGAATCTAGCTGGCCCGATCAAGTGGTCAGTTGAAGCGTCTGTCATTGAAGATAAACCGACTGAATCCATACCAGACAAAAGTCAAAAGGTCGAGGCGGCAGTTGACCCGGTCTTGCCTTCAGAGGATTTATCTTCGAATGATACAGTCACTGAAGAGGATAAGGATGACACCATCCAGATTCTTTTCATCAACACGGACTCCGACGAACACGGGGGCAATCCACCCATTCCTTTATGACAGGAAGGAAGTTCATCAGAGCGATATCCAGCCGTCTACTCGGTCCCACCACCAAGCAACCTAGTTGTATCCTTCGATTGGAACGAACTAGGCAGACCCCGTTTGCCAGCCAACATACCATTCAGAATTATCATCCAAATATACAGAATGGTCATGGCTGGCACCATCATTGATGAGGGGGCATCTGTGAGTATCCTTTCCTCTATTGCTTGGAAAGCGCTTGGTTCGCCAGCGCTTTTGCCTGAAGTTATGCCTCCCAGAAGTTGATCTATCATGATTGCTACCACAATACGAGAGGATGCCATGTTAACCCGTGACACTCATGGAAAGTAGGGTAGCCATGTGAAGGTTAGGAATATAACCCTAGAAAGGTCAAGTTTGTAACTTTATTTGAGAGTTAAGGGAGTCAAAATTAACCCCTAGTTGGCTATTGTGCTATGTTATAATTGGGAAACCAAGAGGAAAATGGATTCCATTCTATTTGCTTGCATTTATGTTCCATATTAGAGAAGATTAGCTGGGAGTGGATAGAGAGAGAATAGAAACAAAGGGGGTTTGTGTTATGCAGCGGCCCGTGGACCATATGTCTCGAGTAACTACATAGAGAGTGAATTCCCCTTTGTAATTGCATCATTTCCCTTCCAAAAAAAATGTTGAAAATAGCAACAAGAAATGCTAAAAATAGAAATGCTAAAAATAACATTGCTATAGATAGAATTTCATGATATATTCCAATTTTAATTTGTTCCTAAATTAAAATTGAGAATTAAAATTCGAATTTAGTCTCACCAGCTATTTGAAAAATAATTAATTAATTCATCCTGAGTTAATTAGTTGGAGAAATTCAAACATGAAGTCTTTGTGAATTCATGCAACAATTATCCCTTTGATTGAGGAAGTTATCCCTTAATTAAGGAGATAAGGATTAGTTGTATTTGAGTTGTAATTAGTTAGCTCAGTTAACTGAGTTAAGTCCAATTAGATTAGTTCCAAACAGTTTGTGGAACTGATTGTGAGTTCAGTCAGTTAGTGCATGCATGCATGAAACTAGTGTACTCCAGATAACTGAATATTCTCTCATGAATAACTCATGCATGTCAGTTCAGACAAAGACCCAGTTGAGATTAAAGGTAGGACAATGTACCATCAGTTGCAAGAATTTTCCTATAAGAAAATCTCTTGCATGCAGAAGGAATTCATTCCTTAAGATTTGTGCAGTTTTACAGTGTGTTGGAGCAGTGTGTGAGATCAGTGTCACGCAAGGTTACAGTAGGAGCACCCAGGGAAAACTGCACAAGGAAATAGGAGGATTAGAGGACAGAGGGAAAGACAGATGAGTTGTCTGGTATGTCTATGAGTAGTGTGAGGGATTGTACTGAGAGCTGGATAGCTGTGAGAGCTAAAGCTTTGTGTAATCCTGAGATATTTCCACTTGTATGATAATACAGATAGCAGGGTTTTTAGCTGAGGCTTTCCCCAGAGTATTCTTTTGTGTTTCATGTGTGATTGATTCTTCTCCTCTATTATATGTGTTCTGTTTGATCTTTCTCAAATCGATTAATCTTCCGCAAGTTTAATAGTAGAAGTAGATCAAGTATTTTGCTTTAGTTACATTGCATTATCAGGTGATCTACAGTGAGAATTTCTACATGGTATCAGAGCAAAGGTGATCAAAGTGGAGAACAATATACAAAGAAGTGAGAAGTTCTAATCCAGGTGGATATTGGTGGCCACCTGCCAAGTCCACCTAGACCCCCACCATTGTTTCTCTCAACATTTTCAGTTTCCTTAATTGTAGCACAACTTACTATTTTTAGTAGTTTTTCGGGTCCTGAACTTCCGGAGTCGTTTTGAGGCCCTAAAAAACATTTTTTGGGAAATCTGAGGGCAACATTAGTCCCCTTTCCAAAGTGGTAGTGCTCGGATAGATCTTTCTAACGAGCTATTGTACGCGTCAAAGGGAGATCGTATGCCAAAGTTACGACCCCGGGAAGTTGATGTACCAATTTACCCAAACGGGGCCCACAGTTGGCGTTTCATCTTCTATGGTTAGGTTTTGGAATGTTAAGGGTTTTCCATTGTTTCTCAACAATAAATAGGCCTTTGAGCCTCATTGTAACATAGTTCAGAGGCATGTAGCCACCACATCTCTTCTCAGAGATAAGCTACCATTGCCCTAGCTGGTTTATTTCCACTACTGTTTGTAAGCATATTTCAGTATTTTACATTAATGATATGAAGTATTATTTCTGCTGCATATCTGTGTTTATGATTATCTCTGTAATTTGTTCCGTTCCTATTTAAGTCCGGATCAGTGGTATCAGAATGGTCTGCTTTTTCTCTGTTTTTCTTTGCATGTCCCCAACGAGGTCGGGATATAAGGAGTTAGGGCTTGAACTAGTCAAACCTTTGCAAGACCAGCCTCACAAATTCCAACGACGTCCCATGGCGAATGAGAAGAAAGACGAGGGGGCAGGAGATCATATCAAAATCTTGCTCGAAGAAGCCCTCGAGCGACAATGGAACGCAATGATGGACAACTTTGTCCAGATCCTTCAGCGGCTACCCAGAAGCGACGCATCGGCTTCCAACAGCTACTCTGGAAACACCACATCGTTTAAGGTACAAGTTAATTTTGAAATCCCCATATTCGAGGGTCAGATAGACGCAGATGCCGTAGATAAATGGTTAAATCTTCTAGAGGGTTATTTTTCTATTCATGAATTTTCGAGTCGGGAGAAGATTGTTTTCGCTCTTCTCAAAGTAGCCCCCCACATCAAGGACTGGTGGGAAACTTGCTGTGAGTAGAAGGATGAAAATACCGGCTCACTATTTTTAGCCGCACCCACCTGGAATTCATTCCGGGATGCCATCAAGGAGCAGTACTACCCTGTCGGAAGCTATGAGGATAAATACATAAAGTGGACCATGCTGCGGCAGGGAAGCGACCAAGACGTGCCGGAGTTCACCAATATTTTCCATACCCTTGGCACAAAATTAGGTATCAAGGATTTAGAGCAGCATTTGATACTCAAATACCGCGGCTGTCTGCACAAGTACATCCAGGAAGAAATAGAATTCCTGAACATCTCCTCGCTCGGCACAACATACCGATATGCCGTCAAGGTCGAGCAGAAGTTTAAACAAAAGAATCGAGACTTTGGATCTGCGAATCCGAATCAAGGGAAAGGTGCTCCTAAACCACAGAGCAAAGGACAAAGCCAAGGCGGGGCAGCCCAAGACAACCCGCCAAAGCTGCAAGCAAAGAACAACGCCGCGAAGCTGAAAAAGGACATGGGAAAATGGTGTGAGTTCCATAAGAGCTCCACTCATAACACAAGTGAGTGTTGGGCCAAGCAGTCACTGGTCGCTGAGCTAAAGTTTTCAGAATTAGATGCATGTTTCGACTCTGAGTTAGAACTTGACAAGGGGAATGACAAAGGGAAGCAGATCATTGATGCGGATCCCAACGCCACTGTTGCTACCGCCAAGATCCAGAAAAATGAACCCGAAGATCCAGAGGAGGAGGAGCGTCTCTTCCACTCCTAGATGTGGGTAAAGGGCTCCCCGCTACAGTTCATTGTCGAAAGCGGGAGCCAAAAGAACCTCATTTCGGTAGAGGTCATGAAGCGGTTGGGCTTACCGACCACAGCACATCCACAACCGTACACCATCGGGTGGCTTCACTAAGGACGGGATCTTCGCGTGAGCCAACAATGTCGCCTTCCATACAACATCAAGCCCTTCACGGACGAGGTATTGTGTGACATTTCTCCCCTTCAAGTTTGTGATGTATTATTAGGACAATCATACTTCTGGAAGTGACATGCTGTGTATGAATCAAGGCCCCGTGCTGTTATTATTACATTGGGAAATAAGTTGTACAGGATACCAGAGGTAGCACCGCCTACTACCATCTCTTTGATTACTGCAAAACAATGTAGTAAGCTCATTTCCAAAACGGGGAAATTTGTTTTCCTGATGTTACGCCCTAAAGGAAAGAAGAAGACGGTGGCCACGACCTCTAGACAGGGCCCCTCCGCACGACAACTACAGATGGACATGGTTGTGGAGGAGTATGAGGACATCTTCACTTCCCCCGCAGGGGTTCCTCTACACTGTCAGGTCAAGCACTCCATCGATCTGACCCTAGGTGTGCCGCTACCCAATGGAGAAATTTATCGGCGCTCCATTATGGAGAACGATGAAATCAAGAGGCAAATTCAGGAGCTGCTGTAGAAAGGTCACATTCGTCCAAGTTCATCGCCTTGTGGGAGCCCGATCGTGTTGGTACAGAAGAAGGATGGGACTTGGAGACTTTGTATTGACTATCGGGCACTGAAAAAGATCACTGTCTGTAATAGGCACCTGATCCCGTGGATTGATGACCTCCTGGACCAACTAAAGGGGGAAAAATATTTCAGCAAGATCGATCTGAAGTCAGGATATCACCAGGTACCAATCGAACCCTCTGATGTGTGGAAGATTGCCTTCAAAGCCAAGGAGGGCCTTTTCGAATGGTTGGTTATGCCTTTCGGATTGACGAATGCTCCTGCAACCTTCATGAGGCTAATGGATGACATCTTGCAGCCATTCACCAACTCATTTTTAGTGTTATACTTGGATGGCATTCTAATCTTCAGCCAGAGTTGGGAAGAGCACCTCCACCACATCCGACAGGTTCTCCAAACACTGCGGCAACAGAATCTATGTGCCAATTTGGAGAAATGCACTTTTGGCATGACCCAGGTTCAGTATCTGAGATACATTATTGATGAACATGGGGTGCATGTGGATCCAGCCAAGATCCAAGTCATTCGGGATTGGCCACCTCCAACCACTCTGACAGAGCTCCGCAGCTTTCTAGGTCTTGCCAACTTCTACCGCAGGTTCGTGTTGGGGTTTTCTCATATCACTTGGCCCTTGAGTCAAGTCACCAAGGGGAGCGAAAGCAAAATTATTTTGGTCTGAATCTCAACAGAGGGCATTCATAGAGTTGAAAGATCGCCTCTGCATGGCACTAGTGCTTACGTCACCAAATTTACAACAACCATTTGAGGTCGAGACAGATGCCTCTGACTATGCTATTGGGGCAGTCCTTACTCAACACGAGCATCCAGTGGCATATCACAGTGAAACACTTTCAGACACAGTCCGGAAATATCCCACTTATGATAAAGAGATGTATTCCATTGTGCAGGCCTGTCGACAATGGAAGCATTACATTTTGGGGAAGGAAACGATCATCCACACAGACCACCGACCCCTGCAGTTCATACAGACCCAAGGGAAATTGCAGAATGATCGCCATCAGAAGTGGTCTACATACCTGCAACAGTTCCATTTGAATATCAAGTATAAGAAGGGAAACACTAATAATGTTGCAGATTGCCTCAGTCGACCACCGATCATGGCATTAACCACCGTGCTCAACTCTTGTGGGAACGAGACTTCTGATTGGCCACTTCTCTACAAAAGCGACCCAGAATTCGGCCACACATACCAGACACTCTTGGAGGGTTGGCATGTTCCAGATTTTCACCTCCAGGATGCCCTGTTATGCCACCTGGGTCACCTTTGTGTTCCTTCAAGCGAACATGCCAAGATGATTTGGGAAGCACACTACAGTCGGGCTGCTGGGCATTTCGGGGTTGAGAAAATGGTGGTAGTACTGCAAAAGTATTTCTATTAGCCGAATCTTCGATAGGATGTTCGAAAGTACATCAGATCATGTACTGCTTGTGCCATTGCCAAATCGACCACCAAGAAGCAAGGCCTCTATGCCCCGCTGCCTACCCCTAGTCGACCTTGGGAATCCATCTCCATGGATTACATGTTAGGCCTTCCTTTCACTAAGCATGGAAATGACTGTGTTTTTGTGGTCGTCGACAGGGTCTCGAAAATGGCCATTATGGCAGTCTGCAAGAAGAATATCACAGCAGAAGCCACTGCTAAACTCTTCTTTGAATGAGTGTGGGTGCACTTTGGGATCCCACAGTCTATCATCTCAGATCGGGATAGTCGATTCCTCAGTACATTTTGGTCCAGTGTTTGGTCAATGCTAGACACCAAACTCACTAAGTCTATAGCCTTCCATCCTCAAATTGATGGCCAGACAGAGGTTGTCAATAGGATCATTATACACATTCTGTGCATGTACAACTCAAAGCATCCACGTACATGGGATGAGAGCCTCCCCTATGTTCAGCACAGCTACAATCGAGCTCTTCACAGCTCAACTGGCCACAACCCTTTTCAGGTGGTGTTATAGACATTTTTGTGCCTTACAGCATTGAGCATGAAATGTCCATAATCCAAGGGATCCAAAGTCCCTAAAAGAGTTGTTCCTACCCCTAAAGGAACAAGGTCAACCAATGACAGCTTCTCCCAGAAGTTCTCCACCGAAAACCACTCAGAAACAGTCAATTCAGGATCAATTCAGATGCTCCACTAGCTGCCTGCGTTGCAGTGCACCCCAGTACACTAGCTGGGTGCATTGCAACGCACCTAAAAGCACTACCAGGGTGCGCTGAGTGGGAAATGACAAATGGCAAGCTCATTCAACGAGGTGGAAAGACCATGGAAGCTTCCAGAATCTTCTCCAATGACACTTGCCTCAATGAATTCGACTAGTGATGAGTAAGAGGCTCTCAACCTCCAAGTGGAAGCAAGAACTGACAGAGAGAAGCCACAAGTCAAAACATAAGCTGACTCATCCTCTCTGCTTACATCTATATATGGATCTCTCACCCAGAGGTTCAGGAGGCTGGAATTTTGTACTTTGCAGAGAATTGTTGTTGGTTTGAGATTGAGATTAGTACATTGGGTGATTTATGCTTTGTTGGAGGAGAGGAAGGGATTCCTTTGCTGGGGGGTAGATGCTGGATCGGGACTCATTTGGTTGTATCTCCTCTTAGACTTTCTTATCATATCAATAAAGCTATTTGAGTTTCTCCTATATGCTTGTATATCAATGATGTTTTGTTATATTTTCATATTTAGTTTATATCTGATCCTAAACTAGTTATGAATGTAAATCTATGTCTTTTGTGTAGTTTTCCTCTCTTGTGATCTTGCAGGAACTGAGTGAAGCTAGACCAGTGAAGGAGCAGGCAGCGGGAAACAAGCAAAAGAGGAGAGTGATTGGATCGACAAGCTAGCGAAAGACACAGGTTAGTTACATCCTTCTTCTCCATTTACATTTCATAAAGAAGAATACTCAGATAGTTTTCCTTGTTTGTTGCTAAGGCACTATCACACCTTAGAGTGGGATAGGGGCATTCCGAATTGGATACTTTTCCCAACAACAAATTGGCAACTCCGCTGGGGAGGAAGTATCTTGTTAGTTTATTTGTGTTTCTATTGTTGTTCATCTCATAAACTCAAGAGTGCCGAATCGAACTGCATTTGCCATTTACAAATGCAAAGTAGAGATCAGCTACTCTAGTCCATTCACTGGGCCTGTTTATGATCTGAACAACTGATCCACAAGTGCTCTAACAGCCCTTTGTGATAGATCTTAGTCCTCCTTTAAATCATCCCTCTAATTGTACCTAATTGATAGCTTTTATCCGGCCAAAAACTGTAGATTAAACTGCAAACCGTGACCCAGAACCCAGAAACAACTCTTGTTTCTGCTTCAGCGCAGACTCTGTGAAGAGGTTCTGCATTTCAACGCAGGTCCTGAGAAGGCTACCTGTGCTGAAGTTCAGTTTCTCTGTGCCGAGGGTGAGCTGATCAGCCATTTCCTTGTGCAGCTGTGGTTCTCTGCTTTCTTTTGCTCAGTTTTATCTCTGTTTTCTGCAGCCTGTTATCAGTGTGTGTACCTATCTGAAACCCCTTTTCTTTGCCTCAATTCCGCCTCAGTTGTATAAAGAAACTGTATTTGTTCTTTGTGTATTTGTTACATCATTTGCAGTTTCCCATTACAAAAGTAAACTAGTCATACTGTTGCCCTTAGATGTAGACCTGTCGTAAGTGTCGTTTTGATCTTAGGAGTGAGTTTGTTTGCTGTTCACAGTTGATTAAGCTTTTACTTTTGTCTTTTGGTTTGAATTTATGCATTTCTAGTGTCGAAACAAGTATTTAATTCAAAATCATAAAGTGTCGTAATCATCTTTGTTGATTTCGAAAGAAGCTTGTTTGTGTTTTTCACTTGAAATCGAATTCAAATTTGTACAACAGCTTTCTTTTTAGGCATCAATATTAAGAAAGTGAAAACAAATACATGCATATGTGCATTTGCATTTTGACAGTTTGTATGTTGATTTAGGAAAAGTGCATTTACAGTGTGCTCTATGCTCTTTGAGAAAAGATGGTGTCTTTCTTTTCCCTTTGTAGCTAGGATTTTCATTGTTGAAAAGATATAAAAGCTTGCTTATCATCTTTAGACTGCATTTAGGAATTGTATCATACATCTCGTGGTGATCCAAAAAGGAAAACTTCTAAGAAAGATCAACCTAAAATAAGTTGAATGAACTTAACAACGCTTTGTAACTTAACGCACAACATAGAGGTCTAGGCTAGAGATGTGTTCCGGCGTCATAAAACCTGGTCACTGATCGCCTCACTGATGGTTGGGTGATTCCTCCTTAGAGACGATAAGTGCCAGTACGGATTGTGCTCCCACGTACCATCGCGTATATATTGGAAGACCCCTATAGGCATAAAACCTTTATCCATAGGAAGCCGTGTCGGCCGCTCTACTGATCGCAATGCACTGAACACAGCATTCGAGAAGATTGACCGCCCGTACCCTAAAAAGTATTTTGCGGTTTTGCGAAAAGTTTGGCACACCCTCTACCTAGAACTCCAGGGCAGTCCCTTTCGTTCCTTTTCAGACTCCTTAACGGAAAAGGTCCATCTGAGCACTTGTCACTTCAGGCTCATTAAAAATCGAAGGAGACTAGAGTCATCTTTAGCTTTTTCTCGACTCTTTAAAATTGAAAAAGCAAGTTGTGTCTAAGCGTTGTTAAAATTTATTTTAAACGGAACAATCACCCATTTTTCCTGCGTTGATCTTTAGGTTGAGAAAATGGAGCCCACCAACCAAGGAATTCCCCTTGGTGGAAATCCTAGTCCCTTCTCCTCTAGGGGAGATGTTGGTGCGCCCCATATGGTCGCATTGTCGCTTCCAGGACTGACAATTGGCCTGCCGGTCTGGCTCTTCTCAACCAATGTCGTTCAGAACACCACTATTCCTGAGCAGTCGAATCAACAATTAGACGAGTCCAGAATTTCCCACCAACCTTCTACTTCCTATAATTCTTCCTCTCTTCCTCCCTCTTCGCGTGACGGAACTGGTAAAACTAAAAAACAAGATCCTAAGGAGAAGAAGGAAAAGAAGAAGAAAGAGAAAAAGAAGAAGGAGCCAAAGGCAAATAAGGGAAAACAAGTGTCGTCTAATGAAAATCCACACACAGCACTGACTAGGCCTAAATCGCCATGTGTCATCTGCAAGGGAGACCACTTTCACAGAGATTGTCCTTGCATCCCTCGGATACTAAGGGACTGGTCTCCCCGTTTGCACAATCCGGTGTCATCAACCTCTGATAGCCATGTTGAAAGTACACCGTCAACTAGCGAAAGTGAAGTTCCAGGACAAAAAGGGAGGGCTAGACCTCCCTGTAGACTGTGCGAAGGCAACCATGCCCTCCACCGTTGTCCCTTCTTAGACGAGGCTAAAAGAGTCTTGGAAGATCGTCCGGTTTCACCGTTACGACTTCCTCCTGGATATAAAAAACTCTTGCCAAGTCCTTCGTTAGTTGAGAATCCAGCTGGCCCGCTCAAGTGGTCAGCTGAAGCGCCTGTAATTGAAGATAAACCGACTGAATCCATACCAGACTAAAGTCAAAAGGCCGAGGCGGCAGTTGACCCAGTCTTGGCTTCAGAGGATTTATCTTCAAATGATACAGTCATTGAAGAGGATAAGGATGACACCATCCAGATTCTTTTCATCAACACGGACTCCGACGAACACGGGGGCAATCCACCCATTCCTTTATCGCAGGAAGGAAGTTCATCAGAGCGATATCCGGCCGTCTACTCGGTCCCACCACCAAGCAACCTAGTTGTATCCTTCGACTGGAACCAACTAGGCAGACCCCGTTTGCCAGCCAGCATACCATTCAGAATTATCGTCCAAATATACAGAATGGTCATGGCTGGCACCATCATTGATGAGGGGGCATCTGTGAGTATCCTTTCCTCTATTGCTTGGAAAGCGCTTGGTTCGCTAGCGCTTTTGCCTGAAATGAGAAATCTAACAGGCTTCGATAAAGGAACCAGTCGACCTTTAGGGATCCTCCCCAATGTGCCCATAACATTGAAAGGGAAGACCGTTCAAATGAACGTGATGGTCATTCAAGGACCCTTGGATTATAACCTACTCCTTGGACGAGACTATATATATTGCATGGGAGCCATCGTCTCCTCACTCTTTAGAGTAATGTGTTTTCCACATGAAGGAAGAGTGGTTAAGCTCGTGGACCAGCTTTCATTTCCCAGATCATGCATCGCAAATAGTGACATACCATCCCTAAATGGTCTCTTCACGCAAGAAATGTCTCAACCCACGGTCCGTCCTCCCGATGAGCGCGAGTAATTCGGAAGGGTATGACTGGAACCCAGGGGGCATGCGTCCTGGTCTGCTTCGGCAGGAAAACTTTGGGTATAGGGTAGGTTTCCACGGGAGAATATGACTAGTCTGTACCCCGCCCATGCTGGAAGAGGGTTATTCTAGAATAAGATTCTTTTGTGAAAGTTATGTAAGCTGGGTCGGCGCCGCTTACCTTTGTTTATCTCGGTAGACATCGCCGAAGAAGTGTTTTGTTTGCTGCGCAAATGAGACAATCTTTGGATAACCTTTCCTGGTAGAACAAATGTTTTATCTGCAAATTGAGGGGTAACCTTGAAATCGTATTTTATGCCTGGGGGCATGCAAACATTTTGGAGTGCAAGTAAGGGGCGACTATTTATTTTTTAAATTTTTAGGTCCTCCCTTTAAACCTGTAGGTCTAACCCTTTAAACTCGTAGGATTAGTCGTTTCCGAGCTTGCATAAAGAAAGGATTCCAGGAGCAAAGCTTGGTAAGGCGCAAGCTCCATAAAAAATGCAATTTTACATGAGACATTCTCATCATATGACTGGATTAATCGAGCAGTTTTAGCACATAGTTCATGCTCGTTAAAAAATAAACATAAGATCGAGCAAGTGTTTCAATCCGCATTTAAGCTCGTTAAAAAATGAACTATCCTCTGGTAAATAACCACTGCAAATGTATATTTATCAGCCATTAAAGCCTTGGTTGTGTTTGCACCATCACCTCCACTTTTCCATTGGCCGATCATTCACCTCCATTTGATTGTTTACCCATTTTGAGGAACAGCTGCGAAGAGTGATTTCACTAGCCATCCTTGTGACACTGCCGTGATTGGAAAATTCCAACCCTTACCTGGAATCAACTGCTACCCGTTTTATCGCTCGTTCCTCAAAAGACGAGTCTTCTTTAAGCTCTTTTCATCTGACTCGTAAAATATGAAAAGATTGCCGAGTTTTGGCCTTCCAGCTCGTTAAAGCGACCGGAAGTGCTATCCCTCCTCTAGATTTTAATCTTTTTGGACCTAAGGGATTATTGCACAAAAAGATCGAGCGCTTGTTTTGTTCGGCTCGTTAAAACTATCAAAAATTCATCCCTTCTGTATTGTTTTATACTTTTTCGGACTTAAGGGATTAGATGACGAAAAAGGAACTTTGGAGTTATCTTTACGTACCTTTTCAGACTCTCTAAAAATGAAAAGGACCGAGTTATCTTTGTCGTTAAACTCGTTAAAAACATTAATAGCGACAAACTTGTCTTTAGACGAGAACGAGTTTCACTATCGCTAGGCTCGTTAAAACATAGCGATGGGTTTGCCCGAAGGGAAAATTATAGAACAAGCATATGTTATCCTCCTCAAGCTTGACAAAAATAAAGAGGTACTGGTTAGAAATGACTGGGGAAAATTGGGAAGAAACTCAAAGAACTTTTATTGGTAGCAAGTCGCTCTTGAACATGACACTTCCACTCCGTGCCTGAGTCGGGTTGGGTTGTTTCATTCACCGGTCACATCACCATGGTCTCACCATACCATCCATCTTTGGGGTAAATGCTACCAATCCATCACATAAGTGTCGCCGATATGTTCAAGAGAAGTCAACCGTGTCCCATCCACTACCATACATTATCCTTCATTCTTACATGACCGCCACCCTAAACCATATATCATCAGATCGTTTTCACCTCCATAAAAATCATTTGCTCTGTTCCGTGTCATTGATGTGGGATACATTAAGGCCCTCCTTTGACGGATCGCTTCTTGTTGACATCAGCTCATTATCCAAGAAGTTGATCTAGGAACACCCCCTTCAGTACTTTGAAGCTTGCATGCCTCAATGGCAAGTTTCTCACTTCCGGCGACAGGTATACATCAATGACCTTCGACCGAAAGATTTTGCGTGGTGTTCGACGCCAAGTCCTTTATTCACACCACGTGAATTGTACTGTAGTACCTTGAGGGTCATTATCATTATCGGTGATTCCTCTCGCGCTTGTTAACAATTTACATCATTGACTGGTAATCAAGCGATGTCTTTCCATGTTCGACTTCAGAACATTTCTCACATAGATCGACTTGTACTTAGAGTGAAGATCGGACGAGATTGAAGACCCCGGATCTAGTTTCATCCATCCGGGCTGCAATATATATTCAAGAAAAGTAAAGACATTGACATGTACAACATTGCAGCACAGATAATCATCCTACCAAAAGGATGATGATTTCATCAAAATCATCAGTCTACCATCAGACGATTGTCTGTTCTATGTACAGAAAAATGAATTTATAAAGCTGAGCATGGGAATGCCCACCTCAGCTAGATCATGAAAACAGTATGAAAAATAATGTATTGTATTGTATCTTATTACAGGTCTCCTCCCAGCATTGAAAGAACTTCAGATCCTCCTAATAAATCATTTCACTCGATAAACGGCCTCATACTTTAGGGGGGCAACTGTTATAGACATTTTTGTGCCTTACAGCATTGAGCATGAAATGTCCATAATCCAAGGGATCCAAAGTCCCTAAAATAGTTGTTCCTACCCCTAAAGGAACAAGGTCAACCAATGACAGCTTCTCCCAGAAGTTCTCCACCAAAAACCACTCAGAAACAGTCAATTCAGGATCAATTCAGATGCTCCACTAGCTGCCTGCGTTGCAGTGCACCCCAGTACACTAGCTGGGTGCGTTGCAACGCACCTAAAAGCACTACCAGGGTGCGCTGAGCGGGAAATGACAAATGGCAAGCTCATTCAACGAGGTGGAAAGACCATGGAAGCTTCTAGAATCTTCTCCAATGACACTTGCCTCAATGAATTCGACTAGTGATGAGTAAGAGGCTCTCAACCTCCAAGTGGAAGCAAGAACTGACAGAGAGAAGCCACAAGTCAAACCTTAAGCTGACTCATCCTCTCTGCTTACATCTATATATGGATCTCTCACCCAGAGGTTCAGGAGGCTGGAATTTTGTACTTTGCAGAGAATTGCTGTTGGTTTGAGATTGAGATTAGTGCATTGAGTGATTTATGCTTTGTTGGAGGAGAGGAAGGGATTCCTTTGCTGGGAGGTAGATGCTGGATCGGGACTCACTTGGTCGTATCTCCTCTTGGACTTTCTTATCATATCAATAAAGCTATTTGAGTTTCTCCTATATGCTTGTATATCAATGATGTTTTGTTATATTTGCATATTTAGTTTATATCTGATCCTAAACTAGTTATGAATGTAAATCTATATCTTTTGTGTAGTTTTCCTCTCTTGTGATCTTGCAGGAACTGAGTGAAGCTGGACCAGTGAAGGAGCATGCAGCGGGAAACAAGCAAAAGAGGAGAGTGATTGGATCGACAAGCTAGCGAAAGACACAGGTTAGTTACATCCTTCTTCTCCATTTACATTTCATAAAGAAGAATACTCGGATAGTTTTCCTTGTTTGTTGCTAAGGCACTATCACACCTTAGAGTGGGATAGGGGCATTCCGAATTGGATACTTTTCCCAACAACACTTTCAAGCTTAATCTAGGCACTTAGAGTCTTCCTGGACTCAGCCTGAATAATCTTATAGAGGATGAGCTTTTCCACTAGTCTTTACCAGATCAGGAACTGAGCTCTTGGGCAGCACACAGCCTCAACCCAATTCTCCATTCTTAACTTTCTACAAAATAAAAACACTAAACCCCTCCTCTTCCTTGGATCCTTTCTTTAAAGAAAGTCCCTTGGAGTATGGGGTAATTGTTTCCTCCAACTGTTTATTGGGAGTTAGGCACTCTTGTGGTCCACCTCAACTTTCTTTTCCTCAAATAGCACATATTCTGGTAAATTCTTAATCATTTCTTTTAAATAAGAATTAAAAGTAATTTCTAACTCAGGTTCTTAACTTACAAAATAACCTGTTAACCTCTATAAGAGGTATTTTCTTAACAATTAAAATGTTTGTAAAATACGGAAATTAAACCTAAAGTAATCGGGGGTGTTACAACTCCCCCCCTTATGTGCAACACCGTCCTCGGTGTTCTCCCAGTACCGAAGCAAAGCCAGATAAGCTTGTCGCATAAAGCCTTCATCTTCCCAAGTATCTTCATCTGGGCCAAAGTGCTTCCATTTCAATTTAACTTGGATGATAGCTCACTTTCGAGCATTATTTCTCTCCGTTCTAGAATACATAGGGGTTCGACCAGGATTTCTCAGTCCGATTCTACCCACATTCATCATACAATTTTTTTCTAAATCAGTCATTTAATTGCAATGATTGGAGAAGTAGAACACAAAAATAAAAAATAACAATAAGACAAAAGAAAGGAAAATGAAGAATAAATACTATCATTTCTTCCTTTACCTGTATGTCTTGCCAATTAATGACATTCTTGGGGTCATATATATATGTTTTAAGTAATGACATGTGGAACACATTATGAATTCGTAGGTGACCTAGCAGAGCGAGTTGATAAGCTACAGGCCCAACTCTTTCCAAAATTTGAAAAGGTCCACAGTAACAGGGAGCTAACTTCGTACATCCCGCCCATTTTAAAGAGCTTTTTCTAGGCTTTATTCTTACATATACATGATCCCCCACCCCAAACTTCCTATAGGTTCTTTTTTTATCAGCGTACGCTTTTTGCCTATCCTAGGCAACTTTTAAATTCTAGCACACCTTCTTTATTGTCTGTTCCATTTTTGTCAGCATGTCAGGTCCTAAAATTAATTTATCTTCGGGATTACTCGAGTTTGTTGGAGTTTGGCACTTGTTCCCATACAATACTTCGAAGGGAATCATTTTGAGGGATTCATGGTAGTTGTTATTATAGGAAAATTCTACTAAGTGGAGGTATTCCTCCCATTTATCACGTTACTGCATTGTGTACATTCAAAGAATGTCTTCTAACACTTGGTACACTTGTTTAGTCTACCCATCTGTCCGTTTGCGGATGATAAACAGTGTTGAACTGAATCTGAGTTCCCATACCTGTAAATAAAGCTTTCCAAAAATCAGAGGTGAACTTAACATCTCTATCAGATATTACTACTTTGGGTAACCCATGTAATTTAAGATTTTCCTTCATAAATATATCAACAATTTCCACAGTTTTATAAGTAGACTTAACAGGAATAAAATGGGTTGTTTTGCTTAATTTTTCCACTACCACCATAATGGAATTGTTTTGTCTTCTAGTTCTAGGCAGTCTAGTTATGAAATCCAATGTAATTGTGTCCCATTTCCATTCAGGAATAGGGAGTGGGTGCAGTAGACCAGCCGGGTGTTGGCATTCTGCTTTAACCTGCTGACACTCTAAACATTTATCCAGATAGTCTACAATATCTTTTCGCATCCCACGCCAAAAATAATTCTTTTTGATTGCTGAAAACAATTTTTGATAGCCTGGATGTGCCATATACAGGCTTCTGTGAAATTTGTCCAGCATGTATTGTTTTATAGCTTTTTGATTTGGCACAAAGATTCTCCCTCTAGAAGTCAACATCTGATCACAGTTTATACCGTAGTCACTTTGCTTACCCCAATTTATTGTTTGCTTAGCTTGCCGCCAAAGAAAATCATAATAAGGATCCTTCATCATTGCTTCTTTAATTTGACTGAAAAGCTTACTTTCCACCTTACTGAATGATATCTCATAGATGTGATGCACCTTCCAGCTTAAAGCACCCGCCACATGGTTCTCCTTCCCCTTCAAATGCTTAAGATCAAAATCAAATTCACTTAGGAAGGATATCCATCTTGTCTACCAAGGATTTAAGTTTGGTTGTTTGAAGAAATAGGTAAAACTACTGTGATCTCTAATTAGAAGGAATTTCTTCCCCAATAGGTAGTGCCGCCACATTTTCAAGGCCTAGACCACAACTGTTAATTCTAGGTCGTAAGCCGAATATCTTTGCTCGTGATATTTAAGTTTTCGAGATTCATAAGCTATCACTCTCCCTTCCTAAATCAACACACCTCCAACCCCTTCTTGACAATCATCTGTACATACCGTGAATTACTTCTCTGGGTATGTTATTCCTAAAACAGGGGCCGTGGTTAATAATTGTCTCAGCAGTTCAAAGCTGCACTGACATTCCTCTGTCCAACGAAAGGCTTTTCCCTTTTTTGTAGAGAAGTGATAGGGTATGAAATTTTTGAAAGTCCTTTTATAAATCGTCGGTAATAACTGTCCAAGCCCATGAAAGATCTGATATTGGTTACATTTTTCGGAACTGTCCAATTCATGATGGTTCTGATCTTCTCTGGATTTACTACTATACCCTCTAAGGATATAATGTGGCCTAAATACTGAATTTGATTTTTATAAAAATCGCATTTACTATATTTATCGTACAATTGATTTTCCCTTAGGACTTGAAGTACTATTCAGAGGTGTTCTTTCAAGTTTTTAGAGTAAATCAGTATATCATCAATGAATATTAGAACAAATTTATCCAAATAAGGATGAAAAATGCCATTCATCAGACTCATAAAAGTTTCTAGTGCATTGGTGAGTCTGAAAGGCAATACAATGAATTTGTAATGCCTATAACGCGTTCTAAATGTTGTCTTGCAAACATCTTCTTATTTTACTCTCATCTGATGATAACCTGACTGTAGGCCTCTTTTGGAGAAGATAGTGGCTCCCTTCACTTGGTCAAACAAATAATCTATTCTTGGAAGCGGGTAGTTATTTTTTATAGACAACTTATTAAGTTGTCTATAATTAATACACAATCGTAGGGTGTCGTCCTTTTTTATTACAAATAACACAGGCACCCCCGAGGGTGACACACTTGGGCGAATGTACCCTTTATCCAAGAGTTCCTACAATTGCATATTGAGTTCAGTTAACTTAGGTATGCTCATTTGATAAGGATCTTTTGATACCAGAGTAGTTCCTGGTATCAATTCTATGGTAAAGTCGATATCTCTTTTTGGTGGTAATCTTGGTATCTCCTCAGGAAAAATGTCAGCAAATTCCTGAATAACAGGTATATATCTGAAGGTGGTTGTTTTGTCTTTGGAATTGGTGTAACCAACTTGTACAACATACCCTTGGTAGTCTTTTCGAATACATTGACTTAACTGGTGGGCAGTAATAAGACATAATTTAACAGTTTTTTGAATTCCATGAATTTCTTGTCTAACCGCTCCCTCTGAGAGGTAGTTTATCGACTTATCCTTACAGTTAACAACTGACCAATGTTTTTCTAACCAATCCATTCCTATCAGTACATCATAGGACTCTAAGGGTAACATATTTAAATTTATCATTACTGGTTGTCCAACTATTTCTAACAGATAGTTTTCTACCTTAGAAGAAACCCTACGCTTGACCCAAGTGGCTAGCTGGATCAACCAAGGGGTTTTAAAATTGGCAGATTTTAAGTGAAATAATTCAACTATCTTAGGACTCAAACTTTCTCCTGGGTCAATTAGAATGGATATAGGATGATTAGAAATTTTACCTTCAAACTCCACCATAGAAGGCTGATACTCGGCCTGGTTATCCTCCAAGGCTACATTTATTCAAGGGATGCTTCAGGGCAAATCTCCAACTGTAGAAGCTTCCAGAACGTTTTCCACTTGTCCCGCTCGAGTACGGCGAGGGTAGTTTTTGTAATAATGGGGTCCCCCACAACCCCAACATTGTAGCGACGACCTCTGCTATTGGCTGCCCTCAGGTTTGCTGGAGGCTTCTGTAGGTTGAATCTCAACAGGTTGTCTTGGATTCACGTGATTTTTCCTTGGCATTCCATTCTGAGGTTTTCTAAACATATTTATGGGATTTCCAAGTTTTTCCTTTTTAGGATTGTATGCATTCTTCTGTCCTTTTTTCCATCTAGCCTTTGTTACCTTCTCCTTTTTGTTTCATTTGTTGATAACAGATTTTAGCCTTTAGTATAGCTTCGTCCATGGTTTTTGGACCGTCAAACTCTATTCTCTCCTTCATAAAAGCTCGTAAACTGCTAAAAAATCACTGCACTTTAGATTTTTCCTCACGTATATAAGGTACGTATCTTAATAATGATGTAAATTTGGTCACAAACGCATCGATAGTTTGCTGCCCTAATCTATGATCATGGAATTATTTGGATTTCTCGTCATAAAACCGTTCAGTAAGATATTTGTCCTTAAAATACTTTTGAAACGGCTCTCATGTAACTTCTTGTTCATCTACCCCCCATACCATTTTAACTTCCTCCCACCACAAGGTAGCTTTTCCTTGCAGCTAGAAAATAACAAGTATGGATTTTAAATTGTCTTCGTATTCATAGATCTGAAAGTACTTGTTCATGTTAATTAGCCAGGCTTCAACAATTTCTTCTTTTTCTCCGTCATACATCAAGGGTTTGATCTTTTCAGATTCTCCCAGTAATTCGGTCTTCTGTGTCTTATTACCTTTACCACCTGATACATTTTTTGACCCTTATTTATTCTCTAACTCGAAATATTTTGCTCGTTGTTGGTGTTCTTCGTTTCTATTCTCATCCTCTCGACTAGGAGTTGGATTCCTTTGGTTTTGTTTGTTAGAAAGACTCTTCAATATTCTTTCTTGTTCGAGTCTTAATATTTCATTATCTTCCCTCAGATTTTCCATTTCATCTCGTAGTTGTTTCACAGTTTCTAGTAGCGTTGCATCTGTATTATTGTGGGTGCCTTCTCCTAACTGCACCCATACCTCAGGATTAGTTCCCATATGTGATGTAAATTCTGTTCCGGTGGCCACTCTTCATGATGGTGTAGATGACGCTCCTCTGTGCATACTTTGCTCACCTTTGTGAAATATAAATGTTTTGTTAATGGTATTTTCCTTAAGGCCATAGAGTTGAAACTTGAGCTCTGATACCACTTGTAACACATCAACCCTCACTTAACACAATAATTTTTATTCATTTATTATGTAATATCATTTATTCAATTAATATGTCATCATTTATTAAAGGTACGTGAGTACCTGACCTTACCTTCTCGTCTCACTTAGCGTTAATTATCTTTATACATAGATCTTTCTGGAATTTGGTTACCACTTGGTGGTTTGGTTCATAAATGCACTGGTTAAAGTTTTATTAACCCGCGACGCTAACCCTCGCTCTGGTTTTGGATGGTTCTCAATCCCGAGATACCAACCTCCAACTATCCACGATCTCAATAGTCTGCATGGAATTCCTGCCACCATCGATTTGGGAAAGAAACTCTCAACGACTTGGATTTTTTTTCTCTGGATAAGTGTACCTACCCACCAAGTATTCGAGTTTTATTGTCACTTGTTCCATTGCTTCTGCAGAGAGGCTAGCTCTGCTCACCCCTCCATTGCAATTCTTACCAGACCATTATTACGACCATGCTTAGGTAAAATGGAATATTTCATCTATCATAGATTACACCGGTTCATAGGTGAAGGGTATTCTCTTTGTAGCACGGCTTCATTCCTCCTTGATAGCCTGGTTTTGCTGTTGCAGATGATGATGAATGCCACTTCCTCTCTTTATTCTACTTAAAGGCAGCTCACACCGTCATTCAGTTACCTCTTCTGCCATTTGGATGGTTCTCCGGGTTCGGGCATTGCTCTTGTTGTAGGTTCTTCCCTTAGAGAAGTTCTACCCAGCGAAAGGACCCTCCATCATAGGTAGTTGGCCCAGGTAAGCTCTTCCTAATGTATTTTTAGCTTGGCTAATATTTATTTTGTCTGTTATAAATATATATGAAAATGACTAAGAGTAAATGGTTTTGATGTAGCAGAGGAGTCGGGTTCCCATGCAGCTCTCTGGAGGACAACCTTCAGGGTATCACCCTTTGCCTCTGCCCCACTACACAGGTTGGCCGAACCTCTTTTTATTTCTAGGAAGTTTGATAAGTTTTCTATCTAAAAACCCTTAAGGGTTTACTCCTATCCATTAGGATATTTTTCCCTAGATAGGGTCATTGAATAAATTGTTGTTTTCTACTTGATTTGTGGTCTTGATGACCCTCAGGGTTGATGGTAGATATATATGTGTCTCGGCACTGTATTGTTTAATTACTCTATTTTCCGCTTCTCATTCTGGTCACTTAGAGACCGTTGTTAAATTAATTTATGTATCTATGTATATATACAAGGGTGATGGTTGTTTACACTCCAAGGTTTGATAATGGTGGTCTTGTTTACCAATTACTATGTTTATGCTCCTCAACCCTTAATGTCTTGCCGAAGATGGATTTAGATGATTTAATCATCGAATTTATAGTTTTCCCAAATCGGGTAGTAATTTAAAATGTAGCTCTGTACTATGGATTCCTATTAATTAGGGATTGCATTCTGTCTACACTTCTTTTAAATTCGTAGGCATTTGCTTTATTTTCCTCATGAGATATGGAACAATTTGTTTCAATGTAATTTCCTTGTTTCTGTATTTTTAATAGTGAAGCAGCACATCCATAATTCAGCAAAACGACCCTATGGCGACCTTGTTTCCATTTTATAGACTGATTATTCAATGTATGATAGCTTTAATATTAATATTCCTCTCTTAAGGTTTGCTATGTCTGTTTTATTTGAATCGTTCCACTGAGGATGCATTCTCATGTTTTCTAACACAATATCGCTACCCTGAGTAGCCAATGCCTACTGTTTATCACTTTTGCTTAGCATTTTACCGTTACTAAAGTTCTGTTATATTTCCTTTTGTAAGAAATCATTATTACATTCATAATATACTATTGTATAATATCTGTGTTGGTACCATTAACTCTTTATTCATTGGTACAAAGAATGTGTTTCCTAAAACCCATTAGTCTTGTTTAAAGAATTCCAGAATTACAATGTTTACTAAAAAGAACTGTTAGGGTTTAGTTCACTTGTCTCTAGCACTGGTCATGACTTTAAGGAAATAAATTCAATCTTATCATATACTCAATAAATTATCACAAAAGAGAAATGTTATTGCATAATCATTGATCTACAAAAAAAATAATCAACACTGTACAAGTAATAGGAAGATAGGTTCTATTTTATTATGAGGAGTTCTCATACTTTGTTCCCACACAGTTATCTCCCTATACCATAAACTAGTAAATCTAAAAACTACTTAATCTCTTAAGTCTTCGGAACTCTGTTTCAATGATTTCTATTGTAGCAATTTTTCCTTTTCTCTGATTTCATTATTCTAAAAATTATCGATTAAAAAAATTGTAATATGTGCTCAGAGTACTTATCTGTATTTTACTGAAGAAAGCTCCTAGGCTACAGCCACACCTCCCTGCCAACAAGAATGATCTGCTCACCGTTCTCCCCCCGAGCTCTCCTTACTCCCAAAAAAATCAAGAGCTTCCTATCAATCTTAATCTAGGTACTCAGAGTCTTCCTGGACTCAACCTAAATAATCTTATAGACGATGAGCTTTTCCACTAGTCTTTACTAGATCAATAATTGAGCTCTTTGGTAGCACACAGCCTCAACCTAATTTTCCATTCTTAACTTTCTACAAAAGAAAAACATCAAGCCCCTCCTCTTCCTTGGCTCCTTTCTTTAAAGAAAGTCCCTTGGAGTATAGGGTAAGTGTTTCCTCCAATTGTTTATTGGGGATTAGGCACTCTTGTGGTCCCCCTCAAATTTATTTTCCTCAAATAGCACATATCTCGTAAATTATTAATCATTTATTTTAAATATGAATTAAAAGTAATTTCTAATTCCTTAGATTCTTAACTAACAAAATAACCTATAAACTTCAATGAGATGTATTTGCTTAACAATTAAAATGTTTGTAAAAGACGGAAATTAAAACTAAAGTAGCCTGAGGTGTTACATTAGCTAGATTACAATGAAATAGCTTTGATTAGGTGGCTCTCATCATTTACAATGAAATAGATTTGATTAGGTGGCTCTCATCATCATTGTGCATAAAGACATTGTAATATTTTTGTATATGCCACTTATGGAAATATATCAACCACACTATGCTAGTTATATAAAATCAACATATTTATTTACTAGCAATTGTCCCAAAAGGTACAAAGGGAGGCTGATAGAATTATGAAGTTGGAATTGTTGAATTTCTGTAGAAGATTAAAAAGTACAAGTGGTTAGTGCACATCTCTCAAGGCACGGTTATAAGAGTGGAAGATGAAGGGTCGAAAAATTTGGCTTCACTTCAATGTTGAATGAAGGTCACAAGGCATAACACCAAATAATCAGCAATGTTAGTTTTAGGGTGAGGAAGGAGGGAGTAAGGATACTATTAGGAACTTACCATGAAGCCAACACTTTTAATTCAAAAATCTCTTCATTTTTAAAAAGACAATGTACAGTAAGAGATTAAAAATTCATACATGATCTGCTTCTAGATAAAGTCAACAACTTTCTAATAAATATAAAAACTCAAAGTCAAAGTACTTGCATATAATTATTTAAGGAAACCATTAAACATAAAAGAGGTTCAGTTTATGGCCTCCACATGACACTAAAGCATAGCATCATTTACAGTAAAATGCAATTTGCCATAATGTAAGAAACTACAACAACTAAATGAAAAGATATTTTTTCTCACTTTCTTTTGTAACAAAGAGAATATATGGGAGAAGATGAATCTGTGATTGCAGCTGCTACACATTCTAGTCAGCGGCTTTCTAATAAATATAAAAACTCAAAGTCACAGTACTTGCATAGAATTATTTAAGGAAACCATTAAACATAAAAGAGGTTCAGTTTATGGCCTCCACATGACACTAAAGCATAGCAGCATTTACAGTAAAATGCAGTTTGTCATAATGTAAGAAACTACAACAACCAAATGAAAAGATATTTTTTCTCACTTTCTTTTGTAACAAAGAGAATATATGGGAGAAGATGAATCTGTGATTGCAGCTGCTACACATTCTGAACATGATGCAAGATATGCTTTTGTGGTTGTGGATATTGTTGATGCTGGAAATGCTGCCTTTTTAGTCTGTTGCACATTGAATTTGTTGAAACCAAACAAGTTGTAGTCATTGAAAATGCAAAGGCTATTTTGAAGGATCAACTCTATTGATTTCTTGCAATGGTATTGTCACCATTGCTTTGTATCTAAACTGCATGAAATGAAAAAACATGTACTAGTTTTGGAAATGGAACCACCTACAAATGCGACTGCCCTCCCTCCCCCTTCCATGGATTAAGTTTTTTGCCCCTCATGGTTAGTTGGGGGTTTCCAAGAAGTTGTCAAGGCATTTCCAAATTTCTACAAGTTTCTGGTAGTGGTACATTGGCAGTTTGGTACATTGATTGGATTGCTGTCACAAAATATTCAAATCTCTATTGCATCTGTATCCAGATTCCAAGGATCCATGCCTATTGAAAGTTTAAACCCTAACTTGCCTATTTCATTATCTTTTCTACCCACCTAAAAGTTTTATTTATGTTTCCCTTATCATCCTTGATAACAAAAACTTCTAAGTAGATTTTCTGGCGTCCTTCCTCCATCAGAACATACATGGTTTCTTGGTATGGTTAACATGTAAGAAACCACAAAATGGATAGAATCAATATTCATTCCTCTTGCAGCCAATGTACTGATAACAGGGGTTATTAGTGAAGTGATATCCAAAATTTAGATTTCGACTTATACCCAAGATAATTTACCGCAGTCCTAACTTTCCGAAAGATTTTTTCGCTAACCAAATTATGACTGTTTCTGTCAGCTTTGAAAGTAATTGCTTTACCATCTTGTCTCTTACAACAAACATAATTGTAGTGAGTTGTTCAAGCTGGTTCAATTTCATGAATACATAAAGAAGGCATGTGCCTTTTTGTTTTTCTATTTGTTGTTCCAAAACTTTGAGACAATAAGTGGCATAAGTTCTTTCCCATCTCAAATTGGAGTCACCCCTTAATGTCATGCTACAGCTGTCTATGATCTATTGACAACTTTTTCTTTCATGTCTATCAATTATTGACAGATCTTTCTTTCAACAAATATGTCAGGAGACCGATTTTTGCAGTAGAATAAGGTATCTTTTGTTATTGAACCTCATAATACCGTGGTTTTGACTACTGGAATTTATTTGATCAGATTATATATAATTTGTATGTGGTTATAGTGATGGGAGTCAAGCCATTAAAACTTTAATAAATGATCCCATGTATAAATGATGTGATATGTTTGTATGGATTCCTAATGTGGAGCTCAAGGGCAAGGCCTGATTAATGATTGGCTAAGTATGTAGATGATGTAAATATATATCTACAAATTGTGTGGTAGGCTTTCCATGGTGAACTCAAGTTATGTCAATATTGATGTTGAAATATAATATATTATGATCCAATATGACAAGGAGAGCACAAGAGGGGATATGATTCTACTAGAGGGGAAGAGAGAATGGTCTCTATGGGAAAGTATCCTACTATTTCCAAGTTTAAGCCTATGAACTCTTCTTTTTCCCATCATATGTTTTAAAGTGAACCCAACTGCCTCCTTGTCTTCTAAAGCTAATCGTTGAATGCATGCATAGGTTGGTGGGGAAGTTTGCTTATGTAGTTATTTGACCATGGGTTGAGTATAGTCATCATAGGGAAGTGCAATAGTATTGCATTCAACCATCAGAAGCAAAGTCAAGACTCAATTGTCATAACCTCAACTCTTTCATTGTAGTTCATTCTGTTATTTTCTCTCGTGCTGACATTAAACATTTCTCATGTTGTGTTTTCCTTGGATAACCAATCAACCAATTTGGAAATTGTCCAACTTAACTCTGTAAAGGGGATTTTGCAGACCTTAGATGAGAAATGGTTGTCAGGTAAGTCATGAAGCCTTCACCCTTTGGTTATTGCTGCTCATTGGTGCTTGATAGCCAAGTAATATTCTTCTAGGTTATTCCTATAAGGCATTTAGTAGATTGGATTTCCCCCCCTATGTTGAAAAGCACTGGAAGGGAAGAATATCCCTAAGCGATAGTTGAGCAGAGAAAAGGAAGATCTTCCTTGTGTAAGACAGTGAAGAGAGTGCCATGGCTACTTAATGGTTAACGAGATACCTGCAGTGCTTTGGAGTGAGTAGATTAACTAAGCCATGAGAGCAATTTCTCTGAGATGAGTGAAAGAGAAGCCCATAGCTTGGTTCCCTCACCTTGGTGTTTTCATAGTATGGCCTAGGGGTGGCATCTAGCCGAGATGCATATAATTGGGTTCAAAATTTCTTGTATACAACCAGTTTGTTGGATTATTTTTCGTTAAAGACAAGTGTTCTGTCTCTCTGTTTATGAATTTGCAATTGAATGTTGTTTATGGATATGGAAATATGTGTGTGTGAGAGAGAGATTATGTTTAAATCTAATCATGGGCATTTAGTTGCCATGAATTTATGTTAATCCATGCGTGTATATTCTATTAGATGCATTTTATTATTTTGCGTAGTGTGTGCAGGTATATAATTCTGTGCCTTTGTGGGAGACCTTCTTTGTTGGGGTTATGGTAAAATGGTCTCTCAAGGGATGGGAATTAATAGCCTGTTTAGTGGCTATCTATCCTATGGCTAGGAGTTTGTGGTAAGGGATATGATCTTATAATTGGGTCCCCTTAGCTCTCTGATCACTTCCCTGAGGATATCATTCATGATTGCATTGACCCTTTCAAATTCAATGATGATTTTGATAGTGATACTGCATATCAGTCCCCTGTCTTGCCCATGGCTGTTAGAGTTAGGGGGTTTGGACATCCTCTCATATGTTATTATTGAGCTGGGAGAATGGAGACATTTTGAAGAGATTGGAAGCACATGTATGAAAAATAACTAAAACCAACAAGAAAACAAATGCTTAGGATGAATACCCAACTGGACAAGCCTAAAAAGCAATAATCTTTGTGGAAGTAGGGGAAGAGTGCATTAGGTAGAAACTACAAGATCAAGAAGACTTGAATCGAGATTTAGTCTGCGGCCTGGAAAATATGGATACTATGTACCCATGTCAAATATTTATGTTGCAGATGGCAGGTGCGATAATGTTTCAAAGGGGAGGACACTGATGAAAGACCGAGGCATTACAAAGATATCAGGCTGCAACCTGGTTGAGGTAAAAAAAAAGGGCATGCATTTATTGTGGGAGACAAGTCACACCCTCAATCTGAGAAAATATATGTAGTGTTGAACAGCTTGGCTAAGCAGATGGAGGTAGGAGGGTATGTCCCGAACACAAATTTTGTATTAGATGATGTGGAGGAAGAGGCAAAGGAAGACATGCTGCATAGTCATAGTGAAAAGCCAGCCATAGATTATGGCCTTATAAATGCAAGCCCTACTCAGTGCTACGTCTATCAGGATCATGAAAAACCTTGAGTCTGTGGTGACTGCCACAATGACACTAAATTCATCTTCAAGATTTTCGAGAGAGAAATTATTTTAAGGGATGTTAACCATTTCCAGCATTTAAAGGGTGGATCATGTTCATGTGGGAATTACTGGTGACACTGATAGCAAGTATAGCATGCATGAGCGTGCATAGAAATCTAGTGAAGCTAGAAAGCCTCAGTTTGGCTCCTAAATTTTTTCAAATGAGCAAAGAAGGGCAAGGATATTAATGGGCTGAAACAAACCAGAACTACAAGATTTTTAGCATTATCTATTTCAGAAAATTAATAATATATTATTATCTAAAAACATAGGCCTAATTGAGCATTTTGGTTGATGAAGCTGTACCAAAAACGTCTTTAAGTGATATATTTAAAAGTAAAAACATTACCAAGTCATTATATACAATGATGAGAAAACAAAATTTGAATCATATAAAATGTTGACAAGTATTATCATAAAAGTGGAAACAATATTGTACATGCTATGCAATGTCTTTCTTGAAATTTTACATATGGTCTATACATAGAGACGTGTTTGGTAGTTAATAACTAATTATATATAAAATAAAAGTATTCTATGACATCTATACATATATACAATAAAAGAATTCTATGACATATAGATATAAGTGACAACGAGAAGCGAACCATATGCATGATGGGGCATGGCATTGGCAACACCAATTAATGTTTATTGTGGTGCCAAACTGTGAGAGTTGTTCCTGCAATTGATTCTGCATTTTCCTGTGTTCGTCCCTTTCATGGAAGTGAATTGTTTTTTTTAGTATTTTTCTTATCTTCCATAACAATTCAATATTTGGACGCAAATGGTAAAGAGGCAATGATTGTCGGGGCAAGAACCTTACTTGCATATCTTGTAAGGTAAGTTCCTGTTGCTAAATTTCTTGGAAATACTCATATAGCATGCGTAAGTAGCCTGTATCCATACCTGTTGGCCATCAAAAAACAAAAATAGTAAGTGACAATGGATGTGTTTGCTGAAAACATATTTTTTTAAGAAATGAAGTAAAATAAACAATTTTTTAAATAAGTATAAAACAAAATGAGGTTAAATGGAATAGAAAGCAAATGTATGTGAAATTTGGTTAAGTAGCAAGTGGTGTTTACCATGTGGGTAAATATGGAAGACAGGGTGTACAATTGGCTAGAGTGCATTCTCTTGTACATATTTTGATGCGAGTAGTGATTCCTCTTGCTACTTAACCACCCTTGAAATTGCAGTGAATGTTAGACCTTGCATTTCTTTGCTGAAAACATCTTGTTTGAAAATTTGAAATAAAATAAACGATTTTTTAAACTAATATAAAATAATATGAGGTTAAATGTAATAGCAAGAAAATGTATGTGAAATTTGGTTAAGTAGTAAGTGGTGTTTACCATGTGGGTAAATCTGGAAGACAAGGTGTACGATTGGCTAGAGTGTATTCTCTTGCACAGATTTTGATGCGAGCAATGATTCCTCTTGTTGCCTACGCTTAAGATATGGATTCTCATGCATGTGTGCGATGCATGAGAATGGAAATGCTGGATTGATTGGAATGTCTGCCAATGACCGCAATATTGAAATTGCAGTGAATGTTAGCCTTTGTCGTTCTTTGGTGCCGATGTCTACTGTTGCTTTATCTAATGTCATTCCTTGTGACTTGTGTACTTAAAAAGCCCATGCCATTCGAAGTGGTATCTGACATCGTGTACCCCTTGTGATGGGAGAAATGGGTACATATGTTGGGTGTGAAATGTACCATGGTGTTCCTTTGTATTGGCTAAAGTCGACGACCATGAAGGATGGTAATTTTGGGGGTTTTGAGTCAACTGAATAAAATATTGAAATGACTTTCCCAAGTGCGCCATTGACAAGGGATGCATTTACCCACAAGTTGCTGGTGAGCATAACTTTTTGTTCGTTGCATAAGAGCACTTTTGTGGGTAAATGCTCATCTTTTGTTGTAGTAGAAGTTTGCTACCTTTGTTGTTCTGCAGAGCAAAGCGTGATCGAAATGCTCAAATTTTAAACATTTTTTTATTATGCAAGACAACTGAGTTGTTCGTTGCATATAGGTGCATGGATTCTTCAAATGTGCATTGTTATTCATGCGTAAGAGAGGAATTTGTCCTTGACATTAGCAGTTGCCAATCTTCAAGAGTAGATATTCCATTTCTGAGATTTGTGAGTATTTGTCGGAAGGCAACTTGGGAAGGGTTAGCTCCTTGTTGGCAAAAAATGGTTGAAAGTGTTATGAATGTGTCAAAGCTGCGCCAAAGTGCAGTGCCACATGATGTCCTAGCGTATAGAGGAATGTCTTTTACAGGTGATAGCTGGCCTAAATCTCCGACAAGGATAATTGAGTGATTACCAAATGGTGCATTTCGATGAAGGGGAAATGCCTCTCTTAGACGATCATGAATGCGAGAAAGCATTTTTTGACCGATGAAGCTCATTTCATCAATGAGGATGTATTCTACATGATGGAGTTGCTCTTGCAGTTGTAGGAGTGGCTGGCCTTCAAGAGGATGCATTGATTGGATAGGGATATGAATGGCATAGTGGATTGTGAGGGCATTTATGTTGAAATTTGCAACGCTGGTTGGTGCAAGTAACAACAAAGGGTTTTTGTTTGTTGGTGAGTTTTCCACAAATGCATGGTGCAGATATTTAATCAAATGAGATTTTCCTGTCCTAGTTGTTCCTTGTATGATGATTTTGCGTGGGGGTTTTGGTGAAGGGGTTTTGAAGTGAGAAAAAATAGTGGTAAAAGTTATGTTTTGGGTAGGAGATAATGTGTGATCTTGGGGAAGGTTGGAGAAAGAATGATGTTGGTTTTGAATATTTGAGCAGTTGAATTCAACGAAATTTATGGCAGTTTCTTGTAAGTGGAGAGGGATAGAAGTATGTGACCAATTGTGGTTGGCATCGAAGTCGCGGTAGCCAATCATGTCGAGGTCATCAACTTCAATATTGTAACCTGGGTGGAGTTGAGAGAGGATTTTCCATTCATTCATTTGCATGGAATCAAGAGGGGTGTCAGAGGTAGATTGATCTTCAGTATGTGGGGTTTGTGGGTTTTCAATTTCTCGGTGGACACGTCATGGTGTATATGTACCTTTTTTTTGTTCCTAGTGTGCAATTATTTTTGCATCAGTTGAACCAATATCATTGGGGAGTGTGCAAAAATGGAAATACAATAGTAATTCACTCCAACAATAATGGCATTAGAAGGATCATCAGAGGAAGGAATGACATTGTATCGTGGCAAGACATGTACAATAATTGGAGGGAATATGTGTTTCCATTGGTTTTTTTTTCCGACGGGCAGAAAATGACCAAGAGTGTGCAGCTTCAAGGAGGGGCAGTGATTCCAATGAAATAGGTCTGTTCATGTATGCAAGGATAAAGTTTGGTGTCGAAAGGGGATTCTTAGTATCTTGAGAAACACGTTTGAAAACAATCCTGTTAGCATTCAAAGAAACAAATGTACGACTGCAGAGAGAGAGAGGTAGCTTTTGTAACATATGGCATATTTCTTGCGCTCCAATATCTCTATCTGCAATGGTTTTCGTAAGGAGTTTCCGGATAACAGCAACAATAGGTGCTTCTAGAGTGGCACTTTTTGAAAGTCGTGATAGCATTTGTCGGTAGCTCTCATATCTTGTTTCTGCTTTTGCTGCATACTTTGAAATATAGTTTAACACAACATGACGAGATAGAACTGGTTGACAATAAACATTTTCTCTCCAGATAGAAAGTAGATCGACATTGTGAATATTCAATCTTTCATCATTGCAAGAAGGGACGTAGGTTTTATGATCTTTATCATCAATGAAAAGTGAAGATGTGGAGTTTAACTCCCACGTACTCCATACCGACAGCTAAGAACATTGTCTTTCTTGTGAAGACAAGAAGATTCATGACACTTTGTATGATGTTGAACACAATTGACGAGCTCTGCATAGTCTTTAGACTGGGTAGACCTGAATATTGATGCTGTGTCAAGAAGACATGGGTTATGAATTGTTGATTGGTGAAGCGCAAGATTTCGATGTTCTGGCTAGCATGGATTCTAGGCATTTACATAGTGATCAAAATACTTCTGTGCATCAACAACTTCTAATGCATTGTTCCAGTCAATAGTGTCCATATTTGGTGCATTTTGCAACCAGAGGAAGCCATGAATGTGTGTAGATCCTCTATGTTTCCATTCGTATCTAAATATAATATGAAGGTAAAAATTGGTTAAAACATATATGCAATGTAGAAAATTAATGTAGAGAGAAATGGATAGTAAAAATACCTGCACCAATAATCTATTGCGTGGAGGCCTTTTTGTAGGACTTCTTCGAGGAAAATTGTAAATCTGCAATGCATATATTGGGATGTTAGATGTGGGTTTTTAATTATGTTTTGAATTCTCCATTGGAAGTGATTGTTTGAACTGGAAGGAACATTAGTAGGCATGATCATGTGCAATTCATGCCATTTAGTATCAGCTACACTGAGAGTGAAAAAGAATGTCGTGCTTCCTATTTGTGTGATCATGTCAGTCATCTCAGATCATCGTTTGTTCCAGAAAGACCGTGTTCCTCGTAGGCTTGAACCGAACCACATTATTTGCTCAGGTAATTTTGAATCTGGAGAGTCACGAAGACACTGTTGTAGGTCTGAAACTGTTGTTGGCAAGTTGTTCTCAATGTACTTCTTCACAAAAACAGTAGCAGTTGTTTGGCTATGGTGGCGCATTAGAATGTTATAAAGGTAGTAGCGGAATCTTGGATGTTGGCCAAATCGGTTATCATGGTAGTGAAACAAGTGCAAAGCGTATTCATGCATCTCAAATTTTGTAATTCTTGGTTGCATGATCATGGAAATGCATGTAGGAAAGAGTGTGGGGAATGCATGGAAAAGAGACCTACGGTGTTGTATTCATTCATAGCTGTTAAAGATATTGGAGGCCAATCAACTGAGCTTGTTGAATTTGAATGGGTCAAGTGAAAATAATCACATATGTGCTCAAGTTTAGTACATGAATTTGGGATTATTGGAACGAAAGAAGAAGGTTGGATTTCTAATGGAGGTAGCATGACATCAGTATCATAAGTAGAATCAAAATTGGTTTGATGGGGTTCAAAAGAGGAGGTGGTTACATTATGGAGAAGAGAAGAAATATCTGTAGGGTAATCTGGTAGAGAAGAAATTGTAGATGAGCTGAATTGGACATCATTGTAGTAAGGGTCATTTTTTATTTTGTATTCAAGTGCTGCAAGGGCACGTGATTTGAAAACAAAGAATTCATAAGCCTTTTTAGATGGATTGTGCCTTTTCAGAATGAGGATGTCTAAGTCAGAAATAATTTGGGGTAAGTATTTGGCAATAGTAGTGATGTCTTGAGGGAAGCTAATTGTATGGCCACTATATTTGTATTGACCACCACAAAATGAGTGACTTGTAGAATGGGGTTTACACGTGCAATGAGAATTTCTTCAACTTGTGTTAAATGTTGAAGGACATATGATTGTTCACCAGGGTCCATGTTGTTCATTTGAGAAAAACGATTGGTAGATTTAGATGATGCACAACGAAAACAAGAAAGGCTACCGTGTAAAAGTCTTGTTTTCATTCCTGGGTATGATTCTTTGCATATTGTGAAAACATGCATGGTAGAAAGTTTATCGATCCTTTGTCAAAAGCGATGATGTTCATCATTAAGGGGAGGGTTATATTGGATTTGATGAAGGTGAGGTGGGTTGGTTTGCATGGTTGGGAGAGCACTTGAGGTGGGAAGGGATGTAGAGGAAGTAGTAGGGTTGTTGCGGTTTTTATAAAGAAGTTACCAATGTGCATTTATTGTATCCTTGTGTTGTGCATAAAGAAGATGATGCCGTTCATTTTTATCCGCATTTTGATTGTTTTTTGGCATATCTAAACAAGTACAAATAATTATTGTTAGTTTGGATACATAACCAACTTAGAGTGAACCATAAACGAGTTTTGCATGTATAGAGAATGTATTACAAGTTTTAGAATTACATTTTTTTTATTTGAACATCATTGAAGTATAGGAAGAAAAGGTAAAAGGAAAAACATGCAATTCATAGACACGTAAATGAGGGAGTAAGAATGATTTGACATTGTTGCAAAGCTTGATATATAGGTTATGTAAAATTTGAAAGGGTAAACATACATATGGTCAAAGTAGTAATTAGGAGTATTACAAAAATATACGTTATTATGGCATCTATTATTGAGAGGAGAGGAGCAAGATAACCAAGTTTTTGCTTTCTTCTTCTTCATTTTTTTTCAACAATATTGAATGATAGCATGAATAGATTAGCAAGCAAGAAATCAATGTATAGCCATGTAATCAACAAAGGGAAAAAATGAATTAAAGTCTTTACAAATGTTGATATCTATATTATGTAAAATGCAAAGGGGTAAACATACATATTTTGGAATAACTGAAAAAGAGTATTTGCAGTGAAAGTGTGTAGCACAACAACATGGGCGTAATTTACAACAATATGGAATAATGAGCTATGCAAAAATGTCAATTTATGTACAAACAGTAGTGTTTGAAGAAACCCTGAAAAAATTTCAAAGGCGGCGAACAATAGGTCGTTTTGAAGTGGACATTGCTTGAATGTCATTGAGGGCTTCTTTGCATGCAGATGCATATTAAATTTCTTCTGAATTAATCAGTATTGGTTGCAAGCGCTCGACACCATTGAAGTAGTCTATTTTAATGGAAAGTGTTAGCAGGAAGCGACGCCCTAAAATTCAGCCACAAATTTCTTGAAGATCATTTGGTTCGATAGAAAGAAGGAACAAGTCTTTTGTTGTGATGCCCATGAGCTCATTTCTTGCGTCATTGAAAGCTGTGACGTTCTGTAGGTGCCTGGTGTGGTCATGCAACTCAATTTTAAGTTTGTAACAGTAGTCACATTCTGGGAAGTCGCCATTACACTTTGTACAATGCCAAAGATTGTTAGAATGCTCCATAACCTTTTTCATGCATTGTTTTCCATTGAAATCTAATGGACATGCAAGAAAGTAGAAGTCGTCCATGTGAAGAGCAGTTATCGTTGCACGAACTGAAACCCATATTGTTTTCTCAGAGGCTTGCATGCAAGCAATTTCATGAATCATCTTTTGTGCTAGGGCACGTTTCGAAGCAACGCCGTAGTTTCTACTCAAATATGGAGAAGAAGAGTTATAACCTGTTTCATGGAACCATGCATGTAGTTGATGAGTTTCTTCAACTTGTGGATTTATGATGAGAGTTCTAGTTGATATCGTCCCTATTGTGGTCCATTAAATTCGGATACATGACCTCCTTTGATTGCAAGGATTGGTGGGTTGTCAAAAGAGTAGAATTCAACAAGGTTTTGTCCTATAGAGTCACAATGGTCTCCCCATAGTGTTACATCAACGCTAAAACCTGACTTGTCTTTTAATATGAGTGTTTTACTTAGTGTTTTAGTTCCGTATTTTCATCGAATTGTTGATGCAGGTGAGGTGGAGGTAACAACACCAATGACATCCACATTCGTATTTGGACTTGCATTTTTTTATTTCAACAATAGTTTTGAAGTGAAAGATCTCATAAGGAAATGTTGGATCATTTATGGAACATGAAATGACAGTGGAAGCAGAAAACAAGTAAATTTCCCATTTGTTCTTGAGGTGGTTGTAGTTTGGGTTTGCTTATTTAACTGTGCCATTTGAAACAATGTATAACTGGCCAAATTGAATTAGA
Organism: Pinus tabuliformis; assembly: GCA_031772625.1. Taxonomy (NCBI): domain Eukaryota; kingdom Viridiplantae; phylum Streptophyta; class Pinopsida; order Pinales; family Pinaceae; genus Pinus; species Pinus tabuliformis. The sequence continues at coordinate 567,810,724 of CM062810.1, forward strand.
CTGTAAAGAGATTCGACCAATTCAACAAATGCAGAAAGGTGGATCTATTCTTTATCACGATTGATAATGTCAAATCCAAAAACTTTTCCTGAACCTTGTACATTGTTGTAAGTCTTCAATGTTGTTTTTGCATATGCTCTACCTTGGATTGACCAATACTTTCAGTAGGGATTGAGCAACCTGAATGGAATAGTTGTAGTTGTCACCGTAATTAGTGGAGTAACTACAGAGGTAAAGTTCTCTTGTGTCGATGAAGAGCTATACTGGGATGTACCTGCCTTTGCATGTAGTAGTGTTGACGAGTCCCTGGTCAATGCTGCTTTACGCATCACAACTTCAAGCTCAACAACTCGGATGGACCTTATGCAAACAAATGAGAAAGGAATTAATGAAGATTCCATTTTTGTTTTTTATTTTTGTAATGAAGGAAGAGTATAGAAGACAAAAAATAAAAGATGGTAAATTCAAATGTTGGGCCTTACGAGGAGTTTTGAAGCACCATGCAGGCTGCTTTTTTAAGCAGAATGATTGAGCCAATTTGGATGTCTTCAAATGCAACTTGTGGGCTATACGCAGATGGTAGCAAAGTCTTGTGTTGATGTGTTCCATCAGATAGAGTAATGTGGAAGTGCGAGGATGTAGTTTTTAATGAGGTAATAGAACCAATATCGATAATCTGGAGTAGTGGTTGAATCTCAGTGGAACCATTCAGCAACAGAGGAATGGCGTTCGTAGTCAAGGCTGGCTCCATAATATTAACAGAGGGAAATCTTTTTTCCATGATAGTAATACCTGTAATTCATCAAATTCACCAAGTTGGAAGGATACTAATAGATCATCTAATTCATGCCATTAGAATTAGTCTTCACATAGTTGAATTAAACAAATTACAAATTTAGACTTGACCTACTTTCGTCCAACACAAAATTCTAATAAAGAAAGATGTGATGTGGATGCGGAATGTACTCTAACAAGGCTAATTTTTTATGGTGAAACAATAATAAGGGCACAGGATATGAGAGTGACATTGTCATTCACACCACTATTAAAGACGAGCTGACCTTGTAGCACAAAAATTTTTAACATGTTTTTGCATAAATTAAAAATTCTTTACGTAAATTCCATGCTATGTATGTAAGGTATGTGTCTAAACCTTATGAAAACTGTAACAATGTTAATAGAACTCTTATAACGTGCTCAGAATCTGCCTGAACATGTTGTCTCATGGACAGCTATGATTTGTGCATGTGCCCAGCACGGGTTAAACCAAATACAGACCACTATACCTGCTTGATTGATCTTCTTGCCCATGTTGGGAACATGGATGAGGCAGAGAACTTAATAAACAACTTACCACATGAGTTGCTGACATTGTCATTCACATCACTATTAAAGACAGGCTGACCTTTTAGCACATAATTTTTTAACATGTTTTGGAATAAATTAAAAATGCTTTATGTAAGTTCCATGCTATGTATGTAAGGTATGTGTCTAAACCTTCTCAAAACTATAACAATGTTTCTAAAACTCTTATAACGTGCTCATAATCTGCCTGAACATGTTGTCTCATGGATATCTATGTTTTGTGCATGTGCCCAACACGGGTTAAACCAAATACAGACCACTATAGCTGCCTGATTGATCTTCTTGCCCGTGTTGGGAACATGGATGAGGCAAAGAACTTAATAAACAACTTACCAGATTGATATGGAACCATATAACATTGGAACATATGTAATGCTCTTAAACATGTATGTTGCTGCTGGAAAGTGGGAGGATGTAGTAAAGGTGAGGAAAATGATGAAAGACAGGGGGTGAAAAAGGAGCCAGGATGTAGCTGGATGCAAACCAGAAAGAGGGTGCATACATTTGTGGCAGGAGACAGATCCCATCCACTGGTTGGCATAATCTATCCCATGTTGGAGAAATTGCAACTGCAGATGGAGGCAGCAGGGTATGTGTCAGATATGTGATTTTCCTTACATGCCATGGAGAAAGAGACCAAGGAACTCACTACTAAAGGCTTCATTTGTCTTTTGCTAGCTAGCATTTCCCATGAGTAGACCAAGCCTAGCGAAAGCATTTGGAGGGCATACAAGCCTTGTTGAAGGAGACATAAGGACTAATATATTATCCATCTAGATTCTATAGTCCATATTCATTGACAAAAGGATCAAATCTCTTCATCACCCTTATCCATCCCTAATCTCTGTTACAAAGCTGCAGATCTATTCTAAGAGAGTGAAAGAAAGAAAACTTATATAGAGAAATAATAGGACCATTGTAGAGATGACCAAGATCATGCTTAAGGGCATAAATCTTTCAAACAACTTCTGTGCTGAAGCAACCTATACACTTGACATAAGCCCCAGTAAGGATGTGAAGATCACCCTTGAAGAAGCATGGAATGGTAGAACACAAGTAATTCATTCACAGAATATTTAGTTGTTGAAGAATCCAAGCCATAAATGCTCTTATAGATCATAAGCTAACTTGCAAAAATCTCATGGAAACATTTCTAAGTTGTTTCTTGGCCACCTCCTAGAGGCTAACTATTTTCAACCTAGAGGGGGTGTTTCCAGTCTTCTAATGTGGGATGCACACAGACCCTACAAACTTAAAAAGCACATTGCTGATAAAAAGAAAGAATCATAAAAAGAAACCCTAAAAGTTATGTTTTGTCTTGCATCTTTGCACCTTTCTTTCATTTTTTAAAATTACAGGTACTACAACCTAGATAGTTGTCACCATGACCTACTGTCACCGTAGTCTGCATACAAGGACAAGTAGCTGCATATTCTGGAAGAAATCAACCCTTAATAGTAGTGGAGTTCTAACAAGGTGGGTGGCTTAGACTAAAACTTTATGAGTAACCCTAGGTTGTAGGAAACTCCTAATGATTATACACGTAAATGTATTCTCTTCAATTTTTAAGAGCTGAGTAAACTTTTTGTAAAGAATTTATATTATGGCATAAATCTACAAGCTGAATTTTGGACATTGCATGACGTAATGTTACTTGGGAATCACACATAATTCCAAGTTTCATGAAACTTAGGTCATAAGCAAGAAGAATTAAATCAACTACTATACCATGGCATTTTGAAGACAAGTAAATTTTCAGAACAACATGCAGAGCTGCACTCAGAAAATCTAAACAGTAAGACTAGGAATTGTCAAACTGATTAGCACCTCTCAAGCCAGTGGAAATCAGAACACCAGATCTGCAAACACATCACTCTGAAGATACAAATAGCAAGTACAAAATCTGTACCAGTCAATCACCTGCCCTCTATTAACTGAAAGGAGAAAATTAACTGCATTATAAGTTTCTTCTTAATGATGTGAATGAACACTAAATTAGTTTGTCATGTAGCACTTAGTTGTTCCAATATGTCAGACTTAGATACATTCCTATTCCCTTGCTGTGACCCCACGATCATTATGAAATGAAATTGACTGCTAAGTAGTAGAGTAGAGGATGCATTCAAACTCAATTAAATTTTACATAATCTCAATTAAACTCAATTAAATTTTACGCTTCCCCTTGATAGGCGTGTCGTTACATCTAAGATACATCTCTGAGTAAAAACCATGATATGCACTTCAGTTTGTATTCACTAGTTTGGGTAGCAGGTAATTATTTTTCTATGTTGATCAGGGGTGGATAAGCATTTAAAACATAAGATACTTATAAATTTTTGCATTTAGTGCCTACCTAAAGGGCTTTAGCGCTCCTTCTTTGGTCTCTTGAGCACTTAACTTCTCAACAGGGTATAGCAAAATACTGAATGAGCACTTAACGAACAATTTCTGAACAGGGAATAACATAATATTGAATGAGCACTAAACAACTGAGTTGTAAACAGGGTATCGCAGAATACTGAATGAGCACTGAACAACCGAGCGCTCCTTCTCTGGTCTCTTGAGCACTGAACTTCTGAACATGGTATAGCAGAATACTGAATGAGCATTGAACAATAGTGCTGTAAACAGGGTATAGTACAATATTGAATGAGCACTGAACAACCGAGCTGTAAGGCCAGATGACAACATAATTTCATTGTTATGGCAACAGCTCGTGGAAGCAAGTCGTGCACAGTAGAAACCGGAAGCATTGTTATGGTAGCAGGTCGTGGAAGAGCAAAAATCGAAACGGTTTTGGAGAGGGAGAAATAGTCCAAGATATTTAGCCAGATGTCAAAGAAGACCATATGCCAGATGTCAATCAGACCATATGCCACATGTCAATTAGATAATCAAAATGTAGACTACTAAATTGATTCAAAGATAGGTTGTCAATCAGACCATATGCCACATGTCAATTAGATAATCAAAATGTAGACTACTAAATTGATTCAAAGAAAACCTATCGACCTAAAAATATACAATATAGTATTTCTAACATTTTTTATTAAAAAATAATTAATATTTTCTAATCATTTTTATTATATTATTTTTAGAACATGGTCAAAAAATTTACCATAATTTTTAATAAAATGGTTGAAATTGTTTAGATTAAATACTTTAAAGCACTACAATTTTTAGATATTAAATTTAAAAATATAAAATCAATAATAAAATTTTATAATTTTAATAAAATGGTTGAAATTGTTTAGATTAAATACTTTAAAGCACTAAAATTTTTAGATATTAAATTTAAAAATATAAAATCAATAATAAAATTTTATAATTTTTATAATTATTTCATTTATTAATAAATATAAAAAAATATTTATTTTTATTAAAAACATAAAAATAAAAATAAAAATTTAACACCATCCTTAAAAATTTCAGAGACATATACGCATACTTGTAACCTGATTACACGAAAACAATCGAAGGCAAGTAGTGATTCACGTCTCCTCTCTCTCAGCTGGCGCCACGGATAGATCCCTCTAGCTGTGAATCTGATTGCAAGCGGTCGAATGGATTGCCCAGTTTATTACAGAACATAACTACGAAGGTTGGACCAAATCGATGGTTTAAATTCTACGATTCAATTTTTGTGGTTTTTATAATGTAAATTTTTGTGGTTTTTATAATCTAAATATTTTAGATGTTTTTTTAAAGTATAGTGTTGAGTTAATTTTTATATTCAAAAATGTAATTTAAAAAATAAAAAATAAAAAAATTATTTTTATCAATTTTAAATAAAAAATTAAAATTAAAAAATCTAAACTTTTCTAATAATTTTAAATAATTATTTAAAACTTTTATAATTTTTGAGAAGATTTTTTAGCGAAAATCACATAGAGATACTTTTGTCGACGTGTTTCGAACCAACCAGTGTACCAGTGTGGTTCATCGTCAGGACAAGTAACGGCTAGCGTGGTTCATCGTCATGCATTCATAAATGACATTGAATTTGCTTTCATAACAATATTAATTGTTTTAATTAATCGATTAAGGCCATGTTTCTTTTTGCTATGCATACATTCATAAAATTCATAAATGACACTAAATTTGCTTTCATAACAATATTAATTGTTTTAATTAATCGATTAAGGCCATGTTTCTTTTTGTAGGGCTGCATCTTCTTGTTATTCAAGATTTTGTCACTATTTACGCATTCACATAAGTGGTAAGTGCAAAGTGCGAGGGACAGTAAACGTTTTAATTGTGCACACTATAGAAGGGCAGTGAATGTTCTCTTTGTGCAAAGTGCACAAATAGAATTGAAATTTTTACTGTACATAGTGCAGATTTTTTGATACATTGTAAGTTTCGCACAAGAAAAGCTTTGCACAAGGAAGCTCTACATAACGTAACACTGATTCCTGCAAAATTGGCTTCCTTATATGCATTCATAAATGACACTAAATTTGCTTTCATAATAATATTAATTGTTTGAATTAATCGATTAATGCCATGTTTATTTTTGTGGGGCCCACATTTTCTTGTTATTCGAGATTTTGTTGTTATTTACGCCTTTGCATACGTGGGGAAGTGTGGAGTGTCTAGGGACAATACACGTTTTAATTGTGCATAGTGGAGAAGGGCAGTAAATCTTTTCTTTGTGCGACTTTTAATGTACGTTGTGCTGATTTGTTGATACATTATAGACATCCACCAGATAATGAAATCTCTGCATAAGGAAAGCTCTGCACAAGGAAGCTCTGCCCAATGAAACATTGATCCCTGCAAATCTACCTTCCTTGCATGCATTCATAAATGACCCTAAATTTTCTTTCATAATAATATTGATCATTTTAATTAATCGATTAAGGCCATGTTTTTTTTTCTTTCATAATAATATTGATCATTTTAATTAGTCAATTAAGGCCATGTTTTTTTTTGTGAGGCCCGCATTGTCTCATTATTCGATATTTTGTTGTTATTTACACATTCGCATAAGTGCGGAAAGTGCGGAGGGACAGTAAACATTTTAATTGTGCACAATGCAAAAGGGAAGTGAATGTTTTCTTTATGCGGAGTACAAAAGTGGAGTCAAAACTTTTATTGTACATAGTGCAATTTTTTTGATACATTTTAAGCTTCCCTAGAATAGTGAAATTTACACACAAGGAAAGCTTTGTGCAAGGACAATTCTAGACAAGGAAGCTCTGTATAATGAAACATTGATCCTACAAATCAGGCTTCCTTGCATGCATTCATAAATGACACTTTTTAGGTTTTATAGCAGGGTATTTTTTAAGGATTGAAATACAATGCCTATGTATAGTATTATATGTCATTATTCTTGGTTGAAAAGTCATACATATAGAATGTGGGTGAATATTCGCTAAAAAAACATATACTTTACTACTAAAATTGGTAAATTTTTGGCAAATATTATCCATTTAATCATATATATGTAAAAAAACAGGTAAATTTTTAATCAAATGAGCAAATATATTTTCAGAAAATGTCCAAAAAAATAGCCAATAGTGAAATTTCCCCCCTAAATTTTTCCCTAGATTTTAATTATTTAAGTGAAGCTTTCCTTGTACAAAGATTTCATTGTCCAAAGGAAGCTTACTCTGCTCAATGAAAGCTTTCATTGTAAGTTGAAAGCTCCACACGAGGAAACTCAACACAATGAAACATTGCTTCATTGTAAGTTGAAAGCTCCACATGAGGAAACTCAACACAATGAAACATTGATTCTTGTGACTCTAACTTCCCTGCATGCATTCATAAATGACACTGAATTTGCTTTCATAATAATATTAATTGTTTTTAACAATTGATAAATTTATTATTAAATAAATTGTTTTGGTCATAAAGTTAAATGAATTTAATTTATATTTATGATTTTTTGGTTTATAGTTTTTTAAGTGGAGCTTTCCTTGTGCAGAGCTTTCACTATGGAGGAAGATTCCTCTACACAATGAAATATTTCATCATAAGCTCTGCACAATGAAGCTCCACATAATGAAAAATTTACCCATGCAACTCTTGCTTCCCTACATGCATTCATAAATAACACTAATTTTTCTTTCATAATAATATTAAGTGTTTTTAGCAATTGATAAAATTTATTGTAAGTAAAAAAAAATTTGGTCATAAATTTATATTAATTTAATTTATAGCTATGATTTTTAGGTTTATAGTTTTTTAAGTGGAGCTTTCCTTGTTCGGAGCTTTCACTGTGCAAAAGAAGGTTCTTCTACACAACGAAAATTTTCATCGTAAGCTCCGCACAATGAAAGCTTCACACAAGGAAGCTCCATACATACAATGAAATAAAACATTGATCCCTACAACTCTGGCTTCCCAACATGCCTTCATAAATGACACTGAGTTTGCTTTCATAACAATATTAATTGTTTTTAGCAATTCAACAAAATTATTATTAAACAAATGTGATTTCATCATAAAGTTAAATTAATTTAATTTATATTTATTATTTTTAGGTTTACTGAACATAGTTAATAGTTAAAAGGAGACTAATATTTGTCTTAGGATTTCAATGCTTGATTATACCTCTATATACGTGATGAAGAAGTCTACTGCTAATTAATTGATTAAGGCCATGTTTCTTTTTGTGGAGCCCACATTTTCTTGTTATTTGATATTTAATTTATATTTATGCATTTTACATTTATAGTTTTTTAAGTGGAGCTTTCACTGTATGGAGGAAGCTTCCTTTACACAATGAAAGGTTTCATTGTAAGCTCCCCACAATGAAACATTGATCCCTGCAACTTTGGCTTCCCTTGGTGAAACCTATTGAATATATATTAGCCACATGCATATAAAAAAATTGCATGATGAAGCATGTTTCTTGTTAAAATTATGTTATAAAAGCTTCACAAAACTTAGATATTTTAATTTATGATTTGCGCTATAACAAAACAAGGGTGCAAAATTTTGCACTTCCGCATGCATTGTTCCTCTGCATACTTCTCCCGCACACCTTCCTTCTGCACACTACTAGTTTTTAAATGATCAAAGCTAATAATAGTAATCACTCTACACACTGCATCAATGAATAGTTACCGTGCAAAGTACGGAGAAGCCAATTATTAAGTGGATATTTCCTTGTGTGAAGCTTTCATTGTCTGGAGGAAGCTTACTCTACACAATGAAAGATTTCATTGTAAGCTGAAATCTCCAAACAAGGAAGCTATGCAAAATGAAATATTGATCCCTGCAACTTTAGCTTCCCTGCATGGATTCATAAATGAGACTACATTTTCTTTCATAATAATATTAATTGTTTTCAACAATTGATATAATTTATTATTAGATAAATTTGATTTGGTCATAAAGTAAAATTAATTTAATTTATATTTATGTTTTTTAGTTTTATAGTTTTTAAAGTGGAGCTTTCCTTCTGCGGAGCCTTCACTATGCAGAGGAACCTTCCTCTCCACAGTGAAATATTTCATCGTAAGCTCCACACAAGGAAATTCCTCGCAACTCTAACATAGTGAATAGTGAATAGTTAATAAGATACTAGGATCTGCCTGAAGATTTCATTATGCAATTATACCTCTGTACAGGTGCAAAAGAAGCTTTCATTATGTAGAATACGAAGATAAGGAAAAGGCACAATGTTGAAGAAGGAGAAATGGTGAGTGAAAAGTGTAGATTGTAGAGGAGCAATGAACATTTTCATTTTGAAAAATGTAAAGGGGCAATGGATGTTTTCATTGGACAGAGTGTGGAGGGATAGTGAATGTTATGCATACTGTATAGGAAAAAAAATAATCAAATAAACAGATTCTCTCACACTCAATTTATCCACAAACTTCTTTTTTTCACACTTCCTCCACAACCTTTCTCCTTCCTTCGCAAATCACAAAATTAGGCTTCGCTGGAAAATCACAGAATTAGCCTTTTTATACATCCTTGACTTCACATATTAAATTAGTCTTATGTAGAGTGTGGAGGAAGAAAGCTTGTTCACATGAATTAAAAAGATACTTAATTTAATATTGCATAATAATAATATTTAATGCAAAAATGTGAAATGGCAATTTATTCGAAATAAAAAACCAAGGGCTTCAAGCAAGTTATATAAGTTCATTATGCATGTTGTGGCTTTTCCCAACACTTGGAGCAAGGTTGCTTCCAGAGATAGGAAAGCTTTGTAGAGACAACCTCTTGGTTGATTATAGACCAGTGCCTAGGACATATTAAGTAGTGATGGTAGATTAGTCTTGGGAGCCTTCAACACTAATAGTTTTCTATCATGAATAGCTTGAAAGGGTTGGTTCAAAACTGCTCATGAAGCACACTGTAAGGAATAACATGTGAGTAGAATTCCACAGGGATTAATACTCAAACAATGGTGGGAAAGAATATTGAAACTTGTAGCGAATCAATTGTTAATGGAGATGGAATAGTAGGAGATAATAACGAGAAAACCCATCAAAACAGAACTTAGATTTTAAGAATTTTGTATCACTGGATCTAGAGGAAAACAAGAGCAATGAGAGGTTTATGAGATGCTGAGATGCATGGAGCACCTTTTAAAGACCTTATCACCATATCAATACACGAATTCTTTATCAAAGATTTGACTGAAATGGTTCTGCATATAATGGAAATACATCTAGATGTTACTTACACATAATCTGAGGAGAATTTCAAACACATAATGAAATACTGAGAGAGAAAAACATACTGCAAATCAAGGAGTTTAGAATCACAACAATTCTTCCATTGAATTCTCTGATAGAGTGCATACATCAAAGTTCATACAATTCCTTTGTAAAGCAGGAAAAGGATCCCTTAGGAGTTTCTTTCCCAAAATTCCGAACCCTTTTAAGAGTGGCTTCCCTCTAATTTATTAGAAGAGGGGAGCTCTGAACTATAATTACAACAAATATCTCGGCCCATCCTCAGCTGTCAGATCGACTAGATGTTTCGGCCTAGGATGGCTCTACGGCCTAGAAAGACTACAATCATATTAATTTCCTTATTAAATTGTGACAAGTACCTGATGACAATACAAGTTAATTTGTAGGGGAAAAATTCTGAAAAAATCTTAATGCCCATCCTTGTGATGGAATTTTCTCATGTTGTTTCTTGCCCACAGTCTGGTCTCCTCTGTTACTTAGTTGATTCCCGTCGCTTCTGCCTTTACTGCTCGAATCATTCATTCTCCAAAGCTGGGAGTGGTCAACTACCAATTTAATGCCATAGTAGAGAAGCAGAGATCACCTGGGAGGTACTTTGTCTTCCCTCTACATAGAGCACCATGCTGAATCATCAAGTCCTCTAGAGCTTTCATGCCTTCATTTACTTTGTCTGTGTTGACCCCGATTTCATGTCACAAGGGGCATTACAGGGTCATTCCATGCCAATTTTTGAATGCTCCATCTCCTTCTTAAATTCCTCAATTGCCAACCCACAATGCCTTTAAAGCTATGCATTACCTTTTCACGTAGTTATCACTTCAGGATTTCCCATTAAAAGTCCTTACGGGAGGGGGCATTCCGATCCCCTTTAGCCCCTTTTTCTTTGAGCCCCTTTTGCTTCATGTGACTGGGGGCTATGACAGGGCGCTTAGTCCTCGGGTGCTAGGACCTTTGGACTCATGTCTGGGAAACTTATCCCTTTGTTAAACAGAACCCCACATATTGACGATTTCTAATGATTGCCTTTGGTGACTCCACCCCATTATTTCTATCTCCGATGTGTGATGCGGCATGGCCCACTTGGAAAAATAATAAGGGAGGGTCCATGCCCTTTATATTTTGTGATTGCCAAATGCCAATTGGTCCCACCTGGGATATCGCATTCAGTATATTGGTGATTCCCAGGCTGTGCCACTTATGCGACCTGCGTTCCTGCAATCGTCGACTGCGAGACTGCTCCTTAGCACTCAACCCTCAGTGATTTTCTCCTCAACATGATTGTGGGCTAGCCACTGTATCAGAGGTTTGACATTGACAAATTCCTTGTGATGCACAATGCGCTGCTACCCACGATCCCTTATTTCCGATTGATGATGTCATTAGTGCCACGTGTCACTTCTTGAAGGGGGGATATGTTTCACCTGGATATGCCCTCATAGGACCCTGAAAGTGTCAGATCAACATGCGACATGTCCTCTGTACTTCCATGTCATGGTGATGTCAGTGCCACCATGTCTTTATCAGATCTAATGCTCCACCGCGTGGCATCCCTGGAGGAGAGAGAAAAGGCCCGCCTACCCCTTGGTTTTTCATTGATTTCCTTTGTCACATTTTACGAGGTGCTCCCCAACATTTTACACTGTTGGCTCATTTTCTTGGCATTTTCTTTATAATGGTCATTTACAGACTACCTGGACCTCTAATGTGTGACTTGCGGATGCGCCACGCTGCTGGTATTCTGATCTTTGTGATCGCTGATCATTGACATTGCTCTAGCCTTCGATTACCGCACTGTATGCTATGCCTTGGACCTCTGAACTCTGATATCGGTGATCATTGATCGCATATCAATGAGTTTCTTCTATTGTACCATGTGTTGCACCTCAAGACCTCCGATCTCTGATCACAGGATTTCTCCTTATGGCATTTTCTCCTTGGCTTTTGGTTTTTAAGGGTAACTTCAATCTGCTATAACTTTTGATTCTGAGGTCCATTTGAGGGGTTCTACATATCGTTGGAAAATTAATTCAGAGCATTACCCATTGGAGGAGGTCCGATCAATCCTTGACTACTTTTGTGACCTGGAAGATGGCTGCAAACGTTTCTACCCAATTGCACCTTTTTAACAATTGAAGATAAGCTTTGTAGAGGGTGACAACATTGGCTCCACCTGGGGACAGTGCCTTGCTAGCAAGGTGCTAAGAACCTGTAGACTAGTAGCCTTCTATCCATTGGGCATGGAGTTATTTTATTCAAGTATATATAAAAGTAAAAACATAAATGTAAAGGACTGAAATTATAACATATTTTTTACAATGTCTCACTGGTATGTACAATGGGTGGGATGAATCTTAATAACATTGGAAGTATAATTTGAGGGACTACCCATTTACAGGCAACTCAAGCATTTCACCCTCTAGGTTCTCCAGTAAGAAAGAATTGTTTCCCTTTGTCTCAGCAACCTTGAAGGGCCCAAACTACATGGGGTCACATTTCCCATGTTTTCCTTTATCTTCTCTTCTTGCATCCCACCTTAAAACTAGATCTCCTGGGTTAAGAGGTCTATCTTTGGACTTTCTATCAAATAGGGACTTTACCTTTTGTTGGTAGTTCTCCAGCCTGTGATTCACCTGCTCTTAGGTTTACTGGAGCTCCATCAATTGATGTATCCTTCTAGTTAGAGAGTTGGGTTCCTCTTCTGCTTATTGTAGTATCTTAGTCACAGCCATAGCAAGTTGAATGGGGAATACAAAAACTTTCCCATAAAAAACTCAAAATGGGATTTTCTTGTGGATCTTTTCGGAGTGACTCGGTTTTCCCATAGTGTGAATTTCAGTTGGGAATCCCAATTCCTCTGACTTTATGCAATTGTCATTTTGAGGACTCTTACCAATGTCTTGTTGGAATACTCAGCCAACCCATTTCCCTGGGGATAGTAAGTGGTGGAATGGCCAATTGTGATGTTATATTTCTGACAAATGGAGTTAAAATTTGCAAACTTGAAAGTCTGGCCGTTGTCAGTCACGATCTTTACAGGGCACCCAAGCCTAGCCAAGATATTCTCCTCCATAAATTTCATAACCACATTGTCAGTTTCATTCTTGGCTGGGACTGCTTCTACCCATTTGGTGAAGTAGTCAGTGGCAGTGAGGATCCACTTGTGTTGGCCACTGGAAGGAGGATGCATTTCCCCAATGAAGTCTAGTCCCCATTGTCTGAAGGGTTCTTTTTTAATAACGAGGATCAAAGGAAGTGGAGCCAATTTTTTCTTCTCAGAAAATAGTTGACACTACTGATAGGCCCTAACATAAGAATGGACATCTCCAAATAGCATGGGCCAATAGAACCCTTATTTGAGTATCTTATGCGCAGTGGTCTTCCAGCTATAGTGCCCCCCCACAAATGCCATTATGGAACTCATCCATCGCTCTTTACGTTTCTATTTTGACCAAACACAACAAAAACACTCCCACTGGGTCTTTCCAGTACAGTTTTCGATTAGATATAACAAAATTCTGGGCTTGAGCCCTCAATTATCTATACTTGGTTCTCTCCACCTTTGTCGGGCATATCAGAAATAGAAAATAATGGATGATATTTTGATACTAGGTTGAAGTTTCATATTTGACATGAATCTTTTGGACTATGGTCTGGATCATGGGTTGGGTACCCTCTTCAACCTCTTCTACTAATAAATTTATCCCCAATTCCTAAAAATTAGACTCTAATAGGATTTTAGCCAGTCCTTGTCCCTTGATGAGATTTGTGGGTCTTTCCTCCATGTCATACTCCTGGATTCTTGCAATCCACTTACCCCTTTTACTCTGTTGTCTCCTTGTACTAGGATGTCCTTTACCGATGTTGTTAGGACATAAGCCACGATGCTCGAATGAAGTAGATAGACTCTTAAGGCCTTCAGAGCTTTGACTAGAGCATATGCTTTTTTTTCCAATATATTATATTTTAGTTTGACATCTCGTAGCGCCAGGCTAAAAAAGGCTATGGGCTGCTCATGGCCTTCCTTATTTTTATGAAGTAACACAACAGCGATAGTATGGGGGGAGTCAAAAGAAAATATATAAAACATTCTCGAATATTCCAGGTTGATCAACACCGGAGCCTCTACAAAATATCTTTCGATTCTAGAGAAGGATTCTCGGGAATCTGAGCCCCACTTTACCTCATTTTCCTTTTTCATCATTTTGGTAATGTCTTTCACCATTTCCATGTAGTTAGGCACAAACCTTCTTAAGAAATTAACCCTCCCTAAGAAGATTTGGGCCTCTTTTTTATTCCTCAGTAGGGAAACATGACTGATAGCCTCCACCTGCTTAAGATTGGTCCTCACCCATTCCTGCGTTACAATGTGCCCCAATAGTTTGCCTTCACTCAAAGCGAACTGAGATTTCTTGGGGTTCAGAGAGAGCCCATACTTTCTTAATTTTTCAGAGGTAAGCTTCAAGTGTTCAAAGTGTTATTCATATGTTTTGGATAAAACAGTGATGTCGTCCAGGTATACCACCACAAACTTATCTTACTCTCCAACGAACACTATCTCCATCACCCTCTGGAATGTTTCTCCTGCGTTTATTAAGTCGAATGACATCCTACCATACATGAAAGTCCCCCATGGAGTCGTGGATGCAGTTTTCCTTTGGTCTTTAGGTTGCATAGCTAGTTGCTAATATCCAGAAAGGCCATCCATCATTGACATCCTGGCAAAGCCATTTACCTTTTGTAAAATGTGGTCCATTTTAGGCAATGTTTAGTTGTGCTTCAAAAAAGATTTTTTCAGGTTCCTAAAGTCCACACACAATTTGTTTCTCCACTCTTCTTCCTAACATGAGTGAGATTTTCCACCCATTCTAAGTATCTCAGGGGTACAATGATCTTTGCTTGAGCAACTTCTTCACTTCCTTCTCGATGGATGGGAGGAGAGGTGGATTGATTTGTCTGAGTTCTTGCATATAGGGCTTCACGTCGTTCTTTATGGGAATCTTATGTCACATAATATTGACATAGAAAGTTTTCAAGTGATCATAAGACCAAGAAAAAACATCTTTATAAGCTTTCAGGAGATTTAATTACCTTTGTTTGTAGTGTTGGGAGATCTTGGTTGATAACTTAACCAATCGGGGTTCATCCTCTGAGCCTATGTTACAGTCCTCCACGTGTTCCTCAGCTTTCTATTCAACTGACTTTGAAGCTACATCGTTTGGTTTGAATATCATTTCCAAAGGGACTAGACCTCGTGGAATGGTGTTTCCCTCCAACTGTAGAACCTTCTATCTAGCGATGCTTTCCTCCCATGTAGTTGACTTCTCTTATGTTATTTCTTCCTCTTCTCGGTCAATCACTAAGTTTGAGAATTCCCTAATGACCTCCATGAAATGCTTGATCTACTCATCATCCTCAAATACTTGCCAATGTTTCACATTGTCCAACACCGAGGGTCTATATCTGACTTCAATTTCATACCTGAGCAGAGGATTCTATGGTGGCTTGAAGTTGTTGGCAACAATGGCTAAATAATCAACCACTCGGTTTCCTTTTCTTGGAAGGAATTATATGTTGAAAGTTGAGAAGAAATTTTTGATCATGTCCCAAACATCATTTTTGTAGGCCCTCAGTCGGGGGTGTTTGGTTTTGCATTTGTCTTTGATCTGCTTGACTACTAGTTCAGAATCTCCAAATACTATGAGGCAATCTATATTTAGATTCTTTGCCGCTTGTAGTCCTAGTAGCAGTGCCTCATATTCTGCCACATTGTTGGTGGCCTCAAACTCCAATTTGACAGATAGAGGAATTAAGTTACCTTTTAGAGATATCAACAATATTCCTGGCCCATTTCCTTGTTTTGAATTTTACCCATCAAAATATAGCTTCCACACCTTGTCACATTCTCTGAGTTGTCATTCTAGTTGGACTGCAGGCTATATTTGTGTCTCCTCTAGAATGAATTCGTCTTCTTCTAGCATAAGGAAACAGATGTCCCTCTATGTCTCGTACACAGGTGATTTTTCTGAACAATCGACTCTTGTGATAGTTTTGATGAATATGGATTCTTTGTACAACCTTATTTCTTCTCCACCAAGGATAGGAATGGTAGCATAAGTCAGATCCATCTGGATAGATCCTCCAATATTATATCTGCAAAGCCTGGAAAAAATCATTCCAAACCTTGCTGGGATGTTTGCAACTACAATATCCATCACCACACTCTTCGCTGGGATCTGGGCCAAACTGACCACCAGGTCCTTGATCATCCCCAAGCACCTGACCCTTTTAGAGTCAAAGGAATAGAGGTCCTTATAGGGCCTGGTTATTTCGAGACCCAACTGCTCCATTAAGAATAATGGCATCAAATTATGGGAAGCTCCAGAGTCTAACATGCAATTGTAAAGAAGAAGGTTGTGTATTACCATAATGACATAGAAAGGTGGTGTATAAGGATCTTGCTCCTCAACATGCGATCTGAAGACTACCATAGGTCTTTCTTCTGCAGGTTTGGGATGTCAAGGGGCTGAGCTGGACTGGAAGGAAACAAAATTGAGAGACTTGGGCCTTGTAAGTGGCCTGCTACTAGAGCTCAAACAATGGGACTGGGATCTTGACTTTTTCAAGCTCTTTATGGAGGTTAAAGAGCGTATGACCTCTTTCTCGAGTGCTAATTTCTACAAACTTTTTTTCTTTTTTATGGACAAGCTTAGTGGGGGGAGGTGACTTACCTCTCTTAATGACTTCAGGCTAGTGGTTGTTCTGTTCAGAGGACTCTTTCTTCCTTGAGATAATTGGGTCCACATGTCCCTTCCATTTATCCGCAGACTTAGGGGGCTCGTGGGAAGAAGTACCTTTGTTATGATGTGGTTCTCTCAATCTCTTTCTAGATGATCGAAGGTCATACTTCTTGTGTAATTGAGCTTGCATGAAATCAATGAACTGTTTACAATAGCCATCAATCTCATCATAGTCCAATGTGGCCTACAACTCCTCCTCATCTTCATATGTCTTGAGTTCTTGCCCCTTCTCTCAGAAAGAGAAGTACAAGTTCACCTGAAAATTACTTGGTTCCGGTGACAGTTCCTGGGGATCATCTTCTATGTACAATGGAGGATGAAGATGGTTCTATTGTTCTTTCCTCTCCCTTTGCATCAATTGTAGGGGAGGTCTTCTATATTGGGGATTATAACCCCGTTTTGCAGTTGGGAAGTTCTCCCTTTGGAGGATTTTGTTCTCCAGCTCCATATTTGTCAGTTTACTAGATAAGATTTTAATCAATTTATCCATTTCATCTATCTTCTGGTCTTGAAATTCTCTTCCACTTGTGGAAGCTACCTCCTCTTTTCCCTTTTTCTTCTCTCCAAAGTCGGTTGTGCTTCTTGAATTTCCTGTGGAGGTATAGTTTTCCTCTACTTCTAGGGCATTAGTTTGGATCTGATCTAAGGTCAGAGACCTCCTTTCTCTAAGAGTAAAGCTAAAATCTAAATAAAATGCCCCGATGAAAACCACTCGGGCAACAGCCGGTAGAGGTCTTATTTCAGTGGGCAGATTATTGTACAACTTATTAAATATTTTAATGAAGTCTTGAACATCCTCACCATATTTCTTCTTGATAGTGCTGAACTCAGTGAGGATGTACCCATGGTCTCTCTTATCACCTCATCTCTACAAAAATGCATTCTCCATTTCTTCCCAATTGTTGATGGAAGCATTTGGAAAGGATTTGAACCATTTCCTCACCTCCCCATCTAGGGATTGGACGAAAAGCCTCAACACTACATCCTGATGTTCAACATTTTGATTCTCTGAAAAGGCACAAAAAATTGCTATGTGTCTCTTTGTTGTTACATCATATTCCTTATTATACCTAGGCATGAGCTTGAGGTAGTCCTAGGGCATGTCATGTGGAGGTTGAGGCAGGTTTAAGGGAGCATACTTGTTTAGTAAGAAGTTTGGGACAACTATTTGGATTAGGGGTGCTTGAATTCTTTAGAGGAGCTTGAGGTATTACCAATGGTATGACAACTGACTGACAGTGGAATAAGGGACTGTTCACACTATGGGTAGGGCTGCCTTGGGGTTTATTTTTTATCTCCTCAACTTCTTCTTTGTCCTCTAGGGAGGCTGCACTGAGGGGTGGACCACTCTCAGGAGGATATACCTAAACTCTAGGAGGAGATTCGGAACAACGAATTGCAGCCTTCTGTGAACTAGATGAGGATTTTTGTTGAGAGGGGTTTGCATGGGTATGGGGCCTTTTAGAAGCCAGAATGAAAAAGAAAAATACAGAAAATGGAGTCACCAAGGTGAGAACTCTTCAATGCACACTTCCCTCACTCACCTAACAGGGGGAATGTAATGATTTGTCATACCCAGGGAAAAGTATTTCAAAATTCCTTCCCCAACAATGGCACCAAAAAGATGTTGTGGCTTTCCTAGCAGTTGGAGTAGTGTTGCTTCCAAGGGTAGAAAATATTCCTAGAGACAACCTCTGGGTTGATTATAAACCAGTGCTTATGACATCTTAAGTAGCGCTGGTAGATTATTCTTGGGAGCTTGTAACACTAACAGTTAAATGTCACGAATAGATTGAAAGCATTGGTTCATAACCGCTCATGAAGCACACTATAATAAATAACATGTGTGTAGAATTCCCAAGGAGTAATACTCAAACAGTGGTGGCCAAAGCAGATTGAAACTCACAGTGAATCAATTCTTAATGGAGATGGAATAGTAGGAGATAATAACGATAAAACCCATCAAAACAAAGCTTAGATTTTAATAATTTTGTATCACTAGATCTAGAGGAAAATGAGAGCAATGAGAGGTTTATTAGATATTGAGATGCATGGAATGCCTTTTAAAGGCCTTATCACCATATCAATATAGGAATTCTTTATCAAAGATTTGACTGAAATGAATATGCATATAAAGGAAATATATCTAGTTGTTGTTTACATGAAATTTGAGGAGAATGTCAAACACATAATGAAATACTAAGATAGAAAAACATACTACAGATCAAGGATTTTAGAATCGCCACAATTCTTCCATTAAATTCTCTGATAGAGTGCATACATCAAAGTTCATACAATGCCTTTGGAAAATAGGATAAGGACCCCTTAAGAGTTTCTTTCCCAAAATTTTGAACCCTTTTAAGAGTGGCTTCCCTCTCGTTTATAATAAGAGGGGCGCTCTAAACTATAATTACAAAAAATATCTCGGCCCATCCTTAGTTGTTAGATCGACTAGCTATTTTGACTTGGGATGGCTCTACGATGCAAAAGGACTACAATCAGATTAATTGCCTCATTAAATTGTGACAAGTACTTGATGACAAAACAAGTCAATTTATAGGGGAAAAATTCTACAAAATATCTTAATGCAAATCCCTATGATGGCCTTTTCTCATGTTGTTGCTTGCCCATGGTCTGGCCTCCTCTGCTACTCAGCTGATTCCCGTCACTTCTTCCTTTACTTCTCGAATCATTCGTTTTCTAGAGCTGGGAGTGGTCAACTATCAGTTTAATGCCATAGTATAGAAGCAGAGGTCAGCTGGGCAGTACTTCATCTTCCTTTTTCATAGAGCACCATGTTGAATCATTAAGCCCCTCCGAGATTTCATGCCTTTATTTACTCTACCTGTGTTGACCCCAATTTCATGTCATAAGGGGCCTTACAGGGTCAGCCCATGATGATTTTTGAATGCTCCATCTCCTTCTTAAATGCCTCTGTTGCTGACCCACCACGCCTTTAAAGATCTGAATTACCTTATCGTGCAATTATCACCTCATAATTTCCCATTAAAATTTCTTATGGGATAGGGCATTCCGATCCACTTTAGCCCCTTTTTCTTCGAGCCCCTTTTGCTTCATGTGACCGGGGACTATGACCAGGCACTTAGTCCTTGGGTGCTAGGACCTTTGGACTTGGTTTGGGAAAATCGTTCCTTTGTTAAATAGAATCCCCCATATCAGTGATTTCTAATGCTCACCTCTGGTGCCTCCTCCCTATTATTGCGATCTCCGATGCGTGGTGCGGTCTAGACCACTTGGAAAAAGAATAAGGGAGGGTACGCGCCCTCTATAGTTTGTGACTGCTGAATGTCGATTGTTCCCACCCGGGATATCACAATTGTCACATCGACGATTCCCAAGTTGTGCCACTTATGCGACCTGCCTTCTTGCGATCGCTGACTGTGGGACAACTCCTTAGAACTCAATGCTAAGTCCTTTTCTCCTTAACGCGAGTGTGGGCTAGCCCCTGTATTGAAGTTTCGACATCGGAAAATTCCCTGTGATGCACAATGTGTTGTTACCCTCGCCCCGATCCCCGATTGCCGATTGATGACGTCATCAGTGCCACACATCGCTTCCTGAAGGGGGGACACATGTCACCTGGGTATGCCCTCATAGGACCCTGAAAGTGCTGGATAAGCATGCCACATGTCCTACGTACTTCCATGTCATGATGACATCAGTGCCACCATGTATTTATTAGATCCAATAATGCTCCATCGCGTGGCATCCTTGGAGGAGAGAGAAAAGGCTCACCTACCCCTTGGTTTTGCGTTGATTTCCTTTGTCACGTTTTTTGAGGTGATCCTTGGAATTTTACACTATTTCCTCCTTTTCCTGGAATTTTTATTTATAATGGTCATTTTCATACTTTTAGGACCTCCAATGTGTGAGCTGCCAATGGGCCATGCTGTTGGTCTTCTAACATTTGTGATCGTCAATTGCCGACATGGCTCTAACCTCCGATGACCGCACTGTACACTATGCCTTGTACCTCCAAACTCTGATATTGGCGATCACTAATCGCATATCAGTGAGTTGCTTATGCGCAGTGCAAAGGGGAAATGAACATTCAAATTATGAGGAGTGTAGAGGGGCAATGGAAATTCGAATTGTGTGGAGTTCCTTATCTTTGTACATACTCCTTTTGCAATTAAATTATGTTCAAGAAAATAAATCTAATTAAATAGGTGTCTAGAATAATTAAACCAGTGCTTTATTTAAAAACTCTTCTCCCAAGAGTTCTTTGGTGCACATATATATGGACTCTTTAAAGAAAATTGATAGAAATACCCAAAAGGCAGGAGGGGTCAACTTATATGTGGAAGGAGAGAGTGTGTGCGAAAAGTGCAGAGTGTGGAGGGGAAGTCAACATTTTCATTGTACGGAATGAGAAGTGAACAAGGAAATCCTTTCCCACACTTTTACATTCCGCAAAAATTAAAAATATTATAACTGCCTACACTAAGAATTTTTTTTGGAATAATAATGCTTCATTTAATGAGAAGTTCTTATTATGCTTACCAACATTGCAACTCACGTTTATAGTTTTTAAAGAAGAGCTTTGCTTGTGCAGAGCTTTCACTATGCGAAAGAAGCTTCCTCTACATAATGAAAACATTCATTCTAAGCTCTGGAAAATGAATTCTTTACACAATGAAACATTGATCCCTATAACTCTAGCTTCCCTGCATTCATTCATAAATGACATTGAATTTTCTTTCATAATAATATTAATTATTTTGAGCAATTGATAAAATTTATTAATAAATCAATTTGTTTTGGTAATAAATTTAAATAAATTTAATTTATATTTATAATTTTTAGATTTATAGTTTTTTAAGTGGATCTTTCCTTGTGCGAAGCTTTCACTGTGCAAAGAAAGCTTCCTCTACACAATGAAGGCTTTCATCATAAGCTTTGCACAATGAAAACTTTGTAAAATGAAACATTGATCCATACAACTTTGGCTTCCTTGCATGCATTCATAAATGACATTGAAATTGCTTTCATAATAATATCAATTGTTTTCAATAATTGATAAAATTTATTATTAAATAAATGTGATTTATTCTTAAAGTTAAATCAATTTAATTTATATTTATGATTTTTAGGTTTACTGAACATAATTAATAATTAAAATGAGATTAATATATGTCTTAGTATTTCATTGTGTGATTATCCCTCTGTACAGGTGCAGAAGAAGCTTTCATTATGCGTAATATGAAGATAGGTGAGAGGCGCAATGTAGAAGAAGGAGAAAGGGTGAGAAAAAAGTGCAAAGTATGGAGGGGAAGTGAACAAATGCTCCTGCACTCAATTTCTCTACACAATATTTCTATTTCACTTCCTCCACAGCCTTTCTCCTTCCTCCAAAAATCACAGAATTAGCCCATTTTTGTACATGCATCAACTTTGCATATTAAATTAGTCTTATGCAGAGTGCAGACAAAGAAAGCTTCTTCACACCACTAATTAAAAAGTCACTTATTTTATAACAATAATATTTAATGCACAAATATGAAATCACAAATGCAAGAGAAATAAACATTACAATTCATTCGAAATAAAAAACCAACGGCTTCAAGTGAGTTGCACAAGTTCATTGTGCATATTTACGAGGAGAAGTAAACATTTACATTGTGTGGAGTGTAGAGGGGCAATGAACATTCCAATTGTGTGGATTTCCTTATATTTTCACATACTCCTTTTGCGGTTAAATTATCTTTAAGAAAATAAATCATATTAAATAGGTAAGTATGGAATAATTAAACTAGTGCCTTTTTTAAAAACTGGTTGCACAAAATCAATATATCAATTTCATTTCCAAATACAAAAATGACTTTCATTATGCAGAATAGGGAGATATGGGGAAATCACAATGAAATATTTTCTCATGTTGCCACATTCTGCACAAATTTAAAATATTAAAATATTCAACATTATTGAAGCTTCATAACAAATAGAACTACTAAAATTAACAAATTCTTAACTACATTTCTATTATGTATTCTTTCCAAATGTATGTATGACATATTATAGGATCTCAAAGCATAAGGCTTGAATATCAAGCAACATAATCATAGTAACAAGAATTGTATCGAGATTCAAATTTCAATTATCATAGCAATGATTAAAATAAATACAATACATAGAACATATATCTAAAATCTAAAATTGTTTTCGATCATTCATTCTCATTGTGATTAGTAACATAAGTTTAGATATAATATAAAAGTTAAAAGTATATCATCAAAAACTTATGTTCTATTAATGTTTTTGGGCAATGTCACAAAATTCAGATGCATAAAAGATCTTACGAAAACATTAAGAACTCTAATTTTCTGTGGAAGGCGCTTATATAGGTAGCAAAAATGCTCAACAACTCAGCGCATGAGATCATTCACTATGTTATTCTAACATCTGCTCCTTAACTATCTACTCTCACATTCCAAGGAAAATGAGTAAACAAAATAAATCATATATTATCTCTTAAACAAATATATCTAGTGTAAGGAAAGCACATGCAGATGGAAGAGATTATGTAATTGAAGCTACATTTATGCTTGACGTCTAAAGCAGCTATGAAAACCCTTCTACCTGATCATCAAAGTAAATGCGTTCGTCCCAATGGGGACTCAGATTAGGCTCCTGCAAACCATAATATGGAAAAAGGAAACTGCAAAAGAAAACAAGGAATTTCATTAAACAATTAGACTAGATGATATTAACAAAATTAACAAATCCCAATAATTAAATACTAGTAAATAAAAAATGAACGTGTGAAGAATTAATAACACTTATAGTATGTGAAAGCATATACAGTAATAGTTTCACTATCAGTGGTCTTTTGGATCGATGATGTTTTCTACAAATCTCTCCAACATAGCTTTAATGGAATATTTTATTGGATCGAATAATCTATAGCTTAACATGTTGATTTAATATCTTCTTCTCAATTTATGTATCCTCTTTTTGTAATTGAGTAGCTAAGACAAACTTCTCTTCATTAATACTAACAAATATGATTAGCCATTTCCTAATTTCGTTTCTAATAAAATCATTTATATCATCAAACTTTGCTACCATTGACTCTTTTAGCCTTTCCAATTTGGCTATTAGTGTATCTTTTGTGATCAATTTAGAATCACATATGATGCGTGTACCATTTAGATCTTGAAAATTTTGAAAAGGCTTAAAAAACACATCACCTGTTCTACTATTTATGCTTTCACATTTAGAATTAATGTTTTCTAGTGTGTTGATTCTTTTAGACCATCTAGCTTTGATCTGCTTCATTATATTAACATTTGGAGTTCTTTGTTTTTTTTGTCCAGATCAGATATCAATTCAAGACTTCAACTAAAATAAAGTAAGTCATTAATAACGAAATTCTTGTCTTCATTAACATTACTTAAAAAAAAATCGGAAAATGAGTTGATTTCATGTGCTAAACATAAGAGATCAAAATTTGTTTTCCATGCATGTTCAATGATTTCTAATCTTTGGCATATATTATTGATAATATCAGATTTGACTCTATTAAGGAATTTCAAAACTTTATTAGCTCCATGGGACATGTTGGAAGTAGAAATTTCATAAGGTACTGTCTTTATTGCGTCAAAGGACCCAGATTTAGAGAATTTTCTAGCTCTTTTATTCTTGCTTTTAGTATCAGGTTCCCTGCTTCTTATTGGCTAATAGACACTGCAAGTGCATTACTAATATCTTTATGGAATAGCACGAGTCCACTGGCTGCAATTCCAAACACCTCAACTTTTTTTTCTACTTTATCAATAACTTTTTTATTATGGGCCTTTACTTTTTAAATTTTTACTATCCTTGTCATAATTTGCATCTTGTAAACTGACAAGGCGATCATCGAAAGTAGAAGCTTATTTGGAAATTTTCTCCATTAGTTTCTCATTTTCTACTAAACAGGCACTGACCCAATGAGTAGCATAGCACTTTCAATTTCCACATTCATAGTTTGTTCAATGCTTCCTATTTTTAGGGGACTTTTGGATTTGGATGATTCAACGATGTGTGTTTTTTCTAGAATGAATTTCTTATGAGGCTCTTTGTCATCTCCACCAGCTGATAGTTGATTGTGAATCACTTTTGAATTTGCATTATATTTTCTCTTTGTTTAACTAGAGGATGAAGTCGGACTAGTTCTGGATATGCAAGGTGAAGATTGATATGGAGGGTTTTTGCCTCTTTGCTTGTACTTTGTTTATGTGTTGATGCTCACTTCTTCAACAATTTCTCTAGTACTCATTGTCAGTTCTTGATTTTTTTTGGAGCACTGTGAGTCTCTTCTTTTTTCTCTCCAACTCTTGTAAACAATTTCTCGTATTTAATAACACCTAGATGTGTGGTAAATAGGCATTTTGGATCAAAGCCTTGTCAGGCTTCAACTTCTTTTAAATTAAAATA
The DNA here is from genome assembly GCA_031772625.1 of Pinus tabuliformis. NCBI lineage: Eukaryota > Viridiplantae > Streptophyta > Pinopsida > Pinales > Pinaceae > Pinus > Pinus tabuliformis. The sequence continues at coordinate 567,835,994 of CM062810.1, forward strand.
ATGCAAATACTTTACAAGCTCTACAAAATGAGTTTCATTCTTCACAGTTACTTGTACAATGGTAATTAGCATATAAATAAATTATCTTTTCTTTTTCTATTCAAATATAACTAGCCAATTGTGGTATTGTTTGCAGTATTTGGCAACAAAATACCCGTCTATAACAATTCTTAGAAGTAAGAGTAGTTTATCTTCAAACCCATAACAGAAAATAATTGTATTATTTTCTCTTTCTTCATGTACCCCTTTCGCCACATGAAAACTTGGGCTTGGGTAGATATTTGATAGGGATCTAATCCAATTATTATGTAAATGATTTACTTTACAAATATATCTTGGATTAGACAAAAAATTGATGTAGTTTCCTAGTTCCACAGTATGGGATACCAAAAATGCATCAGTCCTTCATTTGAATTGAATTTAGGTTTATGTGGTAAGTCATGAAATAAATGACTGAAGAAAAGGGTTATTATCAGATATGCCATCTTGAAAAATCTATTGCTCTTGAATAAATTCACTAACTGCAAAGGTAATTAATTTGAAATAATATTAGCATAATCGAATAAACAATAATTTTTATATTAATAATCGAATAGATAAAGAATTGATTTTGGGACATTTGTTGTACTTTCGTGGCCCATCAAATAGGCAAAAAGCAAATAAAAGTCTCTAAATGAATGTCTAAAAAAAGAAATATTTAGAATGGAAAGATCAAAAGGAGCCTGAGTTTGGTGAAATGAATTCTTGAATGATGTTCTTGCCCCCTACTTGTGACTCTAGAAAATTATTTGCTTCTAATAATTTTAAGCATATATTCAGGTTTGATAGCTTGAATATGCATCTGAATGCCTCTAGAGTGATGAGCCTCATCACTGGGTAACTATATGGACCTTAATGAGATGAGTAAAAGTGAGATATTATGCCTAGTGGACTAATGTGCATTAATTGCAGGTTTTTGAGAGAAAATCATGGCAATTTTGGCTAATTAAGGGCAAAAACTCGAATGAGACAAGGAGGAGAAATTTTAAGAGGTAGATCCTCCTCATTTACTCCTCACTCATTCAAATATTCCTCCATCAAATCACCCTAGCTCAGAGTTGCACGCAGCCGACCCATGAAGATCAAAAGGCAGCCGAGCCAGTGATAGTTAAAGAGCCAGTTCATCTTAAGTTTGGGAGCCGAGCCTCCCTAGATTTAAGGAATTCGTTGGAGACTTCAGTTGTATAAATAAGGAGGCCTAGAGGCTCATTAGGATTTGAATTTTTGATGTAAAATCACTAAGCAATTTTCGAGTTCAAGACTTGTGGAAGACATTGTTATGTAATTTTATAATTTGATAATGAGAATGAGAATTTCCTTGATCCAACACTGAGTTGACTCAGAGGGTTGAAGCTCTTGGGTTAGGGCCCAACCCTAGCAACAAAGGCTCCTCTTCTTGTATTTTTGTGCTTAGTTTACTTCATAGATTAATGGTTGAATTGTCTTTAGCATTATGTCATTGCAAGTAGTTGTGGATTTGATTAGTTTGCTTCTATTTGTGCATTGCTTCACCAATAGCTTAGGAAGATAAAGGGATATCAAAAAGCTATTAGTAGGTGGATTTGGCCTCACGCCTCCCTTCAGGGACCATGGTTTGAGGAAAGAACTCCTATGCAACCCCAAAAAGACAAAATTCTAATTTCTCATCGAATTTAGGGTTTTCTGTTACTTAGGCCAGCATTTTACTAGTTTTCAAGAATAGGATTTAAGTGCCAATCTGATATATTCAGCCTTGCATTAGATCTCATAAAGGTTTCACATTATTCTGCAAGTTTTCCCATGCATGAGATAGGCAACTAGATAATGAAATTTTGTTTTTCCTTAGTTAATCGAAATTCTTCATGTTTACATGGTTTATGGATAAATGTCAATGATTGATGCAGTGTAGGAGTTTCAACAGTACAAAGAGATTTCATGACCAATAACCTCATCCATCCATGATCATCACTTTTCCACTAAATCCTTCACCAAATTCATCATTCCATAAGAATGCTTCTCCAAGCTTGTTGAGCAAATCCAACCATCTCACAAACTCTATTTTGAGATATGAAGGAGTCCTAGCCACTCATTTGCCTCATTTCTATCACCATTCACCTTCCCCAAGCCTTACACCACTTTCCAAATCCATCTTTCTCACGGCTGTATCCTATAGGAATACAGGGAATTCTATAGGAGCATTAGGACATCCTGTAGGAGGCATTAGGACATCCTGTAGGAGGCATTAGGACATCTTGTAGGTTGACCTGTAGTGGTATTTTTTGAGGCCAAATTGTGGAAAAAGCACCTAGGAAGATAGGAGAAGACCCCTATTTGCCTCCCAAGCCATTTGACCATTCACCATCATCCCTAATCCGCCTGCCATATCACCAAGAGAAGTTAGCATTCACATTTTCACACAGAAAAGACAAAAGGGAAAAAGAGTTATTTTTTTCATTTACATGCACAACGATAGAATGTTTAGATGTTTCAAATTGCATACCTAGGATAGTAGAATTGCACGTGTGTTAATTTAGCATTATTTTGAAGCAAAGCCTCTTAGCAGTTAGTTAGATGAATAGTGTGTTTAAGAATTTGATTTCAGTCTTTTCCATACTACAGTAGATAATATTTCCTTTAGTGCAAATTTCCCTTTTTCTCATTGGCAATAAAGCTTCTTCTGAATCAATAGAAGGTTGGTTTGAGAAACCATAGTGGTCTATCTCCAACATAGCAGTGACAAAGAGTGGACCCAATGCATTTACTTGTGTATACAACACTGTCACCTCCAAGTTTGTATGAACCCTGGGTTGATAAAGTAAAGTTGGTAGCCACAGGAGTTATAGCATTCTTGTTGCAATACTATTGGTCATCACTTTTTGGCACTGTTGCCGGGGAGGTGTCTGAGTAAGATGTTATTTCTGCTTTCTTTCTTCCATTTCTTATCTCTGACATTATATTATTAGCTTCATTTCTAAAAAAGTAATTGTAAGTTAGTTTGCTTTCTTTTCCATTCTGCAAGTGATATTTCATTCAAGCAGTTAGTTTCCATTCAGTTTGTGATTTCAATTCTGCAATTAGTCTCAAAGCTTGAAAAAAAACACAAAAAAAAAACAAAAACACTTCTTTCATGCCTCGTAGGAATAGGGATAACTTAGGAAAATTTTTACCAAATACCCCCACCACTTCAAACAACCAACCTTCCCTCTTCTTCGGTGGTTGTGAATTGGAGGACCCCTTAGGTGAACAACCAAAGATATTTGAAGAGTCTGCAGGGGGAGAAGAAGAAGGAGAACCCATTCCAACTGACCTAATGGTTGAAAATAAAAATGAAAGGGGAGATAGAGAAAGAATTGAGGGTGCCTTTCCCGTCAGAGAAACTAGTGGGAATACCAAGATGAAAAACATAAGCCCCTTTGCTCTTCCCCATTTGCATGGCCCGACCTCAGAAGATCTAGACGCTTTCTTGTTTGAGTTTGATGTCATATGCAGAACTTATGATTACACCACTGATGAGAAAAAGTTGAAACTATTCCCATCCACTCTCAAGGATGCAACTCTATGCTAGTTCATGGGTTTAGCTGGGGATAGCATCACAACCTGGGCTCAGATGCAGCAAGCCTTCAACAACAAGTATCAGGACTTCTGCAGGTCCAAATACAGTAAAGAAGAAATTTCTAGGATGACCTTGGGGCATGATGAATCCCTAGAGGATTATGAAGAAAGATTCCAGCTTAGTTACAAAAGGGCCAGGTGCACTCTTGATCCTGAGTCACTGAAGCTAGTCCTACTCCAAGGATTAAGGAAAGATCTTCTAGATACCCTAAACCTGCTAGCAGGAGGGGACATCTACCAGCTACCCTATGAAGATATCAAGACTATCTTTAGGAACCATTCTAGGGCAGCTAAGAAGAAGGGTAGGGGTAGTCAACTAATGGCCATCCCATCCTCTTCCAATACATCCATCAAAGGTGAAATTGGAAATATACTTGAAGATTTCAAAAGTGAAATGCTACAAACCCTTGCCCTACATATGGACACTATGCACATCAAGAGAAAGCAGGAGGAAGTAGAGAGACCCTTAGCCATTTTCTGCCCTAGATGCACAAGGAGGCACCCTAGGAATGAATGTCCATTGAATCTGATTGAAATCTACTTAGTCTGTGAAGAAAACCACTCCATAGACAAGTGCCCTTCTATACCTAGACTAAAAGTTGTGTATCAGGTAACTGATGGGGTGACTGAACAACTATGCTACATAAATCAAAGGAGACCTCATGGGCCTCGACCATACTAGCATGGCATGCAAGGGTCATCCCATGCATATTACAACCCTAACTAGAACACATCCAATCACTCTTGGGCCCCCCCTGCTTATCCCTCTTGGTCTACACCTCCTCCTTGGTCAATTTCCCCTTAGTACCATTCCCAGCTGACCAGCTAGTCATTTTGGCCATATGTTCCGCGACAACCTCAGTGGAATGCACCACCCCAGGGGTGGAGGACCCCATACAAAAATACTCCAGCTTTATTGCCTTCACCTCCTACTCAACTACAACTTTTACACCCTGCTCCACCTAAACAACCTTAGATGCTTGCCCAATGAAATCTGAACATGAACAACAGACAGGCACAACAAGTGTATAGTGGAGAGACATCCTACCTTGCTTATGTCGTGGAGATTCAGGAAATCAACCTGAGATCTGGGAGAGTACTCTCAGACAACCGACCTCCACCGCCACCTAGGGAGAGTAAGGAGGAAAGAGAGGAAAACATGCCTAGAGTAAGTCCACCACCCTTTCCTAAGAGATTAACTCATCCAATCCAGCCTACCATAGAAGAGAATGAACATGTGAGTGAATTGAAAAACCTATGTGTCAAAATTCTACTTCTCCAAGCTATTAAGGATGTACCTATTTATGACAAGTTGATTAAATAGAAGTGTTTCAAACATCTAGGGAGGTAGAAAAGAGACACCCCTACCATTAGTGTCATTTGACAGCTGTTCGACTTAATGCTGGGGAAGGTAATTTTCCCAAAGTATTTGGACCCTGGAAGCCCTGTAATAGATGTGCACATCAATGGCACCATTTTCCCACACACTTTGATCGATCTTGGGGCTGCCATTAATTTAATGACTAAGGACACCATGCTCAAACTCAATCTCCAAGGTTCATTAAGAAAGACCACAATAGTCTTGCAACTTGTAGACCATTCCACAATAAGCCTTGAGGGGATCGTTGAGGATGTGATGATCTCCATTGACTCTTGTGAGTACCCTGTAGACTTCCTAGTTCTCCAGCCTAAGGCCAAGATTACTAGTTATCGTCTCATCCTTGGAAGGCGTTGGTTAGCCAATTCCAATGCCTACATCAGTCGCAGGGCTAGAAATATGACTATAAAAAATGGGCATATGTCCAAGAAGTTAGTTATGTAGCCTCCTGCTCATCCATCTCTAAAACATGACTTACCTTTATGGCTAGAAGAGGAGGAAGAAGATGAATTATACTCAGCCCAACTCTATACCTTAGAAACAACCATGGGAGGAGGACAACCTGGTGAAGATGATTTGATTGAACACATACTCCAAAGTCCAACTCCCAACACCTTGTCCTTAGAGTAAGTAGTAAAGGAAACCAAGAAAACCATAAGATTGATGTATGCTTAGCTGATTCAAACCCTACCCATGTCAGAACCGTAGAATGCAGCCCTGAAAGAACTTTGAAAATCAACCCATCTCTTTCTATACACCAAGAAGAAAAGTTGTGCAACATGCTAAAGGAACATCTAGATGCCTTTGGTTGGAGTTACAAGGAAATGAAGGGAGTGTACCCCTCAGTGTGTACTCACCACATTTATATCAAATATGGTTTCAAACCAGTTCGAAAACCCCAAAGGAGAATGAATCCAACTCTCAAGGATATAGTCAAAGAAGAACTACAAAAGCTACTGGATGCAAGATTCATCTACCCTATCTCAGACAGTGAGTGGGTTTCCCCTTTGGTGTTGGTTCCAAAGAAAAATGGGAAGTGGAGGATTTGTGTCGATTATAGAGAGTTAAACAAAGCAACAAAGAAGGACCATTTCCCTCTACCTTTCATTGACCAAGTGCTAAATGGCCTGGCAGGGAAAAAGTTTTTCTATTTCCTATATGGGTTCAACGGGTACAATCAAATCTAGATCAGCCCAGAAGACCAGGATAAAACCACCTTCACTTGTCCTTGGGGTAATTTCGCTTATGGGGTCCTTCCTTATGGCCTATGCAATGCCCGTACCACTTTCCAGAGAGAAGTCTTGAGTATCTTTGCCGAGCTAGTCCATGATGCTGTAGAAATTTATATGGATGATTTTACACCCTATGGGTGTGATTTCCACGAGGCTCTATCCAACTTTGGTAAGGTGCTAAAAAAATGCATTGAAATGAACTTTTCCCTTAGTCTCAAAAAATGTGAGTTCTTGATGACTACAAGGACTATTCTAGGTCACTCAATATCCCAGAAAGAACTGCAAGTGGACCCAAATAAGATAACCATCATCCAAAGGGTCCCACCTCCACAAAAATAGATAGATGTCAGAAGTTTCCTGGGTTTAGTTGGATCCTATCAGAGATTTATAAAACACTTCAACAAGTTAGCTTCTCCTTTATTTGGGTTATTGGCCAAAGACTGAGTTTTTATGGTCAAAAAGGTGTCAAGAGGCCCTAGACACCCTGAAGGAAAAGTTGACCATTGCACCTATTCTTAGAGGCCCAAATTGGGCCCTTCCTTTCCATATACATGATGATGCCTCTCATAAATCCATAGGAGCAGCTCTAGGCTAGATAGATGACAAGTTACCTTATGCCATTTACTTCGATAGTGAGAATCTATCAAAGGCCGAACTGAACAATACAGTAAATGAGAAGGAGTTCCTAGCTATTGTGCATTCATTGAACAAATTTAGGCATTACATTACAGGTTACTGTTGAAGCCCCGAAAATACAAGGGGGATACCCGCCCGGTCCGGACCTTGGTTGGCAGCTCCTTTTCCGTTTGGTATAGCGGGTCCGACTGGGGATATGGGACCAGTTTCCCAATTTGTGTGTGTGTGTGAGGAAGATCTGATATTTCTGTTTCTAACAGTTTCTAAATGGAATACTTTTACTCTAATTCTAATCTAATAATAAGGAAACTGTATTCTAATAACAGGAATATGTAAATCTATACTAACCCGGGGTTTAATTTTCTTCTATGCGATCTAAATGATTTCAAACAACAACTGGTAATAAATATTATTCAGCTATTATGAGAAAGAAATTCAATGAAGATGAACCACTTCGTATAAGAAGTTAGATGAAACAGTTGTGAAAAACATATCGCATAATGAGCTACTCATACACTAAGCATAAATAAATAGCTATCACCGTACAAAAGTGACAAATGATAACTGAGGCATTCATACATTAATATATAAATAGCTGAAATGAACATCACTTTAACACAAGGCATAAATAGTTAAGAGAAAGAAATACCATTTATAACTAGTCCTACTCATGAGCTTCAAGTGATCATCATTTATCTCTCCTTGATCGAATATCCACTAAGAGTACAAAAGTGCAACATCAGTAGCAGATATCAAATGCAAACATTAATAAATCCTGTTCCATTCATTCATCAAAACCTCCTCAGAGGGTACAAAAGTGCATGTTCTGGGGATAAGTTTTTGATAAATTTCAGGACCCTTCTCTAAATGCATGAGAAGGGTTTAAATACTACTTAACTAATTCTAAAAATAAATTATTACAAAAATGTAGGATGTGGTTTAAATGACCATCCTCTTTCTAGGAAAATAAAACAAAATTAAAGCTAAAATTAAATCTAACACTAAACTACTTTTGTATTTGGTCCTTGAAATCGCACGCATGCAGCATCTGTTTGAGCAGATTTGGTTGGCTGACTTCCGCTTTTAGTTGAGTTGAGTAAACAGAATCGACAAGCGCTGGCGCCATCTTTTTGGCTGAATTGATGATACACTTAATAGTCATCCATTGGCTATGTGGCTTAACCAAGTAAGCCCAGTAATAATCCCAGTTCAACCTGGTTAACCCTTGTATTGATTGTGCCTTTTCTTGAGCTCTTTGTTTCCAATCTGCCTGTAGTTTTAATTTCTTGCGATTTTTGGGACTTACAGGTGGTTGAGCAACTAGCATCTTTCCTTTTTTTAGAAATTTTTCTCAGTGATGCACTAATCACGCATTGGAAACTGCCTCTGTTTCTCGATCCGGGTTTCCTTGATGCGTTTTTCACCTTTTGCGCTTTTTCCTTCCAACAGATATAAAGTTCAATATTTGTAAACATAATACTTCTGTGAACTCTTGACATTGAGTCTTAAACTATTTGTTTCTAATTTCTGCACTATCCAGTATCCACTTCACCATGTTTGTATATGGGAGGATTTTTGGCCTTGCTGCTATCCGGTGTAAGAATGAGTAGGCTAGCTCTGAAAGGGACGCTTCTGAAGAACCATTTGAGCCCGCGCTAGCAACTACTTCCATTACCCTGGGATTTTCCTCTTCGAGTAGATTATACATGCCTTCCCACGTAGCTATTCCCACGTCTCTGTTACAGGCCGTGTCTGTATATAAGGGCACCATTTCCTTTTCTTCTGAGCTTGGGGCTTTTCCTTTCTTTCCCATTTCAACCTGCGTAATGCTTTGTATCGGCCTCTATCCTCCATTCCTGCAATTCACGAGTGAAGCGAAAATGAATGACAAGGAAGGGTGATGGGAAAAGTTTTAAATGCCGCAGACATATCAAGCATACCACCTTACGTGAAATGATTCTTTTGATAAGCACGCACCCATAATCCATTAAAACTCGAAACTACCTCATTTATTAGCATTAAAGCGCATGACTATGTGTCAGCTTAGGGAAAATACTTTTCTTGAATAACGTGCACGAAAGATCTGCGATGAAGCGATTTTGCGATTTGCTTCGCAACATCGCAGATCGCAACATCGCAAATCGCAACATCGCAAAATCGCAATATCGCAATATTGATCGCTCGTGACATCGCATTATAGTATTATCGTTGCATCGCGAAATCGCAATATCGCAACATCGCAATATCGCAAATCGCAGAAATGTTATGTATGACAGACTTCGTTAACCTGTTTTCTGCGATATGCGATCTTGCGATCGACGTTATCGCATATCGGCAAATTGAAGTGTTTCAATGAGAGTTGTGCTGAATGCGATGCGATATTTGTTTTTTATCGCATATCGTGATCTCACAAATGTTGGAAGTGTGCTTGTAAGGTGGCGTCCCGCTATCTTATGCGATGCGATATTTCCTAAGGAAAGATTTTATCTTACCTTATCATAAAACTTAGCTTTTTTGGATTTTCCAAGGGGGTTTCCTAAGTTTATGATGGTAATTTTATTCAAAAAGGAAATTTAAACACTACTTTGATTTTTTTAGATTTTTAACAAAGGGTCCCCATTTATTTAGTATTAGGGATAACACTAAATAAGAAGGGGGGTTGTTGCTGGCCACAACAGTTACCAAAAATTTGTACATATTGACCATGCTGCAATTAAATACTTGATGAATAAACCTGATGTGAATGCCTATATTATTAGATTTTTACTTTTATTACAACAGTTTGATCTAACTATTGTTGATAAGCCTAGCAAGGGGAATGTTGTTGCATATTTTTTATCCAGATTAAACTTTTCCTGCAAGGGAGGAAGGATGGTTGATGATCAGTTATCAGATGAATGTTTATTTTCCATTTCAGTTCTTTCTCCATGGTTTTATGACATAGCAAAATACTTGGTGTTTTCACATTTTCCACCGAACTTGTCCTCTAAAGAGAAAAGAAAGATTGTGAGGAAGAGCGCCCCATTCACTTTGATTGGGGGAAACCTCTTCAAATTAGGCCTGAATCAAATTCTGAGAAGATGTGTCAGGGAGGATGAAGTCTTTGACATCCTTTTGACCTGTCATGATGGGCCTTATGGAGGTCACTTTGTAGCCAAGAGGACAACACTCAAGGTGTTACAAGCTGGTTATTACTGGCTCACTCTTCACCAAGATGTGAGGAGGTATACTAGTCAGTGTGATCAGTGCCAAAGGATGGGAAAACGTACTCCAAGGGATGAAATGCCTCTACAACCTCAAGTGACTTTTGAACCATTTTACAAGTGGGGAATAGATTTCATTGGACCCATTGACCTTCCATCCAGGTAAAAGAAGTACATCATTGTGTACACTGACTATTTAGCCAAGTGGGATAAAACCAAGGTAGTCAAGGCAACAACAGAGGAGAAAGTGGCTGAGTTCTTAAGGGAAAATGTATTTTATAAATTTGGGTACCCAAGAGAACTGGTCACTGATCAAGGCAGCCAGTTTACATCTCACATGATTGAAAATTTGTTAAGCCGGCACAAGATCAAGCATAGAACATCCACTCCTTACCACCCACAAGCTAATGGGCAAGTGGATGTGACCAACAGAGCATTGGAGGGCATTCTGAACAAAGTGATTAGCAGCAACAGAAAGGATTGTGAAGATAGATTAGTTGAGGCCACTTGGGCCTACAATACCACTTGGAAGATCACAAATGGATTCACTCCTTATGAGTTGGTCTATGGGAAGAATGCCCTGCTACCCATTGAATTTGATTACAACACATTAAGAATGCCAGCACAACTAGATCTAGATCTCACTAGGGCACAATAAGAGAGATTGCTCTAGCTGAATGGGTTAGATGAGTTTAGAATGCAGACCCTCCTACACATAGAGGTGACTCAAGTTCAAAGAAAGATCTGGCATGACAAGAACATAAAGGAAAAACAATTTCAAGAAGGTGATTGGGATTTGTTCTATGATTCCAGATACAAGGATTTTAAAGGCAAGTTAAGAACTAGATGGTTAGGGCCTTATGTCATAGAGAAATTTCATGATAGTGGTTCAGTGGAGATAAGAACCATTGATGCAGAGGTTATTCCTTTACTTGTCAATGGGCACAGATTGAAGGTATAAAAGAAGCCCTTTTCAAAGAAAGAATTCATTAATGGCGTCAACAAGATAGTGATGGTAGTGGAGCAAGTCTCATCTTCTACCCAATCAAGTCACTGAAAAGACAAAAAAAAAGGAGAAAAAAATAAAGAGACTCAGGTGAAAACCTCCATGAGGCATCTTTCACCTCCATGAGGCATCTAAGACCCACTGTTGGGTTGAAAACCTCTTGAGGCGGCCCAATGGTGTCAGAACAAAAAAAAAGAGATAAAAAGATCTCTGGGTGAAAACCTGTTTTGAGGCACCCAGGGCAAGAAGCTAGGATGAAAACCTCTTGGAGGCAGAGTAGTAGTTTTAAAAAAAAAGAGAGAAAAAAAGAGAGAAAATAAAACTTTGGAAATGTTGTTTGCTGGTCAGGAGGAGAAGGATCAAAGCAATAAGAGAGGATCAAAAGGATCTATACATTTCATTTTTTCATTCCTCCATTCCATATCCTACATCATCCCATCATTCCTCCCATTTATGGACCCATCTAGCTCAGTTTGCAAGGGTTCTGTGCTTTCTACAGGATTCCTTGTAAACCTACAGGATTCCTTGAAAACCTACAAGATGATCCTGTAGGAATTACAGTGGCTTAGGAATCCCAAGGAAAGTGACCCTAGAGCAAGGAGATGACCTGCTTGTGTTAAAAAAATAATTTTTTACTTCACTGCCTCATCACCATGCCTCTCTCCACCATGATTACCACTGAATTCATCCGATAAGTTAGTTTCAAAAAAAGAAAGGGGGGGACAACACCCGAAGGCTATATCTCTCATCCAGCAATCCCTAGACCCCTTCTCTACCCATGAAAACCATCCTCATGCTCTAGAAGTGAAGGAATGAATAAAAATTTGGGGGAGAGGCAGCTACAGGACATCCTGTAGGAAATCATGTAGCAGCCTATCTCACAAAACAAGATTTCACAAGTTGCAGTCATCTTCAACATGGAGATCCAAATGTTAAAGAAGCTACTCCAGAGCTTAGCAGCAACAACAGGATCATCAACATCACCATCCAGTACCTACACATAAAAAAAAACACATCAAAGGAGGACAACAAAAAAGAAGAAGAGAAAAATACATGCAGCAAATACACAACAAGGACATCACTCCCCAACAAACAGCATCAAGGCATCTCACCACAGGTATGTTATCTCGCTTCAACTCTCTCATTAGCATAATATGATAAAAAATGTAGATTTGTGAAAAAGTTGGTTTTATAAGGAAAAAGGTGTCCAGTTAACTTGGCCACCTTCAGTCAGTCAACGAGGAGAATAGATTTAGTTTAATACACACGTGGCAACATTCAAATCAGGAGAAAGATGAGATGAGGCCAAAATAACTTGGCCACCTTCGGTCAGTCAATGAGGAGAATAGATTTAGTTTAATACACTCGTGGCAACATTCAAATCAGGAGAAAGATGAGATGAGGCCAAAAGTGGTTAAGTTACAGATGCTCGAAGTGGGAGATGATTATGAGGAAGGGAGAAATGATGATGTGGTAGTGGGACCAATGGTCCAAAAGTGGGAACTCGTACTTTGGTTTCCAGCACACCATCCCACTCAATCACCCATATGAGGAAATAAATCGATGATTCCCATGCATAGGAGGCATTCACAATCTCGAGGATACATCTAATCTAGCTTGCTCTCGGCCCCTAAAGCAGTCTACAAGAAAGACAGTGAGCAGTTGTTTCAACGTAGGAGCACCTACAAGATCCTACAGGAAAATCTATAGGATCCTACAGGCGATCCTACAGGATACAGAACAATCATCTACAGGATTGGCAGTGAGCATTTTGGAAGGGAAAAGCCAAAGGTTGGCTTCATCAGGGAGTGGCAAGGAGGTAGGAGCTATACCTTCCCACATTTTCCAAGTTAAAAATAGAGAAAAAACCTTCTATTGTGTGAAGGATATTGCAGTCTAGGGGAATTTTATACATAATTGTCATTTAAAATCTCTCACCCATTAGAATTTGGAATTAAACCCACACAAGCCTCCACATTCATCACAGAAAATGACAGGGGGATTTAACAAGAGGGAACCCACCAACACAGTGAGAATTCATCAGCACCCTCCTGTAGTAGAGATCTTCACAAGACACAGTTGGATGGGTTTCTTTGAAAAAATGAGGGGATATGATGATGAGGTGGCCAGAGACTTTGCTCTCTCACTCATACCACTAACTAGGACCCACGCCACTATTGTGGTGAAAGGCCTCTCAATAGAACTCACCCTTGAACTCATAGGCAGACTCACCACACTTCCTTTAGGGTTGCCTTGGAGAAAGGAAGATAAGGGTAGCAACCAAATTGCAAAGAAGAAATTCCTTTTTGAAGGAGAGGAGGCAATGGAAGAAAAAAATGGGGTCAAAAGAGAAAGCCTGCCATATCCTTGGAATGAAATTAGATACCACCTCATTAAGTATATATCATGAGAAGGTAGGTACAATGTGGTATATGGGTACCATTTTAGGCTTCTCCAAGAGCTTCGGTTTGGAGTTGACACACCTCCTCAAAACAAACTAAGCACACCCTACTTTCTTCTTCAATCAGTGATATATATGAAAATCAAGGTGCAGGAAGGAAAACATCAACAACTAGCCCATCACGGGTTAACAAAACTTATCCTCGAATATTTTCTCCAAAACCTAAGACTCCTTATTACATGGACAACTTTCAGAGACATGCAGACAGAGGGAGACATAAAATCTCTTGAATATAACAAAAGCCCCACTGCTAGTGAGAGGGATTAAGAAGAAACAGAGAGGGATGAAGAGGAAACAAAGGAGGAAGAAGAGGAAGAAAAGGAGGAGGAAAGTGATGAAGAGATAGAAGAAGATGCTAAAGAAGAAACCAATGAACAGAGTGAGGAACTAGAGGGAGAAGAAGGAGAGAAAGACAAGGATGAGAAGGAAAATGGAAAAGAGGAAACAAAAGACAAGGAAGAACAAAGGTCTATAATTCAAGGTAAAGAAGGGGACGACTCACCCAGGGTATCTCCACAACCAACTGAGAAAGAGGCAACAACTTCCCTCATTGTCCTAAGTACCCCTATCAGGCAAAAAGGGAAGAGACAGAGACAAACCCCACTATACTTTAGGACAAGAAAAAGCACAAGGATCATGCAAGGAAAACCTCAAACACCCACCAAATTTCCTATTGTCATTGAAGAATCCCCAAAGCAATAGGAAAAGATAGCTCCTCTTATGAAAAATCAAGGAGATGGATCATCAGGACAAACCTATCCAAAATGTCCTATCACTTATGATAGGAGGCCTGTCACGAGATCTGCTTCATCCAAAGGAAAGGTCTCCTATAGGAGACACAGAAGGACCTACAGGAAGCGGAGTCCATCCCATAGGAAACTCTGCTAAACCTACAAGAAACTCAGAAAATGGACAAACAAGGTATCATGAAGCAAGAAACAAATAAGGAGGATCCAAAACTGAGGGACCTAGTCCTCAACCCAGCCTTGACTCTTACTATAGGTTCATCAAATGGGGTAGGGTCATTCCAAAGAAAGTTTCCATCCCCTTATTCTTTGAGCTTGAGAAAGAAATGGAAAGAACACATAGGTGGATGCAAATTGCTAAATCTAAAGGAGTGGAGGATATATGCCACGTGGAGGAGAAAGTAAAGGAGATGGGCAGAGAACTGAGCAGCCTAAGGGATAGAGAGGGAATGATGAAAGCTCAGTTGGAAGCAAATTTGCATGTCTAAGGAGACAGTTACAAGAGAGAGAAATTCAATTAGCATCCATGGTCAGTCTATCCTTAGAGGCAATCCAGTGCAGGATGCCGACAAAGTCCTATGCATTGTATCTTAAGGAACAATGGCTACATTTACAAATCAAGACTGTAGCATAGAGAGGCACTATGCCCTTTCAAGACTACATGAAATTCATTGATCTCTATGATCAAATCACCTTGGAGGATAGAGCTAAAATATCTGAGTTTTACCTACATAACTTGGCCTTGATAGATCTGAATGTGTAGGACAAAACTAGGGGACTTGCAATTAATGGCTTTGGCATCATGGATGAATCATGAGGAGGCAAGAGCTACAGAGATGAAGAAAGTAATGGCAAGAGAAGGAAAAAAACCCCTCATGATAAGAGATGAGGAATCAAATCCAATGGCTGTCATCAAGACCCACAACCTGATTACAAATGACCCTAAACTTGCACCTAGGTACATTGCTGCCCAAGAGCAAGAAATCACACACTTTGAGGACATGTTCAGATTGTTAGGGGATTATAGCATGTAAGCTTGCCAAAGGAGATGGAATACTTTTCCCTACAACTTGAAAATCAGAGAGTACCATTCTCCTCAGAGAATGAGAGAGGCACTAAATAGAACACCCATGTACAAGCAAGCTCTCCAAAGACTCAAAGTCAATTGGATTGGCTTGAGATTCATTCCACCATTGCTCTTAGGAAGTTGGATGGAAGGAAAGAAGAGGAAGACGGAAAGCAGTGGGAGGAGATAGAGAGGAAAGCAGGATTCTATGCACAGGAAGAGGAAGCTACAACAAAAGCATGGGATGTCAGGGAGGCCACTAGAGCAATGAAGGACATGGATATAGATTGAGTTGCTCAGAGGATGAGCAACACTTTCAGTTGGGGGTGATGATGAGCCTCGTCATTGGGTAACTATATGGACCTTAATAAACCTCCTAGATTATTTAAATCAACTCTTCTCATAATTCCTTACATATTTTGATTATATTTTGTTTAATGAGATGAGTAAAAGTGAGATATTATGCCTAGTGGACTAATGTACATTGATTGCATGTTTTTGAGAGAAAATCATGGCAATTTTTGCTAATTAAGGGCAAAAACTTGAATGAGACAAAGAGGAGAGATTGCAGGAAGTAGATCCTCCTCATTCACTCCTCACCCATTCGAATATTCCTCCATCAAATCACACTAGCTCAGAGTTGCAAGCAACCGAGTCATGAAGATCAAAAGGCAGCCGAGCTAGTGATAGTTAAAGAGCTAGTTCATCTTGAGTTTGGGAGCCGAGCCTCCCTAGATTTAAGGAAGTCATTGGAGACTTCAATTGTATAAATAAGGAGGCCTAGAGCCTCATTAGGATTCAATTTTTTTATGTAAAAGCACTAAGCAATTTTCAAATTCAAGACTTGTGGAAGACATTGCTATGTAATTTTTTGATTTGGTAATGAGAATGAGCATTTCCTTGATCCAGCACTGAGTTGACTTAGAGGGCTAAATCTCTTGGGTTAGGGCCCAACCCTAGCAGCAAAGGATCCTCTTCTTTTATTTGTATGCTTAGTTGAATTTGATTAGTTTGCTTCTATTTGTGCATTTCTTTAGTAATAGCTTAGGAAGATAAAGGGATATCAATTTTTTTTTAATAGGTTTATTTGGCCTCACTCCTCCCTTAAGGGACCATGGTTTGAGGAAAGAACTCCTATGCAGCCCCAAAAAGACAGAATTGTGATTTCTCATGGAATTTAGGGTTTTCTGTTACTTAGGCAAGCATTTTACTAGTTTTCAGAATAAGGTTTAAGTGTCATTTCTTATATCTTCAACCTTGCATTAGATATCATAAAGGTTTTAGATTATTCTGCAAGTTTTCCCATGCATGAGATAGGCAAGTAGATAATGAAATTATGTTTTTCCTTAGTTAATTAAAATCCTTCTTGTTTACATGGTTTATGGATAAATGTCAATGATTGATGCAATGCAAGAGTTTCATTAGTACGGAGAGATTTCGTGACCAACAACCCCATCCTAACCTCATCCATCCATGATCATCACTTTTTCCACTAAATCCTTCACCAAATTCATCATTCCATAAGAATACTTCTCCAAGCTTTTGAGCAAATCCAACCATCTCACAAACTCTGTTTTGAGCTATGAAGGAGTCCTAGCCACTCCTTTGCCTCATTTCTCTCACCATTAGCCTTCCCTAATACTTACACCACCTTCCAAATCTCTCCTCTTGCTCATGGTTGTATCCTGTAGGAGTACAGGGGATCCTGTAGGAGCATTAGGACATCATGTAGGAGGCATTAGGACATCCGGTAGGTCGAATTGTAGTGACCTATTTTGAGGCCGAATTGTGGAAAAAGCACCTAGGAAGATAGGAGAAGACCCCTAATTGCCTCCCAAGCCATCTGACCATTCACCATCATCCTTAATCCACCTGCCACATCACCAAGAGACGTTAACATTCACATTTTCACACCAAAAAAGACAAAAGGAAAAAAGAGTTATTTTGTTCATTTACATGCACATTAGTAGAATGTTTGGATGTTTAAAATTGCATGCCTAGGATAGTAGGATTGCGCATATGTTAATTTAGCATTCTTTTGAAGCAAAGCCTCTTAGCAGTTAGTTAGATGAATAGTCTGTTTAAGCATTTGATTTCAGTATTTTCCTTACTACAGTAGACAAGATTTCCTTTAGTGAAAATTTCCCTTTTTCTCATTGGTAATCAAGCTTCTTTTGAATCAATAGAAGGCTAGTTTGAGAAACCATAGTGGTCTATCGCTAGCTTAGTAGTGACAAAGAGTGGACCCATTGCATCTACTTGTATATATAACACTGTCACCTCCAAGTTTGTATGAACCCCGGTTGATAAAGTAAAGTTGGTAGCCCCAGGAGTTGCAACATTCTTGCTGCAATATTGGTGCTCATCATAGAGTCAAAGGAATAGGAGTCTTCTTATCTACTAGCATAATTATTCTCGTCTTTGAATCAAAATTTTGTGTGCACAAATAACGATTTCTTTGAAATTAAACACCTGTCGAATGCATGCAAAATTTGCTAATGTGCTAGACCAAATCTTATTACTATTCTTCTTTTCCATTGACAGATTCACAAATCACTGATACACAGCTGACCACTGAGAGCTTTCATTGATAAGTGCAAGTGAGTTAATCATATCAGTGCAAATAACTTTTTTCCTTCCCATGCTAAGAATTTTCACTTTTTACTTTCAAAAAATTATCTGAATCAGTAACATTTTCAATGCCCTTTAAGTATAGATTTATTGATATCATAAATAATCACCATGTGTTACTATTTTGCATGTGAAATATGTTTCACTAGACAGTCTCAATAAATAGTAATTTAAAATAGCGGGAGCCTACATTTACGAGAAGTAGTCGAAATAATTTGCATCAACTAAATAGGATGCAATTTCACCGAGAAAGCAATAGAAATTTTTGCATGATTTTAATAAAATATGGCATAAATTTTTGAAAACCTAGGTTATGGCTAGAAAACTTTATGAATTTGGGTACCCTAGTGATTATTCATGGTGATTGTTGGCTGCTCGAATGGTTTATTTATTAAACAGTCGAGTACCACATTAAATTGTCAACCCGGGAAAGTCCTTTTGTCTCAAAGGTGACCTCGTACTGTATGCACTTAATTATAAAGGTATTATAAGCTGTAGTATAACTAAATCTACTTTTTATCAAACCCTTACTCTGTGTTACAGCAGTTATGATCTATTGCAGAAATGAAATGAAAAAAATGAACTAAAGGTAACAAATCTGCTGAAAGAAATGATGTCTATCTTGTAACAGAGGATCAAGACCCTATCCTCAGGGTAAGGATGTTCAGCACCTTCCCCTGTGATCAATTTGCCAATGCACACTGCAATCCCTAATCACCAGTGACACACTCTTGTACAGTGCCAATTGATTAAGAAAACAGAGTATCAGCAAAGGGAAATATCAGAAGCAATGCCACACAGAAGTCACACACACACTCAACTGAAAAGAAATGGGTGAATCTTGTGAAGAAGGCGGGCCCTGTCCCTCTCACAAGATTCCCCAGGACATAGATAGTAAGTAAAAATGCTCAGAACAATGCTTTATTCATCTGCCAAAATGTCAAGTTACAGTAAAGGTTTAGACTTGCTCTGTAATACAGTACCCTTGTTACCCCCCTTTCCTTAATGTAGATGTCTCCTCTTTATAGAGGAGACATCTATTACAATAGATTGTCGTTACCCGTTTAGTTGACCCTTTTGTACAAAAATAAGAAATGCTGTTACAACAGTATGTGATTTTATCATATCGGATCCTTTTGCTGTTGCACAGCTGACAGATTTCGACCATCCCTTTGAGATCCTCGTACAATCCTTGGCTGTTCCACCATTGTTGCTGATCTGGTGAATCTTAACTGTTCCCGTAAAGCTCTCGTGCTGCTCCTGGTGTTCCAATATCTGCAACTGTGTTTTGTCAATTTTGGACAATGGCTGATCATGCTATATCAGCATCTGCAACGTATTGTTCTGGCTGCTTCAGACGGTTACTGCTCCTGCTGGGCAATTGCTGTTCCAGATATCTCGGCCATTTGCAAAATGAGGATTTACCTGGTTTAGTCAGTTGTTGTTTCTGGTATGGCAGCAACTGCGCAGTTGCTGTTTCTGGTGTTCCAGCAACTGTGAATTATAATTCTACAGGCTTTAAACAACTTAGTCAACTTCCAAGGATTAATTATAAAGATAACATGAATATGTGTTGAATAATTAAAATTATAGTAATGAGGAGAGTTACTTCATACCTTTGGAATAATCAGGTCAAAATGTTATCAAGGCTTTCAACTTATGGGCTAAATAGGGTAATATAATAACAAAATACAAGGTCAAAAGTAGACAATATGGAGTCCTAACAGTGATGAATCCATTTCTTCCATAAAAAAATCAATTTAAAAACTTCGACAGTCAAACTTTTTGAATATTTTTTCACCAGTTTCTTGCAAGAAAACTGTTTTCCAGGAGAAATTGTGGCCTAGGTAGACAACACTGAAACAAATCTTGAAATTATAATGCTAGTTTGTAATTTTGTGTTTTCTCTGTTTGTGTTATATGTTAGTAATCTGTGTGTGAAATCTATTTCATGAGACATTCTCAATAAACAACAATTCAAAATAGAAAAGCTGATGTTTATGGGAACTAGTGGAAATAATTCGTGTAGTCTAAACAACACACCATTTAGCCCATAAAACAATAGGAATTGTGACATGATTTTTAGAAAATCTGATAATTTTATTTTTTTAAATGGATTACAGCGCTCAAGCTTCAAGATTTTGGGTGCCTATTGTTGCTGTGACAAACACCCTCCAAAATTTTGCCCACACATGAATTTTGGAGCTTACTATGGATCTTGTGATTGTTCATTCATTAGTTACCTCTTGGCCGATTGATGCTTTGATTGTAAGTGTTGAAGTCACTTGCTCACAAAACTTCATTTCATAATGCATTAATGATTGCATTCTTTCATGCAAGCTTGAACAGACATGGCACAGTCCATCAAGATAGTGCCTATGCAATTTTTAACTCATGTTGATAGTCAGTGTGCACTTTCGTTGATAATCTCTTACTTTTGGTTATGTTTGTACTTCTATCTCGGTGAGCTTTTCAAACTCTCACTTTTGCGCATCGTCACTTTTGTGGGTATCATTTTCATGTTTATGACAACCACTTTTACTTTTTTTTTCACCCTAACGAGTGGTGTTTTCATGTTATATTCACTTTGGCATGTGTCATCTTCACCTTTGTTCATAGATCACAAGTGTCATTCACACTTTTCTCTTCATATCGCAAGTGTCGTCTTTTAGCATGTTAAGTGTCACAAATGGTACAAAATCTAGTTAGGGTTATTTCAAGGGATAATATTTGTGTTAATGAGTTGTTGTTATCATGTAAACATGTATCACACTTATTTCTTAAGTCTCATGCATTGTCCCACAAGTGTCATCACTATCATCGCAAAGTGTATCTTTAGTGTCGCACTTGGAGTGACTTATCGCAATGTTCCCGCATTGAGGAAAGTATGTTGTTCTTGTGTTTTGAGTGTTTTGTATTGTGTCATCAAGTGAACTAAGTGTGTGATCATTTTCAAGTCTTGTTTTTTTCAACTTTCTCTCACTGATCCAACACAGTCAAAACTGAGAAAACTCCTCAGCCAGACCACTCAGCCTCATCTAGCCCTCATGAACTACACATTGTACAGTCTCAGTCCTCAAGCAACAACCTTGCCTCTTGGCACTATGCAATGTGCAGTATATGCCTCCTAGAATTGTGTACTTTAGAATTACAGTGCTCAAGTCCATCCCCTAAGCTCCATAACTACGCATTTTTCTTCTCCATCCAGTCCTTCACTACACATTGCATAGTCTCAGTCCTTAAGCCTCAGCCTTGAGCTCCTAAAATGCACAAATGCATAATTACTTGGCTTCCTCTCCTTCCATAACTGTGCAACGGGAAAACTCAGTACTTAATCCCTAAGCCTACCTCCTTGAGTTCCCTAACTATGCAATTGATGAGCCTAGCCTAGCCTAGATTGAACTGCATATTGCACAGTATCAAATCTTATTCCATGATCTTGACTTCCTGAGTTCCTTAAGTCTGTCCTTCCAAAACTGCGCATTGGGCAACCTCAAGCCTTCAGTCCAAGTGTTGAGCTCTTGAGCCCCTCAATTATGTAATACTTTGACCCTGGACATCTTTAACTGTGCATTGCGCAGTGTCAAGCCTCAATTCCGGACCCTGACCTCTGGAACTGTGCAATCCCTGAGTTAGTCACTCAACCGATCACTAGTTATAGCCCTAACAAGTGATTTGATGAAAGATGTAAGGTTAGGGGTTTATCAGACTGATGCCCTCTTGTCATGAGTGGTTTTCAGCTATGTGTATTCTATTATGTCATGACAAGATGATGGAAAAGGAGATGGAGAAGGAGACCATGGTGGAAGAAATCTTTGAAGCTACAAGGGAAAGATGATCAATAAAAAGGAGACAAAGGGACATAATATTGTGACAACAAATGAAGGCCAAGATCACATTGAAGATTTCTTATCTTTAAGCCATGAGGAGGAGGAAGAAGAAGAGCATGTTCCATCTCTCAAGAAGACATAAAGAAATGAACAAAAAAGAGTGGCTTGACATGGCCATGTCATCTTGAAGTCCATGTCATTATTGTCATGTCATGTCATGTATTAGGTCATCATGTGCCACATAATTTTATGGATTATGTAAATTCAATATTAGAGAAATGAAATATAAAGTGGAAGTCCAAGAGTCATCCATGTAATGTGAAAAGTCATGTAGGAAGTCAAAGAGTCATGGAGAAGTCAAATAGTCATGAGGGTAGTCCAAAAGTCACAATGAGGTGAATGGTCACCTCATTTGTTATATATACACCCTCATTGTACAAGCAAATGACTTTTTCAGCTTGGATCCTCCCACCAGGAATTGGAGAGGAAGATAGTTGTTTTCGAGAAGCGAATGACTGCTCTAATGGTCCACTATTGAGGCTAGTGGTGTTCACTATCTTGATGTATCTTGAAAGTTTTACTTAATTCAAAATCTCGTTGAGCGAGCACGCTTTCATGAATATGCCATGAATATTGTAAAGCTATTATTTGAATATTTGCGATATATGTTGTTTTCATTTGTACTAAGGAAATTGAATTATTTTGGTGGCTTTGGTACTTATCTTGTTGAAGGTGTGTTGTATTTTATTTAACAATCATTGCTTCCTTGTGAACTATTTCTTTGGTTGATCAAAAATTCATTCATATGTATATGCTCGTGTGTATTTTTTAGATTAGTATTATTACTTGTCTTTAAAGGGCCCACTTTTCTCTTCCCTTTTGGTAGAAGGACCTTGATAATTTCTGCAATTGAACATTTCACAAGGAATACTCACTTTTTGATTCGAAAGTACTGTATATTACTCTCTTGTTTTGAACTTTGTAGCCAAGACAAATCCACAAGGATACATGGCAATCGGGACAATATTTCGGATGGGTTTCCTACTCAAAACAGTGTAAGGTCTAATTGGGACTCCACATCAGGGAAACCCCCTGGGTTGATGGATTTCCAACACCATCAACACTGTTCCAATGATTGTTAATAATGTTGAATCGATTTCTTCCATTAAAAAAAATGATTTAAACACTCCCACACTCAAATATTTTGAATATTTTTTTGTTAGTTTCCTACAAGAAATTCGTTCTCTAGGCGATTGTAGCCTCGCTAGACAATCCTAAAACGACTCTCAAAATTTCAAAACCATCTACTCCATCTACTTCGCACTTTGTTGTTTCTTTAATATCATCAATATATGAACCAAATTAAATGTGAATTATTTGTGATAATGACAACTAGCCTACAAGTTGTCAATAATAACTCTAAGTTGAAATGTGTGCAAGGACAATCACAAACAAATATTGTGTGTAAATTGCGCTAGTTATCTCTATTTTGAAATGAGTTCATATTTCGGTTGGCACCCACTACTCTCTCGATGTTAGTTTATACATGGAAAAAGTGTCGATTTCCGCATTCATTGAAAGAATTTTAAAACGTCTTAGTATCGAGTTAATGTCATTGTGTGGAAACCACACTCCACACAATGAAAGCTTTTTCGGTTGTACATAACACTAGTTTGTAATTTTTTTCTTTTTCCTTTTGTTGTATGGCTTAATAATTTTTAGTATATGCTTAATATGAGTTAATATTAAGCAAACAATGTAAACTTTGAAACAGGAACTATAAACTCAAAACGGGAACTCTGGCCCAAAAACCCCGAAAAAACATGAAAAACAGTGCTAAAAACGAAAAGTGTGTATACTGGAACAATGGTTATTTCTTTTAGGGTCAATTTTGAACATGTTTTAAAAATGAGAGTGAAAATGATTTTTTTTGTGGAAAAATTGCGCAAAACACACCTTGAAAATGAAAAGTATTGATAGTGGAATGATGGCTTTTTTTTTAGTGTCAATTTTCAACATTTTAAAAAAATGTCAGTAAAACCGAATTTAAAATTTAAAATTTCAATTTAATTTTTTTTTAAGATTGTTAAAAAAATAATTTTTATTTTAAAAACAAAAAAAAAGACTCACACTACCCTATAAAAATATAAATATAATTTTGATTCAAATTAAAAAAATTAAATTATTATTATTATATAACGCTCATAACATATTTCATGAAAAATACTTAAAAATATTAACATTATGTGTATATTTTTTTAAATTGAATGTCTCAATTTATATCAATACATCATACCCCTATATATATATATATATATATATATATATATATATATATATATATATATAGATATAAAGTTTTTTGTTCTATGGTTGAAAATCATAATGGGTGACACTAGAATAAATGATACTTTGCTGGAATTTAGGGGAATTAGATTCAAATTAAAATTTCTAAATCTAAAATATATTGGCAGTCGGATTCTGGGAATCGCCCAACGTAAACGAGAAAAGCTTTGATCTTGTGATGTTGCAATTATTATAAATGAAACCACTCCAAAATGATGCATGTAGATTTATTTGATTCCCTATTAATGTTTAAAAAAGTGTCATGTTATTTGATTCCCTGTGGAGTTACTATTTTATCATTTTAACTTTTGGATTTTTAAATGAGGAATTAATAAAGCGAATTAACAACTTTGGTATCACTTAAAATATAAAGATAATAGTTTGGACATTAAGGGTTTTGATTTAACCTAAAACATTAGGGATTGAAATTAGTTGATTCTCGTTGGAAAATAATATTTTTTAAATTAATAAATAAGTAATAATAAATAAAGTTTGTTGTTTTATGGTTGAAAATCATAATGGGTGACATTAGAATAAATGATACTTTGTCGGGATTTAGAGGAATTAGATTCAAATTAAAATTCCTAAATTTAAAATATATTGGTAGCCGGGCGATTCCAGGAATCGCCCAACTTAAATGAAAAAAGCTTTGATCTTGTTATGTTACAATTATTATAACTGTAACCACTCCAAAATGATGCCTGTAGATTTATTTGATTCTCTATTAATGTTAAAAATGTACCATGTTATTTGATTCCCTGTTAATGTTACTGAAGTTACTATTTTATCATTTTAACTCTTGGATTTTTAAATGAGGAATTAATAAATTGGATTAGGAATTTTGGTATTACTTAAAATATAATGATAATAATTTGGACATTAAGGGTTTTGATTTAACCTAAAACATTAGGGATTGAGATCAGTTGATTTTGGTTGGAAAATAATATTTTTTTGAATTAATAAATAAGTATTAATAAATAAAGTTTGTTGTTCTATGGTTGAAAATCATAATGGGTGACACTAGAATAAACGATATTTCGTTGGAATTTAGAGGAATTAGATTCAAATTAAAATTCCTAAATTTCAAATATATTGGCAGCCGGGCGATTCTCGGAATCTTCCAACATAAACAAGGAAAGCTTTGATTTTGTTATGTTGCAATTATTATAACTGTAACCACTCAAAAATGATGCATGTAGATATATTTGATTCACTATTAATGTTAAAAAAGTATCATCTTATTTGATTCTTGTTAATGTTACTCAAGTTACTATTTTATCATTTTAACTCTTGGATTTTTAAATGAGGAATTAATAAAGTGGATTAACAACTTTGGTATCACTTAAAATATAATGATAATAGTTTGGACATTAAGGGTTTTGATTTAACCTAAAACATTAGGGATTGAGATTAGTTGATTGTGGTTGGAAAATAATATTTTTTTGAATTAATAAATAAAGTTTATTGTTCTATGATTGAAAATCATATTGGGTGACACTAGAATAAATGATACTTTGCCGGAATTTAGAGGAATTAGATTTAAATTAAAATTCCTAAATTTAAAATATATTGGCAGCCAGACGATTCTGGGAATCACCCAAGTAAACGAGAAAAGCTTTGATCTTGTTATGTTGCAATTATTATAACTATAACCACTCCAAAATGATGCATGTAGATTTATTTGATTCCCTATTAATGTTAAAAAAGTATCATGTTATTTGATTCCTATTTACTGAAGTTACTATTTTATCATTTTAACTCTTGGATTTTTAAATGAGGAATTAATAAAGTGGATTAGCAACTTTGGTATCACTTAAAATATAATGATAATAGTTTGGACATTATGGGTTCTAAAACATTAGGGATTGAGATTAGTTGATTCTGGTTGGAAAATATTTTTTTTTTTGAATTAATAAATAAGTATTAACAAATAAAATTTGTTGTTCTATGGTTGAAAATCATAATGAGTGACACTAGAATAAATGATACTTTGCCAGAATTTAGAGGAATTTGATTCAAATTAAAATTCCTAAATTTAAAATATATTGTCAACTGGGGGATTCCGAGAATCGCCCAACGTAAACAAGAAAAGCTTTGATCTTGTTATGCTGCAATTATTATAACTGTCACCACTCCAAAATGATGCATGTAGATTTATTTGATTCCCTATTAATGTTAAAAAAGAATCATGTTATTTGATTTCGTGTTAATGTTACTAAAGTTACTATTTTATCATTTTAACTCTTGGATTTTTAAATGAGGAATTAATAAAGTGGATTAACAACTTTGGTATCACATAAAATATAATGATAATAGTTTGGACATTAAGGGTTTTGATTTAACCTAAAACATTAGGGATTGAGATTAGTTGATTCTGGTTGGAAAATAATATTTTTTTGAATTAATAAATAAAGTTTGTTGTTCTATGGTGAAAATCATAATGGGTAACACTAGAATAAATGATACTTTGACAGAATTTAGATGAATTAGATTCAAATTAAAATTCATAAATTTAAAATATATTTGTAGCTGGGCGATTCCCGGAAATGAGAAAAGATTTGATCTTGTTATGTTATAATTATTATAACTGTAACCACTCCAAAATGATGCACGTAGATTTATTTGATTCCCTATTAATGTTAAAAAAGTATCATGTTATTTGATTCTTGTTAATGTTACTGAAGTTACTCTTTTATCATTTTAATTCTTGTATTTTTAAATGAGGAATTAATAAAGTGGATTAAGAACTTTGGTATCATTTAAAATATAATGATAATAGTTTGGACATTAAGGGTTTGGATTTAACCTAAAACATTAGGGATTGAGATTAGTTGATTTTGGTTGGAAAATAATAATTTTTTGAATTAATAAATAAAGTTTGTTGTTCTATGGTTGAAAATCATAATGGGTGACATTAGAATAAATGATACTTTGCCAAATTTAGAGGAATTAGATTCAAATAAAAATTGCTACATTTAAATTATATTAGCGGCCGTTGGATTCCGAGAATTGCCCAACGTAAATGAGAAAAGCTTTGATCTTGTTATGTTGCAATTATTATAACTGTAACCACTCCAAAATGATGCATGTAGATTTATTTGATTCCCTATTAATGTTAAAAAAGTATCATGTTATTTGATTCCCTATTAATGTTACTGAAGTTACTATTTTATCATTTTAACTCTTGGATTTTTAAATGAAGAATTAATAAAGTGGATTAACAACTTTGGTATCACTTAAAATATAATGATAATAGTTTGGACATTAAGGGTTTTGATTTAACCTAAAACATTAGGGATTGAGATTAGTTGATTCTGGTTGGAAAATAATATTTTTTTAAATTAATAAATAAGTATTAATAATTAAAGTTTGTTGTTCTATGGTTGAAAATCATAATGGGTGACAGTAGAATAAATAATACTTTACGGAAATTTAGAGGAACTAGACTCAAATTAAAATCCCTAAATTTAAAATATATTGGCAGCTCGACGTTTCCACTCAAAAATGGTGCATGTAGATTTATTTGATTCCCTATTAATGTTAAAAAGGTATCATGTTATTTCATTCTCTGTTAATGTTACTGAAGTTACTAATTTATCATTTTAACTCTTGGATTTTTAAATGAGGAATTAATAAAGTGGATTAACAACTTTAGTATTACTTAAAATATAGTGATAATAGTTTGGACATTAAGGGTTTTGATTTAACCTAAAACATTAGGGATTGAGATTAGTTGATTCTGGCTGGAAAATAATATTTTTTTGAATTAATAAATAAGTATTAATAAATAAAATTTGTTGTTCTATCATTGAAAATCATAATGGGTAACACTAGTATAAATGATACTTTGCCGGAATTTAGAGGAATTAGATTCAAATTAAAATTCCTAAATTTAAAATATATTGACATTTAGGTGATTCCTAGAATTAGATTCAAATTAAAATTCCTAAATTTAAAATATATTGACAGTCGGGCGATTCCAGGAATCGCCCAACGTGAACGAGAAAAGATTTGATCTTGTTATGTTGTAATTATTATAACTATAACCACTCCAAAATGATGCATGTAGATTTATTTGATTTCCTATTAATGTTAAAAAAGTATCATGTTATTTGATTCCCTGTTAATGTTACTCAAGTTACTATTTTATCATTTTAACTTTTGGATTTTTAAATGAGGAATGAATAAAGTGGATTAACAACTTTGGTATCACTTAAAATATAATGATAATAGTTTGGACATTAAGGGTTTTGATTTAACCTAAAACATTAGGGATTGAGATTAGTTGATTGTGGTTGGAAAACAATATTTTTTTGAATTAATAAATAAAGTTTATTGTTCTATGGTTGAAAATCATAATGGGTGACACTAGAATAAATGATACTTTGCTCGAATTTATTGGAACTAAATTCAAATTAAAATTCCTAACTTTAAAATATATTGGGAGCCGGGCGATTCCGAGAATCGCCCAACATAAACGAGAAAAGCGTTGATCTTGTCATGTTGCAATTATTATAACTGTAACCACTTCAAAATAATGCATGTAGATTTATTTGATTCCTTATTAATATTGAAAAAGTATCATGTAATTTGATTCCTTGTTAATGTTATTGAGTTACTATTTTGTCATTTTAACTTTTGGATTTTTAAATGAGGAATTAATAAAGTGGATTAACAACTTTGGTATCACTTAAAATATAATGATAATAGTTTGGACATTAAGGGTTTTGATTTAACATAAAACATTAGGGATTGAGATTAGTTGATTCTGGTTGGAAAATAATATTTTTTTGAATTAATAAATAAAGTTTGTTGTTCTATGGTTGAAAATCATAATGGGTGACACTAGAATAAATGATACTTTGTTGGAATTTAGAGGAATTAGATTCAAATTAAAATTCCTAAATTTAAAATATATTGGCAGCTAGGCGATTTCGTGAATCGCCAAAAGTAAACGAGAAAATCTTTGATCTTGTTATATTGCAATTATTATGATGTAACCACTCCAAAATGATGCATGTAGATTTATTTGATTCCCTATTAATATTAAAAATGTATCATGTTATTTCATTCCCTATTAATGTTACTGAAGTTACTATTTTATCATTTTAACTCTTGAATTTTTAAATGAAGAATTAATAAAGTGAATTAACAACTTTGGTATCACTTAAAATATAATGATAATAGTTTGGGCATTAAGGGTTTTGATTTAACCTAAAACATTAGGGATTGAGATTAGTTGATTCTGGTTGGAAAATAATATTTTTTTGAATTAATAGATAAAGTTTGTTGTTTTATGGTTGAAAATCATAATGAGTGACACTAGAATAAATGATACTTTGTCGGAATTTAGAGGAATTAGATTCAAATTAAAATTCTTAAATTTAAAATATATTGGCAGTCGGGCGATTGTAGGAATCACCCAATGTAAACGAGAAAAGCTTTCATTTTATTATGTTGCAATTATTATAACTGTAACCATTCCAAAATGATGCATTTAGATTTCTCTAATTCCCTACTAATATTAAAAAAATTACCATGTTATTTGATTCCCTGCTAATGTTATTGAAATTGCGATTTTATCATTTTAATTCTTGGATTTTTAAATGAGGAATAATAAAGTGGATTAAGAACTTTGTTATCACTTAAAATATAATAATAATAGCTTGGACATTAAGGGTTTTGATTTAACCTAAAACATTAGGGATTGAGATTAGTTGATTCTGGTTGGAAGATAATATTTTTTTGAATTAATAAATAAGTATTAATAAATAAAGTTTGTTGTTTTATGGTTGAAAATCATAATGGGTGACACTAGAATAAATGATACTTTGCCGAAATTTAGAGGAATTAGATTCAAATTAAAATTTCCTAAATTTAAAATATATTGGCAGCCAGGCGATTCTGGGAATCGCCTAACGTAAACGAGAAAAAATTTGATTTTATTATGTTGCAATTATTATAACCATAACCACTCCAAAATAATGCATGTAGATTTATTTGATTCCCTATTAATATTAAAAAAGTATCATGTTATTTGATTCCATGTTAATGTTACAGAAGTTAATATTTCATCATTTTAACTCTTAGATTTTTAAATGAGGAATTAATAAAGTGGATTAACAACTTTGGTATCACTTAAAATATAATGATAATAATTTGGACATTAAGGGTTTTGATTTAACCTAAAACATTAGGGATCGAAATTAGTTGATTCTGGTTGGAATTTTTTTTTTTTTTGAATTAATAAATAAAGTTTGTTGTTCTATGGTTGAAAATCATAATGGGTGACACTATAATAAATGATACTTTGCCGGAATTTAGAGGAATTAGATTCAAATTAAAATTCCTATATTTAAAATATATTGGTAGCCGGGCGATTCCGAAATCACCCAACGTAAACCAGAGAATCTTTGATCTTGTTATGTTGCAATCATTATAACTGTAACCACTCCACAATGATGCATGTAGATTTATTTGATTCCATATTAATGTTAAAAAAGTATCATGTTATTTGATTCCTTGTTAATGTTACTAAAGTTACTATTTTATCATTTTAACTCCTAGATTTTTAAATAAGAAATTAATAAAGTAGATTAACAACTTTGGTATCACTTAAAATATAATGATAATAGTTTGGATATTAAGGGTTTTGATTTGACCTAAAACATTAGGGATTGAGATTAGTTGATTCTCGTTGGAAAATAATATATTTTTGAATTAATAAATAAAGTTTGTTGTTCTATGGTTGAAAATCGTAATGGGTGACACTAAAATAAATGATATTTTGCCGGAATTTAGAGGAATTAGATTCAAATTAAAATTCCTAAATTTAAAATATATTGGCTGTCGGGCGATTCTGGGAATCGCCCAACGTAAACGAAAAAATCTTTGATCTTGTTATATTGCAATTATTACAATTGTAACCACTCCAAAATAATGCATGTAGATTTATTTGATTCCCTATTAATGTTAAAAAAGTATCATGTTATTTGATTCCCTATTAATGTTACTGAAGTTACTATTTTATCATTTTAACTCTTGGATTTTTAAATGAGGAATTAATAAAGTGGATTAACAACTTTGGTATCACTTAAAATATAATGATAATAGTTTGGACATTAAGGGTTTTGATTTAACCTAAAACATTAGGGATTGAGATTAGTTAATTCTAGTTGGAAAATAATATTTTTTTTGAATTAATAAATAAGTATTAATAAATAAAGTTTGTTGTTCTATGGTTGAAAATCATAATGGGTGACACTAGAATAAATGATACTTTGCTAGAATTTAGATGAATTAGATTCAAATTAAAATTCCTAAATTTAAAATATATTGGCAGCCGAGCGATTCCGGGAATTGCCCAACGTAAACGAGAAAAGATTTGATCTTGTTATGTTGCAATTATTATAATTATAACCACTCCAAAATAATGCATGTAGATTTATTTGATTCCCTATTAATGTTAAAAAAGTATCATGTTATTTGATTATGTGTTAATGTTACTGAAGTTACTATTTTATCATTTTAACTCTTGGATTTTTAAATGAGGAATTAATAAAGTGGATTAAAAACTTTGGTATCACTTAAAATATAATGATAATAGTTTGGACATAAAGGGTTTTGATTTAACCTAAAACATTAGGGATTGAGATCAGTTGATTTTGGTTGGAAAAGAATATTTTTTTGAATTAATAAATAAGTATTAATAAATAAAGTTTGTTGTTCTATGGTTGAAAATCATAATGGGTGACACTAGAATAAATTTAAAGTCAAAAAATAGGTATTTTAAAAAAATGGCATGATGCAAAATCATCACTTTTTAAAATCAGTATGCAAATCACTAACATTCTAAAACGTAATGTACATAAAAAAAATTAAAGTGCCATAACCTATGCTTTAAAAAAATATGTGTGTTCTGCATCGCCCCTTTTCAAAATCATGTCACTTTTTCGCTATATCTACGAAACAAGTAACTGTATCAGTTCCTGTTTCAAAGTTTACATTGTTAGCAATAATATTAAGAAAAATGAGCTTTGCACAACGATAGCTTTTCAGCTAATCAACATGTAATCAGTCGATTGTACACTTTGGATCGAATATTTGTCAAAGAAAATTTCAAGAACGAAAGGTGACACCATGTAGAAAACACTAGCGGAACCATAAAATAATTGTCTGTTATTGCATCTGCACACAATATTTATGTGTCGTTGTGTTGAAGGCTTGTAGAACAATGGTCATGATGACAGTGAGTTCATAGTTATTTTAGTTTGTAATTTTCTAATACTTAGTACACATATATCGACAATAAACAAAGTAAACTATCAAAGGAGAATTGTAGGAGCACCATTTTTTTGGGGTAGTAAAAAATCATCTGATTTTGAAAAGTGTTGATTCAGAATACACCTTCTTTTCAAAGCATATTTTTGACACTTTGAGTTTTGTTATATATCAAGTATGAACATTTTTTTTAAATGTTAGTGATTTTCATGCTAATTTTGAAAAGTGTTGATATAACATCAATCTCTTTTTTTAAAGGGCTTATTTTTGACACTTTAAATTTTCTAATGTATTAAGTGTGGAATTTTTTTTTAAATGTTAGTGATTTTCATGTGGATTTTGAAAAACATCAACAATTTTTTAAGGCATATTTTTGACACTTTAAATTTTCTTATGTATCAAGTATAGACATTTTTTTTAAATGTTAGTTATTTTCATACTAATTTTGAAAAATGTTGATGCAACATCAAGCCCTTTCTTTGGAGGGCTTATTTTTGACACTTTAAATTTTCTAATGTATTAAGCGTGGATATTATTTTTTAAATGTTGGTGAATTTCAGGCAGATATTGAAAAGCACCAACATTTTTTTTAAGATATATTTTTGACACTTTAAATTTTCTTATATCTTAAGTATACAATTTTTTTTAAAACACTGATTATTTAACCATTTTTCAAATTGTCTTATTCCTCTTCATGTTTTTCGTGCGAAGATATTTCTTTTTTAAGGGTTTTCCTTTTTTTTTTGCAATATTTTTTATAGTGAAATTTCTAATATTTTTTGCAAATTAAAAAAATAAAATAAAATTAATTTTGGAGGTTAGGATTTTTTTTTAATTAATATTTTGATACACATAAAATAATTATCAACAAAAAATAATAATTTAAGAAAACTTGACAAAAAATAAACATTTTACATATAGATATAATTAAAAAAATATGTATTTCAAGACCTTTTAGCTAAAAATATATAAAACAACAATTATAAAAAACATTTAAAAAAAATAAAGAAAAATTAAGACCTCTTGGGCCCTAGGCGAGGCTTGGATGATTCCCAAAATTGGCCAAGCGTAGCCTAGGGTCGCAACCCCTCAGGCCCCTAGGCGAGGCTTAGCCGATTCTAGAATTGGCCAAGCCCTACCTAGTGGCCCGAGGGGCCAAAACCCTAAGCGGGGATTAGACGATTCCAAGAATTGACCAAGCCCCGCCCAAAGGCCTACGGGGCCACAATTTTATTTTTATTTTTATTCAATTTTTTTTTAATATTATTTTACATGTTTTTTTTATTTTTTCTAACTTTTTAAAATATTTTTTATATAATTTTTATTTTTAGTTTTTTATTTTATTATTTTTATTATTATTTAATTTTTTTTAACCTTTTATTTTAGTGTTTTTATAAATGTTTATTTTTTTATTTTTATTTTTTTTAATTGTCTAATAAAGTATTATTTATTTGTTGTTTATTTATTTATTTTTTGGTTAATTTTGTTTCCTTAATATATATATATATATATATATATATATATATATATATATATATATATATATAATTTTTATGTTTCATAAGTTAATAATTTATTATTATTATTATGTTTGATTTTTTTTTGTATTTTTTAATATATTTTTTTATATTTCTTTTTTTTGGGTTTTTTTTTTTTAATTTTGTTTTTTTTGTTGTAATATATATTTTTATTTACTTGTTATTATTTTTTTTAATTTTTTTTGTTTTGCCTTTTTTCTTTCATTGTTTTAATATTTGTTTTCTCTGGAATTTTTCATATATATATATATTATAGGGTCTTTTGCAAATCCTCGAGTAACAACTTGATCCCATTATGTGTGAACTTGATAGTTGTTTTTAAAGTTGTCATTATAATGGATTTTGAGTTCGCCCCTACAATGTGTCAACTTTACGGTTGGTTTTAAATTTTTTGTTGCAATGGATCGATTTCGTCTACATTATTTGTCAATTTGATGGTTGATTTTAAAATTTTTGTTACATTGTGTCATGTTGTCTTAGGCTAAGATTTCAAAATAGCTGTATTTTTAGCATTTTAAAAGGAAATTACTCTTGGTATAATGACTCTTTTATTCGGGTGTTCATTTTTGAATTTTTTTTAGTCATGTTTTTTTTTTTTTTTATAATGTTATGGTTGAAATATGTTGAAAACTTAAGGTTTTTTGTAATCATGATCTTTGGTTTTAATTCCATGGTTGAAAATTTGTCAAAATTTTAAGTTTTTTTAAGTCATTACATTGGTTGAAAACAGTTATAAGTATTTTTTCTTTAAGACCATATTTAAAAATAGTTGGAATTTTAAGGCTTTTCAGAGACATGATATTTTATTTTTAATTCCATGCTTTAAAATCATTGGAATTTTAAGGTTTTCTGGTGCCATGATATTTTATCTTTAAAAAATGTTGAAATTTTATACTAAAAAAAAATGTGTCATTCTAGCATCAACACTTTCATTTTCAAGGTGTTTTTTACTCAAAAATATGGTTTTCACTACCATTTTTAAAAAATGTTGAAATATTATCCATAATATATATATACAAGTTATTCTAACATCAACATTTTCGTTTTAAGGGTTTTTTTGTATAAAAAAAAATTGGTTTTCACTGCCATTTAAAAAAAAAGGTTGAAAACTTACCCAAAAAAATGTTATTCCAGGATCAACACTTTTAATTTTCGAGTTGTTTTGTCATGTCATGAAAAACTCTAAGACATTGTTGATTGGCCACATGTGCGGAATGCAGAGGCGCGGATAAAAATGAGTGGAGTCGCTCTTCATTATGCGTAGTGCTAAACCGCGAATGCAAAAATAACAACCAATAGCCAAAATTATTGTCTAAACAAAGAATCTTTCGAATTACGATAAAACGCATATCCAACATGTTGTGCATAGTTCAGAGGTGCAAATAATGACATTTGTGGATTAAATACTTATTATTATCGTTAAATATTAAATTAAGTGTTGTTTTAATGCATTTAAACAAGTAATGGTGTGCAAGAGAATGGGTTTGTGGAGCAACAGACAAAGATTTTCTTCTGTAATGTTTTGGTCCTCTTTTCGGACACATTTCTCTCACACGATAGTACATATTATTAATCAATTAATAATGTGTGATGGTGTTGCAGAGGGAAATTTATTCCGTATACATGAAATCATTAAAATTTTAATCAGAAACTTGGTATCCAATTAAAATAGAAATAAGCTTCTTCCACACAATGAAATAGGTTGCTACAATTATTGTTCTTAGTTTTCTAGGTGAAAGCTTCCCTGCATGCATTAAAAAATGAAAATGACTTTGCTTTCATAATAATATTATTAATTGTTTTTCGCAATTAATCAAATTTATTATTAAATAAATTTGATTTCATCATAAAGTTAAATTAATTTAATTTATATTTATGATTTTTAGGTTTATAGTTTTTAAATGAAATATTTCATTGTGTGGAGGAAGCTTCCTCCACACAATGAAACAAGCTTCTACATCTAGCATAAGTTTTTTAAATTCTTCTTTTCTTTAAGAAAATAAAATGTACATGTATATAACTAAGTTACTTGCAAAGATTAATTTATTATTGACAATTGCAAAATGAAATTTGAAATTTTTTCACAATGCTTTGAAAAATAAAACCCATAGTTTAATGTATTATTATTGCATCCTACTTTCAACTTCAGCAAATAATTTATTGTCTCATAAGTCCCTATTATTTTTTAGAAATTGATAAAATTTATTATTAAACAAATTTGATTCAATGATAGTCAGTGTTTCATTGTGCAGGGCTTTAACTCTTTGGAAGAAGCTTACTCTGCACAATGAAATCTTTAATGTAATCTCCGCACAATGAAACAAGTTTCTAAATCTAGCACAAGTTCCTTAAATTCTTATTTTCTTTAAGAAAATAAAATGTACATGTGTATAACTAAATTAGTTACGAAGACTAAGTTATCATTGACTATTAAAAAATGAAATATGGAGTTTTTGCACAATGCTTTGAAAAATAAAACCCATAGTTTAATGTACTATTATAAGATCATGCTTTCAACTTCAACAAAATAATTTATTGTCTCATAAGTCCTTACCATTTTTTACAAATTGATATTATTAAACAAATTTGATTTAGTCATAGTCAAAGTTTCATTGTGAGGAGATTTCCTTGTCCCAAAGAAGCTTACTCTACACAATCAAAGCTCCACACAAGGAAGCTTCACAAATGGAACATTGATCCCTGCAACTCTGAATTTTGTGCATGCCTTCATAAATGAAGAAACTGGAACATAGTAATCAGATTTTGTGTTTGAGAAGCCTCGCACATTAACCAACACAGTTATAGTAACAACAATTGTATTTAGATTCAAATGTTAATGACTATAGCTATGATTAAAATAAACATTACAAATGGAATAAATATATTAGAGCCAAAATTCTTGATAAATGTTCAATTGCATTGTCATGAATACAAGCCATTACATACAATATAAAAACTCAAAAGCATGGTCTAATAAACTTAAGTTCAATCAATATTATTGAAGAACAATACAAAATCCATAGCTATACAAGTTCATATGCAAAACATTATATAAGAATTATTGATAAAATTGGTAAACAATTTCAGTATTAGGATAAAGTGAACAAAAAATCATTTTAATCATCATGAATTATAGAACATTAGCTAATATATAAAAGCTTAAAGAAAATACTAGAAAACACATGTTCAATTAGTGTTTTTTTGTACAATGTTTTAGAATTCAGATCTGTACAATATCTCTTACAAAACATTATCTCAAAATTCTTTACATCATTAGTCAATAGATTGAGAACTAGAAAAGGCAATAATAAGAATTGAAACAAGGATTGACTATAGAGTCATGGTCTAGAAAATAATCTTTGTTTCATAAAACATTTATAAAAATCCCAACACTTAAATCACAAAATTAAATGCATTCATCCCAATTGGGACTTGGATTGAGCTCTTGTAGACTGTAATCTCAAAAAGGAACCTCCAATGGAAAACAAGAAACTACATTCAGGAATTAGATAATTTCATGATAATGTGCCCCTAAAACTTCAATAGCTAAACACTACAAACAGAAAAAGGAATTTTCTAAGACATTGAAACACTTACAATAAGAAAAATCATAACACAACATTGTTTGATTGCTAGTTGTCTTTCAGAATCATGATTTCTCCAAGGAATTCCTTCAGTTTTTCTTAAATGAAATCTTTCATCGGAGCAAAAGAAATCTCTTGTTTAATACATTCATTTAATATCTCCTTTTCAATATCTCAAACTTCTTCTTGCAATTGCGAAGCTAAGGAAGAGAACTCTTTGTTAACATTAACAAAAGTAGTTATCCATTTTCTAATTTCCTCTCTAGTAAAATCAGTTATATCATCAAACTTTGTTTCCTTTGATTTTTTCAGCTTCTCCAATTCAGCCATCAACCTGTATTTCAAAATTAATCTAAACTCATACGCAATGCACAAACTGTTTAAATCCTGGATAATCGTTACCGCCTCGAGATACACATCAAATCTTTTATTATGTATGCCTCCATATTCAGAAATAATGTCCTCTAATGATTTGATTTTCTCAAACCATGCAATGTTGATTTGCTTCATCCGATCAACATCTGGGAGTCCTTGTTTCTCTTTTTTTAGATCAGATAGTATATAATGAGTGTGACTAAAATTTGGTAAGTCATTGTATACGAATTCCTTGTCTTCCTCGAGCTCACTTTTGACCCACTCGATAGATGACTTAATTCTCGAGAATAAATGTCACAGATCAAAAATTGCTTGTCATGCATTTTCAGTAAATCGTAATTTTTTGGATATATTAATAATAATATACTATTTCATTGCATTAAGAAGATTGACGGATTTATCAAATCTATGGGATGTTTTGAGAGTCGAAATTGCCAATGACGGCTTGCGTATTGCCAGTGGAGTCATCAATAAAGGACCTAGGCTTAGAGAATCTTTTAACTCTTTTATTCTTGCCCTCAGTTTCATATTTTCTTCTTCTCATCAACTAATAGAATCTATAAGCATGTCAATAGTAGCTTGATGCAATTTAATGAGCCCTAACGTTGCAACCCCAGATAGATCAACATTCATTTATGCTCGATCAATAAACATTTTTTTTGTGAGTCTGTAATATTTCAATTATCAATCTTTTACTTCCCTTATCATAATTTCCATGTTTCAATTTGATAGGTAAGTCATTGAAAGTAGCGACTTCTTTGGTGATTTTCTCAATCATCTTTTTATTTTCTTGCAAACAAGTACCAATCCAATTAGGTAGTACAACGCTATCAACTTCCATGTCCATAGCATCTTCAATGCTCCCTATTTTACGAAGACTATTGGATCTATT
This sequence comes from Pinus tabuliformis, assembly GCA_031772625.1. Classification (NCBI taxonomy): domain Eukaryota; kingdom Viridiplantae; phylum Streptophyta; class Pinopsida; order Pinales; family Pinaceae; genus Pinus; species Pinus tabuliformis. Next base: position 567,874,828 of record CM062810.1, read on the forward strand.
TTATTCATATGTGTGCACTCTTTCTAGAGTTACTCTGTAAAGAGTCTCTTCGCCATCTTCGCGATCTAATAGCCCACAATGAACCAATATTTCACTTGCAATAGTTTTTTTCCTTTTTTGACTGCTAGATGAAGTTGGACCAACACCGTGTGTGCAATATTGAGATTGTCTCATAGGATTTGTGCCTCTTTTTTTGTATCTTCCTCTCGTGTCGATGATATCTTTTTCAATGATCTCTTCAATACCTATTAGAAATTCATGATTTTTTTGGGTGCACTATGACTTTCCTCGCTCTTCTCTCTATTTCTTGGAAACAAGTTCACATACCTAATAAACTCTTGGTGTTTCTTGAAAAAATGTTTGGATCAAATCCATCAATGGATTCGTCTTGACTTAAGTTAAAAGGATCTAAATACTTTGCAAGATCAATAACATGAGTCGTATTCTTCACAGTGACTTTTTCAACAGTAAAATAAAAAAGAAATAAATTGTTTTTCTTGTTCAAATGTAACAAGCCAATGAAGGTATTACATGCAGACTTCAACAAAAAAAAACCTATCTAGAACAAACCTCGATAACAACAATGGCCTATCTTCAAAACCATAAGTTTGAATTACCGTATTACTTTCTCTTTCCTCATGACCCCCTTTTCCAGATAGGAAAACTTGAGCCTCTACAGATATTCAAGGAGGATCTTGTCGAGTTAAAATGCAATATACTTGCTTTACAAAGAAATATTGAATTAAACAAAAAATTAAAGAAGTTGTATGCTTCTACAATATAGGTTACCAAAACTGCATTGGTTCCTCGCTAAAATTGAATGTAGGATTAGAGGGTAAATTGTCAAACACATGATTTGACATGAAGGCTATTATCAGTACGACATCATAAATAATCTATTTCTTTTGGATAAATTAACTAATTGAAAATCTAATTAATTGCAAATGAAATTAGCCTAGTTGAATGTCCTATTATTTTTTTATGAGTGATAAAGCATAAAAAAAATGCATTTTGGAACATTTGTTGTAGTTTATTGGCCCATCACACAGGAAAACATCCAAGAAATGTCCCTAAACAATTGTCTAAAAAAATAAATATCTAGCAGTAAAATATTATAAGGAACCTCAGTAGTTGGGGAAATGAATTCTCGAATAATGTCAATCCTGCATACCTCTAGCTTCATGAAGCTATATGCATTATACAATTTTAAACACTTATTCGGTTCTAGTAACTTGAGTAACCATAGCGCCTTGGGATTCAAAGAATTCCTTGTTTCTCCTAGCACAATTTTTCTTGTTCTTTAATTGAAATCATTTGCACACAGATAAAAAATTTCTCTAAAATCAAAGACTTTTGGAACACACCCATCTTTCGCTAATCCACTACTCCAAATCTTCTTGCTTTTTTCTGTTCTGTTGGAAAATTCACATACCAATCATATGTTCTAAAATAATCTAAGTTATCATTGATATGAGCAAGTGAGTTAATCGTATCATTGTAAATAGCATCTTTCCTTTCTTTGATACCCTTTTTCACTTTGGACTAAAAAGTACCCTATCAATGAATAATGTTTTCAAATTCCATTTAACTTTACAATTCTTTGTTATCTTCACAATAATTAGTTGTTACTATTACTCATGTCAAAACTATTACACACAACACTATCAATAAATAACAATTAATTATACTAAATGCAACATTTACGAAAAGTAATAGAAATAAATTTCAAAATTCCAAAAGCATCCTATCCATTTACTTTGCATTCTGCTCCTGGTTCAAGATCATTGATATGTGTGTCATAAGAAATATATTTTTATGATATAAAATAAAAATAAATTACCTGTGATCATGACAATTAGCTAATAAACTATCAATAATAGTTGTAAATAGTAAATTGTGCAAGGACAATCGCAAATAAATATTATGTGGAGCTAATGGAAATAAATTCCAAAATTCCAAAAGCATCCTATCCATTTACTTTGAATTCTGCTCCTGGTTCACAATCATTGATATGTGTGTCATAATAAAGATATTTTTATGATATAAAATAAAAGTTAATTACCCATGATCATGACAATTAGCTAAGAAATTGTCAATAATAGTTGTAAATAGTAAATTGTGCAAGGACAATCACAAATAAATATTATGCAGAGCTAATGGAAATAAATTTTGAAATTCCAAAAGCATCATGTCCATTTACTCTACACTTTTCTCCTACTTCAATATCACTGATATACGTGTCATAAGAAACATAAATTTATGACGTAAAATAAAAATTAATTACCCGTGATTATGAAAATTAGATAAGAAATTGTCAATAATAGTTGTTGTAGAATTTTCCTATAGATTCACAAGCTCATGCAATGTAATAAAGCACATGACAAGAATCTACTTTTACTTTCAACTAGCAGAAGCCAATAGATCGATGAAAACGATAAGAACAAGAAGAAGACAAATCAATGGAACATAACAAAAGATGTATTTGGGGAAAGCCATTGCTCAAAACCCTACTATCTGTATTAGATATATAAAAATATGAGTGAAGATACAAAGTTTGTTCTCACTAGAACAATTCCACACAAGTATGCTTAATTATCTCATCTCACAAGCTAGCTCTTGGCCAACACTTATCCAATTCTACAACTCTTGAAGCTCCTAATCTCTTGCGTAATTCCTAGGATGAATAACCCATATTTAAAGAGAATTCATGCTTCCAAAACCGCGCAATCCAAACATAGGATCAATCTCTGATGCATGCATGATATTACACTCCAGTTAATAATACCAATAATAGTACACTGTCCCTGCACTCTAGTCTCAACTGGGTCTTTCTCTGAACTGACATGAATGGGTTTCTCATGAGGGAATATTCAATCAACTGGAGTAGCACTAGTGGATGCACTAATGCACCGACTGACTGTTAGTCCTATATTAGTTCCTCAAATAGTTCGGAACTAATTTAATTGAACTTAACTCAGTAAATTGAGTGATCTAATTTCCCACTCAATTTAAAGTCATACTGGACCCCTAAAACTTAGGGAGAACATATACATGACTACAAGAAGATTTCAACTTGAAATTCCTAAGTTAGTTAAACTAATTAAACTTAATTAACTATTTACAAGTTGTTATGAGAATAGAATTCGATTTTAATTCTCAGTTTAATTCAAGGACAAATTAAATTGGAATTTCTTGTTTCCATTTCTCAACACTCCCTCTCAACAAGAAATGGATTATCAACTACCCCAATCCTGTCTATGTGAAACTCGAATTTACATCTTGACAATGCCTTTGTCAAAATGTCAGTGTCTTGCTGCTTCGTGGGAATGTACTCTAACAACATAATTTTCCTCAATACAAAATCTCTTAGATGATGATATCATATATCAATATGCTTTGACCAATCATGAAAAATTGGATTTTCAGAGAGTGTGATACAACTCTGATTATCACAGAAAATCACAGTTGGATCCATCTGCTGACCAAACAAACCAACCAGGATCTTCCTCATCTAGATGGCCTCACATGTTGCCTAACTCACAGCCATGTACTCTGCCTCTATCGAACTAAGTGTAACTGATCTCTGTTTCATGTTGTACAAAGACATTGTTGCTGACCTATACTGAAGATCCCTCCTGATGTGCTCTTCCTGTCGGATGGACTACCTACCCAATCTACATCGGTGAAGCCTTGAAGCTTCACTCCCTCTGTTCATCTTCAAATGCTTTTCCGCCTTCCAATAAAGCTTGGTAGGCCTAACCATCGCTTGACTAAGCTGGTTAACTACATAGCACATATCCAGTCGTGTTTTCACCAAGTACATGAGTGAACCCACAAGCTTCCTATAAATAGTAGCTTCCACTACTTCCCCTGAAGTAGCATCCTCCTTCCTCTAGTTACCTGTTAGAGGAGTCTCCATGGGTTTGCTACTCTCCATGCAGAATCTCTTGAGTATCGTGTTGGGATACTTTCCCTGAGACACAAACAAATCCTCATCTACCTACCATACCTCCATGCCAAGAAAGTAATGCATGAGCCCCATGTCCTTCATCTCAAACTCTCTTACAAGGTCCTCCTTGCAATACTTGATCAACTGATCATCACCTGTCAGTATGAGATCATCAACATAAAGAACAATGATCGACAATTTACCTTCCACCACTATGTGGTATAGGTTTGCATCCGCTTCACTCTTCGTGAAGCCCAACCCGGTGAAGTAGTTATCTATCCTGGTGTACCAATCACAGGGTGCTTGCTTCAACCCATACAATGCTCTCTTGAGCTGGCACACATGAGACTCATGGTCAAAGATTTCAAAACCTTCAAGATGCTCTATGTACACCTCTTTCTCAATCATGTCATTAATGAAGGTTGTATTCACATCCATTTGATGTATCTTCCAACCCATCTATGCTGATAGTGCCAATATAGATATGATTGATGAGTACCTTGCAATAGGAGCAAAGGTCTCATCATAGTCAATCCCCTCTACCTGTGAAAGCCACGGGCCACAAATATAGCCTTATGCTTCTCCACACTACCATATCTAGCGTTATTTACCTTGTAAAGCCAACGGGAGCTCACCACTGACTTGTCCTCCAGTCTCGGGACCACATCCCAAACACTATTATGAAGTATGGAGTCATACTCCTCCACCATGGCATCAACCCAAACTAGTTGTCGCACTACTTCCTTAAAGAAATATGGCTCTATCACAACACATTCACCCATAAGAGCCATGTATCCAATGTACCTCTTATGTGACCTCCTATCCCTGTGCTGAGAAGTGGGTGCTACAACATTCTCCAGTGCATCATCCAATAATCTCTCAACCTCTCTAGTGCACTTTCTTCCCTCTCTGGAAGACTGCCTCAGTGGATGTCTCCAATCCCAGAACCTTTTCATGTGGTTGCTAAAAATCAATCTGAGTCTCCTAAACCTTAGGAGCTAAAATCTCCTCATTTGCATGTAGCTCAGTCTCCCTCTCAAGGGAAACTCACATGGCATTATCCTCATCGAATTTGACATCCCTATGAACCACTGTTATCCTGTTGGTTGGAAAGTACACCCGATAGTTGTGAGGTGTATTAGTGTACCTCAGAAATATTCCCAAATCTGTTGTAGGCTCAATATTTTTCCATGCATCTTTGGTCACATGGAAATATACCGATGACCCAAAAATATTGAAGTGACCAACATCTAGCCTCTTACCAGAATAAGCCTCCTCTGGTGTCTTCATCTCAAGTATCCAATGTGGGCTATAGTTCTGAACATAAACCATTGTGTTACATGCCTCAGCCCATAAGTGTAGTTGTAGGCCATGATCATGCAACAACGCCCTTGCTGCCCCAACTATGCTTATTTTCTTCCTCTTGACCACCCCATTTTGCTAAGGGTTATGGGGTGCTATCAACTCCCATTTAATCCCTTTCACTGCACATAAGTTCTTAAACTCATTTGAGACATAATCACCATCATTATCACTCTGTAGAGATTTAACCTTCTTTCCTAACTCTTTTTCCATCAATGCTTTAAATTCACAAAAATTTGTGAAATTTTGATCCTTTTTTTGCATGAAAAATATCCAACATTTATGAGAATAGTCATCAACAAATATAACATAATACATGTGTTTGGCCATGGATGTTGTCGAGAATGGTCCACACACATATGAATGGACCTAGAGTAGCCTCTGCTCGACTGTCCCTTTCGTGAAAGGAAGACTTGGTGTATTTTCCCAAAGTACACCCCTTTCATGTATCAACTTGCTCAAGCGTACCTTTGGGAAGACCAGTAGAGATCTACTACAATATCTTCAAAGCACCATGATGCAAGTGGCCCAATCACCTGTGTCGCAACTCACCAATGTCTTAGCTCTGCACCCTTTCTACTTCTGTGCTCAAAGAAGTACATTTCTATACCTACAAGTTATAGAGATTCTTCACCTGGATCCCTATCTTCTTTACTTGACCCGTGGCTATGTGTCGAAGGAACACCTTTCCTTTCAAGAAGATCACATCATAACCTCTATCCTCAAGCATGGAAATGGATACCAAGTTCTTCTTTAGCCCGAGAACATACATAACATTCTTCAAGGTGAGTGGAGCCCCATGATCCCTCTGAAAAGTAATCATGCCCAATCCAGTAACACTATATTTCCCTTCGTCACCCATATCGATATGCATTTGGAGATCATTCTCCTCTAGGTCACTGAATAACTCTTTGTCACCAGTCATGTGGAATGAAGCTCCACTGTCTAAGTACCATACACTTCCCATCATTGATGACACCATGCATGAAATGAAGGAAAAGTCGAATTCAAATTGAGAGGCCTAAGCCTAACCCATCGCTCCTCCTGAGGACTTCTTGAGTGGAAAATTTATACAAAATGGCCCAGCTCATGACAATGAAAGCACTTCACTTTTGTCATGTCTTTCTTCTTACCTCCATGATAAGAATCCAATTTGGAATGGGAAGCTTTCCCTTTCCATTTCTTTGCCTTAATCGCTAAGGCATAGTTCTCTTCATCATCAGTCTTTGATGAGGAGCCATCCCTAGTATTCCTCCTGATCTCCTCCTACATCAAATCTGACCATAGTCATTCCCAATCTGGCAGCTTCTCCCGACCATTGATAGAGTCCTGATAACTATGCCAACTCTTTGGGAGTCCTAGAAGAGCAAGACTCACCATATCATCCTTGGAAACTGTGATTCCAACACTTCCAAGTTCATCACGACATTGAGTGAACTTGGTCAAGTATTTTGGAATCATCTTGCCTTTCTCCATTTTGATTTTTTGAAGTTTGTCCTTTGGTGCCAAATTCCTTTGGTCACTTCTATTTTTATACAAGTCCATCAATGTTTTCCACATAGCATACAGAGTTTCCTTGCCATGGAGACTCAAGAAAATGTGGTCTTGAACTCCCTCAAGGATTATCTACCTCAACTTTGCTACACACTTCTTCCATTCAGCCAAATTTTGTGCATCTGATGTTGTTGGCTTAGGAATTTCTTGATCAATGAATTCCCTCAAGCCATTATCTTCTAGAAAAAACTCCATTCTGTCCCTCCAGGCTATAAAATTTGAGCATCCTTCCAAGGCATACTTGAGCCGCAAACCATAGAACAACATATGCCGATCCTGAAGTATGTATTGCAAATTCGAATTTCACCTATAACCCAAAACTCAAAACTTCGAAATCAGCTCTAATATATTGTTCTCAGCTCTGATACCATGTATAATTTTCTTGTAGATTCACAAGCTCATGCAATGTACTAAAGCACATGACAAGAATCTACTTCTACTTTCAACGAGTGGAAGCCAATAGATTGATGAAAACATTAAGAAGAAGAAGACAAATCAATGGCACATAACACAAGATGTATCTGGGGAAAGCAACAACTCAAAACCCCGCTATCTGTATTGGATATATAAAAAATATGAGTGATTATACAAAGCTTGTTCTCTCTAGAAAAATTCCACGCAAGTATGCTCAACTCTCTTAGCTCACAAGCTAGCTCTTGGCCAACACTTAGCTAATTCTATAGCTCTCCAAGCTCCTGATCTCTTGCATAATTCCTAGGATGAATAGCCTATATTTAAAGGGAATTCATGTTTCCAAAACTCCACAATCCAAACATAGGATCAATCTCTGATGCATGCATGATATTTACACTCCAGTAAATAATACCACTGATAGTACAGTGTCCATGCACTCTAGTCTCAACTGGGTCTTTCTTTGAACTGACATGCATGAGTTTCTCATGAGGGAGTCTTCAGTTAATTGGACTATCACTAGTGGATGCAGTAGTGCATCAACTAACTGTTAGTCCTCTATTAGTTCCTCAAACAGTTTGGAACTAAATTAACTTAACTTAACTCAGTAAACTGAGTGATCTAATTTCCAACTCAATTTAAACTCATACTGGACCCCTAAAACTTAGGGAGAACATATACATGACTACAAAAAGACTTTTAACTCAAAATTCCTAAGCTAATTAATTTAATTAAACTTAATTAACTATTTACGAGCTGCTATGAGAATAAAATTCGATTTTAATTCTCAGTTTAATTCAAGGACAAATTAGACTGGAATTTCTTGTTGCCATTTCTCAACAGTTGTAAATAATAAATTGTGCAAGGACAAACACAAATAAATATTATGTGGAGACATGTTTGGCTACCTTCTACCATGAATCAACTTGATAGCTAGTCCCCACCACTAAGTGAAATGGAACCAAATATGATTTGTGAATGACTTGACACTTGGTTTTGAACACTATTGTGCAAATCTAATTGTCAAAATGCGTTCAAGCCAGCTGGACGAGGCCACATATATTCCCTCGCATAATTCTTCTGCGTACCTACACAACCAACCACAAATTAATAGTTTATGCTAATAGATTTATGTTCACTTCATTCCTACAAATTAATAGTTCATGTCAATGGCTTTATGTTCAATTCCTTCAAGTAGGCTTATTTTGGTAACAGAAATGCTAACATTACACACAAGAAATTTTGAAAGTGCAAAGAGAAACAAACATTACAATTCATTTGAAATAAAAAACCAATGACTTCAAGTGAGCTACTCAAGTAAGGAACAAAAAATTCTTTTCTGAGATACTATGTACCTCTACATACATTACCTCAATTAATTAGTCATTATTTACATTGTATCCAAAAACCCAAATAGTTGAACATAAAATGAAATAATAGAATTTACCTTTCTAAAATTGGGGTAGCTATGGGACAAATTTCACATAGGAACCCATCTACCCCAAGTGAAACTATCTTCCCCAAAAAGAAAAATTAGAAATTGGTCTTCTCTTATTTAATTGGGCTCGAATCCCCTTGGGCAAGAGGTCTTCAAATCATGTGATAGTATATTTAATGTTAATTTAAATTCAAATATTTCCCTCCAAATTCAAGTAGGCCTCATATCAGCCTTCCTAAGAGTCGTGACATCTCTCAAGTGGAAACAAATATAAATTTTTTATGCAACCAACTCACAAAATAGAAGAAAAGATAGATCAACGACTTCAAAATCGGCCTCTTCAAGGAGGAAACCTCCTTTACATTACATAAACGAACAATTCATGGATGATACAAATGACAAGCCCTCCTTTCTATATATAGGAGTCTAAGGGTTCACAATATAATCAGAGCTGACATAAAAATAATATTCTAAGGGCACAACAATAACAATAATGGGCTTTTATGGGGCACAATAATAACAATATGGGGACTAAATGGGGACAACAATATAATAAGGGGGTTCCACTAATAAAAATAAGGGGCTACACTAGTAGTATAGGGTCCTAACATGTCCTTGTCCTTCAAAATTGTGTTTTCCTCAACACTTGAGTAGTTATGGATGCTTTTGTATAAACTTCTCATCCTCCCACGTGGAATCTTTAGCGGGTAAGTTCTTCCACTTGATGAGATACTCTAAAATTGATCGATTTCATAGTTGTCGATTTCTTGTTTCTGTGACTGCTTCAGGTTCCAATATTATTTTTCCTTCTTTGTCAAGCTCTGGAAATCTTGTTTGAACTTGGATCTTGTCACCTATAACCTTCTTTAAGCATGACACATGGAAAACTAGGTGCACTCATGAAGATGCAGGAAGCTCCAATTTGTAAGCCATTGTACCAATATTTTGTAACACCTTGTACAAACCATAATACTTTGGTGATAATTTATTATCCTTCTTAGCTTTCTTGAGGGACATTTGTTTGTATGGTTGTAGTCATAGAAATACTCAATCACCTACATCAAAACTTCTTCCACTGTGATGTTGATCTACCTGTTGTTTCATTCTATTCTGCGCCAAAGCGAGGTTATCCTTTAAGAGTTGGAGAACTTGTTGTTGATGCTTGATGTGATCTTCCACTACTTGAACCTTATAATTTTATCTTAAATATGATGTGACGAACGGTGGATGATATCCATGAAGTGTCATAAATGGGGTAATTTTTGTTGTAGTATGGAAGGAAGTGTTATACCACCATTCAGCCAAAGGCAACCACTTGACCCATTGTGTTTGTTTATAAGATACAAGGAAATGAAGATATCCTTCCAAACATTTGTTCACTATCTCAGTTTTCCCATCAGATTGGGGATGATAAGATGACCTATGAGCTAACTGAGTACCCAAAAAAGAAAATAATTTTGTGCAAAAATTTCCAGTGAGAATGAGACCTCTGTCGCTTACAATAATCTTTGGGTTTCCATGTAGCTTTTGAATTATTTTCATTAAATGCAGTAGAGACTATACTAGCTTTAAATGGATGAGATAATGCACAAAAGTGTGCATACTTGTAAGTCTATCAACTACCACCATGATGACACTCTTTCCTTCGGACTTGGGTAAACCTGTGATAAAATCCATTGAAACCTCCTCCCAACGTTGACATGGAATGGAAAAATGCTATGTTGTAGCAGCTACAACCACCCTCCAAAATTTTTCCTTAGCTTTGTTTTGGAACCTCCCTACCAAGTTTTCACAACAGCTTGTCTTGTTTTGTCAAGTTCACAAGCTTCAGTTTTTTCCTTGCATAAAGGGAGCCTATCAATCACAACTTGATGCACTCCCCTCACAAGCTGATCACTTGGAATTGGTCCAGCTACAGGCTGAGCAGCTCCCCCAAGAAATTGTGCAATTATGGAGGGAAACCAACCTTCCCTCTAGAAATTGCGCAATCCTGACTAGCATCCTGTTGGGCTCTAGAATTGCGCAATTCTACTAGTCAACACTCACAGTGAAAATTACGCAACTTTCCCCAGTAGGCCTACTCAGCCCAGAATTTGCACAAATTTGGGCAACAGTCAGCTGCTCTGCCAAGAAATTACGGAAATCTCCTTGGCAGCCAGCCAGCTCCCAGCCAGAAATGCGCATTTCCTTCTAGCAGTTGAGCAACCTCTTGCATGTGCAGCTAAGTTGATCAGTTCCCTCCGGGACCGAGCAAAACAAACTTGCATGCATGAGTTGCTTCTCCCAATCCAGCATGCAAAGGAATCCCTTGTTTCAAGGATCTATTCTTGGCAGCTGGAGGTTACATGCAAGGATCATTTCAGAAACCTCCCAGCAAGTGTCGCTTTCCATAGATTTGTGGCATGCGCCTCACAACCTTGATTTTACCAAAACTCATCAACTGGGCACTGCAGAGCTCATTAATCACATCAACCTTGCAGCTTTGACATCCCACATCACATCTAGGAGTTGTCGACACATTCATCTCATTTTCTTTGGGGTAAGCCCGCTTTCCATGTTTTGTGTTGTATTTTTGTCCCTTTTCGTATTTCGACTCATATGAACGTTGTCTACCTGATTTCAGTGATCATTTTCTATTTTTTTGATACATATTATCTTGTACTAGTACCAATTCAGTTTTTGTTGCTATCTCACTGTTGTCGCATGCATGGAACTATTTTTCTAGAACAGTCATCGATTTGGTGACTCACCTCGCCCACATGCATGTTGTTTCGTTTTCGAAATCTGTAATTCACCATTTTCATGCATGATAATTCACTTAAGATTAGATTCAGTATCGCCATGCATTCATACTCGCATTCACGTTTAGTTTCCCGTCGGCAAGTCTGGGTAACCTAGATCCAACCTCTGCCTTCACTGAGACAACATTGCACAATACTGAGAGGGAAGGCTTTGCCTTCCTCTCAATAAATGCGCATTTCTACCCAGTAGCTATTCCCCATGCTTGCTTTGCGCAATCTTGAGGGACAATGGCTGCTGGCCCAGAAAATTGCGTAATGTAGTCACTAAGTGTGCAGTCATTTCCAGCTGAAATTGCTCATTGCGCAATTCCAGCAGTCATCAGTCAGGCTATACTGTGCATTGCACAGTTCTAATAGCTATTCAGCCTCCTAACATCCTAGACTATGCCTTGTGTAGTCTTGGCAATCAGTCTCCTGAGCTCCTAGTGGAAATTGCGCAACCTTCACGATCAGTCACAAAGGTATGTTGCAAGTTAGTGCTCAAGTTCATTTTGGTTTTCGACTGACAGATTGCTTTCCATTACTGTTTCCATGTCTCCAGGTATCGTAGGCATTACTCTGCCTGTCAGTAGCATAGGTACAATGGTTTCTAAGATAGAAAAGTCAAAGACATCGTTCAAAGCACACTTGGGGATGCAGTCGATCAAGTGTCTATGAGTTTGACTACTCATGAAGACATCAAGTTGCTCATAGACAAGGACATTAAGATATGACAACAACAACATCACAATGAGTAGTATCATGAACAATAGTTGAAGGAAACATATCGAATGCAACGAATGCAAGAGGAGGGTTTCTGACAACACAGAGGCGGAACAAAGTTGCGAGATCAAGCAGATCCATTGATGATGAAAGAAACTTTGGAGACTTAGGATATGAGGTGATGACACGACATGAAGATCGTGGAAAGAGAACAGAAGAAAGAAGGAGTTACATGTGTTGAAGTAGTTATTGAAGGAAGAACATGAAGCTACACAGGCAGATGAATGAGTTGTAGCAGGAATAGGAACTGCAGTAGGCACAACATGCCCTCACGGATGAAACTATGCCTGTACAAGTTAGAGATCTATCCCACCAACTAGCATGGAGCAAACATGGTGAGCATTTTTGTTGATCGCATGCAAGGGATTCAACAACATGCATGTCATTGTGTGCATGCATGCTATCCAACCCATTCAGTACACTCACTAAGGCGAAGACAAGAAGCAAGTCCAATTGGATCTGAACATGTACTTCGGCAAGTTGATGCGCATGACCACCAGTACACACTCGAAGATCAACATGGACACTATGCATTAGTGTCTTTTCGTTTCAGCCGCACCCAATATGACCATGTGAATGTTAGAAGATGAGTTGGATGAAGGAGCTAAACCAATGCACTGGTTGCAATGGAGGAAAGAGTTCGCTTAAGCAAGATGTCACCATGTGGTGCATGCACACTATCACGGACGACCAAGCTTGGCATCATCTCACCACCTTCGCCATCACAAGCATGTCCAAGAGTTGGTCTCATCATAATGGACTAAGTGTCAGTGATGTATTGCATGGCTTTCTCAAGCCATGTTGTCTCACATAAGTACATGTGCATTGTAATGTTAAGTCATGTCAAGTGTAAGTCGAGTGTCAATAGTTGGATGTAACAGGCATAGAGTAGGTTAGGAGTCATGAGGGTAGTTGAACTGTCATAAAGGGGAATGTCAATGGTCACCCTACCCTTTGCTATAAATAGTCCCTCATAACTCATTGTATAGGCTTTGGTCAGCCAAAATTATACTAAGCCTATCTTGAAGAAGGCTTGGACAATATTGTAACGCGCCTTGGCTTCTCCACTGCACGGAGATAGTACATATCTTTGGAGGAGTAGGCAGATGTGGCTGTAACGTTCCACTATTGGGGCTAGCGGATGTACATGGATGTATTGTATGGCTGGAACTTACACTTCTTTATATAATAAGAGCCAACGCGTTTCATTCATATGTTGTATTTTATTCCAGCTATCTTGTTTACTCTAAATGGCATATGTATTTTCTCTCTTACGCACGCATGTATGGACTATTCTATATGAGCATGTATGAATCTTTTTGAAATGTGTTGATTGGCTTAAACACCACTTTGGATTGCCATCTAACATGCTTTCCAACTTGTGATGCATCTTCGCTCGTGTGTTCCCTTCCCATCCAAGTACTATTACAAGTTTCTAAGGGGCGCACTCATCTCAACCCACTGGTGTTAGAACCTCTCATGCACCTTCCTTGACTCACTGCAGCGATCACACCCTTTCTACTAATAGAGTTATCTTTATTTCCTCTGTGCAAAAACGCGGTCAAGGAATTACCATACGACCCACTATTGGGACTCCCACACCAAATGGTCTGAGGTCTAATTGGGACTTCTTACCGGGGAGATCCCCTTGACATCTTAGCGGGTCCATCATCATCAACAATTATGGCACTAGAAGGAGGGCCTAATGACAAGATGTGTCCTCTCATTCAGTTTTCAACCTTTTCATACCTTTCATGGATACTTGCATTGTTCTCGAATTTTCGATCTCTTTTCCACTTACATGTATGATGATGACGATGAAGTGGCCTGGCTTGAGTACTTACATGCCTTTATTTCCATGCTTCATGAAGAAGATGGGTGTTCTGACAAAAAATCCAACTTGCTACTTGCACACACACTTCGTGAATCTCCACGTCGTTGGCTGCTCAACCTACCGGTTGACAACATACACTCACTTGAGCACTTTTGTGATCTCATTGAAGACATTTTCTATCATTTTGATCCATACCTTCTTGACCAAATTTTTTTACAACAACGGAAGGCTCCGCATGAATTGGTTATACATTTTTGGCAGCACTTCTGTGACTTGCAGTTTCAAGCTTCGAGGAGCTAGATGAAATTTATCTATCTTTGGGACTGGTTCGAGTATTTCCTTAAGAAATATGCCCGTCCCAAGAATAAGCTTTAGATCAAGCCTCATTCAACATTATTCACGGATGGAGCTATGCAATCTCATGTGGATGTTGTCACTGTCTCGACTAATTGTCCGCCTTCCCCTCATTCATCAACTCCACCACTACTGAGTGATATTGAGTATCATGCTCACACACCTGTTTAGCTTTCAAATCCTCCTAACATCACTTCAATCAATTTTCACGTATATTTGGTTGTGATTCCTTCTAGTTCTCATATGCTTTCTATTCTATGACCTCCGTCTTTGCACTCGGGTGTTCCTCTGGATGATACTATCTTGTGTTCATCCATTCCAGACTCTTCACTTGTTGTGAACGAGGAACAATCCACTGACAGATTTGGTGTTGCAAAACCAACATGCGCTGTCATTCATGAAAAGTATGAATGGGAGCTTGACCATCAACACTCGGCGAAGGATGACTTCCCTATGTCTGAGCCCCCTCCTTTTTTCCTAACATCTTTGGTGAACCTGCCATCCATGATTTTGCATGTGTGTCTCCATCCACGGATGCACCCATTGTTGATCACTCGCAGGACTCACCAGATGTTGGTCCATCATTCAACAATTGAGAGGAGAAGTTATTCATTAAAAATCCACTTGATCTTTCATTTGTCTTCTCCAGAAACATAGAGGATGATTTTTTTCGCTTTTCATCTACCCATCTATTTGATTCATATGATCATGAGGATACCGATGAAATCATTGATTTTTTTGATCATGGTGGTCGTGATCCATTTGTTTCCATATTCATTCATGATCATGACTCTATCGCAATTGATTTTTCAAAGCCACTGGTTTATGATGATCTATTTGATGATGAAGTTGAAACACCCAAGCCTTTCGAGGAACTTTAGCCCGAGCTGATGGTTATGTCAGGTACTCACTCTATTGGGGTTAGTCTCACTTTTGATCATGAAAATATTAAATCACCCAAGGCTCCTCATCACTCATATGTATGCATTGAAGATCAATCTCACACACAGATCATACGTCCTCCACTCGAACTGCACTATCCCATCGCTCATGCATTGGAGGAATCTTACACTACAAGCACTCATGCATGACGCAAGTTATCTTTGTTTATTTTGTTTGCTTGAATGTCACAGTCAAGAGTGTTATTATGCTTCAAAGTTGCACATAGTGTCGCATAACACTATGATAGGTCCACGAACTGCTTGTCATGCACTTGCACTCACTTATGCCCGTGGGCACTTTTAAACATGAAGTGTGGTTGTCTTCATTGTTATATCTTTCTTGTTTGTTGGTTTGCACAACTAGGTTGCTCACAGACCATGCCTTCACCAACATGGGCAAGACAATGTGTCAGTCGCTGCATTGGAAATATCGCTTCACGTGATCAGGTCCATGCACCGTTAGTGTAAGAGTAGGAGTAGTGTTTGCTTTCAGTTGTTTGCTTGCATGCTTGTTTTCTTACATGCTTGTTTTCTTATTTGTTTTGTTTGTTTGTTTGCTTGCTCGCTTGTTTTCTTACTTCCTTTGCTTTAAATTTTGCTTCTGCTCTTGCTTTGCTTCGTTGTTTGTTTGTTAGTTCACTTGTTTCGATCATAGGTTGGTTTCGCATGAAACCATGTATGACTCTTAAAGTGAGTTGGGTGAAGTACAAGAGGGCTTGTACAACTATCACTACCTGGTTATCTGTCATTTTGCCTTTGTATGAAGAACTTGTTACTTTTAGTCTATGATACGTTGAAGGAAAATACGTACTGTTCGAAGTGAACCTTGGTGAAAACACAAAGCATGCACGCTAACTAGTGTCACCTTCTTTGGCGGTTGTTTTTGGGTTAACACTTGTTAGCTCAGTCAAGTACAGTAAGGTGAGGGGGAAACCTTAACAGGCAAGTTAGAGATACAATAATCTACTTCTCTACTGGAACAACCTCTTCTGCTCTCAATAAGTCGAGATCCCTCTTCCGCCTCTGAAATGAATAAGTTCTATGCACAGTTGAAAAAATGGAAAATGAGAAAAATGAAAAGTGAAAAAATTCAAAATGAAAATAAAAAATGAATAAGGCGAAAGAAGAGAAAGGCTTCTTACACAAGGAGGTGATGCAAGTAACTTCGTCGGGGTATTGACCAGGCTCGCTAGTAGTGGAGCCATGCTTGTGCTCTTATGCGACTCCACCAGGGTAATGTCCATGCCTGCTGGCAGCGGAACAACACTAGAGATGAAACTAAGACTCTGATGGCTATACTACTTGTGCACCAATTTACCCCTCAACCCCAATTGAAACAACTGTGTTGTCTTGGCTTGGAAGGTGTGTCAATCGACCAAGAGCTTGGTAGCTGCTACATCTTACAATCACACTAGTGTGAAACCAAGATGAGTTGAGAACTAAACAATACTTCCGGAGGTGTTAGACTTGCTTTTCATGAATAAGGTCCATTCAGAGAGCTGGAGTTCTACCAATTTGTCGCTAAGTGTTGTAGCGGACCCTCCAAAATTTTTCCTTAGCTTTGTTTTGGAGCCTCCCTACCAAGTTTTCATAGCAGCTTGTCTTGCTTCGTAAAGTTCACAAGCTTCATTGTTTTTCTTGCACAAAGGTAGCCCGTTGATCACAACTTGATGCATTCCCCTCACAGGTTGATCACCTAGACTTAGTCTAGCTGCAGGTTGAGCATCTCCCCCAATAAATTGCATAATTATGGAGGGAAACCAGTCTTCCCTATAGAAATTGCACAATCCTGACTGGTAGCCTGTTGGGCTCTAGAATTGTGCGATTCTGCCAGTCAACACTCACAGTGAAAATTGCGCAATTTTCCCCAACAAGGCTGCTCAGCCCAGAATTTGTGAAAATATGGGCAGCAGTCAGCTGCTTTACCCAGAAATTGCACAAATCTCCTTGGCAGCCATCCTAGCTCCCAGCATTAAATGCGCATTTCCTTCCAGCAGTTGAGTAGCCTCTTGCATGTGCAGCCAAGTTGACCGGTTCCCTTTGGGACCGAGCAAAACAGACTTTCATGCATGAGTTGCTTCTCCCAAGGCAGCATGCAAAGGCATCCCTTGTTTTAGGGATCTATTCTTGGCAGTTGGAGGTTACATGCAAGGATCATTTCATAAACCTCCCACCAAGTGTCGCTTTCCCTAGATTTCTGGCATGCGTGTCACAACCTCGATTTTGTCAAAACTCATCAACTGGATACTGCAAAGCTCATCCATCGCATCAACCTTGCAGCTTTGACATCCTACATCACATCTAGGAGTTTTCGACACATTCAGCTCAGTTATTTTGGGGTAAGCCTGCTTTCCATTTTTTGTGTTGCATTCCTGGCGCTTTTTGTGTTTCGCTTCGTATGAAGGTTGTCTGCCTAATTTCAGTGAGTGCTTCATGTCGTTTTGATACATATTAGCTTGTACTAGAACCATTTTAGTTTTCATTTCTATCTCACCATTGTCACATGCATAAATATGTTTTTCACGAACAGTCACTGATTCGGTGACTCGCCTCACCCGCATGCATGTTGTTCCATTTTTTGAATCTATTATTCATCGTTTTCATGCATGATCATTCACTTATGCTTAGATTCAGTATCACCATGCATTCGCACTCACATTCGCATTCATTTTACCATTGGTGAGTCTTGGCAACCTCGGCCTAGACTCTCCCTTCACTAAGACAACATTGCACAATCCTGAGAGGGAAGGCTCTACCTTCCTCTCCATAAATGCACATTTCTACCCGCCAGCTGTTCCCCAGGCCTGCTTTACGCAATCCTGAGGGACAGTGACTACTGGCATGGAAAATTACGCAATGCAGTCACTAAGCCTGTAGTCATTTCCAATTGAAATTACGCATTGCACAATTCTAATAGTCAACAGTCAGACTGGACTGTGCATTGCACAGTTCCAGCAGCTAGTCAGCCTCTTGACTACCCGAACTCTGCCTTGCATAGTCTTGGCAGTTAGTCTCCCAACCTCTCGGTAGAAATTGTGCAACCTTCACGATCAGTCACATAGGTATGTTGCAAGTCAGTTCTCAAGCTCATTTTGGTTTTTGATTGACAGATTTCTTGCCATGAGTGTTTCCATGTCTCTAGGTATCTCAGGTTTTCATCTGCCCCTTAGCAGCACAGGTATAATGGTTTCCAAGAGAGCAGAGTCGAACACACCGTTCAAAGAACACTTGGGGATGCAGTCGATCAAGTGTCTATGAGCTTACCTACTCACGAAGACATCAAGTTGTTAGTAGACAAGGACATGAAGATATGAAAAAATCAACATCACAGTGAGCAGCATCATGAACAGGAGCTGAAGGAAACATACTGAATGCAATGAATGCAAGAGGAAGGTTGTTGACAACACAAAGGCAGAACAAAGTTGCGAGCTCAAGCAGATCCACTGATGATGAAAGAAACTTTGGAGACTCAGGCTATGAGGTGATGGTGTGACATGAAGATCGCATGAAGAGAGAGAATGGAACAAAGAAGGAGTTGCATGTGCTGAAGCTGCACAGACAGATGAATGAGTTGCAGCAGGAACAAGAACCATAGTAGACGCAACATGCACTCACAGATGAAACTGCGCCCGTACAAGTTAAAGATCCATCCCAGCAGTTGACACGGAGTAGGCATGGTGAGCAGTGTTTTTGATCACATGCAAGGGATTCAACAACATACATGTAATTTTCGATCCAACCCATTCAACACACTCACCAAAGTGAAGACAAGAAGCAAGTGCAACTAGTGTTGAACATGTACTTCGACAAGTTGATGCGCATGACCACCATCACACACTCAAATATCACCATGGACACTATGCATCATTGTGTAGCCGGTTCAGCTACACCCAAGAAGACCATGCACATGTTAGCAGATAGGTTGGTTGAAGGAGCTGAACCAATGCACTGATTGCAATGGAGGAAAGAGTTCGCTTAAGCAAGATGTCACCATGGGGTGCATGCACACCATCACGGACGACCAAGCTTGGCATCAGCTCACCACCTTCGCCATCACAAGCATGTCCAAGAGTTATTTTCATCACAAAGGACCGAGTGTCAGTGATGTCTTGCATGGATTGCTCAAGCCATGTTGTCTCACATGAGTACATGTGCATTGTAATGTTAAGTCATGTCAAGTGTAAGTCAAGTGTAAATAGTTGGATGTAATAGTCATAGAGTTTGTGAAGAGTCATGAGGGTAGTTGAACTGTCACAAAGCGGAATGTCAAGGGTCACCCCACCCTTTGCTATAAATAGTCCCTCATAACTCATTGTAGAGGCTTTTGGTCAGCCAAGATTCCGATAAGACTATCTTGTAGAGAGCTTGGACAGTATTGTAACGCGCCTTGGATTCTCCACTGGAAGGAGCTAGTACATCTCTTTGGAGGAGGTGGATGCGGCTATAATGTTCCACTGTTGGGGTTAGTGGGTGTATGTGGATGTATTGTATGACTAGAACTTACACTTTTTTATATAATAAGAGCCAACACGTTTCATTCATATGTTGTATTGTATTCCAGCTGTCTTGTTTACTATAAATGGCATATGTATTTGCTTTCTTACGCATGCATGTATGGAATGTTATGTATGAGCATTTATGAATCTTTATGGAATGTGCTGATTGGTTTAACCATCACTTTCGATTGCCATCTTACTTGCTTTCTAGCTTGTGATGCATCTTCGCTCGTGTGTTCCCTTCCCATCCGAGTACTGTTACAGGTTGCTAAGGGGCACACTCATCTCAACCCACCAGTGTTAGAACCTCTCATGCACCTTCCTTGACTCACTGCAGTGGTCAAACACTTGCTACTAACAGAGTTATCTTGCTTTCCTCTGTGCGAAATCGCGGTCAAGGCATTACCATACGGCCCACTGCTAGGACTCCCACACCAAATGGTTTGAGGTCTAATTGGGACTTCTTACCAGGGATGTCCCCTTGACATGTTGGCGGGTCCAACACCATCAATAGGTTGTAATTGAACCGGGGTATTAATTGTCTCAACTTTATTTTGTTGGCAAACTAAACATTCCGCAATAAATTTTTGAATATCAGATTTATGGCCATCCCAAAAAAATTCCTTATTAACCCTGTGGTAAGTTTTTTAAAATCCTGAGTGCCCTCCTAAGGGAGAGGTGTGCAATTCTAGAAGAATATTTTGTTTGAGTTGGGAATTCTTACAGAGGTATAAGTGATCTTTGTACCATAATGAATCAATTTTAAAAATAAATGTATCAGATGTACTGGGATCTTGCTGCAACTTTTGAATGAGTTCCCATGCTTCTTCATCATTCTTCCATTCATCTGTTGCTTCATTTATCCAATCTGGTTGGATAATATAAATGGCACAAAACAATGCTTCCACGTCCTCATCCTTTCATGAGAGTGCATTTGCAACAACATTTTTCTTCCCTTTTTTGTAGATGATTTCAAAGTCATAAGCCCACATATTTGTGACCCATTTTTGCCTCTCTTCTGAAGATAATATTTTTTCTAAAAAGTATTTAAGACTATCATGATCCTTTTTTACCTTGAAGTGTCTTCCCATTAGGTAAGGTCGCTATTTCTTAAGTGCATGTAGTATTGCCAACATTTCCTTCTCATAAATAGCTTTGTGTAAATACTTTCCTTTGATTGGATGAATTTAGAAAGCAATGGGTCTTCCTTCTTGCATTAAAACAACACCAATTCCATTTCCCGAGGCATCACATTCCACAATAAATGTTTTTGTCAAATCTGGCGTAGCTAAGACCAGTGCTTGACTCATTGCCTCTTTAAGATGTTTAAAGGCCTTCGCTGCTTCTGGAGTCCAAGAAAATGAATCTATCTTCAATAATGTTGTTAGAGGTGCCGCTATTCTCCCATAATTCTTAACAAACTTGCGATAGTACCCTGTCAACCCGAGAAATCCTCACAAATGATCTATGGATGTGGGGATTTTCCATTCCTTAATGGATTTAATTTTTCTAGGTTCTACCTTAACACCTTCATGAGATACAATATGACCCAAATATTCCACCTCTTGTACTCCAAAGAAACATTTGGAGGCTTTTTCATATAATTGTTTCACCTCCAATAGTTTGAGAACCCTGTCAACATGTTGAACATTATCCTTCCAAGACTTATTGTAGATTAGTATATCATCAAAAAGTACTAACACAAAATGATCCGGATTTAAGCAGGAACGCAATAGATTACAGAGATAACCATAAATACAGAGATGCGATAACCATAAAAACAAAGATGCAGTGGAAATAATACTTCATTTCATTAATGGAGAATACTGAAATATGCTTACAAATAGAAATAACCCAGCTAGGGCGATGGTAGCTTATCTCTGAGAAGAGAAGTGTCGGCTACATGCCTTTGAACTGTTTCGAACTGTGTTTACAATGAGGCTCGAAGGCCTATTTATTATTGAGAAACAATGGAAAACCCTTAACATTCCAAAACCTAACCCTAGAAGATGAAACGCCAAACTATGGGCCCCGTTTGGGTAAATTGGTACATCAACTTCCCGGGGTCGTAACTTTGGCATACGATCTCTGTTTGACGCGCATGATAGCCCATTGGAAAGATCTCTCCGAGGACTATGATGGAAAAGACGATTTTTTGCCTAAATATTTGTGAAGGTCGATTTCGAAAAAAACGCCGTTTAGGGCCTCAAAAAGGCTCCGGAAGTTTAGGACCCGAAAAAATGCTAAAAATAGTAAACTGCGCTATAATTAAGGAAAGTGAAAAACTGAAAGAGACAGTTGTGGGGGTCCAAATGGGATAGGTGGGTGGCCACCAACATCCACCTGGATCATTCCTCCCCCCTTAGGAAGCAATGGTCCCCATTGCGTTGAGTTCCTCCTTGAGATGAGGAAGCTTCTGCTGAGCTGGGTCTCCAGTGAGCTGTTCTGCAATCTTTGATGTGTCCAGAAATGGTGGGAAGCATGGTCGGCGATGGTCCACATTGAACAATCAGTGCAAGCGAAGGAATGGACGAATGCTGTGCTTCAAAGCATTGTTGCCCACAGCCTTGTTACTGGTGTAAGGACCATGTCGAAGCGGTCTGAGTTTCTGATGGGTTCTGGTAAGGCGTTCTCTCTGCAGATGTAACCAAACTTTTTCGCCCACTTGAAACTTGTGTGGTACCCCTCTGGGTAAGGAGAAGTTGTTCCTGTGTTCTATCATGACTGTATCCCTATGTTGTTGCTGCTACGTGGAGGAACCCTTTGCGGGGGTCATGGATGTAGCAACGATCTTCCCCTTACTTTGGGAGTGAACCAGACAGAAAATAAATTTCCTAGTCTATGAGATGAGCTTGCCGCCTTTCTTAGCAGTGATCAAAGAGGTGGTGGTAGGTGGAGCTACCTCTAGTATCCTGTATAATGAATTATCCAAAGAAATAATGACAGCGCGAGGCCTTGACTCATACACAGCATGTCGCCTCCACAAGTATGGCTGGCCTAATAGTACATCACAAACATCCAGAGGTGTAACATCACACAATACCTCATCTGTGAAGGGCTTGATGATGTAGGGAAGGTGGCACTGCTGGTGAACTTTGAGATCTCGTCCTTCGTGAAGCCACCCGATACTGTATGGTTGTGGGTGTGGCATAGTTGGTAGGCCCAACTGCTTCACGACCTCTGCTGAAACGAGGTTCTTTTGGCTGCCACTATTGACAATGAATTGCAACGGCGAACCCTTCACCCACATCTGTGAGTGGAAAAGATGTTCCCCCTCCTCTGGCTCTTCGGGCTCATTATTCTGGATCTTGGCAGTGGCAACAGTGGCACTAGGATCCGCATCAATGATTTGCTTCCCTTTTCCATCCCCCTTGTCGAGTTCCGGCTCAGAGTCAGAACATGCATCTGATTTGGAAGCCTTCAACTCGGCCACCAGCGACTGCTTGGTCCGACACTCACTTGTGTTATGAGTGGGACTCTTGTGGAACTCACACCACTTTCCTGTGTCCTTCTTCGGCTTTGTGGTGTTGTTATTTTCTTGCAGCTTAGAGGGGTTGTCTTGGGTCACCCCGCCTTGGCTTTGTCCTTTGGGCTTCGGATTTGTAGATCCAAAGTCTCGCTTCTTCTGTTTGAACTTTTGCTCGATTTTGACAGCGTATCGGTATGTTGTGCCGAGTGAGGAGATGTTCAAGAACTCCATCTCTTCCTGGATGTATCTGTGTAGGCAGCCGCGATATTTGAGTACCAGATGCAGCTCAGAATCTTTGATACCCAACTGTGTGCGAAGGGTATGAAAAATATTTATGAACTCTGGTACATCTTGGTCTCGTCCCTGCCACAGTGTGGTCCATTTGATGTATTTGTCCTCATAGCTTTTGACAAGGTAGTACTGCTCCTTGATGGCATCCCAGAAGTCATTCCAAGTGGGGGCAGCTGAAAACAATGAGCCTATACTTTCATCCTTCTGCTCGCAATATGTTTCCCAACAGTTCTTGACGTGGGGGGCTGCTTTGAGAAGAGCGAAAACAATTTTTTCTCGACTTGAAAATTCATGAACAGAAAAATACCCATCTAGTAGATTTAACCATTTATCTACGACATTTGCGTCTATTTGACCCTTGAAGATGGGGATTTCAAAATTAACTTGTACCTTAAACGGTGTGGCGTTTCTAGAGTAGCTGTTGGAAGCCGATGCGTCGCCTCTGGGTAGCCGCTGAAGGATCTGCGCAAAGCTATCCATCATCGCGTTCCTTTGCCGCTCGAGGGCTTCTTCTTCAAGATTCTGATAGGATCTCCTACCCCCTTGTCTTTCTTCTCATCCGCCATGGGAGGTTGTCAAGATTTGCGAGGCTGGTCTTGCAAAGGTTCGACCAATTCAAGCCCTAACTCCTTATATCCCAACCTTGTTGGGGGCATGCAAAGAAAAATAGAGAAAAAGCAGACCGCTTTGATACCACTGATCCGGATTTAAGCAGGAACGCAATAGATTACAGAGATAACCATAAATACAGAGATGCGATAACCATAAAAACAGAGATGCAGCGGAAATAATACTTCATTTCATTAATGGAGAATACTGAAATATGCTTACAAATAGAAATAACCCAGATAGGGCGATGGTATCTTATCTCTGAGAAGAGATGTGTCGGATACATGCCTATGAACTATTTCAAACTGTGTTTACAATGAGGCTCGAAGGCCTATTTATTATTGAGAAACAATGGAAAACCCTTAACATTCCAAAACCTAACCCTAGAAGATGAAACGCCAAACTATGGGCCCCGTTTGGGTAAATTGGTACATCAACTTCCCAGGGTCGTAACTTTGGCATACGATCTCCGTTTGACGCGCATGATAGCCCGTTGGAAATATCTCTCCGAGGAATACGATGGAAAAGAGGTATATTTCCCAAAAAACGTCGTTTAGGGTCTCAAAATGGCTCCGGAAGTTTAGGACCCGAAAAACTGCTAAAAATAGTAAACTGCGCTATAATTAAGGAAATTGAAAAACTGAAAGAGATTTGTGGGGGTCCAAATGGGATAGGTGTTTGGCCACCAACATCCACCTGGATCACAAAATTTCTAAGGAAGTGTTTTAAAATGGAATTCATGAAACCTTGAAATGTAGAAGGTGCATTGGTAAGGCCAAAAGGCATCAACAAAAATTCATAATGAACCTCATGAGTTCTAAATGTTTTTTTTGGAATGTATTCAGTCTCCATTCTTATTTGATGATATCCTGAATGAAGATCCAATTGGTGGAGTAAATTGCTCCATGTAACTCATCCAATAATTCATCAAGGAAATGAATAGGAAATTTATCTTTAATAGTGAGCTTGTTGAGCTCCCTATAATCTAGACACATGACCCATGATCCATCCTTCTTGTGCACCAATACTACTAGAGTAGAGAAATAACTTTGACTAGGTTGAATTATACCAGCCTCTAGCATTTCTGCAACCATATGTTAAATTTCACTCTTTTGGGAATATGGATATCTGTAAGGCCTGGTGTTTGGAGGAACGCTTCCTGGAATAAAATGAATAGCATGATCATGATCACAAATAAGTGGGAGGCCTTTGGGAGTCTCAAATATCTTGGAATGATTGTACAAAACTTTTTGGATATCTAGAGAAATAGATGATTTTGATGTGGGAACCTCTAGTGAACATAATTGTGCAATTACGCCCCATTATTCTTTATTTAGAAAATTTGTCATGCTTTTAGAGATTATAATCATTCCTAGTTTCCCTGAAATACCCCATAATTCAACTTCATTTCCTTCCCAAAAACAAAATTCAAGAAACTGTCATGAAAATTAAAAGCTATCATACCCAGAGAATGTAGCCATTGGACTCCTAGTACAACATCGACACCACCCATTGGAATGGAAGTCATCAAACTATTCAATACATATTCTCCCATCGATAGATTTATATTATGGCACTTTCTAGATCAATTTATGTTTCTTCCATTTGAAACCATCACTTGACACTTTGGTGATGGATATAGGAAGCAATTCAATTCCTTGGCTATCTTACAATGAATAAAATTATGAGTACTACCAGAATCAATCAAAAATATTACCTTTTTCTTCTTTATATGTCCTTCTATCTTGAGGGTTTGAGGAGTCGTAATTCCCGCCAATGCATTACAAGATATGGTCGAATTCATTTCTTCTTCTCTAGGTTTGGTTTCTAGTGTATATCCTCTTCTTTTGATGTTTCTTGTCCCTTTTCTTCCTCCTCTTCACAATCTATGTAAAATAATTTTTTCTGAGCAAACTTATGACCTTTAGTGTATTTGCTATCACAACTATAACAAAACCCTTTTACTCTTTTTTCTTCCAGTTTTTGTGGTGTCAACCTTGTAGGTTGTGGAAGGCTACGGGCAACAACACTTATATCTTTATAATTTTGAGTGGTATGCTTCCATGTTGCCATAATTTTGCGTTCAATTTTTCTTGCCAACATGAATAACTTCTCCAATGAATTAGGTTCACAAAGGCGAACCTCATGTTGGATGTTATCCTTTAGTGTCTCTATGAACACATCAATCTTATGCTCCTCTGAAATATCTTTTACCCTTATATTCAATTTTTGGAATTCCTTAATGTGCTCCACTATTGAACCCTTTTGTTTGAGATTTATCAATTGGCTAAAGAAGGTGTTGCTTTTTGTATCCTCATAATGTGCTATCATTTCCTCCATAAAAATTGACCAAGTGACAATTTGTTTACGAGAACAAAGCCATCAATACCATGCAAACTAATTTGGTTCCAAATATAAAGTTGCAATGTGTACCTTTTGTGTGTTTTGCACATTATGGAGATCAAAGTATTGCTCCATCTGTAGTATCCATGTTATAGGATCCTTGCCATCATACTTCCTCATATCAATATTTGGAACATGGTGAGGCTTAAATCCAACATTAGATTCTATGAAATCATGATTAACAATTCTTTTTTTCTCATCTTGAGTTTCCTCTACTACCTTTTCACCATTAGGGAGCATTTCGTGTAGCAACTTTGCCAAACCTCCTTTCAAACCTTCGATGTCTTTCTTCAAATCTTCAATGTTTTCTTTCCATTTTGCTTCTAAACCATCCATATTGGCTTCCATCTTAGCTTCCACACCATACATCTTAGCTTCCATGCCTTTCTTTAAACCATCCATATTAGCTTCTATTACTTTTTGTGAGAGTGGAATTTGCTACACTTGGTCTCGTAATTTTGATATATCATGTTCCATTTGTTTCTCTTCTTCATGAGTCACGATAGATATTTCACGTTCCATACTAGGTGTTTCCATTTCCTTTCTTTAGGGCATCAATTAATGATAGTTATGCTTCACTATTCCCTTTCAATCACTTCAAACTAATTTTTTAAACCAAACTTATGCAAATTAAAAAAAAAAAAACTACACACTTTTTTTCACTTTGTAGGAGCTCGATATTTAATCTGTTGTATCTTGATTCTTTGTAATTTCTGATCTCCAAGGTCTAAAATTGTGACCTGTGGTAGCCCTCTAAGTTATATTTCTAACCCCACTAGTTTGATCAATATTATATTCTTAAATAAAATGTTATGCCAAATCTCCCACGATAACTAGATTATATACTGGTTCAGTAGAGCAGATTTGTATGACCTTCTACGTGTCACTGTTTCTACTTTCGGCGCTTAAAACAATACACAAAAAACTATAGGTCGTTTTGTTTATGTAACTTCTTACAAAATTTCAATCCAATGCTCATAGATAAATTTATGACGATTTTCCCAAGGTCACCTGTTTGGGATGTAATTCGGGAGCCTCCAAAAACCCTACCTTCATTGGATCATATATCCAAAATTATAGTGAGACAAGATCTGAAATTCAGACCCAAGGTTCATAATGACATCATATCAAATGGGTTTTAATTTTAGCTTCTACAACTTTGTACAAAACAAGTTATATTGAAAATTCCATGATGATTTGTTTGGAGCAGCGAAACCCTAAAATCCAAAGCTCTGATACCAAATGTTATGCAACCAGCTCACAAAATAGAAGAAAATATATATCAACGACTTCAAAATCAGCCTCTTCAAGGGGGAAATCTCCTTTAAATTACATAAATGAACAATTCTTGGATGATACAAATGGCAAGCCCTTCTTTCTATATACAGTAGTCTAAGGGTTCATAATATAATCAGAGTAGACATAACAATAATATTCTAAGAGCACAACAATAACAATAGTGGGCTTCTATGGGGCACAATAATAACAATATGGGGACTACATAGGCACACCAATACAATAAGGGGGTTTCACTAATAACAATAAGGGGCTACACTAGTAGTATAGGGTCCTAACAAAAGTGGTCCCTTGATATATCAAATTCGGATCACACATTGGAGACTCACATTTTTTGTATTAGCTTGCATCTCTATTATTGGCTTGCATATTTGTCCTTATTTGCATTTATTAGCTCACATCTGTGGTGGCTTATGATGACTCACATTTCTATGGTAAATTTGGACATATCACATGGCATACTTTGGTCAATGCACTATATTTGTGTGGCACATAACAATGGCTCGCATACTTTGTTCTAAGTTTGATGGCTCATATACCTTCTTTGTATAGTACCTCGTATATACTATTTTTGTCTCTTATATATTCCCTATGGTTCATATAACTCTTCTGTGGTCTGCAAACCTTCCATTTGGGTCAAATACCTTCATTGTATGGCCCATATCATATACAGTGGTTCATATTATTATATTCATGACCCGCATTTGTATCTCTAAAATTGGCATACATACATAGTGGCATCACGACTGTGGCATTGCTTGATAGAGCCATCATTCAAATATACAGTGACATCATGGCTCAAATATACATAGAGGCATCACTCTATCATTTTTATCTCTGTGGTGGCATCACGATACTATACAATGGCTCACACAAATACTCTCACTCCTATATACTCCAAAGTGACTCTCACTCACACATTTCAGTGGAACGTACTTTGTCTTTGTATTATTTCCTTGGTGTCTCACATTCGTATTTATATGGTTTTCTTTGATTCTATATGGCTCACAATTTATTGTGGCTCAAAATAAATTCACATTTCAATGTGGTTCAGATATATTATCTTTGTGGCCAATATCAAATCTTTGTGGCATGTACAAAATCTTTGTGGCACGTATTGAAGCTCTATGGCAAGTATCACTCACATATGTGACTTGCACTCAGGTATTTGGACTCTCATATGCACCTTTGGCATATGGAAAATGACATATGACATTTTCTATCTTAATGGTATTCTATGGTTTAATGGTTTTTACCATGACAACAATGAGATTTACAATCTATGGCAGTAATTTCCTATGGACAGAGTAACCTTTGATGTATATATATAGCAGTGCCCTTGCATATAGAGGTAACCTTATATATGGAAATAATCTTGAATGGAAATGATCATTGATATGAAAGTAATCTACTTCACATGAAAGTGATCTAAAGACAACAATGTTTGGAAATAAGCCTAGTATGACAGTGACATTTGATGACTATGACGGTGACCCTATTGCATAATAGTGAGTTAGATACATCTAGTGACCTTGTTAATGCTGAACCTAATGTTTGAAAATAATCCTATATGACAGTGATACTGGCATGGCAGTAGAAATTGGTGAATTCCAGTGTGTTCATAACAATGATGGATGGCAATATTATGACAATGATGTATGGTTTGAGGATGATGTGATAGTGATGGAAAAAATTCTTTGACAACAACAGCGATGTATGACAGTGATAATGTTTTAATGAGAGTATGATGTGGTTTGTTGTTGGATTGGCCCTAGGTGGCCTGGTGTAATTAATAAAGATTTCTCATGATATTGTACTTTGTATCTCAGTTTAACTTTGATGAACATATAATAAAAGAAGAATATGGTTGGGTTTTCCCCCTTGTGGGATTTTTCCTTGGTCTCTAACCTAAATCCTGGTGTCTCTATTGTGCATACTTTTCTTCTATTATTATTTAATGTTCAGCTACATTTTTGATATTATTGTTCTCTCTACATGATTTCTATTAATGAAATGATATTATGGGGTGAATGTTATATGAAAATGTTGAAAAAGTTTGAAAATGCAATAGAGAACAATCTAGCCCTAAAAATTAACATGGTATCAGAGCCGGCCTAAAGAAAAGTCATTGAAAATAACCCTAATGAAGACACCTACGATGAAGTTCATGCTCAAAGAATAGTGAAAGAGATGAAGATGACAGAGACTTAAAATAATGCTAGGTTTTTAAGGAAACCCTAGGGAATTCCTTTGCTCTTGCAAACAGAAGCTAGGAGAAACCCTAGGAGTGGCCTTCATATGGAAAGATCCTAGTGTGATTTAGAATATTCCATGATATTATTCATTTATTCAAGTACCTATGACATATTAGAGAGACCCTAGATGTACTTGTCTCAATAGGAGATGATATGATATAGATCTGGAGAAAGATCTTGTACATTTATAAGTTGGGCTTAGTGTCCTCAGGTAATTGTAAAGGTTCCACTTTAGTAGCAAATAATCCAGTAATAGTAGGAGTAACTGGAATCACAGTACGTATCGGTATAGGTGACTCTGGTAAATTAGATGAAGAACTAGAATTTTGTGATGTACTGGACTCAGTTAAACGAGACCGCTTTCGCTGACTAGGTGTAGCTTCAGGCGGTAAAGGCGGTTTACTCGTTGTCCTACGCGAACGATGGGGTAAAGGTTGATTTTCTTCCATGATTGCTGATTGATTTTATTATAAAAAGAAATAAACAAAAAGAGGGTAATCTAGGAAAAATAATTACCAAGTAATTGTGAACTGCAATATACCACCTCGGAGGAGCCAAGGACTTAACATACATGCAGGTAATCTCCCCGAATGTTGTTTTCAGTGTATCACAGTATACAAGGCGGTCAACTCGGTTACCTATGGATGGATAGAAACCTAATTTAGTCCTCCAAAATATACCCAAAAGTACGTGGAGGCCCAATCCGTGTTAGCATTGTCTAATGCGAAACCGCATAGTGAGAGCATTCCCTTATACTTTTCGTACTATAACACTGCCTGATATACTCGAAAGTACATGGAAAAGCTACGATATACTTATGTACGTCAAATGAGGTATCACAATCGGAATGTATTGCAGACCATTAGTGATAGTTGTTATGTTTAACAATGCCAAAACACGTCTCTAGCCTAGACCTCTAAATGTTATGCATTAAGTTACAATGCTCCATTAGGTTAATTGAGATAAATTTTAGTTGATCTTGTTTAAAATTTTTCCTTTCAGGTTCACTGCGTGATGTTTTTGAAACTCCTAGAATGCAACTAATATGAGAAACATTCTTTTCATTTGATTTAAACAATGAAAACTGTAACTAAAAGGGATAGAGCAATCATAATCTCTAAACAAAGAGCATAGAGCACATCTAATGCAACTTTCCCTATACCATTCCTACAAGCACACACAAACTTCTAAATGCATTATGCATGTTTTTCTTTTCATTCCTTTAATTTTTAGATGAACATAAAGAAACTAAATGCACAAATGATCAATCAATTCTTTTCACAAGAAACGAAGACTTTACAACAGTTTATTTTTCAAAGAAATGAAGACTTTACGACAATTCTTTTTTAGAAAAGTAAAGACTAATCAATGTAAGCTAACTTTGGGATTGATTCGACAATGATAAAGAAAACATAAAGAAACATTGAACAAACAAAGCCAAAGTGAGCATGGAAAAGAAATCCTAATTTGGACTTCATAGACAGAGAAACATTGACCATTCAACAAACAAGATGTGAAACAGTTTGGAAAAAATCAAGCAAGAAGATGGGTTTTTGGCTTGACAGGGACCAACACAGCCCTGAGTGTGAGACAGTGCGTTGCAGAGCACTGTCTCTAGGCTAAGGCTGCTTTGCATAGCACTATGTCAATAACAACAATGTGTTGATGTTAGAGAGCACTACCAACACACAAATAAGCACACATTTTGACCAAACAAGCTTCAAAATGACTGAATATGGGTAAATGAACTCAAACAAAGTCTACTCCTACAGCTAAGACAAGGGATAACTACCAGGAATGATGGTCAATCCCCAGTAGAGTCACCAATTTGTTATATGGAATTTATACCTATGGATAAGTGTATCTTCCCTAAGTGGGTAGTTACACTTAGAACAATTGAAGTAAATATGTTTAACCTTTTCCTACAATAAACAGATAAGATAAAAGAACCTACTTGTGATCCTTCGCTTCCTTTGATATCCTTTGAGTTTCTCCCATCGCTCCTACTCAAACTGAATTTGCTCAATTGGTACCTTCCAACATAAACAGAATATGACAACAATCAAAGCATATGATCTATTTATTGTAAACAAATGGAATCAACAACATTTGAACATACATTCATCATAGATATAGACAAAAGTATTGGAAAAGGAACAAACAACTTTATTGATTGATATAAGGAGAAGTTACACCCAATGTGGTTCGATCTTGTGTCAATCATCCAACTTAGTCAAAGCCCTCATCACACCAATAACAACATCAATATAGCAGCATAACATTACTTTGACAATGATTTTAAGTCTCTAAACCAACAATATTTCTCTATAATATCCAAGCTCCTTTGGCTCTATGATGGGAGGCCAATTTATAGATGAATGCAAGTGGTTTTGTCATTAGTATGGCATTGAATGGTTTTCCATAATTGGATGATTAGTTTCCATGTTCAAAGGGATGAGAGAATAGAGGATTAGATGATCCAAGGCTATCCTAAGTTGAGCTCATCTTGATAGGATGGGAGTTGGGTTCCTTCTAGAAGGCTCTAGAAAGGAGGAATATACTCATGATCCAATGAACATTTCGAGGATTCTCACCCAGTGCAGGCTTGAGTGGGCTTAGGTGCTCTGCAAAGCATCCTTGAATGGGGCTAACTTCTCTGCAAAGCAATTACCCATGACCAGGGGTGCACTAGTGACCTAAGGAAGTACTTCAGCAGGGTTTGAAGTCAGGAAACTGTCATGGATGAAAGCACTCAATGAGGTGGTATGTCTAGGGCATGTAGCAACTAAATTAGGGTTTGATAGACCCCGTTTACATTGATATTATCGTCAGGACTAATGTGCCCAAATAGACCTGTAATAAGCCAGTGTACCGATCTGGTGACCTTCTCTGCTGCAGAAATTTGAAGGAGCTCCCACATTCTCCCTCACATCCCGCACAAGTCTATCAACTTTCCTAGTTATTTTTATACCTTATCTAGATGATTTTTCTTGAGTGGGTGTCTGCACTCTACCTCCTCTTTGATCCTCTATTATTGGTTTCTCCACAACTTCCTTATGCTCCCCCTTTGGAGCTAAAAGATCCTCTTCTGGTGGGATCTGAATCGCCCTCTCAATAGAGCACCACATCGCTTTCTCCTCATCAAACTTTACATCCCTTTGCACAACTATCATTCTGAGGGATGGAAAGTACATACGATAGTTGTGAGAAGTTTCTGTGTAACCCACAAATACACCCAATTCTACTATCGACTCAAGCTTCTTCCTTGATTCTTTAGAGACGGTAGTTAATAGAGGCTCCAAAAATTCTGAAGTGTGATACATTCGACTTTCTCCCCGAGAAAGCTTCCTCTAGTGTAATCATGCCCAAAATCTGATGAGGACTCTGGTTATACAAATAGACTATTGTGTTGCATGCCTCAACCCACAAATGTAGAGGTAGGCCTTGGTCATGCAGCATAGCCCTCAAAGCTCCTACAATGCTATGATTCTTTCTCTCATCTGCTCGATTCTGTTGTGGGTTGTGGGGTGCTGTCAAATCTCTTCGAATGCCTTCTTTCACAACTAAATTTTTGAATTCATTCTTCACATACTCACCTCCATTATCACTTCTAATAGCCTTTACCTTCTTGTCAGTCTCTTTCTCAACCAGTGCCTTGAATTCTACAAACTTCGAGAATGTCTCATATTTCATCTGCATGAAGAAGATCCAAAACTTCCATGAGAAATCATCAATAAATATAACATAGTACTTATGTATGGTAATGGAGGCTATCGAGAAAGGTCTGCAAACACCAAAGTGGACTCTTTTGAAGACTGTGTATGCTTTGTTTTCCTGATCATGGAATGTGGATTTTTTGTACTTCCCCAAGGTGCATCCTTTGCATACATCATGTTGCTAAAGTGCTCTTTTGGGGAGGCTAGTGGTTATTTGCTGCATAATATTCAAGGCACCATAGTGAAAATGGCCAATTTTTTATGCCAAATTTCACTGACATCGCAACTTTCTCCACCTTAGTGCTTAATGCAGCACTATCTTCCACATCTAGATTATACATGTTCTTCACATGAACCTTGATTTTCTTCACCTGTCCCATGGCTATCTGTCTCAAGAATAATTTTCCTTTGTTGAAGATTACATCATAACCACGATCTTCCAAAACAACAACAGAGATGATATTTTTCTTTAGGCTTGGAATGAACATGACATCTTTGAGTCTGAGAGGGGATCTTGACTCCCTCTAAAAGCTGACTGTACCAATATTGGTCATGTTGTACCTTCTTTCATCCCCCATCTCGATGTCCATCTAGAGATATTTATCCTCCAGCTCACTAAAAAAATATCTACACCCTATCATGTGGAACAAGGCACCAGATTCCAAGTACGACATGCTCCCCATCACTGTGCTCACCATGCATGCAATAAGGGTAAATTCAAGCTCGAGCTGTGAAGACAAGTATTCACCTACTCCTCCTCCTGAGGTCAGTTTTCTTGTCTTTTTGTCTAGAAACTTGGTGGAATAATTCCTGAATTCATGACAATGGAAGCATTTGATTTTGGAAAAATCTTTCTTCTTGCCCCCTTGGCTGGATTCTGGTTTGGTTTGATTTTTCTTCCCTTTTCCTTTCTTTCCCTTTCCAAACAATGCAAATTTTTCTTC
Source organism: Pinus tabuliformis (assembly GCA_031772625.1). NCBI lineage: Eukaryota > Viridiplantae > Streptophyta > Pinopsida > Pinales > Pinaceae > Pinus > Pinus tabuliformis. The sequence continues at coordinate 567,909,713 of CM062810.1, forward strand.
ATCCTCTCCCTTGGATGAAGTCCCATCTCTAGTATTTCGCCTTATTTCCTCATGTACCAAATTAGACCATAAGTGTTCCCAATTCGATAGTTTCTCCCTCCCTTTCATTGAATATTGGTAGCTATGCCACCTTTTTGGAAGGCCTATAAGGGCTAGGCTTACCAAATCATCATTTCAAATAGTAACACTAACTTCTGCAAGCTAATCACAAACTTGTATGAACCTTCCCAGATACTATTGAATAGTGTCATTCTTCTGCATCTTGATATTTCAAAGTTTATCCTTGAGTGCCAGTTTCGTATGGTCATTGTTATTTTGGAAAATTAAATTTAGTCCTTGCCACATTACACAAAGATTTTCTTTCCCGTGGAGATTGGTGACAATGTGGTCCCATACTCCCTCCAACATCATTCTCCTAACCTTGGCTACATCTTTCTTCCATTGGCCTAGGTTCTCGGCATCAGATTCCACTGGTTTTACAACATCTCTATTGATGTATTTTAGAAATCCATTATCATCCAATACCACCTCCACGCAATCCTTCCATGCGATGAAATTAGAGCTGACTTCCAAGGCATACTCTAGTATCAACCAATTGAAGGTCATCTTCCCAACTCTAAAGAGATCCTACTACACTCAATTGCAAATTTGAACCTCCTGAGAAACAACTTTGAAATTCTTGCTCTAATGTGAATCATTGTCCAATACCATGTAGAAATTATGATGTATATTTGCAACTTATCATGAAGAATTAATAAAAATCACAAGACACGAACCTACTCTACTAGTTTGCAAAGTTCAATTCCCAATTTAGAACATCAGTCACAAACATAGATATGTATTACAATTTTTTTTCTCAACTAAGCACAACCTGCAAGTGAATAACCTATCTCTCTAATCACTAAGAATATATGACCTAGACTTAGTCAATTTCTGCCTCTACTTGAGCCCCTATTTCATTGCGCGATTCCTTAAGGAATTAGTCCCTTATTATTTAGGAATTTATCCAAAATGGATTGTGCAATTCCCAAGGTTGAGCATCTGACTATATGCAACACCTATACACTGAAGACTAATCTACAAGTGATGTTACACTACCTTGGAATCTACACCACAACTGGGGAGCTCAAATTCTCTACATGCACTAGCTATTTTGGGTTGATTGATCAGTTAACTGGATGATCAATGAGTTTGACTGAAGTCCCACTGCACAACTGACCTTCCACTAGTTTCTCCAATAGTTAGAACTAGTTTAACTAACAACAACTTAAAATAAATGACATTGATTGCTACAAATTAACAATCACACATGCTTAACTGAACTCTAACTCCTCCAACTCAAATTTATTAAGCTAACTAAGTGACAAGAGCCATGTCACATCAGTTAACTACATCCAAGTTGTCTGCTGATGTGGAAATTCGAATTTTCTCAATTTAATCAAGGCAAAATCAAATTGAGAATTTCTTTATCCCCAGTAGTTAAGCTTATGCATCCTCTGAATTATTTATTACAACATCAAACGTGGGATGTTTGGCCTTATTTAAATCTTTTAGCATAATTTCTTTCCCTCTCTTATCTTCATGAAAATGATAGTGGTGGCAATGACAATGTTGTGGCCTTCCATACTTATCTTCATATTGTTGTGTGTGGGTGCTTGATTTCCTTTTAGGAGTTTGCAAAAGAGTGCCTTCCTTCACACCCTATGACTCTTCCTTGATCCACTTTCATCTACTCCATTAGTCCTTTCTTCCATGTGCAAGGGACTCTGTATTTTCCCATGGCTAGTACGTGGCCAAGGCCTGTTGCATTTATCTTTTCAAGTCTGAAAGGATTTGCAATATAAATACGTTAATTTTCTCTCATGTGCTAATAAAATCCTTTCATTATTGGCTTTGCAACTCCTTATTAATGACCTCAAACTCCTCGAGGTATCCCTTAATTTAGGAGAGTCTTCCCCTCCCCCGTGGTCGACTGGTCTTTCTTCTTTCCCATGTCTTGTGTGGTCAGAATTGTATTCTACCATGATGTTTTTCATTCCTTGGTATTTAGAATTTATGTTGTACCATCCTTTGCTATTCTCAATGATATTTATGTGTTGTCATGCACACACACCCATGTTAGACTTAACAAATTTCAATATACATAATCAAAGTTATCACCTTGATTACTTTCATGAGGTTGTTGATATGTGGTTGACTGAAGCTAATCATATAAGGTTAGAACATAAATATCAATAAAACCACAATTGATCACTAGAACAGGTCACAATCAGATCAAGTCACACATTAATATCCTACTATATAGTTAAATCACATGGTAAGCATGTCAACCATGCATGCAATAAATTAATCACAGACTCGCTTTTAACACCTAAAGATTTATTTTATCCATTTTCTAAAATTCAATATGAAACCCCTTTGCTCTATTAACTCTGTAACAACGTACCAACTTATTATCAAGTGGTTAGAAGGGACCTTTCTATTATTTTTCCCATGAAAAAGGCCATCTAGTCCAAATGTTGAACCTGGATGGACTAATACCACTCTATAAACACACCTCCCTTACCCTAGGGGATGTGTTCAATATACTAGCTCAAATTCCCTCGTACTGTTAGAGAAATGGAATTATATATATATATATATATATATATATATATATATATATATATATATATATGCACTTTCTTTCAAGCTCCCCAAACACAATTTGGATGTTTTGTTCACAATTATCTTAGTGATACTTTTCAATAGATATAAAGTTTGACCAATTTGGAATCCAAAATTGAAAATTATAGTCCTCTAAAGTATCTTTGAGTTAAATTTTGTCATCTCTTTATTTTTGTGACATGAAACCCACATGGAATATCACTATACTACCATGTCACTCGCCTATATGTGTTGCCTCAGTGTCATGCATGTGCATTACCCTTCCACCATTACAACAGTTCATTATCCACACAAATATATATGTATCTATGTATTTATGTATATCGTTGATTGAAAAAACCAACAGTTTTAATCAATATCCCCATCCCTCGGGTCCTCTACCGCAACCTTTTCATTATACACTCCCTTGAGATGCACCGTTGATGATCCTCTTGGATGACCTATAAAGTGGGGCTGCATTGCACCAATATGAAGACAATTGCAATCACATGTATGTCATAATGTCACAGTACCAAGTCACCCCACACCTTTGGAATGAGCCTCTCCTCTGAAATTTCAGGGACCAAACTCTGAGATTACATGTCTTGGTCGGACCACTCATCTACATAGCTTTCATGCATCTAATTGGTCCATGGATTCCATGGTATGCCATGATGTCTCGACGCTTAGTCACCCCAACGATTCACAATGGTGTGCCTTTGAGACTTTCTAGGGCAAGACCTAAGGATTATATCTCTAGATTACAACATGCTCCTATCACACCTGTCATCCAACGACCCACATAAACCTTTCAAATTAATGACTGTCATTCAAATAACACAACCCATTCCCCCCACTGACGTCACATGAGGTGTTTTGATATTTGGGATCTACCTCATAGTTTTGGGTAATGATCCGATGGTGACCTGCGATTTGGCTAATCCAACGAGTCTTGTGCAATAGCGTGACCCCCCCCCCCTTCTGATTGTGGGGGGTTTCTACTATTACTCACATTCGTCAATCTTACAAAACAATCCCCCCCAATTTCTATTGTTTGATTGAGCTTGGGATTTGCCCGGGATATGTCACCTTCCTTTTTGGCCTTATCAAACAATCTCACCATCCCACGTCATCACCCTCCACATGTCACCCCAATTCTAAGTCATCCAGACTCTTTATAACTAGTGCACAAAGGGTCTACCTCTTGGAAACAAACTTTGGGATGGAAATTTCTTGTTAACTATAAAACCAACCTCTCTTTATGTTGACCCTAACTTAGTCCTTTTATTGATGCGTAATAACTTCCATGTAGTTATTCATTCATCTAGCCATCCAATGTGTAGGATCCAACTGACCCTAGCCTCCTCCACATCATTGATTCCTCAATGTGTCTTGGTCCTTATTGCCCCAACATTCCTCTTCAAGCTCTCCTCCTTTGATCTTCCAGGGATGAGGTTTCCAAGGAATGTGCACAATGCTCATGCTTACTTAGTACTCTATGGCTTGAATATCTCCACCTTGTGCAGGGACATGGGGCTTGGCCATATGGAACTTATGATGGAGTGTCTTCACACCTCTCCAGGTCCTAACTTCCCCTCCGTGACATAAATGCTAGTGAAAAATATTGCAGGTTCTCCACCCTTGGTGCTTACTATCAATGCATGCATATAATGCCTTTGCCAAACCTTTGTCACACAATATACAAATACATAAAGGATTATATCAAAGCCTTTAAGGATTGTCCCTCTTGAGCTTTCAATTACTTGCATGCTCACTGGGATTTATTTCCATATATCTCAAGCTTACTACATGTATCAATACATTTGATATGTGTGTGTGTGTGTGTGTGTGTGTGTGTTGGGAGCAGGATCCCCCAAGGGCAGTTTTGGGGCTAAAAGCCCATATTTGAGTCAAATTTTGTAATAAAAATGTAAAGACTCCACATTTTATGGTCGCAGAGGGCGAAGGTGTCATGCATCATAAAGGGTAGTCCGCCCTTAGTTTTGTAAAGTAAATTCGGCTATAAGAGATCCACCCATGGGATTGTATAAAAAGAGCTAAGCTCTAAGTAGTTTGTGAGACATACAATGATGAATTATGTAAGAGAGTCATAGCTCTAAAGAAGAAGTTCTAAGTCTTGGGTCTTAGCGTAGGTAGAGGCTCTGCAGCTAAGTGTGCAGAGGCCTAGGGTAGAAGTTCGTGGCTGTGTGTGCAGGGTGGACAAAGTTTGGAAACACTTGGAAGATATTAAGATATTAATAAAGAGAGATATTCTGCAATTTTTGTGTCTTTGTTCTGTTGATGCATCTTGATATGTTATATATGAATTTCCTTTATTATGCTTATGCGATGCGCGAATGAATGCAATTACATTGAATAATTGAACGCATTTATGAATATATGTTTATGCGGTGATTAGATATAATGGTTCGATAAGATAAGCAAGTCACTTAGATTAATTGGGGAATCTGCATGACTCGTTGTCGTAGCAGCATGAAAGTACTGAGTAGTAAGCTCAGGCTGCGCAAGGGTCGATCGTACCCTTCCGTGGAGGTATTGAAGGGTGGAATAGAGGGCTCGTCTTGCAAGCCCTAGAGCGAAGCAACCTATGTGAAGGCAGGGATAAAGGGAATCAAACAACATCACAACCATCTCAGGGTGCAGAAATTTGGTTCCAGCATCCTCCCATACTGCTTTGGGTGAGACTTCGGTCTGTGCTCCGCAGGCTGATGCTGAAAGGGCTAGTAGTGTAGGGATTTGTTTGGCTAATTAACATTGAACCTAGGTCAGGCCCCCTCAAGCAAACAAATGGTTATGTTGTCGTAACCAGAATCTGCATAAGAGATGTGTGATGTCGTATCACTGGAATCCTACTAAGAAAGAGATCGGAAAGTGGTTGGATAGGAATATCCATGAATTCGCAACATAGGAGAACACAAACCTGCAACTGAAAAAGGAACATTGGTTGGACAGAAACTTGTATACAGAGATCCATGAGATCTTTTTCTTCTCCTTCCCAATTGAGCTATACGAGTGGATCGTGAAGCTAGCAGACAACCAAGGAAGGTGGAAACTTGACAGTCCTATTGTTTGGACCATGAAGCTAATACAGAAATTGGAAGCACCTGAGGATAAGATCATCCACGTTGTCGCTTATTGGCTCGATTACGTGATAGGAGGATTTGTGACTGAATTCGCGGTCAACACCTTAGTCAGCTACAAGCGAGGTGGAGTGATGCTTTTCAAAGGACCGCGAGGTAAGTACGTGAAATCTTTTAATACCTTGATTAAAATGCTATTGTGCGAAAAATGGGTTATGCAACTACCTTGATGTTCAGAACTACGCAGAGCGGAAAAACTTATAGGAACGAAGGGAAAAAGGATCCAGAGTATAGCCCATTGATTTCACCTCTGTGAGGTGATGAGGAAGGGATAGTAAAAGTTTCCCCACGAAGTGCTATTTATTTAATAAGACAAGGATTCTGGCAAATACCACCTCTGCCCACACCACCTCCAACTTCACCACCATCACCTCCAACTTCACCCGTACCACCTCCACCCCCACTGCAGTTCAGTATGGAAAACTCAATGAAGTTGCCTTTGTTCAAAGGCTTGGGAAATGAGGACCTAGACCAATTCTGGTTCATTATGAAAGCTATATGGGAAGCTCAAGGTGTTACAAATGATCATATAAAGAAGGCGACATTGGTTAGTGCTCTGCAAGATCGCACACTAACTTGGTATATCAAGTAATATAATGATAACCCGAATGCTGGAGTGGCAGACATCCAGAAAGCCCTGAATTGAGAATTCAGTAGGCCTAAATCTGAGGCACAATCGATTGTGGGATTCAAGGAGATAACGATGCAACCAGGCAAGACACCTTGGTAACTAGATCAGAGGTTGAAATGTACAATCCGTGAAGCCAACATGAATTTGGTAGATGGACAACATCGCGAGTGGTTTGTGACTTCGTTACTCCCACACTTAAGGGTCGCGCTGTCACAACAGAAGATAACAACTCAGGTGAAGGCCTTGGAGATTGCAATGAGAATGCATGAAACTCTGATGTAAGATGCAAACTTGGGGGTTCAGTAGATCCATGCACAGCTAAAGAATCTATGCCTTGAGATGCAAAGTCTGAAGCAGGATAGGATGGTTTGACCAGAGGTGAGTGAGGAGGTATGGTGCTTGAAATGCAAGACTCAGGGTCATGACAAGGGCCATTGCCCAGTCTTTTTGAACTATATTGTAGGAGGAGAGTCGATGCCTTTGAGGCCAAAATCTCAAGCAGGACCGAGCGCGGGTCTTGCATTGTTGTGCACTATCTATCAGGTAGCAGGAAAACGTGCCACGGATAATTGTCATTTGCTACAGACATTTGTATAGACACTGCAACAGTTGTTCTGCAACTTTTGTAGGTCGGTAGGGAATGATGAGTGTAATTGCAGGAGTTATGAATTGATGATGGATAGAACTCCCACCTGTAGGGTTTAGGCAGAATTGCGGCCCCCTGACCAGAGTGCAGGTTTGGCGCGGATAGAATTTCAAGGGTGAGGACGAGGCCAAGGTGGAGGAGGACCTGGAAAAGGTCGAGGACAATTGATCTGCTACAATTGCGGAGGACCAGGACACTATGCCCATAATTTCACTAACCTAACACGTCTGTCGTGCAAGTATTGCACGTTGCTTGGCCATGAAATAGAAGACTGTCCTACGTTGATAGCTAGAATATGTGACAAAGGGGTGCTACCACCTCCACCAACTCAGAACCTGCAAATGATGAGGTCTGAGATGTGCGAAGAAGATCCAAATGTAAATATAATGCTCAGAAGTAGAATTGCGATGGGAGATGACAAAGGGAAATAGCTAGGAGACAGTGCGTGGGTCCAAAAAGCTCTAGTGAAGGAGGTTGAGTATGATTTGGAGCATGCACGCGAAACCTTCATGGAAGCTAAGAAGAGCTTCACTGAGGCCTCCACCTTAGGAAGCAAGGATAAGCCTGACCAATAGTTGGACCCCTCTATGCTCACAACTTTCCTGGAGACCTATATGAAGTTACTATGCGATAGTAAGGTTGTGAAAGGGTTACAAGAGCTCATCAATAGATGCGTTGGAACCATGATGGGTGAGCCACGTGTAGTATGAAAGATTGGCAAGCATAAGATAAGGATGGGACGAGAGATCAGGCTGACTATGCAGATAGGAGAGTATGAGATAGATCAGGTCATTTTAGACCTGGGGTCAGACGCAAATGTCCTAAAGAAGCAGAATTGGGAATGGATGGGGAGACACGCGCTGCAATGGTCTCTGATTCAGCTGAGGATGGCGAATCAGTAGAAGATCATCCCCATGGGATGGATACAAGTGGTGACTGTGGATATTGAAGGTGAAAGCACACTGGCTGATTTTGACGTAATAGAGATAGTGGATGACAACAATCCCTATCTTATGCTCCTGGGAATTGAATGGGCTACCGACATGAATGGGGTAATCAACCTAAAGAATCGAAATATGATATTTGAGAAGAAATCATTGCACGTAATAGTACCCCTAGATCCGGCTAAGGGATCATGCTATATTGAACCAGTCCACGATTATGAGAGTGAGGACGATCTAGACATTATCTATAAGATAGCATCACAAGAGCAAGATTGGGTGAACCCCACTGTGGATGGACAGATTACATGGGATCGTGAGAGTTCCTGCACTTCAAACTCTGATGAAGAGCTAGAACGCTGCCAGAATCGGTTACACGAAGTGACTATGCGAAATTGCAATATGATGACCTGTTCACTACGCTGTGTGTCCTCAGAGGTAAGAAATCTGCCTACTTATGATGGCCTGAATGATGTAGATATCGTTTTGGATGCATTCAAAAGGGAGGTACGAAAAAAACAGCCCTTCCAAGCATTGGATTGGGCACTGCACACTATGCCCGCAAGATGGTGGGGTACGCATAAAGGAATCTTTGATGATTGGCGCGAATGTAGGAGTATGATGAGAACACGATTTGGGAAGCCTAAGATGCGAATGACAAACAAGTATAATGGGCAGGATGATCCGCGCGTGCATGTGGCCAATTGGGCCCACACTTATGGTGAAAAGCCCCAACTTGAGTGGGTGCACTTGTTCTATCATACCTTGGATGTTGTCCCAATGAATTGGTACATAGAAACAGAGCTCTTCCATGGTACAAGTGAATGGGATGTTCTGCGCTAGGGCTTTGTGATGAAATTCAATTTTGAAGATGGATTTGACTGTATTTATGAGGTGCTACAAGAATTGAAAGCAGCTATCTTTCGGATACCACAAGATCCTTTGGACCTGATTTAGCTTGAGTGGGCTACTCAGCTAAGTCACGCGCTGCAATTCTATAACGCGACCGCTGAAGAAGAAGATGAGGATCTGTGGAGGATTAACATTCCGGAAATAGAAGGTCACCGTGAGGTTAAAGGACCACAGATTCAGAACCCTGATATAACCACGCTGTCGAAAATGAAACAAGTAAACATTGGTACGAAGGCAGAACCAAAATTCGCAAAGACTGGAGACTATTGGGACAATGCGATGGTAGATAAAGTCATTGAATTACTCCATGAATACCAGGGTTTATTCCCTACGAAGTTTATGGATCTGAAGGGGATAATCGGGGACCTGGGAATAATGAATATTACGTTGAAGCCTGACACGAATCCAGTTAAGCAAAGAACTTACTGTCTCAATCTAAAATATAAGGAGAAGGTCCGCTTAGAGCTAGATAAGATGCTTGCGGCAGGCATCATTGAGCCTATGGAAGAATCCGACTGGGTAAGCCCAATCGTGGTACAGGAGAAGAAGCAAAAGGATGAAATAAGGATATGCATGGATCTTAGAAAGCTGAATGACACTTGTGTGCATGATCCTTTCCTGACTTCGTCATTGATGAAGCACTGGATAATGTAGGTGGTCAGGAAGCATATTCCTTCACTGATGGTGTTATAGACATTTTTGTGCCTTACAGCATTGAGCATGAAATGTCCATAATCTAAGGGATCCAAAGTCCCTAAACATGTTGTTCCTACCCCTAGAGGAAAAAGGCTAACAAACCACAGCAATTCACAGAAGTTCTCCACCAGAAACTGCTCAAAAACAAGTCAATTCAGGGTCAATTCAGTGGCTCCACTCGCTGTCTGCGCTGAATGTCAAAGCCAACACTGGCTACCTGCGCTGAATGTCAAAGCCAACACTGGCTACCTACGCTGAGTGAGATTGGACATGTGGCAAGTTCATTCCACAAGGTGTCAAAACCCAGGAAGCTTCCAAAATGACACTTGCCTCAGGGAATTCGACTATGATGAGTAAGAGGTTCCAAAATCTCCAAGTGGAAGCAAGAACCTCCAAGTGGAATCAAGAACTGACAGAGGGAGAGGACACTAGTCAGATCTCAATCTGACTCATCCTCTCTCCAAACATCTATATATGGATCTCTCCTCCATGAGATCTAGGGGCTGGAATTTTGTTATTGCAAAGAATTGTTGTTGGTTTGAGATTGGAATCATTGGGTGCTTAATGCTTTGAAGGGAGGTGAAGATAGGAATTCCATTTTGCTGGGAAGGAGATGCTGGATTGGAGCCCTCTAGGTTGTATCTCTTCCTGAACCTTGTTATTCATCAATAAAGCTATCTTGGTTTCTCCTATACACTGATGTATCTTTGATGTATGATTGCATTAGTAAGTTTAGTTTACTTCTAATCCTGAACTAGTTATGATTATGAATCTATGTCTTTGCGTAGTGTTCTTCTCTTGTGATCTTGCAGAGACCTGTTGAAGTTGGGCGAGCGAGAAGACAAGTAGCTGGGAACTCCCAAAGAGAAGAGAAACCGGATCGAGGGACAAACGGAAGACACCGGTTAGTCCATCCATCTCTCTTCATTCTTAATTCGTAAAGGAAGAATACTAGAATAGCTGTCTCTGTTTATTGCTAAGGCACTGTCACACCTTAGGTGGATAGGATCGTCCTGCATAGGCATTTTTCCCCATAACAAATTGGCGACCCCACTGGGGAGATCTTTTTAGTCATTTTATTTATGTCTCTATCATTGTTTGTTTCATAGACTCAACAGCAACAATCGAACTGCATCTGTTATTCTCAGTTGCAAAGTAGACAGTTGCTGCTTTGATCCAATCACTGGATTTGTCTATGATTTGAACAATGGACTCACAAATGATTTGATGATCCTTTGTGATAGATCTTAGTACTCCCTCAAAGAATCCCTTTGATTACACCTTGCTTGTTGCTTTTATTTGGCCTGAAACTGTTGATTAATCAGCAATCTGTGACCGAGAACCCAGTGAGAAACTCTCGTTTCTCCTTCAGCGCGACCCCTGTGAAGAGGTTCTGCATTTCAACGCAGGTCCCGTGAAGGCCACCTGCGTTGAATGTCAAAACCCCTGTGTTGAGGTTGCGCTGATCCAGTTAGGCCTTGTGCAGCTGGGGTTCTCTGCTCTGTTTTGCCTTGTTTTGATCTCTGATTTTGTAGCCTGTAACCAGCATAGGTACCAGTCTGATAACTCCTTTTCTCTGCTTAAATTCCGCCTCCTTTTGTACAAAAAGACTGTGAGTGTTTTTATGTGTTTGTGGCATCATTTTCAGTTTTCCTTTGCAAGAGTGAAATAATCATCCTGTAGCCCTTGATTCAGATCTGTAGATTGTGATCTTAGGAGAGAGTTCATTGGCTGTTTACAGTTGATTATACATTTGCTTTTGCTTATTGGTTTGAGTTTGTCTCTTTTAAGTGTCGAAACAAGTGTTCATTTCGAAAGTCGTAAAGTGTTGTATTCTCTTCTACCCTTTCTGATTTCGAAAAAGTAAGCTTGCTTGTATTTTTCATTTAAAAGCAAATTCAAAGTTGTACAAAAAGCTTTCTTTGTAGGCATCAATACTAAGAAAGCGAAAAACAAACACCTGCATTGTGCATTTGCATTTTGATAGTTTGCATGCTTGATTTAGGAAAAGTGAATTAGAGTGTGTTGATTGCTCTTTGAGAAAAGATGGTGTCTTTCTTTTCCCTTAGTAGCTAGGATTTTCAAAGTTGAAAAGATATAAAGCTTGCTTATCATCTGTAGACTGCATTTAGGAATTGTATCATACATCTCGTGGTGATCCAGAAAGGCAAACTTCTAAAAAAGATCAACTTAAAATAAACTGAATGAACTTAACAACGCTTTGCAACATAACACACAACATAGAGGTCTAGGCTAGAGACGTGTTCCGGCGTCGTAAAGCCTGGTGACTGTCGATCTCGTTGAAGGTGGGTGATTCCTCCTGAGGGACGATAGCGCCAGTACGGATTGTGCTCCCACGTACCGTCGCATATATATTGGGAGACCCCTATAGGACTATAACCTTTATCCATAGGAAGCCGTGTCAGCCGCCCTACTGATCGCAATGCATTGAACACAGCATTCAGGAAGATCGACCGCCCTTACCTTAAAAAGTATTCTGTGGTTTTGCGAAAGGTTTGGCACACCCTCTGCCTAGAACTCCAGAGCAGTTTCTTTTGGCCTTTTTCAGACTCTATAACAGAAAAAGTCCATCCGAGCATTTGTCACTTTGGGCTCGTTAAAACATCGAAGGAGACTAGAGTCATCTTTAGCTTTTTCTCGACTCTTTAAAATTGAAAAAGCAAGTTGTGTCTAAAGCGTCGTTAAAAATTTATTTTAAACGGAACAATCACCCTTTATTCCCGCGTTGATCTTTAGGTTGAAAAGATGGAGCCCACCAACCAAGGAATTCCCCTTGGTGGAAATCCTAGTCCCTTCTCCTCTTGGGGAGATGTTGGTGCGCCCCATATGGCCACATTGTCGCTTCCAGGACTGACAATTGGCCTACCGGTCTGGCTCTTTTCAACCAATGTCGTTCAGAACACCACTATTCCTGAACAGTCGAGTCAACAGTTAGACCAGACCAGAGTTGCCCACCAGCCTTCTACTTCATCTAATTCTTCCTCTCCTCCTTCCTCTTCGCTTGACGGAACAGGTAAAACAAAAGACCAAGTTCCTAAGGAGAAGAAGGAAAAGAAGAAGAAAGAGAAGAAGAAGAAGGAGCCAAAGGCGACTGGGGGCAAACAAGTGTCGTCTGACAAAAATCCACACACAACACTGACCAGGCCTAAATCGCCATGTGTCATATGCAAGGGAGACCACTTCCACAGAGATTGTCCCTGCATCCCTCGGATACTAAGGGACTGGTCTCCCCGTTTGCACAATTCGGTGGCGTCAACCTCTGATAGCCATGTTGACTGCACACCGTCAACTAGTGAAAGTGAAGCCACAGGACAGAGAGGGAAAGCTAGATTTCCCTGCAAACTGTGTGAAGGCGACCATGCCATCCAACGTTGTCCCTTCTTAGAAGAGGCTAAAAGAGTTTTGGAAGATCGCCCGATTTTACGAGCGCAAGTTCCTCCTGGATATCAAAAACTCCTGCCAAGTCCTTCACTAGTTGAGAACCCAGCTGGCCTACTCAGGTGGTCAGCCGAAGCACCTATCATTGAAGATGAACCGTCTGAATCCATACCTGATGAAAGTCTAAAGGTTGAAGCGGCAGTTGACCCGGTTTTGCCTTCAGAGGCTCTATCTTCGAATGATACCATCACAGAGGAGAATAAAGACGACACCGTCCAAATTCTCTTCATCAACACTGACTCCGATGAACAAGGGGGAAATGCCCCCATTCCTTTATCGCAGGAAGGAAATTTGTCAGAGCGATATCCGGCCATCTATTCGGTCCCACCACCAAGCAACCTAGTTGTCTCGTTCGACTGGAACCAACTAGGCAGACCCCGCTTGCCAGCTAGCATACCTTTCAGAATTATCGTTCAAATATACAGAATGGTAATGGCTGGCACAGTTATTGATGAGGGGGCATCTGTGAGTATCCTTTCCTCTATTGCTTGGAAAGCGCTTGGTTCGCCAACGCTTTTGCCTGAAATGAGAAATCTATCAGGCTTTGATAAAGGAACTAGTCGACCTTTAGGGACCCTCCCCAATGTGCCTATCACATTGAAAGGGAAGACCGTTCAAATGAACGTGATGGTCGTTCAAGGACCCTTGGATTATAACCTACTCCTTGGACGAGACTATATATATTGCATGGGAGCCATCGTCTCCTCACTCTTTAGAGTAATGTGTTTTCCGCACGAAGGAAGAGTGGTCAAGCTCGTGGACCAACTTTCATTTCCCAGATCACGCATCGCAAATAGTCATGTACCATCCCTAAATGGTCTATTCACGCAAGAAGTGTCTCAACCCACGGTCCGTCCTCTTGATGAGCGCGAGTAATCCGGGAGGATATGACTGGAACCCAGGGGGCATGTGTCCTGGTCTACTTCGGCAGGAAAACTTTGGGTATAGGATAGGTTTCCGCGGGAGAATATGACTAGTCCGTACTCCGTCCGTGATTGGAAGAGGGGTTGTTCTAGAATAAGATTCTTTTGTCAAAGTTATGTGTTTAGCGCTCGTTGTCACTCACCTTTGTTCATCTCGGTGGACATCGCCGAAGAAATGTTTTGTTTGCTGCGCAAATGAGACAATATTTGGTAACCTAAAAGAGGTAGGCCTCTCCCGGTTAAACAAATGTTTTTCCTACAAATTGAGGGGTAACCTTGAAACTCTATTTTATGCTTGGGGGCATGCAAACCTTTTGGAGTGCAAGCAAGGGGCGGCTATTTATTTTTTGAAATTTTTAGGTCCTCCCTTTAAACCTGTAGGTCTAACCCTTTAAACTCGTAGGATTAGTTGTTTCCGAACTTGCATAACGAAAGGATCCGGAGCAAAGATTTGTAAGATCTAAGCTCCATAAAAAATAGCATCTTCAATGAGACATTCTTATCATATGACTAGGTTATACAAGTAGTTTTAGCACACAATTCATGCTCGTTAAAAAATAAACGCAAGATCCGAGCAGTTTTAGCACATAGTTCATGCTCGTTAAAAAATAAACATAAGATCGAGCAAATGTTTTCCCGCGTTTAAGCTCGTTAAAAAATGAAGTACCCGGTAAATAACCATTGTGAATGTAACATTATCAGCCATTAAAGCCTTGGTCATGTTTGCACCGTCACCTCCACTTTTCATTTGGCCGATCGTTCACCTCCATATGATTGTTTACCCATTTTGAGGAACAGCTGCGAAGAGTGATTTCACCTAGCCATCCTTGTGACACTGTCGTGATTGGAAAATTCCAACCTGTACCTGGAATCAGCTGCTAACCCTGTTTATCACTCGTTCCTCAAAAGACGAGTCTTCTTTAAGCTCTTTTCAACTGACTCGTAAAATATGAAAAGATTGCCGAGTTTTGGCCTTCCAGCTCGTTAAAGCGACAGGAAGTGCTATCCCTCCTCTAGATTTTAATCTTTTTGGGACCTGAGGGATTATTGCACAAAAAGATCGAGCGCTTGTTTTGTTCAGCTCGTTAAAACTATCGAAAACTCATCCCTTCTGTATTGTTTTATACTTTTTCGGACTAAAGGGATTAGATGACGAAAAAGAACTTTCGGAGTTAACTTTATGTACCTTTACAGACTCTCTAAAAATGAAAAGGACCGAGTTATCCTTGTCGTTAGACTTGTTAAAATCATTAAATAGCGACAAACTTGTCTTTAGACGAGAACGAGTTTCACTATCACTAGGCTCGTTAAAACATAGTGATGGGCTTGCCCGAAGGGCAGGTTATAGAACAAGCATATGTTATCCTCCTCAAGCTTGACAAAAATAAAGAGGTACTGGTCAGCAATGACTGGGGAAAAATTGGGAGAAACTCAAGAAAACTTTGATGGTAGCTAGTCGCTCTTGAACATGACACTTTTCCTCCGTACCGCAATCGGGTTGGGTTGTTTCATTCACCGGTCACATCACCATGGTCTCGCCATACCATCCATATTTTGGGTAATGCTACCGATCCATCGCATCAGTGTCGCCATATGTTCAAGAGAAGTCATTCAGAGAAGTCAACCGTGTCCCATCCACTGCCATACATTATCCTTCATCCTTTCATGACCGCCACCCTGAATCATATGTCACAGATCGTTTTCACCTCCATCAAAATCATTAGCTCCGTTCCGTGTCACTGATGTGGGATTCATTAAGGCCCTCCTTTGACGGATCGCTTCTTGTCGACATCAGCTCATTATCCAAGAAGTTGATCTAGGAACAACCCCTTCAGTACTTTGAAGCTTGCATGCCTCAATGGCAAGTTTCTCACTTCCGGCGACAGGTATACATCAATGACCTTCGACCGAAAGATTTTGCATGGTGTTCGACACCAAGTCCTTTATTCACACCACGTGAATTGTACTGCAGTACCTTGAGGGTCATTATCATTATCGGTGATTCCTCTCGTGCTTGTTAACGGTTTACCTCATTGACCGGTAATCAAGCGATGTCTTTCCATGTTCGACTTCAGAACATTTCTCACATGGATCGACTTGTACTTAGAGTGAAGATCGAACGAGTTTGAAGACCTCGGATCTAGTTTCATCCATCCGGGCTGCGATATATATTCAGGAAAGATAAAGACATTGACATGCACATCATTGCAGCAGATAATCATCCTATCCAAAGGATGATAATTTCATAAAAAATTATCAGTCTACCATTAGACGATTGTCTGTTCTATGTACAGAAAAATGAATTTATAAAGCTGAGCATGGGAATGCCCGCCTCAGCTAGATCATGAAAGTAGTATGAAAAATAATGTATTGTATTGTATCTTATTACAGGTCTCCTCCCAGCATTGGATGAACTTCGGACCCTCCTGGATAAAGCATTTCACCCGATAAACGGCCTCATACTTTAGGGGGCAACTATTATAGACATTTTTGTGCCTTACAACATTGAGCATGAAATGTCCATAATCTAAGGGATCCAAAGTCCCTAAACATGTTGTTCCTACCCCTAGAGGAACAAGGCTAACAAACCACAGCAATTCACAGAAGTTCTCCACCAGAAACTGCTCAAAAACAAGTCAATTCAGGGTCAATTCAGTGGCTCCACTAGCTGTCTGCGCTGAATGTCAAAGCCAACACTGGCTACCTGCGCTGAGCGAGATTGGACATGTGGCAAGTTCATTCCACAAGGTGTCAAAACCCAGGAAGCTTCCAAAATGACACTTGCCTCAGGGAATTCGACTATGATGAGTAAGAGGTTTCAAAATCTCCAAGTGGAAGCAAGAACCTCCAAGTGGAATCAAGAACTGACAGAGGGAGAGGACACTAGTCAGATCTCAATCTGACTCATCCTCTCTCCAAACATCTATATATGGATCTCTCCTCCATGAGATCTAGGGGCTGGAATTTTGTTATTGCAAAGAATTGTTGTTGGTTTGAGATTGGAATCATTGGGTGCTTAATGCTTTGAAGGGAGGTGAAGATAGGAATTCCATTTTGCTGGGAAGGAGATGCTGGATTGGAGCCCTCTGGGTTGTATCTCTTCCTGAACCTTGTTATTCATCAATAAAGCTATCTTGGTTTCTCCTATACACTGAAGTATCTTTGATGTATGATTGCATTAGTAAGTTTAGTTTACTTCTAATCCTGAACTAGTTATGATTATGAATCTATGTCTTTGCGTAGTGTTCTTCTCTTGTGATCTTGCAGAGACCTATTGAAGCTGGGTGAGCGAGAAGACAAGTCGCTGGGAACTCCCAAAGAGAAGAGAAGCCGGATCGAGGGACAAACGGAAGACACCGGTTAGTCCATCCATCTCTCTTCATTCTTAATTCATAAAGGAAGAATACTAGAATAGCTGTCTCTGTTTGTTGCTAAGGCACTGTCACACCTTAGGTGGATAGGATCGTCCTGCATAGGCATTTTTCCCCACAACAGATGGGTTCTCTGGGTACCACCAGATCAAAATCATGCTGGAGGATAGGAGCAAGACAACCTTCGTTATTGAGTGGGGTTGTTTTCAGTACACTGTAATGTCGTTTGGATTGAAGAATGCGCCTGTGATCTTCTCGCGTGTAGTTGCTGTTGTGTTCAAAGAATTTATTTATAAGTTCCTAGAGGTATATTTTGATGACTGGACTGTATTTGGGCTATAAAACGCCATGTAGCAAGCTTGTGCTTGATGTTGGATACCTGTTGAAGATACCCGATCGCGCTCAATCTCAAGAAGTGTCTGTTTTTTGTTCCTTTTGGGAACTTATTGGGGCATGTGGTTTGCAGATAGGGACTGATGGTAGATCCTACAAAGATAGTAGTGATATTGAACTTGGAAGCACCAAGGAGTGTGAAGCAGTTGCACGCTACCCTGGGACATATGGGATATTACAAATTTTTTATCAAAGGCTATCCCCAGATCACCGCACATATGGAGAAATTGTTGAAGAAGGATGTCACATTCTGCTGGAACGATGACTGTAAGAAGAGCTTGGATATATTAAAAGAAAATATGGTCACCGCACTGATTATAGTCTTCCCGGACTGGAAGAAAGAGTTTCATGTGCATGTCAACGCGTCAAGTATAGCACTAGGAGTAGTACTGACACAGACTGGCGGAGAGGGCTTGGACTATCCTATCATGTTCACAAGCGAAAGATTATCCAAAATAGAGAATAACTATTCCACCACTGAGCACGAAGTGCTAGCCATGGTGTATGCGCTACAAAAGTATAGGCACTACTTGCTGGGAGGCCATTTTAAGATGTATACAAATCACTCCGCACTGAAGTACTTGGTCAATAAACCTGTGTTGGGGGGGAGAATCTATAGGTGGCTCTTATTGTTCCAGGAGTATGATTTTGAAGTTGTGGTGAAGCCTAGACAATTGAACATGGAACTAGACCATCTGTCGCACATTGAAACAGGGGAGGAACCCACTAACTTGGAATAAGGATTACCTGACGCGTAGCTATTTGTAGTGCACATCATGGATGGTCATTTCGAGGATACAATACACTTCCTAACAACAGGAATTGCTCCGGAAGGATACACTGTCCAGCAAAAGAAGGAATTAGTGGTGCGCGTGGTAGATTACTCTGTCATTGTTGGGCATCTGTATAAGATGGGGACTGATGAGATATTGCAATGGTATGTACCTGAGTTCGAAAGATGCAGCATCCTCGCGAACGCTTATGGGGGTGACGCGGGAGGACATTATGTAGAAAGAGAAACCACGCAGAAGATTTTATGCGCAGGGTTGTGATGGCCAACCACTACAAGAAAAAAGGTCATTGGTGAGGATCATGCCTATGACGGACCTTTAAGGTCCATCACCAATGTGACATATGGTGATGATAATTAAAAAAGCATTGTTGTAAGTGTATATAGTGATGGTCCTTTAAGGTTTGTCACCAAAGCCATTTTTAATGACACTTTTGGTGAGGGTCATTAAAGGCTCGTCACTAATTCTCTCTTTGGTGAGGGTCATTAAATGCCCATCACTAATTCTCTCTTTGGTGACACTTCTAGTGACGATATTTTATTGACTGTCACCAATGATCTTTTTGGTTAATTTTGGTGACAGTCAATAAATGTTCGTCATCATTGATCATTCAAATGAGTTTTTTATGACGCTTCATGCCTATGATGGACCTTTAAGGTCTGTCACCAATGTCGCATATGGTGACGGTCTTTAAAAAATCATTGTTGTAAGTGTATATAGTGATGGTCCTTTAATGTTTTTCACCAAATCCATTTCCAGTGACACTTTTGGTGAGGGTCGTTAAAGGCCCATCACTAATTTTCTCTTTGGTGACACTTTTGGTGAGGGTCATTAAAGGCCCATTACTAATTCTCTTTTTGGTGACACTTCTAGTGACGATACTTTATTGACCCTCACCAATCCTTTTTTTGGTTACTTTTAGTGACGGTCAAAAAATGTTCGTCATCATTGATCACTCCAATGAGTTTTTGATGAAGCTATGCACTTGTTACTATATTTTTTGTCAAAAGATAATGATTTAAGACCATTGTTGTGGAGTCTTTTTTATTACGTGTCCAAGGTCATAGTGGTTATAATAGTCAGTCAACTTGTTAAGAATTAATTAGTGTGTATCATCTCCTTCAAGTCATAAGAATATAGTTTTCCTATGAGTCAACACATGATTCATCTCCATTAGGTTTTTTATCTAGAAAATTTCCATTATATAAAGTTCCACTAGTGTGTGTGTGTGTGATGTAGATAAAGTTCCCTCTGTGGATAGAGGCAACCCCTCTAGCCCTAGAGTGGGTCTAGTCACAACAAGACAAATACAATAGCTAATTCCTTAAATAGTCATCGTTGAAAAAGCCTACCTTATGCCAGTGTTCGATGTAGTCTTCGTTATGCTACTCCAGCTATCAATCTCCTTGATGAGTGATTCACCTAAAACAACATAAGAGAACAACGAAACACATAATAGAGCACAACAATGAACTATTTACTTAGAGAGTCAAGGAACCATGAGCTATCAAATATATTTCATACATGATATAGGAAACAACCATTGATTGTATTAATACGAACAAAAGTAAAGCTTACAACCATGCCTTGACATCGCAAGCTTCCTTGAAGGGTCCAGTCAGTATGTCTCCACAAGCATTCACTCTCCAAAGGTCTCCCAGAAAGGCTGATGGCTCTCTCTCTCACCTAAAAGCACTAATATAAGGCTAAGGAAATCTAAAACCAATTTCTAGACTATGAGCGATTCACATTGCAAACTATCAATCCAACACCAAGAACTAGCTAATTTTCTCACTACCAAAAACTAGCTGATCATAGGAATGGAGGATGATTTTATAAGAGGAGGAGCCTCCATAAATGAGGGAGAGGGAGCTTATCTTCATGGCAGGTTACTAAAAAGGTGGAATCGCCATCTCAAATGAGGAAAGGAAAACTTCCTTGACCCAACAACCAGTTCTAGAACCACCCAGAAGCATTATGTTTGAACTAATTCGCAACATCTGGGTCATCGCAAGTCAAACACTAAGACTCAGAGGAGACATCGTGAGGCAACAATGTATTTAGAGATAGCATCGTAAGAAGGATACTGATGACTTGCAATGATCCCTAAAATCTAACCGTCACAGAGAACATATGTACTCTTGCGACGGTGTCGCGAGGTTTTGGTTAACTTTGGTCCATCGTTGCAGACATAACAGTGATATCTTGCGATGATCTTGAAACATAGGTAAAAAGGGGTCAACTTCAGGATTAATGAGAATGGTTGATATTCTTGAGTGATATGGAAGATATGGACACATATTTTGATGTATGACACAGAACAAATGCCATTCAGGGACCGATTCTACCCGAAATCAGGGGATGTGGGGTCGGTGACCAAATATTGTGTAACTGCTGCCCCCTAAAGCATGAAGGCCGAGAGAGTGGGAGGGGTGAAATGCTTTACAAAACCATAATTGAACTGAAACACCATCGCAGAGAACCTGCAGACGTAACTACAACTAATATCTCTAACAGTGAAAGAAATACATGTAGTCTAGGTATGGGCCCAGCCATCCAAAAGATAGATAGAATTGGTCTGTGGTATGGACGTAGCCATCCAGTCAATAAGACCATATGAAAATACAGGTATGGTCACAGCCATCCAGAAAGACTCAGGTATGGTCGCAGCCATCCAATCAAAGAGTCATGTATGCAATCACGAACCAATCCACGCAACCCGAACTTATGTAATCTTAGTCTAGGGTCTTGAATCCTGACCTGTCCATCGTACAATTTCTAATATGCGAATAAATGTGTCAAAGTCGAGCATACTAGAAAATCACTTGATTACCAGCCAATGATGTGAACCGTTAACAAGCGCGAGAGAGACCACCAGTAATGTCAATGGTTCTCAAGGTACTGCTAGTACAATCCACAAAGTGTGAAGAATGATCTGGAGTCGAACACTTGTGAAATCACCCGATTGATGACCAATAATGCATGTCTATTATCAAATGCGAATAACTTGCCATTGAGGTATGCAAGCTCCAAGGTACTCGAAAGAAGTCTCTAGATCAACTTCCTGGATAATGAGTCGATGTTGACAGGAAGCGATCCATCGTAGAAGGGCCATAATGCTTCCCACATCAACGACGTGAGAAAGGAACAAGATGTAGATGGATGAAACAGAGAATAAGAGCAGGATGTAAGGGTGCAAACTGTAGAAGGATTAAGCTCTTGAACATATCAGTGACACGACTCCAAAATGTGGCAGCATTTTGGTACCAAGGGATCGAAGGTCATGCGGAGACAACAAGGATCGAATGGAATGAGGCAAAATGAAGAACCCAAACCCTGAAAGGCCAATGATGAAGTGAGGATGTCCCAAACCTGGCGAGAAGCAACAAAGGTGTCAATGTTCAAGAGTGACAAGCTGTTGCAGGTAATCAAAAGAATATTTCCAAATTTTTCCCCCACCATTGCTGGCGAGTACCCCAATTATTTTTGAAACGCAAGCTTGCATATGCCTGCAATATAAGTTTTTCCTTCGGAAAAATCCAACCTAGTGAAGTTTTAACGAGCCCTAGGGAGGAGAAGCTCGGGTCTCATCATGGTGACAAGTCCAATGTCGTTAGGGTTTAACAAGTTCGACATAGGTAAAACTCGGAGTCTTTTTCAATTTTAGAGAGTTTGAAAAAGACACAAAAAAGAAAACTCCAAAGGGATCCCTTTTGTATGTTTGTGTCTCTCAAGCCCGAAAAGGTAGAAAACGATACTTGAGAGAACCGCTTGACCATTTCAGTCAAGGAGTACTTTTTGTAAATAGTGCCTCCAACCCGAAAAAGTAAAAAAATTACTGGGGACATGACGTTTCGTAACCATTAACGAACTCGAAACGACAAGGGCTCGACAATCTTTTCACATTTCAAGAGTCAGAAAAGAGCTTAAAGTTGACTCGGAAAGGGTTTTTTGGTGTTGCTTGAGTATATAATTCAACATCGATCATCACCAGCGCTTAGAACACCTGTCACTACACACAAACAAAAAACACAAGCATAAGACCCGTTCCACAAAAATACATGACTAACGCTCAAAACCCTAATTCAAAACCCTAGAAAACCCTGAATTTTGAACAAAAAGGCTATAAAAGAGACATTAGGGTAAAAAAAAATTCACTTTGTGTTTTTCACTGTGGTAAAAAAACTTCAAACCTTGCGTACCTGTGAAACTGAACGATCGATTCCAGGAAACTCAACAGTCCATTGCTTCTCATGTTTCCTCCAGGTAAATACCCCATCCCTATCTTTGTTTTTCCACCAAATTTAAATGCAATTTCATGTTTTAGACTATAGTTTGGAGTGATTTTTTGGTCAAAAATTTTGCCTCAGTCATCGCAGGTTTTCCCCTCGGGGTTGCGACGACCGAGAAATTTGCATGGGGCAAAATTGGGATTGTCGCAGGAAAGTGATGTACTCCTGCGATGACCCAAAAATTTCTGAACTGTGCAAATCGGCCCGTCGCAGTTGTTTTAAAAACAACTGTGATGAGCGTCAGGGTAAAGAAAACTTCATTTTAAACAGGTTTAAGAGATGAAATGGTTGAATGGTGTTTAATAAAAGGGTTTTGGTGCATGCAGGGGTACAAAATGGCTTTCTCTTGGCAGGAACGCACTCACGATGATGATGATGAGATGGGGGCAGCCGATCCTCATTGCCAGAATATCCTACGGAATTGTGGGCTCTTAAAATTCTTCTTAACACCACTACTGAGAGCTCAACTGGATCTCTTGGAGTACCTTATCCGAGCGTGGAATCCAACGGAGGGAAAATTTATCATCCGAGGGCAAGAAATCGAATTTGATGCCACAGACATCTATTTTTTGACCGGATTGTCATAGTAAGGGGAGAGACCTCGCATGATGGGTACTCGAGTTACTGGGGACTCGCTAGACACTCTTATTGCAAGAGTGTGCCCAGGGGCATGAAAATCATCCACCAGTGGGAAACTGCAGATTACCTCGGTGAATGATTTGTCATTGCGGGTTTTGCTATTCACTATCACTAGGGCAGCTAGCTCCCAAGCCCAACACGAGGCAACTAAAACTCAACTGTGGTTAGCCTTGGACTGTCTAAATCCCACTATGTTTGACTGGGCGGAGGCCGTGTCTCTTAACATGAAGAGACAATTGACCAAATGCCATAATGGTGAGACAAAACAGTTTGGTTATGGCTCGATCTTGGTACCGCTCATGCTGGAGCGAGTACCGATCCTTCAGCTACAAGACATGTGGGTGGGGTGGCCAAGACCATGAGAGACTCAAATTACTCAGTGGGCTCTTGTGATGCCGCGAGGAGGTGGTGGCCAGCCAGTGTCATGGGGTCTTGAATTTATCAAGTGGATAAACCGTCAGCAGGTCATAGTTAAGGATTGGCCATATGCTGGGATGGACTTCAGAGGTGACCCAGACATGCTGCTTCCTCCTGGAGAACAGTGGGATGAGAGAGGTAAAATACTCAATTCGACCAACAAACTTTTTGTAATTTGTTTTTTGTTGTTTTTGGATTTTAAATATACATGCCCTAATCATTATGTTCAATTCTTTGCAGATGTTGGACCTGAGAGACCTGTAGGTCTTGCTCCTACTACCCGGAGGGCTGCCAGAGAGATCGACCTACCACCTTCGAGTGGAGATGCTGAGGAGGAGATAGCCTGGAACCTAGAGGGCTTGACTGAGGGGATCCTAGATTATAGAGGATTCGAAGAGATCCCCAGACAGTACCAACGACACACTGTGGGTGTGTCGAATAGGATACACCAACTGCTTAGATGGGTGGTCCGAGCAGTAGTCTGCTATAGAGAGCATCATCCATAGTAGACTTCTAGGTTTTGTTTTCTACAAATTTTGAGAGACATGTGTCTCGTGATGTAACTTGAACACACATATATTTTTTTTTGGACATATACATATTTATTTTTTAGCGCCATGGTGCACAACACATGATATACATCTATCTATGTTTTACTGCATCTACCTATTGCATCTGAATACTTGTTTATGATTTTTATAAATTGCGTAAATATCTATCTAATACATGGTTTGCTAATGCATCAGTCAATATACATAACATCTGCATAAAAGACAAAAGACACAATAAGAAAGAAATCACTTGACACACCAAACCAAAAAGGGTACATCAGCGCACAGGTTCATTTTTACGCAAGCTCGAACCATGGAGAACTATGCTTGGATTTGGTTTCATTGTTTACACAAGCTTGAAATGAAAAACTATGCTTGAATAAGGTTCACATGCCCCCAACATAATGATCCAATCGAGGTACATGCCCCCCAAGCTTCATTGCATTCAACGAGGTGGATGTAATGAAGGTTCAATTACGAGATCCAGGAAAGACTCGACTGGGATTTGACGAGATCTCAATCAAAGACTCGATTGACAAAAGGGAGTTGTTTCATTTTTAAACGAGGTTGACACAGTGAAAGAACTATCCTCAAGATATTTGTGTCATTTTTGAACGAGGTCGACACAAGACTAAGAATTCTCCTCAGACCTCTTGTTTCATTTTTTAAATGAGGTTGACACAAGATCGAGAACCTTCCTCAAAACTCCTTGATTCATTTTTTAACGAGCTTGACACAAGATCGGGAACTATGCTCCATACTCCTTGTTTCATTTATTAACGAGGTTGACACAAGATCACGAACTATCCTTGGACCCTTGTTTCATTTTTTAAAGAGGTTGACACAAGACGAAAACTATGCTTAGCATCCCTTGTTTAATTTTTTAACGAGGTTGACATAAGAAAAGAACTATCCTCAGGCCTCCTGTTTCATGTTTTAACAAGGTTGACACAAGATCAAGAACTCTCCTCAAGACTCCTTGATTCATTTTTTAACGAGGTTGACACAAGAAACGAACTGTCCTCGGTACTCCTGTTCATGGAACATACAAGAACATGACTCCCAAGAGGTCTTCACTAGAGGGAAGAACCATGCTCTGGGAGGAATACATGTCATTGGGCACCAACGACAGATCAGGTTCCAATGCCCCCAGTACATGATGTACGAGACCATCTACATGATCATCAACAGATGCGGAGACGGAATGGGTAGCCACATAATTGACCTGTGGTGAGGAAGGTATTGATGGAAAACAAGAACTAAAAGGGGATGATGGTTGTACAGGAGGTACCTGGTGACCAAAGAACGACAATTGATCTATAGTCATAATTCTTCCATCATGTGGAAAACAAACCACACGGAAAAGTGAAGAAACAAGAGCCCCCATGACATAAATATAGTCGCGGCAAAGGAGAAGACTGAAATCCAATGAACCTTGGATAACCATCATGTTTTTACAGATGGTTTTTCCTCCCAAACTAACCAAGAACTTCAGAAGGATCCCCAAAGGTTGACTAGTTCCTCCGTCGAAAGCCAACAGATTCTGGGTGACAAGCACAAGTTGTGGGGAGCCCAAAGCTTGCCAAGTAGTGGAAGGCATGAGGCTAACCGATGCACCTTCATCCAAGAGAGTGTCAGGAACTACCTTATTATAGGTGTTTACCGTAATCCGGAAAGGCACATAATATGGGAGACAGAAAGCAATCAAGTGACTCCAATCGAAGGAAACAACAGAACTACTTGGTGGGATTATCGTATGATTTCCCCCATGCTTTGTAGGAATTGAAGAAGGATTCTCTTGATCAGCCAGGACAGGAGGGTCACTCTTTAATTCAAGAGAATCTGATGAGACAAGAAGAACATGAGAAGTACGATCATTATGCTCTTCTGGAACAGAGTGAACAACTGGTGATGAAACCAAGTCGACACTCTTTTTGACCAATGGTTGGTCGAAAATAGACATAACACAACCAAGCTCAGGAAGAGTAGGATGGACAAGAGATGAATCCAAGTCAATCTCTTTGTCAACTGAGAGAGGGTCAGAAGAAAGCCTCTGATAACCAACTAGAAGTTGGGGTGAAGGAGCTGTAAGACTTTCCAAAACGGCGGAAGCTTTATCCATGAGCAAACAAAGGTGAAGGAGATGGTCGCCTTCACATAACCTACAGGGGAATCTAATCTTCCCTTTATTCTTACCACTGCCAGTTGAGGGTGTAACATCGACATGAGCTTCAAAGGGTGATGAGGGATGAGCCAAATCGTGAGACCACACTTCTAAGATCCTAGGAATACCAGGACAATCATGAAGAAAATGGTCACCCTTGCACAACTTACAAGGAAATTTAACCTTCCGTGGAGGATCAGAAGGTTTTCCGACTGGAGATGTACTCGGAGGAATAGTTGCAGGGTGGCCTCACACTTATCTAACTTCTTCTTCCTCTTCCTCTTCTTCTTCTTAGCCTCCTGGTTACTGGATGTGGAACTTTCACCAAGCGAAGTAGGAGAGGAGGATGAAGAAACAGGGGAAGAAGGCAAAGGCTCAACCCTAGAATCATCTTGTTGTGATTCAAATGAAGGAGATGGTGGAATAGGAGTCATGACGCTCGGGACCACCAAAGTTGAAAAAAACCAAATGTGTAAATCGATAGTTAACCCAGGTAAGGACAACGTTGCCATATACGGAGAACCAACATTTCCAAAAGAAGGAAACGGACTAGGATTCCCATCTGGGGGGAGACCTTGACTGGTAGACTCTGGGAATGTTGCCATTGGGATCGACCTTGAAAGGAACTCTAACTGTAACCAAGAATATTTCGTGGGTAGTTAATTTTACGAGATTGAAACAAAACTATGTCTTTTCATATTTTAAGAGTCGAGAAAAGGACGAAAGGTGACTCTATCTCTTTTGAGGTTTAATGAACCTGAAAGGACAAGTGATCAGATGATCCTTTTACTTTTAACAAGTCAAAAAGGAAGGAAAGTGACTACTCTAGAGTACTAGACAAGAGGTTTACCAGACAAATCGAAAAACTGCATATACACCTCAGTGATCAAATGAAAGAGAAATGACAAAGGACTTTTCGTACGACAGTCAATCTTCTCAAATGTTGTGTTCGGTGCATTACGATTCGTAAGGCGACAGACTCGGATTCCTATGGATAATAGGATTATAACCTAGTGGGGTCTCCCAATATATACTCGACGGTATAGGGAGCACAAATCCGTACTAGTACCTACTGAATCTCAAAAGGAGGAATCACCCAACCTTAGTGAAAACAATAGTAACTAGTTTTAATGACGCCAGAACATGTCTCTAGCCTAGACCTCTAGATATGTGAGCGTTAGGTTCCAATGTGTTTTTAAGTTCATTCAATAGATTTTAACAGTCAATCTTGGATTAAGTCTCGATTTCAAGGCCCTACTGAATGTATTTCAACAATTCCTAGGATGTGACTACAATGAGTAAAAAACCATTCCTTTCGATGAACAACTACCTAAATGAGGGTAAGGAGTGCATTTCCAAGAAAACGAAAAACAATGACAAGAAAATGCAAGAACAACATTGCATGCAAGCAATCCAATCACTAGGAAACACAATGCATCAATCTCACTTATCTCGCAACTATTATGATGAAAAATGAAAGATGCAAATTTCGCTTTTCAATTCCTAATCATGAAGAATCTACTAATGTAAAATGCTTTCACTTTCGCATACTATATGAGTGCAATGTTTTTATTTTTTGGATTTAATTACAAACAAGCAAATGCAAGCCTGACTGATCAAAACAAATGTAATCTATGTTTCATAGTGAACAGAAATCAAATCAACACAACAAACTGGTTCGATGACCAATCACTACAGACCAATCAGAAAGGATAGACAAGCAGTAAGGGAACAACTTCAAACAAGTCAATAAGATGGTTGTGGACGTAGTTCAGAATCTTGGAAGGACAAGCAACCCAAAACAAGTGACTTCTGGACGAAACCTTAAAAGACTTAGGTCACACAACCCAAAAACTCAAAACTCAGACAAATGGAACCAAGAAGGATATGCCTTAGCAAACACAGTCAAAACAAGCTTGATAAGATGTAAGAGACAGCAGAGGACAAGCTACACTGGCCTATTCAGGAGGCAGGGCTATGAAAAGAAACCCTACAGGAATCGTCGTAGGGGTTAGACTAGCAACTTGAGACAAAAGCCAAATTGTTGTAAACACAACTTTGGAAACTGAGCGACGTCGTCGCAAGAGTACACCTGTCTTCTGTGACAGTTTGATTTCACGAATCGTTACAGCTGTATGACGGGATATCTGCGACGTACAGCTTGGTAAAAGAGGACAGGGGCGATTCATCATAGTTGTTAAGAGTTAAACATCGACGATCTTAACTAAGAGGCAAAACAAGGCAAAGGCAGCTGAAAGACACCAGGCTTATCACTTAGATAGTGAGGTGGAATACCAGATCTACTCAAGTGATCCAGAACACTTATAACTTAGTCCCAAAACAAGAAGACACTATGTAATTCAATAAAAACAAATCAAGAGCAAAAACAAGAGACAACACACAAAGGACTCCCTAGCGAAGTGGCCAACTTGTGATGTAGGTAAATTTCCCTTTGCAGACAGAGGCAACCCTCTAGCCCTAGAGTGGGTCTATTCACAGCAAGACAAATACAATAGCTAATTCCTTAAATATTCATCATTGAAAGAGCCTACCTTATGCTGGTGTTTGATGTAGTCTTCGTTACGCTGCTCCAGCTATCATTCTCCTTGATGAGGGATTCACCTCAAACAACATAAGAGAACAACGAAACACATAATAGAGCACAATAATGGAATATTTACTTACAGAGTCAAGGAACCATAAGCTATCAAATATATTTCATACATGATATAGGAAACAACCATTGATTGTATTAATATGAACAAAAGTAAAGCTTACAACCATGCCTTGACGTCGCAAGCTTCCTTGAAGGGTCCAATCAGTATGTCTCCACAAGCATTCACTCTCAAAAGGTCTCCCAGAAAGGCTGATGGCTCTCTCTCTCACCCAAAAGCACTAATATAAGGCTAAGGAAATCTACAACCAATTGCTAGACTATGAGCGATTCACACTGCAAACTATCAATCCAACACCAAGAACTAGATAATTTGCTCACTACCAAAAACTAGCTGATCATAGCAATGGAGGATGCTTTTATAAGAGAAGGAGCCTCCATAAATGAGGGAGAGGGAGTTTATCTTCATGGGAGGTTACTCAAAAGGTGGAACTACCATCTCAAATGAGGAAAGGCGAACTTCCTTAACCCAACAACCAGTTCCAAAACCACCTAGAAGCATTATGTTTGATTGATAGTTTGCAGGCGAAAGTCAAACACTATCTGGGTCGTCGTAAGTCAAACACTAAGACTCAATTCACCATATCTGGGTCGTCGTAAGTCAAACACTAAGACTCAAAGGCGACATCAAGAGGCAACAGTATATTCAGAGTTATCATCGCAAGCAGGATACTGATGACTTGTGATGATCCCTAAAATCTGACCATCATAAAGAACAGATGTACCCTTGCGATGGTGTCACAAGGTTCTAGTTCACTTTGGTCCATCGTCGCAGACAGAACACTGATATCTTGTGATGATCTTGAAACATAGGTAAAAAGGGGTCAACTTCAAGATTAATGAGCATGGTTGATATTCTTGAGTGATATGGAAGAGATGGACACATATTTTGATGTATGACACAGAACAGATGCCATTCAGTAACTAATTCTACCCGGGATCAGGGGATGCAGGGTCGGTGAACAAATACTGTGTAACTTGTGATATAGGTAAAGTTCCCTCTGCGGAGAGAGGTAACCCCTCTAGCCTTAGAGTGGATCTAGTCACAACAAGACAAATACAACAACTAATTCCTTAAATAGTCATCGTTGAAAGAGCCTACCTTATGCCGGTGTTCGATGCAGTCTTCATTATGCTGCTCCAGCTATTGTTCTCCTTGATGAGTGATTCACCTGAAACAACATAAGAGAACAACACAACACATAATAGAGCACAACAATGAACTAGTTACTTACAGAGTCAAGGAACCATAATCTATCAAATATATTTCATACATGATATAGGAAACAACCATTGATTGTATTAATATGAGCAAAAGTAAAGCTTACAACCATGCCTTGACGTCACAAGCTTCCTTGAAGGGTCTAGTCAGTATGTCTCCACAAGCATTCACTTTCAAAAGGTCTCCCAAAAAGGCTAATGGCTCTCTCTCTCACCCAAAAGCACTAATATAAGGCTAAGGCAATCCACAACCAATTGATAGACTATCAACAATTCACACTCCAAACTATCAATCCAACACCAAAAATTAGCTAATTTTCTCACTACCAAAAACTAGTAGATGATAACAATGGAGGATGCTTTTATAAGAGGAGGAGCCTCCATAAATGAGGGAGAGGAAACTTATCCTCATGGGAGGTTACTCAAAAGGCGGAACCACCATCTCAAATGAGGAAAGGTGAACTTCCTTGACCCAACAACCAGTTCCAGAACCACCGAGAAGCATTCTGTTTGAACTAATTCGCCATATCTAGTTCGTCGCGTGTTAAACACTAAGACTCAGAGGCAACATCGTGAGGCAATAGTGTATTTAGATCTATCGTCACAAGTAGGATATTGATGGCTTGCGACGATCCCCAAAATATGACCGTTGCAGAGAATAGATGTACTCTTGCGATGGTGTCGCGAGGTTTTGGTTCACTTTGGTCCATCATCGCAGACAGAACGTTGATGTCTTACAACGATCTTGAAACATAGTTAAAAAGGCGTCAACTTCAGGATTAATGAGCATGGTTGATCTTCTTGAGTGATATGGAATATATGGAAACATTTTTTGATGTATGACATAGAACAGATGCCATTCAGGGACCGATTCTACCCGAGATCGGGGGATGTGGGGTCGGTGACCAAACATTGTGTAACAGTGTGTAGGAACTATATTATTCAATACATAATCAAGCTCTATCAATTTTATTAATGAGAGAGACCTAGCACTCCTCAACACTCAAGGCACACCTTAACATGCTTTGGAACAATACACTAACATTCCTTGGCACCTCGCATGTCTTGGAACATATTTATACCTAGAAATCTTGCCATGAGTAGGATGCCCAAGAACATGTTGGCATGCTCTAGCATAGCATAGCACTCCCCTATCATGTGTTGGCATGCCCTGGAACACCTTGGAAAAATATCACATTGAAAAACATTAGAACTTGGCATGTATTGGAACATATTATAAGTGTCCCTAGCATGCCCCTTTTGAAAAAGATAAAGTCCCGACTTATTAACCCTCTTATGTCTTAATTTCCTTGCATTTTAGCTTGTTTATTCCTTTTGTTTCCTTGAAACTCCTTGATGCATATTGGCATACTATGGCACCATGCACATCCTAGAATGTCCTAGCACCTGGAATGCCTTGGCACTATTTGGCACATGCTAGCACACCCCGAAAATACCTAGCAAACTCCAGCACTTCTTGACATTCCCTGATATTACTTGGCGTGCCTTACTTGTACTTAGCATACCTTGTCACTCCCTCCTTGGCATGGCAACTAGCACTCATTAACACTCCCTGACACACCTTTATATTCATTCACTTCCATGCATTTTGACTTAGTGCTCCCTTGTGTTGTCCTAGTACTCCTTAACACTCCTCAGCATGCATTGGCACTCTCTAGCACACCTTAGCACTCTTAAATATGCTCTTGCACTTCATAGCATGCATCACACTCCCTGATGCACATTGGCACTTGGCACGTGTTGGCACTTGGCAAGTATTAGCATGTTTGGCATGGTTTAAAATTAAAGTTATTTGAGATCAATTATTGGAAACTATATGAGAAGAAACAGAGGAATATTTTGCACTTAGAATGCATTGACACTTGGCACTTGGCACCTATTGGCACCTAGTGTTGGTTTTCCTAGCATGACCCTCATGGAAAAGGTAAATTGATGACTTATTAATCCTATTATGTGCTCATTTACTTGTAGTTTAACTTTTTCCTCCCTTTTGTTCCCTTGACAATCCTTTTCATGCATTTTCACACCCTTGTACATCTTGGCATGCCTTCGCACTTGGCACGTATTATCTTGTTTGACATGTCTTTGTACTATCCGGCACATGTTAGCATGCCCTAACATTCCCTAACACACCTTGGAAGTCATGACCTTACAACTAGCATTACATTTATCCATGACTTGGGAACATTACATTCACTAGAACACCTTGGCACTCCCTAGTTTTCATGCCCTTTGTTCTCCTCCAAAATTTCCCATGCTGATGAGGAGATTGATGGAGGTAATCACAGACCAAGCTTTTAGTTTGGTAGCTAGTCCTACAAAACCAGAGAGGGCTCTCTCTATGAAATCAAAACAAAGAGATGACTGGAATGTAAAGGATTTTAGGCTAGATAGCTAGGTTCAAGTGGGTTTTGAAAAATTTAGGGTTTTGTTGCTGGATAAGGGAGAAAAACCAGGTAGCTAGGTCAGAGGATCAAAGGGTTACAACAAAAATAAAAAAGGGAGAAAGGTAGCATTACTTTTGTGATGGATATTATGGTTTTTCAGTGTAGGGTAGTGTTTAGAAAAAGCGAAAGGTATTAATGAGCATGAAACACAAATTCACTAAGTAAGAAATAAAGTAACACATAATGATTTTTACATCAAAACAAAGCTTTATGCAAAGAATTTTGTTTATAAAATGTAAGGAAAACCATTGAATAATTGATTAATGGAAAGAGAATATTAATATCTTTCATATAAAGCTATAATAGAGAAAAAATAACATCACAAACTTACTACACATGAATTCCTAGATAATAGTTGCAAATTGTGTCCTTTGATTTCCAGAAAATGTCCAAGTACAAGCTAAAATAGTTCTCTCCTCTGGAATCCAACCTGTTCTATCACTAAGAAACTGATAAAGACCAAAACAACATCTCCCCACTCTTATAGGTTGAATCAATGACTCTAGGAACTGTTCCATGAGGTGTTCTAACCAAACCCTAATGTGTAGGGAAGTTAAAAACAACTTCTACAATTAACTTTGACTCCAACCTCTCTCATAAATGAGGTCAAATTTACATCAAAAAAACTTATAAATACTAACCACCCATTATTTACATTTACTTTTACCCCTCGCATTCATCTACTTCACCCTTTTGACTTTTACCAGAGTCGAACTAGGAATTAAAAAAAAATTACACAGTGAAAATTTTACAAAAATCTCAGAAATTTCTTGGTGTATAGTGAGCTATTGGAGGCCATTTTGAGTGCCTTTCTGAAGTCCAAATCCAAATCGAAAGCCTTTTCTAGAAATTTGGGAGAGTGTAGATGTATTTAGAGTATTGTTTCACTCAAAATGACCAATTTTTTGCTAAGATATGGCCATTCTCCCAAGGTGTCTCCAGGTGTGCAACGAAATGGAAAGTGAGGGGTAGAAAGGTGGTTTTTGGCATCTTTTTTGAAAATTTCTCAAAACCTAAACCCTAGACCAGGAAAGTGGGAAAATAGGGTTTGACATGGGGTCATAAGCTTTCCAAAAATTCTGATTTTACATCATTTGGAGCCCTGAGGAAGAAGCAAAGCATGACCCCGCTGTGCTGCTAGACAAAAAATTGCCAAAAAATTTCAAGTCTGCATCAAAAACACAAAATTTTCTCTAAACTCTCCCAAAGTTTGTCCAGAGATGCCTCCTTAGCACACCCAAAACTTGCTAACATTCCCTATCATACACTATTATTCATTCATTTCCATGCAATTGGAACTAGTCCTTCCTTGTGTTTCCCTGACACTACCTAACATACCTTGTCAATGCCTCAGCACACCCAGAACTTGCTAACACTCCCTATCACACACTCTTATTCATTCATTTACATGCAATTGAAACTATTCCTCCCTTGTGTTTCCTTGGCACTCCCTAGCATGCATTGGCGCCACACCCTAGCACCTGACACCTCTTGGAATGCCTTAGCACTTGGCATGTCTTGGAATGAAAAACATGCCTTGGAACTTTATAGCACGTGTTATCACTTCCTGGCATTCCTTGCACACCTTGACACTCCCTAGTTGTCATTCCCTCATAGATAGCCTTACATTTTTTGTGACTTTGGAACCCAACCAAGTCATTGAAAAAATAGTGTTGTCCCTAGACAAAAGTCTCCCTTTGTCTAAAATTTCTTTTTCCATCCCCTTATCATAATCGTAGACTTACATATTGCAAGTCTTATTATAAAATTATCCTAATACACTTCGTCCTTGGGACACCTGGAAGACACTCTTATTCGTTTGTTGTCCATGCACTTTGACCTAGTTCTCCCTTATGATGCCCTCACACTCCCCAACACTCCTCGACATGCATTGAAATTGTATGGCATGTGTTATCACGCCTTTTCATTCCTTGGCATGCCCTGGCACTCCTTAGCTATCATGCCCTCATGACTACCCTTAATGGTTTTAAGACTTGGGAACCAACCAAGTCCTACCTCGACTACAACATCTTAACCAATTTACAATTACTACAACTATACTATCCCGGCCTATAAATCATCTTAGGCTACTCATGCCCAATCTTATCTCATCTCACTTAAGAAGTTACCAAGTCAAGGCTCACATCTAACCATGGCCATAAAACAACTAAGCAACATAGTTTTCATCTTGACATGGCATAGCACCTGGCATGTCTAAGAATCCCTTGGCACTATGTGGCACATGCTGGCATTCCCTGCATGCCATGGCATGCTTTAGCACTCCCTATCATACCATACCACTCCTTGACATGTCATGGCACTCTTTCATGCCTTGGAACTACCTAACATATAACTTTGTCACTCCCTCCTAAGCACACTTGGAATTCACTAAGACTCCTTATCATACACTCTTATTCGTTCATTTCCATGCATTTTGAACTAGTTTTTCTTTGTGTTTATGTCGCACGCATTGGCACACCCTGACACGCATTGGCATACCCTGGCATGTCGCCCTAACACTATAGCATTTATTGGCACCACCTAACATACCTTGTCGTCCCCTCCTTAGCACACCTAGAACTTGCTGACACTCCTTGTCACACACTCTTAGTCATTCATTTACATGCATTTGAAACTAGTGCTCCCTTATGTTTCCTTGGCTCTCCATAACACTCTGTGGCATGGATTGGCACACCCTAGCACCTAACACATATTGGCATGTTTCCCTACCTTCTAATATGTCTTAACACTGCCTAGCATACCTTATCACTCCCTCCTTAGCACACCTGGAACTCACTAACACTTCCGGTCACAAATTCTTAATCATTCATTTGCATGCATTATTTTCACCTATTGCTCCCTTGTGTTCCCCTAGCACTCCTTAACACTTCCTAGCACGTGTTTTTGATGGGAAAAACACTATATATATAGCAGCTCATCCTCCATTTGTGGACAAGCAAATTTGGTTAAGTCTATAATAAGAAGTGCGAAGATAACCAACCAAGAGAAGGAAACAAAGAGAGAAGATTTTGGTGTTGTTTATGGGTTTGTTTTAGGGCTAATAGATCCACACGTGCGAAGGAAGGAAGAACTATCTACTATAAAAAAGGTTGAAGATCTTGTTGTTTTCCAAGAATTCAAATCCAGGAAGAAGATAAGCAAGGTTACAAGCCGAATTATAATAAGAGTTCATACCATCCAAGCAAAGAAAATGAAGGTTTAAAAGGTTGGTCAACCACACATTCTACGGTTTATGCAAGAGGGCCAAGAACTACAGATCTAATCCATGGAACTGGAATTTGAAGGATAGTAGAGTTATTGAAGGAAGAAGCCTGATCATCATTGACTCAAGGAAAAATACAGAAGTTGAATCAAGGAGGCCTGTGACTTGGTCTTGGAGAGGTCATCGAGTCAAGGTCTAGGCCGTGGTCTTGGTATTCGTCAATTTAATTCTATATAAGAAGAAGATCTCGTTTTGGTTTTCCTCTCATGTTGGAGAGGTTTTGGCCCTGGTTGATTGCATATTTTATGTGTCTCTTGTCTCCTCATTGTCTATGCATTGGTATATGTTTCATGAAGAATATTGTTTTGAGCATTGTTTGTTATTGTGGATTAGTATTGAATGTGTTTGCGTATGAAAAATTGGTTGGGTTTGTAAACTATTAGTAGAGCAGTGTTTGATTGATGCATGCTTCCTACAATAGAATGTGTATCTTACTTAAACAATTAATTTAGTGGAAACATGGGTATTTGGACAATTATTTTGGAATTTATGCACCTTACAAGTACATCAACTCATATAATGCATAAATATAATGGAAAATTGTAACGTGTTGCATCATAGAAAGGATGTTGATAAAATATGATAGCTTAAATGTACATGATAGTTTGGAAAGGTGGGGAATAACTCTTATTTAGTCATAGGTAACCTAATTAATTCCTTTTTTAATATTTAAATGTCCATGATGATTTTGAAATCAGGTGGGTAGCAATTTTTACTCATGTCATAGATAGCCTAATGAGTACTTTTCTCTATCTAGAATGATACTAGATACAAAACTTTTTTGTATTGTGTGCTTCTTCAATTTTTTTAATAATATATCATGTTATAAAAACTTTAAAATAAGCTTCTCACTTTGGTTATTGCATTTGTGGTAAAATCTAAACCCAGCTTCTGAAAGTAGTGTTATTCTGGAGGATACCAACAATTTTTTTCACTCCATAAAGGTTTTAACCTATCTTTAGTCTTTGATGAGTTTTTTTGTAAGATTGTACTTTAAAAATAAACTCACTTCTTAGAATAAATGAAAAAAATCAAAATAATTACTTACATTTATTTGTAGAGTTTACCTGAAATTGATGGAACATGGTGATTACATCAAATGAGTGTGAAATTGAATTTTGAAATTTTATTAATGTCCTCAATGCTTGGAAAATGTAATGGGATTAGATGATAAGTTAACATATAAGGTATTTAGTGAGACATTGCTTCTCTTCTAAGAAAAGTATATCTAAACTAAGTGCAATACCAGGGAGAGAAAGGATTCTATAGTGTGCAAAGCTTAGTTGTGTGGGTTTGGGGCTAAGGCATAGTTGCTCCATTTAACTGAAGTAAAATGAGAGGAAATGAGGCAATGCATACTTTGTAAATCTTAGCTATGAGGATTTGGGGTTCAAGGCTTAGTCACTTCAAAATTGAAATAAAATGAGACAAGGACTTGCAAATTATTAGTTATATGTAATGACATTAAAGTGAGTAAACACAAAGTATCAAAATTCGAAGTAAAATCAACCCTTGTGTATGAAAATTCAGTCAAGCATTTTTTTATGGCTAAATTCCCTCTCAAATATACATTTGATTAATGCAAAAGCTTATAAAACCACATCTATGTAATCGAGGTATCCCTCTTAGATGCATAAACCTTTCCCCTTGGCTTCCCATTGACTTTGAGGTTGTGTTCCCCTACTCGTATATGCTTACTAGGGATACTACACTCCAACATGATGGATTATAAGATATATTGTGATAGGGGGGATGAGGGTTTCAGAAATTATTGTTGCCATAGGAAAGTCTTGCCATGTTTAGTTCAACAATACGGAAGCAAAATTCTCATGTAGAAGGATTTATGGTGTTTCTTCAATTGTGGGAAATAGAAATGCCATACATTATGGTGCTTCTTGGTACAATATTACTGATTCATGGAGAAAGATCAATGGTTCCTTGGGTGGAACTATAACAATGTGTGGGTGGGACCAGTCTCATGAGATTCATTTTTTACTACCATCGCAATGAACTACAACCAAATTGACTCATGAGATTCATTTTTTACTTCCATAACAATGAACTACATCCAAATTGGTTATAAAAGATTACATTGTTAAAAGTTAATTTTTAGCTTTAAAGTTTGACATAATAATTATAAAACCAAATCTTATTTTTTTAAATAACATGGAAACCCATAATATTAGTATTAGATAATTAAACATTAGTAAAAAAATATTTATAGTTTTTTTTTTTAATTATATAAAATCCAAATCTGAATTTGTTTAAAATTACAACTTACAACATGGTTAATTATTTTGTAATTTTGAAAAATAAAAAATATAATTTTTGAAATGAGTATACAATAAGTTAAGAAAATATACATTCCATATATTTTGATATATTCATAAAATAAAATGTTTTTAAAATTTATAAAAAAATAAATAATTATAATTAAAAAATTTAACGATCATCCAAATTAAAAATTTAATTTTTGTCATGTTTTCTTTCCTACCTTAGTGTATTCAAATGAATGTTGAGTAGTTGAAAAAAAGGAAAGACCAGTTTGCCACGTTTTCTTCCTCGCCTTAGTGTATTCGAATGAATGTTGAGTAGTTGAAAAAAGAGGAAAGACCATTATGTTGCGTTTTCTTCCCCGCCTTAGTGTATTGGAATGAATATTGAGTAGTTGAAAAAAAAGGAAAGACAAGAACAAGTTTTCTTCCCCACCTTAGAGTATTCGAATGAATGTTGAGTAGTTGAAAAAAAAGGAAAGACCATGAGCATA
The DNA here is from genome assembly GCA_031772625.1 of Pinus tabuliformis. Lineage (NCBI taxonomy): Eukaryota > Viridiplantae > Streptophyta > Pinopsida > Pinales > Pinaceae > Pinus > Pinus tabuliformis. The sequence goes on from CM062810.1 coordinate 567,948,759, forward strand.
GTACAATCTAATCTGTGGCTATATGGAAACAAGTATAGGCCCTTGGATCAATCTTTAGGGTTTTTAGATCGATGGTCATTCTTAGAATTGATTTGAAAATTTGTTTTATATTTTCACATGAAATGTATGTTGAGTAGTTGAAAAAAAAGGAAAGATCATGGGCAAAGTACAATTTGATCCGTGGCTATATGGAAATAGGTACATGTCATTGGATCAATTTTTAGGGTTTCGGTGGCCATTCTTAGAATTGATTTGCAAATTTGTTTTATATTTTCACATGAAATGTTGCAGTAATTCGCTCGCAGTTATTGTTTCATGGTTGAATTTGGATGCGTTGAGAAATAAGATTAAGGAGGATCTCTTGGCTTGCTCACAAAACATGGATCTATTTTCGTTGGGCAAATTTGGACCATGATGGAAGGATTAGAAGCCTTGGTCTTCTTTCAAGAGCCCAAGAAAATACTTGCACAGGTACCCTTTCTCTCCTTTAATTCCTTTCTCGATTTCAATTGCTTCAAACAATCTACCAACTTTTTCACCTGAAATTAGGTTATTTGGGCTTTTTTTTTAAGAATTTAGCTTCAAATGAACTAGTCCCACAATTACTATATTGGCAATGAAATTTATATTAAATATACACTAAACTCTTATAGTAGTTATAGTAGTTTGGTAGTATAGCACACCAAAAATTAAAAAATAATAGTCTGGTAGTACACCACACTAGGAAAACAATGGAAAAAACAATAATGTAGACTTCTCAGGGTAACTCCCTGCCCTCCCTCATTTCAATGCAACATGAAAAGATTCTCTTATAGTAGTTATAGTAGTTTGGTAGTATACCACAGAAATTACAAAAATAGTAGTCTGGTAGTACACCACACCAGGAAAACAGTGGAAAAAACAATAATGTAGACTTCTCAGGGTAACTCCCTGCCCTCCATCATTTCAATGCAACATGAAAATATTTTCTTGCTATCTTCATAGACTTCTCAGGGTAACTCCCTGCCCTCCCTCATTTCAATGCAACATGAAAAGATTTTCTTGCTATCTTTCCATTTCACGGCAGTTCTTAATTAGATCTGAATTTCAAGCTCTTTTACCAAAAACGGAACGGAAGTCTTCGTTTCTGAAAAAAAACATATAAAAGATGGAACAGTAAGGAAAAGCGGTGTTCTATATGATAGTTTTCATTTTTAAATGTTGGAAACTGGGTTTTCCAAAAACGGTTAGTTTCTTGAAACTGTTTTATGGAAAACGTTAATCTGGTTCATTTGCAATATGGATCTCTTCCCGATTGGACATCGACATGCATCATAAAAAACATTGGTTTTCTGGACAGTTTTTGAATGCAGTTATATGCGTCTAAGGTTAGAAGTCAACCATATATAGCTTAGGTGCTAACGGAAAGGTTTGTTGCAAATAGGTTGGGTGTTCTCCCTAGTGACAACACCTTGCAATAGTGCTTAGTATATTTTTTAAAAACATTGACTATTTAGGGATTTTATTAGTTAAAGTTATGTTATTTTTTAATTGTAGCCATTGATGTGTAGCAGTGTATGGTTAAGTTTTTACAAAAAAAAATTGTTATTTTTGTGTTGCTTTTATTTAAAAGTGGATTTAGTGATTGTATCTAATATTTAAGATGTGTATTTTATATAAAATTATAAATTTAAATGTACAAGATATATATATATATATATATATATATATATATATATATATATTAGTAATGTATATAGATACTATATATATATTATTATAAATTAGTAGTTAAATAATTTAGTTGTTTTTTCTAGTTAATTAATTATTTTATATAAACATTGGGACACAATATTTTTTGCCATTAGTTTGGTTTATAACCTCTCAAATGATTGGAAAAAGATTTTGATAAAACTATCCTATAGAAACTTTTATCAGCTATTAGACTATCTATAATATTAAATATCATCAACCAAAGACATTAATTTAATATATAAAAAACAATAATTATCTATTATCCATCCCATTAATAGTTTTATCCCATAAATACTTTTTTCATCGGTGATAAGAGAGATTATGTTAGGTAATTTGCAATAATAAAGCTTAAGAGAAACAAGCTATTGATTAATATGTCTATAATACTAACATCATTTCAACTATGATAAATATGGAAAGTTTCATAATTACATAAAAATAGTGATAGAAATAATTGTAAATTTTTGAAATAAACAAGTCTCAAAAATCAAAATACAAAATAGAAATCCATCATTTAACAAATTTTAAATACAAAACAAATAGGAGTACTACTACAAGAAAATACTCCTCTTCATTTATAAATAACCAGCGTAGATCTATCTCTCTCGAGCATCAAGAGAGATCAAATCTCTCTCTCTCTCTCTCTCTCTCTCTCTCTCTCTCTCTACAAACCTCTTTAAGTGAAGAGATTTGATCCTCTCGCTTGATCCATAGTTAAAATGGATCTAGGTTTCTTTAGTTATTAGCCTTTGAATAGGCTACATTGCAAAAAAATACCATGGACAAAAACCATGGGTTAGGAGTACCATGGGAAAAAACCATGGGCAAGAAAAAACTATGCACTGGAGAATTTTATGTTTTTTATTTGATTTGATTTTGTTTTATTTTGACTGAGTTAAAATGCCAAATATTATAACATATTCCCCAGGTGGAAAGGGTCTCTTGGCACAAAAATCTAACAACCAAAAATATATTAAGAGGGGCCTAGAATAAAATACCTAGATTATGACATTTCTTTTCAAGACTTCAAGGTCTCTCTCGCTTGTTTTAATTTATGAAAGAAAATTGATGAGAAAAAACTAATAAACTAAATAAATATTAAATACAGAACCATGGAACCTAACAAAACCATGTGCAAAAACTAGCAAATTAAATGAATATAAAGTACAAAACCATGGAATATAACAAAACTATTAGCCATAAAGATATTATATATATATATATATATATATATATATATATATATATATATATATATTTATAAATTAGTAGTTAAATAATTTAGTTAATTTTTTTTCTCACAAACTAGCAATTTAGTATCTAGTTCAACTATACTTTTAAAATATATTATTTTTATTATTATAAAGATTAGTTTTCTATTATAATGGATTAAAGATAATTTTTTGAAAGTTTTCTCTTTAGATTTTGTCTTCAAACACATGTTGTAGTATTTATGGTTCTCCAAGTGGCAATAGTTTGAGACAACCCTTTATTTTTGGCTCTATATCCAATGGAGATCAACTCAATCTCCACCATCTTGTTACCCAACCATGAAAACAATAACCCAATAACTGTGTGGAAAATGATACAATAGATCCCAAATTTGATGTCCACTCATGTCACATCTAAGAATATATACAATGTATGTGGGATCATGTACTCATCCGGAAAATGAAAAGGCTAAATCAAACTTGAATTCGGTGCCAAGTGTTTCTTCAATGTTGTACTTGCCAGCCTAGAGGATCAAACATGGGTATTCAAGAATGGCTTATGTGAGAAATGGAAGCTTTTTTGATCACTATAAGTATTAAGGAATGGCCAATGTGAGCAGCTAAAGCCTATGAGCAACTACCTATGAACCATAGTATTCAAGAATGTTAATGATGAATGCTTGGTTTTATGTTTCATATTTTTCTTGTTTTCTCTCTCTTCTCGTTTCTTGAATGTGAAACAAATGCTTGGTTGTGTGTTTCATATTTGTCTTGTTTTTCTCTCTCCTCGTTTCTTGAATGTGAAATCTCCAAACTTTGTTTCTTGTCTCGTTGTCGTTTCTCGTTTCGTTTCCCCTTTCTAGTTTCTAGTAACATAGATTTCAAGCCCTTCCTTCTAGCTTTGGTTTAATTTATGCATTGCTCTCAACTCCAAAAGCATGCGATAGAAGGGATGGGTAGAAAGCTTGGTACCTGAGATAGAGTTAAAGAGGAAGAAACATTGAGTCAGACACTGCAAGATTCCTCTCGTGGGGTAAAAGGATCACAACAAGGCCACAGTAAGCCCCTGAGAGAGAACGAAGATGCTACCACATGCAGTGGTAACAATCAGAGTATGGTGCAATGCCATATATTAAGGTCCACCAATGACATCATATTAGCAAAAATCTAAGCATGAAAATAGATTGAAACAAAAACAAAAGGGAAACCCTCACGAACTTGTCAGACGCTTGCTCAATAATCGGGCAACATTTGGGTATGAAAAATCAAGAATCCCTCATTCAAAGTCCCTGTTTTCTTTTATAGATCTCTTCATATTGATGGATGGCTTCAACCCTCCTCGAATGGCCATTGGATGAGTGCCAGGCAGTTGCATTCGTTAAAATTCCTAGCAACTGTTTGAAATTTTTTTAATTTAAAACTTTTACACAGAACTTTGATTTTCGCATTTTGTAATTTGGTGCATATGTTTTCTACTCATGCCACATTTGTTTAAATAAACTACATATTTATTTTCTTTTGATTATGTTTCTCAAATATGGCCATGGATTTATCCTGTACAAGTAATGAAAATAAGATATATTCCAGGGAATTGAACATATGTTTTTTCATCACTTGTAGCGATATACTTTGACAGCACGGGCACGGAAACCCGAACCCATTGCTTCATCACACTATAACTGATAGAAACTTTCCTAGATGTTGAGCACAACACATACACCATATTATTTGAAGATATACTGGTGTTATTCTTTCACCTTGAGATGGATATATATTTGTTTTATTGTAGCAGGGAAACAACCACTACATTACGATACATCAACTATACTCAAAGGCAAAAACTATTTTTCCTGTTCAACCATGTTGAGAGTAATAAGTATCTTCCCATTTGTCATCATAGCAACATATTCCATTTTGCTAATTCATTATCTTTCTCATTCTAGTGGCCGCCATTATTGTGCAAGTTTCTCCTGTCACTTTTTGCCTCTATGAAAGTTGATAAGAAAATGCTAAGACGGTGCTAAATGTCAAATTTTAGCAGACATTCTGAAAACCTTTTTGATCCATTTTCTAACATGGTCCACAATATACTTTGAAAGTACTACGATGTATCTCTTCCAAAACTTCATTTTCTTTCATAGCTGGACAACTAATTTGATAAATGATCTCTTTAAATTTTTTTTGGACTCGAACATTATTGGATGTTCTTGAATATGGACCAAGTGTTCACTCAAAATGTCCAAACATATCAATAACAACACATAGTGTAACATAAATATTCATCCTCATCCAATTATTAAATGCGGAAATATTCCTCTAAAAGTCTGGATTTCCCATACGCTCGAGCTATTACTTATATAACCCCTAGTTTTAGTTTCTCTTGCATGTTTGGTGATTCAGCTATAATATGTCAAAATATAGAGTTCCTTGATGTCTTCACTCCAACTTCTTGGATGCCATCTCAAAGAAAGGCTCAAAGGATATTCCAAATATTATCTTTAGAGGTGGCCATTTCGATCCGAAAGGTTGAGTATCCATGCCATCAGTCACATTGTTCTATTCTTGTGTACATTACCAAGCAATTTATCATCAATAAACATTGTTGCAAGAAAATATTGTTCAAATAAATTTATGAGATTTTCCGGATATCTAAAGAGATTTGCTTATAAATCTCAAGTTTAGCAAAGCATCCAACATATGGATCAGGAAATGGTGGATCCTCACATTAATATATTCACCATGGGACTGAGACAAAGATATACAAACTGTAAAGTCCCTCATGTAGATGAGAAAGTGGTGTTGGAAACTCTCCACGTTAGAATTGACATTCTTACCATATTCAAATGGTGTCCTTCCTCAATGTAAATAATTCTTCAATAATATGGCCACTGTCCCACATGCATCACTTCTCCCAATCCTCATGCTTAATTGGCACATTGCACCTATGCATTTCATTCGACAATGCATATTTCTTGGGACTTTATATCAACTGTAGTGGGCCTTCATCCCTCTTCATTACAAAGTAGACTGCTTAGAGTAGGGGAAATCACAACTCCCTGCCCTCCCTCATTTCAATGCAACACGAAAATCTTTTCTTGCTCTCTTTCCATTTCACAACAGTTCTTCAATCAGAAATCTCAATTCCAAGTCCTTCCCTCCAGCTTTGGTTGAATATTTTCATTTCTATCAACTCCAAAATCAGGTGATAGAAAGGATGGGTAGAAGGCTTGGTACCCAAGCTAGAGTAAGCCCCTGAGGTAAAAGGATCACAACAAGGCCACAATAAACCCCTAAGAGAGAAAGAAGATGCTACTACATGCAGTGGTAACAATCAGAGTATGGTGCAATACTGTATATTAAGGTACCATTATCATCCCCTCAAGACTTCGATTTATGAGGAGAGAGAAAGTACTTTAAAAGCAAAATCTGGCAAATTTGAGGCTATAATTAGCAAAGTGGAAAACTTGCACAATTTTGTTTAGAGACCTCGTGAGCAAGTTACAGATGTTGATACACTCTTTGATCTCACATCCACACTCCTCGCTATTGTTAACAGATCACAAAACAATGATGATGATACTCCAGTTGATTTTATTAGTAGTGATATTCTAAGAAACTATAATGACCAAGCATATGGACGCAGGTCTTTGGAGGGACATGACGAATCAAAGCCAAATATCATGGAGGAATATTGGGCTTTTAGCTGCTTTTGTTTTCCAGCATGTGGCAGGAATTTGCACTATGCTTAGACGAATGGATAATGAACCCAAGCAAAGGAAAGCTATAGTACAGAGAAAACAGACTAAGTTGACAGAAAGCATTCGACCTGAAGTAGTGAAAGAGTCCTCGAAAGATGAAAAATCAGAAACAGACAAGAATATGGAAAGCATGTTTAACCTTTTGCGAAAATAGAAGCAAGCCAGATTAGAGAATTTGGTTCCAAATAGAATATCATTTTCCTATATAGTAGAAAACATCTTTGCGTTATTATTTCTAGTAAAGGATGCTAGAGTTGAAATAAATGTTGATGAAAATGGAAAACATTTTGTTGTCCCCAAAAATGCTCCCAGAGCTACAGAAATGGCATCTGGAGAAGCTTCTTATAGCCAATTTGTTTTTTGGTTTGATTTTAAAGACTTGAAGTTGATGATGGAAGCTGTTGAAAGCAGTGAGGAGTTGATTCCTCACAGAACCAATCCACTTATGATTCCTTCTTCTGAGAAGGATGCAGAGACTCCTATCAGAGAGATTTCAAGAAACAGGGGTAGACTGGTACCTATAACTTTTTAGTTGCAGGAGGATGAATGTGGAAGTGATGATGGTGGTGGAGGTCTTCAAAGACCAGCACCAAAGAAGCGAAATAAGTGTCTCCTATTACTTTTGCTGCTTTTTTGGGTGCTTTTTGTTGGAAACTATCTCTGTTTCTATCAGTGCACTGTAATTCATACAAGAAGCTAATCTTTAATTTAAGCAATCGGCTATATAAACAATTCTATCTTCTTCTCATAATTAGTTATAATTAAGTTTATTGGCAGTGCAAACCCACGGTCATGTAATACATGCCTTTAGGCATGGTTCCAAGGTCTGGGAAGAAGACTAGCATCACGTAAAAGGAAATTGTTAATGTAAGATGTCAAGTTTGATATGTTAAACCATGATTAGTCTCCTTGTGACAGTATGTTGTAATTTTATGTTTGAAAAGTATTTTGAGATACCACACAAGAACAAAGTTTTTGATTGTGTAGTTGGTTTAATTTGAGAATACATAGAGATGAGAGTAGGGTAAGGCCAGACGAAAATAGATGTAAATACAAAGGTTCAAAAAACTAGCTAGCAACCCTTACCATACCCAAACCCTTTTACTGGCACTACAGGGATAGAGAGATCCACCCAGAGGCATGTGGAGAATAAGTAGGGATATGCATGCTCTGGATTGACTAATTTCTTGAGCCTAGCTCAAGCAGGCGCAACTAGTAGATGGAAAGAGATTGGGAATATATATATATATATATATATATATATATATATATATATATATATATATTATATATATATATATATATATATATATATATATTAAGTATGTGTATATGAAATTCATTATGTCCCCTTTTGATTTTCAAGGTTGGAGGAATGCAACGGAGAAAGGGAGATCGTATTTGTCCTCTATATCCCACCTATCAGGACACTAGGATCAGTCCCAATAATAAGAGTTGGGTTCACTCATAAGTATAGGATTGTAAAAGGCCATCATGAAATTTATTAAGCTAAGTCATCCTTTAGTTTAGTTTCATCCTTTAGTTGAAGCTTCAAGCAAGATACTCAACCTCTTTTCAACCCTTCATTCTTCCTGGAATAGCTACAGAACAACCCTATTTAACCCACGTTGAATGCCTCTTCTTGCTGTGATCTTAAACTTCAAACTTCAACCCTTCTCCCTACAAGAGCACCCAAGAACAACACTCAAAAAAACCTCTCTTTCACACGTTGTACCTACAACAAAACATAAGACTTCCACGTTGCTTCTAGGGCTTCTTTCTTACTGTCTTATGGATACTTCTTGCAGTGGCTAGGGCCTCCCTTTGACTGCATCTAAGGCCTATCTGAGTGCTACTTTAGACCTTCCTTGATTGTGGCTATATGCTTCTTCTTGATGGCTAATAAGGGCCTCCATTTTGCTACGGATTAAGGCCTCCTTTGTTGTGGATAAGAGCCTTCCTTTTGCTATGTATCTGGCCTCTCTTGACTGTGTCTTTATGCCTCTCTTGACTGCATCTTAGGCCTCTCTCTAGACTGCATCTTAGGCCTCTCTCTTGTTGTGGCTAAGCCTCCTTTTGACTGCGGTTAGGGCTACCTTTTACTGCAGCTAGGGCTTCCTTTTCGATTGTGGCTAGAGCTCCTTCAAGACTGCGTCTAGGTCTCCCTTCATGATTGTAGCTAGGGATCCTTTGTGACCACAACTAGGGCTCGCACTATTGCAGCCTGCTAGCCTCGCACTGCCCAGGGACTCCTGCACTATAGCACTCTCTGCTGCTTCATCCACATCTGTCTCTACCCACATCCGCCAATCCTGCTACTCTCTCTTCGGGGCTCCCGTAGCAAGGTATAATCCAAGAGGTTGGGTACCTCAAGTATCTGCCCCTCATCGCTTGTAGTCCTCCTGACTACAACTCGATGTCTCCCCACCTCTTCTCTAGATGTACATGAGCACTCCCTATAGTCCCTAGCATGCCCTGGGACACTATGACATGAGCACTAGTGCATTAACTATGCTAAAAGGTCACTTTCTTGTTAATTTGACCATGAATATCTCTTCTAAAAAGAAATATTTCTTAGCTTTGTTTACGTTAGTGGTTTGATAAGAACATTTCTACAGTCTCTTCACTAAATTTCTTAAAGTTTTTACATTTATGCTTTTTGACAAAAAACGGCTAACATTTTACCCTAGCTAGGTAAGGATTCTTTAAATAACCTTCTAGCTTGGTTCCTTTTTGTTCCATCTAAGCTTGGAAAAGTGTCATGAATTTACATTGAACAATGTAAGAATCTAGTCTTCTCCAGAAACAATCAAGCCAACTCTTTCATTTTGCAAATTACCTATCAGTTCTGGACATATTCTTTGAAATTTCTAAGCTGAAGGTGTTGTATTTAGGTAAGTGATACAGAATGCACACCTACAGTTCTATTGTTCACCTATTAGACTAGTGAAAATTATAGGCAAAATTGGAAGGGTTGGACATGAATGTTCCAACCATACTCTTATTGGCATGCAATACATATATTCAAAACACATACCTACAATACTATTGTTCACCTATTCTGCTAGTGCATATTGTAGGCAAAATGTTAATGTTGGACTTTGTTGTCTCAAGTTCACACACCAGTGCTAAAGATGCAACATATTGTGTGAATCTTAGATATGTTTGACATTGCAAGCTAACTGTTTAAATAAATGCATTCATAAAACTTCTATATTAGCAAAATAACCATCAATATTTTTTCTAGCATTTTGTGCTGAATTCACAATAGTATGCTAAAAAGTGTCATTTCAATGTCTGTTTCAATTTGTGGATTTTTTTTTCCTCCCATTTTTTTACAAGGATGTAGATTTGATTTTCATGTTTATGGTTTTTGCATGTATCTTATCTAGCCCCAAATGCTGGTAATGGAGCGGATCTTGAGAAGTAGTTGTGGAAATAGACTATCAGAGGTTAATGTTACAATACCACTTCCACCTGGTATCAAATTTTTTTTAATGGTAAGTGACATAAAGAAGAGTTATTTAATGACGGGGTTGAAAGGGAAACCTCATGTCTTAGTTTTAAGTCATTTATTTGTGTTTCTTAGCTCTAAGTCATCTGTTTTTGAGCTTTACCAGATCAATTATTTCACTAATCCAATATGCATAGATTGTATTTCTAACCCGATGTTAGTTACTTGACATGGTTGATATAACATTCAATTATAGGCCAATTTTATTTTAAGTCAGAGATTTTATTGATTAAAAGGATGTTCATATTTTGATTGGTTTACTTGGAGCTTGATTTAAAAAAAAAATCTAAATTCCACGTGGATGTTATTTTTTCAAGGTGAGCTCTTTGCACCAGTAAGGTCAGATGAGTCCTAGAACATAGGTATACAACAAGAACATATTTGGCCTTTGTTGTGTATTTGTTATTCTTTATATCATTGATGATTATGTAAAACAGAGGATGGGAAGGTCCTGCAAATTCTCTTAACAAAACAAAATAAAATGGAGTGGTAGAATTGTGTTTTAAAGGGTGAGCCAGAAGTCAGTACTTGAAAGGTAGAACTTGAGAATGGCAAGCTATCTAATCTAGATCTAGAGACACAACAGAGCATGGAAAAAAAATGATGGTATTGACGAGTCTTCCCAGAAAATAAGCTCCAATTGTTAGACCACTACCCACATTTCATTTATCTGCAATGGAAATAGTGACTCTAGCTTTATTTGTATGAATAATGACTTTGGGCATTGTCCTATTCATTTCCTATGAATGATTTTGATTTTCAAACTCCAACTAGTTTGTTGTTAAATAAGTAAAGCTTTGATGACAAACTTATAGTTTTCAAATCTCTTTTCTAAATCTATTTTCTTGAGAAAATTTGTCTTTTTACTTTAGGTATTGTAGATTGCTACTGTGTGACATATGCTATGATATAATTGCTTGGATAAATAGACAAAAGTGTTGTACAACATAGTCTTTTTTAAATCTAAAGAAACAATATTTCCAAATACAAAGTTTATTAATTAAGAACATCTTTTAGACTTCTTTCCTAAGTTATGAGTATATTTCGGTAGGGGATTTTATGTACACAGATATTGTGTCGTCTCTTTGGTTTTTGTTACGTAACAATGGTTAATAACAAATGTGTTCTTGAGCAGCAGAAACACATCTTATTCTACTATCAACAGAAAACTCCATGGTTTTCAGGCATGGCAAAAAAAATGCAGATGTTAGTGGGATATCCAAAGTCCGTGTTGGATGAATTTAATACTAGTGATGATTTTGATTCCTTGTCAGATAAAGAATGTCATGAGTCAAATTCAAATAAACAGAAGCAGCTCAAGAATGAAGTTGAAGCTATTGCTTTCTATTCAAGTCAATTTCTTTTATTTGTTGGTTGCTTTCATGTTTTGAGTGTGGACTTGTGAAATTCCAAATTACATGTTGGTTTATGTAAAGGGGATATATATATATATATATATATATATATATAGATATCTATATATATAATTTTTTTTATCATATGTCGTTCATGGTTTCGGAGATCTGTGTTACATTTGCACATAAGTTTAGATATCATTCAGATATATAAACTCCAAACAACAACAAAAATTGAGATTTTTCTTTCACTCAACCTATAACATATTGAATCTATCTTCATCAATGTTCTTCTTCCATATGTTATCAACTTATGACATTTCCTTTGCAATATTTGGTGCATTTTCTAGTTATAGGTAATTTATAGATTAGAAATGTATACAAACTTTCACTTTTAATTGAGTATTCAACTGAACATATTGATTCCCCTACACATAATTATTTTTCCCTCCACCCACTTTTCATAAATTCCATAACCATTAGGTAGGGACCTATAGCTTTGATGTTTCTTTGCTTGTTTAGTAAAATATTTTCGAGACTTTAATTTATTGAAAGTTGTATAATTTATAATTTATGAAGTTTCAAGGTCTAATTTTAAAAGTCTAATTCTTTAAAGGGTGCTAGCTCAATGGAAGAGCACCTACTTTACAAGAAGGAGGTTGGTGGTTCAATTTCATTGTGCTCTGACATGATCCATATGGAATGAGCTTTTGACCATCACCAATGAGCTTTGGTGACATTTTTCAACCATTACCAAAATATGATATGGTGATGGTCAACGAATGCCACCATATATATGCATCAATAGTGACGAACCTCAAATGTCTGTAACCATAAATCGTTGTCGCTAATATGAAATGGTGACGGTCGATGTCTGTCATTATAGTCATTATTCGTGATGGACCTTGAATGTCACCACAACACCTATACTTATGGCAATGCGGCTTTTGGTGAGGGTCAACGAACATCACCATATATATGCAACAATAGTGATGGCCATGAAAGATCCATCACAATAAATCGTTGTTGTTCATATGAAATGGTGACGGTAACTATCCGTCATTATAATCAATATTCGTGACGAAATTTTAATGTCACCATAACACCTATACTTTTGGTGACGTTCAGTTTTCTTTGACGGAGGCTATGGTCCGTCACCATTGCTCATATGAAATGGTGATGGTTGCTATCTATCATTATAAATCATTATTGGTGATGGACTTTGGATGTCACTACAACACCTATACTTTTGGTGATGCCACCTTTGGTGACGTTTAGTTTTGGTGAAGGAGGCTATGGTCCGTCACCATTGCTCATATGAAATGGCGACGGTCACTATCCATCATTATAAATCATTATTGGTGACAGACTTTGAATGTCACTACAACACCTATACTTTTGGCGAATCCACTTTTTGTGACATTCAGTTTTTGGTGACAAAGGCTCTTTTGACCATCACCAATGAGCTTATGGTGACATTTTTCGCCCCTCACCAATGTCCTTTTTTCTTGTAGTGAACCCTCCATCAAGACTCAAAAGTGTATTGCAAGGTGTGTGATGTGTGTCAAAGGACTGGTAGGCCATCATGGAGGGATGAGATGCCTTTGAACCCACATATGACATTGCAACCCTTGAGAAGTGGGTGATAGATTTTGTGGGACCCTTTCAGCCACAAGGAAAGACAGGAGTAAGGTACATTATCACTGCGACAGAGTGTTTGACTCATTGGGTGGAGCCACAGCCTGTAAAGGATTACACAGGCGCGACCGCTGCAAAATTCTTCTTTGAGCATGTATTGACACGATTTGGATGTCCGAGGATCTTGATGAGTGATTGTGGTACGCACTTCCTGAATGAGACGATCCGCGCGTTGACGGAGGAATTTCAGGTATACCATCAGAAGAGCACACCTTATCACCCACAGGCTAATGGGACAGTGGAGGCATTCAACAAAGTGCTTGAAAACCTATTGACCAAGGTTTTCAATGCTCAACAAAGTGATTAGGACCTATGCATACCTACAGTACTATGGGCTTATCGAATGACATGCCTATCGAACGACATGCAAGAAGTTGACTAGACAAACCCCCTTTAGACTCATCTATGGGGTTGAAGCGGTAATGCCTATGGAGTATATTGTGCCTAGTCTACACATATCAGCGCTCGTAGGAATGACGGATCACGGAGCCTTAGAAGAGAGGCTCACACAACTGGATGAGCTCGAGGAAGAGATATTTCTAGCTGGATTTCACCAACAGGTCCAAAAGCAGCACGAAAAGGCATGGCATGATCGACACATTAAGCTGTGCACATTTAAGGTAAATGACCTAGTTTTTCTATATGATAGTAAGTTTGATAAATTTCCAGGGAAATTTAGGATGCACTGGTTAGGGACCTATGTCATTAAGGAAATTACCGATGGAGGGGTGGTATAGCTAGTCAAATTAAATGGAGAACCCTTCCTAGGAAAGGTGAATGGCAGTCGCTTGAAGCCATACACTGACAGTCTGGCCATGTGACTAGATGAAGGTGACACAATCTTAGCGCTCCAGGCAGCTGAAAGGAGGCACGGGACTCTAAACTACACTACCTAGGTTGGGGAGTTGCGCGATTGGAGAAGCAAGGAAGTATCACAGGGTCCGCGACAGCATGGAGGGAGCTGCGCTATCGAGGGAGAAATTGCACTGGTCAGCCGGAATGTGACTGTTAAAGTCATTGTTCATGATTTGACGGCAGAAGTGAGGCCAGGTGGCAGCTCAAGGCACCATCAAGGTTGCGTTCATACGGATCAAGTTGGACGTGCTTTGTGCAAAGAAATCCATGCCTACCGAGTGACTTGAGGGTGAGTCACGATGTTTGTGTTGAGGGCCTATTGGGAGCGGAAACCTCCAAGGGAAGTTTTGGGGCTAAAAGCTCATATTTGAGCCAATTTTTGTAATAAAAATGTAAAGACTCTGCATTTTGTGGTCGCGGAGTGTGAAGGTGTCATGTGTCATAAAGGGTAGTTCGCCCTTAGTTTTGTAAAGTAAAGTCGGTTGTAAGATATCCACCCATGGTCCGCAGACCATGGGATTGTATAAAAAGAGCTAAGCTCTAAGTAGTTTGTGAGACATACAATGATGAATTATGTAAGAGAGTCGTAGCTCTGAAGAAGAAGGTCTAAGTCTTGGGTCATAGCGTAGGTAGAGGCTCTGTAACTGAGTGCGCAGAGGCCTAGGGTAGAAGTCCGCAGTGAGTGCGCGGACCCCTGCAGCTGTGTGCGCAGGGTGGACAGAGTTTGGAAACACTTGGAAGATATTAATAAAGAGAGATATTCTGCAATTTATTTGTCTTTTGTTCTACTAATGCATCTTGATATGTTATATATGAATTTCCTTTATTATGCTTATGTGATGTGCATATGAATGCAATTACGTTGAATAACTGAATGCATTTACGAATACCTGTTTACGCGGTGATTAGCTATAATTGTTCGATAAGATAAGCAAGTCACTTAGATTAATTGGGGAATCTGCACGTCTCGCTGTCGTAGCAGCGTGAAAGTACCTGAGTAGTAGGCTAAGGCTGCGCGAAGGTCGATCGTACCCTTCTGCGAAGGTATTGATGGCTGCAATAGAGGGCTCATCTTGCAAGCCCTAGAGCGAAGCAACCTGCGTGAAGGTAGGGATAAATGGAATCAAACGACATCACAACCATATTAGGGTGTGGAAGCTTGGTTCCAACATCCCCCGATATTGCTTCGGGTGAGACTTTGCTCTGCGCTCCGTAGGCTGGTGCCCAAAGGGCCAGTAGTGTAGGGATTTGTTTGGCTAATTAACGTTGAACCTAGGTCAGGCCCCCTCAAGCCAATAGTGTGTGTGTGTGTACAGACATGTAACAAGCCATCCCTCCTAAGATTTATAAGTAATTATTGACCTGATAATCAAACTATTTTAGTATCCTTTGTTAGGCACGCAATTGGTGTTGTAGGATCATGTGAAAGGCATGAAATCTTTGAATATTTCATGACTTGCGCATTGTTCGGATACACGCTTCGAGGGCACTAATTGCATTGGTATGCCACGCTACCTGAAAAATCTATTCACTCTTTCCATCATCTGATTGTAGAGATAGACTGTGCTTTCAATCATTTTGACCGTAAAGCGCTCAATAAAGAAATTCTAAAATTACGGAAAGCACCTCATGAATCTGTTGAACAATTTTACAATTGCTTTCATAATCTTGCATATTGATTCCCTAAAGATGAAATTGATTAGGAATTCCTTGTTGGATGATTTAACTATCTTCTTTACATATCCAAAAATCTGCAATTCTTAGAATCGTTCAAACCCCGCTCAACATGCTTCGGTGATGGAGCTGTGCAATCACAAGAGGACACAATTATTGTCACAAGTGATTATCCACCTTCCCCTCAACAAACAGCTCCACCCCCGCAGAGTGGTGTGGGAGAAGATGCACACGCATTTGTTGAAATATGACATCCTCCTACCCCACCTACTCTTGATATTTGTGCAAATTTGGCTTGCAAGCATGTTGGTTATCATGTGGAGTTGTTGCCTCAACCTCCATCCCTACGTTTTTTTGATCCTGCGAACTGTATTGTCTTCTGTTCTTTCGTTCTAGACTCCACACTTGTTCTGAAAGAGGATCAATTTGTTGACAGAGTTGGTGTTGTGCATACAACCTGCGTTATCATTCATGATGAGTGTGTGCGGGAATCTAAAGAAGAACCTCTGGTGAAGGATGACTCCCTTCCATCCGCGCCTCATTCGCTCTATCCTAGAATCCCTTGTGATTCTACCATTGTTGATTTCCCCTTTGAAAACTCATTTCCAGATATTTCTACTTCCGATCATTCACAGGACACATCGGATGTCAGTCTATCATGACATTGTGGAGAGGACACATCTTCCTCTAAAAATTTCTCCCATCTCCAGGGAAAATTTCAAGAACCCCCCCTAAATTTATATGTATAATAAATGGGCGAATCTCCATGGTATATAAGAAAAATGGAAGTAGATTTTATCAATAATATAATATGTATATATAAGTTTTTGGCGAATCTCTCACCAGGCATGGCGAATATTTTACTCAATTATAAAATCTCGTAAGATCTTGGTGAGTCTTCCACTAAATAATAGAACTTTGTAAAGTCCTAGTGAATCTTAGCATTGTGAAGTCTTAGAGAATTTTTAAAAAAAGTATAAAACCATATATGACAAGAGCCACATGGTGGCAATATCACTATTTTTTTTTCACATTTCCACGACATGGAACTTGTTTATAAAATTATAAAAAAGCCAACCAAGTCCCTTATAATATGCAGGTAAGCTTATAACAGAGTCTGATACCTCTACTATGCTTGTCTTCATTCAAGTGTCATAGCTGCTATGCTTAACACTGTGAATCACAACTCTCTCAGAACTCAACTCTATAATGTAATTAAAACCTTTGGAACTTGAATCTGACAACTAAATAAAAAGGATTACTGAAATAGAAGCTTTTGTGAATGAGCCCACTAACTATCACTGCTAAACAATCAATCTAGACTATGAAGTCTTCCATCTTGATCACAATCAAGGGAGTGCGACCACCTAGCCTGACATAATGGCCATCATAGCTTCTAATAATCAACAACCACCTTGCAAGGACATCCTAGCTCATGTCTCATGAATTTTATTCATCAATATTAACTGATATAAATCTTATAAAGATAATATTAGAATCCTCTCCAGATCCACTGTTAATACAAGGGTAAAGGAAATTTTCTAGCTCAAGGCACTAGCCAATACCAACTTTGGTATTTGTGACCCCTTTGTGGGGATGCACCTACCCTACCCCGTCAGGTTTCTTCCTTGTAACATAGTTCAAGGATCACAAGACTTTCCAATCTTCCTACTCCATTAGACACACTTTATATGCTATACATAGTGAATGGAAAAGAAGAATTATAGAACACATAATTTCACAGAAGGAAGAAAAATCTTAGCCAGTTCAATATCAAAATATTAACCATTGATTAATAAAGAATAACAAGTAGTGTAATGAATTGTTCCTAGTTATTTATTTACAAGCTGTAAAGAATGTAGTGGAATGGAAAATATTACTTAGGCAACCCTTCAATATTTTCTATTAATATGTCTGTGCATGTACATATGAAATTAAGAGCATTGTTGATTACAAAGTTGAAGGAATTTACAGGGTAAGTTCCTCAGAAAGAATACCAAAAGGACACCGCTCACAACCAGATCTCAAATCAATACACCAGTATTTTTGACGTGGTTAAAACCATCAGAGTGCAAGGAGGGAAACAGTCCACGGCCTGTCCCAACGTGGGTACTACAGGCAATTTATTAATCAAAGAATGAAAATTTACATAAGCTTCTCTCATGCATGCTTTACCCGAACAATGACCCTCCATGCGCTTTAAATAGAACTCATGGACCAATCGGGTGTCAAGCCACGGATCAAGTGTCGGTAATACCGAGGTGAGAGTGAGAGGTGTAGAATTCGACTAACGAGAGAAGTCTGAATATGATGGGAAAAAAGTTCAAGAAGATGGCAGGTTCTACTGCGACACCCGCCTCAGGCCAAGCTGCTACACCTTCAAGGAAAGGCTTAATCTCAGATACTACATGCACTGGTCTTACTGGTACTACATGGCAAGGGACATACAATTTGCTAGAAGGAGAACAACCAGAAGTGACAGTAACGGAGGCAAGTGTGGATGAATTAAGAAAGTCTGAGGCAACTCTTAAAGATTTGGCTGACTCTTTTCTGCACAGAATAGCAGCCAGGGAACAAGTCTTGCCTTATACTGATGTGGTACGTTGGGCGATTGAAGAAGTTCCTCTCACTAATAGAACCTTCATTTCTAAGGATGGAAGGATTTTCGGCTCCTTCAAGCCTGACGACTTAAGACGAATGTATCATTTGCCCAATCCCGAGCAAGTCTATAACAGAGCATTTGTGGAAAAATTTGCCAGAGAGAATGAATCACCAGCCGAACCTCTCCGAGATTGGAGGCAAAATCCAGCAAAACACAAACATGATATGTCGGGTAAGTACTCCAATGCCTCTCTGGCTTCACCTTACTGCTATGCTGGAATTATGATGTGTAGATTGTGGGGATTTCATGATTCTGCAAATATCCATGTTGATATGGTTCCCTTAATGGAAGCGGCCGTTAATAGTATAATTATGGATTGGGCCACTATCCTGTCTGATAAGTTGGTCTTAGCTATTCGTGAGTTTAGGGCCAAAACCAGAGTCACTGAGAGAAAAATCCCACCTTTTTATTACTCTGCATACATTATGGATGCCCTTTGTTTTAATTCTGAGTTTCCTGTCCTTGGTTGGAGATGGACAACCCATGACCCAACACCTATTCATTTGTATCATCGTAAATTGTGGAAACCTTCTCACAAAGACCATTTGTACCAAATTTGCAATGGTTTTATGGTTCCCGTTCACTATTCTATTTTTGACAGACCTATCCCTAGGATTTCCTATGAAGCCTCTTTTGACCTGCCAGCCGTAGCCCATTGGTTCGGCGAAGAATGTTTTTCTTATATCAGAGTTTTTGGAAGCAAGGCCAGGCCACATGTTCTTCCCGTATACATGCCAGACAAACTGTTAGCCCGAGAAATCTCTTATCAGATAATGTCTGAAGGTGTTACCCAAACTCTCAAAGAGGAGAAGAAGAGAGGATGGCCATCGTTTCCTTTAAGAATTGGAGTTTATACGCTGCTAAATTATAAGCATGCAGAAAAGGAAGCAGCAAAACTCCAAATGCTATCTCTAGTTTCTATTCCCAACAGACTCTATGACCCGAACAAGGCTGCTTTCATTGCCTTGGAACAGGCTAAGCTGACAAAGGTTGTTCACCAAGAAGACCAGTTTGACGACCTGTTCATGGGTGCTGATTCAATAAGTCAAGTCAAACAACTTGCTGCGATGAGATATGAAGATATGGAATTAACTGAATTTAATAAACTTAGAAAGCAAAGGTTGCAAACTTTGCCTCTAAAGTTATTATCTACAACCCCAACTTCATCCTCAAGCGAGCCTGATCAGCCAGAAATAAATTCACCTCCCGTTACAATTAGAGAACAGGAGGAAAGTCAAAGAAAGCTGCAGGCAGAAAGTCATAGAAGAGAACAAATAGAAAGGCAGCAAAAAGCACAAATTGAACAAGAGCAGAGAAGGCAAAGGGAGATAGAAGAACAGAGACAAAGAGAGATAGAAGAACAGAGGAAACGAGAGGAAGAAGAAAAAATAAGGAAAGAACTGGAAGATAGGCAGAAAAAGGAATTGGAGGAACAGCAACGGAGAGTACAAGAGGAGCAACAGCGGAAGGCATTCGAAGAACAACAGAGAATTGAAAAAGAAAAAGAACAGAGTAAGCAAATCTCTGTCGATACTGAATTGATTAAGGAATGGAACCAATTTGATTCCATTATAAGTGGTAAAGAAGCCTCCAAAGACTCAGATGCCTTAAAGACTCCCGATATTACTGTTTCTCCGGTTCTTGAAGGAACCAGCGGCCCACCCACAGTACAGAACGTTGAAGAAGTTACTCAGAATCCATCTGATCAAGTTGATCTTCAGGTAGAGGAAATCCCTCCTCTAGACATTTTCTACAGCCCTAAGCATAAAGCCGTTGTAAGACGCTCAAGGAAGAGGCGAAGGCTTGATCAACCTTCTGTTTCAAATGAGCAAACAGTCACGGGCAATGTCGTCTGGAAGGGAGAATTAAGTCCCTCTGAAGATTTAACAAAGCTGTCGCAATTTGCGGGAGCTTATTCAGCAGCAACCATTGACAAAGCATCCGAAGTGAGTCTTCTTTTGAAGACTAAAGAGCATGAGGTATATGCGTTGCAAGCAGAAGTGATAGAGGCAAAGAATAAAACGACACAGGCGGAAGAACAATTGCTGGCTCAACAACAAGAGAATCATTTGTTAACCCAGCAAATTGAAAAACTAAGGATAGACCAAAGTGACATTAAAGCACGTGAATTAGCAGAGGCATTATCACAGTTGGAAGCATCAAATGAGCTGTTAATGAAATCTAAAGAGGATCAAATAGTTCAGCTCTCAGCACAGCTTGAAGGTATTAAAGGTGCCAAGAGTATTGAAGATTTCAGAACAGAGGCAACTCTGATAAACGGCGCTTTAATATCTCAGATTAGACTTTTGTGCCAACAGCTAGTTGAGGCTGAGTCACTTTGTGATATATCTACAGCAGTATGTAAGCAAATCGAGAAAGCCAGGACTAACTTGGATCAGGCCGAAGATGAAATAATAGAATATATTGAATGGCAAGATACTCCAGAAGGGCAAGCTGCTAATTTAGCCCGAATTAGTGAAACATACAAGAACATACTTTTCATGGAATGGGAAACACAGGTAATGAAGGCAGAGAGGGCAGCATCCAGATGCAAAACAATTTCCAAAAACATGATCAATATAGTCAATGATACATTGTATCTGGCTAACATGATTTCACAATGCACACCTGGAAACATAACAACCGCGAATATGCTGGAGCATAAGAATTATCTTAAGCTGGAAGAACAAGGGCGGTTAATTGCTGGAGTGAATACCTTGACCTCCGATGCATACTGGCTTTTCTTGATTAAACCGCATTCTCAAAGGTCGGCTCTTAACTGTCTAACCGACGCCCTCCAATACCTGATTGCCGATTTCCAAGATGCCACATATGATGCACAGCTGACTTCTCGCCTCAATACTCCACCTGAAGTAGAGCCAATGCTGGCGATATGTCAGCGAAAGAGTAAAGGCAAAGAGACAGCTGACTGAAGCATCGTCGCCGACTGCCGAATCACCCAAATGCAAAATGATATTTGTTGATGCCGATTTCTTAGTTTTCAGTTTTTAGATATTTAGTAGTTAGATTAGAATAGTATTTATAGACCCTTTCATTGTTTTGGAAAGGGTCGTAAAATTTTGTAAAAGACTAAAAGGCTGAAGTTTGCACTATTGTGCTTCGGTCTATATTCTTTTTGAAACTCGACCACTGGTCCTTAATTTTACTTGGAATGCTGTTTAAGTAAATTGTGCACTATTGTCGTTTGCTTGGAATGCTTTCTGGTTGGAAGGAAGGACTGCTACATAGCGATTAATACATTGGATTGATCAAACAGCTTGCATGGTACTATTATCTGTATCTGTTCTCTTTTCAGTTATATGAATTGCTGTGTTATTACTTTGCTATTATTGAATACATGTATGTAATACAACAACAAGTCTTCATTTCATATCACTATTGAATGTTTTGAGATTTGTTATCTTTCACCCATGTATGTATCAATGATATAAATGACTGAGTACAGTAATTCGCTATTATAGCTCTGCGTAACTACTTACGCAGAGCAATCTCAAATGATTAAACATCTATGCTTGTTGTTAGTGTCATCTATATGCCTGTCATTAAGCATAGTTTATTAAACGCTGTACTGTCTGAATTAATAAGTCCCGGGATTAGCTTATAGTTTTTGTATTTCTTTTATAGTTTAGTTATTTTGTTTATTATCATTTCATATCTTAAATCATCCATCCATCCCGTTCACTTATAATCTTTGGGAAACTGGTCCCGTTATCCCCAGTCGGAGCCACTATTCCAAACGGAAAAGGAGCTGCACTAAGTTCCGGACCGGGTGGTTTCCCCGATGTTGTTGCAACGAATTTCGAGGCATCAACATTTTTGGCGCTAGAAGGAGGGCCATCAACTGTGAATGGCAAGTAGGTCCAACTCCACAAACCATTCTAAGAGTAATTCCCCCTCCAAACCATCTTCTCCTTCTCAATCACATGCTGGTTTACCAGCACATGATCAAAGAAAGGAAGAATCAACCACCACTGCTCACACCCATAATATTTCAGAACAACTAAGTCTTGAATCTCCTGAAGTCCAGTCTCTAATCCAGAAACTTCAGAGCTTCTCCATCTCACCACAGAAATCTGAGATATCAAAAAGCAGTGCGACTTCGCAGTTCAACCTCACTCATCCTCTCACCAGACTTCAGAGCGAAAAACTTGGTATTGAACCCACTGAGTTTCCTTTACCCAAAAGGAAAAGGCCAAAGAAAAATACTGAAGGATCTGATAGTGGAGATTTTTCTTCCACATCCTCCATTTCATCTCCTCATCTGCAAAGTCGACCATCCACTCCTCCATTACATATTGTTGTTCATCAGGGAATAGGAGCCTCAATATCCCAACCTATTCACTCTTCATTTTTGATACCTCCTCAAACATCTGGAACCCCGAAAGTAGTGTCAACCACTGTTGCTAGCACAATGGCAGATCCATGGACTAGGCCAGGTGCAGTCAACATGCCTGGACCATTACATGATCTACCAGACGCTCCCGAAAAATGGTTGCCTAAATTTAATCCAGATAACGGAACCCAAGCTGAAGAACATATTAACAATTTTATGTTAGCAGTTAACTTGAAAGGAGTGACAGAGCAAGATGTTGTTGTCAGACTTTTTCCCTACACTTTACAAGGATCGGCAGGATCCTGGTATTTTTCCTTACCTTCTGGTTTAATTACCAGTTGGAACACATGCCAAGAGGAGTTTCTTACCAAGTATGGAGATGATAGGTCCTTAGCTACTTTAATAAATGATCTCTCCAACTTGAGAATAGAGCATAGGGAACCAATAAAAGAGTTTAATGCCAGATTTAATAAACTCCTAAATAAAATCCCTACCGCCTCTAAACCAAGTGAACAAATCAGAAGCGAATGGTATATTACCGCCTTACCTGCCAACATAGCTATTTTTGTAGACAGGGCTGGCAAACCTACCTTAGCTGAAAACATGAAAGAAGCACTTGCTGTTGAAAAGCGCATTAATGCTCTTGAGAAGAAAGCTGCTCTTGAAGACCGAAAAGCTAAAAAAGTCTCGTTTAAAGAAGATTCCAAGAAGAAAACCCCGAAGGACCCCTATGATATGGAAGGTTTACAAAAGGTCCTTAAAACATTGTCTAATGAAATGGTTGATATCAAGAAACAGGTGGCCAAAACCTCAAATAAAAGACCATTTAGAACTTACAAGAAAACTGAGTCAAAGCCACCCAATGTTATATCCAATGCAGACTCAGACCAAGAAGAAGAGGAAGGTGAAACAACTGAACAGACCAATGATGAAGAAGAAGTAGCTGAATGCCATGGAATGTGGGATTTTATACTCCCAAACTCTGATACTGAGAATGAAGAAGAAGCCTTTCCGGTTACTACAAGAAGTAGAAGCGCTTCTGAACCTACTCAAACAAAAAAGAGGAGTGCAGGTGCTGCCACACCAAAAGAAAAAGTTCTTCCGAAGAAATCTCCGGTAGCAGCCCCTCAAAACCAGCCTCCAATTTCTAATTCTCCTTCAACATCCAAAACACTAGTGGTATCTGACCATATGGAGTATAATATTGTCGATGACATGAAAAAGACCAAGGCAAACATAACTATGTTTGAACTAGGTAAATTAAAACATCAGCAAAAACTGCTCCTAAGGGAATTTAACGCTATTCCCTCTTCCCCTCTTCCCAGTTCAAAAGCTGCTAATGATTCAGGACAACCCCCTCCAGATTTGGTCGAGGCTACCGATTCGGTTCTGATTCGAGATAGATCCAATTCTCATACCCCACCTTTTTTGCTCACCTATGAAATCTATAATCGAAATCTGCATAACTGTTTAATTGATTCAGGGGCTTCATCCAATATTATGCCAGCTTCAGTTTGTTCTAAGCTGAACATAGAACCCCAGAAGTCAGCCATCCACATTGTACAGTTAGACAGAACCAAAGTACAGGTCATAGGAGAAATTAATTCCGTGACTATCAGGTTGTCTGCTGATCCCAGAATAGTACAGAGAATAGACATTTTGATAGCCGACATACCTGAATTTTACGGTTTAATTTTGAGCAGAGACTGGTCTGAGAAACTACATGGATACATTTCCACCGATTGGTCACATATGTGGCTCCCCTACAAGGGTAAGCCAAATCAAATAAGGATCGACCGTGAGAAGCATATGACTCATACAGTAACCGATTTCGAACAAGAAAACCAGCCGGTGGCTTTCAACAATAACATTTTGGGAAATTATTCTTCACAATCATTCTTTGGCAATTTTGTTGCCCAATCTTCCCCTTTTCAAGTTAATCATTGTACATCTCAAGTAGAAAATTTTTCACAATCAAATTTATCCAAATGCTTTAATGTAGATCAAAAGGATGTAAATATTTCTGATTCTCCTTTATTTTGGTCTTTGTATTTTGATGGCTCTAAGTCCAGCGAGGGCTCAGGAGCAGGTTGCATTTTGATTAGTCCAAAAGGCGAAAAGACAATGCTTTCTTGTAGATTAGAATTTGAATGCACCAACAATACAGCCGAATACGAAGCACTACTTCAGGGATTATATAAGGCAATTGACCTTAAAGTCCAATATTTAAAAGTATTCGGCGATAGTGAGATCATTGTTAAACAGGTAAGGAATACAATCCATTGCCTCTCAAGCCACCTTAAGCATTATCAAACGCTAGTGCAAGATCTCACTTCGCATTTCTCAGCATTCAATATTTTATCAATCCCAAGATCGCAAAATTCAGCAGCTGATTTACTAGCCAACGTAGCTTCCAAGCTTCTCCCTTCCGAAGACTATAGTCTTGATAGATTTTCTGTAGAGTTAATTTTTAGACCTTCAGTTCCTGATAACATCACTAGCTGGAGGGTTTTCAACCATGACGAGGATATTTTGCAATTTTTGACCTCTGAAAAGTCCTATGACAATCAAGTCATTGAAGAGGATGAGCATGATTCTCAAATGAAGCAAACATCTCAAGATAACGTTATTCCTAAACCTGTGGTAAAGCTTGAAGACCTTTATGACATCAAAGATAGGTTTAAACCTGTAATTAATGCTAAACTCCAGAGCTCTACTCTTAGGTTTGAATTGATTAATTTAGGAACGGCTCAAACTCCTCAGAATATAAATTTAGGATTAGGACTTTCTACAATAGAAAAGGAAGCATTTATCAAACTTTTAAGAAAAAACAAACAAGTTTTTGCTTGGAAGTATGATGACCTTAAAACATATGATACATCTATCATACAACACACTATTCCTATGCTTCCCGATCAAAAACCAATCCAGCAGAAGTTAAGAAAAATCCATCCAAATTTGGAGAGCCAGATAAAGTCGGAACTTAATAAGCTTTTAAAAGCTAAGATTATCTTCCCTGTCCGACACTCAAACTGGGTCTCCAATATGGTACCCGTCAGGAAGAAAAACGGCGACATCAGAATCTGTATTGATTTCAGAAATTTAAATAAGGCAAGCTTAAAAGATAACTTCCCTCTGCCTACCATGGAGCAAATCCTTCAATCGGTAGCAGGATCTGAATTGATGTCTTTTCTTGATGGTTTCTCAGGATACAATCAAGTGCTGGTCCACCCTGATGACCAATTAAAAACTACATTCAGAACAAAATGGGGAACTTACGCATACCAAAAGATGCCTTTCGGACTCATAAATGCAGGAGCGACATTTCAAAGAGCTATGGATACAGCCTTTAGAGGGTTAATTAACCGAACAGTAGTTGTCTACCTCGATGACATTACTGTATATTCTAAAAAGAGATATAATCACTTGCATGATTTAAATCAGATTTTTCAACGATGCAAAACATATGGTATCTCTCTTAACCCGAAAAAGTCTTTTTTCGCTCTCAACCAAGGCAAGCTCTTAGGGTTTATTGTATCTAAGGATGGCATTTATGTAGATCCTGAGCGAATTAAAGAAATTTCTGAAATTCCTTTTCCACACAATAAAAAATCGATGCAGTCGTTTTTAGGACAAATTAATTTCGTTAAGCGATTTGTTCCAGATTTTTCACAGATTGTACTACCACTGCAAAAGATGATTAAAAAGAATTCAACCTTCAGATGGGGACTAGAAGAAAAGCAAGCTTTTCATGATATTAAACAATCCATAATCAATGTCCCAGCCCTGAATACTCCAAATCTTTCTAATCATTTTACATTATATACTATTGCATCCGACTTATCTTACGCAGCAGTACTAACTCAGTTGAATGATGACAATTTGGAAGCGCCCATTTCGTTCTTCAGTTCTAACTTCCAAGGCGCCGAATTGAATTATTCCGAAATTGAGAAACAAGCTTTTGCTGTCTTTAAAGCAGTCAAACATTATCGACCCTTTCTTCTTAAAACCCATACTAAAGTAATAGTTCCTTTCTCCGCAGTTAGGCAACTATTAATTCAAAAGGAATTGGGAGAAAAGAGGGCAAACTGGGTCGCAGCCCTCCAAGAATATGATCTAGAAATAAAGCCAGCAAAATTTGTTAAAGGTCAAGGTTTTTGCAGGATCTTAGCAGGAGCATCAAACATTCCTGAATCAGGTGATACAGAGCAAAACCAAGAAGTCAATCAGCTAAGTATACCGGATTCCGAATCTCAATATTCAGATCTAATCTTTTATTTAAAGAATGGTTATGCACCTACCAATTTGTCCTACAAGAATAAGAGAGCCATTAGATTGAAAGCTAAGAGTTTTTCTCTTATTAACGATGTGCTCTTCAGGAGAAACTATGATTCTGTATTACTAAGATGCCTTGAGAAACCTGAAGCTCAAAAGGTTTTGCAGGAGCTACACGATGGACCGGCAGGAGGACATTTTGGAGCTGATACAACAGCTCATAAAGTAATTCATGCCGGATATTACTGGCCTACTTTGTTTAAGGATGCTCATGAATATGTAAGGAAATGCATTAAGTGCCAAACTGCCAGTGAAAGACAACGAAAGCCAGCTTTCCCTTTACAACCAATCAACATTGAACAACCTTTTGAACAATGGGGATTGGACATCATTGGAGAAATAAATCCTTCATCTTCCAAGCAACACAAGTATATCCTTACAGCAACTGATTACTTTACAAAGTGGGTAGAAGCAGTTCCATTAAAGACAACAAACTCGGAAGCAATCATCGAATTTATAGATCAGTTCATCGTAACCAGGTTTGGTGTTCCAAACGCTCTTGTCTTTGATAATGCTTCTTACTTCTCAGGCAATGCAATGATTGATTTCGCTATCAAAAGAGGATTCAAATTAAAGTATTCTGCCAACTATTACCCCCAGGGTAACGGCCTAGCAGAATCAACTAATAAAAATCTAATCAAAATCATTAAGCGAACAATTGAAGAAAATCATAAGAACTGGCATAAATCCTTGGTATTTGCATTATGGGCCGATAGAATTACACAGAAAGCTTCCATAGGGACCTCTCCTTTTAATCTTGTTTATGGAAAAGAAGCAGTCGTACCAACCAATCTTCTTCTCCCATCTTTAGCCCTAGTGCAATTTATAGACGAAACTCCTTCTTCTTCTATACAGTTTAGACATGATCAAATACTCAAACTTGAAGAAGAAAGGGATAAAGCCAAGGTTACACATGCAAGACATCAGCAAGTCATTAAAGCAGCTTTCGATCTAGCCTCATCCAGCCCTAGACAATTTGAAGTCGGAGATCTAGTCCTGAAATGGGACAAAGCCCATGAAGACAAAGGTAAACATTCCAAATTCCAAAAACTGTGGCTAGGACCATTTCAAATCTGTGAAAAAGTAGGCCATTCCACATTCATACTTCAAAATCTATCAGGGGTGAGAGATTCTCTCCCTGTCAATGGTCTAATTCTGAAGAAATTCTTTAACTGAGGAGGTAACCCCTTCTCTTTCTAGCTTATTAGTTTTTCATAGTTTGTAGGATTTGTAGGAATAAGAATGTGGGACATTCCCATTGACCTTTCGCTGTAAACAAAAGTTGTCTCGCCATAGTAATATTAATATTTACTTTTTAAAAATAGCATCCTGAACCAAGAGAGATCATTTCTAGGAAATTAGATATCTTTTTATTCTAAGCATTACAGACTCACCTTTGTAAATTTCACTCTGAACAAAGATCTATGAATCATCTTGAGTGGTTGAAATTAGTCCCCAAAGGTTATCTATACGAAAATAGGAGCTAATTCATCTTCAGCATCTTCAACTCTTAAACCTGTCATCCATTTATTCTTAATAAGATAATTGTTCATCCCATTCACCAACAGTTTTTGATTACTCAGAGTGTAATTCTAAAATATAAAAGATTAAAGATAAGAGGTCTTATCACAAGCCTGCTTACCATGTTCATAGGAAAATAATTTAACTGACATTACCAAAACTGCATACCAAACAGGGTAATGGCTTGAAATCTCAAGACAAGGGGTCTCATCACGAGCCAGCTTGTTCAGTTTAATTACTACCCGTGAATGGCATTGTCACCTATCTGGCCACCAAACCAGGACAATGGCTTTTATCTTAAACGAAAAAAGAAATTGAAATTCAAAAAATACGAGAATATCTTTTGAATTCATTCTGTTTAGTCACACTCTAAGGTGAATGGAACAATGGACAAGAACATGGTTAAAAGGTAACCCTGCCGAGACTATGAACGTTTGCTGGCAGCAGAGGCTCTACCTGTGACAGAGGAGTTTATTTTAAAAGCTGATATGGAAAAGTTTTCTATTTTTACTTTTACAAACCAATAAGGACTTATTTTAATACTCGAAGTGCATTTATAAAAAGAGGAAGTTTAATGAAGAAACCTGTTTTATTTAGAATCAATAGATATCTAGTTATATTAGAAATTTCCTTTCTTTTATAAAGATTCTATTTGAGAAAATGTAAATATAATTGTTAGTTCAGAGATAACTGGTTCTGCCAGCGAATCGCCAATTGTTGTGCCCTACAACAACCCCCCATTTCATAACATTTTTATCACAAACAATTTACATATGAAATGGGTCCCTTTTAAAATTTTTAATTGGCATTAATAAACTTGTTCAAATAAGGTATGATAATCAAATGAATTTATGCAAAAAACCCTTGTTGAGCAAATGATAAGCAATTTTTGGTTAAGTCCAAAAAAGTAATCGCAAGTTCGGTTGCCATCTTGGTTTTTCCCGATGCGATATCGCTATCGGCCATCGGCAATAGCCAATGCACACACAAAAGGGCACATACCTTTTCCCCGATGCGACGCGATATCGGCGATCGGCTATCGGCATGGCACTATGTCTTGTGAAAAATGTTTTAACACTCCGGCCCGATGCGATATCGCATATCGGCAATCGGTACAATCCTACGCATTTTCATAAGACGTTTATATCCTTTCCCCGATGCGATATCGCTATCGGCATTCGCTAAAAGCAATTGATACACATTTGGGGGTTATGTTCGCGCGCCGAATGCGATATCGCAATCGGCGTTCGCTAAAGAACTTTCCCAAGTGATAACGCCACACACACACTTCCGATGCGATATGATGACGCTTAATGATGACCTCAGTTCCAAAAGGTGATTATTTCAAAGCATTAAAGTTATATTTAAAATCGATTTGACAAAATCACAGATTTCAAAATGCCGTTAAGTAAAGGGATAAGGTAATGCATGCGTATTTAAAGCTTTGCCCCTTCGAATTAACGAGCAATTACGATTAGACCTTTGAAAAAATCTATTACACGCTTTAAGGGTCATTCGGTTTAATAACTTAAGTAATGGTCATTTATGAAGCTGCAGGCCGTAAAATCACCATCATTACATCTACGGTGCCTTCTCAAATCATTAGATCCGCAGCCTCTTTTAGGAATAATCTCGCCACGCTTCAAATCATATATTTATCCCGTTATGGATTGTCATTGTTATTTCTTTGTTACGATTTCTCTTGCACTTGTGTAGAATTCGACTAACGAGAGAAGTCTGAATATGATGGGAAAAAAGTTCAAGAAGATGGCAGGTTCTACTGCGACACCCGCCTCAGGCCAAGCTGCTACACCTTCAAGGAAAGGCTTAATCTCAGATACTACATGCACTGGTCTTACTGGTACTACATGGCAAGGGACATACAATTTGCTAGAAGGAGAACAACCAGAAGTGACAGTAACGGAGGCAAGTGTGGATGAATTAAGAAAGTCTGAGGCAACTCTTAAAGATTTGGCTGACTCTTTTCTGCACAGAATAGCAGCCAGGGAACAAGTCTTGCCTTATACTGATGTGGTACGTTGGGCAATTGAAGAAGTTCCTCTCACTAATAGAACCTTCATTTCTAAGGATGGAAGGATTTTCGGCTCCTTCAAGCCTGACGACTTAAGACGAATGTATCATTTGCCCAATCCCGAGCAAGTCTATAACAGAGCATTTGTGGAAAAATTTGCCAGAGAGAATGAATCACCAGCCGAACCTCTCCGAGATTGGAGGCAAAATCCAGCAAAACACAAACAGGATATGTCGGGTAAGTACTCCAATGCCTCTCTGGCTTCACCTTACTGCTATGCTGGAATTATGATGTGTAGATTGTGGGGATTTCATGATTCTGCAAATATCCATGTTGATATGGTTCCCTTAATGGAAGCGGCCGTTAATAGTATAATTATGGATTGGGCCACTATCCTGTCTGATAAGTTGGTCTTAGCTATTCGTGAGTTTAGGGCCAAAACCAGAGTCACTGAGAGAAAAATCCCACCTTTTTATTACTCTGCATACATTATGGATGCCCTTTGTTTTAATTCTGAGTTTCCTGTCCTTGGTTGGAGATGGACAACCCATGACCCAACACCTATTCATTTGTATCATCGTAAATTGTGGAAACCTTCTCACAAAGACCATTTGTACCAAATTTGCAATGGTTTTATGGTTCCCGTTCACTATTCTATTTTTGACAGACCTATCCCTAGGATTTCCTATGAAGCCTCTTTTGACCTGCCAGCCGTAGCCCATTGGTTCGGCGAAGAATGTTTTTCTTATATCAGAGTTTTTGGAAGCAAGGCCAGGCCACATGTTCTTCCCGTATACATGCCAGACAAACTGTTAGCCCGAGAAATCTCTTATCAGATAATGTCTGAAGGTGTTACCCAAACTCTCAAAGAGGAGAAGAAGAGAGGATGGCCATCGTTTCCTTTAAGAATTGGAGTTTATACGCTGCTAAATTATAAGCATGCAGAAAAGGAAGCAGCAAAACTCCAAATGCTATCTCTAGTTTCTATTCCCAACAGACTCTATGACCCGAACAAGGCTGCTTTCATTGCCTTGGAACAGGCTAAGCTGACAAAGGTTGTTCACCAAGAAGACCAGTTTGACGACCTGTTCATGGGTGCTGATTCAATAAGCCAAGTCAAACAACTTGCTGCGATGAGATATGAAGATATGGAATTAACTGAATTTAATAAACTTAGAAAGCAAAGGTTGCAAACTTTGCCTCTAAAGTTATTATCTACAACCCCAACTTCATCCTCAAGCGAGCCTGATCAGCCAGAAATAAATTCACCTCCCGTTACAATTAGAGAACAGGAGGAAAGTCAAAGAAAGCTGCAGGCAGAAAGTCATAGAAGAGAACAAATAGAAAGGCAGCAAAAAGCACAAATTGAACAAGAGCAGAGAAGGCAAAGGGAGATAGAAGAACAGAGACAAAGAGAGATAGAAGAACAGAGGAAACGAGAGGAAGAAGAAAAAATAAGGAAAGAACTGGAAGATAGGCAGAAAAAGGAATTGGAGGAACAGCAACGGAGAGTACAAGAGGAGCAACAGCGGAAGGCATTCGAAGAACAGCAGAGAATTGAAAAAGAAAAAGAACAGAGTAAGCAAATCTCTGTCGATACTGAATTGATTAAGGAATGGAACCAATTTGATTCCATTATAAGTGGTAAAGAAGCCTCCAAAGACTCAGATGCCTTAAAGACTCCCGATATTACTGTTTCTCCGGTTCTTGAAGGAACCAGCGGCCCACCCACAGTACAGAACGTTGAAGAAGTTACTCAGAATCCATCTGATCAAGTTGATCTTCAGGTAGAGGAAATCCCTCCTCTAGACATTTTCTACAGCCCTAAGCATAAAGCCGTTGTAAGACGCTCAAGGAAGAGGCGAAGGCTTGATCAACCTTCTGTTTCAAATGAGCAAACAGTCACGGGCAATGTCGTCTGGAAGGGAGAATTAAGTCCCTCTGAAGATTTAACAAAGCTGTCGCAATTTGCGGGAGCTTATTCAGCAGCAACCATTGACAAAGCATCCGAAGTGAGTCTTCTTTTGAAGACTAAAGAGCATGAGGTATATGCATTGCAAGCAGAAGTGATAGAGGCAAAGAATAAAACGACACAGGCGGAAGAACAATTGCTGGCTCAACAACAAGAGAATCATTTGTTAACCCAGCAAATTGAAAAACTAAGGATAGACCAAAGTGACATTAAAGCACGTGAATTAGCAGAGGCATTATCACAGTTGGAAGCATCAAATGAGCTGTTAATGAAATCTAAAGAGGATCAAATAGTTCAGCTCTCAGCACAGCTTGAAGGTATTAAAGGTGCCAAGAGTATTGAAGATTTCAGAACAGAGGCAACTCTGATAAACGGCGCTTTAATATCTCAGATTAGACTTTTGTGCCAACAGCTAGTTGAGGCTGAGTCACTTTGTGATATATCTACAGCAGTATGTAAGCAAATCGAGAAAGCCAGGACTAACTTGGATCAGGCCGAAGATGAAATAATAGAATATATTGAATGGCAAGATACTCCAGAAGGGCAAGCTGCTAATTTAGCCCGAATTAGTGAAACATACAAGAACATACTTTTCATGGAATGGGAAACACAGGTAATGAAGGCAGAGAGGGCAGCATCCAGATGCAAAACAATTTCCAAAAACATGATCAATATAGTCAATGATACATTGTATCTGGCTAACATGATTTCACAATGCACACCTGGAAACATAACAACCGCGAATATGCTGGAGCATAAGAATTATCTTAAGCTGGAAGAACAAGGGCGGTTAATTGCTGGAGTGAATACCTTGACCTCCGATGCATACTGGCTTTTCTTGATTAAACCGCATTCTCAAAGGTCGGCTCTTAACTGTCTAACCGACGCTCTCCAATACCTGATTGCCGATTTCCAAGATGCCACATATGATGCACAGCTGACTTCTCGCCTCAATACTCCACCTGAAGTAGAGCCAATGCTGGCGATATGTCAGCGAAAGAGTAAAGGCAAAGAGACAGCTGACTGAAGCATCGCCGCCGACTGCCGAATCACCCAAATGCAAAATGATATTTGTTGATGCCGATTTCTTAGTTTTCAGTTTTTAGATATTTAGTAGTTAGATTAGAATAGTATTTATAGACCCTTTCATTGTTTTGGAAAGGGTCGTAAAATTTTGTAAAAGACTAAAAGGCTGAAGTTTGCACTATTGTGCTTCAGTCTATATTCTTTTTGAAACTCGACCACTGGTCCTTAATTTTACTTGGAATGCTGTTTAAGTAAATTGTGCACTATTGTCGTTTGCTTGGAATGCTTTCTGGTTGGAAGGAAGGACTGCTACATAGCGATTAATACATTGGATTGATCAAACAGCTTGCATGGTACTATTATCTGTATCTGTTCTCTTTTCAGTTATATGAATTGCTGTGTTATTACTTTGCTATTATTGAATACATGTATGTAATACAACAACAAGTCTTCATTTCATATCACTATTGAATGTTTTGAGATTTGTTATCTTTCACCCATGTATGTATCAATGATATAAATGACTGAGTACAGTAATTCGCTATTATAGCTCTGCGTAACTACTTACGCAGAGCAATCTCAAATGATTAAACATCTATGCTTGTTGTTAGTGTCATCTATATGCCTGTCATTAAGCATAGTTTATTAAACGCTGTACTGTCTGAATTGATAAGTCCCGGGATTAGCTTATAGTTTTTGTATTTCTTTTATAGTTTAGTTATTTTGTTTATTATCATTTCATATCTTAAATCATCCATCCATCCCGTTCACTTATAATCTTTGGGAAACTGGTCCCGTTATCCCCAGTCGGAGCCACTATTCCAAACGGAAAAGGAGCTGCACTAAGTTCCGGACCGGGTGGTTTCCCCGATGTTGTTGCAACGAATTTCGAGGCATCAACATTTTTGGCGCTAGAAGGAGGGCCATCAACTGTGAATGGCAAGTAGGTCCAACTCCACAAACCATTCTAAGAGTAATTCCCCCTCCAAACCATCTTCTCCTTCTCAATCACATGCTGGTTTACCAGCACATGATCAAAGAAAGGAAGAATCAACCACCACTGCTCACACCCATAATATTTCAGAACAACTAAGTCTTGAATCCCCTGAAGTCCAGTCTCTAATCCAGAAACTTCAGAGCTTCTCCATCTCACCACAGAAATCTGAGATATCAGAAAGCAGTGCGACTTCGCAGTTCAACCTCACTCATCCTCTCACCAGACTTCAGAGCGAAAAACTTGGTATTGAACCCACTGAGTTTCCTTTACCCAAAAGGAAAAGGCCAAAGAAAAATACTGAAGGATCTGATAGTGGAGATTTTTCTTCCACATCCTCCATTTCATCTCCTCATCTGCAAAGTCGACCATCCACTCCTCCATTACATATTGTTGTTCATCAGGGAATAGGAGCTTCAATATCCCAACCTATTCACTCTTCATTTTTGATACCTCCTCAAACATCTGGAACCCCGAAAGTAGTGTCAACCACTGTTGCTAGCACAATGGCAGATCCATGGACTAGGCCAGGTGCAGTCAACATGCCTGACCATTACATGATCTACCAGACGCTCCCGAAAAATGGTTGCCTAAATTTAATCCAGATAACGGAACCCAAGCTGAAGAACATATTAACAATTTTATGTTAGCAGTTAACTTGAAAGGAGTGACAGAGCAAGATGTTGTTGTCAGACTTTTTCCCTACACTTTACAAGGATCGGCAGGATCCTGGTATTTTTCCTTACCTTCTGGTTTAATTACCAGTTGGAACACATGCCAAGAGGAGTTTCTTACCAAGTATGGAGATGATAGGTCCTTAGCTACTTTAATAAATGATCTCTCCAACTTTAGAATAGAGCATAGGGAACCAATAAAAGAGTTTAATGCCAGATTTAATAAACTCCTTAAATAAAATCCCTACCGCCTCTAAACCAAGTGAACAAATCAGAAGCGAATGGTATATTACTGCCTTACCTGCCAACATAGCTATTTTTGTAGACAGGGCTGGCAAACCTACCTTAGCTGAAAACATGAAAGAAGCACTTGCTGTTGAAAAGCGCATTAATGCTCTTGAGAAGAAAGCTGCTCTTGAAGACCGAAAAGCTAAAAAAGTCTCGTTTAAAGAAGATTCCAAGAAGAAAACCCCAAAGGACCCCTATGATATGGAGGGTTTACAAAAGGTCCTTAAAACATTGTCTAATGAAATGGTTGATATCAAGAAACAGGTGGCTGAAACCTCAAATAAAAGACCATTTAGAACTTTCAAGAAAACTGAGTCAAAGCCACCCAATGTTATATCCAATGCAGACTCAGACCAAGAAGAAGAGAAGGTGAAACAACTGAACAGACCAATGATGAAGAAGAAGTAGTTGAATGCCATGGAATGTGGGATTTTATACTCCCAAATCTGATACTGAGAATGAAGAAGAAGCCTTTCCGGTTACTACAAGAAGTAGAAGCGCTTCTGAACCTACTCAAACACTACAAAAGAGGAGTGCAGGTGCTGCCACACCAAAAGAAAAAGTTCTTCCAAGAAATCTCCGTAGCAGCCCCTCAAAACCAGCCTCCAATTTCTAATTCTCCTTCAACATCCAAAACACTAGTGGTATCTGACCATATGGAGTATAATATTGTCGATGACATGAAAAAGACCAAGGCAAACATAACTATGTTTGAACTAGGTAAATTAAAACATCAGCAAAAACTGCTCCTAAGGGAATTTAACGCTATTCCCTCTTCCCCTCTTCCCAGTTCAAAAGCTGCTAATGATTCAGGACAACCCCCTCCAGATATGGTCGAGGCTACCGATTCGGTTCTGATTGGAGATAGATCCAATTCTCATACCCCACCTTTTTTGCTCACCTATGAAATCTATAATCGAAATCTGCATAACTGTTTAATTGATTCAGGGGCTTCATCCAATATTATGCCAGCTTCAGTTTGTTCTAAGCTGAACATAGAACCCCAGAAAGTCAGCCATCCACATTGTACAGTTAGACAGAACCAAAGTACAGGTCATAGGAGAAATTAATTCCGTGACTATCAGGTTGTCTGCTGATCCCAGAATAGTACAGAGAATAGACATTTTGATAGCCGACATACCTGAATTTTACGGTTTAATTTTGAGCAGAGACTGGTCTGAGAAACTACATGGATACATTTCCACCGATTGGTCACATATGTGGCTCCCCTACAAGGGTAAGCCAAATCAAATAAGGATCGACCGTGAGAAGCATATGACTCATACAGTAACCGATTTCGAACAAGAAAACCAGCCGGTGGCTTTCAACAATAACATTTTGGGAAATTATTCTTCACAATCATTCTTTGGCAATTTGTTGCCCAATCTTCCCCTTTTCAAGTTAATCATTGTACATCTCAAGTAGAAAATTTTTCACAATCAAATTTATCCAAATGCTTTAATGTAGATCAAAAGGATGTAAATATTTCTGATTCTCCTTTATTTTGGTCTTTGTATTTTGATGGCTCTAAGTCCAGCGAGGGCTCAGGAGCAGGTTGCATTTTGGTTAGTCCAAAAGGCGAAAAGACAATGCTTTCTTGTAGATTAGAATTTGAATGCACCAACAATACAGCCGAATACGAAGCACTACTTCAGGGATTATATAAGGCAATTGACCTTAAAGTCCAATATTTAAAAGTATTCGGCGATAGTGAGATCATTGTTAAACAGGTAAGGAATACAATCCATTGCCTCTCAAGCCACCTTAAGCATTATCAAACGCTAGTGCAAGATCTCACTTCGCATTTCTCAGCATTCAATATTTTATCAATCCCAAGATCGCAAAATTCAGCAGCTGATTTACTAGCCAACGTAGCTTCCAAGCTTCTCCCTTCCGAAGACTATAGTCTTGATAGATTTTCTGTAGAGTTAATTTTTAGACCTTCAGTTCCTGATAACATCACTAGCTGGAGGGTTTTCAACCATGACGAGGATATTTTGCAATTTTTGACCTCTGAAAAGTCCTATGACAATCAAGTCATTGAAGAGGATGAGCATGATTCTCAAATGAAGCAAACATCTCAAGATAACGTTATTCCTAAACCTGTGGTAAAGCTTGAAGACCTTTATGACATCAAAGATAGGTTTAAAACCTGTAATTAATGC
Organism: Pinus tabuliformis; assembly: GCA_031772625.1. Lineage (NCBI taxonomy): Eukaryota > Viridiplantae > Streptophyta > Pinopsida > Pinales > Pinaceae > Pinus > Pinus tabuliformis. Next base: position 567,986,581 of record CM062810.1, read on the forward strand.
TAAACTCCAGAGCTCTACTCTTAGGTTTGAATTGATTAATTTAGGAACGGCTCAAACTCCTCAGAATATAAATTTAGGATTAGGACTTTCTACAATAGAAAAGGAAGCATTTATCAAACTTTTAAGAAAAAACAAACAAGTTTTTGCTTGGAAGTATGATGACCTAAAACATATGATACATCTATCATACAACACACTATTCCTATGCTTCCCGATCAAAAACCAATCCAGCAGAAGTTAAGAAAAATCCATCCAAATTTGGAGAGCCAGATAAAGTCGGAACTTAATAAGCTTTTAAAAGCTAAGATTATCTTCCCTGTCCGACACTCAAACTGGGTCTCCAATATGGTACCCGTCAGGAAGAAAAACGGCGACATCAGAATCTGTATTGATTTCAGAAATTTAAATAAGGCAAGCTTAAAAGATAACTTCCCTCTGCCTACCATGGAGCAAATCCTTCAATCGGTAGCAGGATCTGAATTGATGTCTTTTCTTGATGGTTTCTCAGGATACAATCAAGTGCTGGTCCACCCTGATGACCAATTAAAAACTACATTCAGAACAAAATGGGGAACTTACGCATACCAAAAGATGCCTTTCGGACTCATAAATGCAGGAGCGACATTTCAAAGAGCTATGGATACAGCCTTTAGAGGGTTAATTAACCGAACAGTAGTTGTCTACCTCGATGACATTACTGTATATTCTAAAAAGAGATATAATCACTTGCATGATTTAAATCAGATTTTTCAACGATGCAAAACATATGGTATCTCTCTTAACCCGAAAAAGTCTTTTTTCGCTCTCAACCAAGGCAAGCTCTTAGGGTTTATTGTATCTAAGGATGGCATTTATGTAGATCCTGAGCGAATTAAAGAAATTTCTGAAATTCCTTTTCCACACAATAAAAAATCGATGCAGTCGTTTTTAGGACAAATTAATTTCGTTAAGCGATTTGTTCCAGATTTTCACAGATTGTACTACCACTGCAAAATGATTAAAAAGAATTCAACCTTCAGATGGGGACTAGAAGAAAAGCAAGCTTTTCATGATATTAAACAATCCATAATCAATGTCCCAGCCCTGAATACTCCAAATCTTTCTAATCATTTTACATTATATACTATTGCATCCGACTTATCTTACGCAGCAGTACTAACTCAGTTGAATGATGACAATTTGGAAGCGCCCATTTCGTTCTTCAGTTCTAACTTCCAAGGCGCCGAATTGAATTATTCCGAAATTGAGAAACAAGCTTTTGCTGTCTTTAAAGCAGTCAAACATTATCGACCCTTTCTTCTTAAAACCCATACTAAAGTAATAGTTCCTTTCTCCGCAGTTAGGCAACTATTAATTCAAAAGGAATTGGGAGAAAAGAGGGCAAACTGGGTCGCAGCCCTCCAAGAATATGATCTAGAAATAAAGCCAGCAAAATTTGTTAAAGGTCAAGGTTTTTGCAGGATCTTAGCAGGAGCATCAAACATTCCTGAATCAGGTGATACAGAGCAAAACCAAGAAGTCAATCAGCTAAGTATACCGGATTCCGAATCTCAATATTCAGATCTAATCTTTTATTTAAAGAATGGTTATGCACCTACCAATTTGTCCTACAAGAATAAGAGAGCCATTAGATTGAAAGCTAAGAGTTTTTCTCTTATTAACGATGTGCTCTTCAGGAGAAACTATGATTCTGTATTACTAAGATGCCTTGAGAAACCTGAAGCTCAAAAGGTTTTGCAGGAGCTACACGATGGACCGGCAGGAGGACATTTTGGAGCTGATACAACAGCTCATAAAGTAATTCATGCCGGATATTACTGGCCTACTTTGTTTAAGGATGCTCATGAATATGTAAGGAAATGCATTAAGTGCCAAACTGCCAGTGGAAGACAACGAAAGCCAGCTTTCCCTTTACAACCAATCAACATTGAACAACCTTTTGAACAATGGGGATTGGACATCATTGGAGAAATAAATCCTTCATCTTCCAAGCAACACAAGTATATCCTTACAGCAACTGATTACTTTACAAAGTGGGTAGAAGCAGTTCCATTAAAGACAACAAACTCGGAAGCAATCATCGAATTTATAGATCAGTTCATCGTAACCAGGTTTGGTGTTCCAAACGCTCTTGTCTTTGATAATGCTTCTTACTTCTCAGGCAATGCAATGATTGATTTCGCTATCAAAAGAGGATTCAAATTAAAGTATTCTGCCAACTATTACCCCCAGGGTAACGGCCTAGCAGAATCAACTAATAAAAATCTAATCAAAATCATTAAGCGAACAATTGAAGAAAATCATAAGAACTGGCATAAATCCTTGGTATTTGCATTATGGGCCGATAGAATTACACAGAAAGCTTCCATAGGGACCTCTCCTTTTAATCTTGTTTATGGAAAAGAAGCAGTCGTACCAACCAATCTTCTTCTCCCATCTTTAGCCCTAGTGCAATTTATAGACGAAACTCCTTCTTCTTCTATACAGTTTAGACATGATCAAATACTCAAACTTGAAGAAGAAAGGGATAAAGCCAAGGTTACACATGCAAGACATCAGCAAGTCATTAAAGCAGCTTTCGATCTAGCCTCATCCAGCCCTAGACAATTTGAAGTCGGAGATCTAGTCCTGAAATGGGACAAAGCCCATGAAGACAAAGGTAAACATTCCAAATTCCAAAAACTGTGGCTAGGACCATTTCAAATCTGTGAAAAAGTAGGCCATTCCACATTCATACTTCAAAATCTATCAGGGTGAGAGATTCTCTCCCTGTCAATGGTCTAATTCTGAAGAAATTCTTTAACTGAGGAGGTAACCCCTTCTCTTTCTAGCTTATTAGTTTTTCATAGTTTGTAGGATTTGTAGGAATAAGAATGTGGGACATTCCCATTGACCTTTCGCTGTAAACAAAAGCTGTCTCGCCATAGTAATATTAATATTTACTTTTTAAAAATAGCATCCTGAACCAAGAGAGATCATTTCTAGGAAATTAGATATCTTTTTATTCTAAGCATTACAGACTCACCTTTGTAAATTTCACTCTGAACAAAGATCTATGAATCATCTTGAGTGGTTGAAATTAGTCCCCAAAGGTTATCTATACGAAAATAGGAGCTAATTCATCTTCAGCATCTTCAACTCTTAAACCTGTCATCCATTTATTCTTAATAAGATAATTGTTCATCCCATTCACCAACAGTTTTTGATTACTCAGAGTGTAATTCTAAAATATAAAAGATTAAAGATAAGAGGTCTTATCACAAGCCTGCTTACCATGTTCATAGGAAAATAATTTAACTGACATTACCAAAACTGCATACCAAACAGGGTAATGGCTTGAAATCTCAAGACAAGGGGTCTCATCACGAGCCAGCTTGTTCAGTTTAATTACTACCCGTGAATGGCATTGTCACCTATCTGGCCACCAAACCAGGACAATGGCTTTTATCTTAAACGAAAAAAGAAATTGAAATTCAAAAAATACGAGAATATCTTTTGAATTCATTCTGTTTAGTCACACTCTAAGGTGAATGGAACAATGGACAAGAACATGGTTAAAAGGTAACCCTGCCGAGACTATGAACGTTTGCTGGCAGCAGAGGCTCTACCTGTGACAGAGGAGTTTATTTTAAAAGCTGATATGGAAAAGTTTTCTATTTTTACTTTTACAAACCAATAAGGACTTATTTTAATACTCGAAGTGCATTTATAAAAAGAGGAAGTTTAATGAAGAAACCTGTTTTATTTAGAATCAATAGATATCTAGTTATATTAGAAATTTCCTTTCTTTTATAAAGATTCTATTTGAGAAAATGTAAATATAATTGTTAGTTCAGAGATAACTGGTTCTGCCAGCGAATCGCCAATTGTTGTGCCCTACAACAACCCCCCATTTCATAACATTTTTATCACAAACAATTTACATATGAAATGGGTCCCTTTTAAAATTTTTAATTGGCATTAATAAACTTGTTCAAATAAGGTATGATAATCAAATGAATTTATGCAAAAAACCCTTGTTGAGCAAATGATAAGCAATTTTTGGTTAAGTCCAAAAAAGTAATCGCAAGTTCGGTTGCCATCTTGGTTTTTCCCGATGCGATATCGCTATCGGCCATCGGCAATAGCCAATGCACACACAAAAGGGCACATACCTTTTCCCCGATGCGACGCGATATCGGCGATCGGCTATCGGCATGGCACTATGTCTTGTGAAAAATGTTTTAACACTCCGGCCCGATGCGATATCGCATATCGCAATCGTACAATCCTACGCATTTTCATAAGACGTTATATATCCTTTCCCCGATGCGATATCGCTATCGCATTCGCTAAAAGCAATTGATACACATTGGGGGTTATGTTCGCGCGCCGAATGCGATATCGCAATCGGCGTTCGCTAAAGAACTTTCCCAAGTGATAACGCCACACACACACTTCCGATGCGATATGATGACGCTTAATGATGACCTCAGTTCCAAAAGGTGATTATTTCAAAGCATTAAAGTTATATTTAAAATCGATTTGACAAAATCACAGATTTCAAAATGCCGTTAAGTAAAGGGATAAGGTAATGCATGCGTATTTAAAGCTTTGCCCCTTCGAATTAACGAGCAATTACGATTAGACCTTTGAAAAAACTATTACACGCTTTAAGGGGTCATTCGGTTTAATAACTTAAGTAATGGTCATTTATGAAGCTGCAGGCCGTAAAATCACCATCATTACATCTACGGTGCCTTCTCAAATCATTAGATCCGCAGCCTCTTTTAGGAATAATCTCGCCACGCTTCAAATCATATATTTATCCCGTTATGGATTGTCATTGTTATTTCTTTGTTACGATTTCTCTTGCACTTGTGTAGAATTCGACTAACGAGAGAAGTCTGAATATGATGGAAAAAGTTCAAGAAGATGGCAGGTTCTACTGCGACACCCGCCTCAGGCCAAGCTGCTACACCTTCAAGGAAAGGCTTAATCTCAGATACTACATGCACTGGTCTTACTGGTACTACATGGCAAGGGACATACAATTTGCTAGAAGGAGAACAACCAGAAGTGACAGTAACGGAGGCAAGTGTGGATGAATTAAGAAAGTCTGAGGCAACTCTTAAAGATTTGGCTGACTCTTTTCTGCACAGAATAGCAGCCAGGGAACAAGTCTTGCCTTATACTGATGTGGTACGTTGGGCAATTGAAGAAGTTCCTCTCACTAATAGAACCTTCGTTTCTAAGGATGGAAGGATTTTCGGCTCCTTCAAGCCTGACGACTTAAGACGAATGTATCATTTGCCCAATCCCGAGCAAGTCTATAACAGAGCATTTGTGGAAAAATTTGCCAGAGAGAATGAATCACCAGCCGAACCTCTCCGAGATTGGAGGCAAAATCCAGCAAAACACAAACAGGATATGTCGGGTAAGTACTCCAATGCCTCTCTGGCTTCACCTTACTGCTATGCTGGAATTATGATGTGTAGATTGTGGGGATTTCATGATTCTGCAAATATCCATGTTGATATGGTTCCCTTAATGGAAGCGGCCGTTAATAGTATAATTATGGATTGGGCCACTATCCTGTCTGATAAGTTGGTCTTAGCTATTCGTGAGTTTAGGGCCAAAACCAGAGTCACTGAGAGAAAAATCCCACCTTTTTATTACTCTGCATACATTATGGATGCCCTTTGTTTTAATTCTGAGTTTCCTGTCCTTGGTTGGAGATGGACAACCCATGACCCAACACCTATTCATTTGTATCATCGTAAATTGTGGAAACCTCTCACAAAGACCATTTGTACCAAATTTGCAATGGTTTTATGGTTCCCGTTCACTATTCTATTTTTGACAGACCTATCCCTAGGATTTCCTATGAAGCCTCTTTTGACCTGCCAGCCGTAGCCCATTGGTTCGGCGAAGAATGTTTTTCTTATATCAGAGTTTTTGGAAGCAAGGCCAGGCCACATGTTCTTCCCGTATACATGCCAGACAAACTGTTAGCCCGAGAAATCTCTTATCAGATAATGTCTGAAGGTGTTACCCAAACTCTCAAAGAGGAGAAGAAGAGAGGATGGCCATCGTTTCCTTTAAGAATTGGAGTTTATACGCTGCTAAATTATAAGCATGCAGAAAAGGAAGCAGCAAAACTCCAAATGCTATCTCTAGTTTCTATTCCCAACAGACTCTATGACCCGAACAAGGCTGCTTTCATTGCCTTGGAACAGGCTAAGCTGACAAAGGTTGTTCACCAAGAAGACCAGTTTGACGACCTGTTCATGGGTGCTGATTCAATAAGCCAAGTCAAACAACTTGCTGATGAGATATGAAGATATGGAATTAACTGAATTTAATAAACTTAGAAAGCAAAGGTTGCAAACTTTGCCTCTAAAGTTATTATCTACAACCCAACTTCATCCTCAAGCGAGCCTGATCAGCCAGAAATAAATTCACCTCCCGTTACAATTAGAGAACAGGAGGAAAGTCAAAGAAAGCTGCAGGCAGAAATCATAGAAGAGAACAAATAGAAAGGCAGCAAAAAGCACAAATTGAACAAGAGCAGAGAAGGCAAAGGGAGATAGAAGAACAGAGACAAAGAGAGATAGAAGAACAGAGGAAACGAGAGGAAGAAGAAAAAATAAGGAAAGAACTGGAAGATAGGCAGAAAAAGGAATTGGAGGAACAGCAACGGAGAGTACAAGAGGAGCAACAGCGGAAGGCATTCGAAGAACAGCAGAGAATTGAAAAAGAAAAAGAACAGAGTAAGCAAATCTCTGTCGATACTGAATTGATTAAGGAATGGAACCAATTTGATTCCATTATAAGTGGTAAAGAAGCCTCCAAAGACTCAGATGCCTTAAAGACTCCCGATATTACTTTCTTCTCCGGTTCTTGAAGGAACCAGCGGCCCACCCACAGTACAGAACGTTGAAGAAGTTACTCAGAATCCATCTGATCAAGTTGATCTTCAGGTAGAGGAAATTCCTCCTCTAGACATTTTCTACAGCCCTAAGCATAAAGCCGTTGTAAGACGCTCAAGGAAGAGGCGAAGGCTTGATCAACCTTCTGTTCAAATGAGCAAACAGTCACGGGCAATGTCGTCTGGAAGGGAGAATTAAGTCCCTCTGAAGATTTAACAAAGCTGTCGCAATTTGCGGGAGCTTATTCAGCAGCAACCATTGACAAAGCATCCGAAGTGAGTCTTCTTTTGAAGACTAAAGAGCATGAGGTATATGCATTGCAAGCAGAAGTGATAGAGGCAAAGAATAAAACGACACAGGCGGAAGAACAATTGCTGGCTCAACAACAAGAGAATCATTTGTTAACCCAGCAAATTGAAAAACTAAGGATAGACCAAAGTGACATTAAAGCACGTGAATTAGCAGAGGCATTATCACAGTTGGAAGCATCAAATGAGCTGTTAATGAAATCTAAAGAGGATCAAATAGTTCAGCTCTCAGCACAGCTTGAAGGTATTAAAGGTGCCAAGAGTATTGAAGATTTCAGAACAGAGGCAACTCTGATAAACGGCGCTTTATATCTCAGATTAGACTTTTGTGCCAACAGCTAGTTGAGGCTGAGTCACTTTGTGATATATCTACAGCAGTATGTAAGCAAATCGAGAAAGCCAGGACTAACTTGGATCAGGCCGAAGATGAAATAATAGAATATATTGAATGGCAAGATACTCCAGAAGGGCAAGCTGCTAATTTAGCCCGAATTCAGTGAAACATACAAGAACATACTTTTCATGGAATGGGAAACACAGGTAATGAAGGCAGAGAGGGCAGCATCCAGATGCAAAACAATTCCAAAAACATGATCAATATAGTCAATGATACATTGTATCTGGCTAACATGATTTCACAATGCACACCTGGAAACATAACAACCGCGAATATGCTGGAGCATAAGAATTATCTTAAGCTGGAAGAACAAGGGCGGTTAATTGCTGGAGTGAATACCTTGACCTCCGATGCATACTGGCTTTTCTTGATTAAACCGCATTCTCAAAGGTCGGCTCTTAACTGTCTAACCGACGCTCTCCAATACCTGATTGCCGATTTCCAAGATGCCACATATGATGCACAGCTGACTTCTCGCCTCAATACTCCACCTGAAGTAGAGCCAATGCTGGCGATATGTCAGCGAAAGAGTAAAGGCAAAGAGACAGCTGACTGAAGCATCGCCGCCGACTGCCGAATCACCCAAATGCAAATGATATTTGTTGATGTCGATTTCTTAGTTTTCAGTTTTTAGATATTTAGTAGTTAGATTAGAATAGTATTTATAGACCCTTTCATTGTTTTGGAAAGGGTCGTAAAATTTTGTAAAAGACTAAAAGGCTGAAGTTTGCACTATTGTGCTTCGGTCTATATTCTTTTTGAAACTCGACCACTGGTCCTTAATTTTACTTGGAATGCTGTTTAAGTAAATTGTGCACTATTGTCGTTTGCTTGGAATGCTTTCTGGTTGGAAGGAAGGACTGCTACATAGCGATTAATACATTGGATTGATCAAACAGCTTGCATGGTACTATTATCTGTATCTGTTCTCTTTCAGTTATATGAATTGCTGTGTTATTACTTTGCTATTATTGAATACATGTATGTAATACAACAACAAGTCTTCATTTCATATCACTATTGAATGTTTTGAGATTTGTTATCTTTCACCATGTATGTATCAATGATATAAATGACTGAGTACAGTAATTCGCTATATAGCTCTGCGTAACTACTTACGCAGAGCAATCTCAAATGATTAAACATCTATGCTTGTTGTTAGTGTCATCTATATGCCTGTCATTAAGCATAGTTATATTAAACGCTGTACTGTCTGAATTGATAAGTCCCGGATTAGCTTATAGTTTTTGTATTTCTTTTATAGTTTAGTTATTTTGTTTATTATCATTTCATATCTTAAATCATCCATCCATCCCGTTCACTTATAATCTTTGGGAAACTGGTCCCGTTTATCCCCAGTCGGAGCCACTATTCCAAACGGAAAAGGAGCTGCACTAAGTTCCGGACCGGGTGGTTTCCCCGATGTTGTTGCAACGAAATTTCGAGGCATCAAC